>OY728163.1:35161155-37566988 GCA_963277665.1 Viscum album
TATCTCTCTCAAAATGATGATTACTGAATGACATACCTTAATGAAATTTCATTATTGAATCAATTAACCCTTGAAAGAATATTGTTTCAACTTCTATGAAGATCAAAAATATAGAATTATAGAATCCATTACCGAAACTGATTGATACACTGACAGAGATCAAATGGAACATTCCTAAAAATTCCTATGATCCTCTATTTTGATGAAACCTTCAAAAAGATCACCTCACCAAATATGATCTGATGACTTTGACCATATTGAGAATACAAGAATGAGCCTCACCATTTTCATTATTTCTGTTATTTTTATTAATTTTTCTTTTGATAAGTGTGTTACTACTCTATTATCAAACAAACACTATTTTTTGCAACTAACTAGATAATACATGTTAGTTTATCCTTTATATTTATTTTCCCACAATGATTATATAAGTGATCCATGTGTGGAATGTCATATCTTTACATCCCTTGTATATTTTTTGAAGAGTCTCTTTACCCTAGAAAACTTATATTTGTTGTATGTTTACATTCTCTAGGTTATGGATTTGTTTGATTATTATTATAATCTTCTTAGTAGTTGCTGATTTCCAAGTGGAGGGGATTAAGTCTCATGATGAGACAAATCCTCTGAATTATTATACTGTATTATTGTGATTTATTTTATTACAAAAACCTATAATGTTTTTAAACTTTAAAAAGACTATCACTTTGACAATTAATCTTAACGAGTGATTATATTTTCCTTTTCTAGGTAAATTCTATTCAAAAGATAAGGTAATACAAAACATTATTTTAACAGAGACAGAATCACTCTTTCATAATTTTTTTAAAAGGACAGATCATATATCGATCTAAAATTTTGATTGATTGGATTTTTTTTGTTTTATTAAGTGTATTTTATTTTTACCTAATTTTAAACAAAAAAAATTGGAACTCAATTTATCCCCCTCTTGAGTTACTTACTATGAACAACAAATATATAGTGGATGGACATAATATTAAAGATTGGGTAATCACTATGTATACATTGGGGAAAGAATCAATCCACACATATTTCTTGGTTAAAAAATTCCCTATTTGGATCTAACTAAAAAACATGGACATGGGCACTTCATTTCACTTTTTCACAGATCTAGATCATGTGTTATGAATCATTAGTGAAACAATTCTTCTTGTGTAGATTAATTTCAAAAAGAAAGGTCTAACCGTTTATATTATAAAAACATTCTATCAAGACATGTTTCATACAGTTTCTCACAATGTGGTTAACTTTTTCTCCATATATTTTAACATCATGTGGTCTTTACACATTTTTAATGTTTAACGTCATGCATCTAGGATGAGATACACCGTATACTTTGATGTTTTATTTCATCCACTTATTTTGTATAGTTTTATTTAATGTGATATATTCCATAATGTTTAATGTCAAGTGTTGAGAAAATTTCAATGTAGTTTAATATGGCCAAGGAGAAATATTATTTATTGTTTAATGAATTTTATGATGAACTTATTCTATAAAATTTAACATCATTTGTTAGGGACATGTTCTATATAGTTTATCATTATGTGTTAGGGGAATGTTTTTTTGTTTAACATCAATAGACCATGAAAAAATAATTCTTATAGTTTAATATTTTATATATATACTTATTCGATAAATTAAGAAGTTGTGTTGTCACGAATTGTTCTGTATATTATAATGTCACATGGATAGGATGTGTTAGTTCAGTTTGACATCATGATACTAGGATGAATTAATCTGTATAATATAAAGTCTTTTTGCATGGAATTATTCTGTATAGGTTAATTCTATGTGGTTAGGATGTGTTCCATATAGTTTTACACAACGTGGTCACAACGTGTCAGTGTAATTTAATGTCATGTGATGGTGATGAATCTAATGTTTTATGGAAGCTATGTGAAGTATTTATTGAGAAACCTATCATTGGTGGGGGTGTGACTCATTCCTCATCCATTGTGTCAAGTGAATAAATTTCATTTTGATATACCTTATGTATGGTATAAGGCCCTTCCCACTTGGATTCCATCATTTTAGGCTGCTTTACTAGTTTAATTGGGGTTCTAAGATCCAATATAGTTCTCCATGAAAGATCAAATAGTGGTAAATGTTTTTAAAATTCTCATGAAATCTGATTTTAATAGACTTCAAGGTTCTTCCATTTATACAACCTATTCTCATCGATCTTCCCCAACTCATCCATCCACTTTTTAGATTTATCATCTTCTGATATTTTTACATAGATGTCTATTCAATGCGATGTGAAATACATTTTTATAGGAAAACATTCCATGTTTTCAAGAACCAATTAATACGGTTTTTCTTGTGTAGGAGTAAATATTGTGGAACAATATGCTCATAAATCATGGTGGATATTTTCTGACCAGAATTTAGTGTCCTCATTTTTCATATTATAAATAATGTTCAACGGGGTCTTATTAATTTATTCTAACTACCCATTTTCAACTGCATGATAGAGGGATGATAGATTGGACTCGATATTGTACTCCTGATATAATTTATTTTTCTCTTTGGTGCTATTGTCCATAAATATCATGTCGGGGACTCTGAACATTGTGATTATGTGATACTTCCTGAAGTTTATGATATTCTCCATCCCAAAAACCATTGAGGGGTATTTCCTTAGCACACTTGGAAAAGAAGTTTGTAGCAGTAAGGATGTACTTAAACTGCATATTTGCGGATGGGGGATATGATCCTATATAATCTATTCCCCATAATGAAAATGTATAGTAATATTTAGCTGTATGTAGAACTTTTGGGGGTTGATGGATGAATTTTTCATGAATCTAGAATGCATGGAATGTTTTGTGAATTC
Organism: Viscum album; assembly: GCA_963277665.1. Lineage (NCBI taxonomy): Eukaryota > Viridiplantae > Streptophyta > Magnoliopsida > Santalales > Viscaceae > Viscum > Viscum album. The sequence continues at coordinate 35,164,016 of OY728163.1, forward strand.
CAAACAGTCATATATCATTATTTTTCGGAAGTAATAAATCCTCCTGATTTGGTGGGAGTTCTTGGTCCCAAACTTGTGAGAACACATTTTCTAGCATGAATTTATTCTATTACAATGGGAATATTTCTTTCATAGATGCATGTAAATAGTATTTTTTCAAATAATGGTACATCGGCACACAACAGAAGATGATTGTATTCAATTTTTAAAAAAAACAAAGGAGATACATAAATTCATCATCATACATGATCTGAGCCCCTATAGAGGTATGATGATCTCATGTGAATTTAATATGAATAAAAATTAAATTAAAATAGCCAACATTTAATTATATTTTCATTCGACTACATTTATCCACATGAAATCATTGCATGAAGGAACCAAATCAAAACCCCTCTAAATCATCCACAGACACTTCAATAATCTACTTGATTTCAAATTATTAAGTTCTTGATGCTACCAAAGAGATCCGAATTTGTTTTTACATTATGAAAATGACCTCGACTATATTCCTATGATCCATGAATACATCCTTGGATCAATTTCTATTGGGATGTCATTCTCTCTTAAGGATGTGGGAGGGAGATAGAGGTGTTATCAATATGTACAAAATGAATTCCCTTTCCCCTTGGAAATGAACTCCTCATATACATATATAGTGGATGTGAAAATTACCATGTTTGGTTTCCCAACCCATGTTCATTGATATCAAGTAAATAAGTAATAAATAAATATTTATGAAAAACTAACATCATCATAAAAATTATTAATACTCTATCACATACCTATAATATATATTAAATATATTAGTAGGTAAAACTGATTAATTAACTCAACCCCTAATTCCAAATTATATTTAATGCACCATGAATATTAAATATAATTTTTGTTAATATAAATATTTTTCATTTGTCAACTTAAACACCTATAAAAAATTTTATGAAATAAATTCAATCCAATTATTTTATACTCAAATAATAATGAATATATTTATTTATTGGTGATTGATAATACCTAGAAAACCCTTGAACACCGTAGTGAGGCCCAACATGTCCTATATCCATATTCATGAGAGAATGGAAGAATCATGAATATGTTATTTTGTATGAACATCTATGACCTTATCTAAAAAGTATTGAGTAATATTAACAAACCAAGAGCATAATCTGGAAAACCATCATTTCCCCAAAAGAGATAACGAGTAGTCATAGAAACTTTTACCAAACTACAAACATGTACTATGTAATAGTATTTCTTTGTCATATGATATCTCTAAAAGTAGGATGCTAACATATGTAAATGTCCCTTCCTTATCTTATTATTTATTGATCTAACTGGACAGCCATACCATCATCTATGATGGTCATGGATATAATGAAGGCACTACCATCCTAATCAATCGTGCTAGAGATATCACTACCTCAACTCAAGTTTGAAAAATTATATCGTGATCATTCATCAATTGTAATACCACAATGATTAATAAAAAACTATCATGCCATGACTACAAAATCATGGTTTTCACCTTGCATAAAATTATGTGATCAATTAGATCACATTGATAATGATATCATGGTAAGAGACTAATACACATGTCCATGGATATAAAAAATGACACCCAACACATGTTGTGATGATATTAGTGGGTTTATACTCATGATATCACCTTATAGAGATATCTATGTGAAAACATCATAAAACGAAATCTCAATGATTATTATTTCCTAACACCTAATAGTAATACATCAACTATTCACAATCTATATGATGTATCTAGGCCATAAGATATTTATTTAAGATTATTTCTATATTATCTTGAGGTTCTAGTTATATCATGAGATTTTATATAACCATTTCATATGAAAAATACCATTTAAATCATGGACATGGAAATATCTACACTATAATGGTAACTTTATGTTAGTCATAAGTCACTGCATACATGAAATGGTAATCATAATTATTGTACAAGTTGGGTTTAGAGAAGCCACTATCACAACACTCCCATTTGGAGTAGATCCAACATTCCTATTAAACCTAAAATCTCTTATATAATATGTACTTGTTTCTGCTATGTTATTTCTTTATTCATTCATTTAGGAATGGGATCGTAGTTTTGATCCTATTAATGTACGAAACACTCATGCTCAGATATGGATTAGAATATGTAGGATGAATTGTCTCTATTGGCATCCAATTGTCTTATCATACATTACCTCATCTGTTGGAAACCCCATTCCATTGGATCGATGAACAACTAATCCGAGGTTCAGAGATTTTTCCCGGATACTAGTTGAAGTGGATTTGTCAAGCCCCGTTGTTGAGGAAATTGATCTGTAAACACGGGATGACAATATGAAGTTAGAGATTTGTTATGAAAGGATACGCAAATTCTTCTTAAAGTGCATGTTTCTTGGTCACATTGATTTTGAGTGTGGAAGGGAAAAATAATGCAGTGTGTGCAAAATGAAAGGGAATGATGATGATACATATAGAAGGATAAGGGGGAAGGATTAGATTACCCCTAGTCCATAGGGTAGGGATGTGGATGATACCAAGGTTCTGGAGGGTAATTCCTTGTCTGATCACCAGGAGGATGCTACCTCAGGATAACCTTCAATTGACAGGCATGTGGCGGAGAAAGAAGACTATCTTATGCCACAATTGGATCTTTCTTACGAAGCCACTGGCTCAAGGTTGGTGGTTCCTAATGGTGAGGTAGGATCTTATCTGGGGGCCACTAACCTAGTTTGTGTAGATGATCCTATAGTGTAATCACTTGTGGTTTCAATCTACTGTGACAAAGATGTTTTAGACAAGGTCACAACTCGATCACTAGAACAAGCTAAATCACCCGTGTTGTTCCCCCATAATGATGGAGGTGAAGTCATGCATGGAAAAGCATTAACAGAAACTGACTCGGGGGGGGGATTCATGTAGAAACTCCCCTCCAAAGCTGCTCAAAAGACAATACAAGTTAGAAGTGACCCTTCTCACTTAAAATCACAGAACAAGTTTACACCCTTGAGTCGGGGTTTTTGGTTAGATGATAATAAATATTATCAACCACCTTACCCAAATGATATCATTATTGGGACTGGGGTAGGTTCTCCCACTAATAAATCTAATAAATAGGTTAATCCTATTCCTACAGGTGTTTTCCCCCTCATGCAAGATCTCTCAGCTCATGCTCTGAATACCAAGCATGCTGTGGATAGCTCACAGTAGGCTTCTGGGGGAAATGATGATGTGTTTTTGGACTCTAGGGTAGACAACAACCGAAAAGAGCATGGAAAGAATGGTATAGTGAAGAAAGGGAAAGGATAATTGACAATGGCACCAAAGGTTGGTCCCCAAACATGGGACATGACCCATATGCAATGAAGATCTTTTATTGGAATTTTCAAAGGATGGGAAAGTCCCGAATTTTCAATGCCCTTATAAATTTTATCATGACCCATAAGCCATTTCTTGTTGGTATTGCTAAGCCAAAGCATCTTTTTAGCAGTTGGAACACATTCAACTAGTGCACCATTGGGTACCAGTTTGTGTCCAGTAATTTTCATGCTTCTGAGATGGATTATTTTTGATGTTATGGCATGAATCCATTAAAATTATGTCTTGTTTTAATATGTCTCAGAGTGTTTTGATCTCTTGCAGCATAGTTGAGTATGAATTTTTAGTTTCCTTTGTGTATGCATCCAACTCTTATATTAGGAGAAGGGACTTATAGGAGGATCTAAAAGAGTTTTTTGGGTGGATGGAACAAAAATGGATATCTTTTGGAGATTTCAATGTGGTTCTAAGACATCAATAAAAAATATATAGGTATTTTTAATAGGATTTCAGGCTCTGATTTCTCTATATTCCTTGACCAGTGTAATCTTGTTGAGGTCCCACTTGCTGGAGCTGAATTCACATGGGGTCATTATACCTATAATAAGAAGGAAGCAAAAAAACATGATTGATTTTTTGTTGAAATGGATGATCTAGGTGATGCTCATGGAATTTATAGGTTTACATTACCCAAATATCACTCTGACCACAACCCTCTTGTTGTGGAGCTCAATACCCAACCAGTGCGGTTAGGACCCATCCCATTCTAGTTCAACAATGTGTAGGTTATAGAGCATGGATGTAGGGAACTTGTGCTGGAAGCATAGAATCTCAAAACCATTGGCATCCACCTCCAGATGTTGGCTACGAATCTATAGAATCTTAAGACACTTCTCAAGGACTGGAGTAGAAAATCTTTTTCTAATATAGACTGTGATATTTAAGGATGTATAGGAGGAGATCCATTATATTCAGATTCCAAATTAGCAGTAGTAAACTCCATCTGGAGTGAAAATTTTGAATCATAACAAGTTGGATGACTTACTTATGGTCTAAGAAAGGTTGGCTAGAAAACAATTGAATGTTAGATGGTTAAAAGAAGGAGACATGAACTCTATATTGTTCAACGGATTGCATAAAGAGAAGAGAGTTCGAGCAAGGGATAATGCAATCAGCATCAATGGTCATTTATATACTTCTAATAGTGAGATTTATGTGGCAGTTGTGGAACATTTTAAAGGCTTTTATTTTGATTATGGGCATTTCAACACTCACAAAATTGTTAGGAATGTAATCCCATGCATTGAAGAGCATGATAATCAATACCTTGTTAACCCCCTCTCAAAGAGGAAATTCGAGAAACTCTTCTCTCTCTTAATGTGGACAATGCTCATATGCCAGACCGATTTACTAACAAGTTTTTCATATATTATTGGGATGTTTTGCAGGATGATATTACCTGGGATATAAAGGATTTCATTACACATTCTTACATGTCTTATGGGATGAACTCATGTTTCATTACCCTATTTCCCAAAAAGGGTAATGCTCTTGATATCAAGGATTTTAGGCCAGTTGCTCTTGGAAACTATATCCCTAAGATCATAAGCAATATACACATGAATAGAATGGGTTGAATGGTTGGTGACATGATTAGAAGCAATCCAATTTAGTTTTTTCCCTTGGAGGAATATCTAGGATTGCCTTTTCACTGCTTCAGAGAGTCTCAACCATATGAGGAAAAAGGACAAGGAATGAAAGTTTGCAATGAAAATTGACATCTCAAAGGCCTTTGAAACATTAAAATGGTGTTTCCTCATAGATGACCTTAAAAGGTATGGCTTATCCAATGCTTTAATCAAGTTGATTAATACTCTTCTTTGTTCATCAAGGCTGTCCATTTTTATCAATGGCACACCCAAGGGACTTTTTCAATGCCCTAGGGGTGTACAGTAAGGTGACCCACTCTCTGGCCTTCTATTTTCTATTACTAAAGATTATATTAGCTGATGCGTCATTGACCTTGATCAAATTAGTTTTTACATGAAAATCAAGGTCGGTAGTAACGACTTTTCTTCATATCATTTTTTATATGCTTATGACATTCTATTTCATGGGAACGCTTCATGGAAAACCATTTCTTTCATTATGGCTTTGTTTGACCACTATGAAGAGGTGGATGGACAAGAAATCAGTTGGGATAAGTCTTTTATTATTTTTGGTAGTAGAGTAACAATTGGTAAACAGAACAGGATAATTAAACGTCTTGGTGTCAAAAAGGGATATCTACAAATTTATTATCTAGGGGTACCCCTATTTTGGGGAAAGGTGAGGAGGAAACATATGGAAGGAATATCATATAGCATTGTGAATCAATTTTCTAGTTGGAAAGGTATGGTGATGTTCCTAGCTAGGAGGGCATGTCTTATCAACTCAATGATCACCTCTATGTTTGTTTACTACTTCTCTATTTATCGATGGCCTTGGGGTCTCATCAAGGAGTTGCAAATAATGTTATGAAACTTATTTTGGATGAGGTCAGTTCTTGAGGGGAAAATTGTCATGGTTGTCTATAAGGAATGTATCAAGCCAGTTTAATTGGGAGGTCTTGGAGTTATGTATCTCCATAAATTCAATGACGGTCGTTTTGGGAAATTCACATGGGGTCTGATTTCTAAGGATGGGTCTAGTGACTTTTTAACAAACAAATTCAAAGGAAGGCTGCTTAATGGATACAAGTACTATATTGCATCATCAGTTTGGGAATCTCTAAAGCATTCCTTAATGAAACTCAGTCATGAAACCAAGTGGCTGGTTTTCTGGGACTCTCATTTCAACTACTAGAGCACGACATGACTCGAGTGGCCTCTGAAAGATAGCATAGATATTCTTCCTGGCGCGTTTCATTTCACCATTACTGATTTTCATTCTTACATGCACTATTATGGTGGCATTATATCATATTAGGTGTGGATGGAAGTTCAAAATTATACTTTTATGGATTGTGACACGGTGATATGTAGGCATAACCGCAATAGATAGTTCACGAGTACGGATTATTATCAGACGGTTTGTGGAGGTCCCTATTGTGCACATTACAGGCTCTTAAAATTCTGGACTACAGTTATTCAACCTTCTATATTTCTTCTAATTTGGAGAATCTGGAAGAATCTAGGGCCTACCCATGACCAGCTCAAGTAGGCTAGTTTTCCAGTTTGTGTGACCTTGTTACCAATGCATGGTTGCCAAGGAGAATTCTCAGCATCTTTATGTTGATTTCAACTTTTCTTGGTGGCTGTGGGAATATTTTAGAAGCCTTTTTGGGATGGGGTTCAATAGAAATATTCTATTTCAATATTTGTTAATACAGCTGTACAAGGTGTGTTGTAGTGCACAGGTTGGGAATCTCCTTCTTGTAGTCACTACAGCTATGATCATGGACACATGTGCTCCTCGTAATTCCCTGCTCTTTGACAGCAAGCAAGTCCCTATACAGAGTGGCAAGACAATGATCCATACAGAGGTTCAGGCTAAATCATGGATGGAGGGGATGAGTCCCACAAATTCTGGAGGAGCATTCCTAAGGTCATCCTCTTCTTCTTCTTCCACCTATGAGTCTCTGAGGGCATTCTCAGGTGTGGTAGAAAATCTATGGACTTATCTGGTACTATTGAGATGATAGAGTCCATTCAAGGATTTTTTGTCATCCCCTATTACTAGAGTCATTTGAGATATATTATAGAGTTTATGTTATTACACTATCTCTAGGTACATAAAGGTGATTTGATATTTGGGATGTGTTCCATTACCTCAATCAGAAAAATGGGTAGTATGTAATCATTATTAATGTACTCAATATATTTTCATGGGTGGTACCCAAGCCTTTTGAGTCTAGAAAATGTATATTTTCATCCACCATTTTTTTCCCTCCATTTTAAAAAAACCTACCTCATCATAAGTGGATTCACACATCTCTATGGGGATCTATCCCAATGTCGTATGTAAACCCTTCCCACAATGGTTTTTTTCAAACAATGATGGAATTTTGATGGTACCACAATGTTGCTATGGATCTACGGGATTTGGATCAGGCCATTGTATATTGTGTCATGATAGATAACCATAAACTCAGTTTTAGATGTGATATTCCCAAACTAAGATTTAATATTGATCTTTCTAATAGGTATTTCATCACACTTTTTATATCCTTAAATGTTACAATTTGTGGGAGATAGACCCCCTTCAATATTTTACAAACATTAGAGGGAATGAATCAATATAATATTGATATAATAACTAATTTTAATCTAATAAATTAGGATATAAAAATAATTACATCTACTTAAAATATATAGTGGTCTGATATGTACTTGGATGATAATGTCATGACCCTACTTGGTAAATGAGATGGAGATATGATATTCTAATGGCATGGTCTCCAATCGATAAACCCAATCTGTAGATACATCTATTTCAAACTCTAATGGGATGTTTAGGGCCTCAACAAGTTCCTCTTGGAGTTATTTTGGATGATTTAGAGCATCTAGGATTTAGATCTTGTCTCGGAAAACTGCCAGCTATTATATAATGTAATAGTTTTTTCTATACTTCATGCCTTCTTGAAGTGGAGCTTATATTTATTATAAACTTCATATGGTGAGAAATTTTAGTTAGAAAGGTTTGGTGGTTGTTCCAGGATCGAGGGAGAATATGTTTCTATTGGCGTAGGTTATACCGTCCTTCCCAATTTTCTAGCCCAATAAGACAATCAAATTCCCACCATTCATTTGTGTGAGATTATTTGGTGTGGGTGAACATTGATGAGTTTTGGGAATCCTCTATGTCTCTGTAGAGGATGCTGGAGAACTCACCCATGGGTATCAACTGCATATATGTCCTTTGTATCTTTGTCTCCTACTCATTCGGCCCCTGGTTCCCATTTCTTGTATGGAAAACAATAACTTGGAAGACTATTAATCATCAAATAAGGGTTATTTAAATTGTATCATGTTATAAGAACCAAATATAAGATCTTCATCTGATGAAGGTTCTATTTTTTGGGGCAGTGACCATTCTTCCGAGGTTGCGGGAATGAAGTCTACAAGAGTCAAAGATTCTATTGGATCTAAATATGTATCTTCCTCTTTTATATATTTCTATGTATAATTGTATCATTCACCTAAGGGTGGAATAATTTATGTCACCTTCCAAGGGGATTAGATCATTATGGGTCTGGGAAGTTGTTATTGTGGGGTGGCATGATCTCGATCAACTATCATTAAAGTCATATAGTTTTTGAACTATTATCCACGCTGGAAAGGATATTTCTGCAAATGACATCCTTATTCTGGATTGGAAACTTTAATGCAGGTCACCTACAAAGGAGAGATACCCAATATCACCTATCTAGAATCAACAATACTTTGGAGGAAGTCATCAAAGATGAAGTAATCGTGGATGTTGTGACCCAACCTTCTATGAAAAGTATAGTATTCAAGATGATTGTGGAGGTTGACCTCCTTGGGATTACTAGGATATGGAAGCTTGAGTAGGATATTTTCTATAGAGATAAGAGAATAATTGGGGACTTTCAAATTTCGAAGAAGTATGTTTTATTCAACATTTCCTCAAATTCTTGGTGACCATGATATATATTTTATTTTGTTCGAGGTCATTTTTGTTATTTCTTCTACTATATAGGAGGTTCTAGGTTTTTTGATACCTACATATGTGCTTGAATGGGAGATTCTCCAAAGTTGAGTGTAATAGAGGAATTCCCAACCGTGCTGAGCCTTTTCCCCTATGTTGTGGGCATGATTCAAGACACATCTCAGTTCTAATAAATGGTGTCTTCCAAATGTTTTGTTGCTTTTGAAAAATCAGAGAATCCATGGTGATATTTAATTAGGACAAGAGGTGTTTTTTTACTCATCTTAGAGATTTTTATATCAAATTTCCATCAGTTCCTTCTATTATAGAGGGATGATAAGTGAGTGGGATGAACCTTTCCATCAATCTATGAAGTCATAAACACTCTCATTTTATCATTTTGTGTAGTTCATCATGTAACAAATTATCATTTTCATTATCATGGAGCAAAACTAGTAAATTAATTGATGACAAAAATCTTACCATAATACTAGAAGACAATTGTACCAAAAAGGAAGGACCTAATAGTTTCTGTATGAAACACATATGATTAGTCACCTACTACTGATCGTGAGGTCCTATCATTAAACCACCTCAAGAAATAAAGCGTGTGAGATGTTATTATCAGTCTCATGTACCGCCAAAGGTGGAGAAGGTAGGATTGTTGAAATTGGGTTGGTGGAATGTTTCATAAAACCATTTAGTATATTACTTTGTCACATGATACATTGGTCAACATCTCTTTTTCATGGTCTCCGTTCATGTAGTCAGGGACTATATAGAATTGCACAGTTTTGAAGGTAAATCTATCTGATTCACCTCCCATATATATGTGGAAGGAAATATTTGATGAGGTTTACTCATTTCCATTTCCTACGGATTTTAGATTCATTATAATACTGAATAATCAGCCAAGATAGGGATATAATTTCTTCCTAATGGTGGGAAGCCATGATAATTTTCAACATCCTCATTTATATAGGCCATATTCATTGTTCTAAAGCCAGTTTGATACCCACATTACACTCTTGTAGGAATATTGGATCATTCCTAATATTAATGAGGAGGAATATTCATCTCAAATTAAAGACAATATGAAGATGTAATGTTCCCCTAAGAAGATCCTCATTGAATTAGCTGAGATTCTATATCTCATTCTAAAATGTTTTCTTCCTTTATTTCATGAATGCAATTTTGGAACATTTGGGTAGTGATTGGGATGTAGCCACATCTTTCCCATTATCCATGGATGTGTTCCACCACATAGGTGGAAACACAATATTTAGAGGTTTTGTGTTTTGGACCATCCTCATGTTCTGGGTATATACAGCTTCAGTGGGTGAATCATTATCCTCCTCTTATGGTATATTTTCTATCTTGTGTCCCTCTGCATCAACATGTTGATCCATAATATATATTTTTTTGATAGTGACGAAATTCACATAGGTTTATTTTCCAATTATAGTTATCTCATTACTCTAAAAAGAATACGATGATTATACAATGACTACTTTAGGGTCGTTTCTTGAACCATTATCTTATTGGGCTGTTTTAGCTTGCGAACATAGTGGGGTTTGACTGCCTTTTAGATATGTTCCTCCCATAATTTCCTATGAGTGGTGTCCTCGAGTGAGTCTCTGGATATGTTTTCTGAATAGGCCCTAAATATTAGAGGTTATCCTTATGGGTGGAAGAACTGATTTGATTACAACCGTCAATATTTACCTCCCAAACTGTAGAAGACTAATTCCCACTATGGTGATGATGACAATGGTAAAAAATCTCTAATCTATACATGGTGTGTTCTATATAGGTCCATAATTTTCATTTTTCTATCCTATTGTTTAGGATACAATGATTCCAGGAAGGGATGTGATGATTCCTTAGTTGAACATGGAGGTATAAATTCCCCAAGTCAATAGGATGGGTTTGATATGGAACCATCGTTGATTTACCAAGGACCCTCTCAGGGGATGATGAATATGATGATATCAATTGAGATAAAAATTCCACCAACCCAGTGGGACATGTATGTTTTTTAGATGCTATTGATATGTCCTAAATCATTTTAGGAGTAGACAATACAAGGGGTGTAGGAGATGGAAGATATTACCCTAGCTTGTTGGGTGTGGTTCACTACTAGACAGCTACTGTGATAGCTGCTACTGTGACATGTTTGATATGGTGTATCTATGATCATGTATGAGTTGGGTGAAATGGAAGACCATGATGAGTTTCATTTTCTATGGAATTTTTTTTGTTAATCACAACTTCACCTTCCATTTTTGAAATGAAGTCTTGTTGTTTCGAGGGACCCAATTAAAACACTTGTCGGTTGTCCTCTTGATCCATTTGTGATGTCTTTACTCAATTAATGTTGGGGATTTTTTTAGCGACCAACATGCTTGCACATTAGCAGATATCTTGATTTTTCCAAAGGCTATGAAATTATTGGATGTTGTATCATTGGATTCGTACTATTCTGGGGGAATAGTGAAGTGAAATGATCTATATTGAACCTATCCTTAGATACATACATATAATGATGCTTTATAAATAAGTTGACGAAGATTTTTTATGATATGAAGATAATCACAATATATGTGATTCTCATGCTCCTCCCTTCCTAGTTTTTGGGAAGTGAAACTGGTGGAAATATCTAGGAGAAAATATAATGTATGGATCATTTGAAGGTGATACCAATATATGAGATAAGGGAGATGTCTATAATTCAATAACTGGTGAGTTTTACACATATTTTGGGATAAATAAAGAATGAATTACTTCTATATCTCTTTTAGGATCTCATATTTAGAAGTGGAAATGGGTCAGAACATGGTGGGGAGGTTTTATCTAGTTAAACCTCTCCATATATCATTTTCATTTTCCTCTTCATCATACTAAAACACCTCTATTTAATTATACTACAAAAGGTTCTTCTTAGGGTCACCTACTAACAAAAGTTGATATTTATTGAATTTCTATAGGGAAATATATATGGTTGAACTCGATGATTCGAGGACATCTCTATACAAATGAGTCTATGTTTTTTGCACCTTTCTAAACAAAGGTGGTTGGGAAAGGGTATGATTTCCTTATACGTGGGAGAAATCACTCTAGGGAGGCTTATCGTGGAGGATATCACGAGTATGGAGCATGTGATACATCTCCAAACTACCAAATGAAGGACTATCATGGTAATGATCACCTTATTAATTGGTTGGATACTCGGTTGACCATTGGGGTATTGAGAATGTGTCTTTGAAAACCTCAAGGAAACTGAAATAGAACAAATTTGGAATATTATCTTCATTATACATTATGACTGAAATATGTTGAGCTGCCTTTTAGAATTGTATAGGGATATGAGCCTTCTATATGATGGATGCTGAAATATATTTATAACTATATTTTTCACAATAGTATGAGTTTGGTTCGGATAATATATTGGAATATTATGATGATCTTCTTCATTATTGATAGTAATATGAGTCTTCTAGTGGGTTGTTTTCAGGATATGCCGATCAGTCCTGGATGAAATAAGGATACAAGCCCAGATGAAATATGTATTCCACATTAGATTTTGATGATAGACCTCCAAAATAGGAGAAGGAATATGAACCCATGTATTTCCTTGAAATGATGTTTGTGTAGTATTTAATTGGTGGAAGAATGGATACGAGTCTAGATTCTATGAGTTTCTATAATATGCCAAGTAGCTTCATTGATTAGAATATGAGCCTATCCAAAGGAATTTTCTATTCTCACTTGGTGATCCCAGGTTCAAATGAGGATTTGAGACTGATACTATGATTTTGGAGTATGTATCCATTCTTATTTGAATGGAATATGAGCCCATCCCAAGGCATGTGCTGCTCTCACTTGGTGATCCCTGGTCAGAATGGGGATATGGACATGATCTTGGGACTTTTGAGTATGATGTTGATCATTTTTTATCATAATGTTCTCCTACCGTGAGGCTTGTGATTATCTAACTTGGTTAACACTTGTTGAAATGTGGATTTGAACTGGATCCTATGACTTTACCATTACTATAATATTCTGATAATCCTATTGAACATGATAAATAATGTGTTCTTAGTTGGGAGAATTTGGTTGTTCATATTGATAAAAGTGTTATACTACCCCACTTTTTTGGGATAAGAATATGTGTCTATCACTATATCTGTACCAGTTCTGGAATATTATAGTAGAGTTAATTTATTGTTTCTATGATGTAGTGACACATTATAAAAGTGTGCACAAGAATATAGGCCTGATCATTTTCTATTTCCACTAAATACTTCAAAGTGTTTTCAATTTAAGTAGTGATAAGAGACCAATCCATTCCTCCTTATTCCACTTGGATATTCTGAAGTACTTGATGCATTGGGAAAAGTATATGTTCATCCCCTATAATTTTTATATTAATATGGCCATATATTTTTTGAGTGATTAGGGATATTAACCATTTCACTATCTATCACCAGAATATAATGGAAAGATTAATCAATGGAAGATGGTGTATGATCCCACTCTTGTATATCTAGTGATTTTAATTCCCAATGTTTCTTCCCTGTTGTTTGTGAATGTATTTCATAGAAGGAAGTGTTTTATCTTTCACACACGTCTGACAATAGAGTGGGATCATTTGGATGAAGCTGGTGATTGTCTTTGACAGGAGCACTCCTAGGTGGATCCTAAATACCAAGAAGGCTAGAGTTGATTCCTTGATCCATCATCATAAGGTAATAAAGGATCTTTTTGTTGTGATTTGGGTATATTATTATAATGTGGTTTTCAGTGGGAACCATCCCCCGATCTTTACTAATCTTTCATTGGATGATGTAGACTCATCAGTTATAGAATTTAGAGGCACTCACAGAAAACTTCAAAAAGTTGGGATCATACCATGTTTATGGTATTCCAAGGAATAATCCACTTGATGATGAATATTTTGGATGGGTGAGGTCAATATGAGACCCACAAAGGTTATAGCCATAAATAATTTTCTACAGTGGTCACTGGATGAAGAAATTGTCTCAGGTTAGGGTGCTTATTGTGAGTGCAATATCTATAATCATAAAGACCTAAAGGAACATGGTATGAAATCAATTAATCATCACAGACATGATATGTGATCAATCATATATGCTTTATTAAGACAATTTTCTTTTCTTATTCCATGGTCCGACCTCCTGGTCACACGGACACTCCATAATGAGGATGGACCTATTACCTGATAGCCCTAGCTATAGGGGATCAAGAAGTCATTTTCATCATTTGAATGGTTCCAATCAAGTTCCAAACTTATTTTTTGAATGATATTCAATAATAATTTCATATCTCATGGTAAACCAATCATATTACTATTTCAGATATTCACATCTTGATCCTTATTTGTTTTTCATCAATAAAATATATTGAAAAATATACCGTATGATAGGTATAAAATGGTATGATGGTTTAATTGTGGGGGGATTGATGTCTATTCAACCTTTCATATTAGGTACATTATACATGTTTATATTTTATAAAAACACCCAATTGTTCCCAAATCCATATCTGAGTACATATCTTCTTTCTCAAGGAAGGTAGTCTAATGGTGTTTTAGACCCAATGGTGGTTAGGAACTTACAATGGTCTAGAGGATGGGTGGTTTGGATAATTACACCCTTTTGGGAGGAAAATTGTTTCCAACTCTGGGTTTTCTTATTGATTGCAGATATGTTTGAGAATCTCATCCTAATCCCGATATGTGTCTGGTTACCCTAAAAAATCATCATGTGCTAAACCCTTCCATTTACAAAGGTGGTGTATTAATGAGTCCATATATATAAATATTAGAGTTTATCCATCCATTTGAAATTAATGGGTATCTTTTTCTATGTCGAATCTATATAATCGGGCACTCTTGTGTTTTTAGTAATCCAGGTATGCAACTATTATTTTGAGGATGGGATTGATCCATTATAATACATCCTATGAATCCTATTTATACTAGGAATAAAAAACCGTATAGTTCTTTAAACCTATATAGTTTACCATCATATGGAAGGGACATATAATGGGGATCCTTGGAAACATATATTGAGCTATATCCTCAGAGAGGTGTCCTATATATCTTGTTTATAGCAAGAATCAGAGTAATCATTTTTTGATCAAGCCCGTGGGACATGCCCCAATATAGATTCCCTTATTTGGGGGATATCATATCATGCAACTAATTAGGGACTACACAATAAAAATGCCCTGGATGGTGGAGATTCATGATGTGAATGATATGATCATTGTAGCTCCTTAATCTCGTGTGATTCATTCATGGTGTGAGAATCGAGGGATATTATGTAATCTATCTCACTCCAAAGGATGTAGAACTAATATTTTGGGAAACCGCTTTTCACGATAAATATGGAGCATGATCTATATGATGGAATCCTACATATCCCTACTGTGGAAGGAATCGGCATCCTCATTGTTCAATTTCCTTCTCTATACACTGGTGGATGAGGCAGTATAATCATTCCAAGAGAGTGACTTGGGCCCAATATTTAGAATGTTAGGGGCATGGGGGGACTCAAACCAAGATGTATGCACACTTCAATTGATGTCTTAGGAAGGTGTCCAATATAACCTTATTATGAAAGGAAGTAGTGTTATAATAGTTTTGTTTGATTGATGATTTCACATTGAAGTTTCACAAATATGGGTGTAAGTCATATAATGATAATGATCAGGGCTTACACACAAGGCATCCATCCCAAACCAGTGTTGGATTTTGAATAATGTTAAATCCATGGGATATATTCGGTCTCAAAGATTTTAATTTTAGAAAAATATTTGTAATTAAATTAAGGTGGATTCCCATTTGATCTCATACCTTAAGAAGGCATCCTAAACAAATGGATATTGTAGGAATCCGATTTTTTCATTGTTTAGTTTCCATATTGATCCACTAGTGAATGAGGCATCTAGTTCATCCCATGGGTGTGATTTGTAATTTATGGTAGGAATATTGTATATCTGGAAAAACTTACACTAAGGTGGATGCATATTTTATCTCAGGCCTTAGGAAGGTGTCCAATGTATCCTAGTCATGGAAAGAATCAATGTTCTCATAGTTTAGTCAAATTGGCGATCACACACTAATTTCACCATAATATAATGTAGTGATATTATGACACTGATCAAATATTTCACAATAATGTTTCTCTAAGTGGTGGATATTCATCATGTGAATCGATATGACCATTTTAAATACAAAATCCCATGTGACTCATGCCCAGTGTGAGAAACATGGGATATGAATTAATCATTCTCACTGCATATGGATTTGGTGAATATGTGCTTGGATAACCCTATGGGTGTTTAATATTGACCTTAGACATTAGGAATGTTTCCTATGTATCATGGGTATGGTAGGAATTGGTGTCATCATAGTTTTGTAGATCTAGGCTTATACACTGAGGTTTCCATCTCAATCCACATATGGATGAGGAATAATTATCAAACCATGGTAGATATTGTATCTCGATAGTTTTAATGTTGTCTATATGGTGGGAGTTGAACTGAGGTAGATGCCAATTTGAGCTTCATCCTTAATAATGTGTCCTATGTATCTTAATTATTGAAGGAATCATAATTCTTGTAACTCATGTGACTTCTCAATCCATTGGGAAATGAGGCTGTATGATCATCCCATGGGAGTGATTGGATCCTGATGGTTGAAAAGTCTGATACATTGAGGGTCATACAATAAGGTGGATGCACATTTGAGCTCGAGACTTTGGAAAGTATCCTACATATCCTGGTTACTGCAAGAATGATAGTTCTTATAATTTAGTTTGATCGTGTCTTGCACACTATAGTTTCTCTAATATGGGGGGAATTCATATCATGCCACTAATTGAGGTTTACACGCTAAGGCTACACTAATATATCCCCTGAAAAAGGTTATCAAGCCTTATGCTGTCTTTTTAATTGTTTCTAATTGTGCACATAACATGTTATTATTTTCTACGTGACATGTCTAAGGATGATTGTACAAGACCTAATTGATCATTGGATATTCCTAAATACAATCACATGATCCAATTTAATTTTCTAGAGGATGTCAGATAACCTAAATGACATATTTGGAGACCATTGAATGATCAAGGATGACAAGTACGGAGGGTGTAACATAACCTCTCTGACTTCTTTTGGAGGACATCTCATGATTCAGGATAACATGTCTAGAGGATGTTGCATGACCCAAGATGGCGTGTCTACAGTATGTCACATGACCTAGGCTGCTATATCTAGAGGGTTCTGAATGACCTAGGATACAATGTCTATTGGGTGCCACTTGAACTAGATGAATTTTCTGGAGGATGTAGCATGACATGGTTGACTTGTGTGGAGTATGTCAAATGATCCAAGATGGCATGTCTAAAGGATTTTGTGTGAGCTATGCTAAAATTTCTTGGTGTCAATGTAGGACCTAGATCACTTTTGATGATGTCACTACCTAACTTAAGAGGCATGTCTAGAGGACATCAAAAGATTTGGATAGAGATCCCATTGGACTTCACAGGACTTACGTGGCATGCCTAGAGAGAATCCTGAAATTTTATTTGATATGTAAAAGGGACATCATGTGTACCATATATCATATCAAGGGAGTGTCACATTATTTGGGATACATGTCCTAGTTCTATCAAATTATTTGGGTTGGTTATGAAAAGAAAAAGAGGATTGGGGAATTTTTCTCCACATAAGTTT
The DNA here is from genome assembly GCA_963277665.1 of Viscum album. Classification (NCBI taxonomy): domain Eukaryota; kingdom Viridiplantae; phylum Streptophyta; class Magnoliopsida; order Santalales; family Viscaceae; genus Viscum; species Viscum album. Next base: position 35,181,764 of record OY728163.1, read on the forward strand.
TCCATGTTCTTATATTCTATTATTCTAGACCTTATTACATTTTTTCCTTAGTTTTTTTCAGTTTCATTTTAATTAAGGTTGCATGTGACCCAGAAGATATATAGGATTTTATTCAAATAATCTAAGTGATGTTCCACAATTCTTTCTTGTGATCTATAGTGATCACGAGAAGAACATATGCTAGAATCATGATCTATTATCTTCTTTCGTTGAGTTTACCTGGATGAAGACCTTTTTTATTGAATGATTAGACACTATGAGAAGTCCTCTATGATTCTCTCATGTGAGATAAATTGAAAATAATTTTTTTATTGAGGGTAAGGGTTTTATTAGCCTCATTGATATAGTTTTTTAATGCCTTATGTGGTGTGTATCTGATAGATGTGATATATTGTCTGTTGATTTTTTTTGGCTTATTCCCTTCATGTGACACTTAGGTATGTCATCTAGTGGGCGTGACATGATTTTTAGAAAAAATACGAATCTCTCATAAGCAACCCATTTATTGGTTCTTGACAGATTGAATGGATTTTTCAGTACCATGTGCACATTCGATGGAGATTTGAAAAGGCCGGGAAAATAATTTTAAGAGCCTATGTGGGATTATGATTCCCATGGAATGGATTTCAAGTGATCAAAAAATGACGCATCTGGAATTCTCTGTGATACAAATCCAAACTATCTGGGTTTATTTGCGAGACCAAGACAACATATGTAGAGGGATTTTGTGGGATCATGATGACATGTTGAGGGTAGATCCTTGGCTGAAATGGTGATATACTCAGGTGAATAACCCATTTCTCATGATGATCAATCTATATTCTCTCTGAAAAAATCTTTGGTCTTTCACCCTTTTTATTTTGTTCTTTAATTTACAATAGAATGAGATCTCGTGCAGTCATGTGAGTCTATTCAAACACAATCACTCTTCTTGTCTGTGATGCATTTAATGACTACTAATGGGTCTTGATATAAAGTGTGAGCAATTTCATGTACAACCCATTTGTTTTTTTGTAGAGCCAAAGGGGCTTCACAGAATTGACATGACATGTCTGAAACCCTTCTCATGATGAGGATGACTTGTTAACATGTTCCAAAATTGAAATGAGGTAATGTCACTAAGTCTCCATGTTATCTTAAAAAATTTATAAGAACATACCATGAATTTAAATGACTAAAAAAAGGCTTCTTCTATTTTCCTATTTTTTATATTTTATTTTTCTAGGTTTTTTTGATGGTTTTCAAGCGCCTATTGGCAGAAAATTTGTATGAATCAGAAAAACTAATCTGGTAGTCTCCACATGATGATCGAGTGTTCGAGACACCTTCACAATAACAAAGAGTTTTTAATGGGTTTATGTGTGATCTTAAGTATATCATAAACTACACTAGATACATTTTCTTGATCATACAATGGTTATGTGATCACATATCATTTTAAAGGTTATGTGATGTACATGTTCTGGCCACCTTCTATTTCATTCCATGTATTTATTTTTTCCCTTATATATTTTCCAATTCACATTTGGTAGGTGTCAATGTCATATTTATGTAGATGGATGAAACACCATAAATAATTGGGTGGGGTAGATCTTTTCAAGGAATTGAATATGGAATTTATATTTCTATAGTATTCAAGGGATCCCATTATTGATGTTTATAGCATTGTCATTTAGGTCACACTACACTAAAAAAAACCCTTTGATCCATTTCTATATTAATAGTGTATAAGGTATGATCATGTCTTGCGGTTATTGTGTTTTTATTCTAAGTAGTGTGATGGAAAGTGACTAAATCAGAGTCAGAATTCAAATATTCATTTTGGTATATAGATGACTAAGAGATATTAATCTTCATATTGTTGATATTAAATGTGAAATAGGAGGGGATGGTATAATCGATTGTTAGTTATGGAACCTTCTACATTGACTTTTTATCTATAAGGATATCAAGATATCTATAGAAGGGTCATTACTGTTATGCTTCCTATAAAAAATGTTAGTGATCACCCTTTTATAGAGGGAGGTATATTCTAGTATCACTTACCCATGATTTTATTATTTTTTCAATAATTTATAACTCTTTTATTTCTAATCAATTATCATATCACATTGGACTGTGGTACAATTATATAAAAACACATGATTATTACTATTCAAATGAAAAAATGGTTATAAAGGAGTAATATATGTATTTATTGTCCCATTGTAATTAGTTTTTTGACGAATTTTTAGGATTTTTTTTCTATGTCAATGTAATAAATTATACCATTTTTTATGAATGAGTAGTTAATTTAGTTGAAAGTTCATATAATATAATATAAAAGGTTGGATTCATTTTCTTCTTTTTATTATCTTAATTATGAATGTATCCGAGTATATGAACATCATGAATTTTGAGATGGATAGGATCATGATTGGTTTATAAAAATCACTACATATATGGATATTTAGATTCTTATGGATATAAAAGTAGATAAATAAAAGGAATTGCATTTTATTATAGGATTATTTATTGATGTATCAACTAAATATTTCAAATAAATGCCTCTGAAATGTGAGGTGGATTTCATGATCATGTTAGTACCTAAAAAAATCAGTTTATATTCCACCATATCATATGGAACTGATTGATTTAAAGTAATTGAAACTCATCATTAGGAGCATTATCTTGAAGGTTTTATTTGATATTGCACATTTACTTATGGTGATATTATTCTCTAAGCCATGAATGTTTAGGGAAGATTATAATCATGAGTAAATTATCTTAGGTTAAATTATTTAATCTTTTTCATTAATAATTTATACAAATTTCATTAAATAAATTATTTATTTTATAAATTGAAATGTGATTAGTGTTTTTCAATGATTGAATTTACATTAATATACTATAAAAATATAATTCAAACTTTTTTTTTCTATTTCAAATATGTATTTATGAAACTAGTATGGCCATTTCAATTAAATAATTTTTCCATTCATGTTGACTATTGCACCCATTTTTTATATGATTGATTAATGGTATTTTTCATCTTTTTTAAATCTCATTCATTGTAATATTTATATAAGATACCCTTATATACTCATGAACATGGGAAGAATATTGAAATAATATTTGAGTGGTATTGGGAACATTTTGATATAATGTGATTTATATTATTCTTTTAAATTGTTTATTTTGTATTTTTGAGGTGAAATTACTCAAGAATGTTGTGTTAGAAGGTATATTTTTTCTAGGTTTCGAAAAAGTGGAGTCAATGTTTTCCAAATAATTACCAAATAATGTATTAAATATTTAAATTTTATAAATAATTTCTATATATTTTAGTAATTTTATACCATATTTTCCATGTATAATTAGTATTGTGGACATTATGATGAAGAAAATGGAGAAGTTAATTTGGTTTGATCAATTTGCATTTCATTTTCATATTCTGACAAAGTGGCTTAATACTAATCTTATCTTGGTTTTTTCACAGTTGCAAAAAGGGTTTGAATGCCTATTAAATATTTATAAAATTTGTATTGAAACATTTAAATAAAGTAGTGTATAATGGTTTTATAAGACTACTTCTTAATAGAATGGATTTTTTAACCCATGACATAGAGTTACCTACTATAGTTAATGCTTTTATGTTTTAAGAATAATAATTATTTGGAAAGTGGTACATGGTATTCACTAAAAGTAAATGTTTAGATTATAAATTCTATTAATAGGATTTGAATTTTAATAAGTCTTGATGGGTTAAATATCAAATATATTTTTATTTTGATCGTTTTTATGCACCCATTAATGAAAATGTGTTGGTTTATTCCCTAAATAAGAGGCCCCAACATCCAAATGTACAAGAATATAAGGATGAATGAAATTTAATTTCAATTATTATTTATTTTTATATGGATATTTTAAATTACCAAATTAATATGATTATAACCTATTGGTCTTGAATCATTAGATATAGAGTTGGTAAATGATACCCAAATATCTGATTTCGGTAATATAATTATTCGAGAGAGACTCTATGATGGGGATGTATTAAATGGATGAATTAAATATTTTGATCTCTACCACAAATATAATGGATGATTGTTTGATCTATATAACATGTGGGAATATATTATAATCAAATATCACTCATCAATTTAGTTATCTCACCTAGGAATATATATAATATATTGATATTTTTATAGGAAATTTTGGTGGGTGGGAATTTAAAAATAAATTGTTGGATTTATTTATTGGTTTTTAATATATCAACATGTAAAATAAAAATAAAAGTTGTATTTTTTAAATTATGATTTAACTTTATAACCATATGGAAATGGGATTATACCATGATGAAATTTTTGATGATCATACAATGATCTTTGAGATGAAGAGATTTAGTTTTGGTGACTATCGATTTTCTAAATGAGAATAATTTTTTTACTTATCGAAGAATCGTAATTTATTGATGATATGTGGAATTTATATGTTATATATAATGTAAAACATCATGGGAAACTGAGAATTTTTGTTTCAAATCATTAATTAAGTTTTACCTTCAGATTGTGGTAAGTTTTAGTAATCTATCATGGTACTCTAGAGGAACAATGTATAGTTTATCACCCTAAGATAAATGTACTATTCTAGAGAGACATTCGTATTATAGAGGATGTAATAAAATCCCAAATTTTGATTTTGAAATATCTTGGATAGATAATGTGAAACCCAACTTTTTCATTTTTAAAATAATTAAATATCATTATAATAATTTTATATAATTTCGATTAAATTAAAATATTTTTTTAAAAAATAAATGATTCTTTATATTAGAGTGGTTAGGTGTAAAATTACATTAAAAATTTAATCATTAGGTATTTAGTGTAATTTTATTAACATTGTTTCCACATTGTTTGGGGAATAATTCATAGTAATAGTTCATCCATATAGATTTACGAGGACCATCATAATTTTACCCAACTTCCCAAGACTCTTAAAAATTAAATTATGGGGAATTGTAAATAAAATTAATTCATTATATATGATTTTGATATTTAGAAATTTTTTAAAAAATTATTATTTAAGGTTGAGAAAATAAATTTTTAATTTATATGTTGCTAATTTTTCCATAAATTGAAGTGTTTCATATAGTTCATATTCTTTAAGGTAGAAAATTAATTTAGGAATATGGATGTATAATATATATTATAATAATTATAATGGTATATAATATGTCTGTGAAAGAATTATTGAAATTTATGGAATAATCTAGAGAAGGTGGGTTTAAATTTCATTAATATTAATATTATTTTATCTTAGTTTGTAAAGGGGTGAAGAGCTCTGCCTTCTCCCCTATTCATTTTTACCCACATCCAATGTGGGGATTAAATCCATCCCTACTTCCCTCTACTTTTAGAATTATTATATGATTCACCATGAATTATTTAGAAATTGTCCCTTATCTATATTTTCATTATTCTCCTTTATCTTTCTCCATATTCCTAAAATCATTCCATGTTTAGGTTTCCTAAAAGTTGGGTATTTTCTATTATATGGAAAAATAATTTTTCTCAAGGAGTTTTGGGGTCCAAAAGTGTGGAATCACCATTTTTAACCATAATCCATAAAAATGATTGTCAACACAATGTAGTTTCATTTATTTCCGACAAGTTTTTTCTAGTTATCGCTTCCCTTAGAAAAACATAATATTCTTGAGTTCTTTTAATATGATTTAGAATAATTAAAATGATCAAATATATTTTATTTAAATTATTTATAGGGGTTTTTCTTGATTTTTTATAAATTTTGTGTCTTAGAAAAGGGATTTCTATGTTTCTTGTATATTAAATTATATATTTTTACCTTTATTCTTTATGTTTTTTAAATTTAATATCGACCATATATTTCAAGAATATATATAAATGGGAATTTATGAATTATTTTGTCCTAAAAAAATTAAATTATCATTATATAATAATCAATTTTTTCGGTAATTAAGTGTGTGTTTTGTTATCATAAACATCACTTTTTCCATAAGACTATGTTTATCATTTCTATATCTTTTGATATTCTATAAGGATTTTAGTTTAGCATTTAAAGGTTAATTTTTTCCCATTGATTTTTTTTAATGATTTATGTTAATTTAACATGATTACATTGATGTTAGATTCTTTTATAACCTTGGAACCTTTCTTGAGTGGTGGATTTTTGCAAATGTTAAATTCATTTATTGGTCCATTTCAATTTTGATGTGATTATTTAATATTGGAAACCACATGTAAATTTATTATAATTTAAAAAGAAAGTTATCTTTTATAATTTTAGTTAAGACTTTTGTGTTTGGGCTCTCAAATGAAATGGATAGTATATATTTATGTTGGTATCCTACTAGGATTGTTTTTCTCAAACCTTATATACACCCCATGAATATATAGAGGCCTATATTTCTTCCCCATATCTATTTTTCGGTTGTATATATTTGTAATTATATTAATGGGGATTAGACTATTCTCTTGAGTATAGAGTAATTATGGTTGTTGAATATGAAGGGTTCGTGAGCCGCATTGGGATTATTAAGAAGTACCTTTTTCTTTTATCAAATGTCTTATTATTATTATATATTATTATAAAAACTTAATTTATTTTTTTTAAAATATCATTAATAGTATTGTGTATTTCAATAATTTTTCTATAGTTTAATTTATTAGATTTTTTATTTGTATGTTATAATAGGTAAATTGTGCTCATTCATCTATATTACGCTCAGAACTAGTTGTCAGAAAATCATAATCAGAAGTGAACTTCAATAATTATTTCATGTTTGTTTGGTTATATTTTTCAGACATCTGATTTTGTATATTAAAAAATTGTATTATAGTGTATATTTTTTCTAGATGTAAGTTTGAGGTTGGGTCATCGGAACTTGTGTATTAGTCTATGGATATTGTTTATTGGCCAAATTTTGGTGGAAACCCAATTTACAATGATACATATATGATTGGTTTGGGTCAGTAAATCCTTTAATTAGTTATGAGTAGTTTTCTAATTGGTTGAAATTCTGATTTTGATATGTTTTTATTTATCTCAGATATATTTTACTGATTCAATGAATCGTTGATTCATATATATATATATATAATGTCATATATGATATATAACTAATTTCTTATACATGGAATATAAACATTCACCTACTTCTGTTATAAAAAATTCCATATGAAAAAATTAGTAGAGTTAAAAATATATTATTACTTATAAATAATAATTTCTGTAGTTTTTAGTAAAAGAATCAATTTTTTACCCTAATGATAGTGTTTTTTAGTTAACCCATATTTTATATTTTTTTCATTAAAATGGAATGGTATATGCTAGGGTGTTTCCAATTGGTGTTTGAAGGAGGTAATGCTTCAATAAAAAATATTTATTTTTCCTATAGTTCATAGAGTTCATTTTATATAGTTATATTAGAAAATTATTATTCTTTTATGGGTTGAAATTTTTAAAAAAGTAGATATTATGTCTAATTAATTTTGATATATATTACTAAGTAAATTAACTATTTGAATGACCTTGGTTTTTTATTTTTTGAATCTATAAAATTTTTGGGGTTATACTTCTATTTAAAATTCACCAAATATGTTGTAAATATTATTATAAATGACTAATGATGGTGTAAAATTAATTTTTAATGGTTTTAAAGTTTTTGGATTTTAGACTCGTGCATGCAATTTTTATTTATTCTGGATCCAAATTATCAAAGAAAGATGTAATTGGCGAACCCTGGAATATTTATGAAACCTTACATTACTTCTATTTTGAAATTATATTAAATTTCTAAAAATACATTTGTTTAGTAATCAATGATTAAAATTTATCTTTATTTGATAACTTAATCATGTTAATAAATTTGAGATGGTTTTGAGTAAATATATTTATGATTAGTTGTTAAAACATTTATATTTTTTCAAATAAAAGGATTTGGTGCACCTATTTTATAAATTTATGCTCCTAAATCATTGTTTATTTATAATTAGGATAATTTTTTTGGTGAATGTTTTGAAAATTATAGATTTATACTTTGGATTAGGGGATTTTTCTAATTTGATTGAAAAATGTTTTTGGTTTTATTTTATTAGTTAGATGGATTTTTTTTCAACATGGGTTTTAATGATATATGGTTTACAATCGATGTATTTTTTGTGTTATTCAAAAAAAATTTAAAATAGGATTTTGTAGCTTACTTTAAAGTGTAATGTTATTTATTTAGGATTTATGATTTCTTTGATAAATGGAAGATTATATTTCTAATGTAAAAATATTGGTTTGTGGTTTCGTGGGAGTAATAATTCAAAAAAAATATATATTAGCATAAATGTCCTTTACAATATTTAAAGAACCCTTTTTAAATGATTTATAATTTGTTTTTGAAATATTGTTTAATTAATTGAGGTTTAGTGGGGTGTTTGATAGGTTTTCATTACAATAAGATGCTTTTCAAACATCATAAAGCTTAATTAATGTTATATTTGATTGGTTTTGAGTTGAAAATGATTTTTGAATTTATATTTTTTTTAATTTTAATTTATGGTTTCAATGAAAATGATGTTAATCCATATTCATTTTCTCTTAGGGTGTATAATTATTTTTGGATATGTAAGAAATATCTAAAGACATTTTCAAAATATACTGGTTTCATTTTTTGCCACATTTTGTATGGGTAAAATGTCTAGGTACATTTTTCAATTTGAGTACTGAACACATTTATTATAAATATTCATTTATTTATGAATTGACATTCATTATGTTTGATGGGTTTAGTGTTTGAGTAATGTTTGATTATTAATTATATTCAGAATGTGTTTGTTTACATTTTGTGTTTGGTTATTTTGTTGGCATTGGTTGGTTTGAGGCATTCATGGATTCAAAATTTATAATTTAAGATTAATACAAGTGTAATATGTATTACAAGGAATATTGGGAGGATATATGAATGTTTTTAATGACGATTATGAAAGTGGAATGTGGTAACCATTTTCTAAACAGAAACACTCTAAACCCACTAAAAAATCCTAAAACCAACCCCAATCCCGATATAGCATAAAAATACATAATAATGTAACTTAATACCTAAAAACTATGGGTGTTAGTAACTAACCATATTTCGGATATCCATCCATGGAAATCTGAAGGTTAGGGGTGTCTTGAAAAAATTTGATACATTTCCCTTGCATAAACCTCTCACACTCCCATGTGTCCCCATGAACCTAGCCATATGTAATAATTCCTTTATTAATGAGATATTTCTACCTCATAATTTCTTTTAATGACAATAAAAAATTTGAATCAATGTGTGATAGAATGAAACATCCAACTCACGTGCATCATGGTCCTACATAAAAACTTTATTAGGATTATTCATGTAAATCATTTGTTGTGATATTTGAGAAAACATCATCAAATGATCTGAATCATGGTTCTGGATCAAAACAATAACTAATTTCATCAATACACTCTATAATATATAATGGTAAATTTCCTTATATTACCCAAATGGTGGGGATCCATTAATGTTTATTCATTCAATAATACATGATATCCTGCATAAAATATATATACAGGAATAAAATAATGATTTTATAATATTTCATATAGATTTGGGAAATTTCCATTCATTTCAAGATTACTTTTATTTTCACAGTAATATCATCCATAATATTTGGTCCAATTAGAGGTTTTTACCAATGCTCTATCTAATAATGTGGAAAATGACATCGATGATTATACAATAGTTTATCCATATCCATATTTATCAATTATTCATAACTATTGTTATATGAAAACCACATAAAAGGAAATTGTTCTTCTAATGAACAATCAATATCAAACACACATTCTCTAAGAAGTTTTTATAGTGTTTGGATTATAAATAATTACTATCTATCCATTGAGTATCATATTCTCTTATCATGGTAAACTGGGTTTAAAAAAAATTAGAAATAGCCCAAAAAATATGAGGCAAAACTAAGGATTTAGTTATAAATAATAGAAACTACCACTCACCTTAATCACTACCTAGATATATAGGGTTTTCAAATATTCAATAAAATTATTCTACCATAATAGTATGAACTATCTAGGATTGGTATGTTAGTACAAAATCACCCAGATATCATCATGCTTCTGAAGTGTCCTCAGAAAATTGGTGAGAAACTCTAATGAAATTTTCTCCCACTTCTATTTGGTTATGTAAAGTAGTTGTAACATATTATTTAATCATTGGTGATCATTCTTCACATTTTGATATGTGAGACATTTCAAAAATTATGCATACTCTTTATGATTCATACCTAATTATTAAAAAACAATATGAAATTCCTTTTACATTCACTGAATAGTATGATAGATATCAATCTTTGAGTATTGATAAGAATAAAGGATTTATAATTTGAAGGAAAGTGGAACTAAAATTTTATATCAATGTTGAAATATGTAATTTTATTCCCATATTCATCCATCAACAATCTCCCTAATTTTGAGGCATACCCTAATGTTAAAGTAATTATGATATGAATGTTTATCCCCATTGTGTAATTCATCTAAACTCAGAATAAGGGAAACCTAAATAATACCATTCTATCATTTTTCTTAGTACAATTAAAATACATGTCAGTAATTTTGCATTTTAGTTTCCATTGATTTCAAGCATCATTGAAAACATGTTTATAAGAATTTTGAATTAACTCATCGGACATTGAATTCCATCTCCCAAAGATACACACTAATTAAAATCCAAATGTTTGGAGGTACTCCATCCAAATTTTATATTTATGGTTCAAGTTACTTTTTTGAAAAGGAATTATTAAAGATTTTATGATGAATGAATATAGTGAACATATCACCAAAAAGATATTGGATCCATTTTTTAGGGTATATATCACCGTACCTAATTCAAGATCATATGTTGGATAGTTCTTTTCATTTGTATTTAATTTTAATGTGTCATATTCCATTATATGATCATAAAAAATGACAACACAATCCAATATAGATCTAGATACATCATATTAATCAATTTAACCTTTATTTGGTTTTGGAACGATATGAATATGTGATATGGAAATATACCCCTTATTTTATTCTAAGGATTACTAACAAATATTATTCCAAAAATATTGAGTTCCCATTCATTATTAATGTAGTCATTTTGGATGATAGATGTAAGAAATCGTATACAAAGAGATTATAATAACATTTTATTCCTTGAAAACTTAATACCTCGAATACATTCTTATGTGGTGACCAATAAGTTAATAAATCAATATTTTCATGGTTTATTGGTATTTATTTATTAAAAATGGAATTCCCAAGGAAACACACTTCTTATATATTGATGCCTTTTTTAGATAATTTTTAATTAAGGTGTGTTCTTACAATGTGCTCAATAAAACATCCAAATTCATTTAATGGTCATCCCTACTATGATAGTAAACCAATAGATTATCAAAATTTACAAAAATTAGTCATGTTAGGTTTGAAGGATAAGGTTCATAAATGTTACTATAGGTGCTGAAATACTTTCCTTTACATATATTGAGTGATTTCCCAGCCATTCAGGATGAAATACAAATTAAAAACAACCCCATAGGGCATCCTAAGGGTCCTCCTTGAAATGATCCTACACGGAGGCTCCACATTACTGTGAATCATGATTTGTATAAGGAAAACATTGTGATTCCAATTCCCACTATAAAAACTAGAAAGTTAGTCATCGAACACTATGCTAGTCTAACACCAACATTTAATGCCACAAAGGCAGTTGATGGATGGCTCCATAAGTCTGATGGAAAAAGCCCTATCGTAGAGCTCATTTTTTTCTTCACAGTGTGCCTCTGAGCAACATGATACCACATTGCCTAAAAATATCTATCTGACCCCACCTAAAATAAATAGACACCCCAATATTTTAACTTCTGATCTACTATTTCAAGGGACCCCTTGAGCACTATGAACCCAACTAAAAAATGTCTCATCCATGGTATTGGGGAATCATGATTCCTCATTGACATTGTTCAAAATCTCCCCCACCTAAAGTGGGGATGCCCTTAATGAAGGCCGACACCCATTTCAGAGTAAGAAGACCATATGGGGAACTCAAGGCTTAATGTATCATTATGTTTTCTTGAATCAATCATCAATTACATTTTTCCTTCATACCAAGGCAGGGACACTGTACATCCTAAATCCCTTTCCTTTAAAAATTCCATCCCCTCCACAAAGCACCGGAGCCCTATGATGCACCACATTGTGAGGCCCCTTACTTCATGATACCATCCTCTATGTGTCCCTCTAGGATTTCAAATAGTGTTTTATTGGTTCCTCGTGTGGTGTTACATATTTTGGTCTCCTACAAATTTACTGCCAGCATAGGTATTCTGATGCCTCTTTCTTATTCACATAGGTACTTTAAGATGAACCCCATGACTAGACACTCATCCACCCCACTCCCTTTTGTAATTTCCAATGCCTTATCTTATCCATGCTTTGTGAAGCATCAGTTATGTATGTATAATTAGTGAGTAGTGAGTCCTCCACATCCGAGCTGCCAGACATAATCCAAACATGCACCAATATCCTCAATAGATAACATTAAAATGTGATTCATACATTCATAGGAATCCTGGGATGTCACTGTGTATGCGTGATGTGAAATGAGATCCTCTTTATATGGATTGGAATCCTCTTCAAGGGGATGAAGTAGGGATGAAAATAATATCCCTTTCATATCTCCCTCCCTTTGGGATTTGTCACCATGTGCACCTCAGGAAGTCTCCATGTAATCCACATCCATCATCTATACGATTCCCCATGTATGTGTGATAGGGTATGATATCAACCTAAAATGGAAAAAGATCCTCCTACTCCTCATTCACATGGGATATAATCCTCATCAAGTAGCTTTTATGCATAATCACCACACCATCTCTCACTGACATATCATTCTTGATGTGACCGTCTAATCTATTTCTTCCTCTTTTTTATCATGCTAAGAAGGACTCACCATGTCCTAGATATTAGTAGTGATTATGAAATCAACCTCTATCATTGGAATCCATCTTGGAGTAAGCCCTGACCGTCACCAACTAGGTTGCTTCCATGTGTAAGTCAAAAACCACCATATGAGAACTACATGGACAATGATTCTCAACCAGGTAGGATACATACGAAACATCCCTCATGTTGAAGCCCATAATATTCTATGTCACATCACCATTTTCCCATGAGATCAAATAGGTCATTACAAAACATAAGCTCTAATATCATGTCCCATCATTAGGCAGTCTCAATGTGTAATCCCCACACAATCCATCCAAGTGAAATCCTATTGCGAAGGGAAGTATCGACATGTAAGCCCCACACAATCAAAAAATCTATATGGGTTGTTATCCCTTTCTTATAAACGTTGTACTTATCATGCCTCTATGAGGTTCAACCCCAACCAATGTTAAACATCGGTGTCCACCTCCTAGGGGTGCACCACCCTGATTCCCCCTCAGTGGTGTCCAGATCATCATTCACTACGTGAAATCTTCCCTTTATGCGACACACCACTCAGGGCCTTCCTTCCTAAGAATTTTGATCTAGACATCCAGTTAACCTTCTTGAGTGCTCCCACCAAGGGACGTATCTCATCAATCCGCCTCTATATAAATCATCATCAATCATCTTCTATATATGAAAGATGATAAAATTACAACCCTTTACACTGATACCTTGTGTCAAACATTGGATGTCTGAGGAAAACCTCATAATGAATGGTTTTGTAATAAGGTACCTCATGATCGATGTGGGATGCCTCGAGTTCTACACCCTCGAAAAGCCCTCTTATGAGGAATAAAAAAGGTGTTCCATTTTTATAGCATCTAAACATTCCCAATGATTCCTCGTTTGACTACTCCCAACAATGAAGGTTTTTTCCCTATCAAGACCCCTTGGAATGTCTAGAAAAAAGAATCATAATTAACAAGAATCCACAAAGATATGGCACCATGAATGAGTTTCATGAACTACATCTTAATCTATAAGGGAGAACCGTACTAGGAAATAAATTCCAAGTAGGAATCCAAGAATGGAGGAACCAACATCCCATTATCCTATTTTGATCAAGAAGATGATATAACTAAAGAGGTGATGAATGTCTCCCACCATTGGAAATGAGGGATACATGGTACAATGTGATGCTAATGTGACAATATGTTTGAGAAAGGGTTCCCCCTTAAAAATCATTAGAAATAGAAATGGTGAACCCAGTGTGAAACTATTTTCCAAAACATGGGGATTAGTTGCACTCAAGACATCTAAAGAAATTCATGCTATATGATCCATCTATCCAACACTAGACCCACCAAGAAAATAGTGGGCCTATCATGGAACTCATCAGAAATACAAGCAGTTAATCATTGGGAATTATGGTATGTGACATCATTAACATGGATCTTTCTCTCCAACCATGGAGGATTGTAAAATGGTAGAGAATTCCAAATTTCTTTCCTAATATCCACATTGATAGCTGAATCTTCCTTAATTTTTGTACCCAAGAAGTTGGATTACAAGAATCCCCACACACATATGTAGGGGTTGGAGAAATTTCAATGTGGAAACCCTACATTACAACACGTTCACCACAACGTCGTCTATGACTATAGCTAACAAGAACCCACATGACATATAACCCTCAAATATTATTCAAAGAAGGGTGTTGCAAATCATGATTCATCGATATGAGTAGGGGGTTCATTCCCAAAAGGGATATTTCCTTATAGGAATTAGAGACTTATGCACCTAACCTTCACCACCACCCCAAGGGTCACGCATGGAGCCACGTTTCCCCAACCTAATGATGAACTACTTCAGGATCCTCTCTCCAAAGTGATCCTATGACTCCATACCCAACACCGATGAGGTGTGGGATGCTAGGGTTACCCTGGTTGTGACTACTTCCTAAGATCCACCGTGGAGGGATCCCACTTTGCCTCTTTAATCCCACCAAGGACTGATCCATCAGGTTGAAGAGTAGGTGGGATACGCCCATGCAAAATTGACCCCGATTTGGGGAACCTGACACCACACTTGAGCGCATTATCAGGTGGATTCTTATTATAAGGCTTAAAAATCCTTAGATTCAGTGTCCCATGCCACTACTAATGCATTCCACTAATATCTTGATACTACATAGTAGGGGAGCATCAGCAAATGATTAGGATCAAGACCACAAGAATCCCATGATTATGCTGAGTCGGCTATATTAGCTGCTGGTGTCACCAACAACCATTATGAGATAACCCATGAGGATGGGATTAAATATGGATGCCCACCCCATACCCTTTCCATCTATATTAGAAGTCCTCCCCTATGTCACACCCAAAACGGTGGTCCTCCTCATGTCCCAACATCATTCCAAGTGGAGCTCCTCCTCATTTTTTCCAAATCCAGTATGAAGTTCCTATCCGTGCCTATGATTCCTCATATGGACGCCCTCCCCATGTCATGGAATGCTAATGTGAAGGTCCTCCATAAATAATCTTCATATATAGAAGAGGTCCTCCCACCCAAGCATCCACCAATGTGAAGGTTCCCCCCACTTTTCCATTGATCATTATGAAGGTCCACCTCGTTTTATCACCACAGGTCAACACTAAGGCCCTACCCAAGCTATAACCAACTAGGGTGGAGGCCCTCCCAACTCTTTCACCAATCAACATGGAGGTCCTCCCTATGTTCCCACTAACTCCAATGGATTTCCACCCTAATTGAACAAAAATATTCTTGGAATACCTCTCATCACATTTAGAGACTAGTTTGGAGGTCCTCCCCATATATGTGCGGGTCAAAATGGAGGTCATCTGTATCTATCATTCGATATATTGCCATGTTCTCCCCACACCTCAGATCAGAAAATAGAAGGTACTCCTCTATCATATAACTGGCATGGATGTCCTATCCATATCCCAATAGATTCATGAAAATTTCCACACTAATACATCAATAGCTATAGTGGGGGTCCTCCCCACTCTTATAGTAGGCGAAGCAGAGCTCCTCCCCGCTCAAGAAAAAACCAATACCGAGGTCCTCTCTATAAATTAATTAGCTCAAATGTAGGTCCTCCCCAAACTGTCACCAAGTAATACAACGTTCCTACTCATAAATAATTACCTCCCTATCCTGAAGAACAATCCATGGGAATAATGGTAAGTCATTGCCGCTAAAGGAAAAATAATGGAATGTGATAATTCAATGTCTGTCCATTTCTCTTCTCAGATTATGAAGCAGATTTTGATCCAATGATGGAGCTATCACCCCAGTCATTTGCATCAGAGTCTGGAGCTAGAGACCAATGGGTGTGAATCTCTATCTCAGAAGAACAGATCGAAAAGATTCCCAAATTGCCTCAAATGTACATGAAAAAGGAGGAATATTTGGATTTCTTCCCAGGTATAACCATACTTTCCTCTTTATTGTCACCATTTTCATACTATAAAATGACATGGGATCATATGGAGTTTTTCATGGATGTTGTAAATGGAAATCACCTAAAAGGTTCACCAACAATAGCTGCAGCCCTCACACATGAGTTCTTGTCTAGTAACCCTTCATATGTGGACTTGAGGATGCAGTTGGTACCACCCATGAGAGAAGATCCATCACACAATGATCAATCATCTTATGCAGTGACTTCTCCACCATCCTGTCCACCACCCCACTAATACTCATCCGTACAATTGTTAGCCTCTCATCGAGCATAGATGGAATCATGGGATAACCAAGAGTAGGACTCATCATCTGACCAGTGTATCCTATGGGATACTCTCAGAGTAGATCAGTTTTAAAAGATGTTATGTAAGGCTGTAACCATATACAAGGACATATCCTTGTCACTCACCTAAATTGAAGTTTTGTTCATTCATTGGACTATTAGGGTGACGTATTTTCATCATTCGGTTCATCAGTTGGTCTACCTGAAGAGTTGGGATAATTTTGGTGACATCAGCCAACAGTACTGCATGATTGAGTTTGTAGGAATCCTGGGCGTGTGGCATTAAACATCACCTAGCTACCACAGATCCCTTCAATATAGATGTGTTCATTGATTTATATTTCTCTGCATGACAGTTGAAGTGGTGTCTCCACACACTCATTTCTTTGGATGGGAGAAGTATACCACTCTCCTCAATAGCCCCATCAAGTGTGAGCATGATATTCTTGTTAACATTGAATATACTATTTTGGGCATTGTAATAGTGAACATGGATGAGATCAATTTTCCCACATATGAGGACATCATCAAATGTTCTAACAAGGAGAATCCTATTAGAGTAGAAAAGTATCTGGAGGATCCTTATACATTTATCCTCACACACCATCAAAGTAATATGTTTGGACTAGGGGAACCTTCTACATAATTACCCAAATGTTGGAATCTGTAGACACCGAAAAGTGCTTAAGTGTTTGAGAAATTATCGGAATGACAAAGCGAAATCATATTTGGACCAAGAGCCCTAGTCTGAGGATCCAGGAGGTGTTGCATGAAAAAAGGGAGAAGTACGCAAAAAAATCTGTCCCGTGTGGAAAGTACCTGGATTCACGAAGAGTCCCAGGCGCCATCGTGAAATAATTATGCGCCCGCTCCCTACGCGGTTGACCATTCGTGCCTCCACCTCTGTCGTGCAATTATATCACGCAGCCCTGAATTACATGTTGCCGGATTTCTATAAATATAAGGAAACCCCCTTCTTTTTCGGGGATGAAGAATCTAAACCGGCTCTCGTGTGCATAATTGGCATTCCCCGCGTGCACAATATAGCCATCAGGTATGGTTCTTTTCGGGCCTAGTCGACCTGGGGTTCGCCTTCACACGAGATCCCCTTCAGCTTAGACTGAATTCCAATCCCTATGGTGTTCCCCCATTGCATGAAATTCCTTCTATTTTGTGTAGTCTAGACAATTGCACGCAATTCCTTTGATCTCACCCCTGTTCTTACGTGCGGCCTATTCCGCCTACGCATAATTCATACTCCGTGCGTGCAATCCTCCAAGTCGAGCGCAAAACCTAAGCCCCCTATTTCGTGAAAGATTTACTGATTTCGCGCCAACCTATGGATTTTCACACCAGGCTCATTTATTTCGTGCAAACCTCAAGGGTTGCGCGCAATCCCCCGGGGCCCTTCACTTTAGTGCTCCCGGGGAACCCTCTTGCACGATCACCCGATGCCCTCCTTTTGGGTGCCATTTGCAGGTGTCCTATGCACCCTGGGCATCCGCATCATACATGGTTTTCCCATATGACCTTCTAGGCCTGTACGATGTAACTTCAATGTCCCATGGACAATCCTTCCCATTGTCTTTCTTCACATAATTCTACTTCTCATAGGCACATTAACAGCTATTGCTTCATCGCATAGCCACGCTAACATAGACCCCGCGATGGTTCTCTCTACAACACCCCCTCAGTATGAATTTTCCAATGCCTTCCCTTTCACAAGGGTCAAAGGGTACTGGTTACGTAAGTCCTAGGGGAGCGGATAAAACCTGCCTCATCTAAGCTGGAGGACGTTAAACTGCCAAGCACCATCATCCTCAACACATGACATTAAACTGTGACCTAACCCTATGCCTTGAACGTAGGGTCCCCCTTCCTTGGACATTCTCCATGCCCACTCGTCTCCACGGGTATGGGATCATCCCTCACAGGGGGAGATATCTTCCTTTTTGGAGTGGTGTTTCTCCGCGGGGAAGGGAAGCCACCTTGGTGTAAGCCCCTAACCTTTCTTGCAGGAGGCATCACCCATGTTCATCCTCACTCCCTCAGCGCCAAAGCCCGCATAGGACATGATTGGCAATGGTGATCCTCCTCACTACATTGGGTCCAAGGCCAACGGAGGGTGTAAAAGGGAATGACGCTCCTCCTTTCTTCGGTCCCAAATCCCTCTCCTGCTTCACTTTGTCGCCCTCAGGCCTCCATCCTGGAGTAAGTCCCGACACCATTGGCCGCTCAATGCCTAAGCCCCTCTTCATTTTCCACAGACGCACCCTTCGCGACGTGGTCACCAGGTCTCTGCTAACTCTTGTTTCTCACACCGAGCATGACTCATGTGAGCTTAGAGTGAGCACCGACCATGACACACCTTGGGACGGCTCAGAGTGTAGGCCCCAAATACCCTCATCCCGCATGATGTTAAACTGTATACCCGAACTATGGAGACTTTCATCCATGTCAATGCGTGGTATGTAGGAAGCCTCCCCAAGGTTTAAGCCCCACTACCTTGGGTCACCTCAGAGTGTAATACCCAATCCCACTCGAACTACGGGTACATTGATCTATGCTAAGGCATGGTACATAGGAAGCCTCCCTGAGGTTCCAGCCCACCTGGATCCCTAGTCCCTTCACGTCGGTTCACCGACCCTATATCCTTGGGCCACATGAGAGTGTAAGCCCCAAATTCCCTCATCCTGCATGATGTTAAACTACATACCATCTCGAACTACAGGGAATTTGATCCATGTCAAGTAATGGTATGTAGGAAGCCTCCACGAGGTTCATGCCCCACCACCTTGGGCCACATCAGAGTGTAAGCCCCAATCTAACCCGAACTACCGGGACTTTGATCCATGCTAAGGCATGGTACGTAGGAAGCCTCCATGAGGTTCAAGCCCATCACCCAGTCATTCCGACCCATTCACGTCGGTTCGCCAACACTATGGGCCGCCTCAGAGTATAAGCCCCACACCCATCCCGCATGATGTTAAAATGTATCTTCCACCGAACTACGCAGACTTTGATTCCCCGCCACGAGGATTTGTAGGAATTCTTTTTAGGACTCAAGCCCAGATCCATCATCCATACTGATTCTTACCTGGGCCGCCACATCCCGTTGAGATCATACCACCTCACTCCCCTCCACCACATTCGATAATCCACCCACGTGTTGGCCCAAATATCGGTGTCCCCTCCGGGGGTTACACCCATCTAGTCCACACTAACCAGTGTTCCGATCAGTCTGATCTATCTCTGCTGGATGTTAAACTTGTGGCATACCCTGTGTTACACATGGGAAGCTAAGGAAAACCTCAAATACATTCCTATGGAATACAATTCCCTGCATTCGATGTGGGATTCATCGGGCATCCGTGCCCTCAAGAATCCCTATAATAAGGGACAGAAGATAGACATTCCAATCCCCATCATCAAGACATGCCAGTGATGCCTTAGTGTGACTACTCTCATAACTGAAGGTTGCTTCCCTGACCGGACCCCTTGTAAGGTCCTGATAGAAGTGGCGTAATTAACTGGTGTCCATGAAAATATGGCATCAGGAAGATCTTTATGAACTACGTCGAAAATCTATGAGGGAGACCTGAAATAGGTGACAAGCTTCAAGGAGGAATCCATGAAAGGAAGAACCGATATATCATCATCCCTTTTCAATCATGCAGCTGACATCCCTGAATAAGGAGCAGATGCCTCCCGCCTTTGGAAAGCGGGAATGCGGGGTTACAACAGTTCATGCTCTGCGTGACCGATGCGCGCGCCCCAGAAAAAGCGTCAGAAATATAACATGTTGAACCCGACCTAAAGCTCCTCTCCTCAACATGGAGGCTAGTTGAGTCTGAGGAATCAGTAGATAAGAATTCCATCTGACCTCATAATCTGGTACCAAGTCCCACCCAGAAGGCCTAATGTGAAACACGCCTGATGTTGGGACAGTCAGAACATTGAGCATTCCGTTATGTGATGTTGTCAACATGGATCCCTCTTGCAGACCACCAAATATGGAATGGCTTCGGGGTGCTGGTTGTCGATTTCTTTTTTCTAGAAGTATTAATGAGTTCATAACCCAGCTTTCAGGAACCAAGTAATTGCACCCAGAGCTCGTTCACCTACCCACTGGCATAGGGGTAGGGTCAATATCGATGCGACTACCCCACGCAGTTCTACCTTTTCCATGATGGCTTCGATCACCACGACTGCTGGGCACCCACACCACCTCTGCCCATTAGAGATTATCCTGCGAAGGATAATTAATAACCATGTACGTAGGTACGAGGAATAAGGGTTCATCCCCACCAGGGGTATGGCCTGCTTGCATCTCGAGGCAGCTACGCCTCACTGTCAATGCCAACCCCGAGGGCCACATAGGTAGCCGCTTCTCCCCACCCCAACATTCAATCATTTCGGGTGATTTTCCATAGAATACCTTCATAGCTCCCTCTCCTATGACGACAAGGTAGGGGATGTTCGGGCCGGACTAACCGGAGTTTGGCTTCAAGGGATCTTGGCAAGGGCCCCCACCAGGCTGAGTCAGCGCCACCGCCCGGTTCCCCAGACTGAGGAGAAGGTAATCCATGCGCCTGTACCACCGGCTCCAGTTCATCTAACCCATCACCAGCATCAGGCACAAAGGGAATAGAATGCCCACCATGGGGCGTCATGTCAGTGACCACTGTGTCTCGGGACATCCCTGAATCCTATCACCAAATCCCTGGACACATTAAGAAGGGGAAGCTATACGCCTGACCTGGATCAAGGCCCCAACTGCCCCACGAACATATTTTGTCGACTCCCCCGGTCGCAGTCACAGGTGATGGCCGCTGCGAACCAATCCGCAGAAATGTCACCCAGTGTGAAGGCCTACACTATGCCGCTGTTACGAATGGTGCGGGCACTCCCTACTTCCAACCTTGTCCTGGAGGTCTGCATCATGCCACCTTCGGCCCAAGTAAGGGTCATTCCCATGAAAACAACACTCTATTTGGTGGTCTTTCCTGTGATCACTACACTGGGTATGGGGTCACTCCCCCTGCCGTGGACCGCGATTATGGGGATGATGCATGTCCGATCATTTGCCAACATGGAGCTCCTCCCCATGTCCCCATGACAATCGGTAAAGGTCCTACTCACCCCAACAATCGGAGAGGTGGAGGCCAACCCCACTTCACCAATTCCTAACATGAAGGTCCTCCCCATGTCCCTTTCGAAATTTGTGCCGGTGCTCCTCACACCCTGGATTTCTTGGGTGGAAACCCTCTCCAACCTGGCACCAGTGAGACCAAAGGACCCCATGTCAAAAATCAGCCATTTCCCATGGAGCCACCCAGGGGAAGGAATGTGGGTCGTCGCTGCCACAAGTGGAATTATTGGGAAATTCGGGTAGGAATCAGACCAGTACACTTCTCAGACTATGATGTGGAGTGCGACACATCACGGGGGCCCTCCCCTCAGTCCTCTGAGTCAAGGGATGAGGTAGGAATGATGCGCATCATCCTTATACTCCCCAAATGTGAGATCCATATGATCCCAGCCTTCCTCCAAAGGTATATACACAAGGAAGAGAACTTGGCATTCCCCCAGGGACCGACCGCGCAGTTGCCACCGACATCTCCAGAAGCACCATCTGCCTTGGCTAGAGACTACGGAGAGCTATTTTGGGGGTCAATGGCGGGGGATCCATGACATATCCCACCCTCAGTAGACGCTAATGATTTGTCAGGATCCCTGGTGTCCTGTTCATCCTATCATGATATGGCGTTCAAGTCGCTGCAACTTTCAGAGGACATCCCATGATTCGACGGCTAATCAGCTCACTCGCTGTAATCTCTGGCAGCCATCCCCCTGGCCTAGTGGCCTCCCTCAGTGCCGCCTCCAGTTCCTCAGCCACCCTCAGTTGACAAGTGGGGAAATAAATGGACATACCCTGAATCTGATCCAAGGAGCTTATAGGCCATCCTCGCAGCAGGCCACTTCCCTGAGAAGTTTTGGTCGGTCACATGATCAAATTTTTGTACACCAGAATCGCTCACCCTAAAGGAGTTTGAATGTTTCCGCCAAAACCTATGGGCGAATCACCTCCGTCTTTTCCACTGATGAGTGACATATCCTGAGAGCTAAGAGAACCTCGAAGACATTGACGAACAATGTCTCTGGGTAGACCTGGCCATGCTCCCTATAGTCTAGCACCCTGAGTCCCCGGGCCACCACATGGAACTCCAACAACAATTAGTTCAATGTTTCCAAGTACTCCGCAAAGTTATTGAGGAGCATACCCCCCATGTGAATGTCCGTGTCTAGGGGCAGTATGCTATTGTCCTCTTTAGTGCGATTCACCAGCATCCAAACTTCCATGGCAATTGTGAGGACACATCCCCAAGAAGAGTGGCGGTCAACATGAACAATCAGTCAGGAGGGTAGAATGAGCTGGGACTTCTTGGGGAAGTTCCCCCTGAGGACGTTCCACCATTGGACCCATCGAGGAGGATTACTCACCAGCAGAGAATGCTCCTAGGTCTCCCTACACCAACCGAGCCTTTGGTACTAAGCCGAAATGTTAGTAAAGAAAAATATCATGTATGAGTTGTCAAGATCTCCGACCCATCCACATTAGTGGAAAAGATTGAAGAGGACCCAAAGAAGGCTAGGCCGAACCGTCAACTAATTGAGCAGAAGAATATAGTCGAGGAACTTCTGGCTAAATGCATTGTAGAGCGGCAACCCGACTACGGTGATCCTAGTCCAGGGGAGCAGGGGCAGGAACGACTACCCCTTGGAAAGATTATACCAGGAAACCTGATCAAGACATGTTCACTGATATGATGGAAGCTGGAGCTCACGACAAGAGGGTACGATATGTCTTGATAAACCCTCCCGTGAGGTGCGACAATCTGAGGAACCCCGTTCGGGCTACCCCGACCGCCCCGAGGGTCGCTCCACCAGCTTCTCCATGAGACGCTAAGTTTGTCTACCGCATTTAAGAGCCCGAAAATGTGATCATGGTTAGGGATCCACATGAGGATAGGGACCCACCTCCAGAAGATCCAATGGCGACACTCATCACCTCCCTCAAGGCTTTGGAGACACGAAAGGTAGCCATCCCACCTGATGGAAATCCATACCCGGAATGGGTGGATGACATGCCAGCACCCCTGGGATTTGGGAATCCAAACTTCTCCCCCTTTCACGGGACGGGGGATCTGCCACAGCACCTAGACCACTTTAACTCAAGGTGTTGTCCCATGTTAGGGACCCCAGCGCAGCAGGAGGCCACCAAGCTCTGTTGCTTTGTTTAGACACAGGAGGGGCCGACATTCGTTTGTTACAGCAGGCTCTTCGTTGGATCTGTGACAAGCTGGGAGGTCCTTCATAGGTAGTTCCATTACTAGTTAAGATCTACCACCCTAAAGATGAACATCGCAGACATCTACAGGTGCAAGAAAATGACCGATGAGCAAGTCGTGAACTTCATCGCCCAGTGGAAGGGGCTCACATACTCCCTTAACATGCCACTGAATTAAGAACAATTACTGAAAATGTGCGTGGGGAATGTTAAGATGGAACTGGTTCCCTCCCTTCTCACTTAGAACTATCCCAGAGGGTTCTGAGACTTCTCGGATAAGGCTTGGCGCCTCTAAAAAGCTCTGAAACAGGCCAGTTAGGCAAACCTGCCACCTCTTGTAATCCCAGAAAGGAGGGCTTCCAAAGTCGAGCCCGCCGCGATGGCCTAGGTAGAGGCCGCCAGGTAGCTATAATTTCTACCAATGGAGTTGGATCCATAGACCCGCAAAGGTCCACCACCACAGGCATATCTTCTAGCCCAGCAGCGTCCTCAGAGTCGGCAGGCGCCCCCATATAATGCGCCTCCACCACCATGGCGAGATAATCAAGTTCCACCCCCTCGGTAGGCTCCTCCGACCCCCCGTCAGGGACAGGCTCCTAGAGCCCCCTTTCCGGACAGAAGGAATTAGGTCCACTCATTCGATGAGGCCCAGGTCCCTGGTTACATTCACAGCGCCTTGGAGAAAAGAATTTTATGACTGCCTGAGTGCTGGATGCCAGAACAGGTGCATCTCACTAATCTCCCAAACTAATGCCCTTATCACTAGATCCTGGGACACACCATGGAGAAATGATATGTGTTCTAGGACATGCTCCAAGACTAAATTAACAACAACAGAGTCAGGTTGGGCCCAGCCTTGGAATAATTGGCGGGTGTCGTTGTGAGAGCAGATAACAGTAGCGACGACGAAGGTGGGTTGAAGTAGGATTTTGACCGCAGTACCTAGATGTATAATGACTGGGCGGCTCGTAGAATTGTTTCTCGCACCCATGGCATTATCTATGCATGCCTGGATCAGCCAAAGCCTATAGAAACTGTGGCCACCATGTCAGTTTCATCATCCCAGCCAGCCTCTTCCCAGAAGAGAAAGCATCGGTGACGCAAGAAGAAGAAATGTGCCCTGCCAATGTCATCGTCGTCCCGTACTCTTAGCGAATTTATGCCCCCTGAGATGATAATTCCCCCCAGGATCTGCCCAGTGGTGGATAATTCTTCAAGTGATAGCCATGGGTATGCTTCAGTTAACACCATCGAGTTGGTAAATCTCTATATGACTCTCGACATGGGGGAGCGCTAGGCGAACCTCCCCAATGTCCCCAGCCAACGCTAATGTCAGCGGAGCCACGACCATATGGGTCACCGGGGCACGTCAGGTGGCACCTACAGCCAGGACATGCATGCCGCTGAGACCGGAAAACATGTCCAGTGCAGAACTCAGCACATGAAGCCTCTTCATCCGGTGTTGACAGGTCCGCCTCCACCACCATTTATTCTACTGAATCAGGCAGAGCAATTTCGGCCGTACCGCAACCAGCTTCACCCCGCTACAGGTTGATCTCAGTAACTCAGTACTCATCTAGTAACTACTCCATGAGCTTCAACTAGTGAGTAGTGGGATATACGCAGTACCAATCAGCAGCTGGTCCAGCCGGCAGGGCCCGCCATACCTCCAATCATAGAGTGGCCTCCTGTAAGCTGAAGAGAGTACCTGGAACAGAGGTATGATGTTATGAATCACCTCGTTGGAATCATAGTGAGGCTTTCCATCCTTGAATCCCTTTTCCTATCTCCATATATGCGTGAAGCACTCGCTGAGGCTTTAAATAGCCACCCTCCATTTTGAGACGGAGGTAGCAGCTGCAGAGGCCTTCCATGCTGATGCAGTTGAGGATCCCGAATTCCAGGTCGTCATTTTGTTTTCAGGAGAAGACAAAGGCTCTCCCATACAGGGTAACATCCACCCGCTGTATATCACCAACTAATTCAGTGGTGTGGAGGTTCGTCATTGTCTTGTTGACACTGGTTCCGAGATCAACGTTATCCCGACACATACATTCTGGAAGCTGGGGCTATCCGAGGATGACCTGACTCCCTCCAATTTAAGAATCCAGATATATGATAGGACAAAGCAGACACCCTTTGGCAAGATCCATCTGAAAACCTAGTTCTATGGCCTAATTTCTAGCACCTATTTCATTGTTGTCTCTCAGGACACCATGTATAATGCATTTATGGGAAGACCATGGCTCCACATGCACAAGATGGTCCCCATGTCGTATCACCAATGCCTCAAATACTCCCTTAATGGTTGAGTAGACGTACTATAAGTTGATTCATCTCCCTTCACCTCTTGTGAAGCCCAATACTTGGATGTTGTATATTACAAGAGAAAGGATAAAAACGTCCAGGCAAGTGAAGTTGAGCCCGTCGCAATTACAAATGACCCTTGGGCAGGCCTGATTGATGCCTATGTCTTCTCGATCCATCAGCTGGAGGCCAAAACCCCTGATAAGGGGTAGTGTTTTGTCATTTCTTGTACAAGGGGGAATCATGCTCCCAAATCCAGGTGGCATTGGAAGATCAGTTGTTATTTTTATAAGAACCATGCCCCATTGATATTGGAGCCTCCCACTCCTGTCAGGTATCAAGACGTTCAGCTCATTGCAACAGCAGTACGTCATACATGTCAGTTTTTTCAGGCTGGAATTAGTCATCTCCAGCTAACTAACCACTATTTCATTGATATTTTCAAGTGTGGACCCTTGGTCTAGAGACCAGATGGGATCAGGTTGACGACCTTCATTTACATGGTCTCGGTAGCGCCAGAGTTTCCCAATGCAATAACCACTGCCGCACAGGCTGGTAGCAGCCTTCTATCAGCGTTTCGTTTCTCTGATGTAGCTTCCCCCATGGAGGATCCCACCAAATGTGGTGAAGAAGATATAGAGGATTCTCCCCTTGCATTTGTTGAAGGCATCTCAGCCACGGTCGATGAGTTGGTACAGGTTAACCTCGAAAGCAAGGCCCATATGAGACACATGTTGATCAGCGCCGCTATGTCCCACGAGGAGCAGCAATGGTACGTAGGCTTTCTCAAACAGCACCGTGATATATTCGCCTGGAGTTGCGATGAGATGCCAGGACTAGATCCTTAGGTAGCCATCCACCAACTTAGTCATTCGACAAATCAACGTGCATTCAAGAATCCTCCCAAAAAGATGCATCCATCTCATGGTGCCATGGTCGCGGCCGAAGTTGACAAGCTCATCAAAGCCAACTTCTTTGAGGAGGTCCAGTACCCCATGTGGCTAGCCAACATTGTGCCAGTCTGGAAGAAGAACAGGTAGATTAGAGTCTCCATTGACTTCCAAGATCTCAATTGTCACTGTCCGAAGGATGATTTTCCCCTTCCAGTGACAGAATTGATGATCGACACCATGACTAGGTTCCAAGACCTATCATTCATGTATGGTTACTATGGATATAATTAGATCCGGATGTCCCCTGAGGATGAGGAGTCAACCTCCTTCAGGGCACCCCAAGGTACTTTCTATTACCGGGTTATGCCCTTCGGCCTGAAGAATGCAAAGGCCACCTATCATCAGGCCATGAATCGCACATTCAAGACAATCCTGGGAACATTGGTGGAATGCAATGTGGACGACCTGGTGGTCAAATTTCTCCAGTTCCAGGACCATATTCGGGACCTTGAGAAAATGTTCATTTTCGTCCGTTCCTGCCACCTGAAGATGAACCTTTTGAAGTTTGCTTTCGGGGTCAAATCCGTAAGGTTTCTTGGGTTTTTTGTCCAGTACCGGGGCATCGAGATCGACCTATAGAAGATCAAGTCCATCAGCCAGTTACCTCCCCGAGCAATATTCGGGAGCCATGAGGTCGCCAAGGCCACTTAGCCTATACATGCTGATTCTTTGCGAATCTGGAAGGAAAGTATAATCTCATTTCCCAGCTCATGAAGAAGGTCACTGCTTATGAATGGGATGAGGAGTTACAGACCGCATTGAGGAAATCAAACAATATTTTCTACAGCCTCTAGTCTTGATGCCGCCAGTCTCCAGGAAGCTGATGATTCTCTATGTCACCACCCAGGAATGGTCCCTCGACACCCTACTCGCATATAAGAACAATGTGGGGATAGATAACAACCTCTACTACCTCAGTCGCATGATCCTCGATACGGAAACCAGATACTCCATCATAGAGAAGAGATGCCTTGCGCTTTCGTTCGATGTACATAACTTGTGGAATTACCTAAGCACCATGAGGTATAGTTGGTCCCTTAGTTAGACCCACTAAAGTACATTCTAAATCACCCCATGTTGACTGGCCGACTAGCATAGTGGGCGGTGATCCTAGTAGTTTTACATAAGGTTCGTACCCTAGAAGGATATCAAGGGGTAGGTGTTGGAAAACATTTTATCTGCCCATCCAACCTCTACGAACTAGTCCCTGGACATAGATTTTCTTGATTTGGAAATATTCTCAGTTGATCAAGTCGTCCCATGTTGGTAGATGTACTTTGATGCTACCTCCCAGAGCCCCACCGGTAGGAGGCTCAATGATCCTAGACTCAATAGAGTAGGTCTAGGTATCGTCTTTCTCAACCTAACACAAGCTGTCCTGCCTTACTCATTCTTGTTATCAAAAGTTTGCAATCAAAATGAGGCAGTGTATTAGGCCCTCATTACGGGTCTTGAGCTGGCCCTTAAGATCGACATACCCCATTTTCATGTGAAAGGGGTCTCCGAGCTACTTATTAAGCATGTCAATGGTGACAATGTTGTTCGGAATCCAGAGCTTGTATCGTTGTTATAACACACTCTCCAGCTAATGGAACAGTTCCCTTCTTGGCCAAAGGTTATCCATGTCCCTCGGTCACAGAATGGTCAAGCCGATGCTTTAGCTAGATTAGCTGCATCAATTGTAGAGCCCATACATGATGATCTGATTATCCACATGGTGCATTAGAGAGTCATAGCTCATGTTACCCCAGATGGAAATGATGGCTCATAGGTAAACCATATTACCATCGGTTCCTCTGCGTCCGGACCCCTAGGCCATCCGGATGCGTGGATTGAAGTGGTTGCCTATTGGAGGATACCCTTGGTCGAATACCTCCAACACGGTAATCTCTCATCAGACCGGGCCAAACAAGAGTGAATTGGACACTGCGCGCTGCATTTTATGATCCAGAGTGGTCACGGCCTTGAGCAGATCCTCTATAAATAAATATTTGATGGTGTTCTCCTCCGTTTCATTCAGGGGGTTGAGATTCCATAGGTCATGCAAGAGTTTCATGCCGGTTCCTATGTTTCCCATCAGGCTGTGCCAAAATTCTCTCACCAGATTCAGAGATTAGGGTATTTTTTTCCCTCCATGATCCACGACTGCATTGAGTTCTCCAAGATGTGCCATGCATGACATGTCCATGATAACTTTGTGCATCGGCCACCAGAGCCTTTCCATACTACCAAGTACTCTTGGCCATTTGTAGTATGGGGGTAATATGTCTTTGGACCGTACCCACCAGTGAAGTCTCTCCAATGCCGATTCATTCTGACCACTATGGATTTCTTTACCATGTGGGTAGAGGAAATTCCGATCAGGGAAGTCTAGGCCCATTATATCTTCGACTTCATGAGTTCTAATATCATTTATCGAGTTGGAGTACCTCATGCTCTCCTCACCAATAACGGAACCAACTTCCGAGCGGCTGAGCTGAATAAATTGTACGACAAGTACAACATTCACTCCAAACATACCTCCCTCTACCACGTGTAGGACAATGGATAGATCGAGGCGTTCAACAAAACCCTCTCTAAAATTCTGCAGAAAATTGTTGGTCAGACCATGAAGAGTTGGTCGGACAAGCCCCCCAACGCCCTCTGGTCTTATCGGACGATGACCTATAATTCCACCCAGGTAACCCCATATTCCCTGGTGTAAAGAACAGAGGCTATCCTACCCATCGAGATTCAATTTACCTCATTGCGCATAGTGGTCTACGACCAAGAAGATCTTGATAGAGTTGCTATGGTCCATCTAGCGGAATTGGAAGCATTGGATGAGTATAGGCTTCGTGCCCTGCACAACCTAGAAATGCATCAGAGCAGGATGGATCGAGATTTCAATAAGAAGGTTCACCTCCACTCTTTCCTGCAAGGCGATTTGGTATTATCCCTCAGAGCACCAATGATCCTCGGCAGGAAACCACCCAAGTTGGAGCCCAAGTGGGAAGAGCCTTTCATTGTTCATAAGGACTATCCCAATGGAGCATACTCCCTGGTGACAATGGATGGTGAGCGTATAACTCCTCCCACCCAATCCAAATTCCTCAATAAATACTTTTCCTAAGCCTTATGGTCCTGTACGACCTTAAACTGGACTGTTTTGTGTGACCCTAAATGGAACAACAATCCTACATGACCCAAAACTGCATGATGCTCCTGTATGACCTTAAACTGCATTTGGTCCTAAATTTGTGCCTTTAGAGTCCTCGATGATGTTTTACAAGATTACAGTCCCGCACGACCTTAAACTGTCAGTCCGGCATGACCCTAAACTGTATGAAGTCTCGCATGACGTTAACCTATATGTAGTCCCACATGACGTTAAACTGTATCTTCAAGAACAAACTGTGACTTGATTCTCATCATTATGAGATACGTAGGACTGCCTGAACATTGAGATTTTGGGTCCAGCCCCATCTCGTAGAGATCCCACGATCTCCCAGTCACCTAGACCACTTAGCATGTCCCTCTCTACGAGGGGGATATATAGGTGTGGTATAGGGTTATTCCCTCCTTCGCGTCGGGTTTTGGGCATCATGCCCCCCTTCTCCCAGGAATCTGCTATCTCTTGGCCGCTCTCAAATTGAGCCCCTTGACCCTTTGCAGTGATCTGTCAATGTGTTCAAAGTACTCTGGTCTAGGACTAGGAGTGTCAGTTTCAACTTAGGCAAGTTTGTTCCACTAGTCAAGCATCAAGTCTCCCTTCATTTGGGCCCCTTTTATCTTTCAGATCCGAAGGGACAAGCAAGAACGACATGGATACCATGCCTAAGGGATCTCCTAACATTACGGGCCAATTCCTCAGAGGGTTTCAGAGAAAACATTGATACAAATCCCACGTTGCGAACATGGTCAGTGGTTGATGCTCATTTTGTTTACCCTATTTTAGGCTAACGCTATAGGATGC
The DNA here is from genome assembly GCA_963277665.1 of Viscum album. NCBI lineage: Eukaryota > Viridiplantae > Streptophyta > Magnoliopsida > Santalales > Viscaceae > Viscum > Viscum album. The sequence goes on from OY728163.1 coordinate 35,213,122, forward strand.
TGTGCTGCGAACATGGTCAGCAGTAATCCTCCATCGTCATGCTAGCCCCATCAGGACTTGAATGTTGGTTGCAAGATTCACACTATGTTACACCCCATCATGTCCAGGTGGAATCTCGACACTCTTGTCATTATCCCTCAGTGCACCACCACACGTCAGGGGGACAAAGCTGCAATACAGCGTCTCTCGGGGCACCCGAGGTCCGAGCTCAAAGAACATAAATTAATATTTTTATTAAGGGATATGCGTGGCTCGATCCTCATACCCATGGGATTCATGGGATCACCCAGATATCGTGATTCCGAGTCCAGATTAGCTAGGGGATAGTTTCTCCTACCCCTTATCCTCTGACCCTCGTTAGCCTCCTTTCCCGAGGCTCCTCTATCGGAATCACGCACAGTGATGATGTGGAACTCGTCCTCATTAACATCGGGTATTCTTTATCACATCGTGCACATTCCCCCAGGTCCAAGAAATATGGCCTTAAACTATGTTGGTGGGTCCAGTCACATGACCCTAAAATGTGACAACATTTTCCTGGGCGTATGAGGGAAAACAACACTGCATTTTGATGACCTCATCATAGAGGGAATCACGTTGGGTATCATTCATTTACCATACAATTTTTCAATGCCTATATATGGCATGATTCTTATGGTGATTCTAGGAATTTCTGTCTTATGTCGGTTTCTTCACACACACAAAATCCCATTCACCTTAAAGGACAAACAAGATACATCAAATGCCGCTTCTTTTAGTGTGAGGGATAGACCTGCGTGCCCTTTTCATCTTTTTCATTGGTACCTCACCATAATGATATTATAAACTACGTATGGATTTATTCCCATCAATATGGGATACGTAGGAACGCCCAAGTACATCCCCATGGGCACAGTCTAACTTTCAGGTTCAGTCCCTTGAATGGAACACTTCCCCAGGGAACACATGGTAAGTAAGAATCATGTCCTCATTCACGACGGGTTTTGTAATCACCTTACCGTGTGTCTCTTATATTCCATACTGCTCTTCCTGGTCCGAGTTCTAGGACCTTAAACGAAGACCCTTTCTAGAACTACGTGCGACTTGATTGTCATCATTATGAGATGGGTTGGAATGCCCAGATATTTTGTCTCAGGTCCAGCCTTAGGAATCACCAATTTCACCCACCTCATTGTTGGCCCCTTGGCCTAACTTCTCGGGGAGTTGTGTAACTGCATCATTTTCACTGAACAAGTTCAGGATGCCCCAAAATGATATTAGGAAGCAACAATTTCCTCGCCGGAGAGGTCCTGTCTAAAGTAGGGATGATCCATGATCAGGTTAATGTGTCTGACTAATGTGACTCAACCACGGTGGCGTAATCTTGGGAGTGTTGGATTCTATGTGAAAAAACCACCACCTCCCTTTCCAGGCTTTGCGTGCCCCTTTATTTGGATCATCATCTTATTTCACTTTTGAAGGGACCCCCTAATAGTGTGAACACTCTAACCGTGGTCCGCCTGCTATCCTGGGCCAACGTTCCAGAATATTGATCACATTTAGAGGGACCCCCTAACAGTATGGATGTTCAACCTATGGTCTGCCTTCTGTCCTGGTCTAATGTTCCGAAAGACTTATCAGTGACATGTGAGTTAGGCCCCGTGTTGCGAACATGGTTAGCGGTCGGCCCTCAATTGTTTGTCCCCATTTCAGGCTAGTGCAATAGGGATACTGTGTCTTGAACATGGTCAACATCCATCCATCATTTCGACACCCCTCCCATAGTGTTCCGAATTTGGGTAACATGATTCACATTTTTCATTTCCCTATGTTCGGACTGATTCCAATTCCCCTTGAATTTCCCCGCTCATGCGCTAGAGCACATTGAGAAGACGATACATCAATTGGTCTGATGTCCTCTCCCTTTGGATGGGCCTCCCTCTTCTCATCAAATATCCGGGTTCGAATTTTAAATGCCTGAAGCTTGGTTGACACTCCCATTATCATACAAAGTGATAGTACGAGCCTCATTTGCTTTTCACGGCCCACGTGAGCTTAGGGATATATTGCTATTTATTTCGGGATTATAGTTGATAATGTTAAACCAAAGGTACAGGTATGTTAAGAAAAGGGGAAAGTATGTAAATTTTTCCATACATATCATTCAAGAGAACAAGAAGTATTAAAAGAAGGATAATTTTATGGGTTTGGCCAAAACAGGGCCCCAAAGGGTCAGCTTCTTGGATAGATCACTCCAATACCACCACATTTTCGCTGGTGGCCTCCTAGAATGCCTCCCGTCCCCTGAAAACCCTTTCATCACAGGCTGCCGCAGAGCGCAGCTCGTTGACACTGGCCTATGCCTGCGCCTTATCAGCTGGGATCTCGATTATCTGGCGGCTCGCTTCTACGAGTTGATCTTGAGAATCCTCTAGTTGGACCCTTCACTGCTCCACGAGCTCAGAGCGGTTTGTGATGAATATATCTTGTTCTTTCACCTGTTCATTGAGGCGTTAGACCTTTTTCTCTTCCCTCGAAAATGCTCTAGTACTCCTTGATTCCTTATGGCACAGGATGACATCGGCGCGCCTGCTGTTCTCTCGAACCTTCTGGTCCATGTAATCACGGACCGTCAAGTGAATGCATTGAGCATCTGCCCCTCCAGCACAATGGAAGTGCGGCCAGTAGTGGAGTGACCCCATCCTCTTCAGCCATTCCTTTGGGGGCTGATTGAGAAAATTCCAAATGCACTTCCATCCCTTCTGTCGCGTCATCCAACTCTCGTCGGCCACTTCTGAATCTGAATCATCAATTTTTTCAATATCAGGGGGCGGATAGACATGGAAGATATCCAATAGGGTAGCAGAAGAGTATTCTTCAGAGATTCCTCCTAGGGGAATAGGCTGCTCAACATATGCATGACCTTCCTCTCTCCCCTCGGTCTTGGTGGCACCCTCGTCGACTTCTGGCCCTTCCCCGACAGCAGCACCACTAGTGTCCGCCACTCCCTGATCACTAATTGTCGGAGCCAACTCAGTTTGGGAGGCATGATATGGATGTGGCAGTACATTTTAGATAGTCTTTCTTGTAGATGATCTACGTTCAGTAGCCCGACAAGCCTCTAGTGCTGTGATAACTGTACAGGCAAGGAGCACCCTAATCAATTGAGTCCTCTGACAGTGAATACTGGTATCGAAGAAAGGAACTTACTAGAACCCAAGGCATCAGCCTCTAATACTCTAGACACTACAGGAGCTATCATGGCATGGGATCCCTCAGCACACGTCAGCATGATAATGAGCATCGGTGGCCCACCTTTTTCAATTGGATCTCCTCCTCCTCCTTCAATTAGGGACTCCTCTGCAATCCCAACACCAGTGTTCTCCGGAACAAGAAAGAGAAAGTGGATTAATGGTTTTAAGTAAAGTTAATGAAAGGAGAAGGGTAGACAAGGGTTGAAGCATACCTCGAGTATCTCAATTATGTCTATTTCAGAGCTGACAATCTCACCGCTCTCCTGGAGACTGCCTTGGTGGGACACCCCCTACGACCCTTCACCTTCAGACTCCCCTTCTCCTTCACCTTCCCCTTCTCCTTCATCCTCCTCTCCTACCTCGATGCTCTCTGACTCCTCATCACTGTCATCTTCCCCCGGTGGTATCCTTTCTAGATCATTCTCTGGGTTGAGCAGCACCTTCACCTAGAGAGGTGACTCCACACGCCGACCCCATTGGAGTGTGTATGTGTCCATAGCCGTCAGATATGCATGGCGTTGATGGAAGCTCACTCTATCATAAACCCAGACGAGCCCGACTTCTGGAAACTGCATCCCGTCTCGCCCTATCTTCTTCCAGATGGATTCAGTACTCATTGACTACCGCAGGGTAAACCAAGCCAACCACAACGTAGGGAAGATGGAATCTTGAGAGGGATGAAGTATGCATCTTATTTTATTCCATGTAAGTTCTCTGGACACTCTTTGGGACCCTCCTCTTCTATGGAACGAGGGAACGACCACGCCATGTGATGCTCCCACCACTGAGGTCCTGGCCTGTGTAGGACCCATTGCCTGAGGTGCTTCTGATACCCCCCCTCTAGTAGCACCCTACTTTCTCTCTCGCCACCGAGGTTCCGCACTGGTGACTTTGAGCTGCCGAACTCACTTCCGCAAAATCCCCTTAGGGTATGCTATGGTCCAATGTTCAGCATAATTGGCTGAGAGGCCAGTGTTGACTTCAGTGGGAGGAAAATTGATGATGTCACCAGAGCCATATGTCATGAACATCAGCCACAGCTGACGAAGAACGCATGGCTGCCTCTCCTCCCGGGTGTCTGTGAGAAATATCTTTGGCATTCACTGGAGGAATCTGAACTGTCTGAAGAATCTGGACGGCATGTAAGGCTCATAGAAGGTCATCCCATCATTTCGGGCCACAGGAACCCCACCTATGATGCTTTGGAAGTACTCCTTCTCCTCCAGTGAGCCTTTCCCATCATCTATCAGCTGACCAGTTGTGGTGGGTAATGGACTGAATGTGAAGTTCACATTGTTACCAATAATGATCCATACTATCTCCTCGTTGAGCATCATCAGCATGACCCTGATCATATTTAGTAGATAGGACCGTAGGCCATTGTCCGGAAGACAGATGGAATTTGGGAAAGTATATCCATCGAAGTGAGCTGCAACCCAGCCATGGAAGATCTATAAGGGGCCACATACTCTCCTAGGTGATCCCCCACTCGAGATGCATCCCAAGATTGCGTACAGAAGAGCCATCACGGGGACCCCCAGGTTGAACCTCTTGCTGGCTGCTATGATGCTAGCCATCACCAAAGCCGCTGGACGGATGCCCATCCTTGTGTCCTGCACCGGCTAAAGCCACCCGCTCAGGAATGTGGCAAGGATTATGGACTACCGAACTATCAGGTCCAAGGCCACATTTATGTTGTAGCTCCATGATTTGTATTTCCATGCCTCAAAGATCCTCCAATATGATCTGATCTTGCTCCTCTGAGCCGTGGTTGGACACCGTTTCCCCCGCTCTAGCATCTTGACCTCCAGATCCTTCTCCAGGAATAGGCTGAACCAGTCCTTCTTGGTGATGTCCTTCAGGAAGTCCTTGACTCCCAGATTCTCTTTGGTCAGCTCCAGTAGATGCCACATTAGTATGGGGGTTCGATACCTGTAACCCAAGATGTTCATCGGCAGGAGGAATTCATCATATTGATGGCCCTCCAATGGGATGCCCTTGATGTCGTGGATGTCTCAGAGACTAATGTCGACTTCCCCATGGTAAAGATGGAATGTGTTGGTGTCGGGGGACCACTGGGTGAGCAGCTCTGGCCTGAGCTCAGGCTAGTAGTAGAAATGAAATTGTGATGTCCACACCACTTCAAACAGACCAATGTGCCGCAGATCGGCTCCAAATTGGACGCACGTATGGTGAACCTAGTACACCCAAGCCCACTCTCTTGTGAAGTTGCCTCCGGACCGTAGGATCCAGTCTTGCATCCAAACATTGGTCTCGTCAGTGAGGCTCTGAAAAAAATTTCTCGCATAGAGGGCCAGGGAACTCTCCGTAATAGGGTCACCCCCAGCAACAGTCCTGGTCCTGGGAATCCGGATGTAGACATCTATATGCCTGGATTCTCTGGAAGGATGACCATTATTGGTGATATTGTATCGAGGAAGTTCATCTTGGAGGGTCACCCATGACTGCAGTGTATCATACTCGAAACCCAGCAGGGGAACCTCCTCCAGAATGGCGAAGACCCATAATGGCAGATTGTCGGACAAGGCGTACTCTTTCTGGGAGGAGTCAGCATGTTGAAGAGGGTGTGGTTATTGGAGACAACCCTCTTTGCGCCATAAACCTCCGGGTTCAGAGCCATTTCAGCTCTACGAGCAGCGGTTTAACCTTCATCAACCTGGTTTGCGGCCATCTTCTTCCGACCAAGTGTTTCAAAGGTGTTGCACAAAATATGGGAGTATGGAACAAAATCTGGGTGTCTGGCTCGTAAAATCAGTGGTTAACGAGAAATTTCAGGCCGTGGCATGAAAAATAACAAATTGTCACATAAAATACCTCCAAATCTCGGTGAAATTACGCGCTACTGATGCTGTTTTTCACGTGGGTGTAGAAGAAAATTCACGAACGAGGGCTCAGAGATTATCACATGAGGAAATTAGTACGGAGCATGGGAACCTCGGATACTTTTATAGGCTAAGACTAGGTTCTGTAACTATGAAAAAAGCGAATTTGGAACTTCATGGAGTTTTGTGTGCCGCTCGAAATTTTTGCGTCCAGGGGGCCCACGAAGCACTGCATTTTGGCATTTCCCTCATAATCCGATCATTTCGACCCCTCGCCGATCCAATTACGAGGGGGGGGGGGCATTTGTAAATGACTTACAGTTCTTAAGAGTTAGTGAATGTTTCGGAATGACAAAGCGATGTCATATTTGGCCTCGAGGACCCGGTCCGGGGGGCCTGGAGGTGTTGCGCGAAGAAAAAGGGTGAAGTGAGTGAAAAAATCTGTCCCACATGGAAAGTACCAAGATTTGCGAAGAGTCCCTGGTGCAAGGGAGAAATAATTTTCTACCCGCGCCCCGCGCGGTTGACCTTACACATTGTCTCCTTCATCGTGAAATTATTTTGCGCAGTCGTGAATTCCACACTGCTGGATGCCTATAAATAGAAGTAGACACCTTCTTTTTTGGGGCTGAATAATATGAACTAGCTCTCGTGCGCATAATCGGCATTCCATGCGCGTGTAATATGGAATTCAGGTATGGGTTTTTTCGAACCCAGTCTCCCTAGGGTTTACCATCGTGTGAGATCCCCTTTTGCTTAGACTGAATTCCAATCCCTGTGAGGTTCCCCCTTGCGCGCAATTCCTTCAATTGTGCACAGGCCGACCAGTTGCATGCAATTCCTTCCTTTGCGTGCACCCTTGTCCTTGCGCGTGTCCTTGTACACTTGCGCGTAATTCATACTCCTCGCGTGCAATCCTCCTAGTCATGCGAAAAACCATAGCCCCCTATTTTGCGTAAGCATCTCTGATTTCGCACCAAACCGGGGCTTTTCGTGTCGGGCCTCTTAATTTCATGCAAACTTCAAGGGTTTCTCACAATCCCTCAGGTCCATTCACCTCAGTGATCCCCGGGCACCATCTTGCACAAACGCCTGATTCCCTCCTTTTGGGAGCCATTCGCAGGTGTCTTGTGCACCTTGGGTATCCGCTTCACACATGGTTTTCCCGTACGACCTTCTAGGCTTTTACAAAGTAACATCAAAGTCCCCTGGACAATCCTTCCCATTGCGTTGCTTCGCCTCATGTTTCTTCGCATAGGTACGCTAACGGCTATTGCTTCTTCCTATAGTCACGCTAACGTGGACCCCTTGATGGTTCACTCTGTGACACCCCCTCAGTAAGGCTTTGCCGATTCTTCCCTCCCACAAGGGGCAGAGGGTACCAGTTATGTAAGTCCTAGGGGTGCGGAGAAAACCCACCTCGTCCGAGCTGCAGGACGTTAAACTACTAAGAACCCTCATCCTCAACACATGACGTTAAACTATGACCTGACCTCGTGCCTTGCACACAGGGTTCCCCCACCTCAGACATTCTCCATGCCCACTAGTCTCCACGGGGATGGGATCATCCCTCACTGGGGGTGATATCCTCCTTTTCGGAGAGGCATTTGTCCATAGGTAAGGGCAACCATGTTGGTGTAATCCCCTAACTTTTCTTATAAGAGGCTTCGCCCCTGTTACTCCTCACTCCCTCAGTGACAAACCTAGCTGAGGGTGTGATGGGGAATTATGCTCTTCCTTACATCCTCGGTGCCAAGGCTAGTAGAGGGTGTAAAAGGGAACGAGGCTCCTCCTTTATTCAGTCCTAAATCCCTCTCCTGCTGCGCTTTGTCACCCTCGGGCCTCCATCCTGGAGTAATTCCCGCCACCATGGGCCTCTCATCACGTAAACCCCTCTTCATTTCCCACAAACGCACCCTTCGTGATGTGATCGTCAGGTCTCTTCTAGCTCTTGATTCTCACATTGAGCACGACTCCCATGAGCTTACAGTGAGCCCCAACCATGACACACCATGGGCCGCCTCCAAGCGTAAGACAAAAAAAACCCTCATCCAACATGACATTAAACTGTATACCCAAACTACAGGTACTTTGATCCATGTCATGGCATGGTATGTAGGAAGCCTCCAAGAGGTTCCAGCCCCACCACCTTGGGCCGCCTCAGATTATAAGCCCCAATCCAACCCGAACTACATGGACTTTGATCCGTGCTAAGGAATGGTATGTAGGAAGCCTCCACGAGGTTCAAGCCCACCTGGATCCCTGGTCCCTTCACGTCGGTTAACCGACCCCATATCCTTGGGACACCTTAGAGTGTAATCCCCAAATTCCCTCACCCTGCATGATGTTAAACTGCATTCCATTCCGAACTACAGGGACTTTGATTCATGTCAAGGCATGGTATGTAGGAAGCCTCCACGTAGTTCATGACCCACCACCTTGGGCCAGCTCAGACTGTAAGCTCCAATGCAACCCGAACTACTTGGACTTTGATCCGTGCTAAGGCATGGTACGTAGGAAGCCTCCACGAGGTTCAAGCCCACCACCCAGTTATTCCGACCCATTCATGTCTGTTCGCCAACACCATGGCCCGTCTCAAAGTATAAGCCCCATACCTATCTCACATGACGTTAACCTGTGTCCACCACTAAACTACGCTGACAATGATTCCCTGCCATAGGGATACGTAGAAAGTCTCATCAGGACTCAAGCCTAGAGCCATTATCCATCCCGATTCTTACCCGAGTCACCACATCCCGGTGAGATCATGCCACCTCAATCCACTCCACCACATTCAAGGATCCACCTATGTGCTGACCCTAATATCGGTGTCCCATCCGGGGGTTGTGCCCATCTGATCCACTCTAACTAGTGTCCCGATCAGTCTGATCTTTCTCCACTGGACGTTAAACTTGCGGAATAGCCTATGTTACACAAGGGAAGCTGAGGAAAACTTCAGATACATGCCTATGGAATACAATTCCTTGCATTCTTAGTGGGATGCCTCGTGCTTCCGCGCCCTCGAGAAGCCCTATAATAAGGGACATAAGACAGAAATGCCAATCCCCAGCGTTAAGACACACCTGTGATGCCCCAAAGATACTACTCTCCTAACCGAAGGTTGCTGCCCAGACCGGACCCCTTGCAAGGTCCTGACAGAAGCGGCATATTTTACAGGTGTCCATGAAGATATGACACTGGGAAGAGCTTCACGAAGTACATCTTAAATCTACAAGGGAGACCCGGACTAGGTGATGAGCTCTGAGTAGTAATCCACAGAAGGAAGAAACAACATCCCATCATCCTATTTCGATCAAGGAGAACACATCCCAGAATAAGGAGTGGATGCCGCCCACCTTTGGAAAGTGGGAATGCAGGGTAACAGCAGCGCATCTTCTGCATGACGGATGCACGTGCCCCGAAGAAAGCATTGGAAACATAATCCCAACAAGGTTATGTTTCATCTCAACCCCCTGGTCTATCTGATTTCACGTAGAAGATAGAGGATGACCCAACTGAGGCTGCTTTTCCATTATAAGTTTCATACTAGAAAAGGGTCATTGATGAGACCCATGTAGAGCACCTTGTAGACCGATGCCCGGACTATGGTGATCCTTAGATCAATACTGACCTTTAACTAAGGAATAAGTGGAAACCACAAGATTTCATCATCCAAAAACCTCTAATCAATCATTTAAATCTCATGAATTCTAACATAGTGGAGACAAGACCCTGTAGAAGATGACTATTGTATGTATCTTCCAATCCACTTGATTAGTGTCAAGAACCCCCCCACGATCTAGATCATGATATCGAAAAATCATCTCCCCATGCCTCTCCATGATTTGATTGGACTACAAACAGATTCAAAGATCCTGTCAACTCATTTTTGGTCAAGAATGCTCATTCGGATAACCCCCATCAATATAGGGGCATGAATAGTCATTAGGAAGAACTGATGGATACTTTCATTTCACATCTCGATGCACTAGAGACATGATGTGTGGTAATCCCACCTAATGTCAAGACAAATATGATGTTGTTGAATGGTATGAATAGACCCCTATATTTCAGGAATCTTACCTTCTACCCCTTCAACATGATGGATGACTTACTACAAAATATATCCCAATTCATCTCATGGTCTGGACCCATGATTGTGACCTAGAGTAGAAAGGAGCATCCAAATGTGGATGTTTTGTTTATACATTGGAAGGGCATGCATTTTTCTAGTACAATCAGCTACACATCAGATCCATTACCGGTTGGGAAGACCATTGTATATAGTTTCTCTATTTGTTTTGTTATACCACCCACAATACTATTATTTATGAACTCTTCAAGGGAATAAAATTTTCAAATGAACATTCCACAAACATAATTACTAGTTGGATGGGAACCACATATTCGCTTGACACGCTGATAAATAATGATATGTCACTCAAAATTTCTATAGGGAATTTAAAAATTGAATTTCTCCCTACCCATATTAATCAAAATTTCCAAGGTGGATTTTGGGATTTTTTTTAAAAGGCTTATCCCCTAGAGGAATCTATTCAGTAGGCCTCGAAAACATGTTTGTTGCCTCACTGATCTCCTTCAAGGAGAACTGCTATGGAAGATACTATTTCAAGTATACAAGTAGAGGATCCACAACTACAGGAGTTGTGGGTAGAAGATCATCAACAGACCCTACCTTGCTGACAAAAAAATCATACGTCTTAATCTCATGCACCAAAGAATCGGTAGGAATTATCTCCTTAGCCAGAACCACTTCCCAAACGAGATAATCAGGCTCCAGCCCCTCGGGAAGCTCTAGCACCCCATCGAGGCCCAACTCTTAGATTTTCCTTCTAGGACATGAGAAACCAGACTTATTAGTTTCTGGAAGCCATGGCTCCTAATTATTTCTATAGTAACCTGGACCAAAAGATCTTGATTCTTCCAGAACATATGAAGCCCCAGTATGCCTATCTAACTGATTGTCCTAAATAAAACCTCTAATATACAATTATTGGACATAACATCAAGAAATGATATGTGTTTAGGACTATATCAAAGAGTAGGTGGACAATGGTGTTGTCAAACAAAGTGAATTCCTTTAATAGGTAGCCCACATCTCTACTGAACCCAATATTAATAGTAAATGTTCGATGAATGGAAATATGTTTCCAACTAAGGATATTAGAAGTATGATGATTGGTTGACTCACAGGGTAGTATCTCATGCCCAAGGTGTCATTTTGTCTCGTTGGAACTGACCTGATCCGCCCAAAGATGCCTCAAGTCCTTCAGACACTACTTTCATATACATTTCACAACATTCTATATCTCTGAAGGAAAAGCATCAATGGTGCAATGGAAAGAAAAACGCCCCCAAGAACCATTGATTTTCCTCACCCTCAGCGATTTAATGCCTCTAAAAATGAGAATCATACCAAGAATCCATACAATAAGTGTATAATGAGGACCAGGAGTATGTGTTTGTGAATATTGTTGAAATGGTGGATCCTTATATAGTCCAGGATGATGAAGAGTATCAAGATGTCCATACGAATGTCCTTAGTTGACGTCAAGGAAGGAGAAATCAAGGGCAGGAAAATCTCCAAAATGCTCAGTCCAGTGCTCCATGCCATGAAGTGCGTTCTACTCAATCTAGACAGTAGGTTCCTCACAAATCTCATCCAACAAAATCTTTATAGACCACTGTGATAGACACATCACCAGGACTGACCATGTTACTTAACTAGCCAAAATAGCCATGGTCATATCACGATCATCCACGCCCATCTATAGTTTGGTCCTCACTAGCTAGTAGTAAAATAGTAGTGGTTATAGGTATTTTACCATGTGGGAAGCTAGATATTTCTAGTACCAATAAAAATCTATAGGTTCAGTTAGCAGTTCTCGTCACACCTTTTTCCAAAGAGCATCCCTCTATTGGAAAAAATGTTCTCCCAGCATAGAATTACGACATGTTAAAACACCTTGAAAACATTTCTACTGATCTCTATATATTTGAATCCATCTGCCTATCATATGATTTGCATGTGTCCTCCACATAAGCATTGATAATTCCCCTCTAGTTTGAGATAGAGGTTGTAAACAAAGATACCTTCTATGGCAAGGATGTCAAGTGAACAGAATGTGAATATGTGATCTAATTCATTGTAGAATATGAGGGCTCTCTCATGCATGGGAATATATTCCCATTTACTTCACTATCCAGATAAATGGTGTGTATATTTTAAACTATGTAGATAACATAGGTTGTAGAATCAATCTCATCCTAACCTAGATGCTCTATAATATAGGACTGACTGAAGAAAATCTTAGTCCCTCTAACAAGAAGATACATGATTATGACAAGATCAAGTAGAAGTAGTGTGGTAGGATCAATTTAAATACCTAGTTTGGTGGTTTTGATGAAAATGAAAATTTCATGGTTCTCTTATAGGATAGCGCCTACAAGGATATGATCAAAATGCTATAGCTTCATCAGCATGCAGTAGTTATCTCCTTGTATCACTAGTTCCTCATGTTCTCCATCAATGGTTGAGTAAGCATGCTCTAGGGGATTCTACCTTCTTTTCCATTTATTAAGATCATTATATATACATAGTACATTACCATATAAATGGATGTATGTTTCAGACTAACAAGTTTAATATTTCTATAGGTTCAACCAGCTCGTGGATAGTCTTCGATTACACCATCATCCTCTAGATTCACTAGTTGAAGGTTATGACGTCGGACCTAAGAAATTGATTTGTCATTTACCAGGAAAAAGGGAGATGTAACCCTAAGTATAGATAAATTATAAATATTTCCTTGTGCTTCTATATAGTCTAGGATCAGATGATACCAGAACCCCCCAACCCCTATCATGTATTGAGGTGTTCTCCCCATGTCTACAAGGGTGTTCCAAACATGCTTTTTTCTTCCAAGATGGGTTGAAAAATCACATATTAACCCATCACCATTACTTTGACATCGAAAATAGTCCTCTTTGTTGAAGGTTTGATTGAATCAGATCAATATATTTTGTCACAAAAGATACAGTAGGATAGGAATCTCCCAATGAGGATTCCATATCTACTGCCATAGTGAGCACTAGTGTTCCCCTAGAATCAGTAAGTTTAGAAGGTCGTATCCTCCAACTAATTTCCCGGCCTCATACATTGATGAAATTATAGAGGGTTCTACACCCTAATATCAAGAGGGTGTATCTGGTACCATCAATGAGTTGATTCAAGTGAACCTTATTACCGATGATGATCCAAGGCCGAAACTAATCAATGTCTCCATGCTTACAGATGAACAATGGTAGTACATGGAATTATTGAAGCAGCACCATGATGTGTTTTCTTGGAATTATGATGATATTATAAGACTATACCCTCAGATATTCATCCACCATATGGGCCTCCTAGAGGGTCATCGTGAGTTCAAGAAGCCACCTAGGATAATGAACCAATCTCAAGATTCCATGGTCAATACCAAAGTTGATAAGATCATCAAATCAAGATTCATTATAGAAGTTTAGTACACCATGTGGCCAGCCCAAATCCTCTCGATCAGGAAGAGGAATGTGTAGATCAGAGTCATTATCAACTTACAGAATCTAAACAATCATTGTTTGAAGGATGATTTTCCCCTTCTAGTGTCAGAGATATTGATCGATTCTATAGTTGGATTATAGGTTCTCTCATTCATGGATGGGTATTCTTTATAAAATCAAAGTTAGATGGCCCTTGATGATGAGGAGTCTACCTCCTTCAGATCTTCGCAAGGGAACTTATTATATTAGGTAATTCACATCGATTTAAAGAATGCAAGAGCCGCATATCATCATTCCATGCATCCCATCATCTAGTCAATCCTCAGGAAGCTAGTTGAATGAAACAGAGATGATTTGGTGGTAAAATACTCTCAACATCATAACTTTTTCTGATATACTAATAAAGATTTCAACATACTACACTCATGGTATCTCAAGTTGAATCTCTGAAAGTGTACCTTTGAGGTTTCCTATGGGAGGTTTCTGGGTTTCATCATCAGAAACCAAAACATCAAAATTGATCAAGATAAGATCAAGTCCATTATCCATATTCCTCTTATATGAAACATCTAGGAGATCTATGGTCTTTTAGAACACTTAACCTTTATACTCTGATTCATTCCGAATCAACCTAGAAATTATATATTCTTTTTATGATCATGTGGAAAGGAACTATCTCTTATTGGATGAATGATGTTAGATGACATTTGAGAAAATCATGCAGTATTTCCTAAGGCCTCCAATTCTGATGCAGTACATCTTATGTAAGCCTCTGGTCCTCTATGTTACTACCTGGGAATGATACCTCAGAACCTTTCTCACCCAATAGAATAAAAAACAGAAACATAATAGTTTATACTATCTTTTTTTCATGCTCCTCAATGGGGATTATAGAAAATATCTTTTCAAGAAGATCATGCTCATGCAAATCTTTGTACTGAAGATGTTGTGGAATTATTTATTGTAGTGAAAGATACATCTAGTGTCCCATGTGGATTTGAATAATTATATTTTGATCTACCCAATGTTGATTGGATGACTAGTAAACTAGAAAGTTATCCCTCAGTAGTTTTAAATCCAGTTCATGGCATAGAAAGATATTGAGGGTCAAGCGTTATAAGACTTTCTAGATTCTCATCCAGCTCTGGAAGAACAACCTCTGGATGGTGATTTCCCCGATAAGGCCATCCATTTAGTGGATCAAGTAATGCCCTATTTGAATATTCATTTCAAAGGTGCCTCCTGCAGTCTAAATAGTTGAAAGCTCAGCGATCCCATGCTCAATAAAATATGCCTAAATATTATTTTCATCACCACTTATCTGGCCATCCGACCCTATTATTTTTTGATGTCAGAATGATTTACCAACAACAATGCAGAGTATCAGCCTCTCATTAATTGTCTCAACTAGGATCTAGATATTGACATCCCCTGAAAGCATGTATAGGGAGACTCTGAGTTATTTTTCAAGAATATAAAGTGAAACTACTTCGTCTAGAAGCCAAAATTCGTGCCCCTATTAAATCGAACATGCCACCAGATTGGCCAATTCCCTTCTCATCCTGAGTATTCTCATGTTCCCCGATTGTAGAATAGTTGATCTGATTCCTTGGTAAGTCTTGGTACATCACCTACAGATCTTGGTTAGGTATATTTATTCATTTATGTGTTTCATTGAAGGTATATCACCCTCGTCATCCAAGATGATGATGACAACAAATAGGCAAACCACCAAACTATTAGTTCCTCTACATCAAGACCTCTATATCCCTCCCAAGCTTACAAAACCTACTATTAGATGAATCCCTTCTTAAATTCCCTCCATCATGGAAATTTCCCATCAGAAAGTGCCGAATGAGAGTGAATCCATCGATGTTCCACAAAATTCACCATCTAGAGTGATCCCAACTTTGAGAAAACTCTATAAAGAAGTGTGTATGGTGGTATTATCATTTGTTTCATTCATATAGACCAGATTATATTGGTTATACTAGAGGTTCATGTTGGATCCTATGGTACTCATCATGTAGGGCTAAATCTCCCCATCTTGATTCGTAAGATAGGCTACATCTGGCCCACCATGGTTCATATCTGTATCAAGGTTTCGAAAAGGTGACACATGTAACAGATCCTTGAAATCATCACGCATTGATTCAAAGAGACTCTTCATACTAACAAGTACTCATGGACTATTTTTGGCTTGGGTAATAGACATTATGGGATCCTATCTAACAGAAAAAACTCACAAGTGTAGGTTCATTCTCACCACACCATACTTCTTTTCCAATTAGTAAAAAGTAATTCCACACAAGGATTTCAAGGCCTAAAAAATTGTTTAATTCATGAACAACAACATAATCATTCTACTTAAGGTCCCTCATGTTTTACTCACTGAAAACATTATAAATTTACAAGAATTTAATCTAAATAGGTTCTATTCCAAGTAAAAAATCCAATCTAACAATACTTTTTAATATCATGAATAGAAAAATGGACAAATCGAGGCATTCAAGAAAACACTCTGAAATATTTTACAGAATATTGTGGGACAAAATAAGAAAAGTTGGTTGAGCAAGCTCCCCAATGATATCAAGGATTATAACAGAATAACTTGCAATTACACACATGTATCTCTATATTCCCTGCTATACGAAACACATGTAGTCCTATCCATTGAATTCTAGTTTACATCGATCCAAATGTCTGTCTATGATTAGCATACTTCAGACATGATTTTCGATTTATATGTATCTGAATTGTAATACCTATATGAGATTATGCTTTGAGGCTTGAAAAATCTAGAGAGGCACTGGAACAAGATAGCTACAACATTCAACCAGAAGCTTTTCCACAACTCATTCCTCCAAGGTGATGTGGTATTGGATCTATAAACACCAATGACACCAGGTAGGAATCCACCAATGTTAGATCCCATGTGGGAGGAACCCTACATAATTCACATGGTCTTCCCCAATAGTGAATACTCATTTATCACAGTGTATGGGGAGCACTTCACTCCTCCAACCAATTCCAATTTTATAAAGTAGTACTTTTCCTGACTGAGGATCTACAGGGTTCAAACTCTATGACCTTAAACTAAGAGTTATAAGTCCAAATTCAATGACCTTAATCTATAAACAACCATATTTACCACACAACATTAAATTTTATAGACATTCCTTCATTGGAAAAATATGGTCTATTATGGACATCATTGGTCTTCATTCACGTCGGGTTTTAGCACTCTCATCTTATATTTTCCTCTTGAGGTAACCCTCATTAGTGTCTGAGTTCCATGATAGTAAACTACATATAGTCATCGTCCAAGGAACATGATGTTAGACTAGGAATCACATTCCAAATTCAATGATAATAAACTAAGAACTAGATGGTACAAACTATAGGACCATAAACTAACAGCCTATTGTCCAAAAAAAATAACCTTAAACTATTTACAGATTTTCCATGGGAGAGTATGGAATATCATGGGACTTCATGGTCTTCATTCAGTACAGGTCATATTTTTCATGCCATACATGCCCCATTTTTAGAAACACCTCTCCCACCTTCATCCGATAAACACAACATTAATCTAAGAATCATGGTCCAAACTATATGACATTAAACAAAGATCCTCATGGAATCTGTGGTGTGAGAACATTCCTTCTTTAACACATTCATGATAGGTTTATCATGACACCACACTCTACATACTTATCTTTTTAAAATACTGACTCATGGCCAGAACTATAATACCTTAATCTAGTAATCCTTATATCCTTATCACAAGACATTAAACAACTTGGATTGGTCCTATAAAATGACCTTAAACCACAGAATATATAGCCTAACTTTACGATGATAAAAAACATATCATCTAAATCCTATTTTATTGACTTTAAACTATAAAAAAATAACTTTCCAAAATGCATGAACTAAAAAGAGACGTATCTACATCCTAGGTTCAAGGATTTAAACCACACAACATTGATGGTATTTCTTACACGACCTAAAAAGGAACATAAATACATCATAACTTCATGAATTTAAACTATGCAGCACTAATGGTCCTCCAGGCATGACCTAAAACGGAATGTACCTACATCTGAGTCACTAGACAGTAAACTGTGTTACTATTATCTTCCTAGATGCATGTTGAAAAATGGTACCACTTCGTGGTGTTATCACCTGAGAGAGCATCACGTTTAGCACTAGTCATCTTTCATTCCACATGAAAGAAATATATAAATATTGATTCCCATCCTTATGGGATACATAGTGACACATGGCATATCTCTCTTGGTCCATCCTCTCAAAAAATAATAATGAATTAAAAATTGAAGAAAATAAAAATATGTCCTCTCTCCTTGTGCATGAGTTCGACATTCACTTGGTGATAATTTTTACACTATGTGTGTCTTTAATCCTTCCCTCATAAGATAAATGTTGACACCTAGGATTCGATCCTTGGGCCCAATCACATAAAACAATTTCATTTTGGGTCACCAATGTCCACACTGCATGATGTTAAACTGTAGGGAATCTTATAACTATGTATGACTTCATTCCCATCATCATGGGATACATAGATACTACAAGTCACTTTGTATTTGGACACATCCATAGTTCCATGAAACCTTCCAGCCCCTTGGAATCATATTAGTCCACCCTATATGACGTTAATCTGTATTGGATTTCCTTAGAATATGTAGTTTACTATTGGACCTCCTTGGACTCATTCATGCCGGGTTTTTTATAACATCACATTAGACATCCACTCATGTTACCCTCTATGATCCAAACTCTATTACCCTAAACTAAGATACAATGTCCTCTACATGACATTAAACTATTACCTTTCTTGGAGAATGTTCAGGATGCCTCATGACAATCGTGTGTTTCTCCATATTCCTCATTAGTGAGAATTACCTCCATAAGTTTTATTTTCTTACAATATTGTCTATCCATAATTATGTGTTCCTTGATTACTATCCTCGTGGAATACATAGTTATTCTAAGACATTTTTTCTTTGGGGCTAGCTGCAAACTCATCTGAACCATCAAGCCTGTGTACTTAGTATAGTCCATGCATCATGAATTTAAACAATATCATATCCTCTTTTGGAATGTGTACATTATCTTTTTATAGGTCCTTAGAGGTCATCCACTAGGAATGGTTTGTTATAAAACCACATTACACCTATCCATATGAGATGATTCCCTACCAGTGAGGGTCTCCCACCATGATGTATCTAAGAACAATGTGGGTACATATTTCCATCCTCATGGGATACATAGTGATGCCCAAAATTTTTTCCTTTGGGCCCAAATGAAAAGTCATCCAACCATGGGCCCCTCGGCCTCAGCAATAGTCTAGACCGTATGACTTAAACAATTCTTAGCAGGAATCCATATTTCATCATTTGGTGTGAGGACTTCTTGGCTCATTCATATTGGATTTTCTTTTCCACATCGTCTGATCATCCTTGAATTCCCCTCTCTCATGGTCTAAGAAATATGAATATAAAATATCTAAATAACATCCATGAAGTATGACCTTAA
Source organism: Viscum album (assembly GCA_963277665.1). Taxonomy (NCBI): domain Eukaryota; kingdom Viridiplantae; phylum Streptophyta; class Magnoliopsida; order Santalales; family Viscaceae; genus Viscum; species Viscum album. Next base: position 35,232,320 of record OY728163.1, read on the forward strand.
CCTATTTTCAACCCCTATAGTTCGAGAAACATAACATTAAACTACTTTAACTATCTAGGTTTGGATTCCATTTTCTTGTATGCACCTTTCTATACATCTATCCTTATTCGATTTGGGTATCCATCATCATTCAAATCTAGATAGCCCCCCTAAAAGTTATGATCTTATTCTACCATTTTAATCACCACATTTCCAAGTCCAACACCCTAATATGACTCTGGAAACAATTATAGATGTTTTTTTAACATGGTCAGTAGTCGATCTTGAATTCACTCACCACATTCCTGATTGTTATAGGAATGGTTCATGTGTTTTGAACATAGTCAGTAGTTGATCCCTACCTATCAGTCACCCATAACCTAGATTTTGATAGTTTTGACTTTCCTCTTGTTCACTCCCTTATATTATAGTGAACTTACATTATCCTTGGTTTCAACCTGTGTGTTCTGCCACATAGTAGGAAAAACCATTTTTTTCCATGTTTCCCATATTGAGCATAGCTCAAGTGGGCTTAGGGGTTTTGGTGTGGTGTGAATTGACACGATTGGTTCACACATGGGAATCTTGGTCCAAACTCTCTAAGCATATACTAAGAATTTATAGTCCCAAAATGATGACTTGAAACTATATTTAGATTTATCTAGGAATGTATGGTGTTAAATTGGGGCAGATGGCCCTAATTGATGTTGTGGTTTTCACTCTATCACACCATACATTGCCATTTTATGGAAATAACCAACCCATGGTCCAAGATTGATGACCATACACCAGAATAAAATGTCCAAGAAATTTGGACATTAAATAGTGTGTATTAATCTTCAGTAATGCGTAGTGTGATGTGGGATTCTTTGGCCCACACTCACATTAGATTTTTTTTAATTAGTAACAATGTGTATGTCTGTTTGGAATATCATTCCTTAGTGGTCCAAAATCTATGATCTTAAACTGAGAGACTCGTGGAGAAAGTGTGGTGTGACATTGGGCCTCCTTGGCCTCATTCGCATTAGGTATATCACCCTTTCACACCACATACAATCTCTTTTGGGAGGCCACATTACCATCTACTTCCCTAAAACTATGTCCTACACGAGCCTCTTATGGAATAGCCAAATCGTTTTTCTTTCCTCAGTTCAATATAGTAACATTAAAAATAGACTTCTCTACATTACAATGCTATATGAATTTAAACCATGTGAAATATCGTGGTCATATGATAATAAACCAGGTCATACATCTTGATCAAATGATGTTAAATTGTACCACATATTTTCCGTACCATATTACATTAAAATGCGTGTTTATCATAACCATTTTCATGATGTAAAACTGCAAGGCATCCTAGTCCCTCGCCTGAGAGGTCTTCCCCTTAAATGTTGGTCGTTGCTATATTTTTTTCATCTTTAGGTGTCATTAAAAATCCGAGATGAAACTACCCTATAAAGTATTCTAGATATTTTTTCACACCAGTATTCTCACACCAGTGGGTTCTAATCCAAGATGACTTTATTTAGAGAGTGTTGGAATCCATTTGAACATTCCATCACCCCATTTCCATTCTTCTCATGGCCCTTATTCTAATCTGTATCCTCTTCTATATCTAATGTGACCCATAATAGCATGGTTTCTATCTACCTTGTATCACCTACCATCCTGAGATGGCACCCCGAATGACTTGGAATGAAATTTCAAGACATGTACAATGTTCTGAACATGGTCAACTATCAACTCTTGTTTGTTTTTCCCATTTCAGGAGAAGCAGTTTAGATACTATATTTTCGAACATGGTTATAATTTATCCTATATCATCACTCTACTCCTGTTGTGTTCTGAAGTTTTTGTTTTTTGATTCACAATTATTGATCCCCTTTTTTTATGATAGATTGTGACACCCCTAGAATTATACTTTTTGTGAACTAAAGAACACCGGGAAAGTCGATTTGGTTTCAACAATATCCCTATTCTTGAGTCACATCCTCTCTCATACTAAATGATCCCAGTATCCATTAAAAAATAGCAGACCCAGATTATTAAATTATTATTTCACACTCATACAAATTGAAAAATAATTTTGTCTTCCCTTTTTCATGCTCTGGTCATGATCCATGTTAGATCAGAGATTGATCATTATTTAACTCACAAATATGATTTATATGAAGTAATTGATGAATGTTAGAATGTTTCAATGAACATGATTCCGAATAAATTAAGACCTATAAATCGGTATGTTGGTTCATCCCTACTTGCCTCTAGGATGAAGACATCATTCCTCAGACTGAATCCAAACAATGACAGCCTATTACATATAGGGCGGTCCTTCTAAGATTCTAATTTCTGATCATGTAGTGATTCATGTTCTGAATGTCTCTTAACACACTCCACAATCATGGAATTATATTCAATTTATTATATATGATAATCATCCATGAGGACCTCTAGAGGCGCTTCCTGGCCAGCCATCTGATCCGGGATGTAGTTAATTTTCCAGACCTATTCACGAATCTTGTTGGGGAAGCATATCCACGGAGCTCCAGATCAAGGATAGACCTCAATCTCTACATTGGTCATGGCACAGTAGAAGATCATGATTCCCCAATTCACTAAATAGTGTGCAAGGTGAAATTGACCAAGAAAAATGGTTCCCAAAGATAGATTGCAGGGTGGATGTCATCACAAAAAGAGATATCGAGCATAGTCGTTTGTATAAATCTTATACCTAAATCATGACCTAGTTCATTTTATATAGACACATGGTCGACTAAGATTCATAGAAGTCTTCATGCCACAAAGATTCATGGTGACCCCACATTTTCATTAGTCATATGCCCCACATCGTGGTCCATCTTTGCGATTTTCCAATTTTAAATGATTCACCCTTAGAATCCGATCCTTCATTTCCTATCGGCTCCCTTTCTTATAGGGGGAGGGAAATGTTTGGTGCCAAAATATGTGCCTTTGTATATGATTGAAAAAAGACCATATGTTTGGGATGAAATCCAAATATAAAGGACCCAAATGGAATCCTAAGGTTCTTCATCATGAAGATCCTTCATAGAGGCCCCTCATTACCCTGAAATGCGAGGTGCATATTGAACGCTCTATTAGTTTTATTCCAACTATGAACATCATGAAGGCAGTTGAAATATTGACCCAAAAGTCCGATGCCCACTAAAAACTCCACCACAGTAGTGGATGGATGGCTCTAAAAGTCCAATAGACCCAACACTATCACAAATACCATTTTTTTATTCATGGTGTGACTCAGATCATCGCGAGATCCCATTACCTATAAATATTAGTCTCACCCCACACCAAATTCACAACTATCCAACCATTCAACTTATGGTCTCCCATTTCGTGAAGCCCCTTGAGCACCACAAACCTAACCAAAAAAGATTCATTCAAGGTACATAAGCATCATGTTTCCTCCTTCATTTTATTGAAATGTTATTCTAGTAGAAGTGGTGATTCCCTTCAGAAAGCCCAATACCCTTCATGGAGTAAGTATTCCCTCTAGGGAGCTCGATGCTTTGTGATGAATTAATCGATCACAAAGAATTATTTAACAAAATTTCTATTTCATTCCATGTTTGGGCCACCCAACTTTGTAGATATCTTTCACAAAGCTCCTCCCATCTACAAAAAAAACATGATCTTCAAGAACCACCCATCAATGCCCCTTCCTTCACAAGACCCTCCTCCACAGAGCCCACTAGGATTTCATATAGTTATTTTGTGGTCCCTCATGTGGTGTTCCTTGTTTTGGTGACCTACCTCATACTCGTCATCATAGGTAAAATAATGAATCTTTCTTGCACATATATGAATTCTAACATGGACACCATGATTGACCACTCCACCTCACTCATGTTAGGAATTTCTAATTCCATCCCTTCCCTAAGGGTTGGTGAGTGTCTGTTATGTAAGTCCAATGGGTGAGGAGTGAGTCTTCCACATTATAGTTGCATTACATAAAACTACCTAGCACCAACATCCTAATAACATGACATTACATTGTGATTCAATCATGTGTGTAATTCTCTTGATCTCACCATGTATAATGGACACAGAATGAGAACTTCCTTTCATGGAGTGGAATCCTCCACAAGGGGATGAAGAAGGGATGGGCATAAAATCCCTTTCATCTCTCCCCCATTGGGTTTTTTCCCCAAGTGAACCTCGTGGACTCTCTATATATTCTGCTTTCATCCTCAATAGGATTCCACTTGTATGTGTGATAGGGTATGAGATCCATGTCACATGGAATGATATCCTCCTTCACCTCAAGAGAATAGGATTAAATGCTATAATAGAAGCTTTTGTGTGTAATCCTCACACTATCTCCTGTTGACTAAACTTTCACGATGTGACCATTTCATCTATTTCTTCTCAATATTTCTCAGATTGAGAATGAATCGTGCGGGATTAGTGATTAGTAGTGATTATGAAATCCACCACTTCAAATATCATCCCTCCTGAAGTAAACACCAACCTTCCCCACCTGGGTTGCTTCTATGTCTATGTCCCATGCCCTCATCCGAGAACTATGTGAACTTTTATTCCTAACCAGCTGGTAATGTAAGAAACCTCCATGAAGTTAAAGCATAACATATTCTCCATCAACTCACCCTTTTCCAGGTGAGAACAACTAGGTTACTCCCACACATAATCCCCAATCTCATGTCCCCTCATCGGGAAGTCTCTCTTTGTAAGACCCAAAGAATCCAAACAAAGAGTAATCCTATTTTCAAGGTATATCTCAGTGAATAAGCCCCAAAAAATCCTACAAAATACAGTGGTTTTGATCCATGTCATCTAATAAGGGTAAGTGGGATGCCTTTATGAGTTTCAACCTTAACCAATGGTAAACCTTGGTGTCCCACTCTTAGGGGTGAACAATCCTAATCCTACCTTAGTGGTGCCCAGATCATCCTTCACTCTTTAACACCTCCATTTTATGTGGCTCACCACCCATGATTTTCCATCATAGGTGTTCTGATCCATCCACCTAGTAATCATTCTCATGTTCATTCTACTAGGGATGTATCTCATCGATCTGAATCCAGACACGTCTTAATAAATCACCTTCAGTCTCTTCAAGACATTAAACTCAAGACCTATTACACTACTACCTCATGTTAAACATGTGATGGATAAGGAAAACAGTAGAAGAAAATCCTATGGTAAAATATACCTCACAATCGATACGGGGTGGCCTATATCACACACCCACGAGAAGCCCTATTTTGATGAAGAATACATGTGTTCCAATGTTCCAACATCCAGACATTCCCAGCAATACCCAATGTGACTATTCCCTTGACTAACAGTTTATGCCTACTCAAGAACCCTTGAATATCTAGAAAAATGTAGGATAATTAACCATGAACCAAAAAGAGATGGCAGCAGGAACTTGTTTCATGAACTATTACTTAATATATAAGGGAGACCAATAATAGGTGATGAATTACATGGAGGAATCCTTGGATGGAGGAACTGATATCCCATCATCACATTTCAATAAAGTATTATACATCACTAGAGAGGTCATGAATGTTTCCCACCTTTGGAAATAAATAATTTATGTTACAATGCGATGCTAGCGTGATAACAATGTGTGAGGTGGGGTGCCATGACTGAAAGCATCAGAAACAGTTATGAAGATTAATAATGTGTTTGTAACAAAAAAGGGAATAAAAATTACTCTTAGTTGATACAATGGATTCAAAAAGTATTCTATTGAATATGAGCCTTCTGTAATTTGAGTTAATTTGTAACACATTGAGATTTTATGATATATTTCTCTTCAAATAAATTTAATTAAATATTTTTCTTGTGATATATGAAACCCATAGTATAAAGGAATTATAATATAATATACTGTTATAACCTAGTGTTTAATTGGTAGAATTAATATGAATAATTAAATCTTAAAAATATTTTCAACTGTTTTAGATAAATAAATTAAATTGATAAATAAGTACTAAATTATTAGTAAATTTATTATATGCATTAAAAATAAATTTTCGTCAAATAAATTGTTTATTTCTTTTTTTGTGTAAATAATATGAATAATTTATGAAAGTTTTATAAAATGTACTTGAAAAATTGAATTTAATTTTTTAATTTAGTATGTACAATTTTGATATGTGTTTATTTTTTATAATTTTCTAATAAGACATACATCTTGATTAATAGTAACAAATGATTACTTTTTTGAAAACTACCTTTTTGTTTAAAGAATTTAAAAAGTACAATTTTCTTTAAAATTAGATTTACTTCATTTATATTATTAATAATTCAATTAATGCCTACAAAATTACTTTTATGTATGATATTTTTATAAAAAGGTTTTATAGATAAGAAAACATTTATTTATAGAAAACTAATTTTCATCATGTTTTTTGAGTAAAACATTAAATTAAATTATACCATTTATGTGAACTGAATTTTATAAAATGATTTAGTTATAAGAAATCATATTTAAAAAAAATTAAATAAGTAATTTTTTTTTCATAATAAATCGTAAAAACTGTAAAAATTGTTCACTGTAGTTTAGATTAAAACTAGTTTACTAGGTGTTAACCCATGTGATAAGGAAATGTTTGTAATTAAACTTTCCTGAATCCTATTTTATAACCATATTTAAAAAAATTATATTCCAAACATAAAATATCTGACCATTTTAATGTATTTATCTTGACTCTAGATTTAATATGTTTTAATATTTTAAGAAATTTGAAGTGTAACCTCTCCCCAAATTATAAAAGGACACCCTCCATTCACATCATTACACCACTTTGGTACTTATTGATAAAAAAACTTGCCAAATTATCTTAATAAATCCCCTATAGATAAATTAGAGATTTTATTCATCTTAAAGTGCCAATCCAATAATATATAAGAAAGTTTCTAAAGGAGGCCTACCGAAGAATAGGTAATCATCATATTCGACATATTTTAATTTATTTCTTATTATACCTCTATTAATTTTGTGGTATTCATAATAAATTAATTAATTTCATATACTCAATATACTATAATGTTCTTATGATTATTTAAATATAATTATTCACCCTCTTTTTTTATCAAAATATATGTTTAAGTATCACTCGGGAATAAATGTGGATTATCACCTCCATGTAGAGATATATTTCATTTTACATCAACATTTTTTATAGATTTTTATAATGATGGGTTTAAATTTAATATTTAATATTTAATAAATAATTATTATTATGAAATTTTAATTTCATTTCTTATTTCTTACCATCCAATCAATAGGAAAAAAATAACATCTCTCGTGCATATGTGTCGAGCACCACCAATTTGAATCGAAGTGATTTGTTTTTTGTTTCCATTTTAATTAGACTGTAATAATGATAGATTTATTGAATATATATATTATTTATTTGATATAATATTGATTATGTATATATGAATGATTATTTAACTTTCCTTTTTCTATCCTTCAAAATTTTAATACAACATTCTTGTGTATATACGGCATATCGTCTCCGTGTACGAGGTAATTCAGGTTTCACTCTCTACCTTATATTAATGAATATAAATAAATAAATATATATTTAATATATTAGATATTTACTCCATTATTCGGTTTATTTATATTATATAATAGTGATCAATGTACAACGAACAAATCTAAAAAATTGAAATTCTCATGAAAAATGAAACAGTTAACACCAGGAAGCAGTGACTTTAACAAGGAATTATTAATAATCGAGTATTGAAATGATATAGAGTGGGAAAATATAATATTATATGTATGTAAATTAATATATTATAGAATAATAATAAATTTAAATTCAGAATACATAATGTTACATAACATTTGAATTGAGTTGAACTTGAGTTTATGGATTTATTTTACAATATCACTATTTATCAGGATTATATATGATTAAGCTTCTGATGATGAAATTTTATTATTTACAATGAATAAAATAATTTTTTTATTATAGTGTATTTATTTATAGATATTACATGAATTGTTTTTAATTTACAGTCATTAAGTATTTATGATAATGAAATAATAATTTTTTTAGTAAAACCAAATTTATTTGTTTATTTCATCGAAAATCCTTCTTCTACCATGTCTATGTTTTCAATATTTATTTTCATGTATGTTTTTAATGTTTTGAAAAGATTTTTTCAATCCATTTTCAACCATGATTAATTTTTTTAAAGGTTTTAAACGTAATCATCTTTTCATTTTCAAAATGTGGTAGTTTTGAATTTTTTCCGAAAATGTGAACAGAATACTTTTTTTTAACATACAATACATTAAAAAAATTTACCACAATAAATACCACTCAATTAATTGATGTTTATTTTATTATATTCCATGTTATTTTAAAAGAAATTTTTTTGCATAATATTTCTTATTTTTTTATATTTTTAATGATTTATTTCAAATTAAAAATGTTATTCTCCTTGAGAATAATTCAAGGAATATTTTAATTGTGTTTTTCATCTATGAAAACATCTTATGAAGTTATATATCCTTTACTAGGTATATGATCTAATTATTACAAAAAGATTAATTATTTAGACTTCTTTTGATGGTGACGATTTAATGATGATTTAATGAAAACGTTTTCTTCCCCAAGAGTTAATTATGTTATGATGAATCCATTTTAAAAACATGTTTAATTTCCCAAAGTTTTACTATGATGGAATGATGTGATATTTTTCAAACATATTTCCATTCAATGGTTTGTGTTAGGATGAATGGTATGATATTGTGGAACATAAATATATATATGATTTTCATTAGGTGATGGGTGGTCCTGAATTTATATTTCCCTCCATTGCATTGGAAAAAGATGTATATCTCATGAGTTAATTGGGTATAGAATATATATTTAATGTAAATCATTAAGTGACTCTATACACTATGATATTCTTGGGATAGAACATTGTCTATGTATATGACAGAGTGAACAGTGGACCCAATCCACCATGATAATCTTTCAATTGATCATTGACTACTAATGAAATGATTCTATATACTTATATTCATTCCCTAGACTTATGTATTATTCCAATGTTATGGTATCGTAGCTCATGTTAGTTGATTCCTTATTATTCTTGTCCAATAAACTCCAAATATTTATTCCATAACCCAAGAATTATTTCTATGATATACTATGTATGAGTTTCAATTTATTTTCTTGTTTTTTAATACCCTTATGCTTACGTTCTATTTAAATGATCATTGATATCACCTATGTTTATGCTTATAAAGTATATGTGGTCACCCTTTAATATATTTAATTACCCTAGGTTGTGATGAAATATTTTATGTATGATATATTTAAAAAGGGTAATAGTTATAAATAACTTAGTTATAGGCTATGCAGATGTTTTTCTAACTAGTTATTTTTTGTATCAAAGTATCCCAAGAAAATAAAACCATATGATTATGATGCAATTACTAATAGTATGTACTAAATATTAATCTAATATTATGTAATATATATTTATGAAATGTATGGGTCCCTATAGTGGGTATCAAAGAGAGGTTCAATTGATAATTTGAAACCATGAGAGGAAATATTAATGATAACCCTTAGGATAATCCTATGTATTTAAGAATGTAAAAATATATGGTAATTGTTTTTGGTTTTCCTATAAAATACACTGTTTTTTAAATACTACAATCAAATGTGGTTTTTTGAATAGATGAATCTAAGGGTAATACCTATGAAAAGTTTTGGTTGATTATATTTATTTCATCATTAAGGTTCATGGTTAGTGTTCCCATATTGTGAACCTAGTTTGACACTCCCATGGGATATTCTTGGGTTAATTCACATTTTCATTATGAATCATTATAAAGGATATGAAAATATGATAATCATGTATGACCTAAGTTATGAATAAGGTTTCATAGATTGAAAATAATGTATCATGATTTACATATCATATAAATACTTTTTCATGATTATGTGGTTTCCCACTATGATTTTTGTTTTTAGTTCATAGATATAACCTCAAGAAACCATGTTAATGTTGAATATGATGAAAAATGATATGATTGTACTCATTAAGGAACAAATATATGGGATTTGGACTATTAAATCTTGTTTCAATTCATAAAAATATTTCTCATTCCATGAGTCATACCAATAATCATAATTATTAAAGGAGGGAATGTCATTCTATTGAGTCCTTCATGAAGAAAAATCAACCATCTTTTAGGGATTTTTTATCTCATAGTTTATTTACTAATGGTTTAGTACCATTGAAATGATATTATCTTTTCTCCAATGTTCTGAGTGTAAAAATGTTATTTTACTTGTAAATAATTTGTAAGCAAAATAATATCAATAATTAAATGTTATCAAGAAGATGAAGAAATAGGAATAAATTGAATCCATAAAGTGTGATGAGTTGAAAATATAATTTTTTAGTATGTACCTTCCTTATATTCTTTATACAAGAATAAATAATAGATTAATTGATCTAAGGAATAAGGTTGATGAATACATTAGTACCTATGATTAAATTTTATGTGAATCTTTTTATATGCATCTGAAATTATCAACCATCCGAAAAGTAATATTGATCTATTCTTTAGTGTCATAAAATCTATGTTGTTGAACTGTGATAGCCATAATATCCATTGCTATCTATAGGGAAATTATTTGATGTTCTATAAATGGATAGATATATATCATAGTTACCATTCAATATCATGGTTTTAAAAATACAAATATGATGTAATTAAAATGAAATTTTAATAGTAATAATCATGTGGAAAAGAACATTTACTTACCATTATTCTTGAATTGTGGGTGAGAACATTGTGGATATTATCTTAAATATACTGGTAAATTATTTATGTGTGTAAATGAAGTTTATCATGAAATTAAATGCTGAAGTGATATGGAGAAAAAGTTTCTGAATGGCGAGGAAAATGAACCATAGATTCCACGACCCACACTCTAATGTTTCAAATGAAACTATTATAGGAATTATGAAAAAAAAATTATTGAATCTAAATTATAATGATGAATAAAAATAACTGAAACCTTTTAATCCAAGATATAAATATAAATATCATGAGATCACTATTTCAAATGGGGGTTATGATAATTAAGCTGTAGAATTTACACTTACCATAAACTATAGAACTACTAATGTCTTATCTAATTCTTGATCTACCCACTCATTTATATTTGAAGAATCTTACAAGGTCAAAAAAATGCCACCATAATTATTAGATGTTGATTTAGAATTGAAAACCCAGAATTGTATGATAATCACACCTCAGGTATATGATTCTTCTCCTATTAATGTTTTTAGGAATGTTATTCCTATAAATCTCATTATTAACCCTATAGTTAAATATCATAATATCTTAGGAAAGGATTGGATCTTGTTGCATAAAAACCACTTTAGTTAATGAAGAAGGGAAGTTATTATTGATATTATAAACCAAACTATTATGTTGTATCAATACAAAAATAAATAAGAACATCTGATAAATTTGTTTCCCTTGTTTGGTTTAGATTCCCATTCAAAATGCGGTTTTATCTCAAATGGTTTGGGAAAGCTCAACATCAATGATATTCCATTTTTATGAGAGTTTGTTTATTTTTTATAGAATAATATCATATTATTACTATAATTTTTACAATTCTATTTTCAATATGATTCATATACAGTGCTATAACTATTTTAAAGTCTCTATATAGAATGTCCTCAATTAAGTTACAATAATTGAGTAAAAAACACTAGGAGAATCCGGATAATGGATTTATTCACACATCTGTGTCACCATGGGGTGAAAATATTACTTTTTAATACAAAATATGTATCAATGTGAAGTTTTATTGATTTTAAGGATCTAAATACTATCGCCATCGAGAATAAGTATCATATACCTTGTATTGATGATCTTCTCAGTGAATTATAAAGAGATAAATATTTTTTCAATGGTTGATGTTCAATGTCGACACTACCATTTTGGAGAAAATTGTAGACACACCAAATACATACTTCAATATGAGGTAGGAGCACTATGAATTTATAGTGATTCCATTTGGAATTACTAATAACCCTTCTATCTTCATGGGTTTTATTAATAGAGTCTTTATATAACACCTTGATGAGTTTGTTGTAATTTTCAAAAATGATATTCTTATAAATTATAAAATCATGTAAGATCATGGAAATAAATTGAGGATTGTTCTAAACATCTTGAGGAAGGATAATATATTTGAAAATTCTACCAAATGTGAATTTTGGATAATTTAGTTTTGATATTGGGTCATATGATATCAAGAGAGGGTATATCGGGGGATCACTAAAATTCAAATTTATTGAACATTAGCATAGATGAACCATTATGACAGAGATCCATATTTTATTGGTTTTAATGTAAATTATAAATTCATTGTTGAGAATCCACCATGGATTATTATTCCACTAATCATGTAGACTCAGAAGGGAGCCACGTTCCACTGGACAAATTAATGTGAGGAAAAGTTAAAAGAACTGAAGAGAATGTTCTTCATTACACCTGTTCTTACACTACCCTATAATGGAGAATTATTTTTTATCTATAATTATATATCAAAGAAGTTATTGGGATTCATCCTTGGGAAGAATGATATGTTTATATTATATGCCTCATGATAATTGTTGGTTAATGATAAATATCACACAACTAATTATTTGGAGTTAACTATGGAAATTTTTTAATTAAGTATTTGGAGGAATTATCTTTATGGAATATATGTATATAATGAAACATTAAAATATATATTCCCTCAAAAGGAGTTGAATATATTCTAGATATTTTTTTTAGATTTTAATAAATATTTTTGGCTTCTTAATACATTACCACCATGGGAATGTGAACAAGGTGGTAGATGATCTTAGTCAAAATGATCATGGTGAGACTATCTATGATGAGGATAAAAAATATCTAAAATGTATTGTTTTGAAATGATAGATCTATTAATATTGATGGATGTGGAGGAATCCTAACTTTCTCAAAGGAGTGTTTAACTGTATATGAAACTGAATATCAATGATTCACAGAAGGAAGATATAGAGCTACAAAAGAATATGAAAATGATCTTGAGTTTTACCTTGAATATTATGGAATTATTAGATTTGGGAAATGTGTATATGTCACATCTATTCAATATTTGAAAAACAAGATATTGGATGAATATCATATTTCATAATTTTCTATGCATCCTAGAAGTATAAAGATTTATAGAGATCTAAAAGTGTATTAATAAAGGGACAACATGAAGAGAAATATTGTAGAGCATGTATTTGGGGGATTCATATGAATGTAAATTAAGGGTAATATATAGATGAATAACGTGGTGTTATAAACATTACCCATACCATAATGTAATAGGAGAATAACATTATGGATTTTGTCACTAGACTCCCCAAAACGTCTAAAGGCCATAAAGTGATTTCCATTATAGATGATGAACATACTAATTAAACAAAAATCATTTAATTAAATGATTATTTCTACCTTGATCATATTAAAATAATATATATTAATTAATTCCTATTGTTTCATGGAGTATCGCAATAAATTGTATCTAACCATTATCGGAGGTATTCCTCGATGTTTTAGTGAGGTCCTCAACACGCACTGTATTCATAGTTGAATTTCAGGACTTCTTATCATCCTCATATATATGGTCTTTTAGAAAGTACAATTCAAACCATGGAGGACCTGTATAGTTATTTCATTACAGATCTCAAATGAATTTGGTATTATAACCTTATTCAAGTCATGTTATGTAACACCCCGAGATTTTATGAGAAATATTATTTTTAATTTCTTTGATGTCTTTTGTTGTACGCTACACCAAGAATATCTTGCGCTATATGCAACACCATATTAGCTTGTATTATATGCAACACTATTGTTTTCTTGTATTACATGTAAGAGCAACCTTCCTTGATAGCTTGTGTTGTACGCAATACAGAGTTTCACTAAACAACGACATGTTATTAAAATATTATATAAAATAGCCGTTAAGAATAGTAATACCCAGTTTTTGAAATTTTATAAATTTTATCTTTCAAAACGGACTTCATTTTTGGATTAGGAATATAAAAATTATCGTAGGGAGAATTTTCGATATTTTTCGGAACACTTTCAATTTTTGATGAATAGTGAAAACACTGAGTTATAGTATAAAACCGAATTTTTATTTAAATAATTATTTATTTTATTTAAATTTATTTTCTGTACAAATTGATATATAATACCTAAATAAGTTCAACTTAATTCAGTAGAGTCATTTTATAATAATTTTATATATATATCTAAATTTTATTGAACTCATCACCGTCTTTTACCTACCTACTAGGAGAATTTACAAATTTACATAAAACATAATTTTACCGCTTCTATGAGTGGAATTTCAAAAATCCCAGAGACTTAGTTAATATCAAGGAGAAAAATGTGGTTGAATATGATACAAATATTTTTTGGTGAAATGTAACTTTTAACTTTTATTTACCACGGTTAAAAGTAAATAGGGTAATTAAGGGTAAAAATGATATTATTATTACCTTAACACATGTAATAATTCTATGGGATAAGTTTAATTCGACCTAAAACAACCTTATGAATAAAATATTACCCTTTAGGTCCACTTGGATTCGATTAGTACATTTATTATTATTTTATTTAAAGAAGAGTTAAAATAGTTAAAATCAATGTTTAATAACTAAAACTTTTTTAATATAGGGTTATACATAAGATAAATACGAATATAAATATTAATTACAAAGATAAAAACATTTCCTACATAATGGTATTTTATTTATAATTTTTAGACGTTATGTAATTTAATTTATTTATGACACAATGGTGATATTGTAATTATCTAATAATTGAAATATTAAAATAATTGATATTATAAATACCCAAATAAATGTAATTTGATACTTTTAATGAGTTAAACTATTTTTTTAGGTCAGTATAGGATATTAAGGTTTGTTAGATGAATTGTTTTCGAAGTAATAATGCTTTTCTAAATTTAGAAAAAACAAAATATAAAATAGTTTCAAAATTGAAATAAAAGAGTTTTTAAAACAAATATAGTATTATTAATTGATATTCTATTCCTAAAAATATAAGGATTGACCAAAAGAGTTATATAATAATATATATGATATTAATAAACCAATTGAGGTTCTATTGGTAGTTTATATTATGTTTATTAACCATATAGTGTTAGAATACAAGAAGACATGGTAAAAGTTAAATCATTTAACTTAGAGTCAATTCTAAATGTTAAGGTTAATATGGTAACCTAAACTTGTCTAAAACATATTTATTGAGAGGATTTCGACCCATATCCACCATATCCTCTAAATAAGTCACTTTTGAGACATTATAAACTGAATACGGATTTATTATAAAATAATATTTCAAGTTTTTTCTAAGGTGCCTCTCACCCCGCTTATAAAAGGCCACCTCCTCCCTTTGATCTCCACACAAATTAGAGCATTAAAGCTCATCCAAACCCTGCCCATTTCACTTATTCACTTCCATAGAAACCTACTAGATGTCCTGGTCTTCTTCAAAGACCAACTTTAGTGCCCTAATATGAGGTTAAGAGGAGGCACGTCGAAGAAGAGGTAATCTCATCTACCGACTCTTTCAAGTTTATTTATTCTTCTACTTCATCTTATTTAGTTGTTTCATTATAAAGTAATTACATAAGTATAAATAATATACTGTTATGTTATTGTAAATATGAAACAACCCCATTTCATCTTCTATCCATCCTACGAAAAACGAAATCACCCTGCGTGTGTACGTACAGAATAACATCTCCACGCCGTGGTGTAATCTGTTTTCCCCCACCACCTTACAAGAATGGTTATAATGGTGTAATGAATAACTATATATGGTTATTATAACATCATACTGATTCTGAGATATTATATCATCCACTCCAATTCCATTCAATAATTGTGGGAATGATATCATCGCTCGTGCGTACGTACGAATTACCATCTCCACGACACGATGAGATTCATTCTCCAAATTAACCATTAAAGAATGATTATAAAGTATATATAATGAGTAATAATGACATAATAATGATACTGGATATATATATATATATATATATATATCTGTGTGTGTCATCTACTTACTTCCATTCAAGTCAATATGGAAAGGAAAATAGCGTTCATGCATATGTACGGCCTACCGTCTCCATGAACGGTGTGTTTCATTTCGTTTATCTATATTATATATATATAATGAATATATATGATATATAAATCATGTTTTATATTCTAGAATTAAGGAAATCATTATCTATGTAATAATAATATCAAGAACAACATGTCCAAACACATATAATAACTGAAACTATTTTACCCAAAACGCTGCTTTAACATTGAATTGACAAAAGAACGGGTAATATAAAGTAATAAGTAAATCATATATGATATCATAAATATTATTATGGTTATCTTATAAGTTAATAATATTTTTAAACCCACTATACATGAGTTTCAGACACATACAGAAGACATTGGACCTAATGTAAGGGATACTTTTTCAATCTCATTTTTATCTAAGATTACCTATACATAAGTATTTACTGAAGTTATATTTTTCATCCATGTCCATTAAAATATTTTTAATAAGGTTTTTAATATTCTCCCACGTATGTTTAAAGTAATGTTTACCCATCTTTGAATTTTACTTTGTGTTATGGATGGAATCTTTTTTTTGTTTACCAGACGTGGTACTCTTTGACTTTTCTGTTAAAAGTACGAGGATACTGTTTTTTTAATTTATACGGCGTTAATGGATTTTTAGGGTTTTATAATGCCTTATTTTCATGAAGCTTACTCAACAATATTTCCTGAATATTTTCAAAAAAAATCCTTTTTTTTAAATTTTCTTGACATTTTGTGAAAATAAAATGAATTTGAAGAAGAAAGGAAATTTTTCTTGAGAATTCATTCCAAGTGTTTTATCAAAACCCTTTTCTATCTTAGATGACATTATTTCATATATGTATGTTTTAAGTATAATGTCTCTATGATTTACATGGTTTCACTTTTCTTATGATGACATGATATCAATTTGTTTTTTATGGATTATGTTATTATGGGATTATGTTTATGAAACCCGTTTTATTCCTTGGGTTATGATGAATGATTTATGTTTATGTTTTGGAACACAAAAGAATGATGTCATTATGGGATGGGTAGGACCAATATCTCCCACCAATTAATTGGGTAAAGATTTATATCTCATGAGATAGACATGGCTGGAATGGTAGGTTTATCCGGTTCCGTGATACAGGACTAGAATGAGGAGTAAACTCGATTCAGTAAGGGACTTTGTCCACTATGACGGTCTTGGTAGCAATGCCTTGGATACTATGGAAATCATATCATGTGATTAATGGTTTCCACAATTACATGTTTTATTCCCATTCTATTTTATCATGTTTAATGTTCCTTTTTGATATATGCCTTATGCACTACCATGATTTATGTCATTACTCATGATTTTGATGTTTTATTTTCATGTTCTTACGTTCAAATGATTAGGGATTGTTTTATGTTCTCCATCGTTACCATTACTGAGAATTTGAGCTCACCCTTTTTATGTTTTATTTTCCCCAGATATAAAGAATGGTTTTAGGTAATAAAACCAAAGGGAAAGATCTTTATGGGAGATGTTGAAGATCTTTCACCATGATTAGAAGATTATGTTCCAAGTTTCAAAGGACACTAAACTAATATGGTCTTCGGGCATCTATTTTTGTAATGTATTAATTATTTCAAAAAAGTAATGTAATGTCTATATACATCATGCTTTGGGTCTCTACAGTTGGTATCAGAGTAAAGGATTAGTTAACCTTTGGAAACTAGGATGCAAAAACTTTAGTGAAATCCCTAGAGATATTTCTAAGGTATGTATAGGGATATCTCTAAGGTTAAGTATACGTATAGGATATAGTTGTATAATTATGGTAACAATCATAGAATTAAAAATAAGATGTTATATATTGATGGTACTCCCCCTTTATTATGTTGATTTCCTATAATGAATTTTTTTCTCTCACATTATTCTTTTTGGGTTTTAGAAAATGGCTGGAAACAAGAAGATTCACGATAATGGAGGATATTATGAACAATGGAATGATATTCTTCATGACAAACCAAATGAAACATGATTTGGAAGTCCAAACATCGTTATTATGCCTAATAAACAATCTTATAATATGATCAATAATCTCAACTTTGGTAAGTATCACGACTTAGCTAATAAAAGAATGATGGAGTTTCATGATGATCGTAGAGGAAAGAAAGTTTAATTCCCCTCACGGGAAGAGGCATCAGGGAGAATGTTTCAAAGGAATTAGAAGATGCTTTGGGTGTGGAAAAGGACAGAAAGATAGTAATTGAAAATTAAAAGGTTTAGTTAACACCATAGAAAATGATAATGGTATTGCTAAGACATCAAAAACAGTTAAATGTTTTAAATGTGGAATGTATGGTAATTATGCAATCCAATTCCATATGGGAAAGTCTAATGAAGAGAATCATCATGGTCATATGGGTATTTTTTATATTGACGATGATTAAGAGACTACAAATAATATTTGAGATGAAATATTTGTTGAAGCTCAGTCAATGGTTTAAGAAGGTAGTGGAATGATTTATGTTTATCAAGAGTTGTGTTCTATAGGTAATGGTGCAATGTAATAAAGTCACGTCTAAGGATCGTTACACTATTTTTTTCCTAAAGTATTTGAAAGTATATTTGGAGTGGTACCAGTAACCATGAAAGGTCATTCAAATATTTTTGGAAAGTAGATGATATGCACATAATGACGAGATAAAGGGATAATGAGATGTTTGATAGTATTAATGAGATCATGACTGATATAAGGACAATGTGATATCATGGTTTGAGTATATATATATTTTGGGATTTTGGTATGTGGAAAGAGTTAAATTTTAGCAGAATTCATGTTTTCACTAAGGATCTATGGTAATTTATGTTTCTTGATAATACATTATAAAGGTATTCACATGTTTTGAATGCGATCAACAAGATATATCTTTTGATATATGTGGGATAAATGTTGGTATTCACGTGCTTTTTCAGAGACCTTTCCAGTAATCGTTTTCTTTATACCATGAGATTGGACAGATGTATTTTGGATAAGTCTAAATATTGGAAAGGATTATTTCGGACATCAGATAGTATTGTTTAAGGCTATAAATTTTTTAGATATTATTTCTATAATATTATAATATTGTAGTTTTAGATAAAGGGAAACCTGGATGACGGGCGACAACCTGTCGCGTCGGACAAGGTTGCGGGAATCGAACCTACAACCGAAGTGAGACAGGCCTTTATCTCCTACCACTGGCCTACAAGAAGTCCCTGGTTAGTAGAAACTAGTTTTATATTATTAACTGGTAGTATAGATGATGTACAAGTTCATTTTTTGAACCATATACAATTAATCTAACCATTATATGGACTTATGTATATAACATTTTCTAAACTTATGTTTGAGAGAGATGGAATGACCTATCACTCTATCACATGATCTAATAACACTTAACAATTGAAAAATTCAAATTCATTTCTTTAAGATATGAATTGGGAATTGTCCAAGGAATGACCAATGGTGAGATTGTACCAAAATCAATTATGAATTTCTTCTAATTCCATTTTTTCATATTTAAGGAAATGATCTTCAATACCAAAAACGTTGTCCTTGATGGTACCTTAGATCATCAAAAATTTATGGATTTTGGATTTTTATATTTTTCATATCAATGTTCTCTACCACTCTTCATCCGAACAATATGGTTAGATTTCTCTTGCATATCTATATTTTCACCTATTTTCTTCTATGTGGATACCCAGTAATGAGTTAATTTGGGTAACCATTACGTTTCATACATTAGTTTTTAAAATTACGTTTTTGTATTCTTTTTTAGAATGTGGGTTTTAATAAATGAAACATTCAAGTAGTAAACCATTTATAACCCTGATGAATTTCAAGGGCGAAATTCATTTTAAGGGGGGTAGAATGTAACACCCCAAGATTTTATAAGAAATATTATTTTCAATTTCTTTGATGTCTTGTGTTGTACGCTACACCAAGATTATCTTGCGCTATACGCAACACCGTATTATCTTGTAGTATACACAACACTATTCTTGGCTAGTGTTACACTCAAGAGCAACCTTCCTCGATATCTTGCATTGTACGCAATACCGAGTTTCACTAAACAACGTTATGTTATTAATATATTATATAATCTAGCCGTTAAGAATAGTAATACCCACTTGTCGAAATTTTATAAATTTTATCTTTCAAAATGGACTTCATTTTTGCATTAAAAATATTGAAATTATACTTGGGTGATTTTTTGGTATTTTCCTAAACACTTTCAATTTTTGATGAATAGTGAAAAACACTGAGTTATAGTTTAAAACCGAATTTTTATTTAAATAAATATATATTTTATTTAAATTTATTTTATGTAAAAATTGATATATAATACATATATATGTACAATTTAATTCATTAGAGTCATTTTATATGTAACACCCCAAGCTTCCACGGTACGTTTCCTTTTGAATAATGCAATAGCCTGCATTGTATGCAATATCGAGATTCTAACACACTATGACCAATCAAAATAGCCATTATGAATAGTAATACCCACTTTTTGAAATTTTATAAATTTTATCTCCCAAAATGGACTTCATTTTTGGATTTCTAATATCAAAATTATCCTAGGGTAACATTTTGGTACTTTTCGGATAACTTTTATATTTTGATGAATAGTGAAAATTACTAAATTTTAATTAAAAACAACTTTTTCAATCAAAATAATTAATAGTGATAAATTATGCATATGAGTGGTTTTAAAGTATATTTAGAATATATTTTTACCCTTTAAATTTTTTTTGGTCAATGGACATAATTTCACAGTTAAACCAGACATAATCAAGTGTTAATCTTTTGATAGTTATTATTTCTTAAAAACATGCTTTTTTGTTTTGACAGAGGGAATTAATTTTAAATTAATTTCTGCCACTTCTCTATTTTGAATTTTGTAAAAATGGATTCCATATTTGTAATCAGGAGGTCCAAATTATTTAAATAGGTAAATTTTATTTTTATACATTTTGAATAATTATTTTGATAAATATTTTATTTACCATGGTTAAAGTGTAAATCCGGTAAATAAGTGTACAAAATAATATTATAATAATACTAAATTACCCTAAAACGTGTCCAAACCCTATTGGGTGATACATTTCCGACCATGGGCATATTTGGGTCCATTGGGGGACCCCATGGAGCCACTTTTAGGTGATAATGACACTTTATATTAATTAAGTTAAAGTAAATACAAAAATGACATGAGCATATATCTTTTAGAAAAACAATTTCAACATAGGTTTATATATGTTGGATTTTTTACTATAAATATTAATTAGAAATCTAAACATATTTTCTACATAATGATATTTTTTTTTTAATTTTTGGACTTTGAATAATTAAATTTATCTATGATACAATAATAATGCAGTATTTTTTGTATTAGTGCATGAATCAAATAACCGGTATTATAAATGTTAAAATAAATATAATTTGAAAGTTTTAATGACATAATAGAATTTTATTGGTTAATATAACATGTTATGATTGATTAAATAAATTTTATTCTAATTAATAAAGATTTTAAGACTTTAACAACAATCAATTATTGAATAGTGTGAAAATTGACATAAAAGAGTTTTTAAAAAAAATATTTTATTATTAATTGATATTCTATTCCTAAAAATCTATGGTTCATCCAAATAACTTATATCATGATATTTGTATCATTAATGGACCAGTTGGGGTCTCTTGGATGTATGTAGAATGCTTATTATCTATATAATATAAAAATACAAAGTGACATGGTAAATGTCAAACTAATTTGCTAAGAGTTAAAACTAAAAGATAAGGTTAATATAGTTACCCTAACCTGTCTAAAATATATTGGTTGAATGGATTTCTTCCCATACCCATATTATACTTTTAATAAAACACTTTGGAGCCATTAGAGACCTAATATGAATTTATTATAAAAAAAATACTTTATGTTTTTTCTAAAGAGCCCCTCCTCCCCCTTATAAAAGGTCACCACATCTACCCAATTATTAACACCTTCAGAGACTTTTGGTTTGAAAAAAAACTAGCCAAACATCCCTCCCAAATTCCCTAATTTAAACCTATGGGCCTTAGTTTGATCTGAAAGCCATCCAATGGATCCCTTTTGATCAAATAAAAAGGAAGAACCCGAAGAAGAGATAATGATTTCACCACCCTCTTTCAAGTACCTTTCTTCTTCAACTTATTGTTTCTTATTTATTTACATTATAAAATAATAAATCCAGTATATTATATATACTGTGATGTTATTATAAATATTTTACAACCAAATTCATTATTCTATCCATCCCTTGAATGGCATGTCACCATACGTGCGTACATACGGCTTTCCGTCTCCACGTCGTGGTGTAATTGTTATTCAATAAATTATTATTTAGATGGGTATAATATTGATGTTTAATTAATGTACATAATAAATATAACATGATAATGATTCTGTATATATTATATACTATCCAATTATATATTATTTTAATATCAAAAGAATGATATTGTCGCTCGTGCGTACGTACGGACTACCGTCTCCACAAATGCGATGGGATTCATTCCCCATCGTATCCATTGAAGTCTAATTCTAATTTAATTATTAAAAATAATTTTTAAGGAGTTGATATAATTCCGGTAATAAATAAGATACAACTTATCCATAACAAACACGTGTTATGTAACAAAACATATAAAATAAAACGAGTAAGTTAACACTCGAAATGACAATAATAATAAGATATTATTAACAAATCAATGTGAAAAAATCATAAATGAAATAATATTAATTTATTTGATTCTTCTTAAATTTAATAACAAATATTTCACCATTATACAGGAGGTTAACCTACCTCAACCAAGGAAAAGTAAAAGGTAAGGGTTTATTTCTCAACCTCTTCATTATCCAAGGTTGTTTATACGTAATTGTCTACAGGTACCTCTTTATCAACCACATCCATGTTTCTTAAAAATGTATTTCAACTAATTCGTACTATTTTACAGACTATGGGTTAGAGTCACATATACCCTTGTTGACTTTTTATAATTTGTTTATAAAGTAATCTTTCAGTCGTTTTCCAAAAAAGGTCATTTTTAACCTTTTCGACAGAATTAAGTTAATAATGTTTTTTAAACTTATACGGAAGGTGCACTTATTCTCTGCTGTTATTACACCTTTGAAGATTCCCTTCCATGCGTATAAAAATATTTTCAAAATAAAGGTTTTCTTTAGAATTATGTCACTTTTAAATGATTTCAAAAAAATAGAAATTTCTCTCAAATAGTTTTGATTTTCATCAATATCAACATCCTTTGATGGATTTTAAGTTTATTTGAAGTTGATTTATTATGATAAAAAACATCCATATTGTATTGAAGGTTTTGTGATATGATTGATTTTGGATGTGTTATTTTTATACCATTCATGGTTTATGGAGAAATTATTTACATTTCATATGCTAGTTTTAATACGAATTTTTATGTTATGTTTAAACCTATTCATATGAGGAATTCATTGGACATAATAAGTGATGGGTGGATCCCACTATAGCTCCTCGATGCATCGGTAGGTCTCATGAGATAAACTACTATCTTGGCATGAGGCCTTGACAAAATCTTATTTGTAGTCTTGTCACGAGGCATTGGCTAAGTGGTTATGATAGTCTGGCATTATGCATTCCAGCATTATGAAAGTGGTTATTGATATTGCATGTGATTATTTGACTAGTAGAATAACCATGTGAATAAGTAAATGGAATTATTTCATTTTATTCTTTCCATATTATTCTAAAGTATACGTTTAAAAGGCTTTTTTTTAGTTATACATTGCCTTATATGTTTTCGCTTATTTATAAAATTTTATGCTATATTGTTATCCTTACTGGGAATTTGAGCTCAACCATTTCTATGTTTTATTTTTTCCAATAAATGAAGAAGTATTTTATAAATTAACTTCAGGGATAGTATAAGGGGATATGAGTGTAGAGATAAGATGTTGTTGTAGTTTTTCACTTTATGATGTAATGTAACATTTATGAATGCATATAGTTATTACAAGGCTACTAAACTAATCGGTCATTCAAGAATTGATCTTTTGCGATCATGCCAATGTTATGTAATATTGCACCGAATTTGGGAAACTGGGGTCGGGGAGTTACAGTTTGTATCAGAGGAAGTTTAGTACAAACCTTGGAAGCTAGATTTAGATAAACTCCGATTAGAGTACAAAGACCTAAGATAGAAATTGAGGATTAGTATAGAATAGCTTCCTTGAATTTTGGTATTGTAGAGATTTTGTGAGTTATCCAAGAAATACATCCCTGTCTGGATACGAGCAGGTAGAGGTGGCTCTGGCACAGATATACCTAGGGGAAAACCCAAAAACACCGCTTTGAGCTAGACTCGAACAAGAATTGGTTCACGACAATGGGTGTTGCTACACTCTTGGTTATGACACCCCTGGGGGATATGCTTAGGGTAATTCTCATTTTTTTTACAATCCATTATAAAGAGTTTATTACTATGTAATCCTCAAGGAAATTTTTTTATGATTATTGATTATATCCATAAATAGTTCAATTTATGCTAAGTCTTTCACAAGTATAGAATTATCTATTTTGATTCATAAAATGATATAGTTTATGCCATTGTTTAGAAATGGCGCCTAGTGGAATGAATGGAAACTGTATTAATGCATGCACTCCATGTAGGGATTTCCCTCCTTCTCAAGAAAATTATAGTGGATTTGGTGATGCAACTGGTGCTGATCAGCTAATCACCATACTGGGATAACTCACTCAGGTTATGAATAATAACCTTACCCGTATGTAGCACCCTGATCCACAACGTGGAGGATCAATGTTAGATCTCTTCATGAGGCAGCAACCACCAACATTCCATGGGAGTAAAAATCCATTAGTAGCTTAGCAATGGATAAGTTCCCTAGAGAAAATATTTCAGGCTTTGGGGAGTATTGAAAGGGAAAAAGTTGTCATGGCAGTTTATCGCCTCACTGGAGATGCTGATCAATGGTGGTCATTGATACAAAACACAGAGGAAGATGATGAATTATTAAATATGGAATGGAGGGAGTTCAATGACATTTGCATAGAAAAATATTTTTCTCCTGACCATCGAGAAGATATGGAAAGGAAATTTCTGAGTCTGAGGCAAAAAGAGGACGAGAATGTCGCAATGTATAAGGCTAACATTACAAGGTTAGTGAGGCAAGCAGTAGATAATATACATAACCCAAGAAGTAATATTGATCATTTCTTTGATGGGTTAAAACCATTTCTCCATCGAGCATTAGTCTCACAATATTTCTCATCGTAAAAATATATTGTCTCATGTGCTATCATGACAAAAAAATAATTCGCTAAGTCTTACGACTTTAAGGCAAAGAAAGAGAAGAAGAGATCTGCTGACCAATCTGAAAATGGAAATAAATGGAAGAAGGAAAAAGTTGATTATTCATCCTATAGTAAATGTGGGAAGAAACACCCTGGTACTTGCTTGAAGGGAATGAGAGTCTGTTACAAGTGTGGTGAAAAAGGCCACCAAGCTCATGATTGCAAGGGAAAGAGAGTTGTTGTCAACATGGAGTGCTATAATTTTAGAGAGATAGGAAATTATGCAAATTAATGTAATAATCGTCAGGGGAACTTACCTCAGAAAAGGCCAAGGGATCAAGGCCAAGCTTATGCTATCACTACTGCTGAGGTAGAAGCTCCGGACGACGTGGTGGTAGGTAATTTAATGGTTTCCTCAAGTTTATGAAATGATTTATTTGTTTCTAGATCATCGCATTGTTTCATATCTTCCCAGTTTGCTATGAAAATTAGATATTTCCAATTTTATTTAACAAGGGAGTTGTCAGTTAAAACTCCTAATGGATGTATCATTACAACAAATTTTTGTGAATCAGTCCCCATTAGAGCACATAAATGTTTTGTATCTGCTAATCTTATCATTATAACTATGATTGAGTTTGATATAATCCTCGGTATGGATTGTCTTTCAGACCATGATGTGGAGATTTATTGTAAGAATAAGGAGGTTACAATTTTTATGATGATGATAAGGAACACCTTATAATTAGAGTCGAATCGTCACCACCTAATTCTGATCAAAATCCACCCCCACTAGCTCAACAAAAATTCAATTATTGGGGAGGAAGAGTTTGAAAGGACTGTGGGTGAGGAAATGAATGTTCAAATATAGGATGTACCTATTATGAAAGAATATGTAGATGTGTTTCCGAAAGATTTACCTGGACATCCTCCACAATGAGAAGTTGAGTTTTCCATTGATTTAATTCCTAGATCAAGGCCTATATCATAAACCCCTTATAGACTGGCCATTGTGGAATTATTGGAATTAAAGAAACTACTAGAAGAATTTAGTAATAAGGGATTTATTCTCCCTAGTGTTTCTCCATGGGGAGCCCATTTTCTTTTTGTTAAAAAGAAAGATGGATCTATGAGGTTATGTATCGACTACAGGGAAATCAATTCTATAACAATAAAGAACAAGTATGCCCTAGCTCACATTGATTATTTATTTGACCAACTACATAGAGCTCAATACTTTTCAATGATATAAATTTGATCTAGATACCATTGGTTGTGTGTGAAGAAAGAAGACATTCCAAAGATAACATTTCGAACCAGGTACGGGCATTATGAGTTTGTAGTGATGCCTTTTGGATTGACTAACGCACCCTCTGTATTCATAGATCTGATGAATAGAGTTTTCAAGGAATATCTTGATGAATTTGTGGTGGTGTTTATTGATGATATCATTGTATACTCCAAAAGCTACGAAGATCATGAAAATCACATTCGCGTTATCTTGAAGAATCTTAGAAGACATGAATTATATGGGAAGTTTAGAAAGTGTGAATTCTGGATTCATGAGATTTCTTTTCTTGATCATATTATCTCTATGGTTGGAATTTCCATTGATCCTTCTAAGACCAAGGCAATCCAAGAATGTCC
Organism: Viscum album; assembly: GCA_963277665.1. Classification (NCBI taxonomy): domain Eukaryota; kingdom Viridiplantae; phylum Streptophyta; class Magnoliopsida; order Santalales; family Viscaceae; genus Viscum; species Viscum album. The sequence continues at coordinate 35,259,555 of OY728163.1, forward strand.
AGCACCAACAAGTATAACCGAGGTATGTAGTTTTATTGGTTTAGCAGGTTAATATCGGTGTTTCATCCAGAATCTTTCCTGATTGGCTAACCCATTAACGAATATCACACGTAAAGGGGATAAATTTGTTTTGAAAAAAGAGTGTGAAGAATGTTTTGAAGAACTAAAGATAATATTAGTCAATACTCCTATATTGACACTTCCATCGAGGAAGGATGGGTTCATTATTTATAGTGATGCATCGAAGAAAGGAGTTGGTTGTGTCCTTATGCAGAATAACAGTGATATTGACTATGAATCACGACCGCTAAAAATTCATGAGAAAAACTATCCTACTCATTATCTTCTGCTAGCTGCTGTAATTTTCGCATTGAAGATATGGAGACATTATCTCTATGGTGAAAAATGTGATATTTATTCTGATAAAAAGAGTTTGAAGTACATTTTATCATAGAAATAACTCAACATGAGGCAAAGGTGATGGCTCGAACTACACAAGGATTATGATTGCATGATACACTACCACCCGGGGAAGGAAAATAAGGTGGCAGATGATTTGAGCAGAAAGAATCATGGTTTTTTTAACATGATGAGAATTGAAAGGGATCTTATTTTTATGGATCTAGTAAAGATGGATATGGGAATTACCATGGAAGGTGAAACATCGCTACTTTTTCAAATGGTTTCCAAATCATCTTAACTAGAAAGGATAAATAGTTCTCAGTCTGATGATGAAGAATTTTAAAAGAAGAATAAAGCTGTGAATGATGGGGGGTTGTGTGACTTTGTGTATGAAGATGGAATTTTGATATTTGGGAAGAGACTTTGTGTTCCCGATATACTTGATCTAAAAATGGAATTGTTGGATGATTCTCATAGTTCCAATTTCTCTATACACCCTGGGAGCACCACAATGTATTGATATTTGAAGGAACATTTTTGGTGGGACAACATGAAGAGGGGGATTGCTGATTTTGTGTCTAGATATATGGTTTTTAAACAAGTTAAAGCTGGAAGGCAATAGCCTAGAGAAGTCATGCATCCTATTCCCATACCTATGTGGAAATGGTATAATATCACTATGGACTTTGTCATGGGACTACCAAAGACTCTTAGAAGGAACGATGAAATATGGGTCATTGTTGATCATCTTATGAAGTCAGCACATTTTCTTTCTATAAGGGAAGATTTACAACTTGAACTTATAGTAAGGCTATATATTAAAAAAGTTGTGATACATCATAGAGTACCCCTATAGATTATTTCTGATCGTGATACCATTTTTACTTCACGATTCTGGAAGAGTCTTCAGAATGCCTTGGATACTGAACTTTGTTTGAGCACTGCCTACCACCCTCAAACAGATGGACAATCAGAACAGACTATTAAAACCTTAGAAGACATGTTGAGATCATTATCACTTGAATTTCAGGGTATGTGGGATCAACATTTACCTGTGGTGGAATTTTCTTATAACAATTGCTTCCATTCAAGTATTCAGATGGCACCATATGAAGCGATATATGGAAAGATATGTCGCACACCAACCTGTTGGGGTGGCGTTTGTGAGAGAAAACTTGTAGGCCCAAAACTGATAGAGGAAACAAAAGAAAAGGTAAAGTTAATCCAAAACCACATCAAAGAAGCTCAATGTAAGCAGAAGAGAAATGCCAATAACCAAAGGAAGGATTTGGAATTTCAGGTAAGAGATCATGTTTTCTTGAAGGTATTTCCATGGAAGGGAGTTATAAATTTCAGTAAGATAGGGAAATTGAGTTCCAGGTACATCGGTCCATTCAAAATTCTAGAACGAATTGGGGCTGTAACATACAATTTGTCAATGACACCAAATCTCTCTAAAGTTCACGATGTGTTCCACGTATCACTGTTGAGAAAATACATGTCTGACCCAACGCATGTACTAACCTATGAGGAATTTGAACTGGACCCTGATCTATCTTATTGAGAAGAGCCCATCAAGATTCTTGATACAAGAGAACAAGTGCTGAGAAACTGGACGACTCATCTAGTAAAAGTTTTATGGAGAAACCATAAGATGGAAGATGCACCGTGGGAACCTGATGAAATTATGATGAAAAACCACCCGAGTCTTTTTAAGTAATAATATTATAGAATTTTCGAGGAAGAAATTATTTGAAGGAGGGTAGAATGTAACACCCCAAGCTTCCACGGTACTTTTCCCTTTGAATAATGCAAAAGCTTGCATTGTACACAATTTCGAGTTTGTAACACACCGTGACCAATCAAACAAGCCGTTATGAATAGTAATACCCACGTTTTTAAAATTTATAAATTTTATTTCTCAAAATGGACTTAATTTTTGGATTCGGAATATATAAATTAGCATAGGGTGAAATTTTGGTACTTTTCGGATAACTTTTATATTTTAATGAATAGTGAAAATTACTAAATTTTAATTAAAAACAACGTTTTTAATAAAAATAATTAATAGTGATAAATTATGAATTTGAGTGGATTTAAAGTATATTTGTAATATATTTTTACCATTTAATTCAATGTTGGTCATTTGACATAATTTCGCAATTAAACTGGACATAAAGAAGTGTCAATCTTTTGATAGTTATTATTTCTTAAAAACACACTTTTTGTTTTGACAGTGGGAATTAATTTTAAATTAATTTCTACCACTTCTGTGTTTTGAATTTGGAAAAATGGATTCCATATATGGAATCAGGAGGTACAAATTGTTTCAATAGGTAACTTTTATTTTTGTACATTTTGAATAATTACTTCGGTAAATATTTTATTTACCATGGTTAAAGGGTAAATCCGGTAAATAAGGGTAAAATATAATATTATATTAATACTAAATTACCCTAAAACTTGTCCTAACCCTATATTTTGATACATTTCAGACCATGGTCAACTTTGGGTCGATTGTGGGTCCCCATGGAGCCACATTTAAGTGATAATGACACTTTATATTAATTAAGTTAAAGTAAATAAAAAAATGACATAAGCATATATCTTTTAGCAAAAATATTTTTTACATAGGGTTATATATGTTGGAGATTAGACTAGAAATATTCATTAGAAATATAAAATGATTTCCTAAATAATTTTAATTTATTTATAATTTTTATACATTGAATAATTAAATTTATTTATCACACAATAATCATGCAGTATTTTCCTTATTAATTCATGAATCAAATAATTGGTAATATAAATGTTAAAATAAATATAATTTGAATGTTTTGATGACATACAAGAATTTTGTTGGTTAATATTACATTTTTGGATTTATTAAATGAATTTTATTTGAATTAATAAAGTTTTTATGTCTTTAACAAAAATCAATTATTAAATAGTGTCAAAATTGACATAAATGAGTTTTTAATACAAATATAATATTATTAATTGATATTATATACCAAAAAATATATGGTTTGGAAAATTTATTATATAATGATAGGTTTATCATTAATGTACCACTTCAGGGGTCGCTTGGATGTATATAATAAGTTTATTAGCTATATAATATAAAAATACAAAGTGACATGTTAAGTGTCAAAGTAATTAACTAAGAGTTAAAACTAAAAGATAAGGTTAATATAGTGACCCAAACTTGTCTAAAATATATTGGTTGAAAGTATTTCGACCCAACCCACATTAAACTTTGAATAATAAACTTTGGATCCATTAGAAACCGAATATTAATTTATTATAAAATAATACATTATGTTTTCCTAAAGATCCCCTCCTCCCCCTTATAAAAGGACAACACTTGTAACTAATTATTCACAACATCAAAGCCTTTTAGTTAGCCCAAACTCTTTCAAGATATCCTCCCAACTTCCCTCACTTAATCCTAGAGGACTTATTTTGATCCGAAGGCCATCTTAATGAGCCCTTTTTATCAAATCAAAAGGAATAACCTGAAGAAGAGATAATGATTTCACCACCCTCCTTCAAGTTCCTTTCTTCTTCAACATCTTCTTTCTTTGTTTTTTCCATTGTAAAATAATAACTACAGTATATTCAATATACTGTGATGTTATTATAAATATTGTACAACCAAATTCATTATTCTATCCATCCCTTGAATGACATGTCACTATACGTGAGTACGTACGGCTTAACGTTTCCACGTCGTGGTGTAATTGTTATTCAATACATTATTATTTAGATGGGTATAATAATGATGTGTAACTCATGCAGATAATAAATATAACATTATAATGATTCTATATATATGATATAACATCCAATTATATATTATTTTAATATCAAACGAATGATATTGTCTCTCGTTCATACGTACAGACTACCATCTCCACGAATGCGATGAGATTCATTCCCCATCGTATCCATTCAAGTATAATTCTCATTTGATGATTAAAAATAATGTTTAAGGACTTGATATCATTCTAGATATGAATAAGATACAACCTATCCATAAAAAACACGTCTTATTTAAAAAACATATAAAATAAAACGAGTATGTTAACACTAAAAACGATGATAATACTAAGATATTATTAAAAAATCAATGTTAAAAGATCATATATGATATAATATTATTTTATATGATTATTTTATATTTTAATAACAATTATTTCACCATTATACTGGAGGTTAGCCTACCCTCAACCACATAAAAGTACAAGGTAAGGGTTTATTTTACAATCTCTTCATTATCCAAGGTTGTTTATACGTAATTATCTACTGGGACCTCTTTATCATCTACATCCATGTTTCTTTAAAATGTATTTCAAATAATTATTACTATTTTAAAGACTATGGTTTAATGTCACTTATACCCTTTTTGACATTTTATAAGATGTTTATAAAGGAATTTTTCTGTCGTTTTCCAAAAAAAGGTCGTTTTTAACATTTTTGACAGAATTAAGGTATGAATGTTTTTTAACTTATACGGTGGGTGCAGTTATTCTCCACCATTATTACACCTTTGAATCTTCCATTAAAAATTTATAAGAATATTTTCAAAATAAAGTTTTTCTTTAGAATTATTTTACTTTTAAATGATTTCAAAAAAAGAGATTTTTCTCTCAAATAGTTTTGATTTTCATCTATGTCAACATCCTTTGATGGATTTTAAGTTTATTTTAAGTTTATTTATTATGATGCAAAACATCCATATTGTATTGAATTCTTTGTGATATGATTGACAGTGGATGTGTTATTTTTATACCATTCAAGGTTTTTGAAGAAACTATTGACATTTTGTATGCTAGTTTTAATACTAATGTTTATGTTATGTTTAAACCTATTCATATGAAGAATACATTGGACTTAATAAGTGACGGGTGGAGCCCGATATAGCACCTCGATGCATCGGTAGGTCTCATGAGACAGACTACTGTCTTGGCACGAGGCCTTAAAAAAATCTTATTTGTAGTCATGGCACGAGGCCTTGGCTACGTGGTTATGATAGTTTGGCATTATGCATACCATTATTATGAAAGTGGTTATTGATATTGCATGTGATCATTCGAGTAGTAGAATAAAAATGTGAATATGTAAATGGAATTATTTCATTTTATTTTTTCCATATTATGCTGATGTTCATGTTTAAAAGGCTTTTGTCTTAGTTATACAGTGCCTTAAATGTTTATGCTTATTTATGAAAGTTTCTGCTATATTGTTATCCTTATTGGGAATTCGATCTCACCCCTTTCTATGGTTTATTTTTCTGAGGATGTGAAGAAATATTTCATGAATGACATACAGGGATCGTATAAGGGGATACAAGTGTGGAGACAAGATGTTGTAGTAGTTTTTTGCTTTATGAGGTAATGTAACATTTATGAATGTATATAGTGATTCAAAGGCTACTAAACTAATCAATATTTCGATACTTGATCTTTTGTGATCATTCCAATGTTATTTAATATTTCACCGACACTAGGTAACTGGGTTCAGGGAGTTACATTATAAAAATTTTAGATATATAAAAATTTTATTGAACTTTTAACCTTATTTTACCCACCATCAAGGAGAATTTCAAATTTACTTAAAACATAATTTTACCGCTTCTTTGAGGGAAATTTTAAAAATATAAGAGGCACGGTTAATACCAATGAGTAAAATGTTGTTCAATAAGATAAAAATAATTTTTTTTGTGAATATTAACTTTTTACTTATATTTACCACGGTTAAATGTAAATAGGGTAATTAAGGGTAAATATGATACTATTATTACCTTAACACATGTCCTAATTATATTGGGTAAGTGTAATTCTACCAAAAACAACCTTAGGAATAAAATATTACCCTTTAGGTCCACATGGATTAGATTAGGACATTTATTATTATTTTATTTAAAGAAGAGTTAAAATATTTAAAATCAAAGTTTAATAAATAATTTTTTTTAATATAGATTTATACATAAGATAAATTCGAATATAAATATTTTTTAGAAAGATAAAAAGATTTCCTATATAATGGTATTTTATTTATAATTTTTAGGCAATAAATAATTTAATTTATTTATGACACAATGGTGATGCAGTAATTACCTTATTAATGAAATATTAAAATAATTGATATTATAAATACCCAAAAAAATGTAATTTTGACTTTTAAAGAATTAAACTAATTTCAAAGGTTAATATAACATACTAGGGTTTGATTGATGAATTTTTTCGAAGTAATAATGCTTTTATGAATTTAGAAAAAACAAAATATAAAATAGTGTCCAAATTGACATAAAAGAGTTTTTAAAACAAATATTATATTATTAATTGATATTCTATTCCTAAATATCTAAGGTTCAGAAAAAAGACTTATATAATAATATATATGACATTAATGAACCAATTGGGGTTCGATTGGAAGTTTACAGTAAGTTTATTACCAATATAGTGTAAGAATTCAAGAAGACATGGTAAATGTTAAATTATTTAACATAGAGTTAAATCTAAATGATAAGGTTAAAATGGTAACCTAACCTTGTATAAAACCTATTTTTTGAGAGGCTTTCGACCCATCCCCACTCTAGCCTTGATATATGTCATTTTGGAGCCATTATAAACTGAATATGAATATATTATAAAATAATATTTTATGTTTTTCCTAAGGTTCCCCTCACCCCTCTTATAAAGGGGACCTCCTCCCTCTCATCTTCACACATATTTGAGCCTTAATGCTTGGAAAACCCTACCTATTCCACTTCTAAACTTCCATATAATCCTACTAGAGGTCTTGGTCTTCTTCAAAGACCAACTTTAGTGCCCTAAGAGGAGGTTAAGAGGAGGTGCATCGAAGAAGAGGTGATCTCTTCTACCGATTCTTTCAAGTTTCTTTATTCTTCTACTTAATATTATTTAGTTGTTTCATTATAAAGTAATGAAATCAGTATAAATAATATACTAATAATTTATTATTAATATGAAACAACCCCATTTCACCTTCTATCCATCCTACTAAAAACAAAATCATCGTGCGTGCGTACGTACAGAATACCGTCTCCACGCCATCGTGTAATTTATTTTTCCACCACCACCTTACTTGGATGGGTATAATGGTGTAAAGAATAAATATATATTGTTATTATAACATCATATGGATTCTGAGATATTATATCATCCACTCAAATTCTATTCAATAATTATGGGAATGATATCATCGCTCGTGCGTACGTACGGATTACCGTCTCCACGGTGCGATGAGATTAATTCTCCATATTAACCATTCAAGAATGATTATAAAGTATATCTAATGAGAAATAATGACATAATAATTCTACTGGATTTATGTGTATATATATTTCATCTACTTACTTCCATTAAAGTTAATAAAGAAAGGAAAACAACGTTCATGTGTACATACAGCCTACCGTATCCATCAACAGTGTGTTTCATTTCATTTTCTATATATATTATATATATATACTGAATATATATGAATTATAAATAATGTTTTACATTCTGGAAGTAAGTAAATCATGATATAAGTAATAATAACATCAATAAAAACAAGTCCAAACACGTACGATAAATGAAACTATTTTACTCAAAACGAGGCTTTAACATGGAATTGACAATATAACAGGTAATATAAAGTCATAAGTGAATCATATATGATATCATAAATAATATTATGGTTCTTTTACAAGTTAATAATATGTTATAAACCCACTATACATGAGTTTTAGACACGTACTGAAGAAATTAGACCTAAGGTAAGGGATAATTTTTCAATCTCATTTTTATCTGAGATTGCTTATACGTAAGAATTTACTAGGGTTATATTTTTCATCCATGTACAAAACAATGTTTTTCATAATGTATTTAAAATTATTCCTTGTATATTTAAAGTCATTTCTACCCCTCATTGACTTTTAATTTGTGTTATGGAAGGAATCTTTCATTTGTTTACCATATGTGATAGTCTTTGACGTTTCTGTTAAAAGTATGAGAAGAATGTTTTCTTTAACCTATACGACATGAACGGATTTTTCTGGTTTTATAATGCCTTATTTTAATGAAACATACTCTACAATATTACAAGAATACTTTCAATAAAATCCTTTTCATTTAAAATTTCATTACATTTTGTAAAAGGAAAATGATTTTGAATAAGAAAGGATATTTTCCTCAAGAATTCATTTCAAGTGTTTTATCAAAACCATTTCCCATCTAAGATGACATTATTTCATATGTGTATGTTTCATGTATAATGTATCTATGATTTACATGGTTTCACTTTTCTTATGATGAAATGATATCCATTAGTTTTATATGGATTATGTTATGATGAGATGATGTTTATGAAACCCATTTTATTCTTTTGGTTATGATGAATGATTTATGTTTATGTTGTTTCACACGTAAGAATGATTTCATAATGAGATGGGTGGGACCTATATCTCCCTCCAATGCATTGGGTAAAGATTTATATCTCATGAGATAGACATTGCTGGAACGACAAGTAAATCTTGTTCCATGATACAGGACATGAACAAGGAGTGAACTCGATTCAGTAAGGGACATTGTCCACTATGAGGGTCTTGGTAGCAATGCCTTGGCTACTATGGAAATCATAACATGTGGTTACTGGTTTCAACGAGTACATGTTTTATTCCCAGGCTATTATATCATGGTTAATGTTCCTTTTTGATCTATGCCTTTTGCATTGCTAATATTTACGTCATTACTCATGATTTTGATGTTTTATGTTCATGTTCTTACGTTCAAATGTTTAGGGGTTGTTTTATGTTCTCCATTTTTACCCTTACTGAGAATTTGAGATCACCCATTTTATGTTTTCTTCTTCCCAGGATATAAGGAAAGGTTTTAGTTAAGAAAACCATAGGGTGAGATCTTTATGGGAGATGTTGAAGATCTTTCACAATGATTAGAAGATTATGTTCTGAGTTTCCAAAGACACTAAACTAATACGGTGTTTGGGCCTCTATTTTGGTAATGTATTAAGTATTATATAAAAGTAATGTAATTTCCATGTACGTCAAGCTTTGGGACTCTACAAGTTATCTTATGAAATATCTTTTATTAACGAATTAAGATTTCTCTTTATGACTACCTATATGGAAAGCTATGTATAACTTCAACATGATGGTATAATTTTAGTGAAAATAATATATTGGGGCATAATCTAAATGAGGGGATGGAATAAAAAGTAAAATCCTTTCAATATTAAGTTAATTTAGTTTAAATTAGATAGAAAAGATATAATAACAATTATCAATGAAATATTGAATTAAAATTTTGTGAAAAGGTACTCCTATGAATTTCTAAAAGGAAGAAGGTTATGAGAACCAAAAATAAGGGTTATTTAATCAATGATTATATTGACCCCTAAGAAATTATTGATCAAGTAGGGATGATATATTATCTCTTGATGCTTCCACTTAACATATCTCGTGTTCATGAGGTATTCTATGTATCTCTCCAAAAAAATTGTGTACCTAATCTTTCACTGAAAGTGAACTCAGAGGATGTAACATTGGATAGTGATTTTTCCTTTGAATAACAACTAGTATAAATTTTGGATCACATATAAAATGTACTATACAAACAGACTAATCACCAGATAATGTTCTGTAGAGGTATCAAAAATTTAATAATTCTATATAAAACCCCACAGATGTGATGAAATAGTGATACCCTCATTTGTTTATATTGGAGTGTTGGAATATTTATAGAAATTGTTTTTTAATCTTTTAGAATGTAACACCATAATATTTTATAATATATTTGTATTTAAATAAATTTAATTTTTTCAATTACTTTGGATACATGAAACCTTCAGTTTAAGTGGACTGTAATATAGTATATCATTATAAACATGAAATTAAATTGGTAAAATGAATGGTAATAAATATAATTTTAAAATATCTTTAATGGTATTAGATAAATAAAATATTGATAAATTATTACTAAATTTATGTAAAGTAGTTATGTTCTTTAAAAATACATTTTCCCTAAAAATGGAGTTTTATTTATTTTTGTGAGAGTAAAAAATAATTTATTTATGATAATTTTATAAAATTTAAATTACCAAATGAACATCAGTTTTTAAAAAATCAATTAATAATTAAATTATACTTAATTTTTTTTAATTTTCTGAAAAGATTGTTTTTGGATGAATATTGAAAAATAATGATTTTATTGAAATTTGACATTGCTTTAATATAAATTAAAAAGTAAAAAATTGTTTTAAAATTAAAATTATTTCATTTATATATAAAAATTAATTGAGGCCAATATAATTTTTTTTAATTTTTGTTTTAGAATAAAGATCTTTTTTACTTAAGAAAACATTTTTTAAATAAATTTTCAGGACGTTTTGAAGGTTTAACATTAATTTAAGTTATTCACCATAAATGAATTGAATATTATAAAATGTATTTCATATGTTGAATCATTTATTCCAAAATTTTTAATGAGGCCAATTTCATTTTTTGTCATAGTGAATAGTGAAGACAGTAAAAAAATATCATTGTGGTTAGGGTTAAAATGGGTTTACTCGGGGTTAAACGATTAGATAATGATAATTTTTAAAACTATATTTGTAGAAATAAAATTAAATGGAAATAATAATACATAATTATATCCCACATTTACATATTTTTCCATTTAGATTCACTTTTTATAAGAATTATTTTATTATATTTTAATATTTTATGAAATTCCAAATGAGCCCTCTCTTCCACTTATAAAAGTATGTCTTTCCTTTATCTTATCTTCAGAAGGTTGAGGAATATAACATTAAGAAAATATAAAAAATTTCTTTATGAAGTTCTTTATTCATGATCTATACATTTTTATTCATTAAAGACAATTCCAAGGGTCCTTAAGAAAGGATCTAAAGGTAGACTATAGAAGATGAGGTAATTATCTAACCCGACCTCTTTCAATTTATTTATTCTTCCACTTGTTCTAATTCATTCATATTAATCTTGAAATAATAAAATATATGAAAAAAGTACTAAAATTTTATTTTTATTTTTAACCATCATAATTCACCCTCTTTTACATCAAATGGGTTGTGAAAGTATTCCTTGTACCTATGGGTGGACTACCACATCCACAAAGTGATGTAATTAATTTTAAATCACCATATTTTATGGATGGCTATCATGATTTGTTTCATGTTTATATATGATATTTATCAAATAATTAATCTTATTAAATTATAATACTAAAACAATGCTCTTACCTTCATATCTTTTGGAAAATGATAACATCGCTCGTGCCTATATGTCTACTACCACCTCCACAATACAATGTGATTAGTTTTTTTTTTATGTTTCACATGGATAGATTGAAGGATATATTTAATTATTATATATTATATATATTATATAATAATTATTCTTTAAATTTAAATTATTATTTATGTTTATTTATTTACATCTGTGAAAAGTGAAAAGAACGTTCATGCATACATACGGCATACTATCTCCCCGAATGGTGTAAATAATTTTTATATGTATACATTTAATGGATGAAATAAAATAGATAAATAGTGAATAAATATGATATTTATATCATTATTAAAATTATTGAGATTATTTAAACATTATATAAGTAAAATTACCAGAACTACCAAACTGAAATTCCCATGAAAAACAAAACAGTTAACACTTAGAAAGGATTATTCAAATAATGAATTATTAATTAATGGGTATGGGAATGTTGTATGAGGATAGTTTATGATATTTTAGGTTTGTAATTTTTTTTGATTCAAAGATATGAAATCTATATTTTTAATACATGAGTTTAGATCACTTTCACATCAATTTGAACGTGAGGTGAGAAATTTTTCTTACAATATAATTATTTATCGAGGTTGTTGAAAAATTAAAATTATAATACTGAAATTTTATAACATTCCTCTCAAGAAACACATTATTTTCCTTATCCTATGTTTATTTTATAATATTTATTGTTTTACTTTTATTTTCCTCTCTTTATGTAATTTTTATGATGGAATATTATTTTTTTATTGAAAATAGACTTTATTTCTCATTTTAGTCAAAAATCCTTTATCTTTCAAGTACACGTTTTCTAAAAGTATATTCATGTATGTATTTATTATTATAATATTATTTTTTAATAAAATTTTAAATTATTGAAATTTTACAAAAATATTAAATTTAATCCCTTTCTCTTTTCCGAAAATGGTAGTTTTGATTTTTTTAAAATTTAAAGTGAATCATTATTTTAATATACAATACATGAACATAATTTTCCTCTATCAAAGCTGATAAATGTTTTGAAGCATAATTTTAAATTTTTAATGTTTATTTTAAAAGAATTTTTTTTCATTAATATTTTGGAAATTTTTATAATTAAAATACTTTATTTTAAATTGAAAATGTTATTTTCCACACAGAAAATGATCAAATGATCTTGTAAAGGTGATTTTCATACATGATAACATTCTTTTTTGTTTCTTATTAATTACTGAATATATTATCAAATGAGGCCATCAATATTCATTCTTTATATGTATTATGGTGATGGTGATTTAAGGATGATTCTATGAAACATGTTTCTTTCCCATTGGTAAATTATGTTATGATGAAACCTTTATGAAACTCATTTCCTTTCTGCGGGTTATGCTATAGTGGAATGATGAAATTTATATAAAAATCATTTCTTCTACACATGTTATTTTATGATGAATATTTTCTGATCCGGTGTCATAAAAATATATGATTTTAGTAATGTTAGGTGTGGGTTTGAAATTTTATATTTCTAGATTTATTTGGGTAAAGATGCATATCTCATGAGATAATTAAGACTAGAATGTGGAGTGAACCTGTTTCAATAAGGGACTCATTCTACTATAACATTATTCTGTGTGAACCTTAACTAGGTATATGAAGTTTTGGTGAGTAATACCAATATAATATGATAGTCATAATACATATCCGTGACTAATAAGTAAATGATTTTATATAAATATATGTATGAAAAAAACTTATGTCTTATGCCAACGTTATACTATCATGGAACAAGTTATTTGATTCCTTTATGATTCTTTTCTAATGAACTGAAATGTTTTATTCCATGTCTCTAATTTTCTATCTATGATATACTTGGTATGGTTTCCCAATTTTAATAACTTGTTATCAAACCCATATTATCATTCTCTATATAAATAATCATTAATACCACCCTTATTTATTATTACTGGTCATTTGAAATATCCATTTCTTTGGTTTCATTTTCCTAAGTTCTGAATAATGGTTTTATGTATAATATGTATAATAATGGTTCTGTTAATGAATAACTTAGTGAGAAACAACATAGATTTTTTATGAAATAATTTTTTATGTATCAACATTTCTAAAAAGAATAAACCTATAAGATTCATCCGTGTATCGTAATGTTTTGTATTAAATATTTATCTAATATGATTTAATTTTTAGGTATGAAAATATTTTCCACAAGATAGTGGTAACCCGGTCCTTGATCAATTATAAAGAACCATTTTTCTCTCTCTAATTAATTAAAAAAATCATTAATGCTGGGATTAGGATATTAATTTTTAATTGTAATATGATTTGTTTTATGGTAATCAATACAAAATTGTAGTGTACCATCCATCATATTTACAAATTTAACTGGGACATCCCAATGGGAATACTTGGTATAATAAATATATTTATTTATAACTCTTCTAACATGTTCTTTAGGTTACATAAATCTATTAGTTTCATTCAATATGATGGAATCATGATTTGAATCATTTATGGGAGTACTTCATTCGAATATTCCACTTCCCTTTATGGTGGTTTTCCAGTGATATTATTTAGAAAGAAATCAGGGCATCATATTAACATGTTATGAATATATCTAATATAAATTTATTCTATATCCTTCATGGTTACTATTAAAAAAAGAAGGTATTTTTCTATCCACTTTTTCTAGAGTCCCTACTCTTCCAATTTTCAGGTTCCATTTCCCTTTGAAATCATGAACAACTCTATCAGAATATATGAGATTAAATCAATGATAATTGCAGTCAATATGTGCATTAATTACTATCAACACTTCTTTACCAAATATTAAATAAAATATATCTATAACTAAGATATTAAATTCACAAAATAAATTGAATTCATTATTCGAAATTAACTATGTTAAACACTTCAATCCCATCGACTCCCATTTCCTGATAGGTGACTTGATGATCATGACATGAGGATCTATTTATACATGTAATTCCATTTAGTTTACCACATGAGAAAAAAATAGAAGAGTGGGACGTATTAGTGTGGAATAATATATTCACAAAGGTTGAATCAATAAGAATAACACCACATATGGTCAATAGACTTGGTTCTTCATCTTATACAGCTTTATTGGACTCAAAAAGTTTTTGGTTCTCCCTCATGGATGATTACTACCCTCATTATAAGATTCAACCTATTAGGATGTCAGGGTGTTCATTTAATAACCATGAATAACTCAATTATAAATAATATCACTGCCCTGAAGAGACCATCATAGTAGATTGTGAGAGGCTTGATTCATTTTATAAACATGGCCGCTTTTAGACGTGGATTATATATATAAGAGCATTTGAGATTCCTTATTCATCAAAAGTTGTGAAACTCTCAAAGTGGTGGCATACAATCCCATTTTATTTTATAAAAATATTGCAATAAAATTTGAACATAGTTGGTTATTTTATTAAGGTGGAATAGAATATAACACCAAATATTTAATATCTCATGCTCTGCTACCCCGAGACTTATTATTTCATCTATATTTATACTCACCAAGAATGTTTAAACTTGTGACTATGTAAAAAAATGTGTTCCCTCCATAAATATTCTCTATAATTTACGCCATTTCCTTATTTACCATATTTGTGTAATTATCATTCCATAACAACACAACTTTATAGTGAATCGTAGGTCATAGACCAGACTTGAACATACATGCTTTGATAGATTCATTAGTCACCACCTTCAATGGAAAGGGAAATGGGTATACAAAATAGCCTCTATAATCCATAACTGATATATAACCTTCTGTAATATGAAAAAAATAATTTTATCTTGATACTTTTATGGTATGTTGATTGAAAATTTTATGTCACTCAAATTCCTCCCGTGTTTTTCATTGATAGAACATTTCTTATATGGGAAAATCTCATCGTTTTCTTAAAAATCATTCCATCATGTACATAATGAAATTTACATTAGCCTCAGCTAGAGGTCCAAAAAAATTGAAGATATAGATTTTCCTACAGTGGAATTCCTCAGCATCATCAGGTCCTGAGTCACCTGGAAATATTAGTGGGATTTTCCTATGAAATTATAATGTTTCATTCTTGTAATGGGGTTCCTCAATCATATTTTACTTTTTTTACAAAATAACTATATTCCACTATGCTTCTTAAGGATGATAATTTTCTTATGTTTTGGAAGGGAAACAATTTTATGTGCACCCCACAGTTGATATTTATGTCTCTGAAAAGGTAGTATTTTTACTACAACCGTATTAAATTATATCGAAATCATCTCTTAGTGACCACAAATATTCTTCATTTTAATTGGTTTTAAATATACATCAATTCACCAATAAACATCATAATATTGTAATTCTAATATGTTGAGACATAAAGTATATAAAAATCATGTATTCATAGTGGGAAGTCAATATACTAATTCATGATACCCAAATATCATTGACAAAACACACAATAATGAGGTGAAATAACTTTTAAAAGAGTTTGACAACAATTTTCACTCTTAGACTCCCCTAATAAGAAGAAGTTAAGTATAAAAATTTTAACTATACCTATTTATACCCTATATTTAATTTATTAATACATCTTATCACCATCAATAACATTGTAGTTAATAGAATGTACCAAACTAATATCATTTGTAATAACCCTACCCAACCCATCACCTTGGATAAGATCAAGATGCCACTTACATTATGTGAATCCCTTAGACATTAAAGTATGGGAATAAATGCCTATGGATTCAAAAGGTTATTGGGGGATTATTTACCATTTCATGGGACATAACCTATTATAGAATAACTCTAATGGAAATAATATAAATATGATTAAATATAAAAGATTACTAAACTTCAGAAACATAAAATTAAAATAATAAAATAACCCAAAAAACAAAATATCTCGAAATAATTATACAATAAAAAAGACTTAAAATAGTAAAATAGGGTTCTAGAAAAAACACTACATGAATCTCTACACCAAACACCCCCCAAGCTCCCACATCCATCTCTTACAACAACAATAACAATGTACTTTCCTTGAAATGTATGTTTTCCTCCCTTTCTATACCTATTATCAAAGAAACTTTTATGCATCAAGATGTATATTTAGGGTTTTGAGTAAATACCCTAGTTTGATGTTTCAAAATGACATTCCACACATGGAATGATAATAAAAACAAATAGATCGTATTTTATTTAGAATAGGGCTAATGCGTAAAAATTGATGAACCTGTCAAATATATAACTATTCTGAAAATCTCACACTAGGTCACACTTCTGCACTGTGAACTCATAAACCGATGAAATATGAAATCCCCTCATATTTGAGAGACATATATCCCACCTAATGTAGTTATCAAGAAATCAAGACTAATTGAATAAACCCGACTATAAAGTTGAAATATTTCCCTTCAAACCAATGTGATCACTTATCGCTATAATTCACAAGCTCACATAAATAGAACCAGTATCAAAGTACAGAAATTAAAGCCCCATCCATATACATAATAAAAACACACCAACCCATGCCAATTCCATTTTTACCCATGCAAAAAACACACTCTTTTTATAATTGAATTATCACATACGAAATTTACCAAACTGGTTATGGTTTTCACCCACAACAATTATTTCTAGGAATCAAAAAACAGCAAGACCATTCTACAATGTGGATTTACCAAGTATATTCACTAATAAACACATGAATTAAACTATAACCACAAAAATAATTCATGTTAATAACATTATTAGAGTGATAGAGAGTCCACCTACCTCAAATAAATTCATTAATATGTAATCACACCACAGACTCATAACTTAAGGTTCTCATAACCCTCATGTGATATGTTACTTGTATATCCCCATAAAAACACACCGTAACAAAAATTATCATAGTATGAAATCTTTAGACTACAATGTCTCCATTAAAGTTAATGAGAGGAAATAATGGTAGAAGAAGAAATGGTATTTGTACCTTTGATCCCTATTTTAGGAGAACAATGATTTATAGAATATGATATATTGAATAAAGAGTATCATAAAGATTTCACATCAAAAATCTAAAATTAAAGAGACCTATAATATATGGAAGAAATTAGGAAATTAGGGGGAGTTAAAGTTAAATATAATTTTTGGAGCACCATAAAATTAGTATTGGATTTTCTACATGATTTCTGAAATTGTGTGCCAACAATTTGGGTGATTCTGCAAAAAAACTAGGGATGTATAGTTTGGATACACGGTTTGGTAGACCATGTTTGAATCATGTGAAACCTAAAGGGATTTTAAGTGTCCGATAATAGTTATTAGAAAAATATGATGTGAATAAATACCTTTCATGTAGAGACCCGTATCTTGACGTACATTGACATTACATTACTTTTGCGGAATACTTAGTACATTACAAAAACACACACACAAGGACCGTAATAGTTTAGTGTCTTTGGAAACTCGGACTATAATCTTCTAATCATGGTGAAAGATCTTAAAAATCTCCCATAAAGATCTTCCTCCTTTTTTTACCTAAAACCTTTCTTTATATCCTAGGGAAAAGAAAACATAAAAGGGTGAGCTCAAATGCTCAGTAAGGGTAAACAAAATAAATATCAATCACATCATATTCATAAGAACATAGCATTTTGGAAATCATAACCTGCAAAAGAGAGCATAATTTCATAATCATGGGATAAATCATGGCAGTGAAAAAAATAATCCCAATAATTATAACTTAAAACATGAAACTTTGTGGCATACACACATAATCATAGAGAATAATTTCTTGTTAGTCATGACTAATTGCCAAGACTATCTTAGTGGACAAAGTCCCTTTCTGAATCGAGTAACCCTCGTTTCAGTCCTGTTTCACTGAACCGGTATAACCTACCGTTCCAGGCCTGTCTATCTCATGAGATATAAAATCTTTACCCAATGCATTGGAGGGAGATATAGGTCCCACCCATCTTATAATGAATCCTTTCTTATGTGTGCCACATAATCATAAATCATACATCATCGCATAACACATGTAACAAAAATGGGATTCTTGAAATATCATGACATCATAAAACAAATCATATAAGTTAAATGACTTCATAAAAATAATTCCCTCACAACATAATCAAATCAATTTAATAATAGGGATAAAAACAGAACCCTTTATTATCTTAGATGGAAAATAATTTTGATAAAACACTTGAACTTCATTCTTGAGGAAAATATCTTTTCTACTTAAAAAACATTTTTCCTTTCATAACATGTCATACAACTTTAAAATAAAAGAAGTTGATTAAAAATAAACTTGAAAACTTGTATAGGAAGCTTCTTGGAAATAATTTTTTAAAAATCCATTCATGCCGTATAAGTTAAAAAAAACATTCTTCATACTTTTTTCGGAAAAGTCAAAAAGTACCTCGTACGAAAAAACGACAAAAGATTCCTTTCATATCTTTTGCAAAAAAACTCATCGAAGGGTAAAATTGGTTATAAACTATTGTAGAAGGATGGAAATAATATTAAATATTGAGGGAACATGGATGTGGATGATAAAATACACCCCAGTAAATACTTATGAATAAACAATCTCGGATAAAAATGAGATTGTGATATTTCCCTTACCTTAGGTCCGATTTGCTTTGTACGTATCCGAAGCTCCTGTATAATGGTTTAAATAATGTCATTGACTTATTAAAGAATCATATTCATTGTTATGATAGCATATATGGTTCACTTATGACATTATATTACCCGTTCTTTTGTAAATTCCATGTTAAAGAAGCGTTTTGGGTAAAATCGTTTCTTTTATCGTAGGTGTTTTGACTTGTTGTTATTGACATTATTATTACTTATATCATTATTTAATTACTTCCAGAATATAAAATATGATTTATATATCATATATATTCAGTATATATATATATATAATAGATAGATAAATGAAATGAAAAACACCGTTCATGGAGACGGTAGTCCGTACGTACGCATGAACGCTATTTTCCTTTCCCTATTGTCTTGAATGGAAGTAAGTAGATGACATAGATATATATATATACATAAATCCAGTAGCTTTATAATGTCATATATTTCATTATTATTTCTTATATATACTTTATAATCATTCTTAAATGGTTAACATGGAGAATGAATCTCATCGCGTCGTGGAGACGGTAGTCCGTACGTACGCACGAGCGATGATATCATTTCCATAAATATTGAATTGAATTGGAGTGGATTATACAATATATTAGAATCAATATGATGTTTTAATAACTATGTATAGTTATTCTTTACACCATTATACCCATCCATGTAAGGTGGTGGTGGAAAATAGATTACACCACGGCGTGGAGACGGTATTCCGTACGTACGCACGCGCGGTGATTTCTTTTTCCGTAGGATAGATAGATGGTGAAATAGGGTTGTTTCATACTTATAATAACATATCAGTATATGAGTGATACTGATGTTATTACTTCATAATGAAACAACCTAAGAAGAAGAAGTGGAAGAAGAAATAAAGATGAAAGAATTGGTAACGGTAATTACCTCTTCTTTGAAGCGCCTTTTGGAGACCTCCTCTTAGGGAACTAAAATTGGTCTTTGAGGAAGAACAGAACCTCTAGGATGTTGCTAGGGAAGTGGAGAAGAGATTTTGGCAGGGGTTGGCCGAGCTTGAGTGCTCAAATTGGTGTTAGGAGGAGGGGGAGGAGGTGCCCTTTTATAAGGGAGGAGAGGGGCACCTTAGGAATATCTCAAAATATTATTTTATATTAAAGTAAAAATCGGTTTATAATGGTTCCAAAGGGTCTTATTTCAAATCTAAAGTGGGGATGGGTCGAAATCCTATCAACCAATAGGATTTAGACAAGTTTAGGTTCTTATTTTAACCTTATCAATTAGATTTAACTCTAAGTTAAATAATTTAACTTTTACCGTGTCTTTTTGTTTTCTTTCACTATATGGTTAATACACTTACTATAACATGCCAAACAAACCCCAAATTGTTTATTATTAATATACATATCCGTATCTAAGTCATTTGGCCGAACCTTAGATTTTTAGGAATAAAATAACAATTAATAATATAATATTTGATTTAAAAACTATTTTGTGTCAATTTTGACACTATTTGATATATGATTTTTGTGAAAGTCATAACAGAATTATATGTTCGAACCAAGTTTATTAAATCAACACTAATATATCATAGTAACCTATAAAATTAGTGGAATTCATAAAAAGTCTCAAATTAAATTCATTTGAGTATTTATAACATCAATTATGTTAATATTTCCTTAAAAGGGTAATTACTGCATCATCGTTGTGTCATAAATAATTTAGTTTATTTAAAGTCTAAAAATTATAAATAAAATATCATTATGTAGGAAATCTTTTAGATTTCTAATGAATATTTATAGTTGAATTTATCTTATGTATAACCCCATATTAAAAATGTTTTAGTGAATAAACTTTGATTTTAACTCTTTTAACTCTTCTTTGAATTAAATAATAATAAATGTCCTAATCTAATCCAAGTGGGCCTAAATTATAATATTTTACACTTAAGGTTGTTTTTGGTCGAGATACACTTGTCCAATAGAGTTAGGACATGTGTTAGGGTAATATTAATATCATTATTACCCTTAATTACCCTATTTACTTTTAACCGTGGTAAATAAAAGTAAAAAGTTACTATTCACCAAAAATTATTTTCATCTCATTGAACCACATTTTACTTACTGACATCAACCGTGTCTCTCTGATTTTTGAAATTCCATTCACAGAAGCGGTAAAATTAAGTTTTATGAAAAATTCAGTTTTTTAACTACCACTTAGTAGTTTCACTATTCATCAAAAAATGAAGGTTTTCAGAAAAATGCCAAAATTTCATCCTAAGCTATATTTCATATTCCGAATTCAAAAATGAAGTCTATTTTACCAAATTCATAACATAGAAGTTGCATTAATTAATTTTATAATTAAATCCCGCTGTTAAAACAAATAGCGTGGTTTTAAGAAACAATATCTATCAAAAGATTGACACTTGTTTATGTCTGGTTTAAATGTGCAATTACATCCAATGACCAACATTGTATTAAATTGTAAAAATATATTCTAAATATAATTTAAAACTACTTCAATTAATAATTTATCACTATTAATTATTTCGATTAAAAAAGTTGTTTTTTAATTATAATTTAGTAATTTTCACTTTTCATCAGAATATGAAAGTTATCCGAAATGTACCAAAATTTCACCTTAGGCTAAATTCGATACTCTGAATCCAAAAATGAAGTTCATTTTGAAAAATAAGATTTACAGAATTTTAAAAAGTGGTTATTACTATTCATAACAGCTAGTTTTAATAACATTTTAATAGCATATCGCTGTTTAGTGAAACTCGTTATTGCGTACTACACACGCTATCGAGGAAGGTCGCGATTGCGTTTAATGAAAGGCAAGTCAAGGATGCGTGTTGTGCAAGCTCCTTTTGGTGTAGCATACAACACAAGACATTAATAAAATTAAAAATAATATTTTTTATAAAATCTTGGGCTGTTACATTCTACCCCCCTTAAAATGAATTTCTCCCTCGAAATTCGTCGGGGTTATAAATGGTTTACTATTTGAAAGTTTCTTTAATAGAAACCCACATCGTAAAAAGGAATATCAAAACCAATCTTTAAAAACAAAAGTATGAAACGTAACGGTTACCCAAATAAACTAATCATTGGGTTTCCACATAGGTGAAAATATGGATATGGAAGAGAAATCTAACCATCATGTTCTGATGGAGAGTGGTAGAGAACATGGATATGGAAAAGCCAATAATCGCAAATCCATAAATTTGTGACGATCTAAGGTACCATCCGATTCATCAGGTATAAGATCACTAGGACAACATTTTTGGTTTTCAAGATCATTTCCCTAAAGTTGAAAATTTGAATTGGAATAAATACTTTCTTTATTTTGGTACAATCTCACTATTGTTCGTGCCTAGAACAATTTCCACTTCATCTCTTAAATGAAGTTGAATTTGTTATTCGTGAAGTGTTAGCAGATCATGTGATAGAATGACGGGTCATTCCATCTGTCTCAAACAAAAGGTTAGCAAATATTATATACATAAGTCGATCTATAGTGAGATTAATCATATATAGTTCCTAAAATGGACTTATACTTTAAAACTAGTTTCTACTAAACAGGGACTTCCTGTAGGCCAGTGGTAGGCGATAAAGGCCAGTCGCACTTCGGTTGTGGGTTCGATTCCCACAGCCTTGTCTGAAGCGATGGGCTGTCGCCCGTCCTGCAGGTTGTCCTTTTTCTAAAACTATATTACTATAACATCCCATAAATAATATTGAAAAAACTTCTATCCTTAAACAATACTAACTTATGTCCAACATAATCCATTCCAATCTTTAGTCCTATCCATAATACTGCAGTCCATTTTCATAACATAGTGAAAACGATTACCAGAGATTTAATACCGTCGTTGATCCCCATATATCATAAGATATATCTTGTTGGACACATTCCAAACATTCAAAGGCCTTAATCTTGTACTCTCTTGAATACCCATTGAACCTTAGTGAAAACTTGAATGCAGTTAAAAGTTAACACTTTCCACATACCAAAATCGTCAAAATTCTATATACTCAAACCATGATATCACTTAGTCCTTATATCAATCATGAGCTCATGAATACTGTTAAACATTTCATTTTCTCGTTTTCCCTTCATTATGCGCATAATATCTCAATCACTTTGAATACCACATTAGACCAATACATAAATATTCCAATATTCCATGATACAACATTATTTTGGAATCCCATTACATAAAAACTTAATCATTCCACCACATCGTTGTCATATTCAACATTGCCAATAGTGATCGCATGTGACTTCCCTTTGTCCTTTGCCTTAAGCGGTTGCTCATGTCGATCATCACTAACCCTTGGATTAGGGCATTTATTGGCATAATGTCCCATCTCCTTGCACTTGAAGCATTGAAGTGTTGGTTGTGCGTTCTCTGTAGTGTTTGCTTTATTCACTTCATTAGAATCCCTTTTTCCATTACTTCGACACTCAGCTGCTCGATGACCTTCTTTTCCACACTTAAAACATTTTCTAGTCCCTTTAAGACAATCTCCACCATGCTTCTTTCCACACTTTGTGCATAAGGAAACATTCATCTTCTTTTCACCATTATTCTGAGATTTCTCCTTGAACTCCATCTTTCGTTTCTTGTCAAAACCATGAGATGGATATGTAACACCAACTTCCATTACTACCTTGATAGCACAACGCACAATTTCTTCATAGCTACTGAAGTCTCTTATAGCTAATGCCCTTCGAAGACTTGGTTTTAAGCCACTGAAAAATCGATCAACTTTAATTTCAGGTTGGATGATAATGCCAGATGTATACCTTGCAAGTCTTGTAAAATTCGCTTCGTATATACCAACAGATTCATCATCCTTTTGCTTTAGTTCAAGAAACTCCTTCTCCATCTTCGTTCGAAGAATACGAGGGAAGTACTTACTGAAAAACAAGTTCTTGAACTAGTCCCATTCCATGGAATCAATTTCATCTCTTTGCCTCGTATTCTTGATAAGATTCCACCATTGATCAGCATCACCTTCCAAACGATATACTGCTAAGATGACTTTATCATGTTCAGAACATTGAAGAACTGAAAATATCTTTTCAGTAGTACTAATCCATTGTTCAGCAACTAATGGATCAGTAGACCCACTGAAAGAAGGCGGACGCTGCCTCATGAAGGATTCAACGGAATGTTTCTCCTTCCTTTGCTCGTTTGGAAGTCCTGCATGATTCATAGCTTGAGAAAGTTGTGTGAGCATGTCTACAAGATTTTTCATTCCATCTCCCATATCGTTTGGTTGCTCAGGGGGACAATCATTGCATTGTCCATTTCATTGATCAACACGGTTCCTTCGGGTTCCAGCCATCGTCTAAAATCCCAAAAGAATAGTGTGAGAGGCAAAAATCATGCTAGGGAAAACTACATAATAAAGGGGTAGTACCCTCAATATCTAACATCTTAGGTTAAATTCTAAGATCGTTAGAGCAATTCTAGGACTATAACCTATACGTATACTTAACCTTAGAGACATCCCTAGACATACCTTAGAAATATCTCTAGGGATCTCACTAACGTTTGCGCATCCTAGTTTCCAAAGGTTGACTAAACCTTTCCTCTGATACCAACTGTAGAGACCCGTATCTTGACGTACATTGACATTACATTACTTTTGCGGAATACTTAGTACATTACAAAAACACACACACAAGGACCGTAATAGTTTAGTGTGTTTGGAAACTCGGACTATAATCTTCTAATCGTGGTGAAAGATCTTCAAAATCTCCCATAAAGATCTTCCTCCTTTTTTTTACCTAAAACCTTTCTTTATATCCTGGGGAAAAGAAAACATAAAAGGGTGAGCTCAAATGCTCAGTAAGGGTAATCAAAATAAATATCAATCACATCATATTCATAAGAACATAGCATTTTGGAAATCATAACCTGCAAAAGAGAGCATAATTTCATAATCATGGGATAAATCATGGCAGTGAAAAAAATAATCCCAATAATTATAACTTAAAACATGAAACTTTGTGTCATACACACATAATCATAGAGAATCATTTCTTGTTAGTCAAGACTAATTGCCAAGACTATCTTAGTGGACAAAGTCCCTTTCTGAATCGAGTAACCCTCATTTCAGTCCTGTTTCACTGAACCGGTATAACCTACCGTTCCAGCCCTGTCTATCTCATGAGATATAAAATCTTTACCCAATGCATTGGAGGGAGATATAGGTCCCAACCATCTTATAATGAATCCTTTCTTATGTGTGCCACATAATCATAAATCATACATCATCGCATAACACATGTAACAAAAATGGGATTCTTGAAATATCATGACATCATAAAACAAATCATATAAGGTAAATGACTTCATAAAAATAATTCCCTCACAACATAATCAAATCAATTTAATAATAGGGATAAAAACAGAACCCTTTATTATCTTAGATGGAAAATAATTTTGATAAAACACTTGAACTTCATTCTTGAGGAAAATATCTTTTCTACTTCAAAAACATTTTTCCTTTCATAACATGTCATACAACTTTAAAATAAAAGAAGTTGATTAAAAATAAACATGAAAACTTGTAAAGGAAGCTTCTTGGAAATAATTTTTTAAAAATCCATTCATGCCGTATATGTTAAAAAAAACATTCTTCGTACTTTTTTCGGAAAAGTCAAAAAGTACCTCGTACGAAAAAACGACAAAAGATTCCTTTCATATCTTTTGCGAAAAAACTCATCGAAGGGTAAAATTGGTTATAAACTATTGTAGAAGGATGGAAATAATATTAAATATTGAGGGAACATGGATATGGATGATAAAATACACCACAGTAAATACTTACGAATAAACAATCTCGGATAAAAATGAGATTGTGATATTTCCCTTACCTTAGGTCCGATTTGCTTTGTACGTGTCCGAAGCTCCTGTATAATGGTTTAAATAATGTCATTGACTTATTAAAGAATCATATTAATTGTTATGATATCATATATGGTTCACTTATGACATTATATTACCCGTTCTTTTGTAAATTCCATGTTAAAGAAGCGTTTTGGGTAAAATCGTTTCTTTTATCGTAGGTGTTTTGACTTGTTGTTATTGACATTATTATTACTTATATCATGATTTACTTACTTCCAGAATATAAAATATGATTTATATATCATATATATTCAGTATATATATATATAATAGATAGATAAATGAAATGAAAAACACCGTTCATGGAGACGGTAGTCCGTACGTACGCATGAACGCTGTTTTCCTTTCCCTATTGTCTTGAATGGAAGTAAGTAGATGACATACATATATATATATACATAAATCCAGTAGCTTTATAATGTCATATATTTCATTATTATTTCTTATATATACTTTATAATCATTCTTAAATGGTTAACATGGAGAATGAATCTCATCGCGTCGTGGAGACGGTAGTCCGTACGTACGCACGAGCGATGATATCATTTCCATAAATATTGAATTGGATTGGAGTGGATTATACAATATATCAGAATCAATATGATGTTTTAATAACTATGTATAGTTATTCTTTACACCATTATACCCATCCATGTAAGGTGGTGGTGGAAAATAGATTACACCACGGCGTGGAGACGGTATTCCGTACATACGCACGCGCGGTGAATTCTTTTTCTGTAGGATAGATAGATGGTGAAATAGGGTTGTTTCATACTTATAATAACATATCATTATATGAGTGATACTGATGTTATTACTTCATAATGAAACAACCTAAGAAGAAGAAGTGTAAGAAGAAATAAATATGAAAGAATTGGTAACGGTAATTACCTCTTCTTTGAAGCGCCTTTTGGAGACCTCCTCTTAGGGAACTAAAATTGGTCTTTGAGGAAGACCAGAACCTCTAGGATGTTGCTATGGAAGTGGAGAAGAGATTTTGGCAGGGGTTGGCCGAGCTTGAGTGCTCAAATTGGTGTGAGGAGGAGGGGGAGGAGGTGCCCTTTTATAAGGGAGGAGAGGGGCACCTTAGGAATATCTCAAAATATTATTTTATATTAAAGTAAAAATCGGTTTATAATGGTTCCAAAGGGTCTTATTTCGAAGCTAAAGTGGGTATGGGTCGACATCCTATCAACAAATAGGATTTGGACAAGTTTAGGTTCTTATTTTAACCTTATCAATTAGATTTAACTCTAAGTTAAATAATTTAACTTTTACCGTGTCTTTTTGTTTTCTTTCACTATATGGTTAATACACTTACTATAACATGCCAAACGAACCCCAAATTGTTTATTATTAATATACATATCCTTATCGAAGTCATTTGGCCGAACCTTATAATTTTAGGAATAAAATAACAATTAATAATATAATATTTGATTTAAAAACTATTTTGTGTCAATTTTGACACTATTTGATATATGATTTTTGTGAAAGTCATAACAGAATTATATGTTCGAACCAAGTTGATTAAATCAACACTAATATATCATAGTAACCTAGAAAATTATTGGAATTCATATAAAGTCTCAAATTACATTAATATGAGTATTTATAACATCAATTATGTTAATATTTCCTTAAAAGGGTAATTACTGCATCATCGTTGTGTCATAAATAAATTAATTTATTTAAAATCTAAAAATTATAAATAAACTATCATTATGTAGGAAATCGTTTTATCTTTCTAATGAATATTTATAGTCGAATTTATCTTATGTATTACCCCATATTAAAAATGTTTTAGTGAATAAACTTTGATTTTAACTCTTTTAACTCTTCTTTGAATTAAATAATAATAAATGTCCTAATCTAATCCAAGTGGGCCTAAATGATAATATTTTACACTTAAGGTTGTTTTTGGTCGAGATACACTTGTCCAATAGAGTTAGGACATGTGTTAGGGTAATATTAATATCATTCTTACCCTTAATTACCCTATTTACTTTTAACCGTGGTAAATAAAAGTAAAAAGTTACTATTCACCATAAATTATTTTCATCTCATTGAACCACATTTTACTTACTGACATCAACCGTGTCTCTCGGATTTTTGAAATTCCATTCACAGAAGCGGTAAAATTAAGTTTTATGAAAAATTCAGTTTTTTAACTACCACTTAGTAGTTTCACTATTCATCAAAAAATGAAGGTTTTTAGAAAAATGCCAAAATTTCATCCTAAGCTATATTTCATATTCCGAATTCAAAAATGAAGTCTATTTTACCAAATTAATAACATAGAAGTTGCATTAGTTAATTTTATAATTAAATCCCGCTGTTAAAACAAATAGCGTGTTTTTAAGAAACAATATCTATCAAAAGATTGACACTTGTTTATGTCTGGTTTAAATGTGCAATTACATCCAATGACCAACATTGTATTAAATTGTAAAAATATATTCTAAATATACATTAAAACTACTCCAATTAATAATTTATCACTATTAATTATTTCGATTAAAAAAGTTGTTTTTTAATTATAATTTAGTAATTTTCACTTTTCATCAGAATATGAAAGTTATCCGAAATGTACCAAAATTTCACCTTAGGCTAAATTCGATACTCCGAATCCAAAAATGAAGTTCATTTTGAAAAATAAGATTTACAGAATTTTAAAAAGTGGTTATTACTATTCATAACGACTAGTTTTAATAACATTTTAATAGCATATCGCTGTTTAGTGAAACTCGTTATTGCGTACTACACACGCTATCGAGGAAGGTCGCGATTGCGTGTAATGCAAGGCAAGTCAAGGATGCGTGTTGTGCAAGCTCCTTTTGGTGTAGCGTACAACACAAGACAATAATAAAATTAAAAAGAATATTTTTTATAAAATCTTGGGCTATTACATTTCATGAGTATATCCATGAGATAAATATGAAACCTACAATTAAATTGAGAATAAGAAATATTATAAATTTGTACCGTTCAGTGAATAATACATCACTATATCATCAAACTCCACCATAATGGTTTATTATAGATTGATGAGTGAGATCCCAATGGTTTCCCACTATCATTGGAATACATGGATTAATATGAATCATGCATCATATGTATGGTACTCTCTACCCCCATGATTTTCATTCATCTCGTGATGCGAAGGAGGTGATAGATTGAGTTATACTGGTTTTTTTGCAGGTTCTAATAATCATCACAACACACAACCACACACCACTTATATCACATGGAAGTGATATATAAAATCACCCAAGGCTTACCCTTAGGTGTTGTAACATTTATTTCTATGTTGTAAGATATGAATAAATTTTATGGCTAGTATATTAATTTTTATGATGAATGTGTCTCCTCAAAAATGTTTCATATTATAAAATAGTTCTTCTAAAAATAACCATCAAGAGATAATATTTTTTGTAAAGGATGTGTGGTTAAAATATTATTTCATTCATGACTTATCAGAATAAAATTTTAATGTTTCATTTAAAAATTCCATCTTACTAACTAATATAAATTTTTTATGGACTCACAAATCATTCAACCCTCTACTTATAATAATGTCTAAAATACCTTGTTCTATTTCACCAATTATTATATAATATATAATTACATATAGAAACATATCCAAAAATTAGTTTTTAATATATTCCAAAACACATTTTAAAATCTACCTTTTACTTCATTATGTATTACATCATATGTAATACCTTGTGAATTCCCATCTAAAACACATTTTTATTAAAACTAATTATCTTTTGAAGCAACACTATTAGCCAAAGTATAACATCCCAACCCAAGAGAAACTATTACCAATTCCTCAAGCCGAATCACTACATAACCTTATGATAAACTCCTCATTCTCTATATTATTCCATCTAGAAGTGAAGGTTCAATATAAAATTTGGGGAGACTATACCCTTTTTACCATAGTGAACCATCAGTAGAAAGAAAGATATACGTCGACAAGAAATAATAATAAATACCAAAATATCACATATATACCACATTTTCTAGTAAGTACAAAAAAACCAATATAGTAATTTTTGACATGTCAATATAGTATTAGTTCAAAAATGAAACCAAAAAAGACACTAAATACTATCCCAAAATGGGTCTTAATGTCTTGTGGGTCCCCTCACCAATGAATCGTCCTAATTCCCTAATCAGTCGTCAAATTTATGGCCATTTAGATTATCCAGAGTGGAAACTATGAAGCTTTCCCAGGTACCCAATGGAGGAACCATTAGGAAAGGAGTAAAAATCAATAGTTTAATACAAATGGTGTATAAAAAATATCAAGTCTAATATAGTTTATGTATAATTTTAGTGAATAATGGACAATCTCTAAAGTTAAATAGATTTTTTTTTTCATATTTTTAAAATTACGCATTTTCATTATTTATTCCAAGTGATAACCATACACATCATACCTACATAGTCCCAAGTCATCCATCTAACCAATGTACAATGGGAGTAAAGTATATTACATCAAAGGTGAATTCATTTATCAAATAAATTTAATAATCTTCTTGTTGGATTGAATAAGTATATGTATATGTATATTAGATGGAACAATACAAGAGGGGGTGCATTTTAGGTTTAAAAAACATTTAGGTTTTTTCAACTTAAGAGATTAGTTTAAAAGGTCTTAAAATAATAAATATACAAACACCCACTATTGTATTGAATATAAAAAGGTATGATGTAATGTAATACTAATGAAATGTAACACAATTGTATTCAGGATGAACACAATAATCAGACTAATATAAAGATGAATGATTCTACCTTAAAGCGTATAGAATCAATCAATACAATATGTAATCGAATTATTGTAATTGAAACAATTACAAATGTATAAAAGATAGAAAAAAGAAACAAAAACAATTTCCGTTCTAATACAATTAGTAGTGGAAATGTAAAAAAAATACAATTCTTTTAACCCAAAGAGAAGGGTTATCCTTTCACCTAGGATAAAAGGTCTGTCTCACCAACACCTTGGTGAGCCCTCGATACAATGATCAGACTGTCTACCTATCCCTGGCAACCCTCGATACGATGATCGGAACGTCTGTCTGCCTATCCCTGGCAGCCCTCGATACAATGATCGGAACGTCTGTCTGCCTATCCCTGGAAGCCCTCGATTTTGTAGGTAATAAGAACCTCTGTCTTTCAATCACTTGAAAGTCCTCGATAAGATGATCGGATGCACAAAGCACATATCATGAGAGAAGTCACAACATCTCTCTCTAGAATCTTGATTGAAGCAGAGTATCGCAGTTGTTCCAAAATTCTCTCAGTTGTCTGTTGTTATTCTCTCAGCTTCAAATGACCTCTTATTTATAGGCCTCAGGTTCCAATGGTCACATCTCCTCCAACGATCATATTTCTCTGAAATACTCGAAGGGACTTGGACACCTGGCATCATAATGGTCATATTGAAACAGAAAGCACGACATCGTTTTGATTAGTTTATAACTAATTCAGTGACATCATATTGATTAAAACAAGATATATGAATAAGATAATCATGAGTATGATTTAAACGAAGCATGTGTTTTTGACAAAGTACCAAAAAAAGTATGTAATGAAAGATATGAGAAGCAGAGTCAATGCAATTTCCATATTCAGTACGATCATCATTGTACGATTGGCATGGTCAGTACGATCAGTATGATCAGTACGATATGCACAGTCAGTACGATCAGCATGATCAGTACGATCAGCCTGGTCAGTATGATCAGCAGGATCAGTACGATCATTATAGTCAGTACGATTAGTATTGTATGATTGGCATGGTCAGTATGATCAGTATGATCAGTATGATACACATAGTCAGTACGATCATCATGATCAGTACGATACGATAGACAAGGTTAGTAGGATTAACAAGACATTTGTGATTTCCAAAACAAAACATAGAATTTAAAAGAGGACTTTTGACTCAACAATCTCCCCCTTTTTGGAAAGAAAAAATCACAAAATAAAAAGTAAAAGAAATACTTATCTCCCCCTGAGTTATTGGAAACTCTTCTAAATAAGAAATTGAATACAACTAACTCCTCGTTAGGTATGGACTTTCCTAGGGATTGTATTCGTAGATTTTCCTTAAGAGTGTTGTAAAGCATTCTCCCCCTTTATAAAACATTCTCCCCCTTTATAAACATTCTCCCCCTTTGTAAACATTCTCCCCCTTTGTAATCATACTCCCCCTTTGTAAACATTCTCCCCCTTTATGATTTACAAAAAGAAAGGGGTAAACTTGAATTGTCTGAAAGAGTTAGAAAATAAAAACAAGACAATGGATAAAAGAAATTTCATTACGATAACAAAAAACACTAAACTTGAGAACAAATAAAAGTCACTTGTTTTCTATTTCCTTATCCTTTTTGATCAACTCATGAAGATCTGCCTTTATCTTTTTTATCTCCTTATTGTCTTCTGAAATAGAATCACCCTCAGTCCTGAGAAGGTCTTGTTGATCGCAAAGAGTTGATCTTGATTTCTGATTGTCTCTTCCTAAACTCTGATTACTTCTTCAAGAGAATCAATTCTATATTGCAAATTGTTGTTATCTTTGGATAACCCATAGTTCTGTTTCTTCAAGAGAACTATTTCATCTTTGAAAGACGAAACTTTCGAAAACTCAACCTGAAAGGCATTCATTCTCTCCTGCAAGTATTTTACTGAAGGAACATCGGCTCATTGGGAAGACAAAAGATTCAACCTTTCAACCATTTCTTTGTCAAGATTATTGAAAGCAATTTCAAGCTCATTTGACAACCTTCTTATATATTAAATTTCTATCTCATGATCATTGATTGAGCTCTCGGTTTTGTACGACCACTTGTTCATCTTGTTGCAGGCCTTCTTTTGAGCAACCGAACTTTCTGAAAGAACTTTCAAATCAGCTTCAACTGACAAAACATTCTTTCTTAATTCTTTTACAGAGCTAAACTTCTTCTTTTGATTGTCTGTAATAAAATCAATCTTTCCTTCCAGCCTAGGGAAATATGGAATGGTCTTATCATCCCTTCTCAAAACATTGACAATGTAATCACTTTTCTTGAGAGAGATTGTATGTTCTGAATCAGTATCTTCATCGTACGAAGCCAGTTCATTTGGTCGACATGAATCTACAACTGGATGTTTTCCTTTTTATTTTTCTTTCTTCTTTATTTCTTCTTACATTTTATCACTAATGACAAAAACTTTATAAGTGTGTGAGGATTGAGCACCTTGCTTTTCTTGAGACAAAATTCTATCTGGAGTTCGTGCTTGATCGGCACGAGGAACTTGTTGAATATATTCACTTTGCTTTTGAACTGATTCCTCTCTACTCTTCATTGAACTCTGAAGGAATTCTAAAAGAAAATATTCTTCCTCTTCTTCGACTTCTTTTATTTCTTCCATCAATTGTTTTCCTTTTTCTTAATCAGGAAGACTCTGTACGATGGGTTCTTGATGCACTTCTCCCGTTAGTTGAGCACTAGCATCCTCAACCATTTTCAAGACATTAGATATATCAAAGTCTTGAGCCTTTATTTTCAAAACAGTTTTCTTTTTCTTTTTAGCCTTAAGGGTTTCTTCTACCCTTATTATTTCTAAAAAAGGCTCAGCCGGGTCAAGACCGAACTTTTGATCACCCTCCTTTCTCTGTTCCTTATCCATTATCCATTTGGCTACAATATCCTTACTATAATTTGGGTTCTTCTTAGTCTTTGAACTAGTTTGCGGATCAGTATTTTGAGTAAAACCAGCAGATTGAATGTCTTTGGTTGGCATAGGTGCTGATTGATTCTGAGCCGATTCTGCTTCTACATATCTGACAAAAAGTTTTGAATTATGATCAAAAAAAACATTCAAATTCTTCATAGTACTTTTTCTAATCTAGGAGGGATTCAAATATATCAACTTCCATTTCAAAGGAATGATTCGAAACTTCATACTCTCGAGAATAAACTTTGTAAGAATGGCTGGATACATAATCAAATGAGATTTGATTTCCCCTGACTTCACATTCATAATTGTTTCGAAAACATATCCCATGAGATTTACTTTTATCATATTTAATATATAGTCAAGTATAAAAATATAAGAAACTTTCAATGTTTATCTATCCCCTATACTTGGGATAAGAAAACCTTGCATCCATAAAGCCACAAACCTATTGTCCAGTGAAAGATGAGCCACGTTCCTTTTCTCTTCATTCACAACAAACAGAGACTTCTCGGCACTTTCTCTATTAAACGTACCTACTTCCTCTGGTAGTTTATGAGATGTATAGAAATAATCCCCTTCTTTTGGGACATTAAGAAAATGTGCCTCTTGTTTCACAGACATATATAGCTTTCTATCGTACACAACAAAATTGATAGTCATGTCTTTGTCGAAAGATACGGTTTTATAAAACTGACAGACATCATCAAAGAGAACCAGATCTTGAGAAACAGGCCTTTCAACACACAAATGTTACCATAATTGAAACATAATAATCCTCTTGATAGTAGAATCATATGAATCATAGAAGTCACGGGAAACTAACCTTTCCCTTAAAAGGTCTTTTTTTGAGAAAGCCTTTGAATACATATCAGCAGGAGTGTTGGTAGAAGACTGAGACATAGGGATGCTGCCGAAGAAAGATCATACGATGATTTAAAAATAGTGGAGCAGAGCTTCGCCTCAAAACCGGAAAAACCAATGAGGGTTTGGGAAGAGAGGTTCTATTTATTGGCAATACAGGGGTGACCAT
The DNA here is from genome assembly GCA_963277665.1 of Viscum album. Classification (NCBI taxonomy): domain Eukaryota; kingdom Viridiplantae; phylum Streptophyta; class Magnoliopsida; order Santalales; family Viscaceae; genus Viscum; species Viscum album. The sequence goes on from OY728163.1 coordinate 35,294,611, forward strand.
TGATCTTCTACGGTCAAGATTAGAGGAAAATAGATCAATGGTTAGGATTAAAAACGAAATAAAAAAATGGAAAGTAATTACCGGAGAATGTAAGGTAATTGTTGGTTTTAGAAGAGCTAAAAAGAAAACACAACCGTAGGATGAAAAAATAAAGTCATACCGATGGAAAACAATCTTGTTACCATGAACTGACAAGCCGATCGAAAACAATTATGTTACCATGAACTGACAAGCCGATGGAAAACAATTTCGTTACCATGAACTGACAAGCTGATGGAAAACAATTTCGCTACCATGAACTGACAAGCTGATGGAAAACAAAATTATTACCATCATCGGTTAGTACGTTGGAAAAGAAAATCATTACCATCATCGGTCAGTATGTTGGAAAAGAAAATCATTACCATCATCGGTCGACACGATGGAAAAGAAATTCATTACCATCATCGGTCAGTACGTTGGAAAAGAAAATCATTACCATCATCGGTCAATACGATGGAAAAGAAATTCATTACCATCATTGGTCGATATAATGGAAAAGAAATTCATTACCATCATCGGTCGATACGATGGAAAATAAATTCATTACCATCATCGGTCGATACGATGGAAAAGAAATTCATTACCATCATCGGTCGATACGATGAAGTAAATAATACAATAAGACTATCAATATGATAAACAAATAGGTATATATTATGATAAAACTGTCAATACGATAAACAGAAAAACAAAAACACATACCAAGAGAGTAAATAATTAATGATCATAAGATAAAAAGAAACATAGTAAGAAGAAAAAAAAACATAGTAAGAAATGTCCTCCCCCTTTCAAAGGGAGTTATTTCATGTTAGGAGAATTGTAAAACATGAAGTAGATATGAATGATTATTTTAATGTAATCATTCCTAGATTCTGTTTTATAAACTCAAACCTATCGGAAGATAAAGGTTTTTTAAAAATGTCAGCAAGTTGTTCTTGCGTTCCGATAAATTATAGAATAATATCTCCTTTTTGTGCGTGATCCCTAAGAAAGTGATGCCTAAAATCTATATGTTTTGCACGAGAGTGGTGTGTTGGGATCTTACTAAGAGCTATGGAACTAGTATTATCACAAAGAATTTGAGTTTTGGAAAAACTCAATCCATAGTCAGTGAGTGTGTGTTGCATCCACAATACTTGAGCACATCAACTTCCAGCTGCTACATATTCAGCTTCAACAGTGGATATTTCTACTGAGTGTCGTTTCTTGCAGGACCCAGAAACCAGAGAATCTCCTAAGAAATGAAATGTTCCAGATGTACTTTTTCTATCCATTCTACAACCGCCAAAGTCAGCATCTGAAATTTTTTTAAAAACAAAATCATCCCCAGAAGAGTAAAAAAGACATAAATCCATAGTGCCTTTTAAATACTGAAAGATTCTCTTTACAGCTTTTAAATGAGACTCTTTTGGATTATACTGATATCTTGCTCATAATCATACAGAGAACATTAAGTCTGGTTTACTAGATGTCAGGTATATTAAACTTCCTATCATACCTCTAAAGATTTTTTGATCTACTGGTTTCCCAGTTTCATCAAGATCAAGAGTATTTGAGGTACCAATTGGAGTGCTAATACTTTTAGTTTTGTCATATCCATACTTTTTGAGTAAGTCTATAATATACTTATGTTGATATATATATGTTCCTTCTGGGTTTTGGGAAATTTGAAAACCTTAAAAGAATGTTAACTCACCCATCATACTCATTTCAAACTTAGATTTCATTAAATTTGCAAAATAATTAGTTAATGATTTCTGAGTTGATCCAAATATGATGTCATCAACATAGATTTGAACAATCAAAAAGTTTTTATTTTCCATTTTTATAAAAAGGGTTGGATCTTCTATACATTTTTTTATAATTATTTTGTAAAAGAAATCATATAAGTCTGTCATACCATGCTCTAGGGGCTTGTTTAAGACCATATAGAGCCTTGGTAAGTTTAAAAACATGATCAGGATGTTGTGGGTCTAGAAAACCAAGAGGTTGTTCAAAAAAAACTTCTTCTTGAACAAAACCATTTAGAAAAGAACATTTTACATCCATTTGAAATAGTTTGAAATTAAATAATGCTGCAAAGGCTAATAGAATACGAATAGATTCAAGTCTAGCTATAGGGGAACATGTTTCTTCATAGTATATTCCCTCTTGTTGATTATAGCCATTAGAAACAAGTCTTTCTTTATTTCTTACAATGATTCCATTTTCATCACATTTGTTTCTGAAACCCCATTTTACACCAATTACAGTTTTTTCTTTAGGTCTATCAACTAAATTTCATACTTGATTCCTTTCAAATTAATTTAGTTCATCTTGCATTGCTTTGATCCAATCATCATCACCTAAGGCCTCACTTGGACTTTTAGGTTCAAATTGGGAAATAAAAGCAAGATGTTCTACTTCATTTCATAAGGAATTTCTGGTCCTTACAGGTTGATTTACATCACCAATGATGGTATCACTGGGATGATTCCTAAGAAACAATTGATTTGGGTTTTGTAAAACCTGTTCATCAACATATGGTAGAAAATCTTCCGTTGTAAATGTTTTAGGAATCCTTTCTTGAAATATTTCCACATCAGAGTAATCTTCTAATAACGGTTGATAAGCATTTTTAGAAAACACATCCGAGGATGTAGGATTGGGTTCGTTGAAAACAAAATGATCAGTTTCATCGACTTTTACATGTACTGTTTTTTTAATAGTACAAGTGTTTTTATTGAAAACTTTATAACCCTTCGAAGTTGTGAAGTAACCTAGGAATATTCCTTCATCAGATTTTGGTGCAAATTTGTGTAGATTATATTTTGTATTTAGAATGAATACTTTTCATCTAAAAACGTTGAAGTATGAAACTTTAGGTTTTTTGCCAGTCCATAACTCATAAGGAGTTTTATTAAGAAATGGTCTAGTTAAAACACGATATATAGTATAACAGGCAGTACTAACAGCTTCAGCCCAGAAGTTCTTAGAAATTGAGTATTCAATCAACATGGTTCGAGTCATTTCCTGAAGAATACGATTTCTTCTTTCAACAACACCATTTTGTTGAGGAGTTCTTGGGGCTGAGAAATTGCGAGTAATACCTTTCTTACTACAAAAAGTTTCAAAATCTAAATTTTGAAATTCACCACCATGATCACTATAAATAGTTATCAATGGTAGGTTTTTATCATTTTTAACTTGGGATCTAAATGTTTTGAAATATAAAAAGGCTTCAGATTTCTTTGTGAGAAAGTAAACCCATGTAAATCAAGTAAATCCATCAACTAAAACAAATACATAGTATTTGCCTCCAATGCTTTCAGATTGTGAAGGACCAAAAAGATCCATATGCACTAGCTATAATGCATTAAAAGTTGAAACTTCATTAATTTATTTAAAGATAGATTTATGTTGCTTTCCAAATTGACAAGGATCACAGACTTTTGAAGAATCATATCTAAGGTCCGGTAGCCCCTTCACAAGTCTTTTCTTTGAGAGTTTACTAAGGTTTCTCAGATTATAGTGTCATAGTCTTCTATGCCATAGCCATGATTGGTCTTCTATTTCACTTAAGCAGGGTAAGTTTTGGCTCCAAAGGTCGTCTAAGTTAATAGTGTAATCCTTATCTTTCTTATGTGCAGATAAAATGAATTCATCCTTGGAATTGTGAACTACACACTTATCATTTCTAAAATTCACTATGTAAATTTCATCACATAATTGACTTATGCTGATGAGAATGTTCCTAACACCTTCAACAAACAAAGCCTTTGAGATAAGAACTTTTCCAAGAAAAATGATATTACCTATACCAAAAATCCTTCCTTGAGCATTATCTCCGAAGGTAACTTTTCCACCTTTTGTTATGATAACCTTTTCAAAGAGATATTTGTTTCCAGTCATGTGTCGAGAACAACCACTATCCATGTACCAAATATTCTTATTGGTACACTTCTCATTTTCCTGAAAGAGAAAAAATTAGTTTTTTGAAATCCAAACTTGTTTGGATCCAGAAGGGTTAGATAAAAGAAATTTTGGAATCCACATTTGTTTTTCAAAATGAGCTTTATGAAATCCTAAAGATTGAATTCTGTTAAGAGAAAAATATCTTCTCTACTGTCCTCCACATTGACACTTAGAACAAAAAGTATTTCTTTTAAGAACAAAATAGTTATTACTAACAACAGGTTTGGAATGAGTATAACCAAGACCAGAACAATTTATCAAAGGTCTAATTTGAGAATACATCTTGTCAAAGTTTTCCTTTCCATGAGTAAAATCTGACAAAGATTTCTTTAAGGAAACAATTTCTGAATTTAGTTTTAAAACTATGTTTTTATTTTCCAAAACATTTGAATTTGAAGTGCAGTTAAACTCTAAAATATTTTCTTTGAAATTACATTTTCAAGATCCTTTGAAAGTTTATCCTTATCAGATTTGACTTTCTCAAGGGTTTTTAAAATACTTTCTAAATTAGATGTTTTCACATCAAGATCTGTAGAAAGATCGGATACTTCTTTAGTTAAAACTGAAATTCTAGAATTTTCTTTCTCAAGCTTCTTCTTGAGTTTAGAATTTTCATTTTCAAGTAATTTAGATAATCTAGATACTTATTCAAATGAAGGTAATGTTTCATCTTCTGATGATGAAGATTCATCATTTGAAGATTCATAATATCAATTATCAGCATACTTTTCATTCAAAGAGATATTTGTAATAGCTTCAGCATTGTGTACCTTAGCCATGAGACAATGATCTTCAATTGGTAATCTGGCTAAAAATCCAAAATTTTTCTGTCCTGAGGACTCATATTCTGAAGAATCATCTGAAGAATCACTACCACTTGCACTCCACGTATCGTTTGCCTTCAATAATTTCTTTGTCTTATAAAACCTTTTCTTGTTTCTTTGAGGGTGTTTCTCCTTTCTGTCTTTCCTCTTTAGTAAAGGACAATCAGGCCTTATATGTCCCGCTTTCTTACATTCATAACAAGTTACCTCTGAATCTTTCATATCTTTCCTATCTTTCTTTTTAAATCTATATTGAATGTCTTTATTTCCCACAATATTGTTTATCCTTCGAGCAAGATTGGCTAACTCATTATCTAAAAGATCACAATCACTTGAATTAGATATACCTTTCTTGGATTTGGATCTTGTTAGCCTTTCAGGTGTTTTATCTTTAGATGCAAAGGCTACAATTCCATTCCCATTCTTCTTCTTGTTGAAATCAGCATCTCTCTTCATTCTTGTCTCATGCTGTAAAAGAGTTCCAAAGAGTTCATCAAGTGTAATCTGGGAAACTTTTCTATTTTCATCAATAGCTATCCTTTTTTACTCCCATTCATTTGGAATTATATCTATAATCTTATCAACAAGAGCATAATCATAAAGACCTTTCTCACCCATGGATTGTAAGCTGTTTACTATTGTCAGAAACCTTTGTTGTACTTTACATACTGGCTCTCCATAGGGAAAAACAAATCCATGATACTCTTCTCAAAGCATTTGTCTTCCTGTTTCTATAACCTTGGATGTACCAAAATGAGTGACTTCCAATTTCATCCAAATACAGTTGGCTACTTCACATGAAAATATCTGACTGTATATATTCCTAGTCATAGAGAATAATAAAGTATTTCGTACCTTGTAATTCAGTTGATATTCTTGCTTCTCTTGGTTAGTGAAAGTACTGACTTCTTTGTCAAAAATTTTGTAACCTCCAGTAAGCATAATAAAATTGTCTACACTAGTATTGATAACAAACGTCTTCATAAGATCTCTCCAATACTCATAATCATTCCCATCAAAGATCGGTGGTCTATAAGGATTCAGATTGTCTATTGACCCAATATTCATTCCTTCCATCTAGTAAAACAAAGAAAACTTTTCCACTCCACACGTTAGTGTAGTATGTATTTAAAATAGTAACATGAAAGAAATAGAACAAGAAATACAAATCAGTAGAAAACCTCCTCTGATACCAATTGTTGGATCGAATAAGTAGATGTATATGTATATTAGATGGAACAATACAAGAGGGGGGGGGGGGTGAATTGTTGGTTTAAAAAACCTTTGGGTTTTAGCAACTTAAGAGATTAGTTTAAAAGGTCTTAAACTAATAAAAATACAAACACCCACAATTATATTGAATATAAAAAGGTATGATGTAATGTAATACTAATGAAATGTAACACAATTGTATTTAGGATGAACACAATAATCAGAGTAATATAAAGATGAATGATTCTACCTTAAAGCATATAGAATCAATCAATACAATATGTAATAGAATGATTGTAATTGAAACAATTACAAATGTATAAAAGATAGAAAAAGGAAACAAAAAAAATTTCCTTTCTAATACAATTAGCAGTGGAAATGTAAAAAAAATACAATTATTTTAACCCAAAGAGAGGGGTTATCCTTTCACCTAGGATAAAAGTTCTGTCTCACCAACACCTTGGTGAGCCCTCGATACGATGATCGGACTGTCTGTCTGCCTATCCCTGTCAGCCCTTGATACGATGATCAGAATGTTTGTCTGCCTATCCCCAACAGCCCTCGATATGATGATTGGAACGTCTATTTGCCTATCCCTGGTAGCCCTCGATTTTGTTGGTAATCGGAACCTCTGTCTTTCAATCACTTGAAAGCCCTCGATACGATGATCGGACGCACAAAGCACATAGCATGAGAGAAGTCACAACATCTCTCTCTAGAATCTTGATTCAAGTAGAGTATCGCAGTTTTCCAAAATTATCTCAGTTGTCTGTTGTTATGCTCTCAGCTTTAAATGACCTCCTATTTATAGGCCTCGGGTTCCAATGGTCACATCTCCTCCAACGGTCATATTTCTCTGAAAAACTCGGAGGGACTTGGACACCTGGCATCATAATGGTCATATTGAAATAGAAAGCACGACATCGCTTTGATTAGTTTGTAACTAATTCAACAACATCGTATTGATTAAAACAAGATATATGAATAAGATAATCAGGAGTATGATTTAAATGAAGCATGTGTTTTTGACAAAGTACCAAAACAATTATGTAACGAATGATATGAGAAACAGAGTCAATGCAATTTCCATATTCAGTACGATCAGCATTGTACGATTGGCATGGTCAGTACGATCAGTATGATCAGTACGATACGCATAGTCAGTATGATCAGTACAATCTTCCTGGTCAGTACGATCAGCAGGATCAACATGATCATTATGGTCAGTACGATCAACATTTAACGATTGGCATGGTCAGTATGATCAGTACGATACACATAGTCAGTACGATCAACATGATCAGTACGATATGATAGAAAAGGTTAGAAGTATTAACAAGACATTTGTGATTTCCAAAACAAAACAAAGAAGTCAAAAGAGGACTTTTGACTCAACACTTCTATGGAGAATTAGTCTAGGTGTCCATCTCATGTCTATAATTTAGGACCTCTGAGCATCAGTTAGACACCCCAAACTATGTGATACATTAGTGGGGAATATATCATCGTATTTCCCAACCCAAGGTAGTGATGCTTCGGTCTAATATCCCAACCATACCATTTGTCATTTATTACAAGTTTCATCATTAGTGGCCATTTGGACCAATAGTAACCACATGGGTGAACTTTTCATTTATCACATTAAAAGGATTCGTTAAATTTATCACATCAATAAATTTAATATATATAACATTTCATCATTTAATCATTATTAAAACCATTTTCCCCCCTTTCAAACCATTTACCCACATGGGCATGCCTCTTTAGTTATTTATCACATTCACCCATTAACATGTCTTGACTCGGTTAAAATCTAAAACTAAATCCACACTAAAACTTATTTCATGTTAACAAAAAAATAAAATTTGTGTTTTTTATTATCATAACACCTTTAAATTGACATTTCACAACAAATTTTACCATATAAAAGGGATTGGCACACCCCATGAGTTACCATAGTCCTAGAATAATCATTATCAATGGATTCAATGGGGGTCGTGAGGGGTCTAACACATATTTTAAGCATCCAATTTATCATTTCACACCAAATAGTTCAATGTGCATCACAATGATGCAAAATCACAACCACATAGTTATAAATAAACATGAATTATATGGGATATAACAAATAGAACACCAAGAAGTAGTTCATAAAATACCTCTAACTTAAACATGACCCTTGATTCAGGCCCAAAAAAACCTCAAATCACAATATAAGAATATAGTAGAAAAAAGGTTTTAGGGATTCAGATGTGGAGGAAATATCATAACGATATTTCTCTTTAATGTAGGAGAAATAAGAGTGATAAAATCACCAAGATATTTGATTCACAACCAACGAAACTTCAAAAAACCTAAGATTTATGGAGAATAACATATGTAGAAGGAGTTAGGCTTTGGTTCATCTCTCAAGTTTCTATAGTTGGATAGGGTTATAAAATAGTTTATCTTTTCATATATCTTAAGGGGATGATGGGATATTACCCTCTTTAAATGAGGTACATGTTTTTACCAAATAGTATGTAACACCCCTAGATTTTATGAGAAATATTATTTTTAATTTATTTGATGTTTCCTATTGTACACTACACCTAGATTAGCTTCTACTATATGCAACACCGTATTAGCTTGTAGAATACACAACACTATTCTTTGGTCGTGTTACACACAATTTCATGTTTGTTTTGTGGTAATTATTCTACGAAACAGTAAGTATAAATTTTGTTTAATGTATAAATGAAATAATTTTTTATTATGTTATACAGTAAACCAAAAGGAGCTTTCCCTACACATAGCCACAACATGACTTGCATTACATGCAATCACGGCCTTCCTCGATAGCATGTGTAGTACACAATATCGAGTTTCACTAAACAATGACATGTTATTAAAATATTATATAATCTAGTTGTTATGAATAGAAATACCCACTTTTTGAAATAATATAAATTGTATATTTCAAAATGGAATTCATTTTTGGATTCAGATTATCGAAATTTTCTTAGGGTGAATTTTTGGTATTTTTCTGAAAACATTCAATTTTTGATGAATAGTGAAAACACTTAGTTATTAGTTAAAACCGACTTTTTATCTAAATAATAATTTATTTTAATTAAATTTATTTTAGGTAAAAATAGATACATAATCCCTATATAAGTTCAATTTAAATCATTGGAGTCATTTTAAATAATTTTAAATATAAAAAATTTTATTGAACTTTTTACCGTCTTTTACCCACCTCCTAGAAGAATTTTCAAATTTACATAAAACATAATTTTACCACTTATGTGAGTGGAATTTCAAAAATCCGAGAGAAACGGTTCATATCAGTAAGTAAAATGTGGTTCAATGAGATAAAAATAATTTTGGTGAATAGTAACTTTTTACTTTTATTTACCACTGTTAAAAGTAAATAAGATAATTAAGGGTAAAAATTATATTATTATCACCTTAAAACATGTCCTAATTTTATTGGATAAGTTTAATTCGACCAAAAACAACCTTAGGAATAATATATGACCATTTAGGTCTACATGGATTAGATTAGGACATTTATTAATATTTAATTCAAAGAAGAGTAAAAAGAGATAAAATCAATGTTTAATAAGTAAAAAAAGATTAATATAGGGTTATAAAAAAGATATATTTTACTATAAATATTAATTAGAAAGATAAAACTATTTCCTAAATAATGGAATTTTATTTATAATTTTTAGACAATAAATAATTTAATTTATTTATGACGCAATGATGATGCAGTAATTACCTTATTAATGAAATATTAACATAATTGATATTATAAATACCAAAATAAATGTAATTTGAGACATGTTAAGAATTTCACTAATTTTATAGGATAATATAACATATTAGGGTTGGTTATATGAATTGTGTTCGAAGTAATAATGCTGTTATTAATTTAGCAAAAACACAATACCAAACAGTGCCAAAATTGACATAAAAGTGTTTTTAAAACAAATATTAAATTTTTAATTGATATTCTATTCATAAATGGAGTCCTAGAGTTTCCGCCACCCTAGAAACACTTTTCCCAACGCCGCCTCTAATCCCCGCTATTCGCCGGCCCTGTGCCTCCCGTCAGCGGACTGCCGTCAAGATTTCAGATCCGCCGCCTCGTGGCTCCCTTCTGCCCCATGTCGCCCTCCCAGGTCTGAAGCTTCATCGCCCTCATGGATCCCGCAGATGTTAGGAGCCCCTCGTGTTTCTGACGACATCCTGGATCCTTCCGCTGTGAGTTGGACTCCCTAGTCCGACGCCACATCACCCCCCAGATACCCAACGCGCGAGTCACCTTCATCATCTCCCCCCCTTCTCCCATCACTACGAGTCTGCTACCGTCGATGGCTTGCTCTTAGTCACCAGAAGGAAGCGTCCTTGCGGCCTCTCGCTCTTTTCTAGTGATGCCCTACCGGATGCCTCCATCTCTCTCTCTGATGCACTTTTGTACCCTCACTTTAGCACTTTTTGGCACCCTCTATTTCACAGGATTGACACCTTGCTTTTGTGGGATGACGTGGTGTTCATCGCTCGCAGGCGCATGAACGGACGACGGTTGTTCACCCTGGTTCAGTTTCCGGTGTCGGCGGTTGTCAGGGATCCTTTGCCTGAATTTTTTTGTATTTTCTTGGTTTCCTCTACCATTGTGTCATGATCATGCGTGCATGACTCCATTTTGCTCATGTTCGCTGGATTTCATGATGTTTTGGATGGTGTTGGTGGTTTTGAAGTTGGAACTCTTCAGGTGATTCTGTTTAATGGCATTGTCCATGGTAGTCAGTCGTCTCTTGGTCCCTCTTTCCAGAGTTCAATCGATGAAGCCCTCGCCATCGGTCATCCTCCTTGGAACGCTCCAATGATGTTAAGATTCTACCTTTCTTGTTTTTTTTTTGTGTTTGTTTGGTTTTAAATGGTTAGTGTCTTCAATGGTGGATCCCCTTGGACACGCTGCCTCACCTTGTTTTTCCTGTTCGGTTCTCACTTAACCAAAAGGTGTTTTTAAAAAAAGAAATTCAGCAGATATTCTATTCAAAAAAAATTATGGTTTTGAAAAAAGACATATATAATATTATATATGACATTATTGAACCAATTGGGCTTTGATTGGATGTTTATAGTATGTTTATTAACCATATAGTGTTATAATAAAAGAAGACACGATAAAAGTTAAATTATTTAACTTAGAGTTAAATCTAAATGATAATGTTAAAATGGTAACCTAAACTTGTCTAAAACCTATTCGTTGAGAGTATTGTGACCCATTCCTACCCTATCCTCGAAATAAGTCACTTTGGAGCCATTATAAACCGAATATGAATTTATTATAAATTAATATTTTTAGGCTTCCAAAGGTGCCTCTCTCCTCCCTTATAAAAGAGAACCTCCTCCCTCTCTACTTCAGACAAATTTGAGCCTTCAAGATTGGCCAACCCCTTCACATTTCACTTCTCAAAATCACTAGTTATATCATAGATGTTCTGGTCTTCTTAAAAGAACAACTCTTGTGCCCTAAGAAGAAGTTTAAAAGAGACACGTCAAGGAAGAGGTAATCTCTGCTATGGATTCTTTCAAGTTTCTTTCTTCTTATACTTCCTCTTATTTATTTTTTTCATTATAAATTATTAACATACGCATCACTAATATACTGATATGTGTTATAAATATTAAACAACCCTATTTCAACTTCTATTCATTATATGGAAAACGAAATCACCGTGCGTGCGTACGAACGAAATAATGTCTCCATGTCGTGGTGTAATCTATCATCCACCACCACCTTACATGAATGGGTATAATGGTGTAAAAAATAACAATATATGATTATTATAAGTATATACTGAATTTAAAATATTATATCATCAACTCCAATTCCATTCATATAATTATGGGATCTATATCATCGCTCGTGCGTACGTACGACCTACCGTCCCCACGATGTGATGAGACTCATTCTACATGATCTTCATTGAATAATGATTATATAAATGAATTGAATGAATAAATATGATATATATTACACTAATAAAATTCTTTAAATGAGGTATCTATAACCTAAAAAGAGGAATAAGAATCTATTCGACAAAACGCGCATAAGAATATAAATCAATGAACACCCGAATAACAAGTAGTAATGAAATATTACTAATGAGAAGATATGAATATGAACATATATGATATCATAACAATGAATATGATTCTGTATTAAGTCAATGAAATTATTTAAATCATTTTACAGTTGGTTCGGATACGTACGAAGCATATCATATCTAAGGTAAGGGATAATTTTTCAATCTCATTGTTATCTGAGATTTCTTATACGTAAGTATTTACAGGGGTTATATTTTTCATCTATGTCCATAAAATGTTTTTCATAAAGTGTTTAATATTATACATGTCTTTTTAAATTCATTTTTACCCTTCTTTGATTTTTACTTTGTTTTGTGGTAGTAATCTTTCTTTTGTTTACCATTCGTGGTACTTTTTGACATTTCCGTTAAAAGTACAAGGAGAATGTTTTTTAACTTATATGGAATTAACCGATTTTTACGGTTTTATAACGCCTTATTTTAATGAATCTTACTCTAAAGTATATCATTAATATTATCAACAAAATCCTTTTATTTTAAAATTTCATGGAATTTTGTGAAAAAAACTTATTTTGAAGAAGAAAGGATATTTTCTTCAATAATTCATTTCAAGTGTTTTATCAAAACCATTTTCCATCTAAGATGACATTATGTTATATGTGTATGTTTCATGTATAATGTCTCTATTATTTACATGGTTTCACTTTTCTTATGATGAAATGATATCCATTTGTTTTATATGGATTATGTTATGATGGAATGATGTTTATGAAACACAATTTATTATATGGGTTATGATGAATGATTTATGTTTATGTAGTGGAACTTGTAAGAATGATTTCATTATGAGTTGGGTGGGAACTATATATCCCTCCAATTCATTTGGTAATGATTTATATCTCATGATATAGACATGGATGGAACGTCAAGTTAATCCAGTTCAGTGATACAAGACTGGAATGAGAAGTGAACTCGATTGAGTAAGGAACTTTGTCCACTATGATGGTCTTGGCAGCAATGCCTTTTCTACTATGAAAATCATCTCATGTGATTAATGGTGGCCAAAATTACATGTTTTATTCCCATGATATTTTACCATGATTAATGTTCCTTTATGATCTATTCCTTACGTACTCCAAGATTTATTTCACAACTCAATATCTTGATGTTTAAACTTTATGTTAATGTTTTTTATGTTCAAATGTATATGGTTTGTTTTATTTTCTCCATGCTTACCCTTACTGAGAATTCTAACTCACCCTTTATATGTTTTATTTTCCCCAGGATATAAATAATGTTTTAGGTAAGGAAACAAAACAGGAAGATCTTTATGGGAGATGTTGAAGATCTTTCACCATGATTAGAAGATTATGTTCAGAGTTTCCAAACACACTAAACTATTACGGTCCATGGGTGTCATTTTATGTTATGTATTAAATATTCAGAAAAAGTAATTTAAGTCCATTTATGTAAAGCTTGGGTATCTACAGTTGGTATTAGAGGAATTATTTAGTTAACCTTTTGAAACTACGATGTGAAAACATTAGATCCCTAGAGATATTTCTAAGGTATGTCTAGGGATGTCCCTAAGGTTATGTATATGTATAGCTTATATACCTAGAATTACGGTAATTATCATAGAATTAAACCTAAGACGTTAGAGATTTAAAGTACTCCCCTTTATTATGTTGTTTTCCTAGCATGTTTTTTGCCCCTCACACTATTCTTTTTGGGGTTTAGATGATGGCTAGAACCTGAAAGAACCATGTTGATCAATGTAATGGACAATGAAATGATTTTCCTCTTAAAAAAACCAATGTTATGGGAGATGGAGTGAAAAATATTATTACTATACATACACAATCTATGAATTATTATAGACATCCAAATGAGCAGAGAAAGGAACAATATTCTATTGATTCCATCATGAGTCTACATATACCTTCTTTTATTGGGTCTTCTAATCCACTTGTTTTTGAACAATGGATTAGTACCATTGAAAAAATATTTTCGATACTTCACTGTTCAGAGCATGAAAATGTCATTTTGGCTATTTACCGGTTAGAAGGTAAACCAGACCAGTGGTGGACTCTAGTTAAAAATACAAGTCCCCAAGATGAAATTGAATCCATGGAATTGGATGAGTTCAAGAACATTTTTTTCAATGAAAACTTCCATCATATTCTTCAAACAAAGATAGAAAGGGAGTTCCTTGAGCTTAATAAAATGGTTGATGAACCTATTGGTATATACGAGTCGAATTTTACAAGGCTTTCAAGGTATGCATCTGGATTTATCATCCAACATAAAATTAAAGTGGATCGATTATTTAGTATCATAAAACTAAGTCTTCAAAGAGAATTAGCTATAATAGACTTCCGTAGCTATGAAGAAATTGTGCTTTGTGCTATCAAGGTATAAATGGAAGTTCTTGTAACATATCCATCACATGGTTTTTACAAGAAACAAAAGATGGAGTTAAAGGAATAATATCTAAACAATGGTTAAAAGAAGTTGAATGTATCGTTATGCTCAAAGTGTGGAAATAAGCATGGTTTAGATTGTCTTAAAGGGACTAGAAAATTTTTTATGTTTTAAAAAGAAGGTCATAGAGGAGCTGAGTGTCGAAGTAATGGGAAAAAGGTAGCTAATGATGAGAATAGAGAAAATACAACAGAGAATGCACCACCTACACATCAATGCATCATGTGAAAGGAAATGGGGCATTATGCTAACCAATGCCCTAATCCAATGTTTAATGTTGATCGACCACAACAACATCTTACAGAAAAGGACAAAGGGAAGTCACATTCGATCACTATTGGCGATGTTGTGTGTGACAACGATTTAGTGGAATGATTATGTGTTTATGTAACAAGATTATGAAATAATGTTGTGGAATCACATTGATAGTATTGTGGAATATTGGAATATCTATGTATTGGTTTACTGTGGTTTTCAATAATTATATGCTCACGGTAACCATGAAAAGTGAATGAAATATTTTTGGAAAGAAGATGATATGTACATAATGAAGGGATAAAGAGAAAATAATATATTTGATAGTATTCATGAGCTCATGATTGATATATGGACAAAGTGATATCATGGTTTGAGTATATAGAAATTTTGGGATTTTGGTATGTGGAAAGAGTTAACTTTTGACTGCATTCATGTTTTCACTATAGTTCAATGGTTATTCATTTTTCAAGAGAATACATGATTAAGTTATTCACATGTTTGGAATGTGACCAACCCTAAGATATATCTTATGATATATGGGGGATAAATGATGGTAATCACATGCTTGGTAGATGAACTCTCTAGTAATATTTTATCTTTATGATATTGGATAGTTGTTTTTTGGATAGGCCTAATGATTGGAATGGGATATATTGGACATCAGATAGTATTGTTTAAGGCTAGAACTTTTTCTTCGATATTATTTATGGAATGTTATAATAGTATAGTTTTAGAAATAGGACAACCTGCAGGATGGGCGACAACCCATCACGTCAGATAGGGATGCGGGAATCGAACCCACAACCAAAGTGTGACAGGCCTTTATCTCCTACCACTATCCAACAAGAAGACCCTAGTTTGTAGAAATTAGTTTTATTTTATTAAGATGTAAAATAGATGAAGTATAAGTCCATTTTTGGAACCATATATGATTAATCTCAACATAATATGGAATTATGTATATAACGTTTTCTAGCCTTAAGTTTGAGACAAATGAAATGACCTTTCATTCTATCGCATGATCTACTAACACTTCACGGAAGAAAAATTCAACTTCATTTCATTAATAGATGATGTGGAAATTGTTCAAGGCATAAAAAACATTGAGATTGTACCAAAATCAAGTAAGTATTTCTTTTAATTCTTCAACATTAGGGAAATGATCTTGAAAACCCAAAATGTGGTCCTAGTGTCCTCATATCTAATGAATCAGATTGTACCTTATAACATCACTAATTTATGGATTTTTGATTATTGGATTTTTAATAGCCATGTTCTCTACCACTCTCCATCAGAACTTGACAGTTAGATTTTTTTCCATATTCATATTTTCACCTATGTTCTCCTATGTGGAAACCTAGTGATGAGTTAATTTTGGTAACCGTTACATTCCATGATTTAGTTTTCAAAATTATGTTTTGTTATTCCTTTTTAAAATGAGTGATTCTATGAATGAAACTTTCACGTAGTAAACCATTTATATCCCTGATGAATTTTGAGGGAGAAATTCATTTTAATGGGGGTAGAATGTAACACCCCGAGATTTTATGAGAAATATTCGTTTTAATTTCTTTGATGTATTCTATTGTAAACTACACCAGGATTAGCTTGTACTATACACAACACCGTATTAGCTTGTAGTATACGGAACACTATTCTTGGCTCGTGTTACACACAATTTCAAGTTCATTATGTGGAAATTATTCTATGCAATAGTAAGTATAGATTTTTTTTAATGTATAAATGAAATATGTTTTGATTATGTTATACGCAACACCAAAGGGAGCTTTCACAACACGCAGCCCTGACTTGGCTTGCATTACACACAATTACAACCTTCCTCGATAGAGTGTGTAGTACTCAATACCAGGGTTTCACTAAACAACGATATGTTATTAATATAATATATAAACTAGTTGTTATTAATGGCAATACCCAATTTTTGAAATTTAATAAATTTTATCTTTCAAAATAGACATTATTTTTTTATTCCAAATATCAAAATTTTCTTACGGTGAATTTTTCATATTTTTCTAAAAACTTTCAATTCATGATGAATAGTGAAAACACTGAGTTTTTGGTCAAAACCTACTTTTTATTTAAAAAAATATTTATTTTATTTAAATTTATTTTAGTTAAAAATAGATACATAATACCTATATAATTTCAATGTAATTAATTGGATTCATTTTATAATAATTTTAGATATATAAAAATTTTATTGAACTTTTTATCGTCTTTTACCCACCTCCTAGGTGAATTTACAAATTTACAAAAAACATAATTTTACCCCTTCTATGAGTGGAATATCAAAAATCAAAGAGACACAGTTGATATCACTAAGTAAAATGTGGTTCAATAAGATAAATATTTTTTGGTGAATAGTACCTGTTTACTTTAATTTACAATGGTTAAAAGTAAATAGGATAATTAGGGTAAAATGATATTATTATTACCATAAAACATGTTCTAATTCTATTTGATAAGTTTAATTCGACTAAAAACAACCTTAGGTATAAAATATGACCATTTAGATCCACTTGGATTAGATTAAGACATTTGTTATTATTTAATTCAAAGAAGAGTTCAAAGTGTTAAAATCAAAGTTTGATAAGTAAAACATTTTTAATACAGGGTTATATAGAAGATAAATTCAACTATAAATAGTAATTAGAAAGATAAAAATATTTAATACATAATGGTATTTTATTTATAATTTTTAGACAATAAATAATTTTATTATTTATAACACAATGATGATACAGTAGTTACCTTAGTAATGAAATATTAATAGAATTGATATTATAAATACCGAAATAAATATAATTTGATACTTTTTCTGAATTAAAATAATTTTATAGGTTAATATATCATATTATGTCTGTACAGATAAATTGTTTTGGAAGTAATTATGCTGTTATGAATTTAGGAAAAACAAAATACCAAATAGTGTCAAAATTGACATAAAATAGTTATTAAAATAAATATTTAATAATTAATTATATTCTATTCCTAAGAATCTACTCTTCGGCCAAAAGACTTATATAATAATATATATGACACTAATGAACCAATTGGGGTTCTATTGGCAGTTTATAGTAAGTTTATTAACCATATAGTGTAATAATACAAGAAGACAAGGTAAAAGTTAAATTATTTAACTTAGAGTTAAATCTAAATGATAAGGTTAAAATGGTAACCTAAACTTGTCTAAAACCTATTGTTTGAAAGTATTTCTACCCATACCCACACTATCCTCGAAATAAGTCACATTGAAGCCATTATAACAAGAATTTTAAATTATTATAAATTATTATTTTTAGGTTTCCAAAGGTGCCCCTCTCCTCCCTTATAAAAGAGAACCTCCTCCCTCTCCTATTCACACAATTATGAGCCTTCAAGATCGACCAAACCCTGTCCATTTCTCTTTTCAACATCTCTATTTATATCATAGAGGTTTTGGTCTTCTCAAAAGACCAACTCTAGTGCCCTAAAAGGAAGTTTAAAAGAGACACGTCAAGGAAGAGTGAATCTCTTCCCCCGATTCATTCAAGTTTCTTTCTTCTTCTCCCTCCTCTTCTTTATTTGTTTCATTATAAAGTAATAACATAAGTGTCAATAATATATTTATATGTTATTATAAATTTTAAACAAACCTATTTCACCTTATATCCATCCTATGGAAGACGAAATAACCGCGCGTGCGTACGTACGGAATATCGTCTCCATGCTGTAGTATATTCTGTTTTCCACCACCACTTTACTTGGATGGGTATAATGGTTTAAAAAATAACTATATATGATTATTATAACATGATACTTATTCTGAAATATTATATCATCAACTCCAATTCCATTCGTATAATTATGGGAACGATATCATTGATCGTGCGTACGTACGACATACCATCTCCACGATGTGATGCAACTCGTTCTACATGATATTCATTGAATAATGATTATATAAATGAATTGAATGAATAAATATGATATATATTACACTAATAAAATTATGTAAATTAGGTATATATAACCTAAAAATAGAAATAAGAATCTATTCGACAAAACACGCATAAGAACATAGAGCAATGAACACCCAAATAACAAGTAGAAATGAAATATTACTAATAAGAAGATAATAATATGACCATATATGATATAATAACAATGTATAAGATTATGTAATAATTCAATTACATTATTTAAATCATTATAAATGATGTTCAGATACGTACGAAGCATACCGGACCTATGGTAAGTGATAATTTTTCAATCTCATTTTTATCCGAGATTGCTTCTATGTAAGTATTTACTGGGGTTATATGTTTCTTCTATTTCCATAAAAAAAGTTTTTTATAAAGTGTTTAATATTAATCCATGTATTTTTAAAGTAATTGTTACCCCTCTTTTACTTTTACTTTGTTTTATAGAGGGAATCTTTCTTTTGTTTACCATAAATGGTACTTTTTGACTTTTTCGTTAAAAGTATGATGTGAATGTTTTTTTAACTTATATGGCATGAATGGATTTTTACAGTTTTATAACGCCTTCTTTTTATGAAGCTTACTCTACAATATTTCATGGCTCTTTTCAAAAAAATCATTTTCTTTTAAAATTTCATGGAATTTTTTGAAAAGAAACTGATTATGAAGAAGAAACGATATTTTCCTCAAGAATTAATTTCAATTGTTTGATCAAATCCATTTTCCATCCAAGATGACATTATTTCATATGTGAATTTTTTAAATATAATGTCCCTATGATTTATATGGTTTCACATTTCTTATGATGAAATGATATCCATTTGTTTTATATGTATTATATTATGATGGAATGATATTTATGAAACCCATTTTATTCTTTGGGTTGTAATGAATGTTTTATGTTTATGTTGTGGCACACGTAAGAATGATTTAATTATGAGATGGGGGGACATATATCTCCCTCAAATGCATTGGGTAATGATTTATATCTCATTATATAGACATGGATGGAACGGAAAGTTAATATGGTTCAGTGATATAGGACTGGAATGATGAGTGAACTGAATTCAGTAAGGGACTTTGTCCAATATGATGGTCTTGGCAGCAATGCCTTGGCTACTATAGAAATCATATCATGTGATTAATGGTTTCCAAAATTACATGTTTTATTCCCATTCCATTCTATCATGATTAATGTTCTTTTATGATCTATTCCTTACATACTCCAAGATTTATTTCACAACTCAAGATCTTGATGTTTAAACATTATGTTCATGTTTTGTATGTTCAAATGTTTATGGTTTGTTTTATTTTCTTCATGCTTACCCTTACTAAGCATTTGAGCTCACCCTTTATATGTTTTATTTTAACCATGATATAAAGAAAGGTTTTAGGTAAGGAAACAAAAGTGGAAGATATTTATAGGAGATGGTGAAGATCTTTCACCATGATTAAGAGATTATGTTCCGAGTTTCCAAAGACACTAAAATATTACGGTTCTTGGGTGTCATTTTTTGTTATGTATTAAGTATTCCAAAAAAGTAATTCAATGTCAATGTATGTCAATATTGGGTCTATACATAGTAGGAACCTTATGTCGACTTAGCAACACCCTCTGTTTAAGAGGGATCCCTGGACATATGATTATTATAGAGCACCCATACGACTTGAAAAACCATGCAGTTGTGATGAAACCACCATTATCTATGGGATTTTGGAAGAATGTATTTTTGGGACATGGTGTATGGTTATTATTATCCGTGTTCAAGCCATCCTCCTACCATAGAATGGCCCCCTTTATCCTGTTTTTCCATTCCCCAAACCCCTTGAACACCCGATAGACATGTTATAATATTAGGAAGAATTTAATTAACCAATTAAAATGTATTGAAATAAAAATTTAAACAAGAATGTACCTCAAATAAGGGTCATGATCTTACAGCATCCCCACCTTATAATAGCTTGTCATCCAGATACTCTCCAAATAAATTCTTAGTGTCCAAGATAATGATATCAGTTTACTAGTCCCACATAATCACCTATCTCTCCCATGTTTCCTCATGAACGCATCCACTATTCCAAAACACTCAAACTAAAGGCATGGTATTACCTCTAAGAGTTATATCACTATCATCCACAATTATAACTATGTGACCCTCAAAGGATACATCATCCTAAAGCTCAAAACCATCAAGATATATCATATGAGAAGGATTGGGATAGTACTGCTGAAGCTGTGACACCTGGAAAACATCACACATACCATTATATCGCATTAGAAGAGCCAGTCGGTATGAAACATATATGACCCTCTTAACAATATCAAACTACCACAAGTATCTGGCCACCAACATTCCCTTTTTTGAATCCATTGGTGACCCAAACAAGTTGAAACCCATATAACCACACAATCACCCATCGTGAACTAAATAGGTCAATTATTTCTATTAACATATGACTTATTCATACTTTGTTCCATATCCAAACTGATTTTGAATCAAAAAAACATTATCCTAGGTCTCTAGCATGAGACTCAGTAGAAAAAACTCTAACTCTCCTTCATCCATCCAATATAATGTAGATCCATATAACCTACCATAGAGATCCTAATTTGACTCCATAAGAATAGTCTCTTAATAATAGTTATTATTGGTGAACTCAATGAGCATTATGTTTTTCTCCCAAGATCAACCAATGTTTAAGACGCATGCCCTCAACAAGTTCACTCACACCTGTATAATATGTTCTGATTTCCCATCATTTTTTATATGGAATTATGTACTCAAAAAAACCAGTATACTAATCTCATTCTGAAATCATTTCAATAATGTCCAAGTAAAATGTAGATCCCAATCCAAAACAATAGCCTATGGTATCTGGTGGAAACATACTATCTCCTGGACAAACAAGTGACCCAACCAGTCAATGGTGAAAGTCTCTTAAATCAACAAGAAATGAAATACCTTTTTCAAACAATCCATAATCACCTGAATCTTTTTATTCTTCTATAGTTTCCTCGTGAGGCCAACCAAACGAATCTAAGATATAATCCTCCCCACATTCATTCCATAATGAAAAACAATTTTAAAAGTCTAGGGGGTCATTGATTCTTAGCCTTCACCTACTGACTATTGTAGCATCATGTCACAAAAACTCTAATATCTTTTTTGATTCTCGACCACCAATATTATCTTTCATGATATTTTTAAATATTGGTGAAAATAGGTGTGTGGACCACTTCATGTTAAGAATATCACCCATCAACTCCTCTTGTATACAAGTAGGAACACCAGGGTCGCATTGGAAGCCACTGGGCTTGGGATTATAAAATATTTCATATTTGGAGTGATGGAACTTATCACCTATGATAATTTGGGCCCCAGTACAGTCCCACAGATATCAAAAAAATTAAAGGGGAATAAAACTTAAACATAAAAAAATCTTTTTCAGATATGAATCTGTGCTCAACATCTGCTTATCTTTGATGATTTTTTTGAATGATACATATATTTATCCCTCTATATCATCCACACATGCTTCAACAATATGTTGGAGCATCATTTTTCAAATTCATAGTGCTAACGTGGAGATCCGACGACACCTTCGATACCCTAATGATCACCACAATCTTGTAAATTTGATTCTTGAGGGTGTTCTAATATTTTAATTCAAAGAGAAATACCATCTCTATAGGAAGCGGGAGGAGAGAAGGGATATCATTAAAATATGAATGAATAATCTATTGTGTTAAAACCTATTTATCTATTTATATTGGAGGTTTTAACAACCCAATGGGTTTATCGTTCCCATTTTTATTTAATGGTAACTAAATAAATAATTTTGATGAACAATCCTTCCTCAATATTATTTATTATTTTATCACATACCTATAATATATAATATATTATTTGATAAACTAGAGTCATTATCTAAACTCTACATTCCCACTTAGTATTAAAAGAAACTGTAATATTAAAATAATATTTATTGGAATAATATTTTCTCATATTTACTAAACATTTAAATACATTAAATAAACCCAATTATTCATAACATTAATAATATGAATTAATTTAACTATCGATGATAAATAATGTAGAAAACACTCAACCCTCATTATGGGACCACTATATCCCATATACCTATTAAACCGAATAGGGAAGATTCTTGAATATGCTATTGTGTGTAACCCTCTAGCTCCTTATCTTGATAGCAGTAAATAAAACACAAAGGATAAGAGAAGAGTCTAGGAACCCACCAAGTCCACTAAAGAGATAAGGATTGTAATAAGAATGACAACCAAACTATGAACACATATGGTGTGCTATAATCTCTTTGTCTTTAATATATAGTAATCCAAGAAGAACACTTGTTTAGTCTCTCATTTCATGGTTTATTATTTTTTGACATCACTAGAAAGATTTACCTCCGCATCCTTGGCCAAGTTCTTATTAATGTGCAACCATCCTGATAAAAAATTCATGAGATATATGACTTCCTCAAACCCGAAGATACAAATCCTTTCTTCACCATTAGACTGACATCATACCACCAATGACACGCCCAACAAAAACTACGTTTCCAGGATTTCATTACCATGGGATTATCCATGCATCAAATAACACTATCAAATTGAACACATTCGAAATGATCTCAATTTAAGTGACAAAAACACATGTCTGTATATCGAAAAATCCAATGACACTTAAAATATGTGGTGTTACTATTAGCATCTTTTTCCCCATGATCTAACAACTATTGATTTCTAAGTGAAAAATTCATGAGAATTAGTCTCAATGCTTATGAGACCCCAACACTAGATATTCAAATATCAACTGTGTCAAGTCTACAAGATGTATCTAGACCATATGAACTTTTTTAAGATTAATGTCATAATATCTCTAGGTTCTCATTATAGACTACTATCTACTATAACATTTTGATGTGACACTTAATCTATGGAAATTCCTATATAATAGTGGACACAAAAAATTCTACACTAAAATGGTATGAATGAATCATATATATCTAACTATAAAAATGATATAGTAATTAACAGTACTGCATTTATTTGTCTTGGGCACCCACTATTTCAACATTACCACTTTCACTAGAGCCAACATGCTAGAAATACTTATTAGCTACTCGCATGAAAAGATTATGCTTCTGCAGGGTAACGACTTTCACTACTGGGTCATTCATGTTTATGCCACGTGGTTATTCTTTTATATTCAACCTCACCTCCTTGAGTAAAAACACTAAAGAAATGGAAACCCCAAGTGTATGCCCTTTTTTCTACTATCAAAACATGAAATCTTGGTAGAAATAATATAATAATTTAAATTTTTTTTATACTTTGCTTACTAGGAATGATTCTAAGAATTGGAACAAATCATTTCATTTAATAATAGCTTCTTATCTACCTTATAAGCTACATAATACTCAATTTTTTGTAGGTATGGATACCACTGTCTTTTAGGAGTTGGTCTCGCTCAACACCTTAGTCTAATTATAATATCATAATATATTGATCTTAAGGATGACTAGTTTGTATTCCATGAAACTAGTATCCTTTCCTCTCCACATACTTGGTAGCTATATTTAGTACATTCCTAAGTACAATTTGACAGTACTGACTTCTTTACATGCATCACTCCTAGGTATAACTATTATTTTCCTACCATAATGTATATGTTTGACATATCATTTCTTTTAAATATAATGACATATGTGATTGATCCATCACTAAAGAGTATGCAACTCAAAACATCACTTAATCTAATCTCATGCATTTTTATGTATACTTGTAGATATTTATGTCAAGTAATACTAGAAATAATTATCATCTTCAATTGTTAAAACTTATATTTTTCAATACCATGTCACTATATGTATGATTAACTATGTCCACACAACACATAGATCCACCTGAGTAGATTCAGTTCAATAGAGAATAGGTTGCTACATTAAGGAACTCACTGAAGAATAGTTTTTTTTATTTTGGTCATAACAATCTGTAAGACCAATAGTATGTTTCTATATGTTGCAAAAATTTAATTCTATAAGAAAAAAATTGTGTTCCCACTAATCATTGACCCATGGAAGAGATTTATTCCAAATGTAAATTCTATGATTGACATTCTTACTTTAATCTTAAACTAGATTTACATAAAATTCACCTTTATTGGAATTTTTTGATGTAACAATCCCTTTTTGGTTTCATATTATAGACACCTTACATGAATGTTGGTCTTGAAATCCAACTTCCAATTAAATGGTCAATGAAAGTAGATATGATAAGAAAAATTGTAATGGATTTTCGCATAATGACTAGATGTAACCAATTAAAATTTATTGGTATCATGCTTATACCATACATGTATTATCTCACTTGAATCCCCATCACAATATTCAATTTAATAAGCCCCTTTGAATCTTGATACATGGAATTCATTATATATTTATTCGTTTATTTTCATATATTTATTACTTGTAGGAATTATTCTTCTCACTGAATAATCTATCACCATCCATGGTGAATATTAAACCATCCCTACGTTTTTAACCTTCCTGCAAATTATGTGTCTCTAGAAAATTCCACTTCCCCGTTCACTTGTGGAACTTGTTCCTCTGACAACTATATTTGTATTTCTAGAATTGACGAAACCCAAGTCAACTTAGCTCCCACTATATCAGGTAGAGATTTTAATCCTTATTTAGGAATGTTTTATATCACATAACTAACACTTTTTAATATTTTATATTTATGTAATATCCCATAAAACTGTAAGGTTAATTACTTAGATGTATAATGTGTTTATCTTGATGAAAGTTAATTTATATGATATAAAAATTCATTTCATATAAACAAAAGTCTTATGAAGTAATGGATTTCCATCATATTATGACTTATATGATATCCATTTTCATGTTAGTTGGAAAATGGTGATGGGATTTCTCTATTATTTTTAAAACATGCCTTGAATATAATAGAAGTTTTTTCCATTTGAAATATTGATAATACATATATCATCACTCTTAGGTATAAAATATACATTTATGAATTTATACGTGCTACATTTTTTTCATTGTTAATATGATAAAATTATCATCAATCCTACTCATTAACATAAATTTCTTTATGTAGATAATGTATTATAAAATTTGGAATTAATCCATGCTACATTATCATAATATAGGAATTCTTGGCGAAGATATTTTTTAGCATGGCGACCTGAAGAAACTCATATATTTTAACCAAACATATATAAAACTTCACTTTATCAATTATTAATGTGTTAAATTAACCTAATTAAGTATATTTAATACTATATTACCCTTGGAATAGTTTACTCTCACTTGTTGAACAAATTCCTAAAAGCCTTATGGCATACCTTTATTTCAAATGGTTTCTTTATGTAAACTAAATAAGTTTGTTAATTGATAATACCTAAGGTATTTTTTTTACTATGTCTCAATACCAAACATGGTATATATTTGACATCCATTTTTATTTTTTCATGACAAAAAATTGAATTTCCACAATTGCGTAAATAATTCTTTGATTTTATATTCATCACATATCGCATATGATTTAAGTATCACTGAATTATTTGCAGAGTATGATACACCCCAATAAATAATAATTCATTAACAAATAATAATTTATCCTTGTTCCCAAAGGAAACATGAGATAAATATTTTTTTTATAATTAGTAATAGTTTGACAAAAATCAGTAACATGGCAATTCGAAATTATGTGTTTCTCACTACTAACTTAATAATCACCCTTTTCAGCCACATGGAGAAAAAAATACTTTGAATAATTTTTATAATAATTAATTGGTTACTGTGTTTCAATAAAACTATTTTAAATGAATATTGTATTAAATACCCAAGAAGTTTTCCCAAAATATTTAATTGATGAATATACATTGATGATGAAGGGGGAACTATCTTATTCTATTCAGTTCATTATGATTAAACGTTAATATAATTATTCGATTTTATGTGAAGTGAATAACCTCATGTTTAATAACCATTAAAATTTCATTAGTAATCATTGTGAATTTACCTTTGGAATATTACTTTTCATTAGTTGTTTCTCCTTTCCTTTCAATGAATTATACCAAAGAACTAAATATTAACTTCTTAAATATACTTACTTGGTGATCCTTATCTAAATAGTTGATGAAGCTTTTACTCTATTCTTCTCATTTAGTAACCATAAATGAAATAGGAGTTAATGGGTGAATATTAATATCTCAGGATCAATCTCAATATTACATAACTCTACTATAATTATCACAAATTCATATTTTTCTTCACTTTCTTCTTGAATGCTTTATGGAGTTGAGGTAACATGTGTAATCATTCATGTCCCGATGTTGTAACCACAAAAAACGTCAGAAGTTTCTGATAGAAATATGAAATAACTATCATTTTCTCGATTCAAGAGTCTTTAGTAAGTATTTAACACCCTCTCTTTTTATGTGAATTAAAAGGTATTGGGACACCAACACCTTGAATTTCATATACTGTAGTATTTTGTGCAAGCACCTAGACTACAGTTGTGAATTCAGGTTGGTTTGGACATTTACTTTTTCCAAAGAGTATCACAGGGTATTTTTATGTTGTATTACATTTCCATTTTCTATAGAACAAAAAGCTAGAATATTGTACTTTAATCTTAATTGTAGAATTATAAATTATAAATTAGTTTAAAAATTTAATGTGACCCAATATTCTATCAAATTCGTGGAACCCACTATACTAGAATAAAAACACTTTGTCTCTTGATTGATCTAGTGGAAAATATCTTGAAATCACCCTTCATAGTCCACACGATTTGGCTACACCCCTACTCAGAGGGTTCAAGGTATGCTTTTGACCTTCCAACTACATTAACGGGTGGGTCCTCGGTTTTTTGACTGAATTCCCAACATCAAAAATCATAACACGATTTACTCAATGTGTGCCTCTAAAATGATATAAATTTATCAATAGTGAATCACCTCTACCAATTTAGTTAATTCATCCCTCCAGTACAATAAAAACTTCCCTTTAGTAAGAGTCATCTAATCTTTGGAATGAAGAGCACCCCGGATATCTGGTATTGTTCAAATTTCAATGATGGAAGGAGGTTAAAGACTTAATATTACTTATGGATTTTTTGTCTGTTTTTTATAGATGAATGTAATCTATTTCTATTAATCATGTTCATCTATGTTTTTTTCTAACAACTAAACATTAATAGAAAAAAATACATCCCTTCATTATTCATTTTATATTATTATTTTATGTATTTTCCCATTGTTATAAAATGAATAAAATAATAAATAATTGTATAAAGGAAACCTATTACCCATATGATCTTGGGAATCTATAATGGGTCATCTATATAAATTTAATGGAAAACCCACAACCTAAGGGGTATCATACCTGATTCGTTGCTTGACTCATGATACAGCTCATCCCTGTCCAATATGTCTTCTGCTCGTCTGGACTAACAACTCATCTTGGTGGGGTGCATATCTTATCTGGCATACCACCTCATCATGGTGTGGTTTGTGTCTTACAAAATCCTATTCTTGGTGTACCTCCTTATCTAGGCGAGGATCACGTCATATGCCATCTTCATCCAATTGCATAAAAAATACCCACACACTGGCGAGGGGACTAGGGGTAATATACATCAAATAAAAAAAGATGTTGATTTCCTTATATGTATTGAATGAAAAAAGAGATTATGCACATACCATCTAAATTAATTAATTATTAAAAACATTTAATGATGTTTAAAAATAATTAATTATTCAAATCAATCATACATTGGTTGGGTAATTCTCTAGACTCGTCATAGGTAAATAATATGTGTGATTAAAATTAAATTGAATTAAATTAATTACGAAGTCTTATTAATTAAATTAAATGAATTAAGTGAATTCAAATAATTTTTTTATTTTTTCTAGGGTTAATCTAATTTTAATTAAAAAATGAAATTAAATAATTAATTTAATTTAAGACCAGAATTAAATTATTTTCATCCAGGTTGTTAAATTTTTTATTTTAAACAAAAATTAATATATTAATATATTAATTTATTTAATTTATTTTTGAAATTAATTTAATGAAATTAATTAATTTGGATTAATTTGGATTACTGTTCAGGTCCCGAAATACCATTATGGCCCATTTCGGGTCACTCCAAAATCGTGCCCACGGGTAACAGGCCAGACAAAGACCGTTCTGATTTATTCTATTCTTAAAGTTCTACCGTGACCTATTACAGGATGGGAAGACTTATCAACTCCATTTTGGGGCTAAACATATCCTGCACATACTTGATAGAGTTGAAATGGGTACCCCGCTACGTAATTTGGCCACTATGACCCACTAATGTGGTGGCGTAGTGGTGTGGGATTTCAGTGATAGTTGGGAGAGGAAGACTATGGGTGAAACACCAGGACGGGGTGATGTCAACCAATCAAATCGCACACAAGAATGTGAGGAGTTGGACATTCCATGGTTGAATCCCATAGGGATAGCAGCGATCGACACAGATGTGGTGAGGGGTTGGAGCGACGTCAGAAGGGAAGATCAAGGAAGCTTGAATCTACAGGAGGATCTGAGGAACGTGATTCACACACACAATATGGCCAGCCAGCGATGGAGGTCGGAAATGATGGACGGAATGGGGATCCCGAGAGGCATAGAAAGTCAGAGAAGACCATCTTTTGGGTCTATCAACCCATTTTATTAGTGGTGAATTCCACACTCTTCACAGGATTTAAATCGTCTTAGGTTGGGCACATGAATCTTACCCTCAGGTTGGGGTTTTCGACAAAAATTCCCCCATTATGCACTTTTTGGGTTTTTTTACACTACCACTGCTGGAAATTCTTGTAAAAATTTCAACCAGAAATTCCTGTGCAAATTTTCAATGGAAATTCGTTTTTAAATTTCCATTGGAAATTCCTGTGTAAATTTCCACTAGAAATATCTAGTGTAAATTTCCATTGAAAATTTTATATGTATCCAACCTTATTACATATATAATCTTGAATTTAGTCTAGAAAACACATACTTTCACATTGAATATCTTTTCAAGTTTAGAGCTTTATAGAAATAGGATAGTATATTCATGACATTACACATTCTTACAGAGTGGATACCATAAAGACAGTTTCCATTTTTTTCAAAATATAGAACATTAAAACATAAAACAAGACTCCTTGACAATTCTTCAACATTTAACGTGTCTTACTTCCTTGTATTACACATCCATTAACCTGTGAAAAATCATTTAAAACTTGTGAAGAGCACAAAATCTTGGTAAGGGATGGAAAAGAGGGAAAAATCACATTAGTCCATGAATACTAATAACGTATGAAAGCATTTTCAAAAGTCATTATTGTCACCCTTATATAATTAATCTGTGTAATATGAGATTTACACAAGATCCACACAAAACATGAGAACATAAATAAAATCATAAAGGTAAATTTGGGAATTAATTACATAATCTTGTAACCATTCTTGGCGACCTTATAATTTGTAACCTTCACCACTACCTTACTTTGTGTAACTATCGCAGTTACACTTGGAGCAACCATATAGCCGACCTCTAACATACTCATTACCAATGAATTGGAGGAAAATATAGGTCCCACCCTTCATCATAAATAATTCCAAAGAACCAAAACATAATCATACAACATGAATAATTCCATAAAAACATTACTTTGGAATTTCGTAAAACGGAATATAAAAAGAGGATTTTCAAAGAACATCCCCTTATAAATATCATACAATTTAATAGTGAATTAATGGAGTGGTTGGAGTATTTATATATATTATAAATAAACATAATGAAACATAATATAAATATAACCCATCACACAAACAATTTAAATAGCATGTAAATAATGAAGTAGAAGGTTAACCCAACGAATGGAAATCTGGTTAAGAATTCCCTTACCTCGGGCTTGTCTTAGTTCCCAATTGTTTAAAAATACTGTATAATGGTTAAAAGTGTGTTATACATATTTTAAAGAAAACTTTTCATGTTTATAACATCTTTTATGATCATTTCATAACATCATTTCACCCTTAATTGTTAGTATTTTTTCCATTGCACTATTTTTTGTTGAATTCTTTACATGATTTCTATGATAGGTTCATGGTGGACATTCTTGCCGATTGGAAGTGAATCACCAGAATTCGAGTGGATTAGTATTTTCATATATCCAGTAATATAAATTATTACATTTATAATTTTGAATTATTTTATGAGTATGATTCATAAGTTAGAATATTAATGATGTTCGTTTAGATCATTTTATGGTTATTTGATAATAACAACCCTGTTTTGTCTTATAAATTAGAACCATGAGTAAAAAGGAATTACAGAACCATGGATGAGTCATAAAACCTATATTATAACATGGTTCAGCCATATAAATGGTTTCATTACCAGACTTGAAGGAATTAATGGAAATTGAAATCACATCATCCACAATGTTGATAATTCGACACAAACAGACGATGTTTTTATTTTTTAAATAATTGGAAGAATAAGAGAATAATGATGAGTAATTTTCCATAAAAATGATAAAATATAGAATATACATGATTTATGGAGATTTCATGCCTCTTGGGTAAGGAGATATGAAGAAATAATAAAGAAAAAACTCAAAATAAAAGAATAATTGTGAAATCGCTTAAAAACAATTCGACAGGATAACGGCTACGCAACATGGTTTTAGAAAATATTTAAAACAGAGGGGAAAAGGGTCACCCATCCAGAAATGAATCATAATATAGTGAATATCAAGAATAATAAAGAAAATAAGAACATGGTATGGAAACATTAATGTTATTCCACATAAAATAGAACTTGAAAGGAAAAAGAATGAAATTGGGAATTTTCTTACCTTGTAGAGTAACCCTTATTACAAGATGGTTGGGACCTTGGGGGCTTGAGAAAACCTTGGGAGGTTTACTATCAAGGTAAGGAGGCCAGATCATCCTTGAGGGAGAATTGGTAATGAATTCAATGAAAGGAAGAGTTGGTATTTATAGGAAAAGTGAGGGATTATTTTAATAATTTTCAATGGACACCTCATGTGTGGTATTTACAAAACCATGGGCTTTCCCATGGTATTTTCCCATGGTATAAGCCACTTGGGACACATAAAATGTTATTTTACTATAAAAAAGTCTACAAAATCTATGTCAACATTATTATATCATTAATGATGTCGTTAATACACTGAAACTAAAAACTGTATTTTTTTACTATTCACTGAAAAAACAATTGTTTCAGAAACATTCCCAAAATATAACCTAACCATTTATCAACGTGTAGATTTCAAAAATGAATTCCATTTTCTGAAAATAATTTTCTAAATATTATTAATTTAATTTTTAAATAAAAGTATACTTAATTCCAAAATTAAAAGTTCTAATTCCACAACTACTTCTTTATCACAAGGAAAAATTAACCAGGATGTTATTATCTTCTAGCCTTAAGAAAAAAAATAATAATAAAATTTACTATTAATTAGGGTTATATCACTATTAATATTACTATTCATAAGGTTATGTAACTATTCACAAAAAAACAATTTGGTTCTAATAGACTCCAAATAACATACTGAACACAATTGTAGATGACAATTTCTTGAAATTCAAAACATAGAAGTAGAAAAGTTTTGTTTTAAAGGATAATTAAAAATATCTATTCAAAACAAAGTTCCATTCATTTCTATTTTTTTTTGAAAAAATGGGGTGTTACAAATTTCATATGAAAATTTCCACATGAAATTTACACAAAAAAGTTTCACTTAAAATTACAAAGAAAATATATTAATACATAAGTAAAAAATAAATATTTTTATTGAATATTTGAATTAATATTTATGGTGTAAAATATATGGATTCATAAGATTTAATAAAAAAATGATAAAGTATGTATAGGTCGATGATTTTACTCCCAAGATACTCATTCTGCAAATTTCCAGTGCAAACATCGAATGGAAAATTCTAGTTCAAATTCACACTATAAATTACAAAGAAGGTATATTAATACACAAAACATGTAAATTTTCACCTAAAATTTACATTGAGAATTTAAAATATAAAACATTAGTGAAATTTTCCATCGAAAACATTTAGTGAAAGGTTCGATTCAAATTTCCAATGGAAAATTTTAATGTGCTTTTTTTCAATAGATATTTTTATTTAAAAATCGATGTAAATTTTCACTAAAAATTTCCAATAAAAATTCAATGTATGATGAAATTTTCCATAAAATCTAAAAATACACAAAGAAACACATTAAAATACAATTATATATGATAATGTTAAATTATATATATCACAGGAAAATTGTATTGAGTAAATTTTCCAAACCTATATAAAAACATCCAAGTAAATTTGCATTGAAATTTGGTGTTTTACATTTATATTATAAATCCCCACTGATATATATATATTCTAAAAATAATCAGTGCAAATTTACAGTACAACACAAATTTTCAATTTGGATTTCCAATTAAATTATAAGTAAAAATAGTTTAATACGTAAATAAAAAATGCAAATTTCCACTGAAAAATCACTTCAAAAATTTGAAAAGAAAATTGTTATATTATATTTTCAATTTGGATTTCCACTTAAATTATAATTGGGAATATATCAATTCACAAATAAACAATGCAAAATTGTAGTGGAAATTTCTACTATAAATTTAGAATCCAAATTTCTTCATAAAATGACAATGAAAATGAATTAATATAGAAAAAATTGGTAGTTTTCACTGGAAATTTTCATTAAAAATATGCATTAGAAACATTTAGTGAAAATTTACAATGGAAGATTGCAGTTCATATCTCCATTTAAGATTCCTGTTAAAATTTCCACTTGATTTTTACAATAATTATACTGTAATTTTAATTAAATAAATTATAAAATATATACATGTTTAAATTTTTAGTGTAGATATATTAATATATGAATAATGTAATTTATGGTGAAAATTTTCAATATAAATTTCCATATGAAATTTCCAACACAGATATTAATAGGAAATTTATAATTCAAATTTTGACATAAAATTTAATTAAACATATATTAATATATAAATAAAAATGCAAATTTTCACTAAAAAATAATTTAATGACCACTATTATATTTTCTGTACTTATAAAAAACAAAAATTTGCTTGAATTAATATTTTTAAAAAATGACCATATTAGTTTTTGAGTAAAACAATGAAAAAAATGCCATAAATTTTAATATCTTGAAACCTTATTTTGTTTAAACAATGGATAAATTTCAATATAAAACAGATATGAATTTTAAATTTTCACTAAAATTTTATACTATAAATTTTCACTCTAAAATTGTTTAGGAAAAATCTAAAATAAACATTTTTTATATATTTATTATATATTTATTATTATTATTAAACCATTTTTATTTTCTAATATTATAAAAGTTTATAATAAAAGATTTTATTTTTACTTATTATATTTATTTAATAAAATATCTGACAGAGTAGGAGTATTATCATCCAACAGTTTCGAATGAGAAATTTTAAATTTTAAAATACATTTTAAATAAAAAACCAGATCTATCGCTACATCACGTTTTTGCTGGGTGGAATTTGTCATGTGGTGTACATGACCCTCAGGTCCAATCATTAGTCTTGAGATGAAAATTTTTTCTCTTCACCCCCCAATTTTTTTCTAACATTTCATAGATATTTAAATAATAATAATAATTATTATTGGTGTTAATAAAATAATTATTATTATTATTTATAATTATTTATAATTTTATTTGCAAGACAGTATTTATGTCATAGTGTTTGGTCAGAAGAGTTTCAGTTAACTAAAAGTGAAAAAAATATGTTAATAAAAAATTATTCCTCAGACCACAATTCAATCCTTATTAAAAAATTTAAAAAGTTATTATAAGGTAATTCAAAATCATGTTGACAATTTTTCTTTTCTATTGGGAACCAAATTATGACCTCTACATAATTTCAATTCAAATTAACGTTTCTTGGAGTATAAAATTTATAGGATAGATATAATACCAATTGAAGGTATCATGTTCATAGAGGAAACTGGTGGGCTTGAGATTTAAAAAAATTTCATCGTTGGAGTGACAAAACATATCTTATATAATGATTTAATCCTCAGTACTGTCCTGAGGATCTCTCATCAATTAAAGGATCACAATAAATAAACTGAAAACATAAATTTTCGGATCTGAATCCCTGCTCGACATCTTCTTGTCTAAAGTGATCACTACATGATGGATCCATAGCAGTATCCCTCTAGTTCACCCACACATATTTCGAAAATCTGTTGGAGGGTCATTCATCATATTCTAGGTGATAGCGTAAAGATATGACATAACCTTCGACGCCCTGATGGCCACCATGATCCTCTTCCTTGGATGCTTGAAGGAATTCATGGATCATTAATCGGAGTGATATACTTTCTCACTCCCTCCCTAGTAAGTGGGAGCAGAGAGAGGCTTTAATTCAAAGTGGGTATACAGTTGGAGTTTCTTGGTCGGTGGTCCACGTGGTATAATTTCGAGCATGTCTTCTGGATGATGTGTACATGTCCTAGGGGGTCAACTCAATATTCCATGATGGTCTATTGGATATGCCTTGATTGGTAAATGGACATGCCTTGATTTTCAATTGGACATGTCTTGATTGTTTGTTTGGAATTTCATTATCGTATTCTTGAAATTTCTTGATTGTCTATTAGACATGTATTCATTTTCTGTTGGAAATGTCATGCGTGTTGCTCAGACATAGAAGACATGTCCAAGGGTGCCTTCCGGACATATCCTGGAGGTTTGGCGTGACCAAAGTTTACATGTCAATGAACTTTTTCATGGTCAACTGGATCATCCTAGATGTCTTCACATGATCAATTTAATATTCATAGATGTATTTTCATGATCAAAGTGACTTTTCCTTAGGTTTCCACATAATTTAGGTTACATGTCAAGGGTTTCATGAAAATGTTGACATGTCGATAAGATATCATATGATCTACCTGAATTTTCCAAGGCTAGATGCGTGATCAACCTGGATTTTCCATGGTCTATATTGATCAATGTAACAAATCCAAGCCACTTAATGA
Organism: Viscum album; assembly: GCA_963277665.1. NCBI lineage: Eukaryota > Viridiplantae > Streptophyta > Magnoliopsida > Santalales > Viscaceae > Viscum > Viscum album. The sequence continues at coordinate 35,330,644 of OY728163.1, forward strand.
CATAATAAGGCTAGTAGAGAGTCTCTTGATCATGTGATCTTAGTATAATGGTGTTGTGGGGTCTTGAGAAAATGTTTAATAATCACACATGTATAAGTGTTTGATATTTCATGTTCAAATGAATCATGTCTCAAATAATCACGGACAATGATTTAGAAGGGAGGAGTACAAGTACAAGGTTTATGAAAATACTGCACATACAAGTCCCTTCATGGTGATATGAGATCCTATCCTTGGGTCCATACATTCTAATGGAGTACTCACATTATTTCATCGCATGATGTTTAATTTATCATGCGATTTTCTATTGAGTCTTGTGATGGGTCAACCACCATATGCTAAGGATTCCTATAGAGTCCACACATATGGATGAGTGTTCATGGAACATGGGATGCACAGAAAAGAGTCTTTACATCATGGTCAAGCACCCAAGGTTCTTCATGGGGAGGAATGTTTCGATGAGTGTATGGTCATAGACACCAACATGGGTGAGCCTCATATCCGAGAGCATACACCGTGAGGACGAGGATGGGCATTATGAGATTGAGGGTTTTGTCTGTTAAATCTGCATGAAAAATAGGGTTCTATGTGAGAAGCATACATACATTGCATGATATTGGTCCCATGAACACCATGTGACTGCATGATCACAATGAGATTATTTGAGGGACTTTGTGGACATGCTCGGTGTCTTGCTCGCTGGTGCCTCATACATGGATGATTAATAGAATTATTTAATTTTGAAACCAGTGATGCATCATGTGAATACCTAGAATGATCCATGAATTTCATGATATTCAATTCATATCATTATCTTCAAGGGACCGTGTGATATTTCTTTCTGATCACCAGAAGAGGTTCTATGAAATCTGTATTCAGCGCTCAAATTTTCTTCCAGGTTCTCCTCATTTACCTACTTCTTCTTTTTTGATTCCATTCTCTTCTACCTTTTGATTTTTATGGGGGTAGTTGTATTTTATATAGGACTAGGAAAACTGATGCTGGTTCTGCCTACCATGGTGGGAATTCTGCAAGTGCAAGATACAGAAGTGGAGGCTTCAAATTATGCAAAAATGAGAGGCTCTTATGATGAATGTATTTGTTCCTCTTTATGATAATCCAAAGTGACATCTAGAAAGATTTTCATATCCATCACCATTTCACCACACAATTTATAGAGCATCAAATAGGTTCACAGTGGACCTTACATGATTGTATTCTCATGATCATGATTCTCATGGTCACACGACACTCAGGTGGACAGTCGCTTCTCCACGGATTGAGTGCATCAGAAATGCAATGGGTTCATTTTACCAATCTCATATACTTTTTGTGTCATTAGGATAATCATGTGATTTGAATATCTCTTCACATAATCCCTTTCATGTACATGTGTTATCATAGTAGACAAATGATCACTTGGCTGACTGACTTATGAAAAAAATGATAGGAATTTCTTGAATTGTTGATTTTCATGATACGTGTCTAGTTTCAAAAATACTCTTCACAATCATCACCACTCTAATTACATGATCCTCAGATCTTCTTGGGATGGATTCCTGTGGCTTAAAAGTCTTTCCTACCTCATATAATGACTCTACTTTCTTCAAGGAAGGGTAGTCATGAATGTTTTATGCATACAAGGGGAAGTCACATTATGGTATTTGATACATCAAGGAAAATAATTTTTCTCAATATTTAGAAATGGATATGGCTGTCTGTGGTTATTATCAAGTGATCAAGAATGAAATGTTGGGTGTGACTCTTAACTGTTGAAATAGCGGTGTTTGTGGGATCTGTAGGTGGGTGAAGCTTAAAGACGGTCGTGTAAATTTATTGGGTGGTTCACAGTGCTTTGATCTAATGATAGTGGTAATTTCCATATTTTTTTAAATGAGGGAACAATTTTGTTTCCTTATACATCCCACATCAACCTAATGAATGTTCAAGGAGTTCATAATAACTCCATTTGTGGTTGTATCACATCGATTTGGTAGTGGGGTCGATACCCACAGAACTAACACCATACCTCTCAATTTGCACCATCCCATTATGTTTCTCTCCTAGACACACCTACACATACCCATGCACTTACCACAAGAGAAATTCTCACCCAAGTCCACACTACTTGGATGGATAGTTGGATAGCTCCTTGGTCAGAGTTGGTTTGACTCCTGCATTGTTTCACCATATGACTAAGTTTCATCCATAATTTTTAATGTCATATTGTAAGGACATGGTCTGGTGGTTTATCAACATGCAAGGAGGATGTTAATCGTGCAGTTAAATGCCATGCGGTAAGGATATCGGTGAGTAAACTATTTAGAGTGTTACTCTTACTATGGATATTGGATGACTCTGATGTAACACCCCAACCCCAGTTACCCACAATCGGTGCATTATTACATAATATTGGCATGATCACAAAAGATCAAGTCTCGAAAGACTGATTAGTTTACTAGCCTTGTAATCAGTAGATACATTAATAATGTTTACATTACATCATAAAATGAAAACTACAACAACATAGTATACATAGTCCACACTCATATCCCCTCATACTATCCCTGCAGCTCATTCATGAAATATTTCTTCACATCTAAGGAAAAAATAAAACATAGAAAGGGGTGAGCTCAGATGCCCAGTAAGGATAACAATATAGCAGAAAATTTCATAAATAAGCATATAAATTTAAGGCAATGTATAACTAAAACAAAAGCCTTTAAAACATGAACTTCATCATAATATGGCAGAAATAAAATGAAATAACACCATTTACTTATTCACATGGATATTCTACTAGTCGAATAATCCCATGAAATATCAATAACCACTTTCATAATGATGGAATGCATAATGCCAGACTATCATAACCACATAGTCAAGGCCTTGTGCCAAGAATACAAATATGATTTTGTCAAGGCCATATGCCAAGACACTAGATTGTCTCACGAGACCTACTGATGCATCGAGGAGCTATAACAGGCTCCACCCATCACTTATTAAGTCCAATGCAATCCTCATATGAATAGGTTTATCATAACAGAAACATTCGTATTAAAACTAGCATACGAAATGTCAATACTTTATCCATAAACCATGAATGGTTTAAAAATAACACATCCACAGTCAAAAATATCACAAAACCTTCAATATAATATTGAAGTTTTTTATCATAATAAATAAACTTCAAATAAGCTTAAATTCCATCAAAGGATGTTGACATAGATGAAATCAAATCTATTTGAGAGAAATATATCTTTTTGAAATCATTTAAAAGTCCCATAATTATAAAAGAAAACATTTACTTTGAAAATATTCTTATAATCTTGAAAGGGAAGATTCTATGATTTTATAATAGTGGATAATAGCTGCACCCGCCGTATAAGTTAAAAAAGACATTCTTACCTTATTTCTGTCGAAAAGGTTAAAAGGACCTTGTTTGGAAAATGATAGAAAGATTCCTTTATAAACTTCTCATAAAAAGTTAAAAAGGGTATAAATGACTTTTACCCATAGTATGTTAAATAGTAATAATGATTTTAAATACAATTTTAAGAAACATTGATGTAAATGATAAAGAGGTCCCAGTATATAATTACGTATAAACAACCTTGGATAATGAAGAGATTGTGAGATAAACCCTTAACTTGTACTTTTCCTTGGTAGAGGGCAGGTTAACCTCCTGTATTATGTTTAAATAATTTTTATTAAATTGTACAAGAATCGTTTAAATTTATATGATATCATATATGATCTGTTAACATTGATTTGTTAATAATATCTTAGTATTATCGTTGTTTCGGGTGTTAACTTGCTCGTTTTCTTTTATATGTTTTGTTACATAAGCCTTTTTTGAAATGGATAGGTTGTATAATATTCATATAAATAATGATATCAAGTCTTTAAACATTATTTTTAATATTTTAATGAGAATTAGTCTTGAATGGATACGATGGGGAATGAATATCATCGCGTTTGTGGAGATTGTAGTCCATATGTACGCACGAGCGACAATTTCATTCATTTGATATTAAAATAATATATAAATGGATGGTAAATCATATATACAGAATAATTATCATGTTATATTTATTATTTATATGACTTAAACATCATTATTATACCCATTAAAATAAAAATTTATTGAATAACAATTACACCACGACGTGGAGACGGTAAGCCGTACGTATGCTCGTATGGTGACATGTCATTCAAAGGATGGATAGAATATTGAATATGGTTGTACCATATTCATAATAACATCACAGTATATATAATATAATTGAGTTATTATTTTTTAATGGGAATAACAAAGAAATAAGAAGTTGAAGAAGAAAGGAACTTGAAAGAGGGTGGTGAAAACATTACCTTTTCTTCGGGTTCTACATTTTGATTTGATCAAAATGTCTCCTTAGGTTGGATTTTTGACTAAAGAAATGCCACTAGGATGAAGGGACGATATTTGAGAGGGTATTTGGATAGGTTTTGGCCGCGCCCAAAGGCATTGAAGGTATAAATTTGAGAGAAGGGTGAGTTCCCTTTTATAAGAGGGGTGAGGGGCACCTTAAGAAAAACTAGAAATATTATTTTATAAAAAATTAATATTTGGTTTCTAATGGCTCCAAAGTGGATTATTTAAATTTTAATATGGGTATATGCAAAAAAAATTCATCCAATAGATTTTAGACAGGTTTGGGTCACTATATTAACCTTATCATTCAGTTTTAACTCTTAGTTAATTAGTTTGACATTTACAATGTCTCTTTGTATTTTTATATTATATAGTTTGTAAAAATACTATATACTTCCAAGAGACCACAAAGTGGTACATTAATGATACACCTATCCATATATATTTCCTTTGGTCGAACCTTTTATTTTTAGGAATAAAATATCAATTAATAATTTAATATTAGTTTTTAATACTCTTTTATGTCAATTTTGACACTATTGGGTATTTTGTTTCTGATAATTTCATAATAGCTTTATTAAATCGAAAAAAAATTATCTAACCAATTCTAATATGTAATATTAACCTAGAAAATTAGTGTAATTCATAAAAAGTCTCAAATTACATTGATTTTGATATTTATAATATAAATAATTTTAATATTTCATTAATTCGGAAATTACTGCTTCATCATTGTGTCGTAAATAAATTATATTATTTAATGTCTAAAATTTATAAATAAAATACCATTATGTAGTAAATATTTTTAGATTTCTAATGAATATTTATAATAGAATTTACCTTATGTATAACACTATATTAAAAATGTTTTAGTAATTAAACATTAATTTTAACTCTTTTAACACTTCTTTGAATTAAATAATAATAAAGTCCTAATCTAATCCAAGTGGACCTAAATGATAATATTTTATTCCTAAGGTTGTTTTTGGTTGAGATAAACTCGTCCAATAGAATTAGGACATGTGTTAAGGTAATATTAATATCATTTTTACCCTTAATTACCCTATTTACTTTTAACCGTTGTAAATAAAAGTTAAAAGTTACTATTCACCAAAAATTATTTTTATCTTATTGAACCACATTTTACTCCTTGATATTAACTGTGTCTCTCAGATTTTAGAAATTCCACTCACAGATGTAGTAAAATTATGTTTTATGTGAATTTCCAAATTCTCCTAGGAGGTGGGTAAAAGATGGTGAAAAGTTCAATAAAATTTGTATATATCTAAAATTATTCTAAACTAACTCCAATGAATTAAATTGGAATTATATAGGTATTATGTATATTTTTGGACCATAATTAAATTTAAATAAATAATTATTTAAATAAAAATTCGGTTTTAAACTATAACTCAATGTTTTTTCACTACTTATCAAAGATTGAATGTTTTAAGAAAAATACCAAAAATTCACCCTAAGATAATTTTGATATTCCAAATCCAAAAATGAAGTCCATTTTGAAAGATAAAATTCGTAAAATTTCAAAAAGTGGGTATTACTATTCATAACACATAGTTTTATTGGTTGTGGTGTGTGTCAGAACCCGAAGCTGCGTACAACACACACTACTGTATTATTCAAAGAGAAGCGTACCGTGGAAGCTTGGGGTGTTACATTCTCCCCCTCCTTAAAATAATTGCATTCTCGAAATTTCTAGTATACTACTGCATGAAGATAATTGGGTGGTTCTTCATCATAAGTTCCTCAACTTCCCATGTTGCCTCTTCCGTCTTATGGTTTCTCCATACAACTTTTATCAGACGAGTCATCCGGTTTCTCAACACTTGTTCTCTTGTATCAAGAATCCTGATGGGCTCTTCACAATAAGAAAGATCAGGTTCCAGTTCTAATTCCTCGTAAGTTAGTACATGCATTGGTTCTGGCATGTATTTTCTCAACAGTGATATGTGGAACACCTCGTGGACATTGGATAGACTTGGAGGCATTGCCAAACAGTAAGCTACATCCCCAATTCGTTCTAGAATTTAGAAAGGTCCGATGTACCTGGGACTCAATTTACCCTTCATACCGAAACGTATAACTCCCTTACATTAAGATACCATCAAGAAAACATGCTCTCCTACCTGAAATTTAAAATCCTTCCTTTAGTTATTGGCATAGCTCATCTACCTACTTTGAGATGATTTGATGTGGTTTTGGATTAATTTTACCTTTTCCATTGTTTCCTCCACCAGTTCTGGGCCTACAAGTTTTCATTCACCAACATCATCCCAACATGTTGGTGTGCGACATCTATTTCTGTATAACGCTTCATATGGTGTAATCCGAATACTTGAATGGAAGCTATTGTTATAGGGAAATTCCACCAGAGGTAAATATTGATCCCACATACCGTGAAAGTCAAGTGAGTAGGATCTCAACATGTCTTCTAAGGTTTGAATAGTCCATTCTGATTGTCCATCTATTTGAGGGTGGTAGGCAGTGCTCAAACAAAGTTCAGTATCCAAGGCCTTCTGAAGACTTTTCCAGAATATTGAAGTAAATTGAGGATAACTATCAGAAACAATCGATCGGGGTACTCAATGAAGTCTCACAAATTCATTAATATATAGTCTTGCTAGTCCTTCGAGTGGTAGATCTCCTCTTATAGAAAAACAATGTGCTGATTTGGTAAGACGATCAATAATAACCCATATTGCATCGTTCCTTCTAGAAGTTTTTGGTAGTCAAATGAAAAATTCCATCGTGATATTATCCCATTTCCACTCAGGTATGGGAAGAGGTTTCATGACTCCTCTAGGTTGTTGCCTTCTAGATTTCACTTGTGGAAAAACCATACATCTTGACACAAAATCAGCATTCTCCCTATTCTTGTTGTCCCACCAAAAATGTTCCTTCAAATCTCTATACATTTTGGTGCTCCCAGGGTGTATAGAGAAATTGGAACTATGATCATCATCCAACAATTCCCTTTTTAGATCAGGTATATCGGGAACACAAAGTCTCTTCCCGAATTTCAAAATTCCATCTTCATACACAAAGTCACTCAATCTCCCATCATCCACTTCTTTAATCTTTTTTTGAAATTCATCATCATTGGCCTAAGAACTCTTAATAATTTCTAGTAAAGATGGTTTGGAAACCATTAGAAAAAGCATTGCTGATTCACCTTCCACTGTTTTTCCCATGTCCATCTTCACTAGATCCATGAAAATCTGATCCCTTTCAATTATCATATTGTTGAAAACTCCATGATGTTTTCTGCTAAAATCATATGCCACCTTATTTTCCTTCACCGGGTGGTAGTGTACCGTGCAATCATAATACTTGAGTAATTAAATCCATCTACTTTGCCTTATGTTGAGTTATTTTTGTGAGAAAATATACTTCAAACTCTTGTGATCAGTATAATTCTCACATTTCCCCCAATAGAGGTAGTGTCTCCATATCTTTAAAGAAAATATCACAACAGCTAACTCAAGATCATGAGTAGGATAGTTTTTCGCATGAATGTTCAACTTTTGTGATGCATAGGCAATAACCCTATCATTTTCTAGAAGGACACAACCATGTCCTTTCTTCGATGCATCACTATAAATAACGATCCCATCATTCCCCGATGGTAGGGTAAATATAAGAGCATTGACTAATATTCTCTTATGTTCTTCGAAACATTCTTCACACTCTTTTGTCAATACAAATTTAACCCCTTTACGTGAGAGCATTGTTAATGGGTTAGCCAACCGGAAAAAATTCTCGATGAAACTACAATAATAACCTGCTGAACCAATAAAATTGTGTACCTTAGTTATACTCGTTGGTGCAGGCCATTTTTGGATTTCATTGGTCTTAGAAGGATCAATAGAGATTCCATCTTTAGAGACAATATGGCCAAGAAAACAAATCTCCTGATGCCAGAATTCACACTTGCTAAACTTCCCATATAATTCATGTTTTCTCAGATTCTTCAAAATAATTAGCAAGTGATTTTCATGATCTTAGTAGATTTTGGAGTATACCAAGATATAATCAATAAATACCACCAAAACATTGATCGATATATTCCTTGAAAACTCTATTCATTAGATCCATGAATACAGAGGGTGCATTAGTCAGCCCAAAAGGAATTATTGTAAGCTCGTAAATCCCATACCAGGTTCAAAATGCGGTATTCGGAATGTCTTCCTTCTTCACACACAACTGATGATATCCAGATCGAAGTTCAATCTTTGAAAAGTATTAAGCTCCATGCAGTTGGTCAAATAAATCATCAATGCGAGGTAGGGGATACTTGTTCTTTATTGCAATAGCATTGATCTCCCTGTAGTCAATACATTACCTCATAGATCCATATTTCTTATCAACAAAAAGGATAGGGGCACCCCATGGAGAAACACTAGGGTGATTAAATACCTTATTAATCAATTCCTCTAGTTTTTTCTTTAGTTCCAATAATTCCATAATGGAAATTCTATAATGGGTCTTCGATATGGGCCTTGATCCAGGAATTAAATCAATGGAAAACTCAATTTCTCATTTTGGAGGATGTCCAGGTAAATCTTTTGGAAACACATCTACATATTCTTTCACAATAGTCACATCCTCTATTTGATCATTCCTTTCCTTACCCACAATTATATCATTATCTTCCTCCCAATTAATTGAATTTAGTTGAGCTACTAGGGGTGGATCTAGGTAAGAATTATGTGGTGATGATTCTTCTCTAAAGATAAGGTGTTCCTTCTCATCATCATCAAAAATAGTAACCTCCTTCTTCTTATGATAAATTTTTTCATCATGGTCTGAAATCCAATCCATACTGAGGATTATATCAAATTCAATCATAGGTATGATGATGATATCCATAGATAAACGACATTTATGTGCTCTAATGGCATCTGATTCACAAAACTTTGTTGCAATGATACTTACCTTAGGAGTATTAACTGACAACTCCCTTGTTAAATCAAATTGGAAATATCTAATTTTCTTAGAAAATTGGGAAGACATGAAACAATGCGATGATCCAGAATCAAATAATGAATTTGCTAAACTTGAGGAAACCACTAAATTACCTACCACCACGTCTTTCAGAGCCTCTACCACAGCAGTAGTGATAACATAAGCATGGCATTGATCCCTTGGCTTTCTCTGAGGTAAGTTCCCCTGATTCTTAAGACATTCATTTTCATAATGTCCCATCTCACTGCAGTTGTAGCATTGGACATCGATAGCTTCCTTCATCCCCTTACAATCATGAGCTTGGTGGACTTCTTCACCACACTTTTAACATACTCCCATTCCTTTTAACCAAGTACCAGGGTGTTTCTTCCCACATTTACTGTAGGATGGATATTCAACTTTTCCATTCTTCCCCTTATTTCCATTCCCAGAGTGATCAACATATCTCTTCTTCTCCTGCTTTTCTTTGAAGTCAAAAGACTTAAAGAATTCCTTTTCTGTCTTGATAGTACATGAGACAATATCTTTGTACAATGAGAAGGTTTTTGAGACTAATGATCGATGGAGAAACAGTTTTAATCCCTCAAAGAAATGATCAATATTAATTCTTGTGTTACATATATAATCTGCAACATACCTCGCTAACCTTGTAAAGTTAGCCTCATACTTTACGACATTCCCATCCTCCTTTTTCCTCAGACTCAGAAATTGTCTTTCCATATCTGCTCGATGGTGACGAGGAAATAATTTTTATAAGAAAATATCTTTGAACTCCCTCCATTCCATATTTGATACTTCATCATCTTCCTTTGTGTTTTGTATCAATGACCACCATTGATCAGCATCTCCAGTGAGGCGATAAACTGCCATGATAACTTTTTCCCTTTCACTACTCCCCAAAGGCTGAAATATTATCTCTTTGGAATTTATCCATTGCCCAGCTACTAAGGGATTTGTACTCCCATTGAACATTGATGGTTGTTGCCTCATGAAGTGATATAACATTGATCCCCTATGCTGTGGATCAGTGTGCACCATACGGGTAAGGTTATTATTCATAACCTGAGTGAGTTGCCCTAGTACGGTGATTAGCTAATCATCCCCAGTTGCATCACCAGCTCCACTATAATTATCTTGAGTTGGAGGGAAATCCCTACATGGATTGTGTGCATTGATACAGTTTCCATTTCTTCCACTAGGCACCACTTCTGAAAAATGGCATAAACTAGATCAGTTTATGAATCAAAATTCAAAATTCCATACTTGTAAAATACTTAACATAAATTGAACTATTTATGGATATAATCCATAATCATAAAAAATGTTTTATTTGAGGAAATATATACTCATAAACCCTTTATAATGTTTTTTAAATAAAATGATAATTATCCTAAGCATATCCCCTGGAAGTGTCGTAACCAAGAGTGCAGTAAGGCCCATTGTCGTGTACTAGTTCTCATTCAAGTCTAGCTCAAAGTGGTGTTTTTGGGTTTTACCCCTAGGTACATCTATGCCAGAGCTTCCTCTACCTTCTCGTATCCAGACAGAGATGTATTTCTTGGAAACCTCACAAAATCTCTAAAATACCAAAATTCTAGGAAGTAATTCTATACAAATCCTCAAAGTTTATCTTAGGGCTATGTGCTCTAATCAAAGTTTATCTAAATCTAGCTTCTAAGGTTTGTACTAAACATCCTCTGATACGAACTATAATGCCAAGACCCCAGTTACCCAGAGTCGGTGAATTATTACATAATATTTTCATGATCACAAAATATCAAGTCTCGAAAGACCGATTAGTTTATTAGCCTTGGAATCACTAGATACATTCATAAAGTTTAAATTACATCATAAAATGAAAACTAAAAAAACATAGTCTGCATAGTCCACACTCATATCCCCTCATACTATCCCTGCAGGTCATTCATAAAATATTTCTTCACATCCTGGGAAAAATAAAACATAGAAAGGGGTGAGTTCTGATGCCTAGTAAGGATAACAATATAGAGAAAACATTCATAAATAAGCATAAACATTTAAGGAAGTGGATAACTAAAACAAAATCCTTTTAAACTTTAACTTCAGCATAATACGGCAGAAATAAAATTAAATAACGCCATTTACTTATTCACATGAATATTATACTAGTCGAATAATCACATGAAATATCAATAACCAGTTTCATAATGATGGAATGCATAATGCTAGACTATTATAACCACATATTCAAGGCCTTTTTCCAAGACTAAAAATAATATTTTTTCAAGGCCTTAGGCCAAGGCACTAGTTTGTCTCATGAGACCTACCGATGCATCGAGGATCTATAGTGGGATCCACTCGTCACTTATTAAGTCCAATTCATTCCTCATTTGAACAGGTTTAACATAACATGAACATTCGTATTAAAACTAGCATACGAACTGTCAATACATTCTTCATAAAACATGAATGGTATAAAAATAACACATCCACAGTCAAAAATATTACAAAACCTTCAATATAATATGGAATTTTTGTATCATAATAAATAAACATAAAATAAGCTTAAATCCATCAAAGGATGTTGACATAGATGAAATAAAAACTATTAGAGAGAAATATCTCTTTTTTGAAATCATTTAAAAGTAACATAATTATAAAAGAAAAAATTTACTTTGAAAATATTCTTATAAGCTTGTAAGGTAAGCTTCGATGATTTTATAACGGCAGAAAATAGCCCCACCCACCGTATAAGTTAAAAAATACATTCTTACCTTAATTCTGTCGAAAGGAATAAAAATGAACTTTTTTGGAAAATGACTGAAAGATTCCTTTCTAATATTCTTATAAAAAGTCAAAAAGGGTATAAATGACTTTAACCCATAGTCTGTAAAATATTAAGAATGATTTTAAATAATGTTTTAAGAAACATGGATGTGGATGATAAAGAGGTCCCAGTAGACAATTACATATAAACAACCTCGGATAATGAAGAGATTGTGAAATAAACCCTTACCATGTACTTTTCCTTGGTTGAGGGTATGTTAACCTCCTGTATAATGGTGAAATAATTGTTATTAAATTATAAAATAATAATTTAAATTAATATGATATCATATATGATATTTTGACATTTCTTTGTTAATAATATCTGAGTATTATCGTTGTTTTGGGTGTTAACTTACTCATTTTATTTTATATGTTTTGTTAAAAAAAGCTGAGTTTATTATGTATAGGTTGTATATTATTCATATCCAGAATGATATCAAGTCCTTAAACATTATTTTTAATCATTAAATGAGAATTATTCTTGAATGGATACGATGGGTAATGAATCTCATCCTGTTTGTGGAGAAGGTAGTCCGTACGTACGCACGAGTGACAATATCATTCTTTTGATATTAAAAATATATATAATTGGATGGTATATCATATATAAAGAATCATTATCATGTTATATTTATTATTTACATTAATTACAAATAATTATTATACCCATCCAAATAATAATTTATTGAATAACAATTACACCATAACGTGGAGACAGTAATCCGTACGTACGCACACATGGTGACATGTCATTTAAAGGATGGATATAATACTGAATATGGTTGTACCATATTTATAATAACATCATAGTATGTATAATATACATAAGTTATTATTTTTGAGTTGTAATAACATGGAAATAAGAAATTGAAGAAGAAAAGAACTTGAAATAGGGTGGTGAAAACATTACCTCTTCTTCATCTTCTTCCTTTTGATTTGATCCAAAGGGATCCTTAAGTTGGATTTATGACTAAAGAAAGGAATCTAGGATGAAGGGAGGATATTTTAGATGGTATTTGGATAGAGTTTGGGTGAGCCCAAATGCTTTAAGGTATAAATATGAGAGAATGGGGAGTGCCCTTTTATAAGAGGGGTGATGGGAACCTTATGAAAAGCTAGAAATATTATTTTATAATAAATTCATATTCGGTTTCTAATGGCTCCAAAGTAGATTATTTAAATTTTAAGATGGATATTGGTCGAAACCCATTCAACCAATAGGTTTTATACCAGTTTGGGTCATTATATTAACCTTATCTTTTAGTTTTAACTCATAGTTAATTAGTTTGACATTTACCATGTCTCTGTATTTTTATATTATATAGTTAATAAATTTACTATATACTTTCAAGAGACCCGCAAGTGGTCCATTAATGATGAAAATATCATTATATAAGTAATTTAGTCGAACCTTATATTTTTAGGAATATAATATTAATTAATAATATAATATTTTTTTTGAAAACTCTTTTATGTCAATTTTGACACTATTGGGTATTTTATTTTTGATGATTTCATAATATCATTATTTAATAGGAAAAAAATTTATATAACCAATCCTAATATGTCATATTAACCTATAAAATTAGTGTAAATCATAGAAAGTTTAAAATTACATTTAATTTGATATTTATAATATCAATTATTTTAATATTTCATTAATTAGGTAATTACTTCATCACCATTGTGAAATAAATAAATTAAATTATTTAATATCTAAAAATTATAAATAAAATACCATTATTTAGGAAATAATTTTATCTTTCTAACTAATATTTATAATATAGTTTATATTATGTATAACCCTATATTAAAAATGTTTTAGTAATTAAGCTTTGATTGTAAAACTTTTAACTCTTCTTTGAATTAAATAATAATAAATGTCATAATCTTTTCCAAGTGGACCTAAATGATAATATTTTCTTCCTGGGTTTTTTTGGTCAATATAAACTTGTCCAATAGAATTATAAAATGTGTTAGAATAATATTAATATCATTTTTACCCTCAATTACCCTATTTACTTTTAATCGTGATAAATAAAAGTAAAAAGTTACAATTCACCAAAAATTATTTTTATCTTATTGAACCACATTTTAATTCTTGATATTAACCATGTCTCTCGGATTTTCTAAATTCCACTCACAGAAGTGGTAAAATTATGTTTTATGTGAATTTCCAAATTCTCCTAGGAGGTGGGTAAAAGACGGGGAAAAGTTCAATAAATGTTTTATATATCTAAAATTATTCTAAAATAACTCTAATGAATTTCATTGAACTTATATAGGTATTATGTATCTATTTTGACATTAATTAAATTTAAAAAAAATAATTATTTAAATAAAAATTTGGTTTTAAACTATAACTCAGTGTTTTTTCACTATTTATCAAAAATTAAATGTTTTCCGAAAAATACCCAAAATTCACCCTAAGGTGATTTTGATATTCAGAATCAAAAAGTGAAGTCCATTTTGAAAGAAAAAATTTATAAAATTTAAAATAGTGGGTATTACTATTCATAACGGCTAGTTTGATTGGTTGTGGTGTGTGTTAGAACTCGAAGTTGCGTAAAACACATGCTACTGTATTATTCAAAGAGAAGCGTACTATGAATTCTTGGGGTGTTACACTTATGAATTTTTCATGAGTTTATATATCCTTTAACTATATCAATATTTCAAATTCTTACCTCTCTAAAAAATAATTACAAAAAATATTCCCTCTAATGTATTTTTGAGACATCGATGGTATGGGTAATGGTTATCTGGGCCAATCAACCATGCCTTGCTCAACTCCATAATTGATGGGAGATCCATCAAACCATTATATATAGAATAATAAATGAAAAATTAGATATGTTTCATTTATAAATAATAGGATTTCATCAATATTTGTTTTGAAACAAGGTTGCATATCCTTGGGAGGAATGTGTCCCTTTTTCTATTGTGAAACATGTATGTTTTGTTCAAAATTTTCATATGACTAGAGCTGAGATTTAGGTATCATTGGTTTTAGTATCTCCTTTTCCATCTATTCCTAAATCCTTTCATTTGAAGGTAGTGCATCTTCTTATTGTATAACCCAGCAAAAAATAGTAGCATAGTGGGTTTCTTGTCTTTTCAACCCTAACTCATTTGGTTTCCTTATTTTTGGGAGTGTAATAAGACCATTTATGATGGCATAATCAAATTACAAGGGGTATGTTATGATTATAAGGATTAAATCATCCATTTATTTTCACCATGTAATGTAAAACATGTATCTTATTTCATGAACTATATATAGCTATGTTAATTTTGGAATATTGTTTAGTTTGGAGTATTGGATGAAGAGTCCTAGTATTTATTAGTAAATGCTAGGTGTTAACAAATTGGGGGCCATAGATTATTCAAACACATCCCACTGATTAAAATATATTGACTCTCTTAGAGGCTTTTCGGAAATAGTTGAAGTAAAATGGTTTCCAAAACACCCCAGATGAGGATGTTGAAAAAATAGAAATACCCCTATCTGTATGAAAGGGTGGTATTGAAAATATTTAAATTCCCTAATCCCTACGGGTTGAGGAAAGTAAGAATAATATCTAAATTCCACCTAATGGGGGGATGAAAATATTAAAATATCTTATACCCTTATTGGATAGGGAACTTTTTTCAAGGAAAAATTCTATAGGAAGGTGCTGGTAAACCAATCTAGGTTATATATCCTTGGATAATTCCCATAATCATTTCCCATATATCTCTATTCATTAATTGTATTTGTGTGATATTTTCATCTAAAAATATCTTTTTCATCCTCAAAGGGTTGACTGGAGGGATCCCTGACAACACCCATTCCTCTTTCAGTGGTAGTCTAATGATCAAGACTAGAATATATGGGAACCCTCCTTGGTATCTCCTAAGTGATCGAGTTATCATGGTTATCATTCTCATCTACCATTTTGGACTATGGAAGGTATGTGTTGTGGTGCTCTAGGGATATTTCCCCAAAGATATTGAATGTGGTGACAAGGCCACTAATTCTTAGGTGGCCTATCATATGAAATACATCAAGTAAGGATTCATCAACCGGAGGATTTAATGAGCTTATTCCAAGGTCAAGATGAAGCCATTGATGTGATAATCCCATAAAAAGTCGTTAAAAAACAATAACTGGAGGACATTCATGGGTAGAAACATATGTCAGGGCCTCAGGGAAAAAAAATATTTTTCAATGGTCATGAAATACATTTTCAAATTAATTGATCCATATTTTCAGTAAAGAATATAAGCATCCCAGATGATTAAAAAAATATATCTTATTAGTGTATAATCACATATAAGAGAACATGTTTCATCAATTACCATCATATTTAATTGATAAATTGGTGGCCCTTATTTTATTATGTAAGGATCATTATAGTAAAAAAACATGTAAGATTCATATTTTTGTTGAATGAAAAATGTGGAACAAACTGGTCCAATTGGAATTGGATAATCAATCATTTCAGACCCTTGAAGGCGATGAAAGTATTAAAGAATTTCATATTGGGTTCTCTATTTTTGTCTGATAAATCTAGAATGGCCTTTTATATTATGTTTGGTTATGGATTATTAAAGGTTGTTACACAACTATTTGCATTGGGAATACCATATTTTCCATTAAATGAAACTACCAATAGTAACCAAGTTTATAACATAGTACGGAACTTATTTTTAATGGAAGGTGGAACTTTGTGTTTTTGGATCCAATGACACATAGAAACACACATTGGTTGAGGGTATGGGAGGTCTGTATCATCGAAACATTTTTGGGGGACTTATTACCTACTATGGGACACTCTCATATATTTTGGATACATTCATGAAATATTTCCAAGGAATCGATACGACAATAGTTACCCAGGTGTCAACAACATGATTAAGACCATGTATTATTACGAACAACTATTTTTGGAACTCTGGGGTTTATCATCATCTAGGGAGGTAGTTGGTGTCTTGGAGATGGGATTGAAACATTATTTGGAATCCTAGAAATCCTGTTAGTACGTGAATCAAGATCCAAATAGATTATTTGAAAAGATTATGGTCATGGTATTGGACCGATCCATGTAGTGTAACATTATGTGGTAACTATGTAAATATGGGGATCCATCCTCAAATAAGTTTCCTATATATCCTTTTATGATTCATGTAAGAGTTTTCTTATTTTTTTTTGTTTCACAGAAGATGAAATAATAAATTCCTTGGGCGGGGCTGATGCTTATTAGGATTCCATAGAATTCCCCATTGGGAGTATATCCCATTGAGCGAAGGTGAGATGCAATTATACAATAATCCCAATGAGGGACCCACATTGGGAACAACCGTTCCAGGATATTGGTGTAATTATCGCCAGCCTCTAACCTTAATTGAGCTATGCTCAGTGTGAGAATCAAGAGATAACTGTAGATCGAAAACATCACTTGAGAGTGTATTTTCATGGGTCTTCCACATTAATTTATACCTTTGATAGATATGATTACTATAATAATGGAGGATCAAGTATGGAGATTGGGCCTCTAGAATCCATCCGACATATCATATTGGGACAGGAATCAAAGTTATCATAATTCATTGTCATCCTAACCTACAGATGGGTTGGGGGTTGATTATACACTAAATGTGGCTAATATTCATTTTTAATATATATAATATTCATGTGATTTATTATTCATAAACACCATTTTAGTGCAATTTACACTTTGAACATCATTTCACATTATGATTGTAATACTTTCTTAAAATGCACTATTATGTGGTACATTTTTTGAACATCATTTGAAGTATCCAATGATTCATCTAATATTAAGAAATATAATTATACATATTTTAATTTGAAATTATTTTGAACTGGATATTCACTTCAATATGAAAATTTTTCATTAAAGGATCAATGAAAGATTCATAAAGGATGATGGAGATATTTGGCAATGAAAGGAAGCAATTCTGGAGAAGGAAGATTGGACACCAGCCCACTGATGAGACTGTGGGTCTCAACATACAGGCCCAATGAATCCAAAACTTTGTGGGATGCTAGAATCCATGTATAGAAAAAAATCACTCTGCAGGATCAAATACTAATTCGGCCTCCATTGTGGCCATTTAGGCAGACCAATTTAGAGATAAAATTCTGGGCCAGATTCTGCGGGCCAGAAAAACAGCCCACTAATATAATCATATCGTGAAATCCACAACTCCAAATGGATCCACATTTTACAGAAGGTTAGAAGACATCCGGAGCTCCATTGTATTCTTCTATGGCCCACTCTGATTCTGCCATCTAGAAGGTCTTCCAAGCGTGTCTGTTCAGTGAAGGAAAGATGGATGCCACCTCGGGTCAAGGTTGGAAAAATCAACTATCCCTTACTTTCCACCCATGTATGGCCTACCACAATTAATTGAGGAGACTTGGAATGTTGGAGGCTCGACCTAAGGGCTCAAAAATGCCTATTTAAGGCAGTGGTGTTGGAGGTTTTAAGGATCCTGGATGCATGGTTCAATTGTAATGTTATGCTGCAATTTTGTTGTCTGAAATTTGTCTTTCAAATGTAAGTTGTTCAATTCACTTTAGTTTCTTAATAAAAGTTATTCTACTCTTATTCTGTTTTTCTTCATATCACTTTGATACCGTTGGATCAAGGTGTGTATTTATTCACACTAAACCTTGTGAAATTATTCACACAACGGTGGAGTGATCATTTTATTTTTGTTGTTTTCTTTACTTCTCCATTTCCTCCCTTATGAGTGTACTTTCCGCTTCCATTGAAACCATGAGATCAATGGAAGGCTAACCCACTTATGGGTTGATCCAAGGGAGTAGAAAGGGGATGGATTGTATGTTATTTATCACCTAATTAATTTATAATCACTTCGTTAATTGAGATTTTTATTTTTTGATTTTTAAACTCCATCGTCCTTGTTAAATTTAAGGCCACACACTTCAAGTGCTAATACGAACCTTTACCTTGAAGTGCCCAAAACATTGATCATTCAAGTGTATAGGTGATTAGTATTAAAGGGCATAGGTATTAAACCATTAAGTGATGATTTTGTTTTATCTACTTAAATGAACCCATCTCAAATATAAGAAATTGAAATCATTAAAAAGGAAATACGTCCAATCCACCCCGAGCGATAAACTAGAATCAACTCATTCATTTAAATTGAATTCACTTAAGTCTCACAGAGTTCCTTTAAAACCATCTAAAATCAACCCAATTTGGCCACTTCATATCCAAAAAAATTCCATAGAATGTACGTGTCTATAGGTTACTTCTTAGGTCTCTGAGGAATCGACAACCCAAGCTAAACTATAAGGACCGTCTTACCTTATTCTCTTGGGTAAATTTGAGCGAGAACCAAATTTTGGTGCCTTTTTTAGGGAACCTAGTAAGTAATATAAAAACCCATTCTATTCTCCCCCATTTATTCTTTTCTCATCCAAATTCTCTTATCTTCTCCCATTCTCGTTTTTTTTTCTTTTGGCGCATGTCTGCCTACACCTGCGATCAATCAAACTGTCTAGTTAGGGTGGATAGTCCTGGGGTTGGGGTGTCAAGTACACCAATGGAAATCATTCCATTATATAGTAATCTTCCTAACAACCCCGAGTCAAAAATTGAGCCCATTTCAATGGAAGGTCTTCAAAGAAACCAACTCATAAACCCAGGTGGGAACCAAAATAGAAACCCAAATGAGGCAGCCCCAAACTTGGGGAATGCAATTGATCAAACCGTGAATGACTACCTCACACCTTCCTGGACCAATTCCCCCTCATGCATTAGAAACAATTCCCTAGGAGATGCCAACTACATTTTAAACCCCATGTCCTAAACCACCTTCCCCCATTCCATGGAATGGAGTCCAAGATGCCATACCTGCACATTAAGGAGTTCAATGACATTGTAGAAACCATGTGTCCCCAACATCAACTAGAATCAGCTAAGATGAGGATATTTCCATTTTATTTAAAGGATCAAGCAAAAAATTGGCAAAAAAATTTTAGGCCATCATCCATCAATTCATGGGACCAACTACAAATAGAATTCTACAAAAAATACTTTCCCCACCACAAAACAATTGCACTTAAAAAGAGTATCCATTTTTTTATTGAAAAAGAGGTAGAGTCATTCTATGAAACATGGGAATGGTTCAAAGACACTCTAAACATGGTTCTACACTATGGTTTTTCTATTCCTGAACAAGTGAGAATTTTCTATGATGGGTTGGGTCCGGGGAACGAATAATTCATTGACATGATGTGTAATGGAACATTTAAAAACAAAGCCCCAAATGATGCTTATGAGTATCTAGAAAGCCTTTCTGAAAAAAAAACCAAACATGGGGAACTTCACCTTATTCTGAAAAGCCACAAAGAACTACTGGAATTCATACACTTAGATAAGAGAAAATCCTTAGGGCTAAACTCGCAGAACTCTCTAGGAATGTTGAAGAGATAGACCTTAGGAAAGTCCATGAAATCCAAACTGTTGAGCCTATTTTCACAATTTGTGACAAACATGACCATAATAAAGACAACTGCCCAACCATTCCATCCATCCAAGATGTTATCTTAGGAGGACCCCCATCAAAAGTAAATTCTTTGAAATTTCAAAAGCTTCAATACCAAAACACCTTCAACCTAAGGTATAACGACCACCCAGGCTTCCGCTAGAAAGATAACCAACAACCTAGCCAACCACAGGGACAAAACCCTTACCCCCATCCGAACTACCAATCCCATAACCAGTTCCAAACCCAACCTATCCAATACCAATAGCCACCGGTCCATTTTCCACAAACCATCCCACTTCCAAAATATCCCCCGGGATAAACCAATATTCTCAAGAACCAGCCCCAACTGTTCCACAAAGCCTACTAGAAAAACTATGCAAACAAATGGAGAGGATGAACTCGGAGGTATCTTTCGAAAAACAAGAACTTCATAACATCAAAACTGGAAAGGAACCTATGCCTACTCAGGCGGTTCCATCCTCAACTTCAAGGGGAGAGTCAAGTTGTGCTCAAACAACTCATGAACAACTAAAGGATGTGACTGTTTTAAGTAGTGGGAAATCAATTGAGAGACCTGAACAACTAATTCAGAACCCACCTGAAGATTCAAAATTGGATTAAAATTAAAATGAACCACAAGATCAAACTGAGGAAACCGATAACATTGTTAAGGAAAAAAATCTTCAACAAACAACCCGATAACCTACACCATTTCCTCAACGCATGGGGTGGAAAACCAAGCCTGAACTGAGTGAAACATTGAGAGAAATATTCTCACAAGTCATGTTGAACATTCCCCTTCTCGATTAAATCCAAACCATACCTGCCTACTCAAAGTACCTTAAGGACTTGTGCACTTTTAAAAGAAAATTTTCACATAAAAAAAGACCTTTTGGCTACTATTGTGAGTACCAACATTCAAGGGACCATTCCTACTAAGTTGAAAGACACGGGTTTCCCTTACATCAATGTTGAACTAGGAGAGATAAAAGTTGTCAAGGCCTTGTCTAACCTAGGTGCTAGTGTAAATATCATCCCATATGATGTGTACTTCTAGTTAGGCCTAGAAGAACTACAACCCACATTTTTCAGACTTCAGCTTGCTGATCGTAGTATTAGGGTTCCAAAGGGGATTTTGAAGGACGTTCTGGTAAAGGTTGAAAACTTCATCTACCCTACTGATTTCATTGTCCTTGACAACCATCCAAACATAGGAAATAAGGAACAAACCCCAATCATCCTTGGTCATCCTTTCCTTGCAACAATCAACTCTATTATCCGTGTTCTAAATGGGAACATGACCATCACCTTTGGGAAAATGAGTCTTGACTTGAACATCTATAATGCATGCTCACAAATAGGGTATGATGAGGAAATTCATGAAGTAAACATGATAGGAAGAATTTATAATTAATCCATGGAACATAAAGGAATACTTGATGAAGGTGTAAGTCAGGATGAGCTTGATTTCCTTTGTTCATATGAAGGAAGCTTATCTCCATGGCTTGAATCATTTTAAAATTTCTCTTATGATGAAGTCTTAAGTCCAACAATCAGTGAAACCTTTCAAGAAACCACTTTCATGGGACCACTCCAAATTCCTTCCCTAAATCTGATCAAGCCAATCTAGTAGCTGAAACTTCTATATGTGGGCAATCAATCCTATCTGAAACTCTAAAAAAAGAAATTGAACTTGATCCAATGTCCCAATATTCTATTGAAATTCTGAACCAACCTGATCTTGAATTGAAGGAACTTCCTGCTACACTCAAGTATAATTTCCTAGGGGACAATCAAACACATCCTATTGTCATTTCTTCTTCTCTTGAATCCAATCATGCAAGGATGCTTCTAGATGTCCTTAGGAAGCATAAAAAAGCCATTGGTTGGACCCTTTCTGATATTCCTGGGATTAGCCCACTTATCGGGACTCATAGGATTGTTATGGAATCTGATTTAAAGCCATGCCATCAACCTCTATGGCTACTCAATAACTATTCTCATCGATGTAGTAAGAAAAGAACACCTAAAATTGCTAAAATCTAGTATCATATATCCCATAACTGAGAGTGAATGGGTGAGCCCAATACAAGTGGTTCCAAAAAAGGCTGGAATCACAGTGATAACCAATGAGGATGGATAGATTCTTCAAACAAGGTTGAGTAGTGGATGGAGGGTCTGCATTGACTATATGAAGCTAAACTCATTCACCAAGAAGGACCATTTCCCCTTACCATTCATTGACCAAGTCCTTGAGAGAGTGGTAGGTCATGCGTTCTAATGTTTCTTAGATGGGTACTCATGGTACAATCAAATTGAGGTCTCCCTAGAGGATCAAGGGAAGACTACCTTCACATGTCCATTTGGAACCTTTGCTTTCAAACGCATGCCCTTCGGGTTATTAAATGCCCCTGGAACCTTCCAACAGTGCATGATGGGAATTTTCTCATACATGGTAGGGGATTTTCTAGAGGTCTTCCTGGATGAATTCTCTGTGTTTGGGGATACATTTGAGGGATGTCTTAGGAATGTAAAGAGAGTCATGTCAAGATGTGAAGAAAAGAATCTAGTCCTAAACTGGGAAAAATTCCATTTTATGGTTTAAGAAGGAATAGTTTTAGGCCATCTGGTCTCAGGTAGGGGGATTGAAGTTGATAAAGCCAAGGTTGACATCATTCGTCACCTTCCATCACCCAAAACTGTCAAGGAGGTGAGGTATTTCTTAGGACATGCGGGTTTCTTTAAAATATTCATCAAGGACATTAGTTCAATCTCTCATCCCATTTGTGCTCTCCTAGTAAAGGATGCTCCATTTGTTTGGACAGAAAGATGTGAGGGTTCATTCTCAACCCTCAAATCCTCTCTCACCTCTCCCCCCATCATGAAATCTCCAAATTGGAACCTTCCTTTAAAACTTATCTGTGATGATAGTGACTTTGCTATAGGAGCTTTGTTAGGACAACGTTGTGATAAAAATCCTTATGTCATTTCTTATGCAAGAAAATCCTTAAATGATGCCCAAATAAACTACACCACCACTAAAAAGGAGTTACTTTCAATTGTGTTTGCCTTAGAAAAGTTTAGGTCCTACCTCTTAGGATCCCCCATAACTGTGTTCACTGACCATTCTGCAATAAAATACCTCTTCCAAAAACAAGATGCTAAGGCTAGACTGATTAGGTGGGTCCTTCTCTTAAAATAATTTTACCTCACAATCAAGGATAAAATGGGAGTTGAAAATTTTGTAGCTGATAGCCTCTCTGGGATGGAATTTAAAGACCACTCAAATCACCTTTCTATGTCAGATTCATTTCTTGATGAACACCTATACTCTGTGAGTGACTGCCCTTGGTATGCCTACATAGCCAATTTCATAGTTACAGGAGTCATTCCAAAAGTCTTAGGGACTCATGCTCGAAGGAAATTCCTTTTTGATGTTAGAAACTATGTGTTTGATTATCCATACCTCTATAAGTTTTTCCCTGACCAAGTCATTAAGAGGTGTGTCCCAGAATCTAACCAAGAGTCCATCCTTAAATTCTGTCATAGTGAGGCATGTGGAGGTCACGTTTCCTCTAAAAAAACATCTTCTAAGATTCTTCAATGTGGTATATTCTGGCCCACCATCTCAAGGGACTCCTACCCCTTTTGTCAAAGTTGTCCTAGGTGTCAACAAGTAGGGTCCATCACAAAAAGGAATCAAATGCCACTCACTCCCATCTTAGTGGTTGAATTCTTTGACTGTTGGGGAATTGATTTCATGGGTCCTTTCCCAAACTCTTGGGGATACCTATACATACTCTTAGCTGCTGATTATGTCTCAAAATGGGTTGAGGCCATTCCCACTAAGTCCAATGATCATCAAGTTGTGATTCGATTTCTAAAAGAGAACATATTTTCTTGATTTGGAATTCCTAGGGCTATAATCAGTGATCAAGGAACCCATTTCTGCAACCGCCCATTTTCTTTACTCATGTCTAAGTATGGTATTTCTCATAAAGTGTCCACTGCATACCATCCTCAAACTAATGTTCAAGCTAAGATATCGAATAGTGAGATTAAGAAAATTCTTGCAAAAACTGTCAACCCCTCTAGGAAAGATTGGTCTAAGAAACACTTATATGCTCTTTGGGCCTATCGAACTGCATATAAAACCTTTTTAGGAATGTCCCCATATAGGTTGGTTTATGGAAAAGCATGCCATTTACCAATTAAAATTGAGCAGAAGGCCTTTTGAGCAATTAAGAAAATGGATTATGACCTCTCATTGGCCGGAAAAAAATGAAATTAGATCTAAATGAACTGGAGGATCTATGGATGGAGGCTTATGAAAATTCAAGGATCAATAAAGGTAGAGTTCAAGCCTACCAATCTAGGAATATAAAGGTCAAACATTTTGAACTGGGAAAACTTGTGCTCTTGTATAGTTCAAAACTTCATTTACACCCGGGAAATTTAAGGTCTAGATGGTCAAGACCTTTCATAGTGCATCATGTATTCCCCCATGGGGAAGTAGAGATTCAAGATCCCAGAAGTGGTTACATTTTCAAGGTTGATGGTCAAAGTATAAAACCGTTCATTGAATCATTCAATAAACAGTAAATAGAGGTTGAGTTAACTGAGCCAACCAATAACCATGAAAAAATTGATAGATTTAGGGTTCAAGTTGAGCTAACAACGTTAAAAAAAAAAGCGCTGCATGGGAGGCAACCCATGGTTTTCAAGTTTCCTATCATTTTTTTATTTTAATAAAATTTATATTTTAATTAATCATTTTTATATTTAAAAAAATAGACTGTTGACCTGTTCTTATATTATGAGTATGGATGGGTATGAAAGGGGAGCACCATATTCATCCGTGTCACGTGGTGTGATCCTTGAGTAATACCTTACCGATAAATTTAAAAAGAAGACAATGTATCATCAGTTTATTTTATTTTATATATATACTTATATTTTACTTATATATATATATATATATACTCTTTTGTTTTGTTTGTTTTTTTCCTTTTTCCACTAGGGAACTCTTCAAGCGACATGGATATCAAAGGACTAAATTGGAGCAGCAATAACTTCAAACTTCAACCACCAGGGGACTTCATTCCATGACCCTCGTTTTCAATTTCCTTTTTGAACATTCATTATCTACCTCTACCCCCTTCAAAATTTTCTTTTCTTTAAACACTGGGGACTTTGTTATTTTAAGTTGGGGGGGGAGATAAAATAAAAAAATGCTTCTGTGTAAAAAATGATAAATTATTTGAAAAAAAGTGAAAATGGATGGAAAAATTCCTTTAAATTTAAACATGGTAATACACATTGCACACTTTGAAACTGAATATCAAATAATTTAGCATACCCTGATTCCGATTTTAATCATTTTATAATTTCATGAGCATTGATTTTGGAAAGTGTGGCTGTTCAATGTGATATTTCATCATTTATATTTTCATCAAAAAAAAGATCATAATGCACGACCTTTGGATAGTGGGGTATTAGTTTGAGTTCATGGGGTCCACTAAATAAATAGCATAGGTTTGGTGATCATTTTAGTTTAATATGAGTATTCAAAAAAAATTCAGAAAAAACATTTGCACGTAGAGAAATGAAATGACCTAATACGTGGCTTTCGGCACTTGGGGATCGTGACTCCATAGTTGTCTGGCCTAGAGTTATTAATTTCATCTCTATTTATGGTAATTTGAATTTTTTTTGACCGATTTTAATCGAGATTATGCCCTAGTGTGTGGGCTTCACTTGGTGCCCTAAGGTCTTTGAGCCTGGGAGTCATCGGCAAAGTCTCGCTACAGGGGTTGACTCTTTTGAGTGCAATTTCAATTACCATGGAAAAATTGAACAAACAAAAAAAAAACACAAAACATAATACAATGTTTTTTGAATAATCATCTTAATATTGAAATGTGATTCCACCTAGCGCTTCCGTAATTTTCCCCTTGAATAATGATGAACCCCCCTGTCTATTGTGATGCACAACACATCCTCATACTTAATTGATATTGGATGAAATATGGAAATGAATTTGAACAAAGGAATGGGCTTGGGATTGAGATCTGATTATGAAACTATCTTGTTTTAAAATATTTTATGGGTTTTATGATTGTTTGGTATAAGGATTTCCGGTGATCATTGTGTATTAAAATGGTTTTTGGAAAAGGTAATTCGAATTTTATTTTTAATGAGATATATTTTTCTCGGGACTAGAAAAACTCAAGTTGGGGGTGTGATTAGCCACTAAATGAGGAAAATATTCATTGTTAATATATATAATATTCATTTTCTTTATTATTCATAAAAACCATTTTAGTGCATTTTACACTTTGAACATCATTTCACATTATGATTGTAATACTTTCTTAAAATGCACTATTATGTGGTACATTTTTTGAACATCATTTGAGGTATCCAATGATTCATATAATTTTAAGTAATATAATTATAAATATTTTAATTTGATATTATTTTGAGCTGGATATTCACTTGAATATGAAAATTTTTCATTAAAGGATCGATGAAATATTCATAAAGGATGATGGAGATATTTGGCAATGAAAGGAAGCAATTCTGGAGACGACAGATTGGACACCAGCCCACTGATGAGACTTTGGGGCTCACCATACAGGCCCAATGAATCCCAACATTTGTGGGATTCTATAAGACTTGTATAGGAACATATCACTTGTCATGTTCAAATGCTATGTTGGACTAAATTGTGGTCATTTAGGTGGTCCAAGTTATAGATAAAATTCTGGTCCAGATTCTGTGTCCCAGAACAAAAGCCCACTAATATGATCATATATCATAATCCACAACTCCAAATGGACCCATATTTTTCAGAAGGTTAGCCGACATCCGGGGCTCCATTTTCATCTTGTATTTCTCACTCTGATTCTGCCATCGAGAAGGTCTTCCAAGTGAGTCTGTTTGGTGAAGGAAAGCTGCCTGCCACCTCGTGTCAAGGGTGGAAAAATCAACTCTCCCTTACTTTACACCCACCTATGGCCTACCACAATTAATTGAGGAGACTTGAACTGTTGGAGGCTCTACCCAAGGGCTCAAAAAGTCCTATTTAAGGCAGTGGTGTTGATGTATTGAAGGATCTTGGATGTTTTTTTCAATTGTAATGTTATGCTGCAATTTTGTTGTCTCAAATTTGTCTTTCATATGTAAGTTGTTCAATTCACATTAGTTTCTTAATAAAAGTTCTTCTTATACTCTTATTCTATTGTTCTTCATATCACTTTGATACATTTGGATCATGGTGTGAATTTATTCACACCAAACCTTGTGAAATTATTCACACAACGGTGGAGTGATCATTTTATTTTTGTTGTTTTCTTTAGTTCTCCATTTCCTCCCTCATGAGTCTACATTCCGCTTCCATTGAAACCATGGGATCAATGGAGGGATAAAAAACTTATGAGTTGATACAATGGAGTAGAAAGGGGATGGATTGGATGTTATTTATCACCTCATTAATGTATAACTACTTCTTTAATTGAGATTTTTATTTGTTTATTTTTAAATGCCATCGTCTTTGTTGAATTTAAGGCCTCACACTTCAAGTGCTAATACGAAACTTTACCTTGAAGTGCCCAAAACTTTGATCCTTCAAGGGTATAGGTGATGAGTATTAAAGGGTTTAGGCATTAAACCAGTATGTGATGATGTTGTTTTATCTCTTTAAATGAACCCATCTCAAATATAAGAAATTGAAATCATTAAAAAGGAAATACGTCCAATCCACCCCGAGCGATAACCTAGGATCAAATCATTAATTTAAATTGAATTAACTTAAGTCTCTTAGAGTTCCTTTAAACCCATATAAAATAAACCCAAGTTGGGCACTTCCTAGCCAAAAATATTCCATAGAATGTACATATCTATAGGTTACTTCTTAGGTCTCTGAGGATTCGACAACCCAAGCTAAACTTCAAGGACCGTCTTACCTTATTCTCTTGGGTAAATTTGAGCGGGAACTAGGGGTGATCAAGATCAAAAAAATATGGTTATCCATAATTATTAAGGAATAATAGATTCTAATACTATGACAGATTCCCTTTGGCATGAACATTATTTATATTTTGAAAAATTATCTGAGAAGATTACCATAAAAGATCTTTTTCATAATCCTAGCATGACATGAATAGGGTTTCATTGGTTTTTATCCCTAACCCATTGAATAAACTCACCTTATAAAGGGGTTATATGACCACATGTTATTGATAGGGGGGCCACATGGTATAAATTTGATAGTATCGTCTAGATTAATTGGAAATATCATACTAGATATTCCCAACATGCCTTGATAGTTTACTATACTTGAATTGACTGGTTTCTAGACATGTCTTGATTTTCTCTTAGACTTGTTTTTATTTGTTTTTGGACATGAAATTATTGTCTATTTCAAATGTCTTGATTTTTGTTAGAAATTTCATGACTGTCATTCAGACAGGCAAACACATCCAAGGGTGTCTTCTTGACATGTTATAGATTCCTCGCATTACCAAAGCTAACAAGTCCAGGGTGTTTTGCATTATCAACTGAATCATCTTAGATTTATTTTCACGATCAATGTAATTTTTTCAATATGACCTCTCATGATCAAATTTAATTTTCCATAGGAGGTCAGATGAAAATTTTGACATGTAACTGGAATGTCACGTGATACTTATGAAATGTTGATAAGTTTTCATATGATCAACCTGAAATTTCCAAGGCCTATTGTGTGACCAACATGAATTTTCCAAATTCAGTCTTGATTAAATTGAAACATCCAAAGACACATAAATATATCATGATACTAGTGAATAATCTTATAATTGTCTGATTTTAATTTAATCATGTGGTGGGGTCTTGAGAACATGTGTTATTATATCATGAATATCTAAGTGTTTAATGTTGCATGTCTAAAAAGGTCACACCTAAAGGATTCATAGACAATTTTTTAGAAGGGATGAGGAGTGAAAGGACAAGGGTTATGTAATGAATACACGTTTTAGGGTCTTCATTCTAATAGCTAGTCCTTTCATGGATTCCATACATGATAACGAGATTCCCTCATGATGGAATCATATGATTCTTAATTACTCATTCCATTGTTTGTTGTGTCCTGTGATGGATTTTTCTAACATATTGAAAGGCTTCCCATTTATTCAACATGAGTAGACATGGTTTCATGGAACCTTGGGAAAAAAGATTAGGGTATGTTTATCAAGGTGGCACACCCCTAGGTCTGTAAGGAGGAGAGTGTATCCACGAGTGTATGTCTACAGATACTAGCATGGGTATCCCAAATGTCTGTGATCTTACACTGTGAGGCAGAACTGGGGGAACTGTAAGACCGCGTGTTTTGCCTCTTAACATTGTATAATAAAGATGTGTTTATTTGAGATTCACATATATGCCTCATTATAGTTGTCTCATGATCAACATATGATCTCATGATTTATAATAGATCATATGATAGACTCTATATACTTTCATTGAGGATCCTCATTAGTACCCCACACATGGAAGATGTCTTGCATAATGGAATTGAGAAACCAGTGAGTCATCACTTGATTACAGGAATACCGTGGAAAAAATATGAATTTCATGATATTCATTTCATCACATGATATTCAAGGGATCACATGATGGGTATTTTGAAATCACCTATGGAGGTTCACTAAGAGAAGTAGCTAAATCATCCTCTACCTCTCAGCATCTCCTTTTCCCCTTATTATTCTATGTTTCTCCCCTAATCATACCTCATATGAGTTATTTATGGGTTAGAAATGGGTTTTATAGGAATTAATGGCCAAAATGTCGGTCCACCCTTAATGGTGTGCATGTTGCATGTGCTAGATGAGGTAGTGAAGGATTCAAATTATCCACATATGAGAGGACCTCAAGATGAAATGATATGTTACCCTTCTTATGAAATGACAATGACATCATCCTTGCTTCACTTGTTAATAACTATTTCGCAATGTGATTTATAAGACTCACAATGGGTTCACAGTGGACCTCTCATTATTGGGTTCATGTGGTCATGATTCACAAGGTGACACAATACTTAGGTGGAAAGACAATTCTCCAAGGGATGAGTTCTTTAGTCTTGCATTTTCTTTTCTCTCCCAGTCTCAAAGACTTCATGCATCTTCAGGTTAATCATGCGATCTTAATATCACATCACATAATCACTTACATGATTATGCATTATCGTGGTGGCTAGATCGTCTCCTAGATGAAGTTGATAAGTAAAAATGATAAGACCTTCATGCATCATTGATTTCTATGAGATATATGTAGTGTCATCACGACTTTTTATAATCACCACCTCTCGGATTATGTGGTCATCATAGCCACATACAATGTATTCATGTAGTTTGAAAACCTATCGTCATGTTATGATTCTTGTTTCTTTTAGGAAATGCATTTATATGATTGTCATGCTTGTGGGGCTAATCCACATGCACGAATTTGATATGTCATGGAAGATCATGTAAAGACCCCTAAATTTCAAGGAAATGTTTCTTCCTTAATTGTTTCCTTGGAATTTTACAAGGATTCATCTTCTGACGGCACCTGATTCCGAGGCCCGGTGTGCCCAGAATCACATTCCGAAGTTTGGCTCGGGTACGTTCAGTGAACGGACGAGCGGGTTTTTGTAACTTTTGAACTGGTGCTCGGAATCAAATTCTAAGGGCACCGATGGAATCTCAGTGCCAATATTTTCTTAGAAACTCCTCTTCCGGAGTTTCGTTTGTTCGGTTTTGGTTTTTAATTTTTTGGTCTTAAGTTATGAAATAAAATAAAGTAGTACGACAATTTTATTTTTATTTCACTTAAAGCCGCTTAAAGACCACTTTAAGCTGTTTAAGATCAGTTGAAACGGATAGGGTGAAATCCAAAATATCCTACCCACTTGGTAGGATATTTGTGGGGTGGGGCCCACACGAGCCCCACAGTTTCATTCCGGTAAGTAACGCTCCCGGAAAAACCCCTATTAAATAAAAGTCAACTGGGGCGTTTTCTTAAACAATTAAATGCTCCTATTAATTGGGCGGTTTATTCTTTGAAATTAATTCTATGAATTAATTTCGTTCGTTTCATAACATGTTTTCGTTTTGTTGTCATGTTAATAAAATAAGGCAAACACACCTTCTTTTTGTAATGTTGTGTTAAACCTTTGGAGAATCTCTAAGGATCTTCCTCCTTCTTCGCGAAAAATGCGAAGAACGAGAAGAACATGAAGAACGTGAAGAACGCGAAGAATGCGAAGAACACGAAGAACGCCGACCTCCAACGAAGAACACTGAACCCGCGGAAATCGACGACGAGACGCCGTGTGCCGCGACGCAGACGTTTCCTCTCCCGTGACGTTCTTCTGTGACGTTCCTTCATCTGCAACAAAATCTTCAATCATCTGTTGAGGTGAGAGATTGCGGTTCTATAAATTCATTTGTGGTTTATAACTCAATATGGATTTAATTATTAAAATTAAATCTGTTGTTTCTTGGTCCTCGGAGTTTGTCGACGCAACACCGGATACCGTGACGACGCGACAGTCCCCTCCTTCCGCGACGATCAATTCTGCGAAGAACGTGCGTGCGACGACTTGACGAGGTAGGGGTTTATTTGGGAATGATTTTACTCCGTGGATGTTTCCGTTCAAAACAAAGAACCCGGTTTCATAAGATAAATTTTAATTTATTAAAATTGATTTTGATATGTTCTCTATTTGTTGATAATTTCTCCTGACTGTTATCATCTTACGCGGAGGGTGTGGGCCAAAAAAACACGGCCCGACTACCCTCTGCAGTTCTTCGTTGATGCGCGGATTGGCGGGTGACTACAAAACATGCCGCAGGGACGATCCGTTGTTTCCGCAGTAAAGAACGGGACCCGGGAGGAGCTTCGGCGCAGACGGGAAGGAAAACAGACCACAGGAGCAACTCTGGTGGCCCGCAGAAGCCACCGACGGCGCCGGCGGCCGGGGGCGGCGGCGGCCAGTGCACCCACGGCCGCGCGGGTCCGGCTCACATGCACGGACACGGCAAAAGCCACGTCCGCTGACTCCAGCGCGGCCCCACGTGGGGCCGTTTCGGTCTTTTGCTCGTAACATGAGCTAAGGGTCTCAGAACGACGCTCCGTCAGTGGAGATGCGATCCCTGGATCGAGACGGTCGTTTCGGTATATCGCACTCAAGGTTTTGGAATAATTTGGGTTCGATCGGGTTGGTTCGTACACGAAACCAACCGGGCCTTCAGAGCAGAAATGCTCATATCTTGAGCTCCTAACGTCCGATTGACGTGCCTTCAACTTTGTTAATTTCCTCTAAGTGGGACGGATATTTTGGAATACTCCGCCCGAGGTTTGGACACAGGTGGAGTACAGTCGGGTTGGTTTTGCCTTAAAAACCAACCGAGCCCCTCGGACGAAAAAGCCAATAACTCTCAGACCGGGCGTCCGATTGACGCGACGTCTGCGACGTTGAGTTCCTATTGGCGATACGGAACTTTTGGATACATCAATTCTGGACTATGTGTCAGTTGATGTATCAGCCTCTCGGCTCGTGAAGCGAACCCTTCTGAACGAGCTTGCTGTGTGCGGGAACCCCAGAGTTGGGTGCAACTGTTGATGTGACGAGGACGACTGTACAGAGATCCTCAGTGGATTCGACTGCGACGATGATGAAAATAGTACAGGAATCCTCCGTGTTTTTAGCAGTGACCACTACGGTACATCTTGGGATACATCAACTCTGGACTACATGTAAGTTGTTGTATCGACCTCTTAGCTTATGGAGTGGACCCTCACGGAATGAGCATGCTGTGTGCGGAAACCCTAGAGCCGGTTGAGACTTGACGACTGCTGATCGAACGACTCGGTGTGTTACGGATAGCCCAGTGGGGAGCGCTTGGTTGTAGCGGCAGATCCACGATGGAGGTGCGCATGGTTGTAGCGGCACAGAGGGA
Source organism: Viscum album (assembly GCA_963277665.1). Lineage (NCBI taxonomy): Eukaryota > Viridiplantae > Streptophyta > Magnoliopsida > Santalales > Viscaceae > Viscum > Viscum album. The sequence continues at coordinate 35,364,364 of OY728163.1, forward strand.
GTGCTTGGTTGTAGCGGCAGACCCACGGAGGAGGTGCGCTTGGTTGTAGCGGCACAGGGGAGCGCTTGGTTGTAGTGGAAGACCCACGACAGAGGTGCGCTTGGTTGTAGCGGCACAAGGGGAGAGCTTGGTTGTAGCGGCAGACTCACGATAGAGGTGCGCTCGGTTGTAGCGGCACAGGGGAGCGCTTGGGTGTAGCGGTAGACCCACGACAGAGGTGCGCTTGGTTGTAGCGGCACATGGGAGCGCTTGGTTGTAGCGGCAGACCCACGATGGAGGAGCGCTTGGTTGTAGCGGCACGGGGGGAACGCTTGGCTGTAGCAGCAGGCCCACAGTACCTGATAGGTGGAGTACTACAACAGTCCAAGGTAAGAGGGAAGCGCTTGTTTGTAGCGGCATAACCATTGTACTTGATGGAGAAGGAGTTTTCCAATAGCTTTGGGTTCAACTTCATGATTGATCTTGTGTGGGTCATTGTGAGGGTTAGTACCTACAGATCCTTTGTGGGTCCGATGACTTAGATGAATCAGTGGCTACATCTGATCATCTCTAACTTCATACGAGGAAGTACCTGTGTGAGCTCAAACTCTGTTTTACTTTCCTTTGTGGATTGTGTTGTGCTATCCTGTGTGGATTTACGTTTTACTTTCCTTTGTGGATTGTGTTGAGCTGTCCTGTGTGGATTTCAAGTTTTTCTTTCCTGTGTGGACTGGGTTGTACTTGAGCTCGGATGTTGGAGCCGAGCGAGAATTGATGACTTAGGTATATGTATGGGCATATACCTAAGCAGTGTCGGATGTTACTTTGTGATTGTATCTTCCCTTTGTGGTTTATCCTTTGTGGATTTTCGGAGACCTTCGGGGGTCTCGGGGTCCCTACTGAGTAGCTTATACTCACCCCTGCACGGGCTATGCCCACACTACGTTGTGTTGGTTGTAGACGATGGACAACGCTGATCGTGGTGGAGGCTTGCGGAGCAGGACGATACCTGGAGGTGGACCACTGGGCGAGGTGTACTCGGAGCGGTAGGCTGGACCCGAGGAGTAGTGGAGGCTTTCTGTACTCACCCCTCAGGTGGGACTTCCAGTGGATGGCTCGACTCTGTGGATTTACCTTTCAGTTTCTGTTTTTCCCCTTTCAGTTGTACGTTACAGTTGGGCTTGTATTTTTGGCCCCCTTTACTTTTCTTCACTTACTATTGTACCAGCTTTTACTTAGTGTTTACTTCTTCCGCTTGCTTACTCTGTGGTGCTTGTTTACTTTACAAAGGCAATGCCTTCCATTTTTACCGAGATTTATGCCTTGGTGCTAGTTGCCAGCCCCTGGCCTATGGAAGGCGGGCTTGGGGTTGTCACGGCACGGGCCCCGAGGACGGGTCGTGACAAATTGGTATCAAAGGAGGTCGGTTCTACCACGGACTCTGTTCTTTTCTATGTGAAGCAATGGTGTTTAGCGTATTGGGTGTGGTTCTCAGTCCAGGGAGTCCAGTGTTGGTACGACGGCTGACGTGTCCGTACACCAGGACCCTGACTTTTGATTTCTGCCTTAATGCACGAAAACATTGATTGCATGTGTGTCTCAAGTTTACTTTGTGATTACTTTATGTCAGCTCACCAGATATACTGTTCTGACCGTGGTGCACCTATTTCCTTTTCAGGATGGCCCCACGATGGCAGCCAGCTAGGGTTCCGAGCGTTGTGTGTGGCGAGAGCCCACCGAGCGACGAGGACTCGGTACATGGCCCTTTGACAGCTGAGGCACCGACGGTACCTATACCCGCCAAGCCACCGATTCTACCAGCCCCAGCCGCTGACGATGCACGTCGCCTTAGTGCACTGCATGAGTTCCAGCGCCAGCGACTTCCCATGTTCCACGGGGAGACGGACCCTCAGGCCACCGAGGACTGGCGGGAGGCAGTTGTACGAGTTTTCAGATTAGTGAGGACACCAGCAGACCTCATGGTGATCCTCGCAGCGAGCCTCCTGCACGCAGCAGTAGGAAGATGGTGGAGATTGATGCTCCAGGTGCACGAAGAGACATCTCTACTTTGGACGGACGTTGAGAGAATCTTCCGCTCAGAGTTCGTCCTAGCCACCCTCCATGCAGTGCACATCCAGGAGCTTCTTCAGCTGCGGCAGGGCAGCTTGACAATGGCCCAATACTCGGCGAGATTTACTGATATCTCGCTCTACTCCACAGATATGGTACGGGACCCGTTCTTCCGGGCCCGAACCTTCGAGCAGGGAATATGGCACGAGATCAGGGCTTCGATGATCTCCCTCAACATTCCAACTCAGGTAGGGGTGTTGGAGTGAGCCCTATTAGTGGAGAGTTCCCTTGCTGAGAAGTATCCAACAGCAGGACCCACCAATAGCCGGCATGCAGCAGATTCTTCTTTAGCGGGCAATAGACAGATGACGCAGGGGTCCAAGAGGACTAGACCTACAGGTGGTCAACAGCATGACTCAGTATCGTTTGTGAGAGGCACTCGGGGTGGACAACGACTTTCCATGAGAGGGAAGTGTTACTCTGGCGGTGGGATTGGTCACATGGATCGTGACTATCCGACCCGCCATACGGATGACCAGAAGATGAACGAAGGACCCCCCAGGCAGAGGTAGAGGTTCGATCAGGGCGGGCTGCAAGGAGCAGGCGGCCATGGCAGGGGAGCTGGTCGTGCAGTTGGAGGTGGACGATGCTTCGGGGTGTTTCCACCACCACCACCAGGAGGTCCACCCCGACCGCAGGGGATAGGAGGACATGGGAGAGCTCAGCTTCAGGCAGATGAGGCCTACGATCATGGAGCTCCGGGAGCAGATGGACAGGAGCAGAACTAGTGGATACGTCTTGTGTACTTATAGTTCCTTGTTGCTATGGTGTAGTGTCTTTGTAATTTGAGTTGCAATAATAAAAGACGCATACCTTGGTGATGTTTTTATTCCTGTACTCTTTTATGTTGTTACTAAGAGGTTCCGGTTTGGACTGTTGACTTGACCCTCACTTGTGAGACATCTACTGGAGGAGACCCCGTTACAACACACTGATGCCGACTGTGTGACTCAACCCTTGGAGGCGAGAGTAACAGTTGGATCTCTTGGTAGTATCGTCGAGGCCTTGCGATGTCATCCTTGGTATGGATTAGTACCATTAATGTCGGGATTGACTGTATTAGGCAAAGGAAGTGGTTCATCCAGGGGATGAGACAAGATTTCTCTTATCGGAAAAGAAGAAATCTCAGCAGCTCTTATGGGACCGGAGATGGTCCAGGCCACGACAGAGAAGGTCCATGTCATCCAGGAGCGGATGAGGACAGCTCAGAGCCAACAAAAGTCTTTTACTGACAGGAGGCAGAGGCCACTAGAGTTCGAGGATGGCGACCACGTCTTCTTGCGGGTCTCACCTCGACGGGGATTACGAAAATTTGGCGAGGGGGCTTATCGCCTGGCTCTACCACCTCAGTTGCACCGGGTGCACGACGTTTTCCACGTATCTCAGCAGAGGATATACGTGCATGACCCGACACAAATCTTTGAACATGGAGAACTGGTCTTTGATGATGGGGAAACTTTTGCAGAGGTCCCATTGGAGATCGAGGATCGATAGGAGAGGGTCCTACGTGGACGATCGATTCCTCTAGTGCGCTTCAGATGGCAGCTCGGGAACCTCCAGGAGAGCACTTGGGAGCGGGAGGCTCAGATGCGTGCTCAGTACCGCCTTTGTATCCCTAAGTTTGTGGTGAAGCTTTACGGGGACGTAAAGCCCGGTGGTGGGAGTAATGTAAAGACCCTTAAATTTCAAGGAAATTTTTTTTCCTTAATTTTTTCCTTGAATTTTACAAGGACGCAGCTTCTGACGGCACCTGATTCCGAGGTCCGATGTGCCCGGAATCACATTCCGAAGTTTGGCTCGGGTACGTTCAGTGAACGGACGAGCGGGTTTTTCTAACTTTTGAACAGGTGCCCGGAATCAAATTCCGAGGGCACCGATGGAATCGCAGTGCCAATATTTTCTTAGAAACGCCTCTTCCGGAGTTGCGTTTGTTCGGTTGTGGTTTTTAATTTTTGGGTTTTAAGTTATGAAATAAAATAAAGTTGTAGGAAAATTTTATTTTTATTTCACTTAAAGCCGCTTAAAGACCACTTTAAGCTGTTTAAGCTCAGTTGAAACGGATAGGGTGCAATCCAAAATATCATATCCACTTGGTAGGATATTTGTGGGGTGGGGCCCACACGAGCCCCTCCGTTTCTTTCCGCTAAGTAATGCACCCGCGAAAACCCCTATTAAATATATGTCAACTGGGGCGTTTTCTTAAACAATTAAACTCTCCTATTAATTGGGCGGTTTATTCGTTGAAATTAATTCTATGAATTGATTTCGTTCGTTTCTTAACATGTTTTCATTTTGTTGGCATGTTAATAAAATAAGGCCAACACACCTTCTTTTTGTAATGTTGTGTTAAACCTTTAGAGAATCTCTAAGGATCTTCCTCCCTCTTCGCGAAGAACGCAAAGAACGCGAAGAACGTGAAGAACATGAAGAACGTGAAGAACGTGAAGAACGCGATGAACGCCGACCTCCGACGAAGAACGCTGAACCCGCGGAAATCGATGACGCGACGCCGTGTGCCGCGACGCCGACGTTTTCTCTCCCGCGACGTTCTTCTGCGATGTTCCTTCATCCGCAACAAAATATTCGATCATCCGTTGAGGTGAGAGATTGCGGTTCTTTAAATTCCATTGTGGTTTATAACTCAATATGGATTTAATTAATAAAATTAAATTTGTTGTTTCTTGGTCCTTGGAGTTCGTCGACGCAAAGCCAGATACCGCGACGACGCGACGGTCCCCTCCTTCCGCGATGATCAATTCCACGAAGAACACGTGTGCGACGACTTGACGAGGTAGGGGTTTATTTGGGAATGATTTTACTCCGTGGAGTTTTCCGTTCAAAACAAATATCCCGGTTCCATAAGAACAATTTTAATTTATTAAAATTGTTTTTGATATGTTCTCTATGTGTTGATAATTTCTCCCGACTATTATCATCTAACGTGAAGGGTGCGGGCCAAACAAACACGGCCCGACTACCCTCCATAGTTCTTAGTTGATGCGCGGATTGGCGGGCGATGACAAAACATGCCGCATGGATGATCCGTTGTTTCTGCAGTAAAGAACGGGACCAGGGAGGAGCTTCAGCGCAGTCGGGAAGGAAAATGGACCACCGGAGCAACTCCGGTGGCCCGCGGAAGCCACCGGCGGCGCGGGTCGCCAGCACGGCAGCGCCGGCGGACCCACGGCCGAGCGGGTCTGGCTCACACGCACGAACGCGGCAAAAGCCGCGTCCGCTGACTTCAGTGCGGCCCCACGCGGGGCCACATCACCATCTTCCCGCGGGGGCAGCGCCCCGCGGCTCCTTCGCTCGGCCACTCGGCTGAGCCGAGCTCGGCCGGGTCGCGCCCTGGCCGGACTGGGCCGCGCCGAATAGGGTCCGACCCGGACCTGGGTTGGGTCGACCCGGTTCGGGCCGACCTAGGGGGGGTCGGGCCGGGCCCAGACCCCCCCATCTTCGGACCGTATTGGTCTTTTTCCCGTAACATGAGCTATGGGCCTCCGAACGACGCGCCATCAGCGGAGATGTGATCCTTGGATCGAGACGGTCGTTTCGGTATATCTCACTCATGGTTTCTGAATACTTTGGGTTCGGCCGGGCTGGTTCGTACACGAAACCAACCGGGCCTTCGGAGCGGAAACACTCATATCTTGAGCTTCGGACGTCCAATTGACGTGCCGTCAACTTTTTTAATTTCCTCTAAGTGAGACGGATCTTTTGGCATACTCTGACCGAGGTTTGGATGCAGGTGGAGTACGGTCAGGTTGGTTTTTCCTTAAAAACCAACCGGGACCCTGGGACGAAAAAACCAATAACTCTCAGACCGAGCGTCTGATTGACACGCTGTCTGCGACATTGAGTTCCTGTTGGAGATACAGAACTTTTGGATACATCAACTCTGGACTATCTGTCAGTTGATGTATCATCCTCTCAGCTCGTGGAGCGGACCCTTCCGAACGAGCTTGCTGTGTGCGGGAACCCTAGAGCTGGCTGCAACTGCTGTTGTGACGACGACGACTGTACATAGATCCTCAGTGGATTCGACTGTGATGATGATGAAAACAGTACGGGAATCCTCCGTGTTTTCAATAGTGACCAATACGGTACATCTTGGGATACATCAACTTCAGACTACATGTCAGTTGATTCATCGACCTCTTAGCTCGTGGAGTGGACCCTCCCGGAACGAGCATGCTGTGTGTGGAAACCCTAGAGCTGGTTGAGACTTGACGACTGCTGATCGAACGACTCGATGTGTTACAGATAGCCCAGTGGAGAGCGATTGGTTGTAGCAGACGATCCAAGGCGGAGGTACGCTTGGTTGTAGCAGCACAGGGGAGCGCTTGGTTGTAGCGGCAGACCCACGGCGGAGGTGCACTTGGTTGTAGCGGCACAGGGGAGGGCTTGGATGTAGCGGCAGACCCACGACAGAGGTGCGCTTAGTTGTAGCGGCACATGGGGAGCGCTTGGTTGTAGCGGAAGACCCACGACAGAGGTGCGATTGGTTGTAGCGGCATAGGGGAGCTCTTGGTTGTAGCGGCAGACCCACGACAGAGGTGCGCTTGGTTGTAGCGGCACATGGGAGCACTTGGTTGTAGCAGCAGACCCACGTCAGAGGAGCACTTGGTTGTAGTGGCACGTGGGAACGCTTGGTTGTAGCAGCAGGGCCACAGTACCTGATAGGTGGAGTACTACAGCAGTCCAAGTTAAGAGGGAAGCGCTTGGTTGTAGTGGCATAACCACTGTACTTGATGGAGAAGGAGTTTCCCAATAGCTTTGGGTTCAACTTCATGATCGATCCTGTGTGGGTCATTGCGATGGTTAGTACCTACAGATCCTTTGTGGGTCCGACGACTTAGATGAATCAGTGGCTACATCTGATCATCTCTAACGTCATGCGAGGAAGTACCTGTGTGAGCTAAAACTCTGTTTTACTTTCCTTTGTGGATTGTGTTGTGCTATCCTATGTGGATTTACGTTTTACTTTCCTTTATGGATTGTGTTGAGCTATCCTGTGTGGATTTCATGTTTTTCTTTCCTGTGTGGACTTGGTTGTACTTGAGCTCGAATGTTGGAGCTGAGCGAGAATTGATGACTTAGGTATATGTATGGGCATATACCTAAGCAGTGTCGGATGTTACTTCGTGATTGTATCTTCACTTTGTGGTTTATCCTTTGTGGATTCTCAGAGACCATAGGGGGTCTCGGGGTCCCTACTGAGTAGCTTATACTCACCCCTGCACGGGCTATGCCCGCACTACGTTGTGTTGGTTGCAGACGACGAACAACGCTGATCGTGGTGGAGGATTCCGGAGTAGGACGGTAACTGGAGGTGGACCACTGGGCGAGGTTTACTCGGAGCGGTAGGCTGGACCCGAGGATTAGTGGAGGCTTTCTGTACTCACCCTTCAGGTGGGACTTCCAGTGGACGGCTTGATGCTGCGGCTTTACCTTTCAGTTGCTGTTTTTCCCATTTCAGTTGTACTTTACAGTTGGTCTTGTATTTCTAGCCCCCATTACTTTTCTGCACTTACTATTGTACCATCTTTTACTTAGTGTTTACTTCTTCCGCTTTCTTACTCTATGGTGCTTGTTTACTTTACAAAGGAAATGCCTTCCCTTTTTTCCGAGATTTACGCCTTGGTGCTAGTCGCCAGCCCCTGGCCTATGGAAGGCGGGCTTGGGGTAGTCACGACACGGGCCCTGAGGACGGGTCTTGACAGATCAGTTGTCTCATGCTTGATCAATGGAGTTGTCTAGACATAATGATTATCAATTGATAATATAGGAGATGTTGCATTTGAATCTTGGTTGTCAAACTAGTTGTGTCTATATTAACTGCATGTGGGAAGAGGTGGAAGACTATTGTGTGAAGTGATTGGATGGTGTAGAGCTCTCTGATGGAATGCTGGATGTTTTTTTATTCTTTTATGTAGAGTAATAGTAACACCTCATTCCTTGTTCCCCATCAATCCAGTTCTTGTTTGGGGAGGGATTAATAACTCAATCCACATCAGCATCACATTGAGCCAACAATGGGGTCGACACTCGCAACACTTACATCAATACTCACATAATAAAACATCCCATTATGATTCCCACCTAGAAGAACCCACATAAACTCGTGAATGAAAAACATGGGATATACTCGCCCGTATCAAGACCCCTCAGCTAGATGGATCCTTGGGTGTGGTTTAGGTGACTCCTGTAAACAGTCTGGTTGAGCTGGTCAGCTGGTTGGCTTAGATGGAATGTTTTTTACTAAGGATAATAATATTCATAAGTATATAGAATAATATTCAATGTAAAATGAATATAAAAAATGCATGTTGGGTAGTAAGGTATATGAAAATGAGATAATACAAGAGTGGTGTCAGTTGTAGGTTTAAAAACAGTCATTTTTATTCCATTAAAAGAATTTAGTTTAAAATATATTAAACTAATGCAATTAAAAAATCCTCATAATGTATTAAAACTATTAATTAGACTGTCCCTCGGTTTGGTAATACAAGACACATAATCCTAATGATTTAGATGATGTATTCCATAGGTTATTCTTAATCATGATAAAAATAGAGTATGTGTGTAAAAGATCATAATCACAGTGGTTATGAAAATCAGATTAAAACAAAATAGTGATTCTATCATATGGAATATAGAATCCTAAAGATTAATTGAAATGATCATAATAAAAAAAGATAGTAATCAGCATATTACTAAATTATCGTAATGATATTGGTTATGATAAAAAAGTATAGAATATAAATATTAATAACTAATACAATTCCCTTTCTATTACAACATAGTGGAAATGTAAAAGAATACCACAATTTTATCCCTAAGTGAAGGGTATCCTATAACCTAGGATAAAGGACCCTTAATTTACACTTTCAAGAATATCTTTCTTACCAGAACTAGGGTAAGACCTCGATAAGAGTATCGACATCAGTCTATTTACATATCCCCCTACATCCTCAATTCAGTAGGAAATTAGCGCCTCTATATTCCTATCCCTTTAATACCTTTACTCACAAATGATCAACACGACTGTATTCTTATCCCTAGAATCCCTTGATCGTAATCACCCACGATTGGTGTCGTACTAGGGAAAAAAATCTTGAATGTCACAAGTTTGTAGAAGGAGATGTTTATAACACGAGTTCATATTCATTCACATGATGCCATGATTTGAAAGTGATCTCATAGGTTGTCTCAATTTTTTCAAAACTTTTGAGCTTGGTCAAGTGAAATTGTATTTATAGGCCTTCTCCAAACAATCATATTTTGGCTCCAATGGTCATATTTATTCCAAAAATATTGTAGGGACATGGACACATGGAACACCATTGGTAATCTTGTAATATAAGTAATGATATAGTTTTATCATGCATATCAGAACAGAATACATGCCATCGTTTTGATTAAAATAATTTCTTCTCGATACGATATTGTTTTATGGTTATGATTACCTGAGTACAAAATGAATTTCTATCATCCACTAATATAAAAAAGTGAGTAGTAAATGACTATGATTAAAGTGAGTATGAAAAGAATTTGTATCTTCTGATTAAATAAAATTGTGGATAGTAAATGAGTACAATGAGATTGTTAAAATAGTGAATTTTATTTTTATAATCAGTATGATATTAATTGGTGTGTATGATGAAAATAATAATCTATGTGAGTAATATAAATCATGTTCAAGGAGTATGATAAAAATTGCTTTCAACCTCGTTGCGATAAACATAGAAATAGTAAAAACTATATTTATTTGTGTGTATGATATTTATCATACTCAGTATAAAAAATGTAATGATGGTCTTTTAAAACAAAATCCTTAAAATAAATACAATAAAACAACTTATGAATTCATTTGAAAAGAAACATGGTATTTCAAAAAAAATTAAAATAGAAAAAATTGAATGGGATTTTTTACCCAAAAATCTACCCCTTTTCATACAGAACAAACCACAAGATAAAAACAAGTAAAAGATTACAAAAGCAGATAGATTTCATATTCAGAACTGAAACACTTATAATTATCTCGCATTGTGTTTTAAAAAGATTCTGAATAGAATTTGAATACGACTAACCTCCGATGAGGATATCAAAATCCATAAGGATTATATTATAAAAACATAACAGCCTTTATTAAAATTATTTCTCTTTTGAAAATTTCCCTCTCTATCAAAATAATTTCCCCCTATTCTATCCCTTTATAAAATATCAACCCCCCACTTTGTGATTCATAAAAAATAAATAAGAGAGTTATTATAATAACTTCAAAAGGGTTAGAGAAATAAAAAATAAGAAAAACTATTTTTTCATCTCAAATTAGTGAAAAACAATTCATCCAATGAATATAAAACACTCAATAGAAATAAATATAGATGTCAAAAACATTGATTAATGTTTCATCAAATAAACAAGAGTTCAAACAATTCATTTCTATTCCATTTCATTATCCTTCTTCATAAGATCCAAAACAATTGTCTTCAACTTCATGAAAAATTTATGATATTCTATGTGTTTATCAATAAATTCATTCTAAGTCTACATCTGTTGGTCTTGTTCATCATACAACTTTTCCTAGTTATGAATGAATTATTCCTGAGATTTTATCTTGTCTTTGAGAGACATAATTATACCTTCCTATTCTTGAATCTTGTCCTCCTGAGCTCTATTTAACTTCTCTTGAAATTGAAACAAATTATTTATAAATAAAGCTTCATTATTTTGGTTAATGGTATCATCCTGAAAAATAAATATCCTTGATTTTACGACATCCAACCTCTTTTTAATTACTTTGAATTCTACAAGATAAATTTTATATGAGCCTCTACCCATTTTAAATCATTGATAGGTATCAATTTGTAACATTTTGAAATAAACTAAATGTTAATTCAAAAGATTTATTATATAATCTATTTTGTCTTCATGAATCTTTAGAATCTCATCGAATTTCTATGAAAACTTCACCACTTTATTACATTCTTTTCAATTTCACTTAGAAATTTCTTCTAGAATTTTGAAATCGTCTTCATGTTTAATTAGACTTTTCCTTATTAACTTTATCAAGTCCAATATTATATGTTGATTTTATACAATAGATTCAACTATTCATTCTATTATTGGATGATAAGGATGTTCAATTTCAATTCATTATATTTCTTGAACAACATAATCATCCGTTTTAAAAGATGTAGTTTGATATGAATTAGCATCCTCCAAAATGTTAGGATACTCACCAGAATGATTTCCACCACCATCATCATCTGATTTATGAATCCGATTTTCAACAGATCTAGTTTGTTCCTCCTTATCTAAAATAATAATTACATTCACTTCAGGGGATTATTTTTGAAGGTTGATCTCTTGGGAATGGGAATTTATTTGATGTTGCTTCTAATGACCTTACATGTAATTTATCAGATAGTGATTTTTCATATTCACCTTTAGCATCTTCTTTTTAAAAATAGTTATCTATTTCTCGCATTTTAGAATCCTATTGTTCTTATGAAGTAGTATACTATGAGACATCTAGAGGTTCTAATTCACTGGAAATTTGTTTTCATTTTCCAATAACTTGTGTCGAGAGGATAACTATTTATTCTAGAAACTATTCTCTAAAAATTATTGTGAAACTTTATTTTTATATACTTTTTAACAAGGTATCAAAATCAATACTACTTTCCTTTTTTTCATATTATTTTCATTTTCTTTTCCTTTGATAATTTTATTGAGTTGATTTCTTTCTATTAATGCTTCTGTATGATTGAGACAAAAATAAGGGTATCCCTATTTCATTTAATAATTTTATTTTCACCACTTATCCAACATTCATTTAACCCCGATAATTTATTATTCTTCATGGGATTCAAGACTTAATCATACTTAACTCTATATTTTTTCTCAGAAAAAATCGGCTTTGATTTTTTTGGGATTCCCAGACTTCCTTTAATTACTAAATTTGGAACATCAATATTAGGGTCATTAATGAATTTATTTGATTCAGAATCAAAATTAATTTTTATTCTTCTTACTATATATAAAAATATTTAGAAAACTCATCAATTTATTGTTACTGACTTAAGATGAATTTTTAAAAACATCAATCATTCATAAATGAACCTACAAACTATGGGTGGAAACTTAATCAGATGGGTTTTGATTGCACCATACTTGAGATTATTGATGGTATTGAAAATATAACCCATCAGGTTAATCATCCTCATTTTGAAAATATTGTCACGATTAAAAACATCTTACAGACTGAACATTATCATTTTTATTGCTTTAGGATTCATAAAAAGAGAAAGATACATCATGGAGGTTAGATGTAGTGAAGGCCCCAAGCATCGTTGATATCAGAATGAGAGCCTCTAGGAGGAAAGGAACCTAAATTAAAATATAGGGAAATAATTTGGCTTGAGTAACCCTGAGATGCAAAGAAGTATGAAACTTTATTCCCCTCACGCCATGTGTGGGAGATACCCATATAGACACCCATGATCTGCTTGCACTTACGAATAAGATAAGGTATGCTCCATGGGATACTTCCACATCCTGATAAATCTTTATAGAGAATCAATGAATCTATCTCCAATAACCTAAAATCTATATTTATTTGTTCGCAAGCCTCCTTCTCAATGGTCATCGCTTTTGCCTCAGCCAGAACTACCTCACCTCTACCATAAAAAGCTTAAGAAAACCACCACAACAGACCCCTCTTGTCTCTTATAACACATCAACCTCTCATCTACCCCTGGAAAAATCCATAGGTGTTGAGATTGAACCCCTCACATAGGGGGTACCAATGTATCCAATTTCCTTTACCCATCATCCCATTTTGAAAGCCCACACATTGGATAAGAGATCTTATTGATGGAGTATCATGATAATTTTCACATAAGTTAACTAAGTCCAGAATTGTATTCCACATTCTAATGATGATGTTAACTCGGGTGTTGGAGGAGTTCTTGTGCCTCACATCATTCCTCGCTTTCCAAATAGTCCAAATACACGCCACAAGAGTGATAAATTTTCTTTTCCTCTCCATACCATGGTCACCTTCCCCATCAAACCACTAGTTCAGGACCTCCTCATGCGTTCCACCTAAGGAATTCAATCCGAAGAGTTGTCCTTGTGCCTGCCAAATCCACCGAGCCTAATAACTATAAATGAATAAATTATCCACTATTCTTTTGGGTTTTAATGTAGCACCATCATTTTGATTCCAAATTTTCACCCATACGATGTACATTGTCATCAGTGGGAATGGAATTATTACAGACTCTCCACAAAACAATGTTAAGATTTGGGGAGATTACCTTACACCATAACAAATCCCCCAAAGGATCTCCTAAACTAGGGTCCTACCTTACACAGCTAAAAGTATTTAGGGAAAACTCACCTAACGTAGCTCCCTTGAAAATGAGCGGGTCAGGGTCCTCACTTGGAACAATCTCCTTGAAGGAAGTGAGTTGATCCTCATTAATAATGGTGTAAATGAAAGTGGGGTGCGCACATGCTTTTTTGAATGATATGTTTAGAACTGGACATTTGGGAATCCAATGGTTCCCTCCCCCCAAGTCCTGCTTCGATAAATTCACATCCCCTCTGCCCACCAGCCATCAGACATGAGGAAGAAGTTTCTCTATCACCACTAGTGGGAAGAAAATATCCTTTCTTCCAATGTTAAATAAGTCTATTATCGGATGGAAAATAGATATACATACTTTATTCCTTATGAATCTAAAAAAGTTATTGTTAAGAGATTTCTTTATCAAATGATCCCTTTTCCATTAGCAATTTTGTGATGGAAAAAATTCATCTCCTTCTAATGGAACATTTATGAAATGTGATTCTTTATTGACAGGCATACTTATCTCACTATCATAGATATGAAATGATACCTTCAAATTATCATCATCAACCATAATATATTTGTTGAAATGAATGAATTCATCCATAATGATTAGATCCTAAGGATTAGGTTTTTGAACATAAACTGATTCTCATCCCTACAATTTAATTATTCTCTTTAGAGATGAATTATTCTCATAATAGAATTATATTGTATGAAATATTTTATGGAATAAAATCTCCTTGTAGAAATATTTTTGTGCCATTTAATTTGGAGAAGTTTTTGATGAATAAGACATGTGTAAGAATGGAATACGTGGCTACAGAAAGCTTTATATTATGATACTTTAAGAGGAGAAGATCAATGTCATAGATTATCAGATAATAAATGTGGGACAAGGAGGGGTCCCTTTATATAGGCAAGGAGAAGTGGCCATTGGTATTATATAGTCTTGATTAGATCATGATGACCCCATGGTGTGAAATATTTGAACTCTTGAGGTTTTTAGAAAAATTTTACAACAAAATAAATTTATTGTATTCAAAGTAAATTCAATAATGGTTTAAAAAACCAAAAAAACATAAATGTATTGAAATCAAATAGAAGAAATAAAAGGAATTAAACCTTTGGAATCCCAAGATAGATGTGTTGGTTTAAATAAATCATATTTCAATGGAAAATAAAACTTTGATAACACAAATAATATTTTTTACTAAAATTTTCATTATGAAATATTTTCTTACAATTATAATTTTTGGTGATAATAAAAAACATTGGTGCCAAAATAGTTTATGGTGCAGAAAAAAATTAAAGATAAAATATTTATAAAAGATAAAAAAATTAATCCACCATATAATAGAAGTAGTTTATTGTAAGTGGATGGTTTCAACAATAAGTAGATATGAGTGATTACATTACATTGATCATTCCAATATTCTATTTAATATATTCAAATATATCAGAATGTAATTGTTTTTTAAATATATCATAATTTTTCTTGGATTCAGATGTATTGTAAAATGATATCTCCATAAACTGTTTCATCTCTAGGTGGTTTTCATGTGATTGATGTGAAGGGTTTTTACTTAAGTCAATGACACTAGTGATATCACATAGCATTTGAGTTTTGGTAAAACTCATTCCATAATTAGTGAGTGTGTGTTGCATCCACAACACTTGATCACAATAACTTCCAGCTAGCACATATTCATCTTTCGTAGTGGAATGTTCTAATGAGATATGTTTCATAAAATAACAAGAAACAAATGAATCACCTAAGAAATGAAAAGTTATATATGTGATTTTTCTATCCATTATACAACGCCCAAAATCATCATTGGAAAAAAAATCATTCATACTCATTTCAAAATGAATAAAAAAGTCACAATTCCATAGTTACCTTTAGATAGTGAAGCATTATTTTCAAATATTTTAAATGATATTATTTTTGATTTTATTTATGTCTTTCACATAAGAATACAAGAAACATTATGTCGGTATGACTAGTTGTTATGTATTGTAGACTTCTAATCATCCCCTTATTTTTTTTGATTAACTGGTTGTCCAGCTTCATCAATTTCAACAGTATTTGATGTAAATATTAGAGTACTAATACTTTTAGTATTTTCATATGCATGATTTTTATGAATATATTTAACATTATTATGTTGGGAAATATACTTCCCATCTAATGTTTTAGAAATTTGAAAACAATAAAGAATGATAACTAACCCATCATACTCATGTCAAAAATAAATTTCATAAGATTCACAAAATAATCTATTTAAGATTGTTGAGTTTTCCCGAATATATTGTCATCATCATAAATATGAATGATAAAAAAAATTGTCCTTTATAAATTTTTTTGGTTTAGTAGTTTTCTTAACAACTTTTTGATGTAAATAATCATGTTTTTCTATCATACCAGGATCTAGGGGCTTGTATAATTACATATAAATCTTTGGCATGTTTGAAAACATATTTAGGATGTTTGGTATCTTCAAAACTAAGAGGTTATGCAAAAAAAATTTCATGTTGAACATATTCATTATGAAAAGCACAATTCATAACCATTTAAAAAAATTTTAAGTTAATGAATGATTCAAAGGATAATAGTATCAGAATAGATTCAAGTCTTGCTACATGAGCATATGTATCTTTATAATCTATTCCCTCTTGTTGATTATTACCTTTAACAACTAGTTTTTCTTTATTTATAATGATTATTAAAATTTCATCACATTTGTTTTGTAAACCATATTGTCTTACAATTATAGAGTATTATTTAGTTCTTTCAACCAATTAAAATACATTAATCTTGGTTAATTAATTGAGTTCATCTTCCTTGGATTTTTTCTGATATTTATCACCTAAAGCCTCATCGGAACATTTATGTTTGAATTGAATATGAAATGAAATGTGTTCTACTTGATTTCTCAAGAAACTTTAATTCCTTACAAGTTGGTTTAAATCTCCAATGATACTATAAGTAGGATAATTCTTAAGAAACAATTGAATTGGGTTTTGTAAAATCTATTCACAAATATAAGGTAGTATGTCTTATGAATTGAATTCTTCAGAAATATTTTTTTGAGTAATTTCATTTAAATATTGATATTCTATCAAATGTTGCTAATCAGTTTTGTAAAACAAATAAGAAGATGTATCTTGAGGGTTTTAAAAAACAAATGGATCATTTTTATCAAATTAAACATGTAATGTTTCCTCAATTTCACAACAATTTTTATTCAAAACTCAATATTACTAAGAAGTAGTGGAATAGTCTAATAAAATACAATAATTATATTTGGGTGTAAATTTATATAAATTATCTTATATATTGAAAATTAATACTTTACATCCAAATACATTGATGTTTAATTATTTTTGTTTTCATCCAGTCCATAATTTATAAGGTGTTTTACTATGAAATCCTCTAATTGAAACATGATTTATAGTATAACAAGTAGCGCTCGTATTTCAGCCCAAAAATGTTTGGTAATAGAAAATTCACTTAACATGGTTCTTGTTAATTATTGATGAATACAATTTCTTCTTTCTATAAAATCAATTATTGAAGAGTTCTAGGTGCTGCAAAGTTATGTTTAATACAATTCTTAAAAGAAAATGTTTTAAAATATGAAATTTAAAATTTTCCACCATGATCACTATGAATAGTTATAAAAAGGTGGGTTTTTCTCATATTTAAATTTGGAAAAAAAATTTAAAATAAGAAAATTCTTCATGTTTCTTTAGTAGAAAGTAAAACCATGTATATCTAGTGTAGTCGTAAACTAAAATAATACATAATACTTTCCTAGAATATTTCTAGTTTTTTGTTGGACTAAAAATATCAATGTGAACTTACTGTAAATAATTAGTATATTAATCTTCACTAATTTATTTAAAGTTGTACTTATGTTTCCTTTTATATTAATAAGTGTCCCAGGCATTTGTAGAATAAAATCTATGTTTGGGTAGATCATTAACAAGTGTTTTTATTGAAAATTTATATATGTTACTATGTTTACAGTTTACTAACCATCAATTATATAACCAATATCAATCTTACAATTCAGTAAGGAAAGGGTAGTCTTGACTCCTAGGGTTTGCTATGTTATGTGTGTAAAAATTCTCATGCTGATGGGGAGAAATAATGAATCTATCCCAGGAATTGTGTACAACACATTTATCATTCCTAAAATTCACAAGGCAACATTTGTCACATAATTTAATTATTCTTACACGGTTGTTCTTAATAACATTATTGAATAAAACATTTGAAATCAATGATTTTCCAATAAGAACAATATTACATATACCAGCAATCTTTCCTTGAGAATTGTCTTAGAAGGTAACTCTTCCACCAATCATTTCAATAATCTTTTCAAAGAAGTATTTATTATTATTTTTATTCTAGGATCATCCACTATCCATGTACCATATGATTTTGTTGTTTGTGCATGTTTTTTTTCTTGAGAATAAAACAATATGGTTTTTGGAATCCAAAAATTCTTAGATCCAGAATTGTAAAAAAAAATTAGGAAGCCAATTTTTTTTGAAAAAATGAGCTTTGTGAAATCCCAAGTATTTATTTTTATTTAAAGAAATTATTTATTCCAATGGAATCCCCTTTTACACTTTGAACAAAAGGGTTCACATTTAGGAACAAAATAATTATTCCAAAAAATAGGTTTTGAATGAGAGTAAAAAATACTAGAACTATTCATTAGAGGAATTTTGTTATACCTTTTATGAAATTCTTTTTAGCCATAAGTGAAATTTTAAGAAATTTTATTTAATGAAAATATTTTTTCCTTTAGTTTCATACTAAATATTTATCCCCACAATCATTTGTTTTGGATGATTGTTTTGTCTCAGTATCATTTTTCTCACAAAAAAAATTCAAAATATTTTGAAGCTTTTTCCTTCTCAAATTTTCATCCATAATTACTTTCAAAATATAATTAATTTCAAAAAAATATTATCATTAACATTATAAATATATCGAAGTTATTTTCTTCAAACACTTATTCTATCATTTTCCTTTTCATGATTCTTACAAACATTAAAATTTTTAGTTTCAGGTAATTTTTCTATTCATAAAACATATTCATATAATGGTAATGTATTATTATCACATGATTAGTATGATTATTTATCCAAAGATGAAGAATTACTCTCAATAGGATGACTTTCACTCATATACATATTATTTCAGTATTAATTAATGTGTAAAATTTACATGAAACATTGATATTCAATTAGTAATCTAGAAAGAAGACTAATATTCTTATGTCTGCTGTTTTCATTCTCTAATGATTCATCATAAGAATCTATACCACTGGAATTCCAAGAATCATTTGCCTTTAAGAATTTCAATTTGTTTTGTCTTGTAGTACCTTTTCTAAATCCTTCAAGAATTTCATTCCATTTTATCCTTTATTTTTATCTTTGGTCAATTAGATATCATGTTTCCAGCATTCATTTATTCATAATGAGAAACTTCAGTATCTTTCTTATATTTATTTATTTTCTTATATCTGTACTGAAAATACTTCTTTCTATGAAACATTTTCATCATTTGAGAAATATTGTCTTACTCATTCTCTAAATATTATGATTCACATAAATCTAATTAAATCAAAAATTTCTTATCCGTTTTAGACATAAAAAACTTCTCAGGAGAGTTGGATTTGTTATATTTTTTATTGGTAGTAAAAACCATCCAAAAATTCATTTTTTGGACTTTTCTACAGATAATTTCAATCTGTTTTCATATTTCAAAAGACTTCTGAAAAACATATCAAGAGTAACACTAGTAAACATTCTTGATTAAATAGAATCAGTTCTATTTTGATTTCCATTCCTTATGAATGATGTCTAAGATGTGTTCAACAATTGTTTCATCATATAGACCTTTCTCTCCAATAGATTGTAATCATCTCAAAATTTTCATAAATCTTTAATGAACATTACAAATAAGTTCTTTATAAGGAAATTAAAAATATTTATAATATACTCTTATCATATATATTCTAGTCTCAACAACTTTATATGTACCAAAATGAGTAATATCTAGTTTATTCCAAAATCTATTGGCTTCTTCATAAGAAGAAATCAAGCAATATATATATTTAGTCATAGGAAAAAGTAAAGTATTTCGTACCTTGTAATTCAATTGATATTCTGGTTTTTATTTAATTGTAATGAGTATAACTTCTTTTTTATGAAGTTAATAATATATAGTCCACATAATAGAATTTTCAACTCTAGTGATGAGAAAAAAAGTTTTCAATTGATATATCCAATATTCATAATTGTTACAATAAACAATCGGTGGTCTTTTAGGATTGAGATTGTTTATGGATATGGCATTCAGTGCTTCCAACATTATAATAATACAAAAATAAATTTTACAAAATACAATTTAGTGTAACATGTAATTATATACAAATAGTTTATAAACAAAATATAGATAAAATAAAAAAGTAATGTTAGAAAATATATGAGTAGTGGAAACCTCCTCTGATACTAATTGTAGAATCTTAATTTATATACAAATTTCACAATAAAAGAGGGGAGAATTATTGTTTAAAAAATAATTTTTTCCTTTAAATGTATTTATTTTAGAAAATATTAAACTAATTAAATTCACTAATCCTCTTTATGTATTAGAAAAATAAATTGGACTAGCCCTGGGTGGCGTAATACAATAATTGTAATTTGTTTGATTCTGATGGTGTAGTCCACGGGTTAATCATACTCATGATAAAAATAGAGTAAGAGTGTAAATGATGGTAATCACAATGGTTACGATAAGTAGATTAAAAAAACAATTATTCTATCATAATGTATATATAATCATAAGGAGTAATTAAAATGATAATAATCAGAAAATATATTAATCAGAGTATTATTAAAGTATCATAATCAGATTGGTTAAGATAAACAAAGTATATTATATAATGATGAATATCTAAGACCATTATCTTGATATTACAAAAAAGTTGAAGTGGAAAATAATACAATTCTCTTAACCCAAGGAGAAGGGTATCATATAACCTTGGATAGTGGACCCTTTATTTCTACTCTCAAAAAATTATGTCTTTCCCACACCTGGGTAATACCTTGATAAGTGTATTAGATTAATTCCATATTCCTATCCCTAATAGCCCTCGATTAAGCTGGTAATAAAAACCTATATCTTCTTATATTTGGAATCCCTTGATCCGCAAATGATTAGAATGTTTTTATTCATACCCCTATAAGAACATGACGTAGTCACCAATAATCATCATCCCACTATGAAAAATAAAAACTCTTAAAAGTCATAGGTATGTAGATAGAGTAGCTCAAAACATGACTTCATAGTCATTTACATGAAGTAGAGATTTCATAGAGCACATGTAGTATGTCTCAAATTTTTTGAAATTTCCGAACTTTTCCAAATGACCTAGTATTTCTAAGCCTCATCCCAACGAACATATTTTTGCTCCAATGTTTAGATATCTTCCCGATATCATAGTGGGACTTAGACACCTTACACTCCAATGGTCTTATTATAACTGAAATAATGACATAGTTATACCAAGCATATAAAAAAATACAGGAGATTGTTTTGATTAATATATTTTTCATTTCCATACGATAATGTCTTCTGGTTTTGAAAAAGTGAGTACGAAAAGAATTTGTACCTTTTGATAATATACAAAATTGAATAGTAAATGTGTATAGTGAATGCGAGTACAAAATAATTTTTATCATTCGATAAAATAAAAAATTGAATAGTAAATGAGTATGATGAGTTAATTATTACATTGATTATGATATTTATAGTCAGTATGATACTGATCGGTGTGTATGATGAAAATCTTAATCAGCGTGACTGATATAAATTGTGTTCCTTGAGTTTGATAAAAATCATATTCAGGATCATTTCAACAAAAATAGAAAT
This sequence comes from Viscum album, assembly GCA_963277665.1. Taxonomy (NCBI): domain Eukaryota; kingdom Viridiplantae; phylum Streptophyta; class Magnoliopsida; order Santalales; family Viscaceae; genus Viscum; species Viscum album. The sequence goes on from OY728163.1 coordinate 35,385,795, forward strand.
AGTGAAAATTGTATTTCTTGCTGTGTACGATACTTATCATACTCAGTATCCAAAACATACAGATGGTTTTGTAAAACAAAATACTTAATGTATATACAATAAAAAAACAAAAAAATTAATTTAAAAAAAATGTTTGTGATTTCAAAAACAAAAAGGAATAGATAATTCAAAAGATGACTTTTGAATCAACAAAACAAAATGTATATTCCCCTGTAATGAAAATCCAAATCCTAAATTCATCAAGGATGAAACATTTGAGTCCTTAATGCAATGTATATCAATAATTTTTTTTCAAATAATTCACTCTTCTGAATTCTTTAATAGAAAAGTGCATATCACATAATTAAGTACATAAACAAGGTTGTATCCTAAATTCTTCAGACATCATGGAATTTTTATTTCAAATTATATTTATTTCATCCAAGTGTATTTGAATTTAATGTTACCAATTTGATGGTTTTCTAAAATCAATTTTCATTCATTTGGTTATGCATTTACTTCATTGAAAAATCCCTTCCATGGTTATTTGTGAAATGGTAAGTGATTGTATTATGCTATATTTCCACCAATTGTTTTGAATTATATTTTTTACACATTATAACATTTCTAATTAATTTTCACATCAACGATATGATATTTTTAATGGATTTCATATTAATTTTCACACCATTGAAACATATTTGGTTTTATGAATCCATTTAATTTATGTTGTGTATATTATTCCCTTTTGAGTTATTTTACATTAATATCTATTTATTCATGATGATTAAATTTTCAATTCAATTTTATTCTTTCGAGGAGTTACAATATTATTGATAACAAATAAATAATAATTATATTTGAATATAATTTTTGGGATTGATATTATTTTAATGAAATGAATATTATAATGCATCCTTTATAAACTCTATGTATTCTATTATCCCCTAAATATTTAAGGAGTTTCCAAAATTTCTTCAATAATTTCCCCATGTTATTCTCATATTAGGCAATGAAACATTTAAAATACAATCCATTCATATTTCTCTTTCTGATCAGGTATAATATTCATCCATTATCTATTTTTAAAAGTTATTTTCTTTTGCACAAATGATTTACTAAGATAATTTTATGTTAATATCAAATTTTTAATATATTGGAAATAAATATTTCTAGTTTTTTTTCAAAAGGGTCATTTTTGACTTTAAATAGAGAAATTTGAAATGATTATTTTTTAATATAATGGCATTAACAAATTTTACCACCACTATAATCATCTTACACTTTTATCTTATTCTAAATATATTTTAATGGATTTTGAAAAATGATTAATGTAAGGTTATTTTAATATTTCACTACCATTTACTCTTTTTCATTTAAGGGCATGATTTTATTACAAAATAAATATTTTGGAGGAATTTATGGTTATATTCTATCTCTTATTAAATTTTGGGTCTTTAAATTTCTCTTGAAACATTTTCCATCTAAAGACTATTAGACATTAAATTTATATCAAATATCTATAATATTTTTATCAGTGATATGATTATTGACTAAATCATATACCTTTTATACATATGGTGTATTACATTGAATTTTATTTTATTTACTAGGAAAATTTTTATATTCTATTTATACCATTAATAAAGACTTTTATTGACGAGGAATATTATTTATGAATTAAATGATTATGTAATTTAATAGGAATCCATCAGACATGAAGTGATGAGTCGGGCCTTGAATTATATAGTCTCTCGATGCATCGACCTGTTTCATGATAAAAACTATATGGTTATCCATATTAAATGGAGTTTTGGTTTAATCTTATGCATGGTTTAAACTATTTTGGTGTATGGACTTTGAGATATAGATATCATAATGTTAGAGATACTGAAAACTAAAATAATTCATTTCCTTCATTGATAATTCATCTGTTAATATACATGAGTTTTTTATACAGATTTTACCCACCGATACTCTTATCTCAAGTGTTGATTAAATTGAATGTGCATTGAATTACTTACCTTACCATATTGATTATTCCTTATTTCCTCATAATAGAATACCTTTCTATATAAAACATATTGACAATTGGATTTCACCATTATTTGTTTCCTTTCCCTTGGATATTTAGAAGAAACCATTAAATTAGTTTCATGTGTGGTGAAAATTGTATTTTGTTTTTTTATAATTTATACATAATATGAAGGTTAGTAGATTTTGGGTTGTTACAATTAGTTTTAGAGGTTTTTTAGTAGAAAACATTGATACACGATTTTAAATGAACATAGGTAACATGATTTATACCATTGGAGTGGTTTCTTTTTTATGGATCAATATTCATGATTACTATGAGTTAAATCAGTCTCTTCCATTATTTAATGATGGAATATAATAGACCAAAGGGAATCAACACCCAAGGTCAATGATTGGGTTTCTCTACAGAATAATCCAATACAATTTGTGTATGAGCTGAGCATATCATGGATCTATTTTAAAATATGACCCATGTTATGACTAATAACCTGGAACACATGGGGTGACATGATGTTCCACTATCTGATACTCCTATATTGGATCAATTCATATGATAGAATCCAAAATATTTTAAAGAAACTACTAATATAGTGGTAGATGAGAAATAGTTTTGTCTCTTGAATATATATTTTGTTCCATTGGATGTAATAAAAGGGAAACGTTATGCAATTAGTGTATTGTATTTGAGACAATTAAAAACAATGGTGATTGTTGATCCAAAATTCTTAGGAGGATGTAGAAATAGTATATATGGAATGGAGAGATTTTAATGTGACACTCTTCAACAGATATTTCCCTCTTGAAAAATAAACTGAAATGAAGAGAATGTTACTCAAATTAATTTTAAAGGAAAATGGAAATTGGTGTGGAGTATGAGGATAACTTTATAAGACTATCCATGTATTCTATTTGTTACATATGTAATCTATAGATAAATATTTAACATCTCATTTAAGACATTATGCCTAGCCTCTAAAGGGATCTCATTTCTCAAACATTTTCATCATATGATGAAATAGTATTATGTTTCATGAAAATTGAGAATCAATTTTCTTGATCACATATATTCAAGGGAAATGAAGAGAAAAATATTTTCCTATAATGAAGAAAATGGTAAAGATTCAAATAAGATGAAGGGAATAAGTAAATTCCCATCATGTGAAAATTGTGTAATGTAAAATCCAATAAAATCTTTTAAGGTAATGGGATTTTGTTAAAAGTGTAGAGATAAGAGACACAATGATAATAAATATAATGGAAATAATGAAACCAATGATTACTAGTGCTACAACTATAGATAATTGGGGAATTATTCACACTAATTTCCTAAGAATTAAGGGAACCTAACACAGAGGAGGCCAAGGAGAGAAGTACAATCTAATGTGATCACTTCAACTACATTTGAATTTAGTAGTAGCCTCAAATTTAGTTATTTTGTCATTTGAATTTAAAACAGCGTACTATTTTTTATCATCCTGGTTTTCTAATGAAATTAGATAATTTCCTAGAACCATTAATATAGGAGTTGTAGTCAAAACACCTAGTAGAAATCTCACCACAATGAGTATTTCTAAGTCGATTACTATTATGATACATAAACAAACCCTATTTTTATACATGACTATTATACAAATAGTTTATTTTGATACAATCCTTGATATTGAATGGATTTTCCAATACAATAAAATATTTTTTCTCATGAAATTAAAATTATGATTCATGATAAATATGTGTAATTCATTATATTTTGATGGGATCCCCTATTTTTCATTAATAAAGATTTATATTTGTGGGTTTTCATTGATTATAAGGCAATAAAATCTATTATTATGAATAAAAAGTATCATCTAACTCAAATTGATGGATTTTTGTCAACTCTTAAGAGAATAATATTTTTAAAATATTCATCATTATTATAGGTATCATCAACTACAATTAATGAAGTATTATATTCCAAAGATGAAATTACATTCTAGGTATAGACATTATGAGATTATCATAATTAAATTTTTATTTAATTATAAACCCTATATTTTATAGATCTAGTGAATAGGATATTCAATTAATATCATTATAATTTTTTATGTTATTTATTAATGATATCTTGGTGTGCTTGAAAATATATGATTCCATGAGAATCACATGAATTCCATTATAGGGACTATTAGAGAAAATTTGTTATGTGGGAAATTTAGTATGAGTGAGTCTTTCATTTAGAATGTTTCTTTCTTGTCCATATTTTTGATGAGGATGGATTCTTTGTTGATACTACAAAGAAACTGGTCATCAAATAACAGACTATGCAAATGATTGTGACTGAGTTACGTCATTTGATTTTAATGATAGGTTACTGTCGGTGATTTTTTTTAAAAAATAAGGTTGGGAGAACTGATTAACCAAGCTTACACATAAAAGGAATAAAGATTAATTGGATAAAGGAATGTTGAAAAAAATAATAATTAATGAAGATATGGGTTAATGATCCAATTTTGACTCTACCCTCAAGAAATGTTGTATTTATGATATATAGAGATTCATTGAAGAAGGTACATTATTGTTTACTTATGAAGAAGGTAAAATTTATTTGATATGCATCAGGGTAAAAAATGAATCGTGAAAAAAAAACTATCCGACTCATGACCTTGAGTTTGTAGTTGTAATCATGGATTTGAATATTTTGATACATTATCTCTATAGTGAAAGTTGTTAGATATACATAGTCTAGAAGAGCCTAAAATACATGTTTTCATATAAAGAGATCAATATTATCAAAAGGTATTTGATAGAGCTACTGAATGATTATGATTTATCAATAAACTAACAATCCAAATCCATATAAGGTATAATATGCATTGAGTGGGATTGATCATAGAGTCATGGAAAAAATGATAATTGATAGTGATCATATGTTCATTGATTTATAAATGATGGATATAGTAATTTTTAAGGAAGGGAAAACAATATAATTTTTTTAAATGACTTCTAAAATATATTAATAAGAAAATATAAAAAGTTATCATCCTGAGGAAGAGAGCTTTAAAAAAAATTTAAATCCACAAGTGATGTGATATAGGATAAATTTTAATATTAATATGTAAATATAAAATTTGTAAATATTCATTGTGATCCATCTCTACTTTATTTGAAAATGGTACTATATGATGATTATCATAGCTCTAATTTCACTAGAAACCCAGATTAAAACCAATATGTGGAAATATTTGAAGGAAAATTTTTATAGGATAATACCAAGAAGAAAATTTCATATTATGTATCAAGATGTTTGGGTTTTCAATTGGTGAAGTATGAGAGATAACATATAAGACGATTCATAAAACCTCTACCAACTCCTATATATAAATGGTATATAATTACAATGGACTTAATCACTATATTAACAAAGACTCCATGAAAGAATAATGGAATATCAGTTCTTATTACTCACCTTAAAAAATCGATAAATTTACTAAATATTATAGAATATTTACCTCTTGAGAACCTTGAAAAATATACATTAATTAATTTGTGAGACTTTATGGTGCACATTAGTTAATTTTTTCAGATCATGATCAATGATTTACATCGAATATCCAGAAATTTGATTAGAAGTATCTAAATATTGATCCCAATTGGAGCACATCCTATCACTATCATACTGATTGATAATATACAATGGCTATTAAAACATTATAAGACATGATGATTTAATGATCACTAGACTTTCAATGTATGTGGGATCAATATTTACCTATGGTGTAGTCAGCCTAAAAAATAGCTTCCATTCAAGTATTGAAATTACATTGTATGAAGAATTATATGGATGGAGATTTTATACTCCAACTTATTGGGATGATGTTAGTGAAATAATTATTGTGGGAAAAAAATGTATTGTGGAAATAATGATGAAGGTAAGGACTACTCAAACCCATATTTAATCATCTTAAATTATGAAAAATGATATAGAAATAACCAAATGAAATTTTTATTATTTGATCACGTTTTATTGAAATTATCTCAATGGATGGGTGTTATATGGTTTGTTAAGAAAGGAAACATTATCCACATGTATATCATACCATTTGATATTTTGGAATTAATTACATATTTAAATTAACATTTAGAAATTCCACCAATCCTCTCTAAAGAAAAAAATATGTTCTATGTATCATTCTTAAGAAACTACATAAGAGTCCCAATTCATGTAAAAACCTCTAAGGAAATATAATTGGAACCTAATTTATCTTTTTGTGATGTGCCAATCCCAATTCATAACACTAGATAACTACTTTTTAGGAATCATATGGCTTGAGTGCTAATGATATATTGAATTAACCATCAGATAGAAGAGGTATTGTGGGAACATAAATATATTATTACGAAGAAACACCAAAATCATTTCATGGGGTAAAATAATGGAAATATTTAGGATGGAACTTTTAAAGTAGGGAATAATGAAATATCCAATCATAAATTATAGTAAGATTTACTTTTTAAATAAACAATATAACAATAAAGACAGTTTTATTCTAGATTATCATTAAAAATAATTATAAAATTTTATAATTTTAATTATCTTAAATTAATTTTATTTTTTAAACCATCATATAAAAATTTACAAAGTATGAAAATTTTGGATTTCTCTAAAATGATATATATTTAATTGAATAGTAAAAATACTGATTTTTAAATACTATCATTAATTTTAAATAAATCAAGTAATTTATACTTACCACTATGTTTTGGTTTTTATATTAAATTAAAATACGATACATTCTTTCTATAATAATATAATCTTAATCAAATGTTTTCATGATTTTAATATTAGTATATTTTATGCTTGAAAATGCATTTTTCAAGAAAAAAATCGTTGCATTTTACACATTTATATTAAAATTAATTTATAAAAAATAATAAAATGAATCTGGAAAATGGGTACCATATTTAGAATCTATTGGTTTATCATTTGGGTAATATTCGTCTTTTATTTTTTGGCATTCCAATTAGTAACCATGGAAAAGTTTATCATGATGGCAAAGGGTAAATCGGGTTATTAAGGATAAAAATAATGTGATATGGATTTAAACATCAACACAACACTTAAATGCATCTCATTTTATGGGAATAAGTTTTATATAAACCTCCCAAATTCAAATATATATCATTTTGGGGCCATTTGACCTTGGAAATGACATTTCTATTATTTTAAGTAATGAAAATCCCAAAATATTCCTCTCTTACTTTTAATTTACATTATACGTTAAAAAATTGATGATAATATGTTATGAATGAATAAAATATTTTATATTAATATAATTAATTTATTTTTTTCAAGGTAATTTATGTTTAAATTTTTATTTATTGAATAATTAGATTATATTCTTATGTAATTTCAGCATAATATTTGTTCAATTAATAGAAACATATGATAATTGATTATAAAATATGAAAAGTATCACAATTTGGATGAATGATTTAATCAAGAAATATTTATAGATAACCAAAAAATATTATTTATTTTTTAAGGGATTATATTGATGTTTATTTTTATCATGATGTTTTAAAGTCAAATTAAATGATTAGTGTCAAAAATGGAATTAATTATATTTTATGAAAATAATATTTTATTAACTTATTTCAAAATCATAACAATAATAAAGTAGGGAAATGAGGATATGATATATTCTAAAACTTCATTCCTTTTCCATTTATGGTCAAAGTTTCATTTAATGTAACATTCTTGACCCTTAAAGGGTAGAATAATTTTTATATTTCTATAATTATCAAATGTGTAAACAGGGGGTTAAAACTAAGAGATAACGATATACATATAAAAAGAATTATCAAAATTATTTTCTATGAGAGGGTTTAGACTCATCAACAAATTATATTATATTCATATCAATTTGGGTCTTCTTTTACCTGAAAAATAAATTATATTAATGTAATACTTTAAAAATGTCCAATAATTATCCTCCCCTCACATATAAAATGAAACCCATTATTTATTTTTCGTACACAACATTGAAAAAAATAATAAACCAAAACATAACCATTGTTCATATCAATATTCTTATAAAAGTTCAAGTGGTTTTGGAATTTCCAATAGTCTATCCATACGTCCCTTTAGTGGAGATCTAAATGAAGTCTACAAAATAAGATGTAATCGTCATTACTGACTCTTCTAAAATTATTTCATCATGTACTTAATCTAAATATATTGTGACCAATCTAAAATAATGAATCAAGTATCATAAATATACTAATATTTTATTATTATTCTTTTAAAAGACTTTTTATGTCTTTTCCTTCCGATGGACTGAAAAAATATCACTCGTGAGTATGTATGGCTTACCGTCTCTATATAGTTGTGTAATTTGTTTCTTCACACTAGTTTACATGTCTTTTTATAAGTCTGAAACAAATTAATTTATATTATTTTTATGAAATATTTATTTTTTGGTAATTATAATATCATTTCTACCATACTAGCTCTGTATCCATTGGAAATCAACAATGTTGATCATGTGTACGTGTGGACAACCACCTACCTGAAGATATGTGACTTGTTTGTTGTTTCTTTATTACGTATATGTTTATAATGACATATTAAATATATATATATATATTATATTTAAAATATAAATATAATTCTTGAAATGTTTATTATTAATTACCTTTCATTCATTCCTTCCTTCAAAATATGAAAATAACTTTCACGCTTACGTACAACATACTATCTATATGAACAAAGTAACTCATTTTCCACCTTTTCCATTTATGGATGAGTATAAATAAATAAATATATATATAATGAATATATTTTTTATTTATATAATTATAAACATTATGGAGGTTATAGAAACATAATCAAATTATAAGGACTATAACATCTATGATAATATATACATGAGAAAATAATGTTTTTAACACTTAAAACAAATATAGTAATGAATTTGTGTTATCAAATGAGTGATAAGATAGTATATAGGATAATATAAGATATTATAAATATTATTATTATTATATTAGAATTTAATCACATTTTTACATCATTATACTGGATATTAAATCATTTTCAAATAATGGGGAATGAGAGGGAAGGTATTTCATCTCAATTTACCTTCCTTGGGGCATATATTTATGTTATGAAAATAATTTACCTTATATAGTGTATATTTTACCCTTTATTTTATATCCTTAATCCTTAATAATTCATTTTATTTCGATTTTAAATTCAAATTATTAGATCCCAGGAGATTTGACATAAAATTTATCAAGTTGTAAGAGATTTCTTAATTCAATTCCAATTAATTTTGTTATAATTCTATTTAATAGACTATATTATTCCATAATTTTGTGTGAAATAACCTATGATTTATTAATTTATATTTCCACAATTAATTTTTAATTTTCAATTTTCAATCTTAATCAATTATTTAACAAATTCTCACTTCAATTATATTATATTTGTAATGGATTTTAGTTTAGTGTCCACTCCATCAATAAAAATTGGGTATTATAATCCTATTTAATTTAATGTGGTGTATATAATACCCCTTTTATGCATTTAAATTATATAATATTTATTCAGGATGATTATATTTTCAATTCAATTTTATTCTATGATGGATTTGAAACATAAATATTACCAAATATATAACAATTTATTTTACAATCACATTTTTTGGGTTCCTCTTATTTTAATTAAATGATTATTATAATATATCCCTCATAGAATCTAACTATTATATTATATTATATATATTTAAGGAGTTTCCAAATTTGTTCTAATGTGTCCTCCCTTTGGAACATGAATCATGTAAGGAAATGATTAAAATAAAATCCAATCATATTTCTCTTTTTGGTATGGTATATTTTTCTTCCATGTCAATATTTTTCCAAATTATTTTCCAAATGTTATTTTTAATTACTCAATTTATTTATTAATGAAATTTTATATTATTATATAAATTTTAAAATGATTTAAATTATTCTTTTTCTTGGTTCTCTAAATGGTTAATTTTTTACTTTTTTACAAAAAACAAAAAAGGAATTCTTTTTAACATATATGTTGTTAACAGATTTATATAACTATTTGATGCTCTTAGATTATTATAATGTTTAAAATAGTATTATAAATAAATATATTTCATGGAATCTTAATTTAATATTTTCATTCTATTTACATTATTTATCTAAATTTTACATTATTTTCAAAAAACATTCATTTGTGAAGAATTTAGGGTCATATTTTATCTCTTAGTAATTTTATTGTCTTTAAATTTCCCATGGAACATGAACATTATTTTGATAATTTAATGTTAAATTTATTTTAATTATTCCTATTATTTTTATCATGGATATGATTATTTCTGAAAATGTGTACCATTTCTATAAACATTATTCTGCATTGACCGTTATTTGATTGCCTGAGGAAATATAAATATTAGTTTTTATTAATTAAATATAGAAATATATTCATATAGTATAAATTGTTTAACTAAATTTATTATTCAATATATGATGAATTCATTAGAGATGCACTGATGGGTGGGTCCAAAAATTTTATATCCCTTTGATACATCGAAAAGTCTAATGAGAGAAACTAGTAAGATAGCTTTATTAAATGATTTTTATGTATGCCTACTGATAGTTAAACCTATATTGGTATAAGGCTATAGAGATAAATATATCATGATTCATAAATTCATGACATCCATTATTATGAATTTCATTCATGGATAATTTAATATTTAATATCCACGTGTTTTCAATGTTGATATTATCTATATATACTCATTGAAATCAAGTGTTGATAAAAGGGAATGTGTTTTATATTTTTTACATTTACATATTTAATATTTCTTAATTAATTGTAACTGATTATAATTTTTATAACTGTTACTATGTATTTTAGATAACCCTTATTTAGTTTCTTTTCCCAAGTATATTAAGAAGAAATCATTTAATGAGTTTCAAGGATGTAAAAATGTTTATTTTTTATGTTTATATTTTATTTCAAATGTGAAGTGGGGATCAGATATGTATCTTGTTCATTAAGACTACATAAATGGACGATACCTTAGGATTAGATCCAGTGTAAATTATGTCAATTTAATAATGTAGACCCCAATTTGTGTTACTGGAGTTGGGGTTTCTACCTAAGAGGATTGATGAATCTCTTTTTTATATTTATTGACTCGACTAATGATTTTTTATTGACTGACTGCAAACCATTTTTTTCATTTTCAAAAATCCATTTGAAAGGTTATCGGTACCCATTATAGACATTAAACCAAGAAGAACCATAATCCATCAAACACCTCAAAATTCCAAATTCAAATTTCATCACATAGCATCATCAAACCCAAATCGCCTGAGAGATACTCTGTACACACGCATGCACCTAACGCACCGCCACCTCGAACTGAACATCCAACTCTCAATATTCCACAGGAACTGCTTTCCAACTAGACCAAACATCGAGAATAATCGTCGTCCCATGCCACAAATCACTAGGAACAAAGCTCCAAAGGCAGAAATACAAAAGGCTATGAATGCCACAGACACAACAATACCACACAGCCACACATCCAAGAACAGCTCCACAAAACTCCCATACCAATCCGAAAATTCCAAAACAAAACTCTTGAATAGAAGATTGCAAGAGGTGGAAGGTGATTTATCAAAAATCATCTATCGAAGCATCCCCAACAAATCAATACGCGTCAGCTCAAAACAATATCCATCCCATGAATCATCCAAAAAAGAAATCAGTTGACAAAACATGCAACAAGCTAAGAACATCACTAGATTTACAAGAGAAATCCAAATCTCAATCATGATATAGGTCCCACCGCTGCCATACAGAAGATCAACGAAGAAACCTCAAAGTACCCAGATCTGTGGATGAGGTGCCGATCTCGAACCGCTGGGGCTGGAACTCATGCGCAGATTTAACACCATTACACCTTGAAGAGGCAGACACTAGTGCATAATAGTCGAGCCAACAAAAATCCACCACTGCAAGGAAACCACCACCTCGAACCGCCAAGCATGAGAGGAGAAGCAGATACGATACGGGATGGAGGCGGCGCAAGAGAATCCATAGCGGCACTGTGCCCCTTACGGGCTCATCGCCCATACCAATCATTTTGTATTCATTGATGAGTAGATGGTGTGATCCCTCGTCTAAAAATAACTCTTAGGGGAATTATAAAATCCTAGTAATTTATTCTCATAGTGGCATAGTTATCTTATGTGTTATCAATACAGACCTCTATGGTAATTATGATTCTTTACCACTCTAGGAGTTTCCTTCAAGATGTGATATTTCAGTTGGCTATCAACATCAAGTTTCATAGACTCTTTAGAAGTATGATTAACTATTGCTAATCATGTGAGGTGGCCTTTGAGTATTGGAGTTTGGATGACCAAGAACCATCTAGGACATCATGAGTTTTAGTAACAAGTATATCTATATCATTCTTCATGTATTCCATTATGTTACACCTTACTATCAAAATATCTGTACTGAAATGAGTTTAGTGATTCAATGTGGTTTTTAGGGTTTCATACTGAGTCTATTTGTCGTAATCCCTATTTGAGATTTGGGACCACAGAATTTTTTTCAATCCAGATGAATAAAAAATTAAAGATATTATTATGGATGTGTATTTTATGTGTCTTGTTCTGAGATGATGCTTGGAGACATTGGGTTTTGTGGTGTAGGACTATATTTTTTATACTTGGAGATGATGGTAGTAGGTGATATTCATGACTTAAAAAATAGAAGAACGAGAGAATATTTTTATTGGCTGGTTATCAGTTTCTCCTTTGGATATTAATCATGTATTCTTCATCTTGTTACATTATGTTATTCATACTTGTTATTTTGTGAATCTTAGTAAATATCATATGCATTTGTTATGATCAGTTTATTTGGTTTTGTTTATATGTGTGTGTGTGTGTATTATGTTGGTGTTGTTTCTTACCTCATGAATTTGAGATATGATACTATTGTATGTTATTATTAGATAAGGCCTACCACATGTGTGATATGCCTACTTGATTCTAGTCACTAGACATTGGACTATTGGCTACATGATTGGGGTGGAACTCTCAACCTACACTAATCCTAGGTAGGGCCTTAGTGGGGTGGGGTCATATTAGAGTGGTATCAGAGTGGGCCTCCCTTCAGTATGATTTTGAGAATTAGAAGTAATGTGAGGATTGGATTGGGAACCTGGGGAAAATATTTTAAAGGGGTCTTCAATTAGGTTCATATAGTAATAAAACTAGTGTAGTTATGATTCTTTTTTCATTTCCTTTGAAGTAAACATGAGGTACTCGATATCTTTCTTTACACGCAACCGTGAGTCTAATTGAACCGTGACATTGTAATCCTTTGTAACCTAGCCATTTAGTTAGAAGGAATGAATAGTAATAACTAGCTAATTATAATATATATATATATGGTTTCTAAGTAATGCTAACATTTTTTGTAATTCATAATATATATGAATTCAACTTTTAGTAAATTTGTTTTATGATTTCTTCAAAAATGGTTATTATTGCATCATGTGAACGAAAATGTAATTGATTTCTAAATTTTTTAGAAATATTATTTCATGAGTGAATATAATTATTTAAATCATCATGTCAGTATTTCTTAGGAATATTTATTTAGTATTTTTATAAAAATATTTATTATTCAATGAATACTGAAAAATACCAATTTATGTAAAAAATATCAATTTTCTCATGTGAAAGTACCATTATGATTAAAATTTTATATTAAAGTAATATAAGTATCCTTTAATTATAAATACTATAATTAATTATATATTAATCATCATTATACTTAATTTTGGTATAAGTTAATTTATGGGCTTAAAAACACATTTTTCTAAAATATATTTTTATGTGTGAAATGTTATTTTATCCTAATAAATTATATTAGTCTTTATTTATTATTATTTATAATGAAATTAATATATTATATAATTATAAAAAAAAATTTGTCATTCATATTTTGGTTTTTACATAAAAAGGAATGAAAGTAAATTCATTTTTATGCCTAAAAAGTCATTTTTCAAAAACTTGTTTTGATTCTATTTTGCACACCTATTTTAAATTAAATTCAAACTTTTATAGAAAATTAATCTAGTAAAATATATTCCATATTTTTAATCATAATAATTTAAATAATATATTATGTTCATCTTAATTATTGTTCATTGTGAATAGTAAAAATAGTAACATTTTGATACCACAATTCAAGTTATATTTGGTTTATCAAGGGGTTAAAAAAGAGAAAAGGGTGGTAAGGCCACCCAAACCATTCTAATAATTTTTTTAAAATATATCTCAAAACTATTTTATTATAACTTATAATTTATTTACATTTTGAGACAGTTCTTTATGGAAGTGACCTTATATCATTGAAATCTTTTATGTCATTTCATGTGTGTCCCTCACCTCACTAATAAAATGGAACCTATTATACTCCCTTAAAGGTAAAATTAGAGCCCCATATATCAGCCAATACATAATCCTAAACATTTCCAAGTTACATTAATTAACTATAGAGGTTTTTTCTTCTCCATATACAAATACCTCAAAGCTTAATGTGTAATCCAAAAGAGGTATCTCAATGAAAAGGAATAAATATAAACTTAGTTCATTCAAATTTATTTCTTCTTCTAATACTTATAATAATTTGTTATCAATAATAAATGATGAATATAATATCATTAATATAATAATTTTTTATTATTATGATTTCACACCAATTTCCCACCACTTGTCTCTCAACTGGGAGATAAAGGTATCACTCATGTGTATTTGTGGACTACGACTTGCATGTAGTGATATTACTTAATTTACATATACATATATCAAATATTTAATGTATATCTATATATAATATATTTATGATCTAATAATGTTTCTTTATTTTTTATTTACCTTTCTGTAGTCCACCCATTTAAAAATAGAAACATCACTCTTGTGTACATATGAACTACCATCTTCATATAGTGATGTAATTCATTATTCATAACCTCATTGAATGAATTATTATAAATATATATTATTAATATATATTACATTTATTTTATTATTAACAATATATATATTAAGGAACCATTATCAAAGTGCAAGGACCATAACTATCTAATCAAAACACGCATGAAAAATGATGTAGTTAACACAAAAAATAATGACGATAATGAAATATTGTTAATGAATAGCTGACAAGATGTTATAGGTAAATCATATATTGTATTATAGTAATGAATATTTCTCTCTTAAATAATTATAATTTAAATAATTTTATTATATAGGAATTTAGTTTGCTTACAATACAATATGAACTCAGAGTTTTATGTTACAATCACTTTTTTACTGGGATTATTTATGCTTAAATTTTTTGATATTTAAATTTTATGATCCACCTCTCCCAAATATTAGGTATTTCATTCTCCTATAGTTATTTATGTAGATTGAATTTGTTTCCTTTACTTTTTATCTCTTTAAATACTCAAGATACCAAAATAATGTTTTTAAGGAATATAACTTAATTTATCTAATTAGTTAGGAATATTTTCTTCCACGTACATATATATTTTAATATATTTTGAATAATTTTTGACAAATAACCCATTAAAATATTCTTATATTATTTCAAATGCAATAATGCTGATTTTTTATTGAAAATGAGAAAGGGATAATTTTTTAATGTACACTGCATGATTGGAATTTTCTGTTGTCATGACTTATCTTTTATTTGAAGATTATTTTTTATTTTCTGATAATATTTAAATATAAAAACTTTTCTATACTATTTTAAAAAAATTATATTTTTATTATGTTATTTCTAACATAAAATGTCATTTTACCCATGAAATATTTTGGTGATATGTTTAAATGTGTTTTCATCTATAGAAACATCATTTTATGTTTCCTGTTGTTTTCGAGGGACATAATACAATGTTGTGATATTTATATTTTATTTATATTGTTTATGATTATGATGATGAAATATTAATGAAACTCATTTTATTTTCCATGGGATATGTTTTATTGTAATTTTAAATGTTTTCTCCTTATTTTGGAATATATATAAATGGATTTTGACTATTTGATGGGTGAATCTGTTTAGAACTCCAGTGCATTGGGTAAGAATATTTTTGTTTACGATCCCAAAGGGTATAAAATTGGTTATCCTAAAATATTGTTCCTGAGAGGTTATCCTAATCCAGAAATGGGAAAATGGGAGGTTATCACAAAGTAGTTACACTAGTGTTTAGACCAAGCATAAATTTTCATTAATTTCTTAGAGGGTATCCTTGGTATAACATTTCTGTGGTTATCATTATAATACATATTATACTCACAATTTTATGATAGAATCTTATGCTAGGCTTATGCTCTCAAAGACCACGTTATTTTATTCCTTTATGATTCTTGTCATGTGAACAACCAATTTTTTCATGACTCATGATACCGATCTATGATTTTTTTGGGTATGAATTTAAAACTATTATATCATGTTCTCATACACTTATTCTAATTATATTCTAGTATATTATTATTTATTATTATTTCCATTATTTACCCTTACTAATCATTTTATCTCACCCTTTATTATGTTTCATTTTCCCTAGGATATGAATAAAGGTTTTATGTATGATATGTCTATGAAAGGTTGTAGTTGTGAATAAATTAGTTTGAGATGATTTTTATAATTTATGTACAAGATATATATGTGACTATGTTATCAAAAAAATTAAACCATTATGGTTCATGGATATTAATGATATGTACTTAATTTCCATCTAGTAAGATGTTGTATTTATTTATTTATTTAATGTTTTTATTATGATTGATGGTATCAAAGAATGGTTTAGTTATTTTTTGTAATCTAAGATGAGGATACATTACCGAGATCCCTTGTGATAAACAAAATTATAGGAAAACATACTAATTTATTGGTAAGGTAGAGATTATGTGGTTTCCTAATAATACATCACTATTTGGATACAATAGGGGGAGTGGTTTTTGGTATATATGCATATAGGGTTGAAAATCCTAAAAAGAGTCTGTTGAGTATATCTCATCCATCATTTGGGTGCACTGTGAATGTTCCCTTACTTATCAACTACTATAATAATCCTAAGGTATATGGTTGGATTAATTCAAATTTTATTTATGAACCTTATGAAGGATTTGAATATATAATGATTAGGGATGGCTGAGGTTAAATATATGGTTTTATGGATTGAAAAGACGGTGTCAATATTTAGACATTAAATAAGAGGTTTTCATGGTTATATGATTTCCCACTATGATTATTTTTCTCATTCTATGATTTTTTGGCTTATTCAATCTCTAGATCTAGAAATAACCTTGTTAAATTTGAATTTGATGGACAATAAAATGATTATCCTCTTAAGAAAATTAATTTTATGGGAGATGGAATAAAATGTATTATTGTTATGATTACACAAAAATTTAATGAAATGAACAACAATCAGGTTCCATATGAGTAAAGGAAGAATTTGTTTTATTTAGTCCTTAATGAGGCAACATGTACCTTTATTAGTGGGTCTACTAATCCACTAATTACTGAGAAATACATATGTATCCATGAAATAATGGTTTATGTTATCTATTTTACAATACATGAAAAACTTATTTTAAATATATATCTTTCAATATGAGAATTGTATCAATTGTGGAATTTTATCAAAATTATATGGAAATTGGAAAAAATTTACTTAATGGAGTGCTATGTGTTTTTAAGTTTATTTTATAGTATGTAATTCATATGTATTATTTTCCCAAAAATTGATACGTAATAACTTGATCTAAATAACAGGGATAAAAAATATGTCGGTACATATGAGGAAAATTCCATAAAACTTGTGAGGTATGTCTCTTGAATTATTATTTTAATAAAACGTAAGATTTATTTATTATTATGTGGGAAAGAACTATGTATATAATGATTTTTATTCATAATATACTTTATTTTCTATGATAAAATTATTTTTTATTCCATAAAGGTTGAAATAAAGATTGATGTCACCCATAAATTTCATGGTTTTTATAAGAAAAGAAATATGGAATTCAATGTAAATCGTAAAAAAACTATGGAGGTAAGAATATGGGTATTATATTATTGAAAACTATAGAAATAATCTTGGAATAAATTGTCTTAAAAAGATTGGTAAATTATTCAAGTATGGAAAGGAAGGCCATCTGGAAATTTAATTCAGATGTAATAGGATGAAGTTAGATAATTATAGCATCCCGCCTCTTTATCACATAAACTTTCATTACATTTTACAAAACCGAGGATCTTTAAGGTTTAGTGTCTTGGAATCCAGGAACTTTAAACATGAAAACATAAAACATTCTTCTAAAACACTTGAAAGGCTTCTCCTCATGTTCATCCTAGGTTCATTACTGCATCACATAACCTGGGAGCATACATCAAAAGAAAGGGTGAGCAAAAAGCCCAGTAAAGAAAACGAGAGAAGCATTTTACATGTGAACTTGAGATACTTCAATAAGGTCATGAAAAAGAACATTAAGGCACGAGAATGAAATAAGGAGGCATATCATAATAAAAATAACATTTTTCATAACTTGAAAATGTGGCTACATTATTTAACATATACAATCATGAACATATCACCAAGGTCCATCCCCAAGGTGTCATTTGAAAATTACCAAGGTTATTCACCAAGGTATCATGAAAATTGTAATCTCTAGTGGTTACATCATTACCCAATGCATTGAAGCTCTATCAGGGCGCACCCTTAAATTTTCCTTTATTATCATGTGATCCACATATATCATCATCAAAAATTTCATAAATAACCCATATAGCATAAAATGAATGTGTTTTATTTCATAATCATAACGTTTTAAAAATATGCTTTAAAGACATGATCTTTACATCACATTAAAACCCAAAGAAAAGGAAGGTGGGTCTCATGTATGTAAATCCCATAATTTAAAATAGAACATTTTGGTATATATGTGAATACCCCTTTAGAATAAAGAGCTTTGAGTATTCACTTAATAATATAAAAGAACTTTAGAAAAAGAGAGAGACATTTTGAGACGGAAATTCTGCAGCATAATGACTATGTTACGAGGTTTTAGAAGCATTAAAAAGAGAGGTAAAATGGGTCAAACATTCATAAATGACCCATAAAATATTATATGGACAGAATAAGAAGGATACATGATCATGGTAATGAAATTTCAAGGAAATACCATTTGAAATGAAAATCATGGAAGGAAGACAAAAATTAGATTTCTCTTATGAAAGTTCGGCAGCCTAACGTCGTTACTTAAACTTCAACAAAAATGATTTGAAAATATCAAATAGGGTCTCTCATCATGTGAAAATAATAGTTCAGTATGATAGATATAGAGATAATGCCCCAACATAACAAAAAAAAACTTGAAAGAATTGACATGAAAGTAGAACTTCAAAACGAGAGGGGTGAAGAACAACTTAAAAATTCGGCAGCCTAACGACGCCACATAAAACTTCAAAATATTGAATTGAAGAGATCAAATGGGGTCTATAATCATATGAACATAAGAGTCCAGTATGATAGATATAGAGATCATACCCCAACATAACAAAAAGGAACTTGAAAGAATTGACATGAAAGTAGAACTTCAAAACGAGAAGGGTGAAGAACCACTTAAAAATTCGGCAGCCTAACGGCGCCACTTAAAACATCAAAATACTGAATTGAAGAGATCAAATGGGGTCTCTCATCATATGAAACTAATATTCTAGTATAATAGATATAGAGATCATACCCCAACCTAACAAAAAGGAACTTGAAAGAATTGACATGAAAGTAGAACTTCAAAACGAGAAGGGTGAAGAACCACTTAAAAATTCGGCAGCCTAACGGCACCACTTAAAACATCAAAATACTGAATTGAAGAGATAAAATGGGGTTTCTCATCATATGAACATAATAGTCCAGTATGATAGATATAGAGATCATACCCCAACCTAATATAAAGGAACTTGAAATACTTTACATGAAAATAGATCTTGAAAAATGATAAGGGAGATAGAATCCGTTACAAAAATTTCGGCAGCCTAACGACGCCACTTAAAACTTCATAAAACGAAATAATGAGAGCAAGATGGGATCTCTCATTATATGAACATTAAAAGGGAAGTTAGAGGAGTATAAAAGAACATCCTACAACATAATAACATGGAGCATAAAAGGAATGACATAAAAGAGATTACTTGAAATGAAAGAGAGAGGTCGGATCCCTTACCTTAAAACATAACTCTTAAAACTCAAAGGTTGGGACCTTGAGGTATTGGGGGCACCATGGGATGACTCCTTGGGAGGTAATGAGACCAGAACTTCGTTGGGGGAGAGTGGGGAGTCGAATGGATGAGAGGATGGCTTGGTATTTATAGGGAAAGTGAGGGGACAAGGCATTAATGGAAAAGGGACACCTCATTAGTGGTTTTGGAAAAACCATGGGCTTGCCCATGGTATTTGCCCATGGTATTGGCCACTTGGGACACTTTATACCTTATCTCACTATTCATAATTCGAACATATTGATTACAAACTTAATACATCATTTAATGATGTCACTAAACACCCGTAACTTTAAAACTGTATTTTCACTATTCATCGAAAATTCATCTTTCTCAGAATAATCCCAAAATTTCACCTTAACCAAATATCAACTCTCTAATTAAAAATATGAACTCCATTTTATAAAAATAATTTTCTAATTATTTTTAATTAAATTTTTAAATAAAAAACACTATTCACCCAAAAAAAACTAATACTTGAATAATGATTTATGAAACCGTTATTTAACCATTTTATTGAATCACATTACTTAATCATGGTGCCTAGATTATATTAATACTTTATTTAAGTGAGATTACTAATCCATTTGGACACATTACTAATCCTAATCATAAAATCACTATTCATAATTTACCATTCATCAAAAATTAAGTTGATCTTATTAGACTCTAAATTTCATACTGAACATAATTGTAGAAGACCATTTTTCGAAAATCATTACACATTTTTCATTATTTAAGGTTTACACAACCATTTTTAAAATATCCTTTTTCTAAAATTCATCAAAAATATGCATACTATATTTATCCGGTCATCTGAAAATTTATAAACTTCATCATAAGAAGAAATCCTAATTTTTATTTAAAACAAAGGATTACACAAGGCAGTTATGGTCTCCTTACATATCCCCTTATCACACCAGCATAGGACCTAATTGTATGGTGTGCTAAGGTGAGAGAATCCGAGGGAGGCTCGACAAACATCGCACGAGTAGTAATTTCTATCAGTTTGAACTTCTCGCGAAGGCGATCCCGTTCTAGCCATATACGATGATGTTCAGCTTGGGTTTGGTCCAAAGCAAAGCCCAGTGGTGCTACCTCCTTCCCAAGTTCTATTAGATGGGCTCCGATTGGTCCAAGACTACTGGGTGAGGCCATCGAATCTTCTTTCTATATTAATTAACCAAGATTACTTGTATTTAGAGACAATAATCAAAATGTTTAGTTTTTAGTGGTTATATTGACCAATGGTCATATAATAGTCAAAAACCAATAGTATAATTTTAATTATACTCATGTTATCAAATGAAACATTTTTCTGAGTATAAAAAATAAAATAACACATAAAATTAGGAAACAAGATTTATTCAAAATTTTGGGTTGTTACAATCTTCCCCCCTTAAGAAATTGCGTCCTCACAATTTTTTTAAATTTAGGTTTTGAAATTTCATTGAAAGTCCCACATCGGAAAAGGAGTCAGTAAAACTATTACTTTAAAAGAAAGAAAGGGAAGTATGAAGGTCACCCGAGTTAGCCCACACTTGGATTCCATGTAGGAAAACATGGACATGGAGGAGAAAACAAAGGGTCAAGTTCTGAGGGAGAGTGACAGAGAACATGATTAGGAGAAAGTTAACCATAAGAAAATCCCAAACATATGATGTGTGTAAACGATCATTGATTACCTAGTAGGAAACGTAAACCAACAATGTTTTTGTTTTACGTTCCTTTTCATAATTTTGAGGAATTCATTTACAACATACAACAAAAACATAAGGAAATATATCTACCTTCATGTAGAGTTTCACCCTTTAATAAGTTTCTACCAAAACTAATCTTTTCTCCCAAATGATGAGCATTAAAAACTACTTGGTCTCATCAAAACACAAGAATCATCTTCTAGAGAATCACATAATCAACAAAAGATTAACTATATATTTCTTCTATCTTTAAACATTATCCCAAAAACAGAAAAGGTAAGGTTAAACAACTCTTCAAAAAGGAAGAATCCCATAAGAATGGAAACTAATTTTAAATCTTCAATGTTCCATGGTAATACCCAAAGATCATCATAGACCATCCCATAAATAACGATCCTTAAAATTCTTAAAAATAAACCAAACTAAGATTGAATCCCAAATACAAGAAGGATTTGATAACATAGTATTCCAAAATAAACTTCATTGTTCATCTGCAAACAACATCAACCACTCCTAACATCTTATAACAAAATTATCTAAACTAAACATATTTTATCCAAGATAGGTTAATAATTCCAATAAGTAACCTAAATGACTATAAGTCCACGATAAATTCATCGATTCTTCAAAATATAAGTCAACCTTACTACTCAATGAAAATACCGTAGTAATCTATTTACCTCGATCATATAGGGTCCCCAAAATAGTGAACATATTCCAAAATAATAATCATTTTTTAACCCCCTAATCATCTCTGTCATATTAATATGACAATCGTCGCATTTCCTATCACATTGGTTTTTGGGACATGTTCTTCCATTTCCCGCAATTAACTAAGAAAAGAAACTATAATTAGGGGATTATTTACTTAGCTAATAATTATGAAAAGGAAACTTTAAGCATAAAAGGATAAACATGTAGAATAAAAGTATATCCTAACTTGTGATCCCCTATGTTCCAATCTAGGTTATCCATGATCATATATTCTTATGTGAATCTTTATTTTGTTTTATCCTTGTTCCTTTAATAATGGTTCATACTAATCTTATGAATTTACCAAAGCATATCCCCCGGGAGTGTCGTAACCAAGAGTGCAGCAAGGCCCGTTTTCGTGTACCAGTTCCCATTCGAGTCTAGCTCAAAGCGGTGTTTTCAGGTTTTACCCCTATGTACATCTGTGCCAGAGCCACCTCTACCTGCTCGTATCCAGACAGGGATGTATTTCCTTGGAAACCCCTTACTAAATACTCACCAAAATACCAGGAAGATTTCCTATATTTAAACGTTTCTATAGGGTTCTTCCTTTATTTTTCATATCCTAATTTCCACAAATAACTAAACCATCATTTGATACCAACTATAGCATCCCGCCTCTTTATCACATAAACTTTCATTACATTTTACAAAACCGAGGATCTTTAAGGTTTAGTGTCTTGGAAACCAGGAACTTTAAACATGAAAACATAAAACATTCTTCTAAAACACTTGAAAGGCTTCTCCTCATGTTCATCCTAGGTTCATTACTGCATCACATAACCTGGGAGCATACATCAAAAGAAAGGGTGAGCAAAAAGACCAGTAAAGAAAACAAGAGAAACATTTTACATGTGAACTTGAGATACTTCAATAAGGTCATGAAAAAGAACTTTAAGGCATGAGAATGAAATAAGGAGGCATATCATAATAAAAATAACATTTTGCATAACTTGAAAATGCGGCTACATCATTTAACATAGACAATCATGAACATATCACCAAGGTCCATCCCCAAGGTGTCATTTGAAAATTACCAAGGTTATTCACCAAGGTATCATGAAAATTGTAATCTCTAGTGGTTACATCATTACCCAATGAATTAGAGCGCTATCAGGGCGCACACTTAAATTTTCCTTTATTATCATGTGAGACACATATATCATCATAAAACATTTCATAAATAACCCATATAGCATAAAATAAATGGGTTTCATTTCATAATCATAACGTTTTAAAAAACTGCTTTAAAGACATGATCTTACATCACATTAAAACCCACAGAAAAGGAAGGTGGGTATCATGAATGTAAATCCCAGAATTTAAAATAAAAAATTTTGTTATATATGTGAATACCCCTTTAGAAGAATGATCTTTGAGTATTCACTTAATAATATAAAAGAACATTATAAAAATAGAGAGACATTTTGAGACGGAAATTCTGCAGCATAACGGCTATGTTACGAGGTTTTAGAAGACATTAAAAAGAGAGGTAAAATGGTTCAAACATTCATAAATGACCCATAAAATATTAGATGGACAGAATAAGAAGGATATATGATCATGGTAATGAAATTTCAAGTACATACCATTTGAAATGAAAAACATGGAAGGAACACAAAAATTAGATTTCTCTTATTAAAGTTCGGCAGCCTAACGGCGTTACTTAAACTTCAACAAAAATGACTTGAAAAGATCAAATAGGGTCTCTCATAATGTTAACATAAGAGTTAATTATGATATATATAGAGATAATTACCCAACATAACAAAAAGGAACTTGATAGTATTGACATGAAAGTAGAACATCAAAACGAGAGGGGTGAAGAACCACTTAAAAATTCGGCAGCCTAACGACGCCACTTAAAACTACAAAATACTGAATTGAAAGGATAAAATGGGGTATCTCATAATATGAACATAAGAGTCCATTATGATAGATATAGAGATCATACCCAAACATAAAAAAAAGGAACTTGAAAGAATTTAAATGAAAGTAGAACTTCAAAATGAGAAGGGTGAAGAACCACTTAAAAATTCGGCAGCCTAACGGCGCCACTTAAAACATCAAAATAATGAATTGAAGATGTCAAATTCTGTCTCTCATCATATGAACATAAGAGTCCAGTATGATAGATATAGAGATCATACCCCAACATAACAAAAAGGAACTTGAAATAATTGACATGAAAGTAGAACTTCAAAACGAGAAGGGTGAAGAACCACTTAAAAATTCGGCAGCCTAACGGCGCCACTTAAAACTTCAAAATACTGAATTGAAGCGATAAAATGGGGTCTCTCATCATATGAACATAAGAGTCTAGTATGATAGATATAGAGGTCATACCCCAACATAATAGAAAGGAACTTTAAATATTTTACATGAAAATAGATCTTGAAAAATGAGAAGGGAGAAAGAATCCGTTACAAAAATTTCGGCAGCCTAATGGCGCCACTTAAAACTTCATAAAACGAAATAATGAGAGCAAGAGGGGATATATAATTATATTAACATGAAATGGGTAGTAAGAGTAGTATAAAATAATATCATCCAACATAAGAACATGGAGCATAAAAGGAATGACATAAAAGAGATTACTTGAAATGAAAGAGAGAGGTCAGATCCCTTACCTTAAAACATAACTCTTAAAACTCAAAGGTTGGGAACATGAGGTCTTGGGGGCACCATGGGAGGACTCCTTGGGAGGTAATGATACCAGAACTTCGTTGGGGGAGAGTGGGGAGTCGAATGGATGAGAGGATGTCTTGGTATTTATAGGGAAAGTGAGGGGACAAGGCATTAATGGCAAAGGGACACCTCATTAGTGGTTTTGGCAAAACCATGGGCTTGCCCATGGTATTTTCCCATGGTATTGGCCACTTG
Organism: Viscum album; assembly: GCA_963277665.1. Taxonomy (NCBI): domain Eukaryota; kingdom Viridiplantae; phylum Streptophyta; class Magnoliopsida; order Santalales; family Viscaceae; genus Viscum; species Viscum album. The sequence goes on from OY728163.1 coordinate 35,411,535, forward strand.
GGACACCTCATAACTTATCTCACTATTAATAATTCGAACATATTGATTAAAAACATAATACATCATTTAATGATGTCATTAAACACCCGTAACTTAAAAACTGTATTTTCACTATTCATCGAAAATTCAACATTCTCAGAATAATCCCAAAATTTCTCCTTAACCAAATATCAACGCTCTGATTACAAATATGAACTCCATTTTATAAAAATAATTTTCTAAATATTTTTAATTAAATTTTTAAATAAAAAACACTATTCACCCAAAAAAACTAATACTTGAATAATGATTTATGAAACCGTTATTTAACCATTTTATTGAATCACATTACTTAATCAAGGTGACTAGATTATATTAATACTTTCTTTAAGTGAGATTAATAATCCATTTGGACACATTACTAATCCTAATCATAAAATCACTATTCATAATTTACTATTCATCAAAAATTAAGTTGATCTTATTAGACTCTAAATTTCGTACTGAACATAATTGTATAAGAGCATTTTTCGAAAATAATTACACATTTTTAATTATTTAAGGTTTACAAAACCATTTTTATAATATCCTTTTTCTAAAATTCATCAAAAATATGCATACTATATTTATCCGGTCATTTGAAAATTCATAAACTTCATCATAAGAAGAAATCCTAATTTTTATTTAAAACAAAGGATTACACAAGGCAGTTACGGTCTCCTTACATAGCCCCTTATCACACTAGCATAGGACCTAAGAGTAAGGTGTGCTAAGGTGAGAGAATCTGAGGGAGGCTCGGCCAACATCACACGAGTAGTAATTTCTATCAGTTTGAACTTCTTGCAAGGGAGATCCCTTTCTAGCTTTATACGATGAAGTTCATCTTGGGATTGGTCCAGAGCAAAGCCCAGTGGTGCTACCTCCTTCCCAATTTCTGTTAGATGGGCTTCGATTGGTCCAAGACTACTGGGTGAGGCCATCGAATCTTCTTTCTATATTAATTAACCAAGATTACTTGTATTTAGAGACAATAATCAAAACGTTTAGTTTTTAGTGGTCATATTGACCAATGGTCATATAACTGTCAAAAAACAACAGTATCATTTTAATTATACTCATGTTATCAAATGAAACATTTTTGTTCAGTATAAAAAATAAAATAACACATAAAATTAGGAAACTAGATTTATTTAAAATTTTGGGTTGTTACAATAATAATGGAAATCCAGAATAAATTCCACAGAATGCACCACCCACACACCAATTTTTCATGATCATAGACTATAGGAATTTTACTAACTAGTGTAATAATATAAGTGTTAATTATGATGTTTGATGTTAGTAACCACTTAAGCATAGTGATAATTGGAAACTGTAGGTGATCACTACTACTGATGTGGGGTATTATAACAGTGTGGTGAATGGTGAAAATACCATCCACTCTAGAATTTACAATGACTTATTTGATTATAGTTGTATACATTATTTTATATTCAAGGAATCTATTAAAGGTATTACATTACCACCCTACATATTAAATGTTGAGATATTAGTAAAAACCCATAGTGGTATGATAATTACATCTCAATTATGTAATTCTTCTCCGATTGATTTTTTTGGCAATTTTCTCCCAACAAATATTTTTAATATATATCTATTTGAATTTGATATGATTTAAGGCATGTATTGGATTCCCTTATGTAAATACCATATCAATTATTGTTGAAGGGGAGTCACATTTAATTTTTTGAAGTAACCCATGAATATATACCAGTGAGAGGACAAATAAGAGATTCCAATTAAATTGCATCCATTACAAGGGTCTTGATTCAAATTCAAAGGGTGTATTTATCTCATATAGTTGTGGAGAAACTCAACATCAAAGAAATTATTATTGTATGGGAGTTTTTTATATCTTCATAGAATAATATGCATGTATTCCACTAAATAATGATGTTTAGTTTTGAATAGAACTTATACATAGTTATACACCTATTTCAAAGACTCTTTGTAGAATAAGCCCAATTAAGATGTAATAATTGAAGAAGAAACTCCCATAAAATACTAATAAGGGATCCATTTGAAAAAATGCATCACCCTAGTGTCACCCATAAATTTTTTAAAAACTAAATACATATTAGTTTGAATCAAAATTGATTATTTGGAACTGAAGAAGATCACAATCAAGAAAAAGTATCCACATCCCCGTATTGATGATTTTTATAGTCAATTATAAGGATCTCAATATTTCTAGTTGATTTATTTTTGAACTATATAATGCTAGTTTATGGAAAATATTGATGACATTACCATGTCAACTTTCCAAACGAGGTATGAAAACTATAGGATTCAAAGTTAATAAATTTGTTCTACCAATTCCCATTCCATCTTCATGGATTTAATGAATACAATATTTATATTTTACCTTTATCAGTTTTTTGTAGTTATTATATATTATATTATTGTATATTCCTAGAGTAAAGATAATAATAAATATAACATGATGATTATACTAAATAACATAATAAAGGGGAATTATTATGTAAAATTAACCAAATGTGAATTTTGGAAACAATATGTTTCATTTTTGGTTAATGTAATCTAAATAGAGGGTATATTAGTGGATCCTTCAAAATATGAAGGTTATGAAACATTAGCATAGATCAACAATTGTAACTGATATCTATATTTTTCATATATTATCTAGATATTTTCGATGCATTATGATAGATTTATCATGAATATATAATAAACTAACCATGTTAACTCCAAAGGTAGTTAAGTTCATTTGGATTTATGAATGTGAAGATGATTTCAAGGAAGTAATGAGAAGGTTGGTCAATGAACCCATTCTCAGGAAACCCTATAGTGGATAATAGTTTCTGATTTATAGTTATGCATCAAATAGGGGTTCTAGATTTGTCCTTTCACTGAATTATATGGTGATAAATTATTCCTCATACAAATTGATGGTTCATGAGAAATATTAATGGAGTCCTGATTTGAATTTTTATGTTGTAGACTATTTTTTATAGATTTTGATGCATTATATTTATGTATAAAGGTCTGAAATATATGTTGGATCGATATATAGATAAATATGTATATTAAATGGAACAATACAAGAGGGGGTTGAATTGTAGGTTAAAAAACATTATGTTTAGACACTTAAGAGAATTAGTTTAAAAGAACTTCAACTAATACTATTCACAAAAAATACAATTAACCACAATTGTTTTGAGTATAAAGGTATAATATGATGTAATACTATAAGAATTGTAATGTAATTTTATTCAAAATGAATATAATAATCAGAGTAATTCAAGAGTGAAGGATTCTACCATAAAGCGTATAGAATCTATCAATACAATATGAAACATTATACTTTTAATTCAAAAAATTACCAATGAATATGAAATAAAGGAAACAATACAATTCCCTTTCTAATACAAACAGCAGTGGAAATGTAAAATTATTAAAATTCTTTTATCCCAAAGGGAAGGGTATCCTTTCACCGTGGATAAGAGGCCTGTCTTACCAAAACTATGGTAAGCCCTCGATACGATGATCGATACTTCTGTCTTGCTATCCCCTTAATCCCTCGATACTATGATCGGTACATCTGTCTTGCTATCCCTACAAGCACTCGATATGATAATCGGTACGTCTGTCTTTCTATCATCACATGCCCTCAATACGATGATCAGTACATATGTCTTTCTATCCCAGCAAGCCCTCGATACGATGAATGGTACGTCTATCTTGCTATCCTTGTAAGCCCGCAATCATTATAACTAGATCCATCACACAAAGAAAAAATAAAGCACTTATTGAAATAAAAAAACTAAGAACGAGCCATTCACATTTTGTAGTTTCAAGGCTCTCACGCGAAGCAAGAGAGATGTCACAATGTCTCTCTCTGGAACTTGATAGTTGAAAAGAATGATCAATGTATCTTAGATGGTATTCTTAGCTTCAAATGACCTCCTATTTATAGGCCACAGGTTCCAACCGTCACATTTCCTCCAACGGTCATATTTCTCTGGAAAACTCGGAGGGACTTGGACAACTGGCATTATAACGGTCATATTGAAACAGAAAACATGACATCATTTTGATTAGTTTATAACTAACTCCACAACATCGTTTTGGTTAAAGCAGAAGGTATATGAATATCATAAACATGAGTACGATTAACATGTGTTGATAAAGGATACAAAAAAGCATGTGATAAAAAATATGATAAAAATAAGAATTACTTAGTGTAATGTATTGATATGATACAAAGTGAGTATGATATACAAAATTCAGTATGATTGACAGAGTCAGTACGACTGACAGTGTCAGTACGATTGACAAAGTTGGTACGGTTGACAGAGTCAGTATGATTGATAGAGGCAACACGATTGACAGAGTCAGTACGATTGACAGAGTCAGTACGATTGACAGAGTCACTACGAGTGACAGAGTCAGTATGATTGACAGAGTCGGTACATTTGAAAAAGTCAGTACGATTGATAGAGTCAATATGATTGAAATAAATGAATATATTTGTGATTACCAAAACAATACATAAAAGTCAAAATAGGACCTTGGACTCCACAATCTCCCCTTTTTGGAAAGCAGAAAACAGAAAGTAAAAACAAAAAGAAATACCTATCTCCCCCTAATTTATTGAAAGAGATTCTAAATATGAAATTGAATACAACTAAATTCCCCTTAGGTATGTACATTCCTAAAGATTTTATTCGTAAACTTTCCTTGATTTAGAAGTATTTGATTAAAACATTCTCCCCTTATAAAACATTCTCCCCCTTTGTTATTTTCTAAAAGAATGGGGTAATCTTGAGTTTCATTAAAGAGTTAGAGAATATAAATGCAAGGAAATGGGAAAGATAACATTCATCTCATTTAGATAACAAAAGTCTATATAATTCTAGAAATAAACAAAGAAAGATACAAAAAAACTCATTTGTTTTCACTTTCCTTTTATTTATTGATCAACTCATGAAGAATAACTTTCAACTTTTTTATTTCTATCTTGTCTTTAGAGATAGAATCACCCAGAGATCTGAGAATCTCTTGTTGATCAGCCAAAAGATAATCCTGATTCTTGATAGTCTCTTCTTAGAATCTGATTACCTTTTCAAGAGTGTCAATTCTGTCTTGAAAATTCTTATTTTCTTTAGATAACATAGAATTTTTGTTCTTTAACAAAAACAATTCATCTTTGAATGATGAATCCTTCAGATACTCTATCTGAAAATAATTTATTCTCCCTTGTAGCTCTTTTATTGAAGGAATATCAACTCCATGAGTTGTTGACATCAGATTCAGCCTTTCAATGGTTTCTTTTTCAAGCTTATTAAATGAAATAGAAAGATAATTTGAAAGCCTAATTATGTATTCAATTGATATTTCATGATCATTCACTGAGATTTCTATTTTGTATTACCACTTAGTCATTATTTTGCAAGACTTATTATAAGCAGTCGAACTTTTAGATATTTCTTTTAAATTGTCTTCAATTGGAAAAACTCTCTTTCTCAGTTCTATTACATAACTAAACATCTCACCTTGATTTTCAGTGATGAAATCAATTTTCCCTTCAAGTATTTGAAAATAAGGAATAGTCTTATCAATCCTTCTCAAAACATATACAATGTAATCACTATTCTTGAGAGAAATGGTGTGTTATAAATCAGTATCCTCATTATATGAATCCAGTTCATTTGATCAGCTTGACTCTTCAACTGGCTGTTTTCCTTTTGATTTTTATTTTTCCTTTCTTACTTATTCCACTTTGTCACTGATAACGATTAGTTTTTCGATATGAGAAGATTGAGAATCTTTCTTTTCTTGGGAAGGATTTCTATCTTGAGTTTCAAGAGATTCATCCAGTGCTTGATCAGTATGAGGAACCTGTTTAATACCTTCACTTTTCTTTTAAAACAATTCTTCTCTACTATTTTTTGAACTCTAAATAAATTCCAAAAGAAAATCTTTTTACTCTTCTGTATCTTTCTCAACTTCCAATAATACTTTCAAAATTTTTTTCGCTTTCTCTTTCTCTTGAAGACTCTGTATGATAGGTTCTTGATGCACTTCTTCCATTAGATGAGCACTAGCCTTCTAAACCGTTTTCATAATCATAGATACATCAAAGTCTCGAGCTTTCCTTTTCAAAAGAGTCTTATTTTTCTTTTTTATCCTGGAGAATATCTTCCACCGTTATCCTCTCAGCAAAAGCTTTAGCTAGATGAAGACCAAACTTAGGATCAACTTATTTTCTTTGGTCTCTATCTTTCCCCCACATCGCTACATCCTCCTTTCTATATTTAGGTTTCCTCTTTGGCTTAGAACTAGTTTGAGGATCTGACTTTTGAGGAGCAACAACAGTTGGATTATCTTCTATTGGAAAAGGTGCTAATTGATTTGGTGCTGATTTATTTCGTGTTAATTCATCTTCTACATATTTGACAAAAATAATTGAGTTTTCATCAAAATAAATATACTACTTCTTCAACGTATTCTTACTTATCTCAGAAGGCTTCATCTCTTTCAATTTCCCTTTCAAAGGAATATTACAAAACTTCATGCTCTCAAGAATGAACATTGTAAGAATAGAGGGATACATAATCCAATAGTACTTGATTGCTCTTGAATTGACATTCTTGACTGTTTCAAAAATCTACCCCATGAGATTTACCTTTCTCTTGTTTACAAGATAGTCTAGCATAAAAATATCAGAGACTTTAAGACTTTATCAATCCCCTTTCTTTAGCATAAGAAAACCTTGCATTTAAAGCACCACAGACCTATTATATAAAGATAAATGAGCTACTTTTATCTTCTCTTCATTTATAATAAATAATGACTTTTCAGAACTTTCATTATTAAACGTACGAACTTCCTCTGATAGTTTATAATATGGACAAAAACAATCACCTTCTGTTGAGACATTTAGAAAGGGGGCTTCTTGTTTTACAGGTATTGAGATTTTTCTATCTTACACATCAAATTTTATTGTCATATTTTTGTCAAAAGACACGGTTTTATAGAATTGACATAGATCTTTAATAAGAACCAGATTTTGAGATATAGGTTTTTCAACACAATGATGTTCCCAGCCTTGAAACAAAATAATCCTTCTGATTATTGAATCATATGTGTCAAAGAAGTCCCGAGAAACTAACCTTTCTCTTAAGAAGTCATTCTATGAAAATGTTTTGGAGAACATTTCGACAGGAGTGTTGGCAGAGGACTTAGAAATATAGATGCGGCTAATGGAAGATCATAGGAAGTCTTAAAACAAAGGGGCAGAGCTTCACCATGAGATCTGAAAGACCAGTGTGGGTTTGGGGAGGGGGGGGGTCTATTTATAGGTGAAAAAAATATGATTGTTTATCTTCTATGGTTGAGATTAAAAGAAAATAAAATCAATGGTAGAGATTTAAAGTGGTTTATAAAAAAAATGAGAAAAAATAAAAAGTAAGAAAAACAATACAAAGTAAGGAAAAAATGTACCTGACGGAGATTGTAAAGAAAATTTTTGGTTTAATAGTATTAACATAGTGAAAGAAAATACAAGTGTACAAGGAGAAATAATACGATTGGTTGTGAGACCAATGCAAAAAAAAGACATTACTATAGGGTGTCAAGCCGATGGAAAAAAAGTCATTACCATAGGTTTTCAGGCTGATGGAAAACAAATTCATTACCATAGGTTGATGTGCCGATGGAAAGTAAATTCATTACTATAGGTTGATGTGCTGATGGAAAACAAAGTTGTTACCATAGGGTGATGTGACAATAGAAAACAAAGTTGTTACCATAGGGTGACGTGCTGATGGAAAACAAAGTTGTTACCATAGGTTCATGTGCCGATGGAAAACAAAGTTGTTACCATAGGGTGACGTGCTGATGGAAAACAAATGTTGTTACCATAGGGTGACGTGATGATGGAAATTAACGTTTTTACCATAGGTTGAAGTACTGATGGAAAACAAAGTTTTTACCATAGGTTGACGTGCTGATGAAAACAAATTTATTACCATAGGATGACTTGCCAATGGAAAACAATGTTTTTACCACTGGTTGATGTGCCTATGGAAAACAAATTTATAACCATGGGATGATGTGACGATGGAAAAAAATGTTGTTTCCATAGGTTGTCATGCCGATGGAAAAAAAGTTGTTACCATAGGGTGACATGCCGATGGACAGAAAATCATTACGGTAACTAGGAAAACAAGACGACAAACTAAAGGTAAAAACTATAACTAAACAGTCAAGACAATAAACAGAAAGAAAGAATAAAAAACCAGAAGAATAAACAGATAAATATCATAAAAAACACATTAAGTAAAATATTATCTCCCTTTTTAAGAGGGGGTTTTTTAATGTAAGGATAAATTTAAAAGGGTAAGTAGATATGAAGGATTATTTTAATGTAATCATTCTTATATTTTATTTTATAAACTCAAATATATCGGAAGGTAAAGGTTTTGTAAGAATGTTAGCATGTTGTTCTTGTGTTCTGATGAATTGTAAAGTAATATCTCTTTTTTTGTGTGTGATACCTAAGAAATTTATGCCTAATATCTATGTGTTTTTCATGAGAGTGATGTGCTGAGTTTTCACTATGAGATATGGCACTAGTATTGTCACATTGAATTTTAGTTTTGGAAAAACTCAATCCATAATCAGTGAGTGTGTGTTGCATCCACAACACTTGATCACAATAACTTCCAGCTGCAACATAATCAACTTTAGCAGTGGAAAGTGCTACTCAGTGTTGTTTCTTGCATGACTAAGAAACCAATGAATCTAATAAGAAATGACATGTTTTGGATGTACTCTTTCTATCCATTCTACAACCACCAAAGTCAGAATCTGAAAAATATTTTAAAACAAAATAATTTATAGAATAATCGAAAAGACATAGATCCAAATTCACTTTTAAATACCAAAAGCTTCTTTTCACAGCTTTTAAATTAGACTCTTTTGGATTAGATTGGTATCTTGCACATAAGCATACGGAAAACATTAAGTCGGGTTGACTAGATGTCAAGTTTAAAAAACATCCTATCATACCTCTAAAAGTTGTTTGATCTACTGGTTTCCCAGTTTCATCATGATCAAGTGTATTTGAGGTTCCAATTGGAGTGATAATACTTTTAGTATCATCGAATCCATACTTTTTGAGTAAATATTTAATATACTTGTGTTGAGATATATATGTCTCTTCTGTTTTTTTTTAAATTTGAAAACCTATAAATAATGTTAACTAACCCATCATACTCATTTCAAACCCAGATTTCATTAAATTCACAAAAGATTCAATTAAAGACTACTGAGTTTATCCAAATATGATGTCATCAACATTAATTTGAACAATCGAAACATTTTTACATTTCATTTTAATAAAAATCGTTGGATCCACTGTACCTTTTGCATATTGTTTTGTAAAAGGAATCTCTTATGTCTATCATACCATTCTCTAGGGGCTTATTTAAGGCCATATAAGGCTTTGGTAAGTATAAAAACATTATTATGAAATTTTGAATCTACAAAACCAGGAGGTTGATCATCAAAATTATCTTCTTGAACAAAAATGTTTAGAAAAGCACATTTAACATCTATTTGAAATAATTTGAAATTAAAGTATGCAGTAAAGGCTAATAGAATATGAATAGTTTCATGTTTAGCTACTGCTGCATATTTTTCTTCATATTCTATTCCCTCTAGTTGATTATTGACCTTAACAACAAGTCTTGCTTTATTTATTACAATGATTACATTTACATAAAATTTATTTCTGAAAACCCATTTTACACCAATTACAATTGTTTCTTTAGGTCTTTCAAGTAATGTTCAGACTTGATTCCTTTCAAATTCATTTAGTTCATCTTGAATTTCTATAATCCAATCTTCATCACCTAAGGCCTCACATGGACTTTTAGGTTCGAATTGGGAAATAAAGGAAAGATGTTCAATTTCATTTCCCAAGGAATTTATTTCCCTTACAGGATAATTTACATCACCAATGATGTTGTCACTGTGATGATTCCTAAGAATAAAATGATTTGGTTTTATTAAAATTTATTCATCAACGTATGGTCAAAAAGTTTCTGGGGTATAAGTTTCAGAAAGACTTTCTTGAACATTTTCTTTATCAGAATGATCTTCTAATAGAGGTTGATAAAAAAATTTAAAAACACATTTGATGATATATGTTGGGGTTATTTGAAAACAAAAATATTAGTTTCATCAAATTTAACTTGTACTTTTTCATCAACAATACAAGTTTTTTATTGAAAACTCTATATGCCTTAGAATTTGTAGAATAGCCTATAAATATCCCTTCATCTGATTTTGGTGTGAATTTGTTTAGATTATCTTTAGTATTCAAAATTAATACTTTGCATCCAAAAACATTGAAGTATGAAACTTTTGGTTTTCAGCCAGTCCACAATTCAAAAGGTGTTTTATTAAGAAAAGGTCTATTTAAAACATGATTTATAGTATAACAAGAAGTACTATTAGCTTCATCTCAAAGGTTCTTAGAAATTGAGTATTCACTCAACATAGTTCTTGTCATTTTCTGAAGAATGAGATTTATTCTCTCAACAAAACCATTTTGCTGAGGAGTTCTTGGACCATAGAAATTGTGAGTAATATCATTCTTACTACAGAAGGTTTCAAAATTTAAATTTTGAAATTCACCACCATTATCAATAAGGATAGTTATCAATGGTTGGTTTTTCCCATTTTTAACTTCGGCTCTAAAAATTTTAAAATAGAAAAGGGCTTCAGATTTATTTGTTAGAAAATAGGCCCACGTAAATCTAGTAAAGTCATCAACTAAAACAAATGCATAGTATTTTCCTCCAATTATTCCAATTTTTGAAGCACCAAAAAGATCCATGTGCACTAGCTATAATGCATTAGAAGTTGAAACTTCATTAATTGATTTAAATGTAATTTTACGTTGCCTTCCAAATTGATAAGGATCACAGTCCTTTGGATAATCATATCTAATATTCGGCGGACCCTTTACAAGTATTTTATTTGATAGTTTACAAAGGTTTCTCAGGTTGTACTGTCCTAGTATGATATTCCATAGCCATGATTGGTCTTCTGTTGCACTTAAGCAGGGTAAATTTTGGCTCCTAAGGTCTTCTAAGTTAATAGTGTATTCATTCTCTTGCCTATGGGAAAATAGAATGACTTCATCCTTGGAATTGTGAACTAAGAATTTATCATTTCTAAAATTCACAAGGCATCCTTCATCACATAATTGACTTATGCTGATGTGATTGTGCTTACGAATATTAACAAACAAAACACTTCAAATAAGATCATTCCCAAGAAAAACAATATTACCTATTCCAATAATATTTCCTTGAGCATTATCTCCAAAGGTAACATTTCCACTTTTAGTTTCAATAAACCATTCAAATAAATCTTTGTTTTCAGTCTTGTTTCAAGAACAACCACTATCAATGTACCAAATATTCTTATTAGTATACTTCTTATTTTCCTGAAAAAGAAACAATTAGTTTTTTGGAATCCAAACTTGTTTGGATCTAGAAGGGTTAGATAAAAGAATTTTTGGAATCCCCATTTGTTTTTAAAAATGAGATTTATGAAATCCTAAAGACTGAGTTATATTAAGAGAACAATCTCATTTCCAGTGTCCACCACATTTACACTTAGTACAAAAAGGGTTAATTTTAGGAACAAAATAGTTATTACTAATATTCAGTTTTAAATGTGTATAACCAAAACCAGAATGATTTCTCAAAGGTCAAATTTGAGAATACATTTTATCAAAGATTTCCATGGTGTAAGTATAATTTGACAAACATTTCTTCTAGGAAACAATATCTGACATTAGTTTTAAAACTATGTTTTTATCCTCTAAAACATTTGATTTTGATCTAGAGTTAGGCTCGAAAACATTTTTCTTAGAAATTACATTTTCAAGATCCTTAGAAAGTTTATCCTTATCAGATTAGACTTTCTCAAGGGTTTTTAAAATACATTGAAAATTATATGTTTTCATATCAAGATCATTATAAAGATATGATACTTATTTAGTTAAAATTGAAATTCTTGAATTTTCTTTATCAGGTTTCTTCTTGAGTTGAGAATTTTCATTCTCAAGTAGTTTAGAAAACCTAGATACTTCTTCCTAAGAAGGTAAAATATTATCTTCTGATGACAAGGACACATCAATTGAAGATTCATAATATTTATTATCATCATAATTTTCATTTAAGGAAAAATTTGTAATAGCTTTAGCATTGTGTACCTTATCCATCAAATAGTGATATTTAATTGGTAATCTGGCTATAAGTCCAATATTCCTCTATCCTGAGGATTCATATTCTGAAGAATCATCTAATGAATCTCTACCACTTGCACTGCAAGTATCATTTCCCTTTAAGACATTTTTTTGTCTTTGTATTGTAACAATTTTTCTTATTTCTTTCAGAATGTTTTTCCTTAATATCTTTTCTCTTCGACAATGGACAATCAGGACTTATATGACCTACTTTCCTACATTCATAACAAGTTACCTCTAAATCATTATTATCCTTTCTATCTTTCATTTTGAACTTGTATTGGAAGTCTTTCATTCCCACAATCTAATTCATCCATTGAGCAAGATTGGCTAACTCATTATCTGAATGATCAAAATCACTTGATTCTGATAAAACAACATTCATATCTATGGAAATTCTTATCCTTTTAGTTGTTTTGGCTTTATATGTAGTAGTAAAATCTACAATCCCATTTCCTTTTTTATTCTTAATGAAATTAGAATCTCTCTTCATTCTTGTCTCATGCTGTAGAAGAGTTCCAAAAGGTTCATGAATAGTAATCTGGGAAACCTTTCTGTTTTCATCAATAGCTGTTCTTTTTGACTCACATTTGTTTGGAATTATATCAATAATTTTGTCTAAAAGAAGTTCATAATCAAGACCTTTTTCTCCCATATATTGTAAGATGTTGACAATTTTCATAAATATTTGTCATACTTTTCATACTGGCTCTCCATAAGGAAAAATAAATCCATGATACTCTGCTCAAAGCATTGCTCTTCTTGTTTCTATAACCTTGGATGTACGAAAATTTGTAACTTCCAATTTATTCCAAATAGAGTTGGATGCTTCACAAGATTATATTTGTCTATATATATTCTTGTTCATAGAACATATCAAAGTATTGCGTACCTTGTAATTCATTTGATATTCTTGCTTTTCTTAATTTGTGAAAGTACGGATGACTTTTTTAGGAATTTTGTATCCTCCAGTAAGAATAATAAAATTATCTTCACCAGTATTGATTAAAAATGCCTTCATTCGATCTCTCCATTACTCATAATCATTCCCATCAAAGATACGTGGTCTAGTTGGATTTATATTGTCAATTGAACCAATATTCATTCCTGACATCTAATAAAACAAAATCTTTTCCACTCCACATGTTAGTGTAGTAAATAGTTGAAACAAAAATTTGAAAGAAATAGAGATAGTAATACAAATCAGTGGAAACCTTCTCTGGTACTAATTGTTGGATCGATATATAGACGAATATGTATATTAGATGGAACCATACAAGAGGGGGTGAATTTTAGGTTAAAAAACATTATGTTTAAACACTTAATAGAATTAGTTTAAATGATCTTAAACTAATAGAATTCAAAAACAAATACAACTAACCACAATTTTATTGAGTGTAAAGGTATTATATGATGTAATACTATAAGAAGTGTAAAGAAATTGTATTGAAAATGAATACAATAATCAGAGTAAAACAATTGTGAAGGATTCTACAATAAAGCGTATAGAATCTATAAATACAATATGAAATAGTATACTTATAATTGATACAATTAAAAATGAATATGAAATAAAGGATACATTGTTATTACATTTCTAGAACCAACAACATGAGAAATATAAAAGTTTTACAATTATTTTATCCCAAATAGAAGGGAATCCTTTCACCTAGGATAAGAGGGTTGTCTTACCACCACCTTGGTAAGACCTCGATATGATGATTGGTACCTCTGTCTTGATATCCCCACAAGCCCTCGATACGATGATCGGTACGTCTGTCTTGATATCCCCACAAGCCCTTGATACTATGATCGGTACACTAGTCTTTCTATCCCCACAAGCCATCAATACGATGATTGGTAAGTCTGTCTTGCTATCCCCACAAGCCCTCGATAGGATGATCGGTACGTCTGTCTTGCTATCCCTGTAAGCCATCGATTTTTATCACCTGACCAGTCACACAAAGAAAAACAAAGCACATATTGAAATACAAAAACTAAGAACAAGTTGTTCATGTTTTTTAATTTCAACGCTTTCGCGCGAAGCAAGAGAAAAGTCACAGAGTCACACTCTAGAACATGATAGTAGCAATGAATGATCAAAGTCTCTCATTTGTTATTCTCATCATCAAATGACCTCATATTTATAGGCCTCAGGTCCAATGGTCACATTTCCTCCAACGGTCATATTTCTTCAGAAAACTCGGAGGGACATGGACATCTGGCATTATAAAGGTCATATTGAAATAGAAAACATGATATCATTTTGATTATTTTATAACAAACTCCACTACATAATTTTCGTAAAATTATAAGGTATATGAAGATCATAAACATGAGTATGATTGACATGTGTTGATAAAGGATAAAAACAGGCATGGGATAAAAAATATGATTATAATAAGTATTACTCAGTGTAATGTATTGATAAGATAGAAAGTGATTATGATTCACCAAAGTTAGTACTATTGACAGAGTCAGTACGACTGAGAGAGTCTGTATGATTGAGAGAGTCAGTATGATTTTCAGAGTCAGTACGATTTATAGAGTCAGTATGATTGGCAGATTCAGTACGATTGATAGAGTCTATACGATTGAAACAGTCAATACGATTGACATAGTCAATACGATTGACAGAGTCAGTACGATTGACAGAGTCAGTACGTTTGACAATGTCTGTACGATTGACAGATTCAATACGATTGACATATAAGAATACATTTGTGATTTCCAAAACAAGTCATAAAAGTCAAAAGAGGAATTTTTAATCAACAATATATACTGATAATAAATATTTAGATTATATATTCACCAAAAAATAGTTTAATATACACCAGAGAAGATGGTAGGGTTTTATTAGTGATTATGACTTCTCAACACATTACCACCCTCAGAACGAAGGCAGGAAATATGTTTCATTGGGTAGAAAGGACCATGATATCTTGTCTATAGTGATAATTATAAAATATATAATATTTATGGATTATCAAAGGATGTACCTTGCAATATTAAAGCAATGGGAGAAATATTATCTTGATCAAATTTGTTTTAAAATATCTATCGATGTGAAGATTATAAAGGCGTATAAGGAGGATATATAGCTTCAAACGAATTTGAGAAATGTTCCCTATTTCAATATTGATTGTGAAAGAATGATAATGTTTACGAATAATGTATGTTTCAGTCCAATACCATACATGAATAAGGATCTATTGAAAATATATCATAGATCACTGTTCACCATTCAACCTATAAATATGAAGGTATATTGAATTCTAAAATTATATTTCTTATAGGATAACATAAAGAAAAATATTTATGAGTATATATCTTGGAATGTAAGAACTCAGACCTTCTTTTTAGGTATGTTTTTCCTTTTTCGGGTGTTTTTGAGAAAAGTGGAGTTTCTTTAAATTTTTTAAGTACAAGTCGTGTACATTATGAGTGGACACTATGTACATCCTTGTCGCTGAAGGCTGTGTGCTGGCTATGTAGGGGCCACACACACAGTCGTGTAAGGGTGTTTGTAGGTTGCTTAATGGGGAGTAAGAAAAAGGAAAGTACACGCTATGTACTCCAAAAGTACACACCATGTACTTTGTTCTTTTTTATTAAACGCACCAGGGTCGTGTCTAACGGACAGAACGATTTTTTTCTAGGTGTTCTTCATCCGAGAGCACCGAGTAGCTACTGATCATCGACGAGCCACCAAACCTCCATTCGTCCTCCGAATCTAACACAGGTGAGTGCGTTGGAACTGCAACGGTAATCTCTTCCTTCTACTATAGATTCATTCTCCAATTCCTTCACTTTTACAGGTTATCATGGGTTGAACATTTTAGACGTTTTTCTAGATCTTTGATGTTATAGGTCGATTCAAGCCCCTCAGTTCAAGTATATTGATATCCTAGTATCAAGATAGGTGGTTTGTGCATTTCTGTAGAAGGACTTTGAGTATTTTGAAAATATTCCTCCAATCCTCTTAAACAGGGTATTGCGTGTTTCCTATTTTGACTATGTTATTTCCCTGATTTGCTAATATACATGAGTAGAGGATATTTTTTTGAATAAGGTAATTTACTATGCTTAGGATGTTTTGCCAATGCATGTTTTTCCTATTTATGATCGTTTGGTCTAGTTTTTTCTATTAGTGTATTGCATGTTCTATCCCTAGTAATGTAGGATAATGTGAATATTGTTCTTCCATGATGAGATGTAGTAGAATGATAACAAAGAAGTTCATAGTGTTACTTTGGCCATTAAACGATGCGATACTTGCTGAATTTACATAGGGCTATGGGAACCTGGTGTAGTAGACCATATAGAGAATGGACATAAGGGATTCTCGAGAGTGTATTTAATTTACAATGCGAGCCCACATGGGAAATTGACATTGAGTTATTGCTCAGAGTGTCTGTAGTTCCTCAACACAGGCCACAAGGGGAATGAGATGTTGAGTACTTCCCTAGAGCACCTTTAGTACAATACGAGACTATAGGTGCAATTGATGGTGAGTGCTTCCCCAGAGAGTCTATTATTTAGCTGAACCAGAGGGGTGATACTGTGTGTTCCTCCAAGAGGGCTCCTAGTACTTGTAGGTTGAACCATAGGGGTTATGCTATGAGAACTACCCATAGGTTACCTATTGTTTCAACTTTTTTGAGTAACTTATTACTTCTTTGTAAATTATATGTGAGAAACTGTGGATTCTTTAATGATTAGTACTTTATTATTTACTATTTTCAAAAATTCTACCTGGAATATATTAACTGATTATTAGGCACAGATCTTTAGGGGGTTGCCTAATGGGATTTTTGTCTCGCACCCTATTTGGGTCATGCTTTTGAGCCCAAACAGATTATATTGTTGCAGGTATGGATAAGGGCAAGAACCATTCTACTTCAGGTTCTTGATTTCACTGGAGCTGGAGATCATGGGACCAAGCTATGGCTTGCAATGTTGATGAATTTATCTGATTTCATTTTTTACATGGGTTTAGTACTGTATTTCAGCATTGTGACTTGTTCTTTTGTTCCTAGATGCATTTGAATCATGAATCATTTATATATTTTTCTCTAGTTGGTTATTTATCAATCTTATGTTATTTACTGTTGTTGGATATTTACTGTTTCGGCTATTGTATATACTTTTGTACTTCTATTGTGTACTATGACAATGAGGGAATAGTTTCCCCACTATCACACCTAAGGACATCGCTGATAGTCGGCAGCCTCTGGAATTCGAGGAAATGCACTTGTGGCCATGTGACCTTCTGGGTACGGGGCGCCTCTGGGTGGCTTCGGGAACCGAGATGTTACAAAGTGGTATCAGAGGGTTTCATTTATCTTGACATACTTTTTGGAGCCTATATCTAGGGATATGATGAAATATGTACTTGGTAATAAGTTGTGCCCGTGAGTAGCTATCCCATATATAAGGAAAATCCATACTACCTCATTTATTGTAAATTTACTGGTTTTCAATTTTACAGTTGATTTGATTTTACCATTGGGAGATTCACATGCTTTGTGTTGTTACAGTGGTTGTTATTGTGGTTCTATTTCTGTCACAACCTGATGAGATGAGGGTATTCCATCTCATGCATCATATAGGGACTTGTTAGAAATCACATGCCATGCATTCTTTCCATTCCATCTAGGATCATTAGCAATTGCATGTTGTTGTGATAGACATTGTGTAGATTATACATGCTTTTGTGATAGATTAGTTTATAGAATCCTTACAATTTGATAGGGAATTTGTTTGTATCGTTATTTTCTTAGATGGATTCCAAACATTAGTTCTTGAGGTCTTATGGCCCCTCGTGGACCGGAATTTGGTGGATCATTGCTTGTTTTCCTTATTATAACATGTATAAGATGACAAGCTTTGATTCGCAGGGAGTATGGGTCCACATGGATCATAATTTGGAACCTTAACATTTGTTTTCTGTGTTTTCTGGTCTCCAGAGTAGTTCTGAGGCTACTGCCCAGAAAACCAAGAACACACGTCTTGTACTTTAGGAATAAACACTATGTAGTTTTTAACCATGTCACTGACTGTGTTGGCAGGGGCACGAGTTTATGAAAAATCATTCAAGAACAGGCTGTGTACAGTACGTACAAGCCGTGTTTTATTGACCTTATGTCTACCCATGTGACTAACGAAACAGATAGCTGAAACTTCGACTATGCATGTTGTGTCCCAACTCCTCACACTGGGTAGTGTAATCCTAGGATTCCAGCAGTGTAGTTAACAACACGGTCGGTGCAGTCCCTTCTTATACACGCCATGTCCCCTTGAACACTCCATGTAGTCTGACTTTGGTACCCAGCAGTGTCACGAACAACACGAGTCGGTGTTATCCTTTCTCATACATGCTGTGTCTGCCAGGAACACGCAGTGTAGTGTCATCCATGTAGCAGGCCGTGTAGAAAACCACATGGTATGTTGGGACTTCTTCGTACATGTTGTGTCATTCTGGAACACATCGTGTAGTGTAACCTGGGTACACAGGGTGTGTCACCAACAACACGGGCCAGGTGAAGTTGTTGAGTACACGCCATGTAGTTTTGTCTTAGAAGAGTCATGTGGTTTAACTGTGTAGAAGGACTCAGGAAGGGGAATAGAATTCATGTACACGCCATGTGTGTGTTGAGAACACTCGATGTGTTTGGGGTGTTACATGACCATTTTGGGAAGAGTACATGCCCATGTAAATGACATAAGGGATCACACCGTATAGTCATTATACCCGTTGTGTTATCATGTTTTGTATATTTTGAATGATTTCATTCCATTGTTCCCTTCTTATGCTCCTTGTTTTCTGTCCTTGATAATGTGATCTAAGTGTGTGTTTGACCTTGCAGAGTCATGGTGCCAATATGTCCTTCAGTTTCACGCCAATTTCCGGGCAGTGATCAGAAGCCGGATATTACTGATTAGGGAATTCTCGATGATCCTCATATTCTACCAGCCTTGGCACCAGCCGTGATACTGGTTGCAGGCACCAATGTGAATTTTAGGGAAGTATTTTTCAGGATGATGCAGACCTTCCTGGGAGCTCCGTCTCCTTCATATACTATGGAAAACTTGACGTAGGTTTTCCAGCAGCAGCATCCTCCCACCTTCTCAGGGGAAGGAGGGCCTCAGGCGGCAGAGTCATGGCCAAAAGCCATGATGACGAACTATGGGCATCTAGAGACACCTCCAGAAAGGCGGTTCAATCTCACTACCTACATGCTATGTGACTCCACCAAGACGTGGTGGGACGTGATCTCACAGGTGGGTCATCAGCAGGTTATGGTGTGGGTGGAGTTTCAATGCGTATTTTATGATTACTTTTATCCAGAGACACTGAGGGCCAACTGAGCCGGGGATTTCATGAGCCTAGAGTAGATTACACTTTCTATCATGGAGTATTCCTCTCGTTTCACTGAGCTTCAGTGTTCCACACCCATCCCAAGAAGAGATGGGTTGTTCTTGGCATGGAAGTTGAAGGATGGGATCAGACAGGAGATCCACTCACAGGCGAGTATCTTTAGGTTGACTTACATTGCTTCCATCGTCAACCAAGCATTGATTGCAGATCGAAATCTGAGAGATTCTAGAGTTGAGATCCAAGGCATTTCTTCTTCCAGAGTTAGTGCTTCACCAGCTGACAGCAGGAAACATCATTTGGAGTCTACGTGTGGTTATCCATGGCAACGAGACACATCTTCAGGTAGTCAGGTTGTATGCTACCAGTGTAAAAATGTTGGGCATATGAGGCCACAGTTTTAGAGAGATGCATTGGAGTGATGATCCTATGGAATGATGGGTCAACTTCAGTGTTTCTATTAGGTTTTTTTACCAACAGCTGGTGACAGGGTTCTTCCATGACTCCTCATTCAGGAGAAGCACCACATGTTTCTCACTTGTCTGGGAACTAGAGTTCTTCCGGCCGTTCAGGTCGAGGTTGAGGTCGAGGCCATGGTGGTCAGTGACCAGTATTTCTGCAACAGTATGGTTGATCAGCTCAGAGCGGTCGTGATGGATCAAATGGCCATGTTACATGTCATGCTTTTGCAGTGGAACTGACCCAGCATGAGCCGGATCCCGGACCCCTTATAGTTTGAGGTACGATCTTAGTAGCCTCAATTTTATCTCTTCTCTTTTCGATACAGGGGATTCCCATAGCTTTATCTCTGTAGTTGTTGTGGAGAGGCTTGGGATCTACATCTTTTCCTCTACCAAGACATTGAATCTAGACACACTAGTGGGGTCTAGGATTTCTAGTGTACAATAGTTCAAGGAGTTCCCTCTAGAGGTGGCTGGCATCACTTTCTATGGGATCTCTATGTCCTAGAGATGACGAGTTGTGATGTCATTCTTGGAATGGACTAGCTTGTTCCCTTCTTGGCAATAGTCGAATGTTATCACTGAAGGGTGAGTTTCATATCACCAGAGGGTGAATCGTTTCTTCATAAGGGGGAGTGGGAAGTCTAGGAAAGTAAAGCAGGACCCAAGCATCATGGGCTCGGTGGAGTTACAGCTCAAATTCCTAGTCTGTATCTGGATGACCAGGGGACATCACAATTAGAATTTCCTACAGATGTTGATTGTTTTAGGGAATTATTTCCATAGGAATTTTCAGGTTTTACTCTAAAGCGTGAGGTAGATTTCTCGGTTGAGCTCGTGCTAGGAGCGGGACCAGTGTCCATTCCTCCTTATAGGATGGCTACACCTAAGTTGCAAGAGCTCAAGAAGTAGTTGTAGGAGTTGCAGGCAAAGGGTTTCATCGGACCCAATACATCTCCTTAGGGTTCACATGTCCTATTTCCTTATAAGGTATATATCACCCTTAGGCTTTGTGTGGATTATCGGAAGCTAAACCAGTTGACGGTCAAGAACTGATATCCCTTGCCTAGGATTGATGACCTCTTTGATCAGCTTCAAGGAGCCTGGGGGTTCTCGAAGATCGATTTGAGGTACAGTTATAATCAGTATCACATTATACCATCTGATATACCTCATACATATTCACGGAGTAGGTATGGTCTATACGAGTATATGGTTATTCCGTTAGGCCTCACAAACGTGCCATCAGTTTTCATGGAAATGATTAACTGAGTGTTCCATCTATACTTAGACTCTTTCATGGTGGTCTTTGTGGACAATATTTTGGTGTAATCTCACACTAGACATGACTATGATACACATCTTGATATCATTTTCAGTACACTGAGAGAGCATCAGTTATATACTAAGATCTCAAAATGACACTTTTGGATGGATCAAATTCACTTCATGGGTCATGTTATCTCAGAGATAGGAGTATCAGTAGACCCAAAGAATGTGAGAGCAGTAGTTTCATGGGAACAACCGGAGAACATGTTTGAGGTGAAAAGTTTTCTAGGGATGGATGGATACTACAGACTCTTCATACAAGACATTTCACTCTTAGTAGCACCGCTGATGGGTCTAACCAAGAAGGGTGATAAGTTCTTATGGCCAGATTCCTGTGATTTGGGCTTTCAGGAGCTGAAAGAGAGGTTGAATTCAGCACCGATACTAGTCTTTCCAGAGCTGGGAAAGAGCTTCACTGTTTACTGTGATGCTTCAGCTATCGGGATAGGAGCTGTGCTTATGCCGGGAGATGGAGTTGTCACGTATTTGTCTCGGAAGTTGAGACCACATGAGAGGAATTACGCGACACATGATCTAGAGTTGGCAGCTGTTTTTCATTCCCTACGCTGCTGGAGACATTATCTTCTGGGAGATAACATTGTGTTTTTAACCCACCACAAGTGTCTCAAGTACATCTTCACTCAACATGATCTAAATTTGAGATAGTGCAGGTGGGATTAGTACCTACACTCTTTTGATTTCACGCTTTCCTAAATTCCTAGAAATGGAAACGTAGTGGATGACGTGCTGAGAAGGAAGACTCAGATACAAGAAGTTCAGGAGGCCAGTAGTGAGTGACAGTTTATGGCTATGTTTTCTGAGATGCATTAGGAGGTATACAATAGATAGGGGTAACTTTTCAATCTTCTATAGGTATTAACTCTGCACTTCTTGATCGAGTTTGAATGTGGAACCTATCAGATTATTAAGGCCTAGTTATACAGGAAAGCGTGGAAGTTGAGGACCCTATTCCTTGATGGACAATAGGTGAGAATGAGATATTTAATTTCTAGGGATGTGTATGGGTTCTAGCAGACATACATGAGGAGCTGATGCGGGTCTTTCATTCCTCAGTTTTGGCAGTTCATCTTAGCGTCACCAAGATGTATCACGATATTCCCCGCCAGTATTGGTGGCCATGTATGAAGAGAGATGTTTCTGGTTTTTTCATGAGATGTTCCACCTGTCAGCATGTGAAAGAGGAGCATCATTGACCAGAAGGTCTTTTTCAGCAGTTACTGATTCCCAATTGGATGTGGAACGATGTCGCGATGGACTTCGTGACCGGTTTGCTGAGGTCTCCTCGAGGGAACAACGCGGTCTGGGTTTTCATCGACAGACTCATGAAGGTTGCTTATTTCTTTCTGATCAAGGATACATTCAGTGTTGATGAGATAGGGAATTTTTACATCTGATAGATTTTACATCTACATGGAGTTCCACAATACATTGTTTCAGACAGAGATGCACATTTTACTTCTCGACTCTGGAAGAGGCTTCAGAGGGATTTGGGTACACAGGTACATTTGAGTACGGCATACCATCCCCATATAGATGGCAGTCTAAGCGTACGATTCAGGTTCTTGAGGATATGCTCCAAGCATTCATTCAGGCCTTTGGAGGTTCTTGGAAAGAATATACCTTATGTAGAGTTTGCATACAATAATAGTTTTCAAGAAACAATTCAGATGGAACCTTATGAGGATTTGTACAGTAGGCCATGCCGATCACCTTTATGCTAGTTGGAGGTAGGAGAGGCAGATTTGCTAGGGCTTCATCTTGTTTAGGATACCTTAGAGTAGATAAAGTTAAATCGGAAGAGGATGGCTATGACACAGTCTCAAAAGAAGTCTTATGCTGATCAGCAGAGACGACCTCTAGAGTTCGAGGTTAGAGATCTAGTTTTCATGTGTCTCACACCAAGGAAATGACACAAGAGGATTCAGAGACATGTTATGCTTTAACCGAGGTTCGTCAAAACATTTGAGGTGTTGGAGAGAGTTGTGACAATTTTCTATCGGGTGCAATTACCTCAGAGGTACCGGGATATGCACAATGTTTTTCACATTTCTCAGCTCTGACGTTACTCTTCAGACCTGTCTCATGTCTTTCAACCTGAGGAGGTTGATCTCAAAGAGGATGCATCATTTGAGGAGTATCCTATCTAGATTGTCGATCACAGTATGAAGGTTCTTCGTGGCCAGTCTATTTCTCTAGTACAGGTGTTATGGCAGTATGGGCGAGTATAGGATGAGACATAGGAGAGGGTGGCCGATGTACGATCTCAGTGGCCATAGCTGTTCGAGGATTCTTCTTCTATGCCACACTAGGAAAATTCGGGGAAGAATTTATTTAAGGGGGGAATTTTGTAAGATCTTGTACCTTCTTTTCAGGTATGTTTTTACTTTTTATAGAGTTTTTGAGAGAAGGGATGTTTTCGGAAATTTTTGAAGTATACGCCGTGTGCTTTATGAGTACATGCTGTGTACTTCCTTGCCGCTAAAGGTCGTGTGATGGTTGTGCAGGGGCCACACACATGATCGTGTAAGGTTGTTTCGAGGCTGGTTAAAGCGTAGTACTGAAAAGGCAAGTACACGTTGTATACTCCAAAAGAACACGCAATGTGCTTTGTTTTTTTCATTAAACACATCGGGGTCGCGTCTAATGGACATAACCGTATTCTTCTAGGTGTTATTCATCCATGGGAACCATGCATCAGTAGATCTTTGAGAAGCCCTTGAACCTCCATCCATCCTCTGATTCGAACACCGGTGAGTGCGTTGAAACTGTAGCGGTAAGCTCTTACTTCTCCTATAGCTTCATTTTCCAATTCCTTGTCTTTTCCAGGTTTTCGTGGGTTGAAAGTTTTAGAAATTTTTGTAGATCCTCGATGATCTAGGGATATTCAAGCCCCTTGGTTAATGTATATCAATATCCAAGCATCAATATAGGTTGTTTGTGCATTTCAGTAGAAAGCCTTTTAGTATTTTGTACAAATTCCACCAATACCCTTGAACGTGGTATTGCGTGTTTCCTGATTTTCCCTTGTTGTTTTCCTGCATTGCTTATATGCCTGAGTAGAGGATAATGTTTTTGACTAGGGTAATTTATTGTGCCTTGGATGTTTTTACCATGCATGTTTTTCCTGTTTATAACGGTTTTTTCTAGTTTTGTCTGTTAGGCTATTGCCAGTTCCAAGCCTAGTAATGTAGGATAGTGTGACTGTTGTTTTTCAATGATGATATGTTGTTGAATGCTAGCCAAGTAGTTCTTTGGGTTACATTGTCTATAACATGATGGGATAGTTGCTAACTTTACAAAGGGCTATCGGAACCTGGTGTAGTATACAATAGGGAGAATGGATGTAAGTGATTCTCTATAGTGTCTTTAATTTACGATGCGAGACCACAGGGGGAATTGACATTTGTTGCTTCCTCGGAGTGTTTGTAGTTACTCGAAGCGGGCCACAGGGGGAATGAGATGTTGAGTGCTTCCCTAGAGTTCCTTTAGTTCAATAGGAAATTATAGGGGGAATTGACGGCGAGTGCTTCCCCAGAGAGTCTATTCATTAGTTGAACTAGAGGGGTGAGACTGTGTGTGCCTCCCAGAGGGTTCCGATTACTTGTAGGTTGAACCAAAGGTGTTAGGATTTGAGAACTACCAAGAGTTTACCTATTTGTTCTACTTTATTGAGTGATTGATTACTGGTTTGTAAATTATATGTGAGACACTGTGGATTGTTTGCTGGTGAGTACTTTCATATTTATTGTTTTATATACTTTTACCTCGCATATATTCACTGACTATTAGGCATAGATCTTTGGGTAGTTTCCTACTGTGATTTTCGTTTCACACCCTTTTTGGGTCATGCTTTTAGGATCAAATAGATTATATTATTGCAGGTATAGATAAGGGAAAGTGCCCTTCTACTTCAGGTTCTTGATTGCACTGGAGCTGAAAAGCATGGGACCAATCATTAGCTTGTGATGATGAGAAGTTTAACTGCTTTATTTTGTACTTGGGTTTATTACTGTATTTTAGTATTGTGACTTTTTCGTCTATTTTCGTAGATGCATTTGTATCATGCATAATTTATATATTTTTCTCCAGTTGGATATTTATCAGTCTCCCACTGTTTACTATTGTTGGATATTTACTTCTTCCGCTATTGTTTGTACTTATGTAATTCCGCTATGTACTATGCCAATGAGGGTATAGTTGCCCCACTATCACACCCAAGGCCCTCACTACTAGTCGGTAGCCTCTGGCATTCGGGGAAATGCATTTTAGGCCATGTGATCTACCGGGTATGGGGTGCCTCTAAGTGGCTTCCCGAACCGGGACGTTACATGTAACATGGTATATCATCATGTTAAGGCTATGATATATAAGTTCAAGGGGATATGACAACAATTACACATACCAAAAAAGAAATGGAAAAATATAACAATGGATTTCATCATCAGACTTCATAAAACATATAAAGACCATATTTTTTTGGGGTTGTAGTCAGTCATCATATGATGTAATCATATAATAATTTTTATTTAACAAGATTTATATCTTGATCAGCTTGGTCAAATGAATATAAAGTCGGTTTTATTGTTTCATGGAGTCTACGTTCTACAGTATCTGCTCAAGATCTACGATTTACCTTGATGTTCTAGATACGTTTTCAGCGAACTCTTGATTTTGAGTTTTGTTTCTATACTTACTATTATCCATAGTTATATGGTAATTATAAGGGAACCATTCAAACAATAAAAGATATTACCAAGATTTTAATGTTGGTTTAGATCAACAACTTCCTATAGTATTGTTTTCATAAAAACATTAATTTCCATAGGGCATTTAGATTATAACACCCCAAACCCACAATCTGGAAGCCAATGAATTATTTTATTACATTGTAATTATTATAGGTAATGAAATCCCAAAGGAGTGATCAGTTTAGCAGTCCTAGATGACTAGATTACATTCATAATTTAAACATTACAACATCAAATTAAATATAACAAATAAAATTCTTTTGAATCACACCTAAACGTGAAGATTATCATTGATAGTAAATCATACCATACTTATTCACAAAATGGGGAAAATTAAACAAAATAAAGGGGTGTGATTAGATTCTCATTAATGGTAAATAATACAGAGGAAGAAATCATAAACATAAACACTAGTCATGGTGAATAACAAAAAACACCTCCCTTTAAAAATGAACATGAGAATAATATGGAAGGAATAAAAACTGATTAAATAATTCAGTAGAACATAACTATAGATATTATAATAGTAGAATAATCAAACTTAATATCAGTATCTTATCATATAATTAGGTAATTCATAATGCTGGATTACTAAAACATATCATCGAGTTCTCAGCCAAGATGTTTGAAAATACAAGGGTAAGGCCTCGACCAAAACTCAATTCTCTTTTGTATCATGAGTCTTACAGATTCATCGAGGGGATATAAAGGGCCCCATATGTCATTTATTAATTAAAATTCATATCTGATATGAAAGGGGATAAACATAAAAAACATGAACATATGAAATAGCTTTACCCAATTTGTTCACATTAAGACTAACCATTCCTTATAGTTTGATGACTGATATCAAGATAGAATATCCAAAGTCAAAATGATCATAAACCCTTTAATACAATATGGTAGATGATATAATAAAATATTAGATCCAATTACACATAAGAATCAATAAGAGTGTTGAAAAAAAAGAAATACTCAAATAAAATCATTGAGTAATACTTGAGAGAAATAATATTTTACTTTGAAAATAAGTGTTTTTTTGGGAAAATCTTCGTATAAAACAAAAAATTAATTAATATAATGTTTCAAAATAAAATTATTTATATTATAAAAATAATGGAGGCTAAAAATTGATTATAGATTAAATTTTAAAATTGGTATGAATTTGGGATGTTCTGTTGAAATAATATTGTTTATCGAGAATAATTTCATGAAAGAACATTTTAATATATCTAAAGACCCATAAAATAAAGAAGGATTATATTTTGTACAAATATATAGAATATTTAAACATAATTAATGAGGTTTAAATAATAAAATTCTATAATTTCATTGAGTTATGTATAGAATAAGAGTAACCCAAAAAACTGGAGGTTTGGGTAGAAAACCTTTACTTTATGTCTGAACATGTTCTATACATGACCTTAACATCCTGTATAATAAAACTAATTCCATTAATTAATTAATTTTTAACCTTTTCTATATGATTTTGATTAATTATAGTTTTATTATGTTCATTTATGGACTTATTAATAAGTTATATGGTATAATTCCATCTTTACATAGTTTATGTTTCCTTGATTTAGTGATCATTTCAATTGATTATAAGTAATGGAGATCATCTAAAATTAGTATAATTATAATGAATTGGAGTTTAATGTTACTAATGATAATATATAAGTGTAAAGGGTTATTTATATCATTTGGTTACAAATTTTGAGGATGATTCATTATGTAAATATGTTACTTGAAAAACAACATAAAGTGTTCATTAGGATCCAAAAATCTTTTTAAAAATATCTGAATTAATGATGGAATGAAGGATATGTCCACCCCTTCAGGTGTTGATCTAACATTTGTGGTATTTCTCACATCCACTTCACGGATGACCTCTGTATTTTCTACAATGGAAGTAGAAGGCCCATTCAAGAGTTGAATAGGAACCTTGATATTTATTTCAAATGGATTGGTCATCTCATTAACAGAAAAACGAGTAGTGTCTACATCTAATGATTATGTTCGGATTTTTGGAAAATGAAAATTGAAGAAACAATTGGGGTCCCCAGAAGGAATTTCCCTATAGAATAATCAGGGGCACCAATATTACCACGATGGAAAATGCATCCATCACTTTGATGGTATCTTGGATAAGATTTTATCTTTCATTATCAAATGAAATATCATTTTCTCACTTTTGTAGGATGCATCTCCCAAGTTAACAACATCTTAACATCCATTCCTATGCATTTTTTGGTGGCCACCGTTATTCCCAAGACGGTCATCCATAACATCGATTCTATTATTGATGTCTTCATATGGGATGCGCAATAAAAAGGAAGATACCATTGGGATTCATTGAATATATTGGATCATGATACTGAGGATGGTGTAATCAATCATGTAAGTGTATCAGGTACACTAGATCTCCTTCAGGCAAGGCTGGCATGGGATGGGATGGTAGGGAAATCACAATAGGAAAAGTTCACCTCTAAGAAGTATGATTCATGTATTTTTGACAAAGGAAACAATAGTTACAATATTTGGGATGTCATTCTAGGTCACATCTGCAATATCTGTCAACATTCAAAAATAATTATGTGTGAAGTATCGGTTAACTTCTGGAAGTAAAATTGTGTGGGAAACGTTTTGGGGTTCCCTAGTTGTCTGATGCCTGATTTCACCTTCTCTCAAGCTAGCTGCTTCCCTAATTTCATACAATCCATTCTCAATTACAAACAATAGGATGTTTGTATTGGTATCCCTCTCTCCAATTATCTAGATAGACTTTTCTTCACCACGACCACATCTAGCATATTCTCTTATAATGTCTACCACTTGTTATTACTCATAGACATGGGAAACCATACATGGGGTTTTTTTGGGGTGAAAACAAATTATTTCCATGTTAAATTTCAATCTCGAGAATTCACAATAATTCTCTCCCAACTAATGACGGAGTTTGAAAAAAGGAGATATATATATATATATATATATGGTCTCCATGTTCCCATGATACTGGTCACCCAAAAAAGATAAAACTACCCATATTCTCTTTCAAGGTGATTGTGATTTTGTGGTATGGAAAAACCATAGTGCCCTTCCAGGTAGAGATGTCCAGGTTCTGTCTGACGATCCATAATTCTAGTCATGTTTTCAACGCTCATATCCCAAAACCCATGAAGAAAATACTTGGGTTCTGTAGTTCACCATGGGATATTTGACTCTTTGGTTAGCTTGTAATAAATACAAAGATACGGGACTTGTCTCTTATTGGATGTCTATATAGGCGAAGAATAGGTCGCTCACTGATGAGGGTGCTCCTTTCTTGCGTTGGCTCACAAGCAGAGGACCTGTGGGAATCATTCCTCTTCTAAACCCTAAACAAGTAAACTAGGATAGATGGTTCCCTATAGAGTGTGGATTGAAACTAAATGTTAATATATCATGTAAAAAAGGTTGTATGCAGGGAGTTGGGGTAGTACACGATCGTAATGGCTCAGTTGTTTTTGTATTAAGTGTTTGGCATTACAATGGAGATTCCCCCATAACGGAAGAGACTACCATGATTAAAGGGTTTGAATTATGCCATTCTCATTTTATTATCCTTAATCAGGTGGAATATTACCCCTCGACCATCATCAACTCCATCCATGGTGTGATCTCTACCCCTTGGGCTATTACATATATTGTTTAGAAATGCAAGATGTTTTTCACCAATAGCAGTAATCTCACTCACCCATGGAGAGATGATAACATGGTCACTATCTTCATGGATTCCCTGGAATATCCTGATAATCCTTATACCATATTTAATTTTATTATATCCCTTCCACCTAAGTGCATGAATCTGGTTCGGGTCAACACCCACAATCCTATTTCCATTTGACCTCTATAAGTTTTTTTGTGGCTTTGTACCCTTCTTCTTTTTAAAAAAAATACATAAATATGGATGGATGGAATAGAAAAATGGTTTCAATATTCATTTTAAAAATCATTCTCATACATTAAATTTTTTTCATAAATAGCTTTAAATAATAATTTGAAGAACAAAACATCGTAGAACACAAAGGTTGAAAATTATCCCATCTCGATTGGAGATTTCGTATATAAAATAAAAGAGGGAGAATAAAGTGATTAATAATGGTTATTAAATTAACATGATACAATTCTAGTATATAAATGATGTTGGAGTTATCATGATCAGTTGGATAGATTTTGTTAGGAGATAATAAGAAATGAAGATAAATTGAAATGAAATTAAATAAAAAAAGAAAAGAATTTACCTCTTGAAATAACCTGCTTGAGAACCTCCTTAAGGGAATGGGTTTTGGAATTTGGGAAAGACAAAGGGCTCCTGGATGTGGGGAGGGACTTTGGAAGAGTAATTGGGTAGAACATTGAGAAACATAAATTCAAAGAGGAGTGATGATAAGATGGGGAGAGGGGTAGTTTTAATAGTGGATGAGAGGAGTGCTTTTTGAATATATATTTTCATTGTTTTATTATTTTTCTCAAGACACGTAATAGTATTGTTTCTTGTGACCTCAAATAGTAATCAGTGCATGTGAGTTCAAAACAACTATTCCTAAATCATCGATGACTCATGGAATAATGTTTTTATCATATAATATATTTATTCCATAAATTATAATGTTTTACTATTTAGAAAATATTAAAGTTTGACAAAAAAATTTCAAAAACTTTTCCCCAATAATTTTTTGACATGAAGAATTCAAAAATGAACTCTATTTTATCAAAATAATTTTCTAAATATGCTAAATGTAATTTTTAAATAAAATTATTATTTATTTAAAAAATATATATATTAAACTTAAAACTGATTTTATAATACTTTCAAAAATTAAATGAGGTCTCATAAAATTATCCTAAAATCATAGGAAAACTAAATATTAATTTATGAATGTATTTTAGGAAAATTTAGTTTAATTGAAAAAAATTATTAATTTAAAATTGAAATTAAATATTTTTTACTCACAGAAATACCCACACTTAACTATTAATTTTAAAAATATTCACTCTCATTTATTAGGTTCATACTTTTTTTTATTCTTACATGGGTGAGATTACTCTTCATAAAGGTCATATTACTATTCAGAAGGGTTCATTTCTATTCATAAGGGTCATGTTAGTATTGACCAAAAATGAATGTTGATCTTATTAGACTCTAAATATCTTACTGATCACACCAGTGTATGTCTGTTTTTTAATATTCAAATCACAACAGTGAAAAAATTAAGATTAATTGATAATTTATAAATATTATATTATATTTGTTTTGTTTCACATAGACCTAATATTGTGTGCATTGAATTCTATATAATGAATTGAAATTATTAACAAAGAAACATACCATAAATTCTAGGTGTATCATATTAATAATGATTATATTTGTAACTTAATTAATTATTTATCAAAATAATTATAACATTCCATATAATAATGTCCAAATTACTTTAAAATAATTAATTACAATAAAAAATAAATCTGTTAAAAAAAACCAAATATATATATTTAAATTAATATTTTCTTTCACACAAAATAATACTCTAAAATAGTATTTGTTTATAGAACATTAATTTAACACTAATTTGAATTCCATAAATGTGTAATATTATTATTTATAAGTATTATTATTAATTTAAATACTTAATTTTAAATTATTATCTTTCATCACTTAATGAATTTGAAATTTAAAAAAAATTAATCGGGTGTTACATTATTCCCTCCTCAACAAGAATTACGTCCTCGCAATTCGAAATTTTAAATTGAAATTTAAAAGTTTATACATGAAAATTAATTTATGGGAAATGCATATTAGAAATAGGGTTGATAAAATAACTTAGTTAAAAGAGGTTATGGGACAAGAGATGATCACCAGAAAATTATAATTTCAAAAGGGGTGAAATTAGTTGGAAGTGAAATCCCAGACATGAATTAAAAATCAAACTATGAAATTATGATGGAAGGTGATTGAGAATGTTGTACTCCTCATGTTTTAAAAATGTTTTAATGATCACAAATTGTTACTCTTTTTTAATCTATTTCATTTCATTTGTAGATAAGCTTGGTTTCTTTATGCATCAAATAAATTTTCTAATGATCTTGATTCCTATAAATCGTGATTGATTATTGTAAACTATATTTAACTTCGGTCTATAATGATTTCTTTTATGATTAATTACATCTAATTCAATCAGTGAATATTATTTAATTCAGTCTATATACAAATATTTGGCTATGTATGAGAAAAGGTGAGTCTATCACCAGTTCTGGTTTTATGGAAAAGGAACCAGGCACCATGACCAGACACCGTAACTAGACGTCATGCCCCAAACACTATGACCGAGACCCCATGACTAGACACCATGAACCAAACACCATGAACCAAACATTGTGACCAGACATCATGACCCAGACACCATGACCTATACACCGTGACCCAGACACTATGACAAGACACCGTAACCAGTTTCTGATCTCATGAAGTCGGTGACATCAGTTCCTTGCTATGACATTATTCGAAGTTTGTAAAAGGACCAGACATCCTGATCCTAACACCAAATTTCTCCTACCACATCTTGATCTCATTAAAATTATGCCATCATGATAGTCTCATATCTCAAAGGAAAAGAAGAAGACATAGTTTTGTGGTGAAACCATTTCTAACTGACATCGTTTCTTGATAGACTATGACACAATTCTTTAATCAGTTTTTTTTGTTTTCAATTTAATTTCTAACGGTCATATTTTAGTCTTTTAAATGCTATAATATAATTAATATTTCTTTGTAGACATTTCACTTGACAGTACAAGGTATGAGGTGCAAGATACATGAATCATATAGGCTCCAACACATGCACTATAAGAATAAAAAGAAAAGTATGGCCTTGAAGTAAGAGACGACGATGAAAAGTAGTAGTGTGTATAAAAATTGTGAGAATTTTTGAAAAGAGGACCAATACATGCATCAAGATACATATGAAATACAAAAGATGCATTATTGAATCAAAAAGCTGGAATACCATAGATCATATCCAAATCATCTTCAAAATACCAACTCCACGAAGAACACGAGCCAGATCTAACTAGAAACCAAAGAACTAGACTTGCGATACTCTGCTTCTTGAATGAGGACCGGATACCTACATCTGCTTCATCCAAGATGTCCAAAGCTTCAAATAATAACACTCATAGCACTTGTAACATTATCTCATCTTCATTTCTCTATTATATATTGTTTTTATCATTGGATTTGTGTGTTTGTATTTGTATTAAAACAAACACAGTCTCTAGCACCAAACTAAAGGATACCTGATATCCTTCATCTCATATCTTTTTACACTTTTTTACTCCAACAAATAAGGGTGGAAGAGGTTCCTGTGTGACCTGATTGTTTCTACCCATGATGAACTATAGAAGAGGTTGTGTGACCTGGATATTCCTTTGCACTATTGTTTACCCCGATCCAGGGTGTGGATCATGTTTATTAATATAAACTTCTCAGTGGAAGGTGACCACCATGTAGAGTGGATTGGGCCACATATTGAGATTGCACCACTTGTTTTCTCTTCTGTTTTTTTTAATTTAGTCTTTCACTAATTTACTATATAATTCAAAAATCACTAGATTTACATTGATAGAAATTCATGGATAGAAGTTATAATTGTTTTTCCTTATTAGAATAACTTCAAAAGTAATATCAATAAATCATATTGAGATTATTGAGAATTAATCAATCTTATGAGAAGTTATTTGAATAGTAATCTTTTATAACTGTATTGCCTTAAATAACTAGGTTGTATTCAATTTTATTGGGGACCATTTTTAAGAAAACTTTTTAACATAAATTTTTATAGATACTCAATTTCACCTCCTATTAGTACTCAAATATGACCAAAATTTGGTATCAATGGATTTTATTACGTCTCTATTGTTTAAAATATTCAACTGTGATTTTAGTTGTACTTTAATGATTTGTAAATTTCTGTTAATTCTAAATTTCTATCTCTTTAAAATTATTTCTTTATTACAGACAATATACTATAATGTGTTTTAACAAACATACCACTATTCATTAATGGAACTAATTAATCCTAATGGATAATTAAAATTAAAATGCAATTAGAAAGTATGGGTTTTGAAATTTATTGTTCAATTATTGATGAGTATTATATTCTTTCTACTAATAGAATTACTTGGGATGACCCAACTAAGACTACCTAAAATAACAATTGCAATGACCTCAATTAATTATATTGTTGTTTAGGAGATGAGAAATTTAACAGAATTTCGGCATGTAAAACTACCCATGAAATTTGGAATACATTGTCTATTTCACATGAATGGACTTCTAGTGTGAAATAAATGAGACTTAATACATATACTATTATATATGATATCATCAATATAGAACCTGATGAGCCTATTTCTAACATGTATCTCAGACTCAATGAAATTGTAAACAAATTGATTTATCTTGGAAGAGATGTTACTACCAAAGAACAAATCATGAGGACTATCAGATGCCTACCTGATAGATGAGGAGGAACCTCTGTCTCTATTAGAGGGTCATGTGACATCAGCATGATTCCTTTCAAAGAACTCATTGGGATACTAATGATGTATTAAGAGGAGTAGAAATTCAACAAGGATGAAAAGGATAAACCCAAAAGCAAATATGTTGCATTCAATACCACCACCTCTAAACACAAAGAAAATGGGAAATTGGAAGTCACTGTAGAGAGTTTTAGTAGTGAAGAATCATCACCTGACAGTGATGGGGAGATGGATCAATTAGCTAGAAAGTTTATGAAGTTTTACCAAAAGAAGAAATTTTTTAGAAATCCTAACTTCAAAGGAAGATATGAAAGAAAGGGAATCTAGAAGAAAGACTATAAGAGTAATGAAATGTCTAATGAAATAGTATGTTATGAATATAAGAAAAAGGTATATATAAAGGCTAATTATCCCAAGCTCAATTATGAAAAGTACATGAGGAAAATGAAATAAATTATAAAAAGGAAATGAAAGAATCTTAGATTGCTTTTGAGGATAGTTAGTGACTCAGAGTCTTCACATGATGAAGAGGCTAACAAAGCTAGCATGGGTTTAAAGAAAAACACATATGAGGTAACCTTGACAACTAATGTAAAAAATTCTCATTATTCTGGAGATAAAAGTGATTCTAAAAATATTCCTAATGACGAAATTTTTTAGTACTATATTATACTTGAAGAGACATGTGATGAAATAAATGATAAATACAAGTCTTTAAAGAAGAAACATACTCCTACCTCAACTGTTAAATATGAACTTAATATAAAAAGAGTGAAAAAATTTCAATTACTCAATGAAAGGATTGAAATAAATATATCTAATGATGAATTTAAAAGGGACCTTGATAAGATTGAAAATGGTAAAGATAATTTGGTACAAATTCTAGGTAAACAGATTATATTTAAATATACTACTGGTATTATCTATCAATCTGGAAAAATAAATTTCAGAAAAACCAATTTTTTTTTTGAAATGTAGGACATATAGCTCTACTCTTAGTTTAGGAAAACATTCTACTATATCAAATTAAGATTCAATGTCTACTATTTCAAGACTTTTTGTACCAAATATAGTTTATTTTTAATGTAATTTACATAATTCATATAGTAATTCTATGATGTAAATGTGGGTTCATAAATTAATAGTCACTAATATTACTAGACCCAAACAAATATGAGTACCAAAGTCCATTTTAATTTGACTATTTTGTAGGAAAATTGTTTAAAGAGATCACATAAAAGATTATGGTACATGGATAATGGGTGTTCAAGAAACATGACATGAGACTATTCATGCTTTAAGAACATAACAAAAATTGATGGTGGACATGAAACATTTTGTGATAATGCCAAAGAAAAAATCATTGGCCTTGGACAAATCTGTAACTCTAACTTAGTATTAATTTCCAGATTAGTTTTTGTTGATGGATTGAAATATAATATGATTAGTATTTCAAAACTATGTGATGATGTATTTCATTTTAAATTTTAGAATGATGCTTGAAATCATTTTAATTTTAAAAATGAATTACTATTTTCTGTATTGGGAAATGAAAATGTATACTCTGTTAACATATATTCTTTAGTTTCTCAAAATGCTTCATGTTTAAATTTATTTCACAAGGAGTCTTGGCTTTGGCATAGGAGACTAGGACATTGTAATATTCACTCCCTTATAAATCTAACAAGAAAAAATTAAATCAAAGAACTACAAAAACATGAGTTTCCAAATGATAAAGTGTATAATTCTTTTAAAAAGGGAAAAAATCGACAAAATTTCTTTCAAACCAAAGAATGAAGTGTTAAATTACGAACCTCTTAAACTGGTTCACATGGATTTGTTTGTACCATTACGAGTTTCTATTTTATGTGAGAAGTACTTTGTTTATGTTCTTATAGATGAATTTTATATATATACTTGGACAATCTTTTTGGCTCACTAAAGTGAAGACTGCTCTCATTTCACCAAATATTCTAAAACTATAGAAACTCTTAGTAGACATAGAATTAAATCCTTAAGAATTGATCATGGGCGTGATTTTAAAAATCGAGAGTTTGAATCCTTTTTTTCACAAAATGGATATAGTTCTAATTTATCTACCCCTAAAACACCTCAAGAAATGGGGTTGTAGAAAGAAGAAATAGGACCTCACAAGAAATTACTAGAACCATGCTTTGTGAATATGATATACCTATTTACTTCTGGGCTGAAGCTATAAATACATAATGCTATATCATTAATATAGTGTTGATTATACCTATTCCTAAAACAACTCCATATGAATTGTGGAACAATAGAAAACCCAATGTAAGCTCCTTCAATGTTTTTGTTTTTAATGTTTATATCCTTAATACTAAAGACAATCCTAACAAGTTTTCATCCAAGAATGATGAATGAATATTTCTTGGATATTTAATCTCTAGTAAAGCCTATAGAGTGTTTAATAAAGGAACTAAACATGTTAAAGAATCTATCCATGTCAAGTTTGATGAGATAGATCCACATGAGCCTAAGACCAATCTAGAGAACCTAGAGGATGATATGTCAAATCTGAATGTCAATGCTAAATACTCTAACCATCCAATAAAAGGATCTATGAAAACATCTAGTTCTATAAATTCCCTATATTCAAGTCAAAATGAACATGAACCTAATGATGGACCTAATATCACTATTCCATCTTTTTCTTGAGCTATTATAACCTTAAGAACCATCCTTTTGATGCTATTGTAGGAGATTAAGAAAAAGGAACTAAAACAAGAGCATCTCTTAGAAATGAGGTTGAACATCAAGTTTTCATGTCACAACTTGAACCTAAAAACATTAGTGATTCGATTAATGAATAATTTCGGGTGATGTCTATGAAAGAAAAACTTAATTAGTTTGAACGGAAAAATGTTTGGAAAATTGTTAACAGACGTAAAGACACATTTACCATAGGCGCAAAGTGGGTGTTTAGAAATAAGGTAGATTAATCAGGTAACATAGTTAGAAACAAGGCTAATTGGTTGCATAAGGATATAGTCAAGAAGAAGGAATTAACTAAGTGGAAACCATTGCTGTAGTAACTAGACTTGAATCCATCCAAATTATTATATAGCTCATCTAAATTTAAAACTATATCACATGGATTTCAAGAGTTCATTCCTAAATGGGTATATAGATGAGGATTTCATTGTTGAGCAACCCCTGGGTTTTAAAAATCATCACTTCCCAAATCATGTTTTTAAATTATAAAAAGCATTGTATGGTTAAAAGAAATCTCCAAGAGCTTAGTATGATAGATCAAGTAGTGTTCTTATTTTCAAAGGTTTTCAAAAAGGAATATCAAATGTAACCCCTTTTATAAAAAAAATTTACAATGATGTTTTAGTTATTTCAAATTTATGTTGATGATATTATCTTTGGATCTTCAAAAAATACTTTATGTATAGAATTTTCTAAGATGATGAAAAATGAATTTGAAATGAGTTAAATGGGTGAACTAAAAATATTTCTTGGATGTCAAATATTTCAAAATAATTATGGTATTATTTTAAATCAAATAAAATATAATAAAGATCTTATAAAAATTTTTGTCTTGGATAGCACTTAAAGTACAGACACTCCAATTAGTACTACTTATAAGTTGGATCTTGATGAAGATGGAAATGTTTTTGATCAAACCACTTATAGAAGAATGATTGGAGGATTACTCTACTTACCTTCTAGCTGATCTGATATTATGTTTATTTTATGTATGTGTGCTCATTTTCAAGCAAACCGTATGGAATCACATTTAAATGATGATAAAATAATTTTTAAATAACTCAAACATACACAGACTCTAGGACGATTCTATCCCAGAGTAAAACCATTTCAGTTAGTTAGATATTATGATGCTGATTTGGTGGTTGTAAATAAGACTAAAAAAGAACCTCTAAAACATGTCACATTTTAGGAATTTATCTAGTGTCCTGGTGAAGTTAGAAACAAAAATAGGTTTCATTCTCTTCTTCTGAAGCTAAATACATAGCTTCTGTTAGTTTTTGTGCACAAATTTTGTAGATGAAACACACATTTCAAGATTTTGGAAATCAATTCCGGAATTTACCAATAAATTGTGACAATATAAGTTCTATTAACATATCAAATAATCCTATTTCACACTCTAGTACAAAACATATTGATGTAAGACATAAATTTTTGATAGAACATTATGAAAGAGGTGATATCAATTTGGAATTCATTGGAACTGAATGTCATCTTGTTGATATATTCAAAAAATCACTAAATTCTAAAAGAATAGATTACATCATTCATGAATTAGGAGTGATAAATCTTACGAAGAGAATGTACTAATATCAAAACATAATGTTTCATAGCTTACTGTTTCACAGTTCAAGGTTCCATGAGTCATCATCTTAGAATTACTGTCTCACTCACACAATTCTGCAAGTTACAATCCTAATGTTGTTGTGTCACGCTAAACGTCTCACAGTTTCCATCTCTTGGTTACTATTTAACACTTGCTATTTTCAAACAATATAGTTGCACTGTTTTGAAATCACACTGTAGAGATGACATCGTGCCATCCAATTATGGTCTCACTGTAAAATTATGTTACGGTCTCACCGTAATAATATATATATTTTTATTTATATATTATATCATGTATTGATTTGATTTATTATTATATTATTTTCATTTCCTGTGTTTTTGAATTTGCGATTCAAAATATCCCTAAAGGATAAAAACTAAAGAGGTTTCACTTTTTTCTTCACTCGAGATCTCTTGTCTCAAACCTTAAGTCCTACTTTAACCCTTCATTTATCTCTCTCTCTTAAACCTTATTTGAATGCCTAGAATGAAACTCCCTTCTTCATCAACACATCAGAAGCACATATGAATAAAGAAAATGAAAAGAGAACCGAAGATATCCCCTGAATTTCATTTGAATCCAAATCGTGTTAATAGAATTGTGGTACCATAAAAAGAAATATTCCCTAAGTGGTTGTTGTCATGTAACTCTTTAGTGATTAAAGTTTTGAAAGAGTAGGGATGGCTGGCCAGGTTCATAAAATAGAATAGGACGATTTACATAAACCCAGTTGCTTAGTTATATTATTTTGTTCAATTATTTTTCAAAACATAAGATGATTTTATTATATGAAACTTGATCAATGGTCAAAGATTTACCTTTTCATTGAGGTTATGGGCTGATTTCCTAGGGATACATCATGAAGGATTTTGTTAGGACTATCACAGAGGTCCTTATCCTCCCAGTGATAGCTTTGTTTTAGAAGAAGCCCTATGAAGCATGACCAGAAATTAAAAAAGAGAAGATCTATTTCTGGTAAGTTTATTCGTGAAATCAGATTGTTGTTTATGTTTATTCATAATCAAATTAGTCCAATAAAAATAGATTCTTCTACCCTCAAATATCAAGATATATTTGTGATATGTCTTATGAAGAATGGACACAAGATTAAACAGTGAATGTTTGTTACACTTCATATGTGTGAGTTGATTAAGACAACCTCAAGGTCAACCTCATTGTTATACATAAGGATTGTATCTACTATACTGTATGTTAATGGAATGGCTGGACCAAAAGAAGAAGTCATCAAGGACTGTGAATTATTTATCTCAAAGGTTACAGTAAAAAGAATGAAAAATAGTTAGAATACATTGAAAAAGGACTGGGTGGAGGACAATAAAAGGATATATGAAATGTTTAATCCAGTTGAGAATTTTTAAAGACCTATGGAAATCTATGATCGTATTTTGGAACCTGTGGAAAATTTTTACTATCCAGTTGAAGAAGAAGAAGAGTAGGTTGTTGCACCTACAGGGGAAATTGTCTTAGATATG
This sequence comes from Viscum album, assembly GCA_963277665.1. Classification (NCBI taxonomy): domain Eukaryota; kingdom Viridiplantae; phylum Streptophyta; class Magnoliopsida; order Santalales; family Viscaceae; genus Viscum; species Viscum album. The sequence continues at coordinate 35,452,233 of OY728163.1, forward strand.
GGAGAAAATAAACCTGTTCCATAGGACATATCTGAGAAGGAAGTACATATTCTTAATGAAACTATTGATTTTGAAGAAGAACATATTTCTAGTGATGGTTTTTTTGTTAATGTAAAGGAAAAGGTTGTTCTAGAAGAACATATCGAAGAACATTCTCTTGAGAAATAATCTTCTTTTGAGGAAAAGATATAGGAACAATATTATCACGAGATTATAATCTCTACATAGGAAATAATGGAGAAAGCATTTCAATTGGATATAAAACAAATGGGTGAGGCTATTAGGGATGAAATTTTTGAAATAAAACAAAGAACTGAATATCTTAGTCCTATGTGTAATGGGCTTGTTGAGAGGGAGAAACACCCATGTCTATAAAGTGTTGAAATTCCAAACCCTGTTGATCAAAGAACTTTGGAAACCTGGTACAAGTTCCCCAGCTAAATTTATGTGAATGATACATAGGAAGCCTTAGTTAAAGGAATAGAACTATCTATTGTGTTTCAATTGAAACTGGTATCTGCCCTGAAAGTAATCTATGAAAAGGAACCTAAGCCTATCTCAACTCCTATTCTTAAACCCTCACAAGAACCTCCTACTTTCGTGATTCATAATTATTGAATTATTTCGAAGATACATTATTGGATGGATTTAAAAACATCATAAACACTCAAACTACTCTTGTAACAAGCCAAACTGGAAGAGATGCTACCCTACTATTTGAAAAAAAATAAGATTTTAGATTCATCCAAAAATTCTAGATGAAATTCAAGAGGTAATACTTTAGAACAAAAAACTATATGATGAAGTGAAGTCTATCAGAGCTATGGTTGAAGATATGAGGAGAGTGTTGAAATTAGGACCAGATCCTATTTTTCATTCTACTGAGAATTTTAGTGGTCGGATTCCTCAAGAAGTTTCCTCTCGTATTCAACCAAACCTAACTTCCTTAACTGACATAGTGGCGGATAGAAACAATAATATAGTTTAAGAAATGCATGATATTTATATTTGTCTCAACAAATAGACTAATGTGTGTAAGGTATGTCTACAGAAATATCTGAATCAACTAAAGTACCTCACTTCAACTGTTATAGCCTCTAGTTCCTTAGAACAGTCGTCTCAACCCTTTGACAATGATTTTTCAGAAATATTGTTAAGGAAAAACTTCAATCAGTGCTAAGTGTCTTTGACAAAGAGAGTCTATCTATTGTTTTCCAAAATAATGATTGATTCCTTGTTTTCATGAAGATTCATTCAAATAATTCAAATGATGCTCAGGAAACAATTACTAAGAAGGTGGATTTCTACTTAAATGTTATTTTTCTCTAAGAATGATATGATAAACCATTTAATGTACCTTGTAGTGAATTTCAAAATTCCTCCTATCACTCAAGATTTCAAAACTCATGTTCAAAAGCAGAAAGATTTCACTCCATTGTTGGACAAGTTCATGGAGAACAATGTTGATTTTGAGAAAGCGCTGCAGTATGGTGGTGAGATTATTACTGACAACCTAAAGTTATTGTGGCCTTATCTTCATGGGCAGAGCACATCTATTTTGGATCCTGCAGTTGGACCCTTGCGGGCAGGTTTGCCTCCTTCCTCATTCACATCCTTGGACTCTACCTCAATTTATGTCTCTAAATATATGAGTCAGATCAGACCTATTATCCTTGAACAAGAATTACCTCACTCTTCCACCAAACCTACCTTGGTACCCTATATTTTGGAAGGACTCCCTATTCTTTATCTGACAGTTAGTTCACACCCTTCTTCAACTTCTACCTCTGCTCATGTGGCTCATCCTGCTACTGCTACCAAGGGGGAGAGACACATACACTAAGGGAGAGATAATGCAATAAGAATAGTTATCTCACTCATATGATTTTTGATCATCCAAAAAAGGGATATTGTTGGAATTATCATGTTTTACTCATGTTTTAATGATAAAAAATTGTTACTCATGTTTAATCTTTCTCACATCATGTGTAGATACGCTTGGTTTCTTGATTCTTCAAATAAATATTCTCAAGATCTTGATTTATATTAATCATGAATGATTATTGGAAACTATATTTAACTTTGGTCTATAATTATTTCATTTATGAATAATTAAGTATAATTCATTCGTTGAATATTAATGCTTAAGCCTACAAATAGTTATTTGGTAATGTCTGAGAAACATTGAATCTGCCAGCAGTTCTATTTTTATAGAAACAGAACTAGACCCCATGACCAGACATTGTGACCAGACACCATGACCCAGAAACCGTGACCGAGACACCATGACCTAGACACCATGACCAGACACAGTGACCAGACACTGTGAACTGGACACTGTGACCTAGACACCATGACCAGACACCGGGACCCAAACACCGTGACCATACACTGTGACCCATACACAGTGACCCAGACACACTGAACAGACACCGTAACTAGTTTCAAATCACATGAAATCTATGACACTATTTTCTTGCTAAGAAACCATTAGATGTTTGAAAAAGGACCAAACACCGTGATCCTAACACCGCATTTATGCTACCGGTTCCTAATCTCAAAACAATTATCCCATCATGACTGTATCACTACTCAAAGGAAACGAAGAAGACACCATTTTTTGGTGACACCATTTCTAAGTTATGCCATTTCTAGACAGACTATGACACCGTTCTTTAATCTATTTTGTCATTTTGAATTTAATTTCTATCAGTGATATTTGGATCTTTTAAATGCACTGACATAATTAGTATTTCATTGTAGACATGTCACCTGATAATATAAGGTACGAGGTGCATGATACATGCATCCTATCATCTCCAACACATGCACTATATGAATAAAACAGAAAATTGTGGCCCTGAATCAAGAGACAACGACGATGAGTAGTAGTGTGAAGAAGAAGCGCGATCATTATTAAAAAGTGGAATGATACAAGCATCAAGATACATATGACGAACTCACAAAGCTTTATCGAATCAAAAATCTGGAAAAAACATATCAGATCCAAATCATATTTGAAAGACCAACTCCAGGAAGAACATGAGAATGATCCAACTAGAAAACAGAGCACCAAATTTTTGATACTTTGTTTCTCGCAAGAGGACTCAATACATTCATCTTCTTCGTCCTAGATGTCCAGAGTTTCATAAAATAACACTCATAACACTTCTAAACTTATCTTATCATATTTTCTCTTTTTTGTATTATTTTTAGATTTCGATCAGTATCTGTATTAAAAACAAACATAGTCTTTAGCACTAAACTGAAGACAACAAGATATCCATCCTCTTGTATCTTTTTACACTTGTTTACTCCAACAGATAAGGGTGGAAGATGAAATTGTGTGATTTGATAGTTTTTACCCCTGAGGAACTGTGGAAGAGGTCATGTGACATGGATAGTCATGTTCTATATTGTTTACCCCGATCCTGTGTGTACATCATGTTTATTAACATAAACTATTTGGTGGAAGGGGATCACCATGTGTAGTGGATTAAGTGCCTTCTTGAGACTAAACAAATTGTTTTATCCACTATTCTGTTTAATTTAGTCTTTCTCTATTTTACTATTTATTTCAAAATTCACTAGATTTAATTTGATAGTTAATCTTGGATAGAATTTATAATTGTTTTTGCTTATTTGAATTGCTTCAAAAGTAATATCAATAACTCATATTGAGATTACTGAGAATTAATAAATCTTTTGAGAAGGTATTTGAACATTCAAACGTTCATAACTGTATTACATTGATTAACAGGGCTATGTTAAATTTTATTGGGGAAACATTTTAAGAAAAAAATTAACAATTTTTTTTAAAGATTCTCAATTCACCCCCCACTCTTGAGTAATCTACTTTGACCAATAGAGAACATGTTAAAATGAAAGTTGATTACCATAAATCCATAAACAACAGTTATAAAAATATTTATTGATATTATCAGGGATTATGATAAGAGGAAAATATTTAAGAAATTATTCCTCGAGTTAAGGGATTATTACATTCTATAAGAGTATAAAGAATTGTATATATTTCATAAACAGAATCTTATAATTTGATTGTTCCTTGAACTATATATACATCATCTCTTACCGTGGGCTACGTTACGAGGTGAAGTAATTCATTGACTTCAATAACCTTATACAATGATCAACTTAAATCATTCATAAATGGTTAAAAGTTTCAAAATATAATAATCCAACTCTTTATAAATAAGTTCATTGAATTTTCGAGATGAACTTATCATTATCCCTTAACCAACATGAAATAGCTGTAAATTTTTACATTCCAAACATTTGAACAAAATCATCATGTATCCTCTTGAAATATGGTAATAACTCTTATTACTATAAAATCATATTAAAAAAATGTATTTATCTGCGTTTCTTATGTTGGAAACATGTTATTGGATATATTCCTTAAATACAAAAGTGTTGTAAACTCAAATGATTTTAACATAGGACACTTATTGAAAAGTCATTAATAAGTTCCACAGTAGTCAGTACTTATCCAAATCAATCATTTATTCATAATTATCTCAACATCATAAATATATTATGATTTTCCTTTACCTCAATAATTTGTGTTCCAAAATGCTTGACTTTATACTGAATATCTTTTGTTGGTACTATTCAACATAAGTTCTCCAATCCTTAATGAAGAAGTACAATAGTAAAATCATCAAATATTCCATAATTCTTATAAACAATACATTTTTTATAAAATAATAAAATGGAATAATTCCTTAATTGACATATTAATCACCCCTCTTAATATATGGAAGTAGAATAACATAATCATTATCCAATAGCATCATTTGGGGTATATTTATTTGATTCTTAGGATATTGATTCACATAGTGTACCATATCCTCATAGATTAAGCATTGTATATTTAAAACCATTTTCTTACAATTGAAATCACGAACTTGGTGACCTTTTTCTCCATTTTTATAACAAACTCCCATTTCCTTTGATCATTTTTTTGTCTGATCCTTTCCATAGTTATCACATGTGGGAAAACCAATCATTACCTTATTCTCATTATCCATCATTTCTCACTCATCCTTTTCATTTATTGTTTCCCTTATAATCCACAGGACTCAAATAATTATTACACATCTTGTTAATACATTATACTATTTTCTCATATGATGATAATACATTAGATTATATTTCCCTTTCAAATTATGGATTAAAACCCTAAACTTTATAATCATTATTACTCTTTTCATCAAGTACATTGGTGGATTTATCATTCCTTATAATAGTCACCATTTCAAAGAAATTCTATATAATGTATTTTCACATAAAATTAGTAACTTTCTATAACTCTAAACATGGTATAAGTTATAATATAAATTTAGTCATCATAAATCCGAGAACCATATATTTTAGTTACATTGGATGTATAAATCCTTCATAAATGGTAGGTGATAACATTTTGAATTATCCTAAGAATATCTCACAATAGTGTAAAACTATGAGCATAGTAAGAACTGTTGTCATGTACTAGATTACCGAATGTCAATCCTAGAACACCTTGAAGGAGTTTCCCCTCCTTGGTACATGTGTTCCAGAACCATGTCCACTCGTAGTATCCATACAAAGATGTATTTTAAAGGAACATCCACATAATATACACCTTACCAAAATTCATGGAATTTATTGTATTCTTATCCTCAAAGTCTATCTTGGGGTAACATTCTCTGATATTGTTTTTCTAATTCTTGTTTCCATGGTTGTTGATAAAAGTTATCTGATAGAAATTGTAACACGCTGACCCTAGAATCCTAAAGCTGGTGAATTATTTTTTTACATTTTCTTAATCAAAATGAATCAAATCGAAAAAAACTGATATGATTAGTAGTCTTGGAAGACTTGATTACACAATTAATTTCCACATTACAACTTGAAGTGAAATAAAATATATAAAATTCTCTTGAATCACAAAAAACAATCCTAGATTATCCTTTTAATTCATTCATATCATAAATATTCACAACCTCGGGAAACTAAAACATCATAAATATGTGATATAAAATTATAGTAAGGTAAAATAATGATGTATAAGTAATCATAAACATAAACATTAAGAATTATGAATAACTAAAAACAAATGATTTTTAAAATAAATTAGAGAATATTATGGAAGGATGAAAAACTGCTTGAAAAGTACTAGATGATTAATAACATGGTCTATCACTCTGAAGTTTCATAATAAGGGAATGCATAATGTCGGAATACTAAAAAATATCATCGAGGCCCCATCCAAGATGTCTGAATATACTAGGGTATGACCTCATCCAAAACATAACTCTATTTTGTTTAATGATACCTACAATTGCATCGGGGGGCTATATAGTTCCCCACACATCACATAATATGTCAAATTAATTCCTAATATGAATGTTGATAAAAATAAAATATTAATCCCAATTACACATTTGAATCAACATGAGTTTTAAAATAGATGGAAATACTCTTATGAAATCATTGAATATTACTAGAGAGAAATATTCATTTACTTTGAAAATAATAGTTCATTTTGGAAAATGTTTGTATCAAACTAAAAGTGAATTAATATATATTTTTTATAAAAAATGTGTGATTTTATACAAATAATGGAGGCTAAAAACCTATTTTAGAGTGAATTTAAAAATAGGCAAGAATTCACAAAGATCCATTGAAACATGCATGTTTATCCAGAAGAATTTTGGAAAGAACCATTTAAAACATGTAACACCCCATAAAAGAAAAAAGGATTTTATTTGTTACACATATATAGAACATTAAGATATAATTAATTATGATTAAATATGAAAAATAAAGAATTTAATTGTGGTTAGTAGAGAATAAGAGTAACTCAAAAGAAAATGGCGGTTCTGGTTAAAAAGCCTTACTATATGTCCAAACATGTTCTACACTTGACCTTAAAATCCTATATAATCAAAATAAATACATTACATAATTAATTGATACCATATATACATTAATTTTATTCATTATAGATTTATTATGTTCACTTATGGACTTATTGATAAGTTATATGATTGAATTTCGTCATTCTGGAGTGTTTGTTTCCTTGATTTCATGATCAGTTCACTTGATTATAAGTGATGGAGTTCATTTAAAATCGGTATAATTCTCCATAATTGGAATTGAATGTCTTTATTGATAATATTTAAGTGTAAATGGTAATACATATTATATTTTTACATCTTATGAAGATGAATCATTATACAATACAATTATTGATTTTACAATTCACAAATAATTCAACTATTTTAGAAAAATAACAAAAAATTCACCCCTATTATTTTTTGACATGTATAATAAAACAATGGACTCCATTTTTTAAAAATATCATTCTAAATGTTTGAAATATAATTTTTAAATAAATTATTATTTACCTGAAAAATACAGATTTTAAAGATAAAACTGATTTTATAAGACTTTAAAAAAATAATTTAATTTATATAAAATTATCCTAAAATCATTGGACAAAAATAAATTTAGGAATAAATTTTATTTTAAATAAATTTATTAATTTAAAATTATAATTAAATATATATTACTCACAAAAATATCCACACATAATCATTAATTATTATAATATTCACTCTCATTTATACGATTCCTAAATTTTATTAATACTTATAGGGGTGAGGTTACTATTTATAAGGTTCATATTAATACTCAAAAGGGTACATTAATATTTATAAGGGTCAATTTACTATTCACCAAAAATGTATGTTGATCCTATAAGACTTTAAATATCTTAATTTTTGCAACCATGTATGTCCATTTTTTTAAATTCAAATCACAAAAGTGGAAAAATTATGATTAATGGATAAGTTATAACTATTATATTAACAAATTTTTGTTTCATATAAATTCAGTGTTGTGTGCATTTTAGGCTATCTAATGGTATGAAATCATTTAAGAAGAAAGGTACCATAAAATCTTGGGGTGTCATATTAATACTGAATATATTCATAACATAATTTTTTATTTATCAGAAAAACTATAATAGTCAATATAATTATGTTCTTATACGTTTAAAATATTTATTTAAATAAAAAATGAGTTATGTAATAAAAATAATAAAATACATAGAGTTATATTAAAATATTATTTCACACAAAATAATTATATAAATTTGTATTTATTTTTAGAAAATTAATTTAAAATAAATTAGAAAGCCATAAATTTGAAATATAATTATTTATAAGTATTTATATTAATTAAATCACTTCATTTTAAATTATTATTTTTCATAACATAATGTATTTAACATTATAAATCAAATTACTAGGGTATTACACAGATTTGTATTTATTAATACTTCTATGGAATAAAGTGTAGAACATTGAAATGTTGAGATGAAGTTAAATAAAGAAATCTATTGGTACTTGAGAATGTTAGAGAAATGTTAGAGGATGTTAGATGCAGCTAGCATCAAATCAAGAATGATCATAGTTGACAGAAGAGTTATGCTAACAATCATTAGTGAGATATAGAATCTATTTTTGGTTACAATGCATTCCTTTGAATTTATCTGTAACACCCCGGGTAAATAAAGAATATGACATCTTTATATTTATCCATATTTGTAAATCAAATATTAATATTAATTTAAAGGGGATGCTATGCACAATGGCGTACCCAACACGCAACAACGAGTTTTTGGGAATCTTACGTTGCACTCTAATAATAAAATAATATTATTTTAAATGGTAGTTAACATGTAGCCGTTGTAATGGCGGGAATGGATAGAAATAACTAAAATATGATTATATATGTTTTTAAATGTTTTTACATTTATCCAATAAAAGCTAAAGGCTTAAAATACAGAAAGAATTCAATTTTAGGCGTATATGCCCTAGTTTTCACTAAAGGTTCACTTATCGCCTTTTAATGGAGAACTGTCATTAAATATAGTTTTGATCACTCATATACATTGTTTTGGACCAAATAAAACTCTTATTAAGAATCGGGACATCAAATTTTACTTTGTGTAAAATTTTGGTTTTTTCTGATAAAGTTCATTTTTTAATGAATAGTGTAAAATGTTGTATTTTAATTCAAAACCTATTTTTAATATAATTTATTTATATGATTAGATTATCTTTTTAATTGGTTTTAAAGTGAAATTAGAAAATATTTTTACCATTAAATCCAATAGTGGTCGTTGGAATCAATTTCACTTTGAAATCGGACTTAAACTAGTGTCAATCTTTTGATACTTATTGTTTTATAAAAACACGCTATTTGCTCTGACAGCGGGAATTAATTGTTGAATTAATTAATGTGACTTATATGATTTGAATTTTGTAAAATGGACTTCATTTTTGAATTCAGAATATCAAATATTGCTTAGGGTGAATTTTTGGTAATTTTCTGAAAAACTCCAATTTTTGATGAATAGTGAAACCACTAAGTGGTAATCAAGCAAACTGATTTTTCAGTTAAATGAAATTTTACCACTAATGTGTATTGAATTTTGAAAATCCGACATACATGGTTGTCATTAAGAAGTAAAATGTGGTTCAATGAGATTATAATAATTTTTTGGTGAATAGTAACTCATTAAGTTCTTAATCGCGATTAGTGGTAATTAGTGTAGTTTAAGGTAAAAATAATGCTTTAATAAAATGAAATGAACATGACACATGTCCCAACCTCATTGGTTGTGTCATGGCCGACCATGACAAGCCATGGGTCAACTTGGGGACCCCATGGATCCACTTTTGTTGGGAAATGACATAAATTACTTTTTATTTAATGTTAAAGTGAAAATGACACAAACATAATATGTTTTACGAAAACAATTTTTAAGTGGGGTTATACAAGTCCAAATTTTGATTATAAATAGTCATTGGAAAGATAAAAAGCTTTCCTACATCATAGTAATTTTTTTATAATTTTTAAACATTAAATAAATTAAATTATTTATGACATCATAATGATGCAGTGATGACATCATTATTTAACGATTAAAATAAAATGGAAAGCTAATGAAACATATACAACCTACACATGGCCAAAACCAATTGGATGAGTGGATTTGGATGCCTTATCACCTTATCCAATAAGTATATCAATGTGGGACCTTTTGAAACCGAAACACATTTTCAAATAAAGTAATATTTCTTACTTTCCAAAAGTGACCCTCCTATCCTCTTATAAAAGGCCCCCACCTCTACCTCATTTCACACACTCTTCAAGCCTTTGGCTCGGCCAACCCCTGCCCATTTGCTCTCTCCAAATCCCTCTCCTAATCCTAGAGTATTACCTTTGGGCAGAATCCTTTAAAAGTAAGCCTTTAGGCTCAACTCAAAAGGAGTTACACTTTTAAAGGTAATTCATTCTCTCATGTTCATTTGTTTTATTTTGCTTCTCCAACCCCCTAAACTCTTTTTATTTACTTCTTTTGTAACAACACCAGTATCTTAAATATACTAGTATGTTGTTATAAGATTTATTTGAGCTACACTCTCACACAACTACATCAAATGGTTAAAGAACATAAGGTTTCCGTGGATGGCGAAATTCTGCCTCCCGAAACGATGATTGTTCAACACTCATTTAACACCTTCAAAGGTGTCCATTATGATGTAACTATTTTTATATATAATATATAATATGTTTATGTTTTCCTTAAGCTTCTGTTTTTTTTCATTTTGGGCATAACTTTATGGTTTCCATTATGGGTAAAACACGATATCTTCATTTTAGGAAGTGCGGACTACCGCCCCCTAAAAGTGATTTGATTCGTTAATACCATATGTGGGATGTGTAAAGGATAAAGTTAATGATATTATATATGTTATTATACTGTAATTATAATATAATCTTATATCATTATGATTCCATTCCAGAAAATATGAAATAGAAATGGAAGTAGCGTTCATGCGTACGTACGGCTTACCGTCTCCATGAACGGTGCATTTCATTTCTTACCTCTAAATGTGATGTAATATTATAAATGAATGTATGTACTGGATATATATGACATATATGATATCTACATCATGAATACCATTCTGGACATAATGAACCTTTGACCAAATTAACAACATGTAAGTATAAGAAGTCTATTTTTGACTTAAGAACCAAATATCGGCAAAACAAATATTATTGACTTAAATGATTACATAATGTTTATGACATGGTAATAAGTGATATAAAAGGAATAATGAACATGAAAAGGGTTCTTAATGAAGTATAAATTAACTCAAGTTTATTATTCAGGAGATTAAAGAACGATCGAGTCAAGTCGGACTCGAGGTAAGAGATCCTACAACTCTCTTTCTTTTTAAGTACACTCTTTTATGTAATTTCTTTTAAGCTCATCTTTATTATGATTGGGATGTTATTTTATATTACTCCTACTGTAATTTTTATGTTCATGTGATGAGAGACACTATTCTCTCTCATCAATCATTTTGGAAGTTTTATGTGGCGCCGTTTGGCTGCCGAGTTTTCGTAAGGGATTTTTCATCTCACTTTTATCCCCGTGAGATTTATGCTACATTTGCCACAATTTCCTTTGAGTGGTGTATGTACTGCCCATTATTCTACTCTTTGTGTAATATAATTTCGTTTATGAGTATTTACATCAATTATTTATTGCCCTTCTTTCATGGGGTGTATGTTTTGAAAGATACCCAAGTCGGTAAGGGAACCTTTCACCCTCCTCTTTTTAAAAGACTTCTTTTATTGGGTCTTTTAATTTACATATTGTTATGTTGGGATATGTTCTCATATATCCTTAATGATGTAAATTTTGTGTCCAAGTGATGAGATACTCTTTTTATCTCTCATCAACTCATTTTGATGTGACGCTGTTAGGCTGTCAAGGGAACTTCTTAACCCAATTTCGATTTCTTTGGGTTCAACATGTAGTCATTGAATATGTCATCTATTGAATATGTGTGAATGACATTTTATTGTTATACAATTAATATCCACTTATATTGGGTGTATTTATATTTGTCACACATATTTTTGAGATTTATTTGTCCTTAATTTAAGGATACCTTCTTTATAAGGGATTTCATCACATTTGACATTTCTATTGAGGGTTCATTGTTGTTATGCACCAATTCACTCTTATATGGTGTATATACTGTCCTTTGGAGTATTATATCATGAATCATTTTATTCTAATGATATTATAAAGTTCTGACTAAATGTTATTCCTCGATTATTGTATTCAAGTGTCTCTAATTTTGGTAAAACCCCTTTAACCAAAATATCGTTTTAAATGTTTTAATTATTTGTTCTTATTAATATCCATGTTTTCAAAATGGTTTTAAGGATTTATTTATATGGATATTAATGGTTTAAAATGTTAAAAGCTTCAAGGTGGTATGGGACACTTTGATTCAAAAATCTCTTTATTAAATGTTTTAAATGGTTTTGGAAATGGTTTCTTTTTGAATGGATTCATTATTTCAATATCCTAAAATGTTATATTGTGATTGAAATGTGGAAATGTTATGTTTCCTTTATTCATGTTTATATGATACGATTATGTTATGGTTCTTGGGCATTGTTATGAAGAACGGGTGGTTCCGTGATAAACTAAGGGCGGGTGAGCCCGATATAGCTCTCCAATGCATTGGGTAACGCGAAGGAGTGAAACGTTAAGGTTTCTCCGAAGAGATTTAGGGAATATACTGTGATGGGTATTCCAAACGTAACCAAGAGGGTTACTCCCTACGTAAGAATGTTATGAATGCCTCAAGTTACCTTTATGTCTTATGATTTCTATGATTTATTCATGATTTGATGAGGTAGGTTAAAGTGCCTATGTTTTATGGGTAAATTATGATTTCATTCTTGTGTATATATGAACTCATGTTTCCTTTCCATATTTTTATATCCCTTACTGAGCTTTTTATGCTCATCCCAAGTTTTTGAAATGTTTTTTTCAGGTCAAGGGAAAGGTACATGATAAGATGATAGAGTCAAGGATGTGTTAATAAAGATTCCATGTTTTATTTTCAATATGTTTCCGTTGATGGGAAGAATGGATACTATCTTTTATGTAACCACTTTGTTTAAATGTGGAATGTAATGCAAGTTTCATGATCTAATTCTCTAAAACTCTAAACCTGAAAAGATCCTCAATGTGTAATCGTGTAATAACTCAAGATTAAGTATGTTTTAAGGCTGGGGCCTTATAGTTGGTATCAGAGGGAGGTTTAGATAACTTTAGAGGTTAGGGTACTCTTTAAGCATAAGTGAAAAAACCATAATGGTTAGGATTTCAGAAAGAGTCATAGTTTTAGATAAAGTGAATGAGTAAGTGTATCATAGTGTTTATCTTCCTCATTAGTACATGATGGTTTTGTTGATATACTCACACTGACCTTTTTGGTTTTAGTAAATGGCTGGATCTAGCAGGCACCAAAGTAACAGTGGATGTGAAGGAAACTGTAACAGTTTTTTGAGCAAGCAACTGAATGATATGGGAGATGCAATGAGAACTCTTCTGATTATCCTCAACCAACTATCTGGAGTCATGATTGACCACCTAAACCTTGGAGTTTTCTCTAAGGCATCATATATGCAAGAAACAGATCCCTACGGAAGTACAGGTAATAATCATAAAGGTATGTGTGTTCAAACACCTATGTGTCAAAGATGTGGAAAGAAACACCTAGGAAAATGTTTCAAAGGGACAGAAATATGCTATAGATGTGTAAATGAAGGTCATAAAGCAAGAACCTGCCATGGAAAAAGGAAGCATCCAGTTGACTCGAGGAAAGGGAAAGAAGTTCTTTCTGAGGGATCAATTGAATGTTTTAAATGTGGTGTACATGGTCATTATGCAAACACATGTTCTATGAAGAAGTTTCGTGAATGGGGTCACCAAGAGCGTACAAATGTTCGTTTACCAATACCTAATTCCATTCCTATTGAGGATGAAGAAACTGACAATGACCAATCAAAGGTATGTACTATTTCGTGACTATTGTTTTCTTATTTTGGAATCTTAGGATATGATTCATGATTTTGTTTGTAGTAAAGAGGTATTTCGGAATAAGTTGGAAAGGAATGGATAATGGATCATGAAGAATGTTGAATGAGTAAGATGTCAACATATAAGGGCTTCAAGAGTTAGGGTGAAATTATTAAGAGTGTTAAGTCTCTTTTGATGATGGGGTTACATTAGAAGACTTTTTATATTATGTGTAACCCTGATATTTAATATAGGCAAATTTTATCCAAGGAATAGTTATCTTTTCTTTTGTGGACATAGTTATAAAGAACCATTAGGGTTTATATGATCCTTACTTTTGAGGTAATTATGGGTTATTATATGTTCTGATGGAAAATGAAAGGCATGAGATAAACTTGAGGTTAAAATATGTTATGATCATCTTTGAAGATTTTATCTCATTTTGGGGAATGTTTTAAGAATTATATAGTTTTGGAAAAAGGACAACACGCAGACCGTGTGACTACCCGTCGCATCGGACAAAGCTGCGGGAATCGAACCCACAACCAAAGTGCGACTGTTATTTATCGCCTACCACTGGACTACGTGAAGTCCCTGGTTAGTTTGACTGATTCTTTTCAGTTATATGATTTTATGAATTAAGAGTAAGTTGATTTTGGGTTATTAATGAAAATGATTAACCTATCATGGAGGATATGTGATTAGGTTAATTACTTTCAATGCGAGACTTTAAGAGAAACTGATTTTGTTTGGAGATAAATGTTAAGATTTAACTTGGAAGACTATGTGACTAAATCCTTCAAATATTTGGGTTTCAATCTTATATTGGTTTACTTTGAAGAATTTTATGGACAAATTATTTATCGGATGGTCCTCGTTGAACTTTGGGTTTTGTTGGACAAATTTTGGAGATTAAGAATAGATTTTCTTTTTTATAAGGGGTTATCCTTTTCTAGATTATCTGATCTTGTACTAGCCTTTTTTGGTTTTGGATTTGGTTAAAGTCTAAAGACTTGGGATGCATATAGTTCTCTTTTATGGATTAGGTGATTCTCTAGAAGTTTATTATAGTACTCTTAATGCAAACAAGTCTCCCTAAATACTCGTCTTTTGGAAAAAATATGAGTTTGATTAAGAAATCTAGTAAAAGTTGAATGTAAAAATGATAAGTGATTATGTTTCCTTATGAATAAATTCCTCAATAAAAAGTAACTTAAAACAAAAATGTTGTCTATTAACTTTTCCTACTGGGGAATCGAATACCGTTTAACCCATCACAAGTTTGTGATTTTCTCATGGTTAACTTTCTCCTAAACATGTTTTCTATCACTCTCCATCAGAACATGACCCTTTGTTTTTTCCTCCATGTCCATATTTTCATACTTGGAATCCAAGTATGGGTTAACTCGGGTGACCTCTGTGCTAATCTTTCTTTATTTTAAAGTGATTGTTTTACCGACTCTTGTTCCGATGTGGGACTTTCAAGGATGTTTCCAAGCCCAATTTTAAAATTGCGAGGACGCAATTCCCAAAAGGGGGAAGGATGTAACACCCCGGGTAAATAAAGAATATGACATCTTTATATTTATCCATATTTGTAAATCAAATATTAATATTACTTTAAAGGGGATGCTATGCACAATGGCGTACCCAACACGCAACAACGAGTTTTTGGGAATCATACGTTGCACTCTAATAATAAAATAATATTATTTTAAATGGTAGTTAACATGTAGCCGTTGTAATGGCGGGAATGGATAGAAATAACTAAAATATGATTATATATGTTTTTAAATGTTTTTATATTTATCCAATAAAAGCTAAAGGCTTAAAATACAGAAAGAATTCAATTTTAGGCGTATATGCCCTAGTTTTCACTAAAGGTTCACTTATCGCCTTTTAATGGAGAACTGTCATTAAATATAGTTTTGATCACTCTTATACATTCTTTTGGACCAAATAAAACTCTTATTAATAATCGGGACATCAAATTTTACTTTGTGTAAAATTTTGGTTTTTTCTGATAAAGTTCATTTTTTAATGAATAGTGTAAAATGTTGTATTTTAATTCAAAACCTCTTTTTAATATAATTTATTTATATGATTAGATTATATTTTTAATTGGTTTTAAAGTGAAAATAGAAAATATTTTTACCATTAAATCCAATAGTGGTCGTTGGAATCAATTTCACTTTGAAATCGGACTTAAACTAGTGTCAATCTTTTGATACTTATTGTTTTATAAAAACACGCTATTTGCTCTGACAGCGGAAATTAATTATTGAATTAATTAATGTGACTTATATGATTTGAATTTTGTAAAATGGACTTCATTTTTGAATTCGGAATATCAAATATAGCTTAGGGTGAATTTTTGGTAATTTTCTGAAAAACTCCAATTTTTGATGAATAGTGAAACCACTAAGTGGTAATCAAGCAAACTGATTTTTCAGTTAAATGAAATTTTACCACTAATGTGTATTGAATTTTGAAAATCCGACATACATGGTTTTCATTAAGAAGTAAAATGTGGTTCAATGAGATTATAATAATTTTTTGGTGAATAGTAACTCATTAAGTTCTTAATCGCGATTAGTGGTAATTACTGTAGTTTAAGGTAAAAATAATGCTTTAATAAAATGAAATGAACATTACACATGTCCCAACCTCATTGGTTGTGTCATGGCCGACCATTACAAGCCATGGGTCAACTTGGGGACCCCATGGATCCACCTTTGTTGGGAAATGACATAAATTACTTTTTATTTAATGTTAAAGTGAAAATGACACAAACATAATATGTTTTACGAAAACAATGTTTAAGTGGGGTTATACAAGTCCATATTTTGATTATAAATAGTCATTGGAAAGCTAAAAAGATTTCCTACATCATAGTAATTTTTTTATAATTTTTAAACATTAAATAAATTAAATTATTTATGACATCATAATGATGCAGTGATGACATCATTATTTAACGATTAAACTAAAATGGAAAGATAATGAAATATATACAACCTACACATGGCCAAAACCAATTGGATGAGTGGATTTCGATGCCTTATCACCGTATCCAATAATTATATCAATGTGGGACCTTTTGAAACCGAAACACATTTTCAAATAAAGTAATATTGCTTACTTTCCAAAAGTGACCCTCCTCTCCTCTTATAAAAGGCCCCCACCTCTACCTCATTTCACACACTCTTAAAGCCTTTGGCTCGGCCAAACCCTGCCCATTTGCTCTCTCCACATCCCTCTCCTCATCCTAGAGGATTACCTTTGGGATTAAGCCTTTCAAAGTAAGCCTTTAGGCTCAACTCAAAAGGAGTTACACTTTTAAAGGTAATTCATTCTCTCATGTTCAATTGTTTTATTTTGCTTCTCCAACCCCCTAAACTCTTTTTATTTACTTCTTTTGTAACAACACCAGTATCTTCAATATACTAGTATGTTGTTATAAGATTTATTTGAGCTACACTCTCACACAACTACATCAAATGGTTAAAGAACATAAGGTTTCCGTGGATGGCGAAATTCTGCCTCCCGAAACGATGATTGTTCAACACTCATTTAACACTTTCAAAGGTGGCCATTATGATGTAACTATTTTTATATATAATATATAATATGTTTATGTTTTCCTTAAGCTTCTGTTTTTTTTCATTTTGGGCATACCTTTATGGTTTCCATTATGGGTAAAACACGATATCTTCATTTTAGGAAGTGCGGACTACCGCCCCCTAAAAGTGATTTGATTCGTTAATACCATATGTGGGATGTGTAAAGGATAAAGTTAATGATATTATATATGTTATTATACTGGAATTATAATATAATCTTATATCATTATGATTCCATTCCAGAAAATATGAAATAGAAATGGAAGTAGCGTTCATGCGTACGTACGGCTTACCGTCTCCATGAACGGTGCATTTCATTTCTTACCTCTAAATGTGATGTAATATTATAAATGAATGTATGTACTGGATATATATGACATATATGATATCTAAATCATGAATACCATTCTGGACATAATGAACCTTTGACCAAATTAACAACATGTAAGTATAAGAAGTCTATTTTTGACTTAAGAACCAAATATCGGCAAAACAAATATTATTGACTTAAATGATTACATAATGTTTATGACATGGTAATAAGTGATATAAAAGGAATAATGAACTTGAAAAGGGTTCTTAATGAAGTATAAATTAACTCAAGTTTATTATTCAGGAGATTAAAGAACGATCGAGTCAAGTCGGACTCGAGGTAAGGGATCCTACAACTCTCTTTCTTTTTAAGTACACTCTTTTATGTAATTTCTTTTAAGATCATCTTTATTATGATTGGGATGTTATTTTATATTACTCCTACTGTAATTTTTATGTTCATGTGATGAGAGACACTATTCTCTCTCATCAATCGTTTTGGAAGTTTTATGTGGCGCCGTTTGGCTGCCGAGTTTTCGTAAGGGATTTTTCATCTCACTTTTATCCCCGTGAGATTTATGCTACATTTGCCACAATTTCCTTTGAGTGGTGTATGTACTGCCCATTATTCTACTCTTTGTGTAATATAATTTCGTTTATGAGTATTTACATCAATTATTTATTGCCCTTCTTTCATGGGGTGTATGTTTTGAAAGATACCCAAGTCGGTAAGGGAACCTTTCACCCTCCTCTTTTTAAAAGACTTCTTTTATTGGGTCTTTTAATTTACATATTGTTATGTTGGGATATGTTCTCATATATCCTTAATGATGTAAATTTTGTGTCCAAGTTATGAGATACTCTTTTTATCTCTCATCAACTCATTTTGATGTGACGCCGTTAGGCTGTCAAGGGAACTTCTTAACCCAATTTCGATTTCTTTGGGTTCAACATGTAGTCATTGAATATGTCATCTATTGAATATGTGTGAATGACATTTTATTGTTCTACAATTAATATCCACTTATATTGGGTGTATTTATATTTGTCACACATATTTTTGAGATTGATTTGTCCTTAATTTAAGGATACCTTCTTTATAAGGGATTTCATCACATTTGACATTTCTATTGAGGGTTCATTGTTGTTATGCACCAATTCACTCTTATATGGTGTATATACTGTCCTTTGGAGTATTATATCATGAATCATTTTATTCTAATGATATTATAAAGTTCTAACTAAATGTTATTCCTTGATTATTGTATTCAAGTGTCTCTAATTTTGGTAAAACCCCTTTAACCAAAATATCGTTTTAAATGTTTTAATTATTTGTTCTTATTAATATCCATGTTTTCAAAATGGTTTTAAGGATTTATTTATATGGATATTAATGGTTTAAAATGTTAAAAGCTTCAAGGTGGTATGGGACACTTTGATTCAAAAATCTCTTTATTAAATGTTTTAAATGGTTTTGGAAATGGTTTCTTTTTGAATGGATTCATTATTTCAATATCCTAAAATGTTATATTGTGATTGAAATGTGGAAATGTTATGTTTCCTTTATTCATGTTTATATGATACGATTATGTTATGGTTCTTGGGCATTGTTATGAAGAACGGGTGGTTCCGTGATAAACTAAGGGCGGGTGAGCCCGATATAGCTCTCCAATGCATTGGGTAACGCGAAGGAGTGAAACGTTAAGGTTTCTCCGAAGAGATTTAGGGAATATACTGTGATGGGTATTCCAAACGTAACCAAGAGGGTTACTCCCTACGTAAGAATGTTATGAATGCCTCAAGTTACCTTTATGTCTTATGATTTCTATGATTTATTCATGATTTGATGAGGTAGGTTAAAGTGCCTATGTTTTATGGGTAAATTATGATTTCATTCTTGTGTATATATGAACTCATGTTTCCTTTCCATATTTTTATATCCCTTACTGAGCTTTTTATGCTCATCCCAAGTTTTTGAAATGTTTTTTTCAGGTCAAGGGAAAGGTACATGATAAGATGATAGAGTCAAGGATGTGTTAATAAAGATTCCATGTTTTATTTTCAATATGTTTCCGTTGATGGGAAGAATGGATACTATCTTTTATGTAACCACTTTGTTTAAATGTGGAATGTAATGCAAGTTTCATGATCTAATTCTCTAAAACTCTAAACCTGAAAAGATCCTCAATGTGTAATCTTGTAATAACTCAAGATTAAGTAAGTTTTAAGGCTGGGGCCTTATATTATCTATGGTAAAAAACTTTGATATTTTATAAAAGTTGAATGTTGAGACCTTGTAATATCATCCATTCTGAGATTCTTAATAAAATAGGGATGGTTCCGTATCATTTGGAACTCCCGTTGGACCTCTCTTACTTTCAGGATGTGTTTTGTGTATCTCTCATAAGAAATTACATACATGATCCTTCACATGTACTAAACATAGATGATATATTGATAGATTATTATATATAAAATGATGAAAAACTAATAGAAATATTGGATTGTAGAGACAATTTTCCATAGAACAAGACTAGTCACCTAGTTAATGTTTTTTATGGGAATTAGAAATTTGAGGAAGCAACATAGGAACATGAGAATGTGATATGGAATAGATGTAGTCATTTTTTATCAAAGTGATGAAATTTAAAGGGATAAATTCAATTTAACGTTGTATAATTTAAATCCCCTTGATTTTGTATTCTTTTCCTTTGAAGTAAAATTTATTTATTCAATAGATTACTTCACACATGACCTTGAGTCTAAATAGACCATGAAATAACAATACTTTAAAACTGGATTTTGAATTTTTAGGTTTTAATAGTAATAAAAAAATTATAAAAAAGTATATATAATTATTTTAAATAATTAACATTTATTTATTAATTCATAGAAAATAATTGGTAATTATTTAGTGATTCTATTTTATGATTTCATCACAATTACTTTTTATTGCATTTTGTGCATGTAAATATTAAATAAATTATACCATTTCCATAAATTTTGTTTGTGGTAATTAACTTAATTATTTAATTTATAATTTCAATAATGTCTTAGGATTAATTTTTTATTATTTTTCTAAAAATATTTATTCTTAGTGGATAATGAAAAATACTGATTTATGTAAAAGCTTTCATTTATATTCATGTAAATGTACAATTATTTTTTGAAATTGATATTAAACTAAAATTTATATAATTTATTTATATTTAGTATAATTAATTAAAAATTAATCATCATTACAATTTATGTTGGTATAAGTTCATTTTTTGGGCATAGAAACACTTTTTTTCTAAAACTTTATTTATGTCCACAATGTGTTTTTACCCTAATAAATTAAATTATTATATATTAATTAATGGTAAAAATTAAATTTATATATTATATAATCAATAATATACTTTAAATTTATTTTAATTGTTTTTACAAGGAAATTAATGGAAATAAAGTTAGTTTTATATTTAAAATGATTTTTTCCATAACGATTTTTGTTACATTTTTCAAAATTAATTAAAATTAAAATTTTCAAAATAATTAAATTTAATATTGTAAAATTTATTACATATATTTAATAATAATAATTTATATAATTTAAGTGGTTCATATTAATTTTTTTCACTAGAAATATATAACAATTTTAAAAATTATAACAATTAAGTTAAAAAATAGGTTTTTTGAAGGTTAAACCAAGAGAGAAGGGTAGTAATCCCAACCAAACCTATATAGTTATAATTATTTTAAGATATTAAAACCATTAATTATCTTTCGTTTTTTTATTTCCAATTTGGATCCACCTTCACATGAATGGGGCATTATATATTTGAGATCTTTTAAGAAATTGTATGTGTGTCCCACCTCTAAATTAAACCAATAAAATATTGTCGTCCCTTTTCTATGTTATTTTATCCCTTTGGATCATCCAATATTTACTAAAATTCCTTAATATAATCCTTCCTTTTCATCCAAAATCTTTTATTCTTCTCCTAACACCAATCCTTCATGGGAGAAGTTGTAATCGAAAGGAGGTCTCTTAAAGAAGCGACATAAATTTTAACTAAACTCTTTTTATTTTATTTATTTATAGAATTCCTATAAAAATGTTGTATAAATCCTGAAATTATTACTCAATTATAATAAATA
Source organism: Viscum album (assembly GCA_963277665.1). Classification (NCBI taxonomy): domain Eukaryota; kingdom Viridiplantae; phylum Streptophyta; class Magnoliopsida; order Santalales; family Viscaceae; genus Viscum; species Viscum album. The sequence goes on from OY728163.1 coordinate 35,474,283, forward strand.
TACTAATAAATTATTATGACGATGGATCATCCATTTCCTACATATTCTCTATCAAAGGGGAGATGAAAGCATCACTTGTGCATATGTGTGAACTACCGCATCCACATAGTGATATGATTCATTATCCATCTCCATATTTTATCATTATTTGTTATCAAATTGTTAATTTATATATATATATATATTAAATTTAATATATATTAATATTTTTTTAAAAGATTAATCATTATTTACCAATATTTTATTCAATCCATCGAAAAATGGAAACAGCACTCGTGCGTACGTATGTAATACCATTTCCACATTATGATGTAATTAATTTTTCATCATACATTTATATGAATTATTATATATATAATTATAATGATTATATTTTATATTTATATCATAATTGAATTTCTAGTGATGATGGAACCATGGTCAATGTGAAAGGATCATAACTATCGAACAAAACAATATATGAAGAATAAAGCAGTTAACAACTGAAATGATGATGATAATGAAATATTATTAATGAATGGGTGATACAATTTTATAAGTAAACCATGTTTGGTATTATAGGTATTATTATGGATCAATTATAGGTTTATAAAAAATTTCATATAATATATAAGAGGATGGAGTGCATATGATGCAGTACGAACTTGAGGTAAAAGTTTTATGTTACAATCTCATTTTCACCAAGATTCTTTTTTTTCTTCAGTTTTTCAATAATGAAATTATATAAAATCTTTAATGAGATGAATATTTATAAATGAAATTAAATTTTAATTAATCAATTTATTTTTAATATTTTATTTCTAAATATAAATTTATAGTTGCGTTCGAAGCCACTTTATTATTAAAACTATCGAAAGGAACATTTTTTTTGTAGAGAAATCTCATTACATGGTCTATAGGAAATGTAGGACTTAAATAAAATTTACACACCATAACCATTAATAATATATCCATTTAATAGTGATATTATTATTATTATATGTCATTTTTTTATATTGAATTCCAGTTTAAATAGACGGGAGAAGAGATGGCCTCAACTAGTTGGATCATAAAATAAAAAGCCCATTTGTCGTAGCTTCGATAGGAGATAACATAATTGGGATTTCCCTTTGACCAATACCAAGATGAGATACAAAAAATGAAGCATGAAAAAAACCATTTATGGGGGATGTTCAAGATCATTGAGATCATGGACCAAACTATGTAGGTTGAACCACTATCAGAAAATCTCATAATGACACAACTTACCATTATAGAATTCCCGAGTCTAATAAAGGGATATGTATCTAGACCATAACAGTAATAATATATAAATTTTTACTAAATTAAATAATTATAATAATTATTAATTTTTATTATTACTTAAAAAAAGATTATATAATGGGTTTGATTAAAAGTAGTTTTAAATACGATAAAATATGGATTGTGTTTTTAGAAAATATATAGTTTAAACCAAGTCACTGCTTTTTATAAATTAAATAATTTTAGAAATAAAGTATATATTAATAAATTATTATTTTTAAATAATATTTATGAAATATAATTGATCGTATAATTTTACAATGTTAAATTATTTTTTATAATTTTCAGAAAATTATTATTATAAAAAAGAGTATTTTTTAATAAAATGGGGTTTTTTATTTAAAAATATAAATTGGAATATTTAGAGATTTATTTAAAGAAAATATATAATATTTTATGTATTAAAATGTTAAAATGATCAAGAAAAATAAATTCTTCATAATTTTCAAAGATAGACAATTTTTTGGGTAAAAATTAAAAATGGTATAGATATATTGTGTTTATTATGATAACATAATGACCCAAAAGTGATGAAATATATTACATAAAACGTATAAAAAGAAAAATATATATGTCAAATTTAATTTATTGTATTTTTAAGGATATGTTATTAATATTATAGTCTATTAATGAATCCGCTAAAACATATACTATATATATGGTTTAAAAATCAATTCTTCACAATCATGGATCACTTCCACATCACCAAGGGTGTTATTTTAGTGATCTCAATTATTAAACATGTAAAAAAATTAAATAAACATTACTTACATATAATCCATGTGAAAAATCCGTGGTATGATTTTTGGTTTTTATTAATTTAACATATAGAGTATAAAATATATGTTTTTAAATTAATAATGGATTCCTCTTTATTTTCCCATAAAAATCCACCCAACATCCCATTAAACATATTTCAAAACCTTATATAATTAAATTATTATTACCTTACAATTTTAGATCCCGACCAAGGTTACTTTAACCTCTTAAGAATCTTCTCTCAATCTTTTATAACCATCATCTCAAGGTAAGGGATCCACTCTTTCTATTTAATCAAGAACCATCTCTATATTATGTGATTGAATTTCAAATTTTTCATGTTATGTTGTGTTCTTATATACCCCTAATATAGGAAAAATGGTTTCTATATTATTATAGACTGAATTTATTCTCATTAATCTCTTATATGAATCTTTATATACCACTATTATATTTCCAAAACTATCCTACAATTTTTAATGCCATATAATTGTGTATAGAATACCCATAATCATTTCCACACAAGGGTATTCACCTAAATATACCTTTAATTAATTGACTATATCCCCCCATGTATGTATCTCACACAACTTAATTTTGGGATTAAAATTTATGAATTATATATTTATTTTGTATGATATATGTGGTACACTTACGCATATACTTGATATGATGGTCTCTTATAGGACCAAAATTATATAGTCCTCCAATGCATTACATAATTTTTTTAATCTCATTAGATTACATGTATGATTCATGGGATTTTAATCTTACCACATTATGTTGTGGTGTCATTGTGTTCAGCCTTAATATTTTCTTATGTCATGTATTATGTTATTACTACATTCCCATGTTGACGTTATGATATCATTTAATATATGTCCTACTTATTAATGATTATGAATCAGACCGCTATTATGTTTAATTGATATTCTTCTTGGATTAATTTTGTATCATTAACTTATTATATGATTTTTATTATTCCATTTTCTGGGATTTATATCTGAACCCTCTCTTTTATACATCCCCAGGTTATCTCTTTCAGTTTTCGAAGAATGATAGAATTTTAAGAGCATGAAAATGTGGTTTTCAATAATATCATTTTATTCTCATTTCTAGTTTTTATGATATGTACCTAATTTCCCAAATACTCTAGGGTTCATGATCTTATATAATTGAATTATGTGTACCTTTACCTAAAAAATCAGTAATTAAGTTTTAATAAAATATTCCTTGTCCAAGTTTATTTCAAAGAAAATGATAGTTATTTTTGTTTATTAGGATTAGAAAAATATAGTGAAATTCATATGGATAATACTAAACATTGGGGAACATACCTGAATTTTTAATATAATATAAACTACTTTCTAAGAAAATATATCCATTTCTAGATACTATATGTGGATGAGGATCTTTCATAAATTTACCTAGGGGTAAAACCCATGAAAAGGTAACATTAAGATAGAATTGATCATGACATAGTGCATAAAAATGGTCCTTACTGTACACCTGGTTTGAAACTCATGGGGGTTATCCTTTTGTAAATTCAAAAACACCTTATGGACCAATATTAAGGTAAATATTCCAGTGATATTTTATATTAAGAAATAAATCATTGATAACATAGAAGGAAACCTTTAAAAACATAGTATAATGAACATATTTTATTTATGAGTTATCCATTTAATATTAACAGATTCCCATTTATGTGTTCAATAGTTTAATAATTCTAACCCATAATTCAATTTTGGATGATGTAAATTATGAGAACCAAAATCAAATAGACAAAAGGTAGTTTTATCATCCACATTCATACACATTCTTTCATATCACTCAATATTAGTAGAAAAATTCAAATTCCACCTCGAAACATAGAAGCTATGTTATCAGGGAAGATAGAAAATGGTTCAATTGCTACATCACAATCATATAACTCATACTGTATCGAAATTTTTATGATGAAATTATCATAAAACCTTTTGGTACTCCCCTTAGAATAATTTGATGATTTTATAGTAATGGATTGGATTTCCATTTATAAAGAACACATGAATTTCCAAGAAAGTAAAATCACCCTCCAATTCTATAAAAATGTCGGGAGGGGGATGAATATTGTATAGTGAAAACATATCAATAATGGATATTATTACCTTTTGGGGAATTTTATCTATCAAAAATAAATAATACTAATAAAAATTTATTCCTCAAAGACATTCCCATTGTAAGGGATTATATGAATATTTTTACCAAATTGTTTTTTTTTGGATTTCATATAATCTGTGAGGTTGAAATATCAATCAAGATTATACTTGGAGTATTGTAGATATCCATGAATCCAAATATAATGGTAGTTTTTTAACTTGAGGAGTTGAAAAAAATGAGAATCTAGAAAAAAATTATATTCTCAAGTGATTCTCCACATGGTGCTCCAGTCCTCTTTGAAAAAATGAATCATGGGTCAATTCACCTATGCATTGGTTATCATGATCTCAATAAGATCATGATAAAGAAGTACAATCCTCTAACACTAATTAATTAATAATTATATTAGCTATGTGGATCCCAGTAATTTTCTATCGTGGATATTTATTTAGGAAATTATATAGTAAATGTGAAGAAGGATGATATCCACAAGAAAACATTCCATACATGGTATGGGGGCTATGATATCATATTGATTCGATTAATAGTCACACGTTATCCATAAATTATCATGGATATAATTAATTATCCTTATAGAATACCCAAAAAAATCATAGCCATTATAAATGATATTCGTATGTACTCCCAAAGAATAGAAGAACATGAGGATCATTTAAATACTATACCAATGAACTATTGGATGGGAAAATTATAAGAGGATTATTTTAAATGTCAATTTTGGTTAGAGAAATTAATATTATTGGGGAATTTTATAATCAATAATGGGATATCTTTGGAGATATTAAAAAAAGAGGTAATCGAGGGATGTCCTATAACAACACTTATAAAAGGATTCTATAGTTTCCCTGAATTAGATATGTACTTTTACAAATTTCTATGAAAATTATCATGATTTTTAAGCCCACTAATCAGTCTTTCTCAGAAGGGATTTTAAATTGTATGAAATTAAGAATGTGAGGATCTATTTAAAGATATGAAGAGGAGGATATTCAGTAGACCTATTCTAGCATTATATACCAGGGTTTATTATTTTTGATATATATAAATGCAATAAAAACATATTGGGTTGCGTACTCATGAATGATGAAAAATTTATAGCAAATGACTCCTACCCATTAAATATCCATGAGTAAAAACTCCCATCAAAAAATCTATAACTGGTTGTAGGGATCTTCTAATTGAATATATTGAAACATTATCTCTATAGAGTATTGTGTGATATATATACAGATCATTAAAGCCTAAAGTATATATTTAAACAGAATAATATTAACATTCTCCTATAAAGGTGGATATAGCTAATAATGGATTATGATTTTTCAATCCATTAGTATCCTAGGAAAACAAAGAATGAGAAAGATTCTCTGAGTAGAAATGATCCAAGAACATTATCCATGAAGAGAATTTAAAGGGATTCAACTGTCTGAGACATGAAAACGATATTTATTGGAATAAGAAAATGATTATTATCATACCACAATTAAATAACTACTCAACCAACTATTCTTGAAAAGATTAAGGATGTAAAGAATGAAAATGATTTTTGAAAAATGTTGGTAGTGAATATATTATAGTTATTATTCAATAAAAATGGAGTGATAAATTTTGGAACATAGATTTGTTTCCTATAAAAACATTAAAAAATGTGGGATCTTTTGGATGAGGCATATATCTCATCCTTACCAATTTATAATGTAAGAACAAAGATGTATATTGATTTGGGGAAATACTTCTTGTGGGATAACATGAAGAGGGATATTTGGAATTTTGTATATTGATGATTGGTATGACAATAAGTCAAAGTGGAATGATAAAAGTATAAGGTTAGGATTCATATATTTCCCATGCCAGTATGGAAATGAAAAAACCACGGATTTCATCATAGAACACCCCAGGACACCAGAAGGCAATAACATCGTCTGGGTTGTAGTCGATCACCTTACCAAGTCAGCACATTTCTTTTATTTTAATAATTATTTCTATATTGACCTACTCACAGAGATATAATTAAAGGAAGTGGTAATAATTAATATATTTGAACTCTGTATTTTATCTAATAAATATTTTAAATTTACCTCAAGGTATTGTATAAGTATTCGACAATCATATCATAGAGAATTGAGATTTATAACTCTTTATCACCCTCAAATAAATGTTTAGTCTGAAAGTACCATTCATAAATTTGAGCATATACTAAGATCATGTTCAATTAATATATTTCTAAGGAAATTGGGATATAAAACATCTCCTATTATAGTTCTCATGTAACAATGGTTTCCATTATATCATTGAATTGTCCTATTATGTGTCTCTGTATAGGAAGTGGTGTTGGAATACAACATGTTGGGATGAAGTTGGAGACAAAATTATAGTAGGAACTGATCTTATCCAAGATATTATAGAGATGGTTCAAACCATTTTACATCATATAAAAAATGAACAAACTTGAAAAAATAAATATTCATATTATTTTCCACATGATTTATAGTTTGGGGTCAATATTAATGTGTTCCTTCATATATCACAATGTAATAATTTTATTAGGTTTGAGGAGAAGGTAAATATTAGTCTAAGATAAATCATCCCCTTTGATATCATTGATCATATCAAAGCAGCGGCCATTCGACAAGCAGTCCATCCTAACATATCTCAAGTACATGATGTCTTCCATGTATCCATCTTGAGGAACTACATACCAGACCCCAAAAATTTAGTAAATCTTTTGGTGATACCATTGGAAAATGAAATTTTATATGAGAAGTATCCTATAAATATATTAGATCATAAATATAGTGTTCTAAAAAACATGAAAGTCACATGGTCAAAGTAATATGGCGTAACAACATGTTTGAGGAAGAGAAATGGGAACCAAAAGAGGAAATGAAATTGAAGTACCCTCATTTTTTTAGCATATGAAATGAATATTTCCAGGGATAATTTTATAAAGGGGGAATAATGTAAATGATATAATATTAATAAATTAAAATCCATTTTTAAATTAGTAAATGAATTATTAAGTAATATAGTCATAGAAAACATAGAAAATAATTTTTTATTTTTTATTTTTATAACCATTCATATTTAAATGACCATTAATAATCATAACAACCGATTATATATCCATTCAATTGTTATCATGTTAGTAGTATATATTACAGTTTATAATCAATTATATTGTACACAAATTGAAGAAGTGATGGCATGGACTAGTAGGATTGTACCCTATAATGTTCATTAATTCAAGCATACAAGGGAGATATCATTACTTAGATTTCCACTTGACGAATTCCAAGCAGATATTTGACAACTGAAATATGAATAAAATTGTTTATAGGTAAATATCAAGATATTTATGATCACGACCTAAACCATGTGCACCAAACTACCCCAAGAAAATATAATCATCTCAAACCATACCATTAGGGGCTTCACTTGTGTAATATAGAGATATGTATCTAGACCAAAACCTTATGAATTTTTATATTCTCATTCAATTAAATAGTGATTATTTTTATAACTTATTATTATTAAATTATAAATGATTAAAAAATTAGTAAAATAGATTATGTTCTTAAGATTAAAATACTCTAATTTGGTTTTTGGGAAATATATAGTTTCATTAAAGACACATTTTGATGAATTCATGAATTTTTCAAATAAAAATTATTTTAATAATATTTTATTAAAAATATAATTGATAATTTTATTTTAAAAAGTCAGAAATATTTTAAATAATGGTTAGAAAATGATTCTTTTAAATAAAATTATTGTTTTGGTTGATCTGAGGTTTCATTTGTTGTCAAAAAGTAAATTTGTGTTGATGGATAATGTAGTGATTCATAGAGAGTTTTTATGGATTCATATAATGGAATTGGATTTCATTCTTGGAAAATTATCGTTGAAAGCTGTGATTATTGTTGAAGTGATAATAACTTCGAAATACACGTGTCATTGATGATACTTTATTTACTACAAGATAAAGAAGAAAATTTACATTTAAAGAAAGGTAATTTCATGAACGGTATCTAAATGAGGCCTTGAAAATTGTATTTATATTTTGTATGAATATGATGATTATTTTTCTTAGAATATGATTTGATAATTTTTTATCTATTATATTATTCATGTATTTTTAGTTGACCTCATAAATGAAAAATAATGGCCAACCTAAATCTCCAAACGTCTAGACATCAACCACACTTATGGGTAAATGAGGGTCAAACCCTATAGAAGATCCTTCCAAAAGTGGTTTCATGGTGGCTAATGAGTACGTGTGCCTTTTATTGGTCCATAGGAGTGGTCCAATGTATAAGGTGTTCATTGGTAGCCTGCATTAGGCTAACATATTGTTGGTGGGTCGATAATGGTGTGGCGTAGCCTAAGAGGCACAACCTATGAGGCATGATTGTAAGGTGTGTAGGGTTCTGATTCCCAAGAGCATTCCTAGTAGTGTCGTGGAATGATTTATAGTAAATGTAATAGGATTCCATGCCTCTTGGTTAATGTGGGATATGATCTTGTGGATACTATTCACATGTAATTTAAAAGTCAAACATATCATGCTCTATGCCATAAAAATAATCTCTAACATCCACTGGATACCAGGTAATAGATATTCAAATAAGGCATTCATCATTAACCATAAAACTTGGAAGGTTGTCCTAGGATCACGATAAAACTATATATTAACACTCAATATGTATAAGGATTGAAATAAGTTAAAATAAACTGAGGACATGCATGAAACTTTTTCTATCAATCATATTGAAAGTTTGAAGAATAATGGATTTTCTTGAAGCCATAGAATGAATCTAACAACCCTTCCCATGATGATCTTAAGATTATGGTACTAAATGGATATAATCAATGAGTCATCATGGGAAGGTGTCACGAGAAAAAAAGATAATCACTATGATAACATGTGATGTTCATGGATCATGTGGTAATAATGATACGATCATGAAGTTATCACATGATGATGAGTGTATCTTTTATCATTGGAATATTTCTTATTTTTCATGAATCATTGCATTAATTATTACATATTATCATCTAGATTTAAATCAATGTGTCACATGATCAATGAAGTGATCTTGATAAGAAATTGTGCAACAACATAATCATTCTGGTCATGCATATTGAAGATAAAGTATTCAGAATTCAATGAGATTTTATAAGATCATTGGGAATTTTAATGAGTCATTGAAATACATTATAATCCAAATATAATTGGTATAAACTCTCCTATATAAACCCAGGTATATCCAAGAGGTTAGTTTCTAAAAATACATGAGACCTCTTTTGAAAATAGAGCACTCACATGATCCAGTCACCTAATGGAAAAGAAACATAGGCGACCAAAAAATATGAAAGAGATTCAACAAACCACTCCACTTGTGTGAAGCAGTATTCTTCATGTCTTCTAATTTCATGATGACATTCGAGAAGGAACCTACTAACACAACTAGATTCACATGATTTTCATCCCACAAAGAACTAATTTCTTACATGAAGACACTTGGTCTAAAAACAAGGACAATGTATGAAACATGCATGAGATCATTAAAATACATTATTCAAGGAACCTATTTCTTATGTATATATATTTGGAAGGAACATGAGGATCAACACTTGTCCTAGGAAGGAATCCATTTATAGTGTCTTAGTTTCATGATGCTCGTGATATGTCACATGAACTCTTCATGTGAAAGGAGTAAATCCTTAGTCGTCTTATGTGATGTCATGGAAGAAATATCATGTTGTCCTCAATTGATCAAACAATGTATACATATGAAGCAATAAATATCACAAAAACCTTTATTTTTCATGTGAAAGAAAACAAGGACAACACATCCATTAAACCAATGCATTCCATGCGCCCCATGTACAATCCATGATAAAAATCATGTCATTTTAAATTAAAATCTAAGAAGAAGATTCAAGGTGTGTATTATATATTTTATATTAAAATTTTATTTTATAAATCACAAAAAATAATGATAATGGAAAAGGTTATGTAAAATATTCATGAACCATGAATTATTACATTCATGAAGGAATTATGTTTGAGAATTAAATAAGGCATATTGATATGATATAGTGAAAATTTATTCATGAATATAATATTCATGAAGAAGTTGTGTGCACCACATGAACACATATATTTAGTTTCAGACTTCAAAATAAAGAAGAATGAGTTTGACAATAGTTTCACTAAGAAAACTAATTACATGAAGGTGGTTAGAGATATTTTAGCAAGGCCATCAAAATGAAAAGTTACATAAATAGGTACACGAGAAAGTTTGATATTGTAAGATCATTGGGGAATATTAAAAGATCATCATTTAGTTTATCAATCCATGAATAGAGGGAGAATTATATTAGTCTTATATGGGGAGAAGGACAATTCATTAGTGTGATTTATAATCCTAGGTATCTATTTATAATTCAGGAGTATGACAGTGTGTATTTGGGTAACACAGTGGGATATAGTTTAAAGAAGCTATTATGTAGATTTTGGAGATATATAGTGTGACTATATATTAACCATTGTAATTGATTATAAAATTATATTGTATAATTGATGTTTTAGATAATAACCAAAATCAAATTGAGTATGTATTTATATATATCCATCGAAATAAATGTTTAATGTTCTTTGTTATTGAAATAATAATTTAAGGTAAGGATGAGAGACATAAAAATATTTTTTTCTATGTTTTAAATAGCCATAGAGGTTTAATTAAAAATAAACTATTTTAAAAATAAAATGGGATCATTGATTTACCTTATCCCCCTCTCAGTGATGTCACACTCATCTGGGAAGTTCAATTGGTATCAGAGAGACATTCACATTTTAAAGATCCAACATAATTCAAAGGATGGAAAACATGAATTCAGTTAACATCATGTGTATTACCATTTTTCATTTTGATATCTATAATGGATGGGAAAAGATGATTATACCATATCTTTTATTAGTTGGGGTAGAGATGAGAGATACAACGACTATGGGATTAACACCCTACATTTAACATTCTCCAATGACTTATAAAGGAAATAGGAACATGGAGATAAATAGATAGTCTCAATATTAAATCTTGGTGTATTTATAAAAAAATTTATACACTAAAGTGATATGTCTCTAAACTACTAAGGAAATCATTGATTAACTAAAAATAAGTTCTGAAGGTAATCATAAATTCAAATAAGCTAAGTTGAAAATCTGTAATTTTAGATTTTACGATATCAAAATGGGTCATTATAAATGTTTAGATAAATACTTTAAGAGAGTAATTGATATTTTCAATAGAATCAAATTTTTTTTGGAAAAGTTGTATGACTCAAGAATTATTAAGATGTTGATGAGAAACATTTAAGATATATTTTATTCAAGAAAAATCACTGGATGACCAAGAATATCTATCTATGTGTAAACATCAAAATATTATCATATCAAATTAAATGATAAAAATACTAGATTTTTAGAAAAAATCATAAGATGATAATTCATTTATATCCATGAAAAAAGGTAAATATATAGTTGAATAGGAATAAGAATCGACTTATTTGTAGGATGTAGATGCTGAAGATAACTTCAATCAAATGAGGACCTTTTTTACAATTAAGCATAATTTAGATAGAAGATAAAAATCAAATAATCCACTAATGTGCTTCAACTATCATGGGTTTGGAAATCTCTCATATGACTGTAAAACGAGGAAATCCAATGTAACTGAGTCTAATGAAGAAGATGACTACTTCAAGAAAAATTATATAAAAATAAAAAAAATGGCGACGATAAGAGAAAAAAGTAATAAGTACTCAAGGAAAAATTGAAGACATCTGATGAGTAGGGAAATTGATGAATCTTATTTATCATTTAGTGGGTTATAAAATGAATTTACTTCTAGAAAATAGATGTGCATTAATGGAATAAATTAAAAATCTAAAGAAAAAAATGGTAGATACAAAAGGTAAATAGAGAACTATGAAAAAATTGTACTTGATTGATAATCTAGATGATACTAATGAGAATAACATAAAGCTCAAGAAAGATAAAAGAAAAATGATAAAGGAAAATATAGAACATTTCAATAAATTGTTGGATCAATAAGGATTCATTATGACTTTTTCATTTCTTCATGTTTGGGGAGATTGTTGAGTCAATAAGGTCTCCTTATTACTCTACCATTCCTTCAGGTTTTCAAAATAACAAACACCTTATCTTAAAAAAATATCATTTAATCTATGTTTTAATTTCATAATGAAATTTTCCTTCCCAATGGAAATTTATCCTTACCATGTTTTTTCATTGTTCATATTATTTCTATGTAGAATTTTTGGTTTTGTTCCCAAAACCTAGGAATATTATATATACTTATATATAGAGAATTTTGTTATTAGGATCTGAATTCAAGTTTTGAATTCACTGAATTCAGACTCCAAACTTTTAGAGTTCAGACTCTGAGTTCCTTGAATTCAGACTCCAAAAATTCTGAGTTCAGACTCTGAGTTCTCTTAATTCGGACTCCTAACTTTCTGAAGTTCAGACTCCAAAATGCTTATGAATTCTGACCCTAAAAATTGTATGTTTAGACTCCTAATTCTTATGAATTCGGAAACTGAATTTCCTTGAAATCCATAATCTGGAATTCTATTGAATTCAGGTTCTGAATTCCTTTGAAGAAAGAATCTGAATATATATGTATTGTAGACACTGAATGGTTTTTTGGATAGACTCTAGACTTCCATTTTTCCTTAAACACTGAAAAATGAATTTTTTTATTCAACCATATTTTTTTACTCATGTTTTGGTTACAAACCAATGTCATGAATTCAGTTTCCAACTATCCATTGATTGAGTGACACATGTACAGGTCCCTCTGAAATTCAAGAAAAAATATGACTGTTTGAGGAGGGAGGTGACTATTGAGAATGTGCCTATAAATAGGAGCTCATTTGAAAGGTCTCATGACACTGATGAACTGTTCTACAAATCTATATATTACATCCTCATGAAGTTATTTCTAGAGAGATACTTTCATGCTTTGTGCATACTAAACATGTTGTTCATAATTGCTTCGTGCGACACCGAATGTTGCTGAGTAAATTCGAGGGCTTCCGGGGATAGGAAGACATAGGTACCGAATACCTTGAAGTTCAAGAGCTTTTGGGGATAGCAATATAGACTCTTATCTTCATATCAATGACTTACCATAGTGTGGGTATGATAGACTTTTTTGAATGTACAAATCAAGGGACCTTTATCCAACGTTGGTGGATACCCTTCTCTTTGGGTTAAAATATTTACTACTTGTTACATGTATTGTTTCATGTTTCCCATTGAATTTTGGTTATTGAGGAATTTATAACTATCTAATACATAATTATACTTCTATACTCTGATTTGTATGATTCTATATGATTTAAGGTAGAATCTTTGTTTTGTAAACTTTTGTTAAGTTTCATTTCCGGAATAACTTTTTCAGAATTACATTCTCGGAATTACATTCCAGAATCAAGAAAGTTTTTAGAAATTAGTGGTTTTGTGAATTTATCTTGTTTAACTTTTTTAAACATTACCATCTTTAAAAGATTCAAAAGATTTTTTTTAAGTATAAAATCCGCCCCCCTCTAGTATATTGAGAATCTACATCACCATTTAGATCCTACAGTTTGTAATAGAGGAGAATATCATACTCCATACCAACCTAACATTTCCTACCAGAGGAGGTCTCTGAAATACTTACATTCACATATAAGTTCTCCTGCTCATGTTTTTCCTTGTTCAAAATTCTCCTTGTTAGGATATTTTTTTCCTTGTTTTCAAACTTTTATTACTAACAAGTTTTTGTGGAATGATTTTTTTCTGAGATGAAAGGAATCAATGTTAGTTCCATATACAACTTAAATCCTACCATACCACTTATTTTTTATGGGAATGATTATGAATATTGGAGATATCATATGAAGAATTTTTTCATTAACACTAGAGTGGACAACTTTGTTTTTCTAACTGGATATTACAAGATTCCTGATAAGGAATTCAAAACTTTTACTAATTAAGAGATGTCAGAATATTAACTGAACTATAAGGTACACAATACTTTGTTGTGTTCCATGACCAGGAATATATATATATCCTGATTTCATCTTGTGAAGCCTCTAATTGTATATAGAAGAAGCTTGTTGTTACACATTTTTGTACTTCCTATGTTATTAAAACTAGAAGAGCTTTGCTTCAAGCTAAGTACCATGGTTTTTAATTTCCTTATAGTGAACCTATTTGTAAGGTACAATAATGATTTGTGACTATAGTCAATAGCTTACAGTCCACAGGTGAAAAAGGTTGGGATGATGGGGCACGTGTAGATATGATTATAGAAATCATTCCTAATGAGTGGGAATCCAGGAGAACATCTATAGATGAAAATAGGAAAGTCTCACAGATTACTCTTGATGATATTTTTGGAACTCTTCTTCCACCTGAGACTATAATGATAAAAGATGATGAGAATGTTATGAAGAAGAATGGGAATGGAAGTGTAGCTTTTACAACAACTTCAAATTATATGAAATCCAAGACTCATGAGGTAATTACTAGATATAAATCTAAGAAGGTTGTTATACATTCCGAATCTGGTGAAAGGTAACATTCTGAGAATGAACGAGCTAATCATTCTTGAAGGATGAACAAGATAGTTGGGAATAAATACTTTTAATATAGATACAATAATAAAGAAAGGAAAGATTATAAATACTCTGAAGTCACTTTTTTTTGAATAAAAAGTAGCTGGACATATAAGGCCTCATTTTCCTATTATTAAGAGAAAATATTTAAAGGAAATGCATTCTGAGTGGAATGTTAATAAGTAATACAATTCCAAAGGTAAAAAGTCTTGAATGCTAATGACGCCTAGAGTTCTAGTTGTGGAGACTCTTATGATGAATCCTCAGATTACGAATCTTCTAGACTGAAGAATCTTGGTCTAATATCCAGACTACTTACTGAAAATAATTTCTTAATGGCTAAGGTACACAATGCTGAATCTATGACCAATGTATCCTTAAATGCTAACAATAATGATAGTAACTACTATGAATCCTCAGATGAATAATCTTCTTCTGATGAAGATAATACTTTACCTACCTTTGAAGAAGTGTCTAGGTTTTCTAAGCTTCTTGAGAATGATAATTCTAATGTAAAGAAAAATCTTGATAATACTTACTCTAGGATTTCTATTCTTATTAATGAAATATATGATCTTTCTAAAGATCTTGATATGAAAACCCTTGACTTTGAAAGTATTTTAAAAAACCTTTAGGAAGTTAATTCTGAGAAGGATAAACTTTCTAGGGATATAGAAAAAGTATTTTCTATGAAAAATGTTTTCGAGCCAATCTCTATAGCTAAAACTAATATTTTGGAAGATAAGAACTTAGTTATTAGACTAAAATCAGAAATATTTTCCTTGAGGAATTTCTTTTCAAATTCTACCTTAGGGAAGGAAAACATTGATAAAATGTATTCTCAAATTCGACCTCTAAGGAATAAATCTGGTTTTGGTTATACATGTTCAAAACCAATTTTTAGTAACAATTATGTTGTTCCTCAAAGTGCTTCATTCTTCACTAAGTGTCAGTGTGGTGGGAATTGGCCAAAAAATTATTCCTTAAAAAAACTCAGTCTTTAGGCATTCATAAAGCTTACCATGTTTTTTTCATTGTTCATATTATATCTATGTATAAATAACTGTTTCATATCCAAAACATCGGAATATTATATATACTTAGATATAGAGCATTCTGTTATAAGAATATGAATTTAGGTTCCGAATTCTCTGAATTCAGACTCTGAACTTTATGAGTTCAGACTCCGATTTCTCGGAATTCATAATCCAAACATTCTGAGTTCAAACTATGATTTCTCTAAATTCAAACTCCAAACATTCTGAAGTTGAGACGCCGAATTATTATTAATTCAGACACTGAACTTTTTAAGTTCATACTCTTAATTCTTTTGAATTCAGACTCTACATTTACGTGAAATCAAGACTCCGTAATTCTATAGAAATCAGGTTATGAATTCATTTGAATACAGAATCTGAATATCTATGTGTTATAGACACCAATGGATTTTTTTTAGACACCATACATTCATTTTTCATTAAACTCTAATAAATAAATTTTGATAACAAACCATATTTTTGATTACTCATGTTTTGGTTATAAAACTATGTCGTGCATTTAGTTACTAACTAACCGTTGTCTTAGTGAAAAGTGTATAGGTCCCTCCGAAATTCAAAGAAATATTTGACCATTAGAGGGGGAAGCCGACCTTTGAGAATGTGCTTGTAAATAGGATCTCATTTGAAAGAGATCATGACTTTGTTGAGGTGCTCTAAAACTCTAGAGATAAAATGTCGTTGAAGTGATTTCTAGAGACATACTTTCATTCTTTGGGCGTACTGAACATCTTGTTCAGAATTGCTTCGTGCAACTCCAAATGTTGCTGAGTACATTCAAGGGCTTCCAGGGATAGGAAGACAGAGGTGCCAACTACCTTGAAATTCGAGGTCTTGCGAGGATAGAAAGACAGACTCCGATCATCGTATCGAGGGCTTACCCTGGTGTGGGTAAGACATACATTCTTGAAATTATAAATCAAGGGACCTTTATCCAGGGTTGTTGGATACCATTATCTTTGGGTTAATAAATTTATTACTTGTTACTTGTATTGTGTCAAGTTTCCCACTGCATTCTAGTTGTTGTGTCAAGTATGCCTATCTTATACTTATACTTTTATTCTCTGATTTGTAAGGTTCTATATGCATTAAGGTAGAATCATTGTAATGTAAACTTTTTTATGTTTCATTTCCAGAATCACTTTTTCAGAATTATATTCTTGGAATCACATTTTCAAATTCAATAATGTTTGTAGAACATAGAGGTATTGTGAATTTATCTTGTTTGGATTTGATAAAAATTTCCATGTTTAATAGTTTCATATGAATTTTTTATTGTATACAATTCACCCCACCTCTTGTATATTGAGCATCTACATCATCATTTAGATCCTACAGTTGGTAACAGAGGAGAATATCAAACTCCATAGCAACCTAACATAAAAAAGAGACATTTCTTAAAGAGATAAGAGGATATGTGAAGAATGTAGATGAATTAGAAATGTAAAAATATTCTAAATAGAATTCACCTAGAAGAGAGGAATTAAAATATTATGAAACTGATTTCATTGAAGGGAACAAACAAAACCAGGTGTAGATAGATAAACATGAAAAAACAATGAATAATTTAGATGAAAAACCTGTATATAATGAGTTAAAATTATCTAACACTTAGTCTATGTTCCATTCGGTTCAAATTTATTGGAAGAAGATGAATAAGGACTTCACTAAAGCTGGTGTGCTCAAGGTTGAATCTTCTGAAGCTACTGAGAATAAGGGTAAGGGTTCTTTGTATAGATAATTAATGTTAATATACATTATATATTTATGAATATTTAGGCTTAAGAGACAAGACTATATATAGAAAGACCAAATAACAAATGAAAAAACATCATCCATACACGAAGAGTTGAAAAATTCAGATAGAAGGTTTCCTCCTTTGTTGAATCACGCAAAATCTGTAAAAAGTCATCAAAAAATAATAATTGGAGAATGATTATTATTAATGTTTAAGATAAAATTTTAGTGGACACTACTAGTGTTGTGGGTATTTTGGTAATAAATATTATTCATGCCAGTATAACACAATACATTTAGGAATGAGGTAGGAATCATGGGGGATAATTTCTGAATAGATGAGATTATATTATAACAAATAATGGACCGTGACCAAAACATCATTTAAACTATCATCAGAAACAAAATTTAAAAATTTTAATGTAGTTCATGGAATATGCGGTTAATAATGTCACAATTATTAGAAATGAAGAGTTAGCTCACCATGTGATATTTCATACAATAAAAATGTGAAGAGGGATGGTGAAATATGTGACAAGACTAAAAAATTAGATAAAATCAAGAAAGAATTTTTATTTATTTGTTCTGATCAACTAGATAATGGTAAAAAAATATGTAAGGATCACAAACCCATTGAGGAAGAAACCAATCAATGGGTGATAGTTACATATGTTGAAGTAGATGAGAACACGTCTACAAAAATGACTTTAAAATCATTAAGTTTAAAAGGTGTGAAGAAGCTAGGAATGGAATATTATATTTTATGAAAAATATACCATCACAAGAAGAAGGAAAATAGAATATATGGAATGCTCAAATATATTATTCTAGTATTGATGAGGAAGATACATCCACTTCAAAAGTAGAATTTTATGAAGAAAAATTAGTCAAATACTCTAACAATCCCAAGAATGGAGAGATATCTCAGGATTAATCTAAGAAGAATAAGAAGAATAAATCTATTTGTGATGTTTTGAAATGATATACCATGGATATAACTATTTATGTTGTTTGTCAACCTGTGGGGTTTTTTGTTTCCATCCAGTGTTTTGTCATTGAATCGCAAGGCTATCTATATTGTGTTGTCCAATCGGGAGGCCCATGCCATGGACCAGTGTAAAATCTCGATATCTATGTGTCGTTTGAGATTTAAACTATTCATATGGTTGATGGATGATCATTCGGGGAGAGACTCCTCAAGAGTAGCGATCTGGGCATGCCTTCCTCATTTACTTGTCCCTTTCAAGAATGGGGTCTTTTGTGCAGTATACGAGACTTGTTGGGATCTTACCTATTCGCTAATGAGAAACATATGCACCCAGAAGATGCATAAGTGGAGTTGGTGTGTATCGAGATAGACATTGATCTCCTGCTAAGATCTTATTTTCTCCTCTATGTTGAGGGGTGGTGGAGTGGTCTCACATCTTGTTCTATCTAGCGACTCCACAATTCTGGACAAGTTGTCCCATCCATGGCCGCGTTCTACCATAGTTTTGTAAATGACATCATTAATAGGTGAAAGGAAGACCAGTAAACATTTTCCATAATAATGAGGATCTGAATTTGAAATATAAGGATTTCACCCTATTGATTTTATATGATCTAGGTTTTCTCGATCTAGGAAAGGTAGTTCCCCTCCCTTCCCCTTCTCTGGTAGACCCAGCTTCATCTGATTTGAAGGAAGATCAACCTAAAATGGTAGGCCCTAAAAGATCTACCATGGTTTTGTTCAATAAAAATTTGAGACCCTCTCTCAGGATACCCTTTAGGACCTAGGCCCCTCTCGTACATTTCAATTTGTATTCCCCATGTGGAACAGTGTATCATTTCATGTACCCTCATCTCTACCTCTCATTTTATATTAGATAAATCCCCCCCACTGAATGAGTGTTTTTCAAGCCATATATTCAAATATCTTCTTCTACTCAAGTGATATCATATCCCTCTCTGAGGGCATAGAGATGTTTTCTAGAGAGTGATCGAGGATTTATATTATCACCTGAGTTTAAATCCAGGTCTCTTGCATCCTTTGGTTTGAAGGTGTTGGGAACCTTCCTAATTGGCGCACCACATAACACCTCCCCAATTGGAGCACCATGTGGTCTCATAAAATAAGGTGAAACTCGGTTTAATAACACATGAATTAATTCATGTGGTGAAACTATTTTTATGTAGAGACTTTATTTGGAATAGACTCTATTTCATATATAGGGAGGCAGTGATAAGGTATTTCGACACACCAACAACACCAAGAGAAAATCACATTTTTGATCACCTTTCTTCGAAAACCATCATTCCTAATATCTATCATTGATTCATTTTTTTATTCATGAGTATCACTTTTGATATCTCTTCCATTTATGGGGATTCTATACTATTTACCTATTGATTTTTTTGGATTGCTTTTTCTGTACTAGGTCCCATGGTTTTCCCAATTTAGTTTCTCCACATAAAAAGTTCTGTTGTTAACATTATATTCTGCACTTATTTTTTTAGTCCATGTGAATCCTCTTTTGTTGGGAAAGATTTTATTTTCTTTTGTGTGTTCAATTTCCGGTTGCTTGGGAATTATTCACTTTTCCTTTTTCCCAACATCTTTTATCAAAGGGTTTGGTTATTTATTTTATATATATTATGGAGGCCAATTACAGTCAGATGATTATGTTTAATGGTCCCATCTACCAGATGTGGCGACTTATAATAAAGGATCTTATTTTTTTCAACAGAAAGAATCTTCCAGTGTTTAATACCTATAAGTTATAAAGGATGCATATAAATAATGAGCATTCGAGCATGATATTGGTTGTGGCTTCATTTTCCAATGGGTCCAAGAAAATGTGATGAACCACATTTTCAACATATCTCATGCCAGAACATTGTGGGAGAATCTTGGGATAACCCGCACATCCTAGATGGGAAATAATAAATTCATTCTTCTAAAAAATGATGAATTTGAGGTACAAAGAATTTATGTATATTTCTTGATACTTAAGTGAATATCAAGTATGTTTTGGTCAGTTTTCTAGAATGGGTATCAATTTTTAAGATGAAGTTTTAGCTCTTTTACTGCTTAACAATTTACCTGATTCTTGGTAGAATTTACATGTTACTATAACTGGTAATAATCCTAATGTTTCTTCGAAATTTAGTTTTGTAATGTCTTCACTTTTAAATGAGGATTTTAGGAGACATATTCTGGATAAATCGTCTTTAGAGCATTTAGTCACAGGGAACATGGGGAGAAGCTAGGACCAGGTACATAACAGTTGAGGTAAGAGAAGAGACAGAATATAATCCAAATCAAAGTAGAGAGATTTTGAATTTCATCATTGTGGTAAGAAGAGGCATGTTAAGAAATTTTATTACAATTTTAATAGATAGAATAGAATGAAGGAAAATCCACAGAAGAAAAATGGCGATGGATATGATCATGTAACCACCACTACAGGGGGTGACCTTGTTATTGTTTATGTCTCCATTAATATTTCTTTTGATAATTATTGATGGATTGTTGAAAGTGGTACATGTTTTCTTGTGACATCAATGAAGGAGTTATTTACATCTTATATCCCAAGTAATGTTGAGATTTTGAAGATCGTCAATGATGGGCATGCTGACTTTATAGGTATCAAGACTTTTTGTTTGGAGAATAGTACTAGAAGTAAGTTGATTCTGAAGAATGTTCAACAAGCACCAGAGGTTCATTTGAATCTTATTTATACCAGTGTTATTGATGATGAAGGGTTTATTAGTAATTTTGGTGATTTATAATGGGATATTTCAAAGGGCTCTTTTATTGTGGATCGAGGTAAGAAGCATCTAGGTTTTTATTGGACTTGTGCTTATATTTATTGGGATACTGCTTGCGTTGTTGAGTGCAATGTTTCATCCATGTTATGGAATAAGGGACTCAGTCACATCAGTGACAAAGGGATTTGATGTTTCTCCCAGATAAATCTTTTATTAGATTTTAGGAGTTTCAAATTATAATCATGTGATCATTTGATGGATGGGGAAAAAAGAAGAGTGAGTTTTATTAGTCATCCTCCACACAGGAAGGTACAAGTACTTGAATTTGTACATTCTGAAATTTGTGGTCTTTTGAAATCTAAAAAAATTAGTAAGAGTATTGATTATGTGAAATATATTAATTACTACACATTTAATATCTGGGTTTATATTTTGAATGAAAAAAAAGTAGGTGCTCAATTTTTTTAAGCAATTTCATGTTTCTCCTAAGAGTGAATCAGGAAAGAAATTGAAATGTATTCGCACTGAAAATGGAGGAGAGATTATTTTGGTGTTTTTGATTAGTATTGTTGGTAAAAAGGTATTTGGAATTAGATGACACCTCCCATGTCACCTCATCCGAATAGTGGAGCTGAGCGGATAAACATGACATTATTGGAAAGAGTTCATTGTGTGCTTCCAGAAGCTCTATTTCCTTGACATTTTTTGGGTGAAACTTTACTTAATGTTATTATATTATAAATATATCACATGTGGTTGCTTTGCAGATAAACACTCCTGACAATTTTTGGTATAGGAAAGAGATCATGAATGATCAGTTGAGTATTTTGGGTTGCAAGGCTTTTGTTCATGTTCCTAAAGATGAGAGATCCAAGATGGTTAGTAAGACATGTCAGGGTATTTCTATTGACTATGGACACGATGCGTTTGGATATAGGTTCTTTGATGTTATTTGGAAGAAAATTGTTAGAATCCAAGATGCAGTGTTTAAGTAGGATCCGACTACTGTAGACATTGATAAGGTGGAAAAATTTTCTTCTCCAACTTTTGATTGTTTTTTCAATCTTGATCCAGTTTCTAATTCACATTTACCTCATATTATTGATTATAATGATCATGTTGATGTATAGAATGATACAAAGGGTGAATAGGAAGGAGTTTTTGTTTTGGATGAACCTTTTTTTTGATGATCTAGTTTTAGGTGTAATTAATGAACCCAAAGTTCCACTCCAGAGTTCTTCTCAGCATCGTACAATTTCAACTCAATATTCAATTACTTAGTATGTGATCCATGCCGAAGGGGGAGAAACAGAATATTTTGATGAGGCAATAAAGAGTGAATATAAGGACAAAAGTGTTTTGGTAATGGATGATGAGATGAAATCATTGCCCAAAAACCACTCATTTGAGATTGCAAAGTTATCGGTAGGTAAGAGAGCATTGCAAAATCAGTTGATTTATTAGATTAAACATGAAAAATCTAGTTGTATTCCATGATTCAAGGCAATGTTAGTTTTTAAGGGATTATTCGGAAGATAGCAATTGATTTTGATAATATTTTCACACCTATTGTCAAAATTGCTTCCATTCTGGTTGTTCTTGGTTTGGCTACTAGTTTGGATCTACAGATTGAGTAGATAGATGTGAAGATAGCTTTCCTCCCTGGAGATTTAGAGGAGGAGATTTATATCGAGTAGATAGAAGGTTTTAATGAAATAGGTAATAAAAAACATGTTTGTGAATTGAAGAATAGTGTGTGTGGTTTCAATCAAGCTCCAAGGTACTGTTATAAAAAGTTTGAATATGTAATTTTTCATCAGTGATTCAGGAAGATGTCTTCTGATCACTGTGTTTTGGTTTGGAGATTTACTGATGTAGATTTCATTATAATGTTGATTTTTGTTGATGATATGCTCATTTGTTTCTTGATACTTCTAGAAATGATAAATTTAAGAAGGATATTTCTCATCCATTTACGATGAAAGATTTTGGGCAAGCATGGAAGATTATTAGCATGACGATCTCCCATGATACGGTGGCCAAAAAATGTGGTTATATTTGGAGAGATACAATGAGAACGTTCTTCAGATATTTTATATTAACATAGATAAAGAGGTTAGTACTCTTCTCGCTTTACATTTTATGATCAACACTAGTTAGTAACCTTCTAGTGATAAAGAGAGAGAAGAGATGAATGACATACCTTATTCATCTGTCGTTAGTTGATTGATGTATGCAATGGTATGTACTAGACCTGATATAGCTCATGATGTTTGTGTGGTTAGTCACTTTCTATAAAATCTAGGTAGTTAGCATTATATAGTAGTAAAGTACATATTTTGTTATCTTTGTGGTAGTTCTGATATGAGATTTTGTTTTAGAAAAGGGGAACCTATCCATTGTGGCTTTACAGATTCAGATATGGTAATATATATCTATTTTAGAAAGTCTACTTCAGGATATTTGATAACCTTTATGGGGGGGGGCTTTGTCTTGGTAGTTTAGATTGAAGTGATGTGTTGATTTATCTACCACATAGTCAGAGTTTTTTGTAGCTACAATTGCAAGAAAATTATTATTGTGGATGGAAACATTTATTCGATAGCTCAATTTTAATTAATGAAAGTGTGTTTTATTTTTAGATAGTTAGAGTGATATTTTTTTGGGAAGGAATTACACTATTCGTGAGAGGTTGAAACATATCGATATTTGATATCAATGTATCCTAAAATTCCTCAATTCGAGATATTTACAGCTTGATAAGATCCACACTGATGAAAACAGGTCAAACATGTTGTCCGAGAGTTTACCAATAAGAAAATTTGAAAAATGACGACTGATTTTAGGGTATTTGGTGATCCCCACTTTAGATAGAGGGGGAGTTTATTGGGTGCCTTCATGATTGGTTCACTATGTATCACCTCCTCAGTTGGAGAAACACACGGTCTCATAAAAGAAGTAGAAATGTGGGTCAAGACCACATAAACTAATTCACATGGTGACATGCTTTTTATGCAAGAAATTATTTGATGAAGATTCTTTTTCTATATAACGATCCAGAATAAATGACTTTCAACTCACCAACAATACTGAGAGAAAACACATTTGGTTATCATCTTTCTTAGATGATCATCTTTCATGATCTCCATTATTTATTCATTACTTTTATACTTACATATTACATCTCAGATCCCTTCCAGTTTTGTTAGTCTTAACCTTTTACGTCTTGATTTTAGTGGATCTCTCTTTCTGGACGAGGTCTCATGGCTTTTCCCTTTTAGGTTTTCCATGTAAAAATTTCTGGTGTGAACTTTATATTCTGCATTTATTTTTTTTGGTCTCTATGCATCCACTTTTTGAGGAGAGATTTTATTTTCCGCTGCACATTTGGATTTTAGTTGTTTGTGTGTTCGTCGCATTTTCGACTTTCCCAATAGAAGGTTGAACATTGAGAATGAACCAGGTCGAAATCTAAATCAATGGTGTAATCCATGTAATTTTAGGGAATGCAGTTTCATGGGTATGAGAAAAATCCATATTGATTAATGCTCTATGACTGTCTTGCTCATATAGAACTATCATGGGATAGGATCTTGAGTAAATTCTGATTTTTTTTCTTGAGAACTTCATAACAATTATGTCTATATGGTTTCATTCCGAAAACCTAAATAATAATTAAGTATAATCAATTATTATCCCTACCATATAAGAGTGAATTTATTCTTATAGGGTAACCCTCACACCTCACATATATCTCTGTTCTGGAAGGATTTTGTCTTAGTTTATCTAATTTAATTTTTTCATCAGTTTTTTAAAACAAAAATCGTAGTGGGGTCTCATATTTTTTCCTTATCAGTTTTTGTAATAAATGGTACACACATGCATGCGAGGATCTATAGAGGAATTTAAGCTTATTCAACCTAGGTTACTCTACCTAGTTAGTAGGAGGTGGCTTCAACATTATGGCAGACCTGATGGAGAAGAAAGGCGATAGATACATTCTATGGAGAGAATGACTATATTTTGATTAATTGATTTCCATTTGGGGGAAATTGATATCAGTTTTATTAGGGATACATATACATGGTGTAACAACAATAGAGGGGATTTTTGGACTTGGTGTCTCCATGATCTGTTCCTAGTAAATGGGGATTACATATCAACATTATTAGACATAATAATCACCCATTTAATGTGCAACCTATTAGACCACTCGCCACTCCATATCTCTATGGAATCAAGGACTGATAGGGATGAAAGTTTCCAGTTTTCTCCCTTATAGGAGGAGGAATGAGGGTTTCATGATGTCGTTCTGGTATCATGGGACAAACATTATTGGGGACAAGAATGGATTATTATTCACAATAAACTATGGAAACATAGACGTACTCTTATGTCATAGAGAATGAATCCACATGTGGTTTGGATATAGAGGTGTTAAATAGATGTGTTGAATGGATAAAGGGAAGAGTTATGAATGAATGGGATGCATAATTATTTGTTGTGATGTGAAGTATGGAGAATTTTCTATATGAGGTGATTTTGAAACAGTAATGAATTTTTATGAATGTTTAAAGATCACGTGGCTCTGAATGTTGATCAAAAAACCAGATTATTCCAAGCATGCATTAAAGAAAAACATAAGATCATAAAAACTAACTTACTCGTGGAGGATGGGCCCTATTCAATTGATCAATAGGCGGTTGGAGAGATGATGGATGATCACTTTATATATCTACTAGTGGGTCCAAATGAACTTTTACTATGAGGATATCCAAGGTGTCTGATAGAGATATTTTACATCATTCATTGCAGAGTTACAAAGGTTGATATTTAGGTGTCAAAGGAATTCTCTGATGAGGAGATGTCTTTGATATAGCTAGGACTCTCAATCTATAAATTGTTCTAGGACCTAATGGTCTCATGGTCTCTTTCTACAAGCTCTCTTGGGATGTCTTAAATAGGTACTTGATCAAGGAAGTGCAAGATTACATCCATGGTGGTAACCTACCACATGTTTTATGTGCCCATAAAATTTTCATGATGTCAAAGGAGAAGGATTTGCTGTCTCTAAATCGATATAATCTAATCAACATGTGTAATATTCTGTATAAGGTGTTGGAGTGCATCCTTAACAAGAGAGTGGAATCATATCTTCCATGATAGAAAGATGATGACAAACAGAAGTTCATAAAATGCTGAAAATTTCAAGGGGCAATAGGCTCGACTCAAAAGGTGATCATAGAGATAAATGAGAAGACCTTATGGAGAAATTTGTTCATCATTTTGGACATCAAAAAGACTTATGAGAGGGTCTAGTGGAGCTTTTTGATAGGGGCCCTCTCATGAATGGGGTCCTCCCATTAGGTGATTGATATCTTATTTAGGTGGTTCATCACATCCTATATATTAATATCTTTCATGGGAATGTGGTTTGAATTTTTCAAGTCGATATGGGGTAAAATACAAGGAGATATACTCTCTCACTCATTAGTTATTATATACTAGGACATGTTGAACTATTGTATTAAACAATTCATATGTTTTATAATTATTCTCCAATATCATAATAGGGATTTGGATGGATTCATATCCCTTCTTATGTTTGCAAATGATACTATCATATTTTTCAATTGTTGTGAACATATATCCAAGGGATCAAGTGATCCTTTTAGGAATATTGTACCTAGAGTGGAAAAGTAATCAACTGGGATAATATTCTCTTTTATAGAGCATGTAACTGCTCGTATAAAAGGGTCAAAGCCATTTAATGAAGGATGTAAATGCATAGATGGTCATTCCTAATGGATTATTTGGGTGCCCAAGTGTCCTCGAATATACTTCACATCTATAATTTTGATACTTTTATTGACTAGATAATGGGTTGTGTCCTAAATTGAAAGAATGTGCTATTATACTTCGAAGGGGGAATTACCCTAGTCAACAGTGTTCCCTCACTGATCCTAATGCATGAATTATCTACCCTAAATGTTCCAAGACGGTGATAACCAACATGGTGAGAATGATATCCTCTTTATTTTAGGAAAACCAAATGTATGGAAAACACTATTTGGTTTCGTGTTAAAGGTTGTAGAGACCCCATTATGGGGTTGTAATCAATGTTTTACGTGTAGATAGAGAAATGCATGGTCTACATAGAATGTTATAATGGGATACAATTGAGGGAAATTTGTTGTGGTCTAAAAACTTGTAATACTAGTATGGGAATGATGTAATCACAATGAGATAAAGACACTCATCCATCTAGAAAATGATTCAGACATACAATGACTTCCTTCAGAAGCATACATGATAGATTGAAGGTAATGGTGACACAAGGTTGTGCTATAAAATTGGGTGCGCCTGAAACTTGGATTTCCAAGGTTCCCATCATCAGACATTACTTCTCGAGGGGATAGTGAACACCTAATATTCATACAAGATACCCTCAGTTAGCACCAGAATTCAATTTTTGATAGTATAATGTTATGAAAATAGTCAGAAAAATGTTTCTACACATTTTATTCTTTATGAGTGTTCTTAGATGGAGATATTCATACCTTCTAGGTTGATCAAAATAAACATGATGTTTGGTGTGAGACACTATGATATAAGTAGATCACATTAAAATTTAAATTTTTTTTTTGGTGATTTAGGAATAAGGTGATTTCAACCAAGGAGAATGTATAATGTATTGGTGTAAAACTAGACTCCAGGTTTCAGTGCTGTAGGGAACTAAAATATGAAACTATCGGGCCCATATTTTTTAATTTGACTGGGCATTGGAAGTGTGGCATGTGTTTGAGGATTTACCAAGGTGGAGGTGTCATGATGTAGTTCTTGAGACCTTCATCCAGTGGTGGTTCTAATGAGTGGGAAATCCAATTCTAGACATGAAGTCTAGAGAAATCATGTTTTATACAATATTATATTTACTTTTTATTTTAAATAATGAAGCGTTTCTTAAGAAAATATTCGGGACTAGAACAATTATCTTATTTAAAACCCAAAATCTTATTTTGGAATTTGCTTAGATGTGCAAAGACTGGGAGACATCCCCCTCCCTCAGACCTCTTCTAGGCTCTGGTTCCTTCCCCAATATAGAAATCCATGTTGTACAAGGGAAATGGGTTTGGTGTAAACCACCTCAATAGAGTATAAAACATAAAAATAGAAGGTCCTATCTCTTGGGAATCACATGAGGTGGAAGGTTGATAAGGTAAAAGTGGGTCTTAGATTTATAGGCTTTCTCTACTTAATTAGTAGGATGTGACACTCTCCAAGATGAAGCTCATGCTTTGCTTACGGGCATACAATTATGTAAGAATATGAAAATTTTATTTTCATAATTTGATACAGTCTCTTTGAAAATTTACAACATGCTTCTCAGAAAAGGAATGACCCCTTAGACCATTGAGTACTCTTTCATAAGGTGAAAGGGGTTTTTGAATAATAACATCAATAGATCCCATATATAGCATGAAAGAAATACAGTTTCTAAGTTCACATGATTTGAAGGAGACTCAATGTTAATGAATCTCCAATTTATCAATCATAATATCATTTCCTCTACAGAGGGTTAATTTTGTTATAGTAGATTATCTCAACCTCCATAATTACATACCTCCACGATGTGGGTTTCTACTTGTAGTTGCTTCTCATTCTTGTCATGATAATAAAATAACAAATTTTTTGGAGTGAAGGGTATGGATGAACTATTGAGGGGGGGGGATTCTTTATATAATGTTATTAAATGTTTACTACATAGTGAATGTGGATGTTTTAAGTAGATTTAGAAAATTGGAAGATGAGGTTTTTAGCACAATTTTATTTATTGTTCATAGTTGTTTTAATAATACCAATTTAGGGGGAGTTCATGTTTGATGAAATCATGATACAAATGGGGATATATATCATTTTAAACTGATAATTCTAATGTGTTTATTGAATTTTTTGTAGAATTTAATATTTCATTGATAAAATGGATTATTTTCAATCCCTTTTATGACAGTAAAGAAATCTTGAGCATGATCTAACATGCATGATGTGTTATGGATAGCTTAGACATCCTTGGTTGTATCTCTATTTTCTTCTACACTAGGTTATACCATGTAAACTTAGATTTGATTAACTAAAGACCCTTTTCTATGATAACAATGTTAGACCACTCCTCTCTTTTAATTAATAATGAAAATTTTCATATAAGGGAGATAACCATAATTTTGAAAAGAAATATGAGTTGAGATGACCCCATTTACGCTTTATATATTGATTTTATATAAGGGAAGAAGTTTTAAACCACATATTGACTTGATTGATATATATTGATATAGGAAATTGAATAAAAATTGGGTTATTATTATGGAACCTATATTACATTTTTTTCAATAAGTCAAAATGTATTGGTGGATGAAGTGGGGATACATTGAGAAACATTATGGATACATCTAATAGAATTGTATTTCATTCTTGGAAAATTATCCATGAAAACTCTAAAGATTTTTGAGGTGATATTATGTTTAAAAGACTTATTTCATTGATGAATTTTTTTTACCACAATATGAAGAAGAATATTTCCCCAAAAAATAAAGTTAATTGCATGGAGGGGGTTTGAAGGAGGCTTTTAAAATTGTATTTAATATTTTTATAAAGATTTTATAGACTTTTCATGGGACATTATTTACAAAATAATTATTTTAATTATTATATTCTTTATTTATTTATATTTGGCCTCACAAAAAAATAGTTTCCAACAACAAGCCCCAAACGAATAACCCTCAATTATGCTTCGGGGGACCAGAGGGTCAAATCCCATGTTAGAACGAACCAAAGGAGGCCACATGGTAGATATGAAGTACGTTGACCATGTATATGACCACAGGAGAATGCCTATTTATATGGTACACATGGGTATCCTGCATTGGGGAAGTAGAGCATTTTTGGGCCCGCTAGGTGAGGTTTGGCCTATGAGGTGTGGGAGAAAGTGGCAAAGGGCCAGGAAAACCCAAATAAATCTTTATAAGGATTTGGTGAGAGTTTTAATAAATGGAATAGGAAAATTGATATCTTATTCTATGTGGGATATAATCTCATGGTTATTTTTCAGGATTTATTTAAAATTCATAAATATCAAGCACTACACGATCAAGGAATTCACTGTCATCTGATGGATCTTGTATATAACATATTCTAATATGGTGTTTGTATTTAACCTTCATCCATTGAAGGGTTTCCTAATGATCTCAAGACAACTAGCCATATACCTAAACATATATAAGGATTGAGAAAAGGTATAATGAAGTGAACGAATGTATTAAACTTCATCATCCATGAATATTAAAATTTTGATGGATATTTAAGTCAAAGGAATAAATATCATGAACCCAAAAACCCATCACTATATGATATTAAGATCAATTGACTCAAAGGTGAAAATCAATGAGCTATTGCAGGAAGGTATCATGAGAAAAAAAATACAATCACCATGACATTCCATGATGTTCATGGATCAGGTGATAGTTGGGAGAGAACCATAAAGCATAATAATGATCTTGAACACATCTTCGATCAAAAAAATATTTTATTTTTTTTGGAATTATTTCATGACCTATTCAGTATCATCAGACATAGTTCTATTGAGGGATCATATGATTAAAAAATTAATAATGAAAAATAATCACATGGCAATGTGATCATCCTAGAAATGAAAGAATAATATAAAAGATTTGACATTCAATATGATATTCCAAAGTCATTTTGTATTTAAATGAGTCCTCATAATTCCAAAAAATAGAGATGGGTGTGTAAACTCACCTATATGAATTGAGGAACATCCGAGAGTTCAGTTTCTGAAAAAAACCCTTGACACCTCTTCTGAAAATAGTAAACTTGTGTGACCTGTTCGCATGAAGGAAAATGAATCCATCATGGTCCAAATACATGAAGAAGATTCATCTAACTAAATTGAATACATAAATGAGTTTCTCGCATGTCTTCTGATCTCGTGAAGACATTTAAGAAGGAACCTACAGGCACAACCAATGGTTCTTGATGGTCATATCATAAATAATATGTTACTTATGAAAAGTTACATGAGATGAACCATCATAAAACCTGTGTCACATGAATGAGATCTTGGAAAATTGATTATGTGAGGCACCTATTTCTTATGAAAAATTATTGGGATGGCTATCACGGACAGACTCTTGTCTTGTGAATGAACCTCTAGACAGTGTCCTGGTTATATAAAGCACAAACATGGATCACTTTAGATATCATGTGAACTCTACACATAATGTATGGATGAATTACTAGGTTATGAGATAGTTGAGAAGAAATATCATGTGAAACTAAATTTATTACGAAATGTATATATGTACAGGAAGAGATATTGCATGAACCTTTTTTTTGGTAAAATGACATAAAAGGAGAAAAGACCTTTCATTCAACCCTTCCACATCATGTAACCCATGTACCATACTTGATAAACATACATTGATTTTGAACAAAAATATAGGTAGGATAATAAATGGGCGTTTGAAATATTTTATATTAAATAATTGATTTGATAAAGAACATAAAATAAAGATAATGATAGAAGGTCAGGTTAAATGTTCATGCACCATGCATTATCAACTACATGGATGAATAATGTTTGAGAATTCAAGAAGGTAGACTAAGATGATATTTTGAAAAATATTCACTACATATAATATTTTTGATGAATTTTGGTGCCCCAACTCCATATATTAGTTGAGGCTGGGACTTCACTAGAAGGAAGAACGCTCCCAGGAATACATGAATTGAGGAAAATAATTAGATACAGGTGATTAGAGATATTTGATCAAGACAAGTAGGGTAAAAAAGTACAAGAGAAAGAAAATTTGATATTTTAATCTAGAATTATCATAGAATAATATTAGAAGATTATTCTACATTGGATAAATCCTTGAGGAAAGGGGGAATTCTATCAGTTAGAAATTAGAGAAGGAGAAGTCTCCTGTCTAATTCTGGAGAATAATTCTCTAGTGCAGATTCTGGAGTAGGCCAGTGTGAGTTATAGTACCACTATCGGATGAAGTAAAATGAATCTCTTAGGTGGATTATATAGAGGTGAAATGTGATTATATATTGAACATTGTGGGTTATTATTATATTATAGAAGAAAACCCATTTTTGGGCGAATAACCAACATGATAAAGAGTAAGTATTTATATCGAACCTTATAAAATATTATATTACTTTCCTTTATATTTATATTATTATTTGTGGAATGTCTGAGAAACACAATAATATTATATTAAGGCTTCAAATATCCACCAAGGATTAATTTAAAAGAAAAATTTTGTAGAAAGAAAAATGAATCATTGATTCATCCCTTCCCCTCTCTGTGATCTCACACAGATCTTGCCACTTCATTTTTAATAAATGGGGTTTTTATTCAAAAATATAAAATATAATATTATAATATTTATTTTTATAAAATATATATCACTTTTGAAATCATCAATTATATATAATCCAATAGTGATTTTTCCTAATTTTCATCGATAACTAAATTTTTGAGTTCAGATTATATATAGTATAATGATATGGTGTGTTTTATAACATCATAATGAGCCCAATGTTATGAAATATGTGACATAAAATGTATCCAAGACCAAATAAATATTTCCTATTTAAAATATTGTCTTTTTAATGTTGTTTTATGATTTATATAAACCCATCATGAATCCTCCAAAACATAAACTATATTTTATGGTTTTGAAATAAATTGTTTATTAACATGGCTCACATCCACATCACCAATGGTGTAATTTTAATTAAATTAGTTCCTAAACATTTACAAAAAATTAATACAACTTCACATTGATAGAAACGATGGAAAAAACCATGGTATGAAATTTGGTCTTTATTACTTTATCATATAGATTCCAAAAGGAGGGTTTTAAAATTAATATGGAATTCACCTAACTTTTCATATAAAAACCCACCCACAAAATTATTCATATTCACTAAAAACTATTTGATAACTAAATTACACATACATTACCTCTCTATATCCTTCCCTAGGTTACCCATGGTCTTAATAATCTCCTAAAAATATTTTTGAAATGCCCCTTCAATGTAAGGGATCCTCTCCTAATCTTCTTTATTCTGAAACCTTCTTTGTTTTATTCTTTTAAATTTAATATTTTTCATGTTATTTCATGTTATTTCATACACCTACTATTATCCTCATTATTTATGAGTGATGAGAGACCCATTTTACTCCAATTAAACCCTTCTATGCATATTTATGTATCATAGTTATGCTTTTGAAATTATCCTATGATATTTCATGACAAAAAATTATGTAGTGTATAACGATCCCTATTTCCACCCAAGGTTATTAACCATGATATACCAATAATTCATTTATTAGGGTATTCCAGGTATTTATATCGGTCTCCTTAATCATGGTGTTTAATGTTATGATATACTTCCCTAAGCAGTATGATATATATGGCATGCATATGCATATACATAATCTGAATGGGATAGGTGTGATTGGAATTATAAATCCATACAATGCATTGGGTAATGTTTTTATCTCATGAGATTCCATGTATAGTGCAGGAGAGGTTATCCTAATCACATTGTTAGGTTTTACTAGAAGTTATCCTTGACTTATTCTTAA
The DNA here is from genome assembly GCA_963277665.1 of Viscum album. Lineage (NCBI taxonomy): Eukaryota > Viridiplantae > Streptophyta > Magnoliopsida > Santalales > Viscaceae > Viscum > Viscum album. The sequence continues at coordinate 35,508,420 of OY728163.1, forward strand.
TACATGTTTTATATTGTTGAAACATTTCCATGTTATCATTATTCTATCATATTATATCATGATTCATTTTTCAATATTATGATTATTACCCTTCTTATGGTACCATAATATGCCTCATATCTCATATGTGCTTATTTAACTTATTTTATTATCTGTTTATTAACTTACATGAATTTGTACCATCTACCATAAAATTATGGCCTTTTCAATCATCTATAAAGAGCATGGTGTTTTTAAAGATCCACCATTATTATGGTCATCATAAATTAAAAATAAATATGGTTATTATTTAGAATATTTCATTTCATACTAGTTATATACATTAAAATTTCATAGTAATTCCATTTGTATTTATTGATGCACCATTTGATTTTATCGATTTAATGAATAGGGTATTCAATGTTTATCTTGATAATTATATATTGTTAATTATTGATGATATATTGGTCTACCATAAAAGCATTGAGGTCAATGATAATCACTTGAATATTATTCATGGGTCCCATAAAGAAAATGTTTTATATTGAAAATTTAGAGAGCATTAATTATGGATTCCTAAATTTTATTGTCTTTTACATATTTTCGACAAGGATGGAATCTCATTTGATCATACCAAGACATGGGTTTTCAATGAATGGACAAAAATAACAAATTTTGTAGAGGTAGATAGTTACAATTTATTGGAAAGTTAATTTTAGTGACTTGTTCAAAATAATTCCTAATTGGCAACCCATTAACCAAGCTTACACATAAAGGGATTAATTTCACATGGATAACGAAATGTCAATAATTTTTTGAAGAATTGAAGATGATATTGATTAATGAAACAATTTTTACTCTACCATTGAAAGATATTATATTTGTTACATATATTGATGCACTAAAGAAGTGAATTGGTTGTGTCCTTATATAGATGGATAAATTTATTGCATATGCATCAAGCCTATTAATGACTTTTGGAAAAAACAATCCAAGTAACTATATTGAGTTGGTAGCTGAAATATTTTCATTGAAGACTTGGAGACATTATCCTTATATTGAATGATGTGAGATATACATAACCATAAGAGCATAAAATATATCATTTTATAAAAATACATAAATATGATGGAAATGTAATGGCAAAATATGATCATGGATTATGATTTATCAATTCAATACCACCGCAGAATCCAAATAATGTAGAATATGCATTGAGAATGAATCATCATAGTGTCCTAAGGAAAATTAGAATTGATAGCGATATTATGTTTATATTTTTATTGAATATTGATATGGGAATTATTAATCACGGGAAAACACCACTCTTTTTAAAATTATTGAAACATTATGAATATTAAAAAATATAAAAAGTTATCAACCAGGTGAAGATAAATTTCAATTGAAAATTAATGGCATAACAGATTGGATATTAGCATACATTGTATATACATAAGAAATTAATTTTTTTTGAAAGAGTCTATGTGTTCCATCTTAACATTAATTGAAACTTGAATTATTAGATTATTTTCATTGATTATATTTCTCTATACAACTTGGTGGAACCAGAATTTATTGAGATTATAAGTATCATTTTGGGTGCGATAATATGAAGTGAGAAATTGATAATTATGAATCAAGATGTTTGGTTTTTCATTATTTTAAGCATGTGAGACAGAATCCTATTGGATTCATGAAACCTATACTTATTCTTATATAGAAATTTGATGAAATTATTATGTAAATTTTCACTTGATTACCCAAGAAACCAAGAAATAATGATAAAATAGAAGATATTGATGATCTCCTTACCAAATAAACATATTTTCTTCCTATAAGAGAATATTTTCCTCTTGATCTACTTCACCGAATCTATGTTAATTATGTTTTATTACTTTATGGAGAACATAATTCAATTGTGTCAAATGATGATCGATGATTTATATTTAAATTCTATAAATATCTTTAGAAGGATCTATATACATAGAATTATTTGTCAACTTCCTATCATAACTAAATTGATAGATAGTCTGAAAAGACTATTAAATCTTTAGAATACATGTTGAGTTCATGCTCACATAATTTTCAAGGTGTGTGGAATCAATATTTACCTAGAGTCTTACTATGACAATAACTTTCATTCAAGTATTTAAATTGTGACTTATGAAGAATTATATGTAAAGAGATGTCATACTCAAATATTTATGGTTGATTATAGTAAAAGAAATTTTGAGGTCCCAAAACATTTCACAGAGATAATAGAAATTATAATGACTACTCAAACCCATATTAAAGTTTCTAAATGATTGAAAAATAGTAATACTGATAAAAAAGGTATCAAGAGAAATTTTAAGTTGTTCAACAGGTTTTCTTGAATGTATCTTCATGGATGGGTGTTATAAGGTTTGGTATAAAGGGAAAAAATATCCCCATTTATATCATACCATTTGAATTTTTTGAAAGAATTTGATCATTGTCTGACCATTTATAAATTAAAACAAGCCTATCTACATTACATGATGTGTTAAATGACTCACTATTGAGGAAGTGCATTCCAAAACTAATGAATCTACTCACCTATATGGAAATATAATTAGAACATGATTTATCTTAATGTGAAGAGAATATCCAAATTCTTGATCGTAGAGAACAGGTGTAATGAAATTGGATGAATCGAGTGGTAATGGTTAATTGGGGAAATATTAAGATAAATGAGGTGAAGTGGGAACCTAAAGAATTGCAGATGAAGAACTACACAAATATGTTCATGGGGTGAAGTTCCATAAATTCTTAGGATTACGTTTTTGGAGGGGATAATGTAGGACCCGAGCTTCGATTATAGAAAGCTATTCATTTTAAATAAACAAATATAGAGTACACATAGTTTTATTCATGATTTTGATAAAAAAAATAAATAAATAAATTTCTTAAATTTAATTGTCATAAGTTAATTTCCTTTTTTAATAATTATATTAAAATATACTTTTGATGAATTTTTTATTCTTATGATATGATTAATTTTTTAGTGAATAGAGATAAATATTTATTTTTAAAATACTATCAATTATTTCCCTTAAATAAATTAATTTAAAAGTACCATTTTATTTTGTATTTAGTATTAAATTAAAATATGATCCATTTTTTTATAATCATCTAATTTGAGTAAACAATTTTCATGATATTGATATATATTGATTTTTATTCTTGAAAAAACAATTTTCAAAAAAAAAAATAATTTTTTACGTTGGATTTACCCATTTATATTAATATTAATATCAAACACATAAAGTAAATTAATCTTGAAAAATCGATACCATATATGGATTCAGCAGGTTCAAATTTGTTTAATAGGACCCTTTTATTTTTAGATATTATAATTAGTAACTCTGGTAAAATGTATCACTTCGGTAAAGGGTATGTTAAGTAATTAAGGATAAAAATAATATTACTCATCATTAAAAATAAAACTAAAACATGAATTTATTTCAGTTTATGTGATTAATTTGTCCATGTCCTAAATAAATAGTAATATATGTCATTTTTTTACCATTTGACCTTGGTAATGACTTTTTTTTTAATTTCAATTAAAGAATATTTCAAAATGTCTCCATCTTGACTTTAATTTTGTTTATATGTTCACATAAGGATAGTAATATGTTACAAATTAATATAATATTATTAAACATAATTTTTTATTTTATCATATATTTATTTAAAAAAAATTAGTGATTGTATAATAAGATTAAATTCTTAGGCATGTCCATCAAAATATTTTATTCAATTTATAAAAAAATAAAATAAATGATTTCCAAAATATGAAAAGTTACAAATTTTGGAATACTTATTATATCCCATATATTTTATAGATATCTATAACATATTATTGATTTTTTAGTGATTATGTTCAAATTTCTTATTTATCTTGTTTTTTTAAATTCAATGTAAATTAATAATTCCAAAAATGAAATTAATGAAGTTTTATTAAAACAAGTATTAATTAAATTTTTTATAAGCTAAAAAAATTATAGAACTTGTACAAGGGTATTGTATATGGTTAAATTTTTCATTCCGTATCTATTTATTGGCCCATTATACTTTTATGGTAACATTCTTGAACAGTTATGGGTAGAAACCTTTTATACTGTGGTAACTGTCAAAAGGGTTAACTGAGGTTAAAACTAAGAGATAGGGAACAAAATATAACCAAAATTTATCCAAATTTTATTTAATCATATTATTTAGAATAATAATCATATTATATAAATATTTAGTTATTTTTAGCCAATTTTACATGGTAAATAATATATATTAATGTAATACTTTTATAAATTCCAACAATTCCCCTCCTCTTACTTATAAATGGACACCACTTATATCATTTTTTCCAACCAAATTTAGAATTATTTATCAACAAGAACATATAAATTTTTCATCTTAATATATTTACCCATGTTATAGAGTATTTGGTCTTTTAAAAATTCCATTCTTAGGTCCCTTAATAGGAGATCTAAATCAAGTCTACTGAAGAAGTGATAATCATCATTACCGAATATTCAAAATTTATTTCTTTTTATAATTCCCCAAAATTATTTTTATCCATTATAAAATATTGAATACATTATAATTAAAATACTTATATGTAGTTATGAATATGTTACTACTAGTTTCTACCCCTTTTACATCAAATAGAATGTGAAAACATCACATGTGCGTACATATGCCTTACTGACTCTATATAGCGATGAAATTTTATTTCCATCACCATTTTACATGTACGATTAGAAATATGTAACTGAGGAATATATATGATATGTATGAAATATTTATGCTTCTATAATGTTAATATAATTAATATATATTTACCTTCAAATCAATGGAAAATGACAACATCGCTTGCACGTGTGTATGGATAACCACCTCCCTAATGTGAAGTGATATGTTTTTTCATATCCAATTTACATGGATAATAATAAGGATAAATTCAAAAAATATATATTATTAATATAATTTAAATAAAATAATATAAATGTTATGTATTATTTTCCTTTCTTCATTATATTTGTTAAAAAGGGAACATATTATTAATGCATACATATGGCCTACTATGTCTATGACTGGTTTAATTAATTTTTCGACCTCTACCATTTATTGACCACTCTATATTTTTGTATAATTAACATATATTATATTTATATCCTTATTAATGTAATTTACCGATTTTGGGTGCCACGCAACGGGTGCCCCGAACCTAGTTCACCACATGTCCTCAACCGCATTTCCCCAAACGCTAGAGGTTGCCGACTAGCAGTGAGGGCCCAGGTCTGATAGTGGGGAAACTATGACCTCATTTTTCAATGTGTAGCGTAGTGGAATACCAAAAATAAATATACAAGATAGAAAAAGCAGTAAACCATACACAACTGAAATGACAATTGCAGTTCATATAACCAACCAATATATAAATAATGGTGAAACATGCCACAAGATCTAAGAAAACAGCCAGAACATGTTACAAAATCAATACAATAAAACTGATGTACACTTATAGAAAGAAAAATAGAACAGCCTACGGCATCACAAGCTAATTCTCGACCCCATGCTCTCCTACACCCCAGCAGCAATCAAGTACATGTATAAGGACCCCTGCCCTTGTCTACACCTGCAAAAGCGTAATCTGTTTGGGCCGAAAAGCATGGCCCAAACAGGGTGTGAGAAATATATCTCAGTAGGCACAAACCAAAGGCATGTTCCCAACTGTGTGAAAACATACAACAATAGTGTACAGTAGTAAATGCCATAAACTAAGAAGTACTCAAAAGTAACAAACTTAACCAGTTATATTACCATTTTAATTATTCATTTAACCGTTAAATTTAGTAACATTTTGTGCTTAACAGCACCAAGCCCTCAGGCCAACCAGAACCTTTCCCTCAGGCGAATATAGTAAAACCACGCCCTCATGCTTTCCCCCGGGCTATACATGAATCTCACCCTCAGGAATTTCTATCAAGCGTAACAGAATCTCGCGCTCAGGCATACGAATTGTTGCCCTCAGGCACCGAATTCAAGCCCTCAGGCTGAAAAGGTTCCCCTCAGGTAGAATTAGAACAACACCCTCAAGCTAATATAGTCACGCCCTTAGGCTATAATAAAACACCACCCTCAGGCATAAGTAACCGGGCCATGCCCAATATATAAACATGAAATTTAAATAAAATTCCTCTCAAGGAAATATTAATGCATAATTTAAACATGGCCTACCCTCGGGTATCCTAGACAAACAGCTAAACAGAGGAACACACCCCTCGGGATGGTCTTGGATCTAAGCACTGATCCCAAACAACAATTTTAAAACTTTATTTAATTACCTATACAGTTATAGGTAGTCAAAATAGCCACAGACTCAGCCACATGACACCCCCACATGGGTTCCTGGCACTAAAATACACAAATAACCCAACAGTTGGATAAATAAACACCAATCCACCTAACTTATACTCCAAAAAGCGCTATACACGATCGTTGATCCTATAAACGCCCATAAACAGTGTAGATATGAGGTAAGAAAAGTTTCATTCAACATAAAATAACTCCCATTAGGGAAATAATTGGTAAGAAGCACGCTAAGAGAAGGCAACTCTTACCCGCGCGGTTCAAACGAGATCGTCTGAGGAAGAAACAGATTCCCGACATGAGCCCAGCGGATCCTCAAAGGTTTGGCCTCCTCCTTTGGCTCCAAAACGCCTCAAATGCCTCCTCTGAAAAATGAGGAGACTAATACCTATTTTAAGATGAAAAAACAAAGTACACGGTGTGTACTTCCAAGTACACGACATGTACTTTCCATTTTTAAACTATTCCTCTAGCGCCTTCCTGCCAGCGTGGCACTGTTCACATGCCGACATGACTACACGGCGTTTCTTCATGTGTACATGGCATGTGCTGCCGCACAGCTGGCCATCGGCTACTATTCGCCTGCCGACTGACTACACGACGTGTAAAGTACCACTACACGGCGTGTAGTCGGTTCCTACACCATTCATCGCCGACATGGCCGCACGCCCCGTGTACTCATTCCACATGGCCAGAAGTACACGGCGTGTGGAAAAGTACACGACATGTACATTCCAAAATTTAGGATTTTTTCCCATTTTCCGTATTTTCTTAAAAACACTTAAGGAAAGGAGAAAAGAAGAAACCATACCTCAAAATCAGAACCGGGTTCTTACAAACTTCCCCGCTTAAAGTAATTTGTCCCCGAATTTCCCTTCCAAGGGTGGTAGAGATATATTTGTGAACAACTCCGGCCACTGAGCATGTACATCAGTCTCTCACTCCCAGGTTTTGTCCTGCACTCAACCATGTAGGTATAGCACCCGTACGAGAGGAACTGACAGGCCTCAGAGAACCTTCGTGCTCCTGTCAACGATATGAATCAGATGCTCCTCAAAGGACGCGTCTAACTCAATCTCAACCTCCTCGGGCAGAAAGGTGTGAGATGGGTCTGAATGATAGTTGCGCAACTGAGATACATAGAAGACATCGTGCATGGCTTGGTACCTCTGCGGTAACTGCAACCGGTAGGCGACCAGACCGACTCTCTCCAAAATCTCAAACGGCCCCACATACCTCAGTGATAATTTAAACTGTCTCCCGATCTGTCTGTGTCCTAGCCTCGGCGAAACACGCAAGAAAACCTGATCCCTGTCCACGAACTCTAACGTTCATCTGCGGAGATCATCATAAGACTTTTGACGAGACTGTGTGGTATCCATCCACTTCTAAATCAGTTGGACCTGCTCTGAAGTCTCCAGAATGAGACGTGGTCCCAGTAAAGCTGCCTCACTTGCCTCCGACCAGCACAAAGGTGATTGGCATGGCCTACCATATAAATCCTCATAAGGTGCCATCCTAATAGTTTCCTGAAAACTGTTATTCAGGGAAAACTAAACTAGAGGTATATGTCTCTCCCAAGAGCCCCCAAATCTAGTACGCATGCACGCAGCATGTCCTCGAGCACATGTATCGTACGCTCTGACTGGCCATCGGTCTGAGGGTGGTAAGTTGTTCTTAGAAGCCCATGTGTACCCAGTGCCCTCTAGAAACTCAAATAGAAACGAGGCATAAAATGGGTGTCCCTATCTGAAATGATAGAACAAGGGACCCAATGAAGATGTACGATCTCTCGGATAAACAACTTGCTGAGCTCTTCAGCACCGAAGGTTTCCTTGATCAGCAAGAAGTGATCTACCTTCGTGAGTCTGTCCAAAACAACCCACACTGCATCATTTCCTCGAGGTGACCTCGGAAAACCAGTCACAAAGTCCATCACGACATCATCCCATTTCCACTCCGGAATGGGTAGATGCTGCAACAGCCCGGCTGGCCTTTGATGCTCTCCCTTCACCTACTGACAGGTGGAGCACCTTGTAACAAAACCAGCTACTTCTCTCATCATACCCGGCCACCAGTACAGACATCTCAAGTCACGGTACATCTTGGTAACTCCGATATGAACTGCCCATACTGAAGCATGAAAATTCCGCATCATCTCCTCACGTACATCCCCTAGAACCTACACTCGCCAATGGTAACACAGAACTTCATCATTGCCTATCGTCCAACCAGGATGAGGGTTCTCACTTTCCACCGACTCCCGTAGAACTAGGCCTTCAGAATCAGATAGCTATCTCATCCTAACTCTATCCAGGAGGGTAGAAGTCACAACTAAAGATGAAAGATAAGTTTTACCCTGACTATTGTGCACCTCCAAATTCATCTCAGAGAACAATGCCATAAGCTTCCACTCAACACTAGCCTCCTGCACAGCCTGTATCTGAGTCTTCCTGCTCAGTGTGTCAGCTACTACATTACCTTTACCAGGTGTGTAGTCAAGCTCAAAATCAAAGTACTGAAGGTATTCGACCCACCATTGTTGCCTCATATTCAAGTCATGCTGAGTAAATATATACGTGAGGCTTGTTTGGTCAGTGAAAACCACGAAATGCTCTCCCAAAAGATAATGCCTCCAACAGCGCAACACATGCACAACTACAGCCAACTCAAGATCATGCATCGGGTAATTACTCTCATGTGGCCTCAACTTTCGAGACCCGTACGCAACTACTCGATCGTCATGCATCAATACTACTCGCAGCCCAATACCTGATGCATCACAGTAAACTGTATCGCTCTTCCCCTGCTTGAGAAGTATCAGGACTAGTGCTGATGTCAACCTTCCTTTCAGATCATGAAAGGTTGTCTCGCAAGCTTCTGAGGAAAAGAACTTCACACCCTTCTTAGTCAGACCCATCAATGGTGCTTCCAAGAGGGAGAAGTCCTATATGAAGCATCTTCCGTAACCAGCTCGCCCCAAGAAACTCCATATCTCAAACACATTCTTGGGCTGCTCCAAGGAAACTACTGCTCTCACCTTCTCTGGGTCAACCGAAACTACTGCCTCTGAGATGATATGACCCAAGAAGTGAATTTGATCCAACCAAAAGTGGCACCTTGAGAGATTAGCATATAGCAGATTCTCTCTCAGTGTACTCAATATGATCTCAAGATGAGTGGCCTGGTCGTGTCGAGTGTGAGAGTACACCAAGATATCATCCACGAATACTACCACAAAAGATTCCAGGTAAGGATGGAACACACGATTCATCAGATCCATGAAAACTGCTGGCGTATTTGTGAGTCCGAACGACATAACCTAATACTCGTACATACTATATCTGCTCAGAAAAGCTATAAGCGGTATATCCGATGGCCTCACACGCAGCTGATGATATCCTGACTTCAAGTCAATCTTCGAGAACACTCGTGCTCCACGAAGTTGATCAAAAATATCTTCAATCCTTGGCAAGGGATATCGGTTCTTAACCGTCAACTAGTTCAGATTTTTATAATCCACAAAAAGAATGAGGGTACCGTCCATCTTCTTTGTAAAAAGGACCGAAGAACCCCACATAGAAGTACTGGGTCGAATAATACCGTTTTCCTATAACTCCACTAACTGACTCTTGAGCTCCTGAAGCTTAGGTGTAGCCATAATATAAGGAGGAATGGACACTTGTGCTTCTCCTGGTACATGCTCAATAGAGAAATCCATCTTACACTCCAGTGGAAGACCTAAAAAGTCATCCGGGAAGACATCCCTAAAACGATCAACCATTGGAGGTAAATTTGTCTGACAAGTCCCCTGATCATCCAGATATAAGCTCGCAATCTAGGCTATGATTCCACATCACCCATGATGCTCTGGTCCAGCTCAACTCTCCGGAATATCCCATTCTTCCGTGTATAGAAACACTCCACCCTCTAGTGTCGTGAAACACACCCTGCGACGATAGCAGTCTACAAAGGCTCAAAAGGGAACCAACCAGTCTATCCCGGTAATGACATCATAGCTCGTCATCTCCAAGACCTAGAGGTCCTAAAGGAAGTGACACCCACCAAACTCAAGGTGGAACTCCTTGCACTGACGCACACCAGCCGTTCTAGTCCCCAACAGAGTGTCAAAAGTCATGATATCAGAATAAGTAGAAACATAGTGCCCAAGGCTCTCCACAACAGGTATAGATATAAACCTATGTGTAGCACCTGTATCTAAAAGTAATGATGATAAGACAGAAGCTACTAAAATAGTACCTCTGGCAGTAGAAGGTCCGAGATCCTGCTCATGCTGGGTCTGTTGCACTGCATATGCCCGCCCAGTGCCGCGGCCCTACGACATTGCACGGCTACCCTGAGCTGTCCCGCCCTACTACCTCTGAGATCCTGGTGTCTGGCTACCATGTCCACGACCACCATCTCTGCCTGCATGCCCTGACATATTCCAGTTCCTCAACTGGTAAGAATCCACTGGTCCCTCTCCCGCATGCTGAGTCTTCACAGAACCCCTCTCACTAGCCACTGGTAGAAATTCCATGAAAACACGCTGCAGATGACCCATCTTGCCGCAATCTCGGAACTCCACTAGGTCTCAAGGACATTGAGGTCTCTTGTGCCCCTCCTTACCACCCTGACAACACCTAATCGGGCCACCTGAAGAAACTACCTGGTTGGTACTGCCACCCTGAGTGAATTCTATATGTCACTTCCTTTTGCTCGTAGAAATAGTACCAAAAGCTGGTTCTGGACAACCCTGGCCCACACCACTAGCTTCCCGCATGTTCCTCTCTGAAATCAGTGTCTGGTTCACAATAGCATGTACTAAAGGAAACCTGAAAATATTCACCAGCACTCGGATGTCATACTGAAGACCATCCTCGAAGCGTTTTTCCCTCAACGTCTCATCACCAACTAGTACAGGTGAAAAATGCTGAATCTCGGTGAGATGAGCAGAATAGTCCATCACTGACATAAATCCCTATTACAGATTCATGAACTCTCGAGCTCTATCTGCTCTCAGCATCTCCGGGAAAAAGAAGTCATAGAACACTTCCAGAAAATCCTCCCATGCCATGTCCCTATGATGCTCTTTCCGGGTGGTAACATCCCACCACCTCTTGGCAGAATCACACAGCATATAAGTCGTGAGCTTGACCCTCCACCATAGAGGCATCTCAAGATGCTCGAAAATAGTCTACATCGACCCCAGCCAAGACTTCGTAGCTTATGGTCCGCCATCCCCTGAAAACGTAGGGAGATGCGGCTGCTAAACGATACGTGTCAGCTCGGTCATAGATGTGGCAGCCTGTGGTTCTTTCTGAAGGTCGGCATGAACGGCATAAATCCTTCACGGAACTACGCCTCCACACCTGTGTCTGGTATAACAGCTGGCGCCGCCTCTGGCTCTGTTGGAGGATCCACTGGTATCCCATGGCCCACCGTCTCCGGAGTATAGTCGTCGCCGCTCTCCTGGAGAACAACAGGCGGTCGTCTAGGCGGCATGACACTACAAAGTAAAAAACATGCCTTGGATTCAAGAATAATGAGACTGGAAATGAAGGAACCACAAAGGGAACAGGAGGAAGAAGGAATTTCAAAATTTACAAAACAAGACTACACGGCGTGTAATATTTCTACATGGAGTGTACTTGACTTCCCTTCCCCTGCCCAGGTCCTTCGACACAGCTAAGCCACACGGCTTCCGTTAAACAAAAATACATGGTGTGCATAATATCTACACAGCGTGTATGGTGTTATTTTAAAACTGCCCGTGCTGTTTGTGACACGTCCGACTACACGGCTCGACACTACATGACGTGTTACACCCACACACGGCGTGTACATCACCTCGTCTCCCTGCCACATGTCTAAGTCCACACGGTCTGTCCTCAGATAAGACTACATTGCGTGTCCCACAGGTACACGACTTGTTCAAGGAGGGGTGATATCGACCCGTGTTGTTAGTTACACGGCCGAGTCCCTAGGTCACACTAGACGGCGTGTTCATCATTGACATCGAATTTTATATACAGGAGTTCACCGAACCGTGTTGTTAGTTACACGACCGGGTCCCCAGGTCATACTACACGGCGTGTTCCATAGTGGACGCGACGTGTATGTCTCATGGTCTCCTCCATCCGTGTTGTATATCACACGGGTGGACACCGGTCAACACTAAACGGCGTGTATAAAATCTACACAACATGTTCTCCCGTTCCTTTCCCTACCCCGTGTCACCGCCCACACGGTTTGTGACATGGGAAGAGACTACATTGCGTGTACTTAGGGTACACGGAGTGTACTCAAAAAATTTATTTTTCTTCCTGAACAGAAGAGCATGCACGATGTGTGTGTGGTTCTACAAGGTGTGTATACTGGGATTCTGGATAGTATGCCTCAAAAACATCTCTGAAACCCATAAAATACTGAAAAACAACACCTAGGTGTCAAATTCCAACCTGTGAGGGCCCATACTCTCCACGAATCAAAATTTGACATCTTATCTGTGTTATAACAAAATAAAAAGTCAGTGGTCCACCAGATTACAGTAAATAGGGGCCCATACTCCCCAAAAACCAATGTTTGAAATCCATTCTATAAACAGGCTCAAATAAAATCACCCTATCACGCAACATGTATTTTATCAGAGCAACTATCACTACCGCATGCTTCTCTAGCACAACAACTATCAAAACAACATGCAATTTCTAATTCACCTACATGGCATGGAAACTATGCAAGGAATGTGATTTCAATCATGTGCCTATATGATGCATGAGATGGAATACCCTCATATCATCGGGTTGCAACTAAATAGAACCCATAGATAAAATATAACATCACAATCACAAGTGCGTCACCCAACGGTGAAATCAAATCAATTGTAAAAGTTGCAAAATCAAGAGAATTGAAAAAGTATGAGGTGGACTGGCTTTTCCCCATACACGGGTTAGCTATGACTGGGTACAACTTATTACCAACTACCGTTCTTCCTATCCCTGACTATGGCTCCAAATAGTAAGTCAATAAAAAAGAAACCCTTTGATACCAATTTATAACGTCCCAGTTCTGGGTGCCACACAACGGGTGCCCCGAACCCGGTTCACCACGTGACCTGAAGCACAATTCCCTAAACGGAAGAGGCTTCCGACTAGCAGTGAGGGCCCAGGTGTGATAGTGCAGAAACTATGCCCTCATTAGTCAAAGTGTAGCATAGAGGAATACTAAAAATAAACATACAAGACAGCAGAAGCAGTAAACCATACACAACTGAAATGACAACTATAGTAGATATAACCAACCAGTATATAAATAATGGTTCAACATGCCACATGTTTTAAGAAAACATCCAGAACATGTTACAAAAACATTACAATACAATTGAAGTACAATTACAGAAAGCAAAACAGAATATCTCGTGGCATCGCGAGCCAATGCTCAGTCCCATGCTCTCCTACACCCCAGCAGCAATAAAGCACCTATATAAGGACCCTTTCCCATATCTAAACCTTCAGAAGCGTAATCTGTTTGGGACGAAAAGCATGCTCCAAACAGGGTGTGAGAAATATATCTCACTAGGCACCCACCAATGGCACGGGCCTAACTGTGTGAAAACATGAAACCACAGTGTGCAGTAGTAAATGAAATAAACTAAGCAGTACTCAAATGTATCTAACATAACCAGTTATATTGCCTTTTTAATTATTCATTTAACCGTTCAATTTAGAAACATTCTGTGCTCAACAACACCAAGCCCTCAGGCCAACCAGATCCTTTCCCTTAGGAAAATATAGTAAAACCACGCCCTCAGGCTTTCCCTCAGGCTATACAGAATATCGCCCTCAGGAATTTCCCTCACTCGTAACAGAATCTCGCCCTCAGGCTTATGAAGTGTCACCCTTAGGCACATAAGTCAAGCCCTCAGTCATGAAAGGTTTCCCTCATACGGAATTTGAACGTCTCCCTCAAGCTAATACAGTCACGCCCTCTGGCTATAATAAAACACCGCCCTCAGGCATAAGTAACCGGGCTATTCCCAATATATAAACATGAAATTTAAATAAAATTCCTCTCAAGGAAAAAGTAATGCATAATTTAACCATGGAATACCCTCGGGTATCCTGGCCAAACGACTAAACAGAGGAACACACACCTCGGGATAGTCCTGGATCCAGGCACTGATCCCGAAAAACAATTTTACAGATTTATTTAATTACCTATACAGTTCTAGGTAGTCTAAATAGCCATGGCCTTAGCCACACGACACCCCCACATGGTTTCGTGGCACTAAAATACACAAAAGACACATCAGTTGGAAAAATAAACACCAATCCACCTACCTTATATGCCAACGAGTGCTATACATGATTGTTGATCCCAAAAACGCCCAAGAACGGCGTATATTTGAGGTAAGAAAACTTTAATTCAACCTCAAATAACTCTCGTTAGGGATGGAATTGGTAATAAACACGCTAGGAGAAGGAAGCTCTTACTCGCGCGGTTCCAACGGGATAATCTGAGGTGGAAACGGATTCTTGACGTGCGCCCGGCGGATCTTCAAAGGTTCGGCCTCCTCCTTTGGCTTCAAAGTGGCTCAAATGCCTGTTCTTCCAAATGAGGAGGCTACTGCCTATTTTAAGCCGAAAAAACAAAATACACTGCCTGTACATCCAAGTACACTGTGTGTACTTCCCATTTTTAAACTGTTCCACTGGCGGCTCCCGGCTAGCGCGGTGTTGTTCACCTGCCAACATGACTACATGGCGTGTCTTCATGTGTACACGGCATGTGCTGCCGCACAGCTGGCCATCGCCTTACTATTCGACTGCTGATTGACAACACTGCGTGTAAAGTACCACTAAATGGCGTGTAGTTGGTTCCTACACCCTTTATCGCCTATATGGCCACATTCCCCGTGTACTCATTCCACCTGGCCAGAAGTACACGACATGTGGAAAAGTACACGACGTGTACTTTCCAAAATTTAGGATTTTTTTTCCATTTTCCATATTTTCTTAAAAACGCCTAAGGAAAGGAGAAAATAAGAAACCGTACCTCAAAATCAGAACTGGCTTCTTATAATTAACATTATAGAGATGATGATTCCATAATAAAATTATGAATAGTAGAACTTCTATGAAAAAATATGCATGAGAAAATAAAGTGGTTATCACCCAAAACAATGATAGTAATGGAAGATTGTTAACGAATGGGTGATAATATATAATAATAGGTTCATATATGGTATTATAAATATTTATATGGGTTTTTTTATATATTAATAAATTGTTTGAGACCATTGTACTTGAGGTTAAAGTCCACTAAACTATGGTGAAATGCAAGGTAAGGGATTCCATCTCAATTTCCCATCATTGATTCATATATTAATGTTATACAAATATTTTTTAAATGTTGTATATGATACCTTTTTAAATTTTATATCATGAATCCATCTTACTTTATGGTTTTTTATTTTCAATTCAAATTCATACATCCAAGGGGATTTTCCTTGAATGTTGTCAAGTGAAAAGGGGTTTCATAAATCAATTTTCATTCATTGGGTTATTGTTCAACTTCATTGACTATGTTGTTGCATTGGTTTGTGTAAAATAAATTATGATTGTATTATATTTTATTTCCACCAAATTTGTGAGGATTTAAATTTTTCAACCATAATAATGTTTTAATTAATTCCCTCCACGATGATACGATCTTTCTAGGGTATTTTATCTCAATTTCCACCCTATTAATCTATATTTGGTATTATGTACCTATTTTCTTTTATGTTGTGTATAAATTTACGCTTTTATAATTTTTAAATTCTTATATATTTATTCATGATGATTAAATTTTCAATTAAATCTTATTCCTTCCAGAAGTTATAACTAGAATGTTACCAAAGTGGTATAAATTTATTTCAGAGTCTCATTTTTTAGGATATGTCTTATTTTCATTAATGGAATAAAATAATATATATTTAATAAACTAAATATTTTTTCTTATACTATATATATTTAAGGTTTTTACCTATTGTGTTATTCCTTTTCCTCTCTTTGGATATTGAATCAAGAAAGGACATGTTTAAAACAAAAGCGAGTAATATTTCACTTTTTGATCGTTTATATTTCTGTTCTATACCCACATTATATAAAAACCTTATGAATTTTATTGTTTATTAATCAAATGATATATTGAGTAAATTGTATATTAAACATTACTTTTTTAAATATTTAATTGAATATTTCTAATTTATTATGAAAGGTTCATTTTCTACTTTTGAAAAAAAACATTCAGAGGAATGTTTTTTAACATTCACAGTGATGAAATATTTTCCAACTTCCATAAATATTTTATACTCTTGGATTATTAAAAAAGTTTTAAATAGTTTTATAAATAATACACTTTCATGAAAGATAATTTTTAATATTTTTCTTTAATTTTAGTTATTTTTCAAAATTTCATGACTTTATTACAAACCATATATTTCTGATGAATCTATAGTCATCATTTATATATTACCAATTTTATGGTCGTGAACTTTCTCTTGAAGCATTATCATTTTAGTGGTCATTAGACATTAGATTTCTCTTAATTATTCATATTATTTGTATCATGAATATGATTATTGCCTTAATATTATTCTATTTCTACATACTATGTCTTAAATTTTATGTTATATGATTTATTGGGGAAATATTTATATTCCTTTTCACATTATTAAATATACACATTTATTTATAATGCTTAGGTATTTTGATTTAATTTGATCATTCAATGTATGGGTAATGCATTTTACATGTAGTGAAAGGCGGGCCCCAAAATAATATATCCCCTTGATACATCAACAAGTCTTAAAATACAAACTAGATGGGATAGCCAAATTAAATTTGTTTTTGGTGTATGTATACCCATAATTTAAACAATATTGGAGATAGGACTTGGGGGTATAGATATAATGATATCGAATATCATTACATCCAACATTATGAATTTACATAATTGATAATTTATTTATTAATATTCATGTGTTTTTTGTAAGGATATTAGCCATACATGCTCATTGAACACAATTGTTGACTAAATTTCAGGAGTTTTAAGTTATTTACATTTCATATATAGTGTTCCTTGTTTAATCATAATATCACCCACTATACATCATCCATATTTAGTATTTGAGCTCACATTTCCCCCCTTTCCCTAGTATATAGAGAATAAATATTTGAATGAGTTTTAAGGATGTCAAAATTTTGAATTTTTTATGTTTTATGTATGATTTCCAATGTGAAATGGGAATCAAATTTGTATCTAGTTCTTCAAGACTACTAAAATGATTGATTGTTTAGTATGAGGTTCAGTTTATCATATGTAAGTGTAATAAAGTAGACACCAACTATGGTATACTAGAGTTGGTATTGTTATATGAGTCTTCATAAATCGAATTTTTTGATAGTTCATGGTTTTATTATTGATTTTTTATTGTTGGGATAGTAGTTGGTGTTCTCCCTCATCTAGCAATAACTCTTCAGTGATGAGAAACATTCCCTTAATGGGGTCTAGTAGTGTATTGGTTATATAAATTCTAAGAGTTATTAACCTCTATGGTACTTAAGATTCATCATCACCCTAGGAATTTACTTCAATATATAATTTTTTGGATGGATATCAGCATTAGGATTTAGAATCTTCTGTGTATTGAGTACCTATAGGTGCTCTTTTGAGGTGGCCTTTGAGGAATAGAGATGTGATGACCTTAAATCCTCTCGGACCCTGACACTCTTAGTCATGATGGTAACAATATTATTCTTCATTAATTCCTTTTATTTACTCCTTAATGCTACAATATTTGAGATATTAGTTTTTTTATTCTTCTTTATGGATTTCAATGTGTCCTACTAAGTCTTTTTATACACATCCTTACATGGAATTTCAGACGACACTTGTTTAATCTATGAATATGAAGCACGTGTCAAATATTTTCTTATTGAAATTGATTTTAAATTTCATTTTTAGAGAAGACAACTAGATAATTTGTGGTATAGGGTGTAGGAATGTCTTGTTAGACCTAGATAGAATGTTAGTAGGCGATGATCATGTTTCAAGTCATCTTAAAATAAGGCCTCTTTTTCTTGGATAGTTTTAAATTTCCCCTTTGGTTATTAAGACTTTTTCATATTTTTATATTATTATCATCATACATGTTATTTTTTAGATCTATGTAAATAGATCATTCATGATATATATTATGTTTAGAAGGATATATTTACCTATATGTTTAATTATAGTGTTATTGAATACCTTGTGCATTAGATAAATGAGATGGTTGAAGGATATTATTGGATAGGGCCTCCTGTGGGTTTGATATTACTAATCTATTCTAGCCATAAACCCATGGAATATTGGAGGTGGGATTGGGGTGGAATTCCTAGCTTACTATCATCCAGGGTAGGGCCTTGGGGGTTGGGTCATGTTTGAATGGTATCAAAGTGGGCTCATCTTAGAGATGATTATTTGATTTAGTATCCATGTGAGGATTGGATTGGGAATATATGTAAATGATGTTTAGGGGGTGTTATATTTGGTTACAATATGATTGAAACTAGTTTAGGTTCTATTATATTTGTTTTTTCATTTTATTTAAACATAATGTATTCGATTACAAGCTTTAAACGCAATCTCGAGTCTAAATTAACAATGACATAGTATTCCATGTAACTTAACCATTAAATTAGAAGGTCTGGATAGTAATAAAAAGATGATTAGAATAAAAATTTAATGGTTTTAAATAATAAAAATGTATTGATGAATTCATATTATAAACATACACAATTTATGTAATGTAATTTTTTGCTTTTTTCAAAAATGTTTTTAATTTCATTTTGTGCATGAACATTGTAATAAATATTTAACATTTTTATAAATTTTATTATATGAATGAATTTAATTTTTTAAATAATCATGTCAATATTATATTGGGTATAATTTTTTTTCTCTATAATGGTTTATTTTTATGTAAACAACGAAAATATGGATTTATGTAAATACTGTAATGACCCGAACTGTTTTAAATAAAATTTACCTTGTGATTTATTTTAATGTATTATGTAATAACATAGTTATGGAAAATAAATTCACTTTTCTGGTTAATTATATCATTTCAGATTTTAATTAAAGTTGAGTATCTTTACCATTGATAATATATTCATCGAATAGTGATCACATGGTTAGTATAAATATAGGGTTTTAAAAAATAAAATGGACACAGGAAAAATAAGCGATGGCCTCAACAAGTATAATAATACCCTATGAAAACCATTTATCATAGATTGTGAGTTATATAGAATCTATGAGATTTTTACTTGACCAATCCCATGTTTAGAACTATCAAAATAAGCCTGAGCGAAACCATTTATGGTAGAAGTTCAAGCTCATTATGATCAGGGCCCAAACCTTGTACGCTAAACCACTCCATGAAAGTATCATTGTCTCAGACCATAACCTTATAGAATTTTCGAGTGTATTAAATGGATATGTATCAAGACCATATAAATATAATTATTTAAATTATTTTTTACTGAAGAATGAATTTATTTTCAACATATTATTATTAAAATATAAATGTTTTTTATTTTGATACAATAAAAAAGAAATAGTATTTTTTGAGTAATTTTCAAATTCAATTAAAAAGTTTATTTTGATGGACTAATTTGTTTTTTAAATAAAAACATTTCCCTAAAAATATTATTTTGAAACCTATTTTATTAAATATAATTGAGCATATAAGTATTATGGATTCAAATTTCATTTTTATACGGGATTAAAAACTGTTATTGTCCAAAGAAACCCAATATTTTCAATAAATTTAGGTTATTATATTAAAAGTTAAAATTTACATATTTAGAAAATTATTGAAATGAAATTAATATTTCTTTTTTAATCATAAAGTCTAACACCAATGAATTTATCATAAATTTATGAGACAGTAGAAGTTTTAGTAAAAATTAAATACCATATAAATAAATCTTGTGTTTGATGACATTGTAATGACATAACAATTATCTACTAAATACTATAAATGGGATCCATGACCAAATATAGGTTTTAAATTTAAAATAATTTAACTTTATGTTTATCCTTTTAATTTTATAAAGCCTTTATGAATCCTTCGAAACCATTAATATATATTAAGGTTTAAAAAACCTTTATTTAATAGTTTGACACACTTGCACAAAATAAGGGGTATTATTTTATTATTTTCAGTAATTTAATTTATAAAATAATTAAACACACTCCCATTTGGTATAAACCATGGGCTAAAACCATGGGATGGTTTTTGGTTTTTTTTATTTTATTATATAGAGTTTAAAACCTATGTTTGATAAATAATAAAGAAATCCCCACTCATCTCCTGTATGAACCCAACCAGGCTCCCATTTATCATGGCTAAAAATCCCTAGATCACATCCAAACTCTCCACTCACCTATATAGATTCATTCCACGGCACACCCAATCTTTCATGATGCTCCGCCCAAGAATTTGGTGTTAAAGACTCAAGTAAGGGATCCTCACCTTCTTTTATTTGTTCATGTTTATTTTTTATCTTATGCCTTTTATTTCCAATTCTTAATATTGGGATATATATTTCCATTTCTCTATTACATCCCATTTGATGTCCAAATTACTATATAACTCTTTCAATCTCCTCAACCCATTTTATGAATTTCTAATTGTTGTTGTTATGCAGTCAAAACCGTACCGCGGTTTTCCATGAAAAAATAATTGTGGAGTGAATACCATACCAATTTACTATTATGGGTTTTAAAAATTATACAGATATACCTATTTTTGTTGGGTGTTACATGTATTGTTACTACAATACTTGACGGTGGAAAAAATATTATGATGAAGGAATCCATGGTGTATGGTCTATGTGGCACACTTAAGCATGAGACTGAAATAAAGGTGATATGTACGCTGAAAATTATATAGAGATCCAACGAATTGGGTAATGATTAGTCTCATGAGATATCTTGTTTGGACATGAAGTAATCTTATTTTCTTTATGGGACTTTTTTTCATCATGATTTCTTGGTGTTTCTCCTGGAACTATGTTTATGATGTAGTGTTTTCTGTTTTTCTAGGTTTCCCATGTTGCCTTTATGATTATAAAGATATATCATACCTCATTTTTCATGATAATGGTTCCTACACCTTTTATGCCCCAATTATATTCCTATTGTCTAACATGTATTATTCTCCTAGGGTAATTTCATGTTTATTCCATTAATGATCTTTATATCTAACAACTTTCTTATGTATGTCCCAAAGTTATCCCATGAATTTTTAAGTGTGATAATGTTAATGAAGTTACCAATAAAGTAGATGTTTTCCAATTTTAAATTTTTATGAATATAACTAATTCAAAAAGAAACAATACATCTTTATTTTCCAGGTTGTATTAAGTATACCTTTATGTAATAAATCATGAAACAATGTGTAATAAAGAGCATGGTTATAATAGTTGGTATCAGATGAAATGTGTAGTCATTTTTTGGATTGCGATTAGAAAACTCTAGAGAATGAATTTGGTATACTATTATGCATAATAAAACATCCCTAAATTTTGGTATGTTTGGAGTACATGGTTTATTAATAAAATATATCTCTATCTGGATACTTCAAATGGATGTGGCTCTAGAATAGATGCATAAAGGTTCAAAACCCAAAAACATTATGTTGATCTAGACTCGATGTGCAATTGATTTTACATGCCCAGGGATATGCCTTGGTAAATTTATAAGCTCATTATGAATCTTTATTAATGTAACAAAAAAATTCTATTAAGTATATATATTTGGAAATAGATCATGGATAACATAGATTGAATCCTAAAAATTCATAAGTTAAAGAAATACAAGTAATTTGTAAGTCATATCATTGATTTAATTGGATTCCATTCTATAAATTTAATAGTTTAAAAATTAATCATCCAAAATTTTCCATTTATTCTAGTAAAAGAGAAGATATAGTAAGAATATGGTAAACAATTAATGTGAAAAGAAATGTGATAAATTACCTATGTAGATAACCAATCCAATGGGTATGGGAATAAAAACCTTGGTGATAATTCTCTCATAGATAACTCAGGTCCAAAATAGAAACCTAGATTAGGAGGAGTACCAAAATCCCCATGTCAATGAACAAGCTAAAATTGATTCCTTTACGTGATAAAGGCATCAAACTTTAAATGGATCATTTGATCCCTTAATTACATAACAATTGATCAACATTATTGTGAATTTATTCTCTATCATTCAATGTTCTAAACAAGAGAAGGTTTTACTAGATGATTTTAATATGGAGGAAGAAGCTGGTCCGTGGTGTATATTGATTAAAAATACAAAGCCTGTGGAAGATATCTAAGCGATAGGGCGGAAGAAATTCTAGAAAATATTTTTCAATATTTCCTCAAACTCTATGACTTAAAAGGGAATTTTATTTCCATTCCCCTTAGCAAATAGATGATGAATCTATCGAGACATACCAGTGAAACTTCCAAATACCTGCATGATATGCCTTCAAATTTTTGATTTCCCCTAAATATAAGCACGATCGCTTCTTTGATGGGATAAAACGTAGTCTACAAAAATCCTTATAAATCTGGGAAATTGATAGCTATGA
This sequence comes from Viscum album, assembly GCA_963277665.1. NCBI lineage: Eukaryota > Viridiplantae > Streptophyta > Magnoliopsida > Santalales > Viscaceae > Viscum > Viscum album. The sequence continues at coordinate 35,531,473 of OY728163.1, forward strand.
GAAAATTTCTAATATTCCCTCAAAGTAGAAATGGAGATTAGGTAATCTCAAGGGTATCATAAGGATAAGAAATGGAATATGGTGGTCAATTATGGCAGTTTGATGAAGAAATATAATATTTCCAAGAAATTTCAACATCCCACATTTCAATGGTGCAGAAATAACCACCCCAGAAATTGCCTAAGGATAATGAGTAAATGCTTTAGGTGTGGTAAGGAAGGACACCTAGCTAGACAGTTTAAACAAGAGAAACCCACCAATGTGATGGAGTAATGGAATGATCGGATCAACCCTAATCACATTGATCGTTGATTCAACTACAAACATCCACGACACTATATAAATCAATACACTAAGACAATGGATTTCTTAGACAACCAACTACTTTCATGGAAGGAAGGGTGAGAATTTTGAATCACAACCGTTGGGGTGGATCCTAAAAAAACTATGGTGACTATTATGCTAGTTATCCATTCAAGGATAGAGAACATACCTTTTTATTCTTTTTCTATGCATTCCTTCATATAAAAATAGTTTAGTATAACTTTTCAAAACCCACCAAAAATCAGGGAAGTTATGTTATTGGTGAAAACTAAAAAGGGGAAAATTATTGCATCCCAAGTATTTAAATCCTACCCTTTAAAAGTTTTGGGATGAACTTTCTAATAAACCTTTTCATATTCCCTTTAGTGGAATTTTATGCAATTCACAACATATATAGTCTTTCCCTATATAATCCCAACATAAATTTCCATGAGAAGGAAGTAAATCTTTATATTTATAATGTTACTTTGATTATATGCATGTTAAATGAGGAGGATGAATCTTTTTAGAACCAATTTCCCAAGCATGGATATTATTTCCCTAGGAGTAATTTTATCTTACTCAAATGATTCAGTCTAAGGAAAAGATCATCCTTGAAGACATTCCCATTATGAGGAAATGAATTAATGTATTTCTTGAGGAATTTTATGGTCTTCCTTATAGAAGAGAGGTTTAATTTCTAATTGAGATCATACATGGGGAATTACCATTATCCAAGACATCATATAGAATGGTTATTGTGTAACTTGAGGAGATGAAGAAAAAAGTACAGGGTAATATGGATTGAGGTTTCATGCACCCAAGAACTTCACCATGGGGTGAAAAAATATTATTCACAAGAAGATAGATGGGACAACACACCTTTTAATTGATTATCATGAGATCAACAAGATCATCATAAAGAAACAATATCCCCTTCCATGAATTAATTATGTTTAAAATTAGATACATCGATCTGAATACATCTCCAAGATTTGATTTTTGGTCAGGATATTATTATGTTATGGTGAGGAATGAGGATTTCCTTAGGACTACTGTTTGTACAAGGTATGAGAACTATGAGTTCATAGTAATTTCTTTCAGACTCACTAATTCTCTATCAATATTCAAGAACATTATGAATAGTGTCTATAGATATTACCTCAAAAAATTTGTGGAAGGCTTTATGGATGATATTATAATATTATCAAAAACCATAGAGGACCATGAAGATCATCTATTAACTATTATAATGACCTTTTAAAAGGAGAATCTTAATTCCAAGTACATAAAATGTGATATATTGTTTAATGAATTCTCATTGTTAAGGAATATCATCACAAGAAATGAGATATCTGTAGATCCTTAAAAACTAAATTGATGGATGGATGATGACAACATCTATAGAAGATATTTATAGTTTCCTTGGATTATCTATGTTCTATCATTTATTTTTGAGAAATTTGTAACAATTTTCAAACCCTTTGACCAATATAATTCAAAAGATAGTCATGTTTTTTTGGAATGATGAATGTGAATTGAGATTCAAAAATTTGAATAAGAGACTTATCACTACCCCTCTACTAATACTACCCAAATGTGGATAACTCTTCACACTCATTTGGGATGCTTTAAAGAAGTTATTGTGTTGTGTGTTAATGTAAAATTACAATGTAATAGACTATGCAAAAAAAAATTTAGAATTCCACACATAGAAATACCAACACATGATCTCGAGTTGGCGGTAGTGATCATAGCTTTGAAAATATAGAGGAATTATACCTTTGGTCAAAAGTGTGTAATATATATGGATCAAAAAAATTCTTCAAGTATGTATTCACACATAAATAGATTAATATATTCCCTTGAAGATGGTTAGATATGATCGACGAATGTGAATGATTATTCCACTATCATCTGAGTAAATTGAATAAAGTGGAAGCCAATATATGTATAAATGATCTAATAATTATATCATTGATGAGAATTGGTAGGGATCAGATCTCTGTTGATTTGGAAAGGATCGATATTGGAATAATAATATAAGGAACATAATCCATCCGTTCAAAATGATTTCTCAACCATCTCTTCATGAGAAGATATTGGATGCTAAAATAAATGATATGGTAATTCTGAAGAATGTGGATACTATAATTAAAGGTAAATCCTCAGAGATAATTTTTAATGAATAAGGAGTTCATATATTTAGCTCCAAATAATGTGTACCATAAAATTCTGAGTTAAGGAAGGAATTTTTAGTTAATTCACATAGCTCAACCATCTTTATCCATACCGAAACCACAAAAATGTTTCTAGATCTCTAAGAGAACTATTCGTGGGACAATATGAAGAAGTGGATCGTAGAGTATACATCAAGATGTATAGTATGTAATAGATATAATGAGAAAATGTGAAATTCTAAATGGATGGTGAAACAATTACCCATACCTTCATGGAAATGGGAAAACATGATCCTGGACTTTGTCACCAGAATTCCGAAGACATCCAGAAGAAATAATGTTATCTTGGTTTTAAGGATCATATTACAAAGACTGTACACTTTATTCTTATTTGATAGTAATTCTCACTAGAGACACCCATATTGATATACATTATATAAGTGGTGAGGATGCATGGAGTACCACTGTCAACTTAATCTGATCAATAGCTAAGATTCTCCTCCATGTTTTGGAAAAGTCTACAATAAGATCTAAATAATTATCTAAACTTCAAGATGGCTTATCACACTCAAAATGATGGTCAATTTGAGTGTACTGCCCAGATAGTTGATTACATGTTGAGAGAATCCTCAATTGACTTCAAAGGATGATGGGACAAACATCTTCCTCTGGTGAAGTTCTATTATAACAAAAATTTCCACTCGATAATCAAAGTGGATCCCTATGAATACCTTTGTGGGAAAAGGTTAAGAACACCTACATGTTGGGATGAATTTGGGGAACTAAAAATGCTAGGTCCTGAAATGGTCATCGAAATTGTGGAAAATGTTAAGACCATTCAGCAACACATCAAGGATATTCAATGTTGAAAAATGATCTATGATGACAATTTTCAACAAAACCTAGAGTTTGATGTTGGATACATATTATTCCTCCTTATATATCCATGAAATAAAGTAATGATATTTGGGAATAAGGGAAATATTATTTCAAGATACTTCAACACTTTTGAGATCTTTGATCGCATCAGAGCGGTGGCATACCGACTTTCACTCCAACCTAACATATCTCAATTACATGATGTATTACATGTATCCCTCTTGAAAAAGTACAAGCCAGACCCCTCTTGTTTACTCAATTGAGAGGTTTTTCCATTAGATAATGATGTTTCCAATGAGGAGTAGCTGGTGAAGATCTTAGATCATAAAGACAAAGTCCTATGAAATAATACAGTTCAACTGGTCCAAGTGTTTTGGAGAAACCACATATTGGAAGAAGTAATGTAGTAACTGGTGGGAGTTATGAAATAGAGTTACCCTCACATTTTTAGTGTGGGGAATAAAAATTAGAAGGTAGAAATTTCTTAAGGGGAAAGATTGTAATGACGGAAACTATTATAAATAATATTTACCATATCATTTAATAAAATTTGTTGTTTAAATTATAGGGTTGTAGAAAACACATGAAATTACTTGGTTTGTTATATCCCTTTAGATTTAAAAAACATTTAGGTATCTTTACCATTGATAATATAGTCATTCAATAGTGATCACATGATTCATATAAATATTGGGTTTTATCAAATCAAATTGATATAGTTAATGGATGTGATGACCTCAACCAGTAGGATCATACCCTATGAAACCCATTTATTTCAGCTTCCAAGGGATATGGCATCTCTTGTATTTTTCCTTGACCAAGTCAAAGCGGATAAACAATAACATAATCATGAGAAAAACTATTTACAAGATATGTTCATGATCATCGAGATCATGGCCCAAACCATGAACGTCGAACCACCCCATAAAAGGCTCACAATTACACACCTTAACCTTATAGAGTTTGATGGTGTATTTAAGGGATATGTATCAAGGCCATATAAGTACGAGTATGTATACTATTTTCTATATAATAATGAATATTTTTTCAATATATTATTATTACATTATAAATTATATTTATTTCGATACAATAAAAAGCAAATAATGTTTTCGGCCATATTCAATTTAAATTAAGGAATTTATTTTTAAGAATTAATTGATTTATGAAATATATAATATTTTCAAGATATATTATTATTAAATAATTTATATAATATATAGATGATCATAGAAGTTTTATGAAGGCAATTATAAATTTTATAAAGGTTTGAAAACTATTTATGTAAAAAAACCTTGCATTTTAAATAAATTTATGTTATTATTTTAAAAGTAAATATTCACATCTTTAGATAAAATCAATATTATATTTGGAATTGTAAGATTGAAATTATCCAATTGTGATTTTTTAAAATTTTTGAGGAAAACCAAATTTTTTGGTAAAAATTAAATATTGAATAAATATACATGCTTATTATGACATCATAATGACCTAAAATGGTAGTAATAAATACTATAAATAGTATCCACTACCAAATATATGTTTTAAATTTAAAATAAATTTATTTTATCTCAGTTTTGTTAATTTTATAATGCCATTATGAATCCCCCGAAACCATTAACATATTTTATGATTTTAAATCCTTTAGTATGACTCACTTCCACATAAGAAAGGGTATTATTGTACTAAGCATGGAACATTACCTTAAAAATAATGAAACCACCTAAATTTGGTAGAAATAATGGGAAAATCGTGGGAAGGTTCGGGGTTTTGATTATTTTATTATATAGAGTTCAAAACCTATGTTTGATAAATAATAATGAAATCCACACTCATTTCCTTTATAAACCCAAAAAAATTTCTTTTCTCCTCACTCGAAATCATTAGATCCAGTACTTAATCTTCCATACCCTATTTATTTTCATCCCAAGGAACTTGAAGCTCTCAAGAAGCTCCTCCAATGCATTTCATGTCACACACTGAAGTAAGGGATCCTCACCTTCTCTTCTTTAATGATGTTTCCTTACAATTTTATGCCTTAAATTTCTAATTCATAACATTGAAATATTCTTCTACATGTAACTATTACTACGAATTTTATATCAAATTAGGATATACCCCTTTATCTCTCATCAACCCATTTTATAAATTTTAAGTTACGTTGTTATTATATTGAAACTTCACCAAGATTTTCCATGGCAAAAACATTATGTAGTGAATACCATACGCAATTCATACCAATGGTTTTCACCTATATACACTTATTAGCCTTTTACAAGGGACTCACATGTATTAATTCCACACACCTTGATAATGGAAAAAAAATATGGGGATTAATGAATCCATGATGTATGATCTATATGGCACACTTAATCACGATAAAAAAATGACAGTGACTGGTGCGCCCAGAATTATATTGCACTCCAATGCATTGTGTAATGATTAGTCTCGTGATAAATCATTTTCAGAGAGGGAGTAATACTTATTAATTTATCGTAATTTTTCCATCATGATGTCTTGAAAGTTACCCTTGACCTATGTTTATGATGCAATGTTTTAAGTTGTTGTCATATTTCCCATGTCGACTTCAAGATTGTCATGTTATATCATGTCTCATTGTTCATATTTATGATTCATACACTTTTTATTCCCCATTGATATTAGTAGTGTCTAATGATTATTATTATCTTCCTATTAGGCCTTGATATTCCCATACTAGGCATTATAGCTCATGCCTTTCTTATGTATGTCACTAGGTTATCCGATGAAATTTTAAGTCTGTTCTTGTTTAGGAAATTGTCAATAAAGAATATTTTTTAATTAGTTAATTTTTTTTAATTCACCTAATTACCAAATACACTAGACTTATTGATACTTTGGGTTGTATGATGTTTTCTTTTATGTAATAAGTCATCAAATAATGTGTAATAAAGAGACGATTTGATATAAAAGATGTTATTTGTTTTCATGTAAAAGCATCATGATGATGTGATTTTTTAATTTAATTAACATAAAAATCCATTAATTATAAATAATATAATTTCTTAAATATCAAAATAAAAATATTTTATTTTTGAATAAGTTCATTATTGGGAATAATAATATATTTTTTTTAAACAAATTATGTGTGCAATGGGTTTATATGTTAATATGTTAAATTAATACTTACTTATTAAATGAAAAAATCCAAATGAATATTTTATATATTATAAGTTATATTTTAACAAACATGTAATTGGTTTTATAGGGAAATTAATGGAATTTAATTCATATTTATGTTTAAAAATTTAGTTTTCTAAAACTAGTTTTCATTCTACTTTATATGTTTAAATAAAATTTAATTATTACACCTATAGAAATTGAATCTTGTAAAATTGTTTCCAATTTTTTAATCATTTTTATTAATATTATATAATTATATCAAATTAATCTACAGTGACTTTGAATAGTAAAAATAGTAAAAGTTTGTTATCTAGGATAAGGTAAAAACTTGTTTAGTAGAGGATTAAACTAATATATAAGGGTACGAACTCCAAATAAACCAATATAATTCTTTATTTTTGGAGTTATTTCAAAATTATCATATCCTTCTATACAAGTCCTATCCATTTTGAGCCACTCTTAGATGAAATTATCCTTATATCATTGAAATATTTTAAGAAATATAATGTTTCTCTTTCACCTAACTTATAAAGGGACACCTATTCTCCTCCCTTATTCAACCCACATGAGCCCCCTATATAATCCAATAAATAATAAAAAACCTTCCTTGATTCCTTCCATTAATTATATATATTATTTTCTTCTTTAAAGAACAATCCCTCAATATAGCAACCCTGCATTTTCATACACTTCCATTAGATAACTTTAATGGAAACTACATAAAAGAATTATATGACCAGGATAAAAAGGTATAGTGTCTTTAAGAAATTAGGTCCTTAAATAAAATTTATAAAAAATTACATAAAAATTTATTTAATTTCTTCTTCTCAAGTTTCTTATTGTCCCTCGTTTTAACCTTAGTACAAGTGTTCACATGATGATATACATCAAGAAAGGGGTGAGATAAAACCCAATAATATGATAGATAAGAACATGAGTCTATATAAAATGGGGTGATAATGATAAATATATTAATAACATAGGCATAGGATCATAATATTGAGATTAAACAATAGATAAAGTCATTAAATGTTGCAATGCATAAAAATGAAGCATCATGTCTTAGTGGTCAACTACCACACATAGTTGTGAACAAAGATAACCTCATGTTCATGGATAGTTCAGTTTATCTTATGAGATTTATTACATTATCAAATTCATTTTATCTATATATAATTTTTGGTGCACCCATCACATCATAACATTTACATTGCGCTATATAATTTCAGGTGCACCCATAACATCACCCCATTTACATTATCATGCATGCCACATAGAATATATATATGTATCATGGTCATAAAAAAACGATGGAGATGAATGGTATTCATTTAATAAATAATACATTAATAAAATTTGGTATCACCAATGAAATATTGAAAAAAAATACATAATATAATAATCATCAATCATTAGTGAAGAAAAAACAATCTCGAGAAGTAAAAAAGTGTGTTTTTTATAGAAGAGTTCTTTTGAAAACAAATGTGTTTGTCATAAACTCAAGTAGAAAAAAACTATGTCCCAAACAAGGAAATGTTATTATGATAAAATGATATGTAATTAATATCTATACTTAAAATGGGTAGAAATAGGGAAAACCCAAAGAAAGAGAGTTGGGTTAGATAATTCCTCTTACCTTGTGTCTGAAATATTTCTCCTTGTTAATATCTTGTATAATAAAATTAGATTCATTAATTACTATTGAAGAAACTATAATACTGTAATTTTATTCATTATATATTTATTATGTCCATTTATGGTATTTTCTATGATATATAGAGTTTAATATCATTATTCAGGAGTGTTCACACTCTTAGTTTTCAAGATCGGTTCACTTTTATACATGAATGGCTGTTCATATAAAATGTGGAAAAATATCCAAAATTGTTTCTATATTTTATAACTTAAACTAAATAAAATTATATTATATTATAAATTTTTTTATATTCCATGTGGATAAATCATTAAATAAATGTTAATGATGATCATTTTAGATTAATTTTGGCGGTTCTTCGATCACATTTACTCATTTTTTCTTATCATTTATAAATATGTATATAAGTCAGTTCTAGAAAATAAAAAGGGTTATAACATAAAAATTATAATCTATTTTAAACAATTTAATTCTTTTATTAATATCCTTTAATGATTTAATGGAAATTTAATGTTCATCACCCATAATGTCGGTAAATTAACATATCTCGGGCAATGATTTCATTTTTAAATGAAAAGTGTGGGAGGGATGATTTTAATGATTAATATTCCATTAACATAATAGAATAAAATTATATCTAACTTATTGGAGTTATTATGCCATTTTTTAGAATTTTAAAATAAACTCCATTTTTTGAAAATAATTTTCTAAAAATGAGTAATTTAATTTCTAATGAAAATCATTATTTACTTGGAAGATACAAATTTTAAAACTATAACTGCTTTTATAACACACTGAAAAATTACTCAAGGGCTCATGAAATAATATTATAATCATAAGACACAAAAATATTAATTTATGGATAAATTTTAAAGAACAAAATTTTCTTTTAAATTATTAAATTAATCATAAAATTGCAATTAAATATTTATGACTTATAAAAATGTCAACACTAAATTACTAATTTATAGAACATTTATTTACATAGATTATGATATAATTAGACCATTTTTTAATAATTCTTAGTCTTATTTATCCATTCATGGGCGATGTTACTATTCATTTGGTACGTTTACTATTCATAAGGGTCATATTACTATTCCGAATATCAAGTTACTATTTCATTGGTATGGGTTTCTTAACTTTTATAAATACTTATTATTTCATTAATTCTGCATTTATAATGTTTTAATTATGATATATAATCCATTGAATGTGATTCATACTATATGAAATTACTATATGAAGAGATAAATTCCATTGATAAAAGTTTAGGTCGTTACATTCTTCCCCCTTTTGAAATTTCACCCCAAAATTTCATTTTTGATAAATAGGTGATGGTAGTTATCCTTCATCGCCTACCTCGGTTCCAAAGATTCTTATTCATAGTCATATTTCCTCCCCTAAAACATTAATAATGTGGGTTGTTTGGTTGCATAGAACCTTATCTATCTAGTCCAGATTCTTTACCGATTTCTCCCCATATTATATATCATCTTCCAATTGTACCACCTCTTAGATTAATACTTGTGAGAGATCTGGTATGTACTCCATCCGGAGTGATACATGAAAAAAAATTATGAACTAGATCCATTTTTGAGGAAAGTTCAAGAAGATAGGTCACATCTTATATGTGATCAAGGGTATCAAAGGGTGTAATGTACCTTAGGATTAGATTACTTTTTTCCAGACTACATGACTCTCTTCCATGGTGATATTAAAAGGAATACTTTATCTCCAATGTAAAACTCCAATTTCCATCGACTATTGTCAATTTAATTATTTTTCCAACTCTACAAAGCCTTGATATACTACTTAATGTGTTAGACCATATCTTCCATCTCTTCTACGAAGCCACAATATTCTACTTAATGTGTTGAACCATCTTCACCATCTCTTCCACAAGATCTGATCCCAGTAGATTTCTTTCTCCAAATTCATCCAAACATGTTTGAGTTATACATTGGTTTCCATATAGGTCTTCATATTCATCCATTTGAATACTCAAGTGGAATCTATAGTTGTATGAGAACTCACCCAGTGATAGATGAAATCTCATCCACCTATGAATTATAAAGTATATTATCTTATCATATCTTCGAGTGTCTGAATAGTCCATTCATATTTTACATTATTTTAGGGGTGATAGGTTGTGCTGAAATTTAATTTAGTACTCAAATCATTCTGAAGACTCCTCTAATATTTAGATGTAAACCTATGGTACCAATCATAGATAATATAGAGTGTACCACCATGTAGTCTCAATGATTCCTTCACATATATCATATTATGTTTTTCAAGTGAGAGATCTTACCGAATTGAGATAAAGTGGGAAGTCTTGGTGAGTTTATCCACCTAAACCCATATCAAATTATTTCATTTGGATGTATTCAAGATACCAATGAAAAATTCTATAGTAAGATTCTCCCATTTCCACATAGGTATAGGAAATGTTTCTATCAAACCTTTGGACTTCTAGTAGACAGCTTGGACATGCTGACATATCAGGCACTTTGAGATATACTCAATAATCTTCTTCTTCATGTTATCCGACATGAAGTGTTCTTGGATGTCACCATACATCTTGGTACCCCTGAGATGGATAGAGAAAGTTGAGCTATGTGAATTTTCCAATAGACCATTCTTTATCTTAGGTGATGAAGGCACACAAATCCTCATTACAAACTGAATCAAACCACCATCATTGATATGGAACTCCTGCATTTTCCATTCCATTACTAAATTTACATTATTTTGTAACTCCAGATCATCCCTTTATACCTCCTTAATATTCTCTTGGATATATTTTTGGGAAATAATTTTGGAAATGGTGGATGTATTTCCTAACATTAAGATTTCCAAACCCATAATTTTCATATTCATGACACTGGGGTCTTTATCAATCGACAAAATGGAGAGTGTATCATGTTCTTTTCTTCTAAGAGAGTCAACTACCTTGGTTTCCTTTCTAGGATGACCGTGAATAGTGAAATCGTAGAACTTGATTATCTCTAACCATCTATTTTGATGAATGTTGATCTCCTTTTATGTGAATATATACTTTAGGCTATTGTGATCGTTATATATGTCACACTTCTCACTATAGAGGTAGTGCTACCATATTTGCAAAGAAAAAATCTCAACATCTATCTCCAGATCATGTGTTGGTTAATTATTATCATGAATCTTAATCTTTTTTGAGGAATAGGCTATAATTTTGTCATTTCCTATGAGTACACAACCCAATCCTCTTTTTTAAGAGTCATTTTAAATAAACAAAATCTTCACTTTTTGGTAATGTGAGTTCAGTTACAGTGATTAGCCTCTTTTTTAGCTTTGTGATGCTTTCCTTACATTATTCCATACATACATACATCACCCATTTCCTTGTTAACTTATCTAGCGGGCTTCAATATCATGAAACATTTCTGAAAAAATGTTTGTAGTTCCCAAATAATGAAAGATAACTATGAATTTCCATGACACTATACAATATATGAAATTATTAAATTGCCTTTGTTTTTGAAGGATCAATATAAATTCCTTAACTTATGATCACATGTACCATAAATGTGATTTTTTTCAACCAAAGGTCACACTAAATGAAATCGGCGTAAAATTTATCCTTCATTAATGTTTCCAACACAAGCCTTGGATGTTATTTATGTTCCTCCTTCCTATTCGAGTAGATGAGAATATCATCATTAAAAAATAACAAATCATTACTGAGGTAATATCTATAGATTATATTCAAGAAATCCATGAAGAACATAGGGGAATTAATAAGTCCTATGGCTATCACCAATAATATTTAGTTCCAATTCCATTAATGGAAGGAAATCTCTTGAATATCTCCGTTTTTAACGTTTAACATAAAATATTTGGAATGAAGATCCACATTTAAGAAGTATTGAGCTTCTCATAACTGATCGAACAGGTAATCAATCCATGGAATAGGATAATTGTTCTTTATTGTGATATTTTTGTGTTCCCAATAATTGATACAGAGGCTCACTTGTCCATTATTATTCCTTACAAAGATCCCCAGTGCACCCCAAGTTGATGAAATAGGGTGTACAAACCATTTGTCCAAATTATCTTATAGCTTCTTCTTTAATTCATCCAGTTAGATACGAAACATCCTATAGGGACACTTTGAGATATGAGTAGCTCCAAGTATGAGTTCTATAAAGAACTATAACTCATGATATGATTGAATTATGGGTAAATCATCCGAAAATAGATCAATTTATTTCCTATTGATGATAATTTAAACTAGGTAGACACTTTACATTGACATGACCATTTGAGAAAACTTTTATTTTTTATATTGAATCAACACTCACACTATTGAAGGATTATCAAAAGAAGATTCCTGATTCTACTTTAATTTATAGAGGAGTATGGTATGGTTAGAAAAATGAAAAGATATTTATATTTCTAGATATTTTATGTGTGATCTATATAAAGAGAGTCAATCCATCCCGATAATAGCATCAAATTCCACCAATTGAATTTTTATGAGATTTACTGGAAGAATCTTCCCAAACATTACAATTGATGAAGATTCCAAAACATGGTTTGCAACAATCCCCCCACATGGTATTTTTAATGATATATCTACTTCAAGGTTATAGGGATTCAATTTAATAGTTTTATCAAACTATAAAGATATAAATGAATGAATTGAACTATAATCAAATAATTTTTTTCCATTATTGAGTTAATAGTAAGTGTACCTTGTATGACTTCATTTTCTTTCTTCGCTTTTACTGTAGTGATGGAATATACTTTCCCTTGCTCCTTATGATTTGTTGGAGGATACAACTGATTACCCTTGATGACTTGAGGTTTAGTGAACTTCCTTTCATAGAACCCTTTCTCTCTACAGTTGTAACATTGGACCATGGGTGGTGCTCTCCTCTCTTCCACCACATTTTCCTACTTCCTCGTGTATTTTCAATATTAATGTTCTTGGTGGACTTCTCTCTCACACTTGAAGAATTTTTATTTCCCTTTTATGTAGTTCCCATTATACATCTTCTCAAATTTTGGTCATGTGGTTGGTTGGGTTTTCTTTCCACCTTTCTCATTAGATCCTCTATCTTAAAACTCCATCTTTTGTTTCTTATCACTATAGGCATGGGACCTTTCCCCAAAACCCATCCCAAAATTGAGAGCATGTCAAACAAATTCATTATAACTCACAAATTCTCAAATTTCTAGAGCCTTTATAAGGTGATTTTTTCTCCACTAAATAATCTATCAATTTTATATCATTATTGATAAAAAAACATGAATCATACTGTTATAGCTTTGTGAAATTTGATTCGTAGGCCTTGATAGATTCTTATTCTTTTTTACTTCAAATATATGAATTATCTAATCATATTTTTACCAATATTTTCATGGAAATAATTCTTAAGAAACATTACTTTAATGTATTATGACTCCAACTCTTTAGTTTCTTCCATCAGAATAGTGCTCCTAATCGAATCCCACCATTGATCGGCCTCTCTATCTAAATGGTAAATGCCTAGATTCACCATCTTTATCTCAGAATAGGGAAGAATAAAAAATATTTTCTCTATTGAGTTGAACCACTATTCTACAACTAGTGGATCTGAAGATCCACTAATCTTCTCTGATGTTTGTCTCATCAAAAACTCGATATCCAGTTTGTCCCTCTTTGTTGAAGTCATATGTTCCACATTATTGAGGTTATTTATCATGAACCATGACAACATGGTGAGAATCGACATGAACGTTTTCACTCCACCTTCTAAATCATTGAGGATGACTTTTGGGAAATAATATAATTATCCCTTGCATGGGTTGTTGTCCTAGTTTCTTCATGTTCCCACCATTTTCTAAAATAAAATTGTTTTCGACAAAATAGAATCCAACAATTTTTGAATAAATAATTTGTTACATTGTTCAATTACGTCTAAATTCATATCTTTTTGGATCCCTAAGTTTAGAGTTTTATAATGAAATTAATCTTGGGTGATTACTTATACATAGTCTCAAACTATGGGTTTTTTCTTAAGGTTCTATAATACTAATTCAAAAATAAACTAAAATGTACTTTGATACCAACTCTAGCAACCTAGATTTTTCATACAGTAATATTACATAATTTTAATGATAAAAAATATAAAAAAATTACATGTATAAGATCCAAAGGTTTAATGTCTTCGTTAAATTATAACCTTACATAAAATTTACAAAATAAAACATAAACAATTATTTAATTCCTTCTTCTCTGGATTCTTATGGGCCTCAGGTTCTTCTTAGTATAGCCAATCACTCGAGGATATACATTAAGAAAGGGGTGAGGTAGAATAACAGTAAGAGGATATATAAGAACAATAATCAATATAACATGGAGTGATAATAATAAATTTTAAATTGGATCATAATCTAGATAGGAATCATTAGATAAAGGCATGAAATGTGGAAATTCGTAAAAACGAAACATCATGTCTTAGTGGTCAACTACCACAAATAGTTGTGAAAACATATAACATCATGTTCCTGAATATTTAAATTCATATCATGAGATTCATCAAGTTACCCAATGCATTATAGTTATATATAATTTCATGTTCACCCATCACATCATAACATTCAGTTTTTGACAATATAATTCCAAGTGCACCCATCACATCACAACATTTACATAATCATGCATGATTCATAGAACATATATCAATCATGGAAATAAAATAAACCATGGAAAGGAATGTGTTGAATTTGATAAATCATAAATTAATAAACATTGGGTTCCAATGTGAAATAATAAATAACATAATTGATATAATTATCATCAGTCACGAGTGAAGAAGAAACAATCCCGAGAATGAAAAGTTGTGTTTTTTTGAAAGTAGAGTCCCTTTATAAAACATCGAGTTTTTCAAAAAATAAATTATAAAAAATTTATATCCCATAAAATTTCATATAATTATGAAAAAAATTATATTTAAGGAATATACATACTGAAAATGTGGTGGTAGATGGAAAATACAAAGAAATAGAGTTGGGTTTGAGAACTCCTCTTACCCTATGTCTGAAAGCTTCATTCATATTAATATCATTTATAATCACATTAGATTCATTTATAAAAAATAATTAACCTTTTATAGATTAATTTGATTCATTATTGTTTTATTATGTACATTAATAATATTTTTAAGAGCTACAGAGTTTAATTTCATCATTCAAGTGTTTTCATTTTCATATTTTTCATGGTTGGTTCACTTTTATACATGAATGAAAGTTCGTGTAAAATGTGGATAAATATAAATAATTGTTATTATATGTTATTAATTATCTTACATAAGTTTAATTGATCTTATAAATAATTTATTTATATGGAATGAGGATTAATCATTTGATAAAAGTTATTGATGATCATTTTCGGCCAATTTTGGTGTTTTTTCGATAACAAATAACTCGTTTTGTCTTATCAGTTAGTATTATGTATATAAGTTAGTTATATAAAAATAAGTTTATAAAGTTCAAATTAAAAAATATTTGAAACCATGAAATGGTTTGATTAATATCCATTAAGGTGTTAATGTAAACCAAAAGTGCATCATCCATGATCTCAGTAAAAGGGCATATCACGGGAGATGATTTCTTTTTAAAAATAAAAGAGAATGTGGGAGGAGTATAATGGTATATATTACATTAAAATTATAGCATAAAAATATTCCAATCATACTGGATTTTTCATTCCCTTTAGATAATATAATTTTATTTTAAGATAAGTAAGGTGATGAAATTGAAAAGAAATTAAACGAAAAAGGAAGAGGACTTTACCTCTTGGATTTATCCTCCGTGAGAACCTCCATTGAAAAAAGTTTTTGAAAATTTTATGATAGAAAGATCTACTAAACATGGGATAATTTATTGGGGAGAGGTTTGGGTATATGTTTGTAAAGGATAAAATCTTGAGAGGTGTAAGTGGAAGAGGGTGTGATGGGTGATATTTATAGTGAAGGAGGGGGGGGGGGGGTTCTCATTATTTAATTCATTAGTTTATTATTTTTCTCAAGACAAGAAATAGTGTTGATTATTTAGACTAAATATAGTAATTTGATCATGTGAGTTCTAGACAATGGTTCTTACAACTTCCAGGAATGAAGTAATAGTTTATTTGATTTATAATGTCTGTATACCATAAATTGCCCTCCCTTACTATTCAACAAAAACTAATGTATTTCAGAAAAATCAAAAAAAGGAACCCTAAATTTTTTTTTACAAGTATAATTATAAATTTAAATCTTTTTTATGATTTATTTACTAAATATGAGTAATTTAATTTTTAATTAAAATCAACATTTACATGGGAAAATACAAATTTTAAATTTATAACTGATTTTATAACACTTTGAAAAACTCTTCAGGGTCTCATAAAATTATAATAAAATCATAATAAATTAAAATATTATTTTATGTATAGATTTTATAAAAATAATTTTTCTTTTAAATTGTTAAATAATTAAAAAAATTTAATAAATTATTTATGACTTACAAAAATTTCAACAATTAATTGAAAATTTTAAAACATTTACATACTTATATTATGACATAATTATATCATACATTTATTTATAAGAATCATAAATTAAATTTATGATTTCATGGAAGATTTTCTATTCATTTTGTTGTTTTACTATTCATAAGGGTTATATTATTATTCCTTAGTTCATATTAATATTTCGTTATTATAGGTTCTTTAATTTATATAAATACTTCTTATTTCAGTAAATATTCATTTATAATGTTTTTATTATGGTATATATTTTATTATATCTGATTTATACTATATTAAATTACTATAATAGGGGATAAACTGCATTGATAAATTTATGGGTTGTTACACTCAAGGATTGATATTTATACCAAATTAGGTCTCTCAAAGATGAGGTAAAAATCTAAAACGAACTATTTAAATTTTATTTATTCTTATACCCCCTATAATTGTATGATTTACATCATAACATGATGAATCTAGTGTATTTAATATACTTATATTTTATTATGATGATGTGACAAATATTCCCCACATATTCTCTATAAAATAGAAGATGAAAGTATTGCTCATTTGTATGTTTGGACTACCACCTTCACTTAGTGACATGATTCATTTTCCATAACCAACATTCATGGTTGGTTATTATGATATATTTACTATATATATATATATATTATTTATGATATAGTAATTATTATTAAACTTGTAATATACGCTACGTTTTTTTATCCAACAAAAATAGAAACATCACTCTTGCCTACGTATGAACTACCATCTCCATGTAGTGATGTGGTTCAATTTTCCCCACCACATTATTTAAATTAGTATAAATAAATATATATATATATATATTATAATTATATATGATATTTATATCATTATTATATTTCTTGATACGACAGAACCGTTATAAAATTGAAAGTACATTAACTGTCTCACCCAAACATATATGAAAAATCTTCTAGGTAACCACCAAAATGATAATTATAATGAAATATTATTAATGAATGGGTGTTAATATTTTATAGGTAAATCATGTATCACTATTTAAGTTTTATTATGGTTAAACTATATAAGTATAATATATTAAATTTTATTATTTAAAAGGTTAGAGATCTGATGAAATAATATAGACTTGAGGTAAGGGTTTTTCGTTATAATCTCTGTTTTATTTAGAATTTTTAGGATTAAGTTTTTTAATAATAAAATTATATGATATATCTCTCAAAAATATTATGTCATTTCTTTGTCTATAGTAATTTTTATAGATTTCCTTTTTTCTTTTTTTTATCTCTCTTTAATTACTCAATATACTAAAATAATGGTTTTAGTGAAAACATATTTTATTTATCTCACTAGTATAGAATCTTTTCTTCAATGTCCATAATTCCTGTAAAATATTTTCATGAATTTTTTTTATTTTAATGAAATATTTAATGAATTCAATTTTAAACGTGATTTACTTTGTATAAAAATTTAAAATGATTCATTGCATGAATGTATTCTCTTTATATCATAAATTTTATTTCATTTTAATATTACTTTATCTATTCCCATGGATATTTTGAAAGAAAATTCATCCCTTAATATTTTGGCAGTTTTTATATTAGAAAATATGTAATTTTAAAAATAAAATGGTATTTTTTTCAAGAACTATTTTAGAAATATCTTTAAAGGTTATTTTATCTATACCAATATCTTTTGATGTTTCCTATAATTTTCATGGGATATGATCCAATAATACCATATATATTGTGTATCTATATGGTTTTTTATTATGACGATGAAATATTTATGAAACTATTTTTTGTTTTTATGGGTTATGTTTTTTGTAATGGTAGATGTTTTCAAAATCTTGTGGTATATATATTAATGTATTTTGTTTTTTATCGGTGGGTTAGATACAATATTCCAATGAATTGTGTAAATATTAATATTTTATGTCATCAAAGGGTACATAAGAGGTTATACCTAAATAATGAACATAAGATGTTGTCCTAATCCTAAAAGAGTCTACATAGGAGGTTATCCCAAAGTAGATGCAGGGGTGGTCAGCCCTATCCTAACATGTGATGCATTACTATGTGGGTAACTTTAATATAACTTTTTCTACAATTATGATTATTATAAAATTTATAAAAGCTGTTTTATTTCATGTCTCCTGATCATTATATAAGATTTTTTCGCTATTAATTTCAAATGATTATTCCAGGTTATAATACCCTTGTTCTCATGATATGATTATATATGATCATTCATTAATACCTCCCTTGTTTACCCAAACAGAGCATCTGAGCCCATCATTTTTTACATTTCATTTTCAATAGGTTATAATGAAATTTCTTACCTATGATATGTATAATAAGGGTATTAGTTGTAAAGAATTTTTTGGTAGATGATTTGAATCATTTTGTACTAGTTATTTCTATTTTAAAGTTTCAAAATACACTAAACTATTAAGGTTATGAAATGGGTAGTAATGATATGTAACTAATATTAATCTAACTAGATTGTAGTGATGTGTTGTTTTATCTACCAATGAGTCAGATTTTATTAAAGATACAGAGGTGTGAAAATAATTGTTGTGGATGAAATAACTTATTCAAGATATCAATTTTAATGAGTAAAATATTGTTTTAATTTGTCATAGTTAGAGTGCTATTTGTTGGGAAAGAATTCAACTATTCATAGAAGGTCAAAACATATCAATATTTGATATCATTTGATCCGCAACATCCTTGGTTCAAGACAGATAGAGCCTGAGAAGATCCACAAATATGAAAATGGGTCAGAAATGTTGACCAAGAGTTTATCCAGAGGAAAATTTGAAACAAGATGACTAATAGCAGGGTTGGCGGTGATCCCAACTTGAGTCCCAGGGGGAGTTTGTTTGGCGCCTTTTTGACTGGAACTCTGTGTAATGCCTCCTCAATTAGAGAACCACACGGTCTCATAAAATAAGGAGAAACATGGGTCAAGCCCACTTGAATTAATTCACGCGGTGACAAACTTATGAGGCAGAGACATTATTTGAGTCAGATTATTTTTCCTATATAAAGAGGTAGTAGTAAGACATTTCAACACACCAATAACACTAATAGGAAATCCCATTTTGTGATCACCATTACTCGATGATCATGTTTCTTGCTCTCTATCTATGATTCACTAATTTTATTCTTATTTATTACATTTTTGATACCTTCTATTTTGGGGGAGTTTCTACTATGTACCTTTTGATTTTAGTGGATCCTTCTTTCTGGACAAGGTCATGTGGTTTTTCACATTTGGGTTTGTCATGTTAAAATTTACAATGTCAAATTTATATTCATTACATAATTTTTTGGTCACTCTGCATATGCTTTTGTAGGGAATGATTTTATTTTCCACAAAATTTTTGATTTTTGGTTTTGTGTGTGTTCGTCACGTTTACATCATTCCCAATACAAGGTTCACTATGGATTATGAACTAGGTTTAAATCTAAATGAAAGGTGGAATCATTGTAGATTTTGGGAATATAGTTTCATGGGTAAGGGGAAAATCCATATGGATTAATTTTCGATTATTAGCTATCTCATATTGAACTCCTGTGGAATTGGATATAGAGTAAATTATAATTTTTTTTAACTAACTTCATAATAATTATGTCTCAATGGTTTGATTCCTAAAACCTAAAAAATATTCATGTAGAATTAATTATTATTCCTTTCATATAAGGGTGAATGGATTCATATATGGTAACCTCACAACTCTCATATATCTATATTATGCATGGCTATTATCTTAGTTGATCTAATTTCATCTTCTATTAAGTTTTTGACAACAATAATCTTTCTGGGGTTTCATAATTTTGTCTTGTCAGATGTTTATGCTAAATCTGACACACATGCATTTGAGGTTCTAAGGAGAGATTTAATATCTTTCAACCTAGGTGACTCTCCTAGGTTGGTAGGCGGTGGATTCAACATTGTGGAATACTCAAAGGAGAAAAATGTTGGAGTCTTTCCCAAGAGAGAAAGCTTATATATTGTTTCAATCATTTCCATTAGGAGGAAATGGATATGATTTTCATTAGGGATCCATTTACATGGAGCAAAAACTTGAGCGGGTATTGTCAGACTTGGTGTCTCCATGATCTGTTCCTGGTGAATGGGGTTTCCTTATCAACCTTCTCAGACATAAATATCACCCATTTAATGCTCAACCTATCAAACCACTTTCCACTCCAAAACTATTTTGAATCAAGGACTGATAGGGATAAATGATTCTAGTTTTCAACCTTGTGGGAGGAGGAAATAGGTTTTCAGGATGTCGTTCAGGTGTCATGGGACAATCCTTCTCGGGGACACCCATGGATTATTATTCACAATAAACTAGGGTAACTTAGATGAAATCTTCTATCATAGAGAAAGGATCCCCCTTTATGGTTTGGATAGAGAGGTGATCAATAGATATGTTGATGGATAGAGGCGAGACTGAACAATTAATTTGATGAATAATTATTTTTTGTGATGAGAAGTATGAAGACATTTATATATGAGGTTATTCTAAAACAATATTGAATTTTTAGGAACGTTTAATGATCAATTGGAACCGGAAAGGTGATATAAAAACTATATTCTTCCATGAATTCATTATTGAAAATTATCAGATCATAAGAACAAACATACTCATGGAGGATGGGTCCTTCTCAATTGTTCACAAGGTGGTGTTAGTGATCATGGATGATTAATTTATGTCCCTACTAGTGGGTAATAATGAATGTTTACTAGGAGGATATCAAAGTTTTCTGACAGAGATATTCGACATCATTCATTGTAGAGCTACGAAGTTGGATAATTAGAGGTTAAGGCAATCCCTAATTAGGATATGTTTGTGATGCAGTCAAGAATCTCAATATAGAATTTGAGTTTAGACCTGATGGTCTCTCGGTATCTTTATAGAGGATTTTTTTGGATGTATTAGTGGGGAACCCGATCAATATAGTGGTATATTACATCCATGGTCGGAACCTCCCATTTGTCTCATGTGCCACTAAAATGTCTATGGTGTCAAAGGAGAGGTTTTTCAGTCTCTTAATCTATATCATCTAATCATCATGTGTAATATTCAATATAATGTGCTGGAATGTATCCTTAACAAGAGAGTGGAATCATATCTTCTATGTATGGATAGATGATGATAAACACGAGTTCATAAAAGGATGAAAAATTCAAGGGGATATAGGCTTGGATCAACAGATGAGGAATGAGATAAATTAGAATACCTTACAAAGTAATGATTTCATCAAGTTGGACGTTAACAAGACTTATGAAAGGATCCAGTGGAGATTTATGATAGGGGTCCTCTTATGCATGGGGTTATCCCATTAGGTTATTGATCTCTTATTTTGGTGTTTCATATCATCATATATATATATATATATATATATATATATCATTCATGGAAATGTAGTTTGGATTATTCAAGTCAATATGGGGTTAAAGACAAGGACATCTACTATATCACTCATTAGTTATAATCTCCTGGGATGTGTTGAGCTATTATATTATCCAATTTATATGTTTGGGCAGAATTCTCCTATGTTGTAATAGGTATTTTGATGGAAGCATATCCCTCCGGATATTTGCAAATGATACTATCATATTTTTCAATTATCGTGAAACATATATCCAGGGGATCAACCGATCCTTATAGAAATATTATGAGTGGAATGGGAAAGTCATCAAATGGGATAAGATTCTCTTCTATAAAGCTAGTAAATTCTCGAATAGAAGGTTTAGAACCATTTAATGAATGATTTAAATGCTGAGAGGGTCCTTTTTAATGGATTATTTACATTCCCCAGTGTCCTCGAATATATATCACATCTATCATTTAGATAATATTATTGATCGGTTAATGGGTCTTGTCCTGATATGGAAGAATATGTGATTATCCTTTGGAAGGAGAGTTACACTTGTCAATACCATTCTCTCACCGATCTTAATGCATGAATTATCAACTCTTAATGTTCCAAAAATGTGATAACCAACATGGTGATCATGATGTCCTATTTATTATGGGACAACCAAATGGATGGAAAACACTACTGGGTGACACAAGGTAGTGAATAAAAAAGTGGGAGTGGATGAAACTCAGATATCTTGTGTTCCCACCTTCAGACATCAATTTCAGAGATGATAGTGAACACCTTGGATTCTTATAAGATACCATAATTTAGAACCAGAAATATATTTTTTATGGTATTGTTTTAATAAAGAGTCGTAAAAATGTCTCTTCACAATTTCCTCTTCAAGAGTGTTCTGAGAAGGAGATTTTCATAGATTCTAGGTGTATGTAAATAATAATTATGTTTGGGGTGAGACACTATGGTATAAGTATATCACATAAAAATTTATAATTTTTTGGTTTGGCGAGACAGGAATTAGGTGATTTCAACCAATGAGATTATATAATGTATTGGTATAAACCTGGACTCTAGGTGTCCGTTCTACAAGGAACCAAAAAAATATATATTAGGAACATATTATTTTAATGTTATTGGGCATTGGGAGTTTTGAAGGAGTTTGAGGATTTCCCATGGTAGAGGATACATGATGAAGTGATTGAGAACTTCCTCTAGTGATGGTTCTAAGGTGTGGGAAATCCATTTCTGGACATAAAGTGTAGATAAATGATTCTTTCAAAAATATTTTGGTGCATTTGGACATTAAGGAATGAATTGTGTCATAAAAAAATTACGAGGCCAGAAAAGGTATAATATGTAAAACCCATAATCGTATTTTGGACTTGGATATGATGTGCTGAGACAGGGATACATCCCCCTCCCTTAGACCTCTTCTGGGATCTGTTTAGTTTTGTAATATGGATATCAAAATGTTACAAGGGAAATGGGTTTTGTGTAAACCCCCTCAAGAGTGTATTAATCTTAATACTTCCAGGTCCTATAACTTGGGTATCATGTGAGGTAGAAGGATGATAAGGGAAAAGTGGCGGCTCATATTTACTGTCCTTCTCTGCTAACATAGTAGAAGGAGACCGTAACTCCCTGCAATTTTATGAGAAATATTATTTTTAATTTCTTTGATGTCTTCTATTGTACACCACACCAAGATTAGATTGTATTATACGCAAGACCATCTTATCTTGCAGTATACACAAGACTATTCTGGGCTCGTGTTACACACAATTTCAAGTTTATTTTGTGGAAATTATTCTACGCAACAGTAAGTATAGATTTTGTTTAATGTATAAAAGAAATAAGTTTTGATTATGTTATACGCAACACCAATGAGAGATTATTCAACACAGAACCCTGACTTGTCTTGCATTACACGGAATCACGACCTTCCTCGATAGCGTGTGTAGTAGGCAATACCGAGTTTCACAAAAAATGATATGTTATTAAAATATTATATAAACTAGTCATTATGAATATTAATACCCAATTTTTGAAATTTTATTAATTTTACCTTTCAAAATGGAGTGCATTTTTGGATTCAGAATATCGAAATTAACCTAGGGTGATTTTTTTGGTATTTTTCAGAAAACATTCAATTTTTTATGAATGTATCTTAATGTATAAGTGTTATATAGTTCGTTATGAAAGGAAAACATTTCCCTAGGTATATCATAGAAATTTTAATTTTTTAAAGAATTGATTCATTGTAATAACATTTATAAATTAAAAAAGCCTATCTACTATACATGATGTGTTAAATGTATCACTATTATGGAAGTACACTAAAAAAATAATGAATCTACTCACCTCTATGGAAATATAATTAAAACCTGATATATCTTACTGTGAAGAGCTTATCCAAATTATTGAAACTAGTGAAAAAGTGTAGAGGAATTGGATGACTTGAGTGGTAAAGGTGAATTGGGGAATATTAAGATATATGAGGTGAAGTGGGAACCTAAACAAATAATGATTAAAAACTAACCAAATCTATTCATGGGGTGAAATTCTATAAATTTCTTGGATTAAATTTTTGGAGGGAATAATGTAGCACCTAAGCTTCAATTATAGTAGGATTTTCTAATTAAAGGAAAAATGTAGAGTATGGGTAATTTTATTCAAGATTTTTATTAAAACATAAATTATAAAATTAAATTAATTTCATTTTTTAATCATTATAATAAAATTTAGTTATGATTCTTTTTTTACTTTTCTGATATGATTGATTTTTCAGTGAAAAGCGAAAAACATTGATTTTGAAAGACTATCAATTATTTTCCTTAAATAAATTTATTCAGAAGTCCCATTATATTCTATAGTTAGTATTAAATTAAAATATGATCCTTTTTATTTATAATCATCTAATATGGGTAAAAAAGTTTCATGATACTGATATATGATGATTTTTATTATTGAAAAAACAATTTTCAAAAACAAATATTTTACTTGGGATGTACCCATTTATATTAAAATTAATATAAAACACATCTTCTAAATTAATATTGAAAAATGGATACCATATATAGAGTTTGATGGTCTAAATTGGGTAAATAGGACCAGTTATTTTAAGATATTATGATTAGTAATCGCGGTAAAATATATCACTTCGATAAATGGAAAATCGAGTGATTAAAGATTCAAATAATATGATTGGGCATTAAAAATAAACCCAAAACTTGACATTATTTAATTTTATTTGATTAATTTGGCCCTATCTATCAAAAACTTTAATATATGTCATTTTTTACCACTTTATCTTCATAATGACGTTTACATTATTTCGAATAAAGAAAATTTCAAAATGTCCCCATCTTGACTTTAATTTCCTTTATATGTTCACATAAGGATTAGAATACGATAAAAATTAATATAATATTTTTAAATTAATTTATTAATTTTATCATATTTATTATCTTTAAAAAAATTAATTATTGAATAATAAGCTTAAATTATTATGCATGTCCATCAAAATATTTTATTCAATTAATAGAAAAATTAAATAAATGATATCAAAATTATGAATTTTTTTTTGAATAATTACTATATCCCACAAATTTTATAGATAAATATAACATATTTGTAATTTTTGAGTGATTATATTCAGTTTTACTATTTTTAATGATTTTTTAAATTCAATGTAAATGAATAATGTTAAAAATGACATTAATGATATTTTATGAAAATAATTATTCATTAAATTTTTTATAAGTTATAAAATTATTGAACGTGTACAAGGGTATAATACATGGTCAAAATTTTCAATTCCATATCTCTTTATGGGACCATTTTACTTTTAGGGTAACATTCTAGACCCTTAATGGGTAGAAAACCTTTATATTGTAATAATTGTCAAAAGGGTTAACATGGAATAAAACTAATAGTTTAGGTTCAAAATATATCAAAATATTATCCAAATTTTATTTAATGATATAATTTAGACTCATACTCGAATTATATTTGAATTATATTAATTTTTATCCAATTTAAATTATAAATAATATATATTAATGTAATAATTTCATAAATTCCATTAATTCCCCGACCCTTACTTATTAATGGAAACCCATTCTATAATATTTTAAAACCAAATTTAGAATCCTATATTAACCAAAACATATCAATTTTTCTTCTCAATATATTTATCCATGTTATAGAGTATTTGGTATTTCAAATTGTCCACTATTATGTCCATTAATAGGAGATCTAAATTAAGTCTACTGAAGAATATGTAATCATCATTACCGACTATTATAAATTTATTTCTTCATATAATTCCTCATTATCACTTCTAACCATTATAAAATACTTAATACATTATAATAAATATACCAATATGTTATTATGATAATGTTACATCTACTTTCTACCCCTTTTACATCCAATTGAAAGTGAAAACATCACAAGTGCATACGTATGGCTTACTAACTCCATATAGCAATGTAATTATTTTTTAATACCTATTTTATTTGTACGGTTATAAATAAGTAACGGAGGAATGTATATGATATTTATGACATATTTATTCTTCTGTAATTTTAATATCATTACTACATTTTTATCTTCAAATCAATGGAAAATGATAATGTCACTCATACGTATATGTGGATAACCACCTCCACAATGTGATGTGATCTATTTTTGCATATCCTATTTACATTAATAGTAATAATGATACATTTAATAAATATATATTATAAATATAATATAAATATAATTCTATAATTTTTAATAATTAGTTACCTTTATTTTATTCTTTCTGTTAAAAATCGAACATATTATTGATGCATACATACATCCTACTGTCTCTATGAATGGTGTAATTCATTTTTATACCACTATCATTTCTTTATGACTCCCTATATATATATAATTAATATATATTATATTTATATAATTATTAATATTATTGATATGATAAGACTATAATAATATTACAAGGACTAGAACATCTGTGAAAAAATATGCATGCGAAAATAAAGCGATTACCACCCCAAACAATGATAGTAATGGAAGGTTGTTACCGAATGGGTGATAATAAGTTGTAAAAGGTTTTGTATTTGGTATAATAAATATTAAAATAGGTTTTTTATAAATTATTAACATGTTTGAGACAATTATACATGGGGTTAATGTGCATTCAACCGTGGTGAAATGTGAGGTAAGGGATTCCATCACAATTTCCAATCATTGAGGCATATAATAAATTTATACAACAAATTTTTTTATATGGTGTATATTATAACATTATACCTATTATATCATGAATCCATATTACTTTATGTTTTTTTATTTTCAATTCAAATTATTTCATCCAATGGGATTTGACATGAATGTTTTTAAGTGAGAAGGGGTTTCTTAAATCATTTTCCATTCATTGGGTTATAGTTGTAAATAAATGACTATATTATTTCATGGGTATGTGTGAAATGAAATATGATTGTATTATATTTTATTTCCACCTAATTTTTGTGGATTTGAATGTTTTAACCACAATAACCTTTTCATCAAATTCTCACCTCGATGATATGATTTTTCGAAGGGATTTATTCTCAATATCCACCCTTTTAACCTATATTTAGTATTATCTAACTATTTTATTTTATATAGTTTATAGAATACCCATTTTATATATTTAATATTATTATCTATTTATTCATGAAGATTAATTTTTCAATTAAATTTTATTTATTCACAAAGTTATAACTAGAATTGCCCCACCGTTGGTGGTGGGGTGGTAAGGGCTTGGGGGGTGAGGGGAAGGTCACGGGGTCAAGTCCCCGGGCTTGCGATTTACATTTAATTTTATTACTCTTGTGTGTGCCGCTTTCGCGGTTGTACCCAATTTTTAAAGTAATAACTAGAATGTAACCAAAGTGGAATGAATTTATTTTAGAGTCTCATTTTTGGGATTTCACTGATTTTAATTAAAGCAATAAAATAATATATCATTAATACACAAAATATTTTTTTTATAATATAAATATTTAAGGTGTTTCCTTATTTTCTTCTAACTTTTCATCTATTTGGATCTTGAATCATGAAAGGACATGTTTAAAATAAAATCTTGTAACATTTCTCTTTTTGATCATGAATATTTTTATTCTATATCCACATTTTATTAAAACCACTATTAATTCCACTTTTAATTACACATATTATATATAGAGTAAATTTTATATTAAACATTACATTTTAGATATATTTACTTGAATCTTTTAAATTTATTCTGAATGATTCATTTTTTAAATTTTTTACAAAAGTTCAAAAGGAGCTTTTTTTTAACATTCACAGTGATAAATGTTTTTTCAACTGCCATAACTATTTTATTCTCTTATATTATTCTAAAAGAATTAAATGGTTATTTAAATAAAACACTTTGATGAAAGATAATTTTTATTATTTTTCATTAATTTTCAATATTTCTCAAAATGTAATGATTTTATTTCAAAACAAATATTTTTGATGAATCTATTGTTATATTTTATATCATACCAATTTTATGGTTGTGAACTTTATCTTGACGGATTCACATTATAGAGGTAATTAGACAATAAATGTTTCTTAATTGTTCATATTATTTGTATCATATAGATGATTATTGCCTAAGTGTTTTCTAGTTCTATATACTATGTTTTAAATTTAAATTTATTTGATTGATTGGGGAAATATTTATATTATTTTTGTATTTTTAAAATATATATATTTATTTATAATGATTATTTATTTTTGTTTAAATTGATCATTCAATATATGAGGAATGCATTTGACATGTAGTGAATTGTGGGTCCCAAAAAATTATATCCCCTTGATACATCAACAAGTCTTATAATAAAAACCAGTTGGATAGCCTAATTGATTTTTTTTGTGTATGTCTACCCATATTTTAAACAATATCGGAGAAAGGACTTGGGGTTAAAGATATCATGATATGTAATATCATGAAATCCAACATTATTCATTTAATTAATTAAGAATTCATTTATTAATATTCTTGTGTTTTATATGATGATATTAGCCATATATACTCATTTAACTATAGAGTTGATTAAATTTTATGTGTTTTGTGTTATTTACATTTCCATATTTAGTATTCCATGTTTAATCATAATATCACCCATTTTACTTCATCCCTATTGAGGATTTGAGCTCACTATTTTTCCATTTACATTGTATAAAGAGAATAAATATTTTAATGAGTTTTAAGTATGTCATGTTTTTTTAGTTTTTATATATGATTTCCTATATAAAATGGGGATCAAATAAGAATCTGGTTCTTCAAGACTACTATTGTTATGGATTCTTTAGTATGAGATTCATTTTATCGTATGTAAATGTAATAAAGTACACACAAACTTTTGGTTACTGGAGTTGGGATTTTTATATGAGAGGTCTCATGTATATAATTTTTTGATAGTTCTTGGTTTTATTATTTATTTTTTATTGATGGGTTATTAGTTGGTGTACACCTTCATCTAAAAATATCTCTTTAGTGATGAGCAACATCCCATTCATGGGGTCTAGTAGTGTATTGGTTATATAAATTCTATGAATTATTGACCTCTATGGGACATATCATTCATCATCATCCTAGGAATGTTCTTCAATATATAATATTTTGGTTAGCTATAAACATTAGGATTTAGACTCTTTAGTGGCATGAATACCTATAAGTGCTCTAATGAGGTGGCCTTTTAGGAATAGATCTATAATGACATTGAATCCTCTTGGACCTTGAGACTATTAGTGATGATAATATTAATATTATTCTTCTTTAATTACTTTTTTCTAATCATTACTGTTAAAATATTTGAGTTATCGGGTTTTTTTCATCTTCTTTATGGATTTCAAAGTGTCCTATTGAGTTTTTTTTTATAATAATACCTCCATGGAATTTGGGCCCACAATTGTTTTATCTATGGATATTAAGCACATGTCAAATATGTTCTTATTGATATGGACATTACATATTTTTTTTGGAGTATGATAATGGATAATTTATGGAATGAGGTGTAGGTTGGTATTGTTAGACCCAAATATGATGTTATTAGGTGATCCTCATGTTTCAAGCCATCATATATGGGGGCCTATTTTTCTTAGTTGGTTGTAAATTTCCCCTTAGGTTATTTGGATTTTATTCCTATTTTTATGTTATGTTCTTAATACAAGTTATTTTGTGTATCTATGAAAATATATCATACATGATTTATATTAAGTTTAGATGGATTTATTTATCTATAAATATAATTCCAGTGTTAGTGAATACCTTGTGTTGTAGATAAATGAGATGGTTGTAGGTTATTATTGGATAAGGCATCCCATGTGTTTGATATTGCTACTCGATTCTATCCATCAATCCATGGAATACTGGTGGTTGGAATGGGGTGGAATTCTTAGCTTACTATCATCCAAGGTAGGGCCTCAGTAGGAGGGGTCATGTTATAATGGTATCAAAGTGGGCTCATCTTGGGGATGATTATTTGAGTTATAATCCATGTATGGATTGGATTGGAAAAAAAGGTAAATTATGTTAAGGGGGTATTAAATTTGGTTACAATACAAGGGATACAAGTTAAGGTGTTATTCTATATGTTATTCCTTTGATGTAAACTTAATGTATTTGATTACATGATTTACATCCAACATCGAGTCTAAATTAACTTTGAAATAGTAATCTTTATAACCTAGCTATCAAATTAGAAGGTATGGATAGTTAAAAAAAATATTATTAAAATATATATATAATTGTTTCAAATAAGGAAAATGTATTTATTAATTCATAATATATTCATATACAATTTTAAATAAATTCATTTTATGTTTACTTCAAAAATGATTCTAATTTAATTTTATGCATGAATATTATAATAAAAGTTTACCATTTTTAAAAATATTCTATGAGGAATTAATATAATTTTTTAAATCATCATTTCAATATTATCTTGGGTATATTTTTTATTATTTCCCCAAAATGGTTTATTTTTATGTGAATAATGAAACTATAGATTTATGTAAAAACAATAATGACCCGAACTATTTTATATAAAATTTCTCATGTGATTTAATTAAATGTATTATTATGTAATATATTTATAGAAAATAAATCCAATTCCTTGATTTATTATATCCAATCATATTTTAAATACTGTTGAGTATATTTACCGTAGATAATATATTCCTTGAACAATGATCACAAGATCAGTATAAATATGGGGTTTTAATAAATACAATTGACATAGGAAAAGGATGTGATGGCCTCAAGAAGTATAATATAACCCTATAAATCCCATTTATCTTAGATTATGAGAGAGATATCATCTAGGAAATTTTCCCTTTACCAATCCCATGATTAGATATAACATCATAAGCATCCAAGATACCATTTATGGAATAAGTTCAAGCTCATCGAGATATTTGACCAAACCATGTATGTTGTACCACTCCATGATAGTATCACTTTCTCAGACCTTACCCATAGGAAATTTTCTACTATTTTAATGGGATATGTATCAAGACCCTATAAATATGATTATGTAAATTATTTTGTATATAATAATTAATTTATCTTAAACCTAGTATTATTACAACATAAATGATTTTTATTTTGATACAATAAAACAGAAATAGTAATTTTGGGTAATATTAAAATTCAATTTAAAAATTTATTTTGAAGAATTAATTCGATTTGGAAATAAATAACCTTTTTTTAAAATATTATTTTCAAATATTTCTTATTAAATATAAATGTGCATATAATTTTTATGAAGTAAAATATAATTTTTATAGGGGTTTAAAAAACTGTTATTTAAAAAAAACCATCATTTTCAATAAATTTATGTTATTAGATTAATAGTTAAAATTAACATATTTAGAAAATTATTTAAATGAAATATATATTTTTTGGAATCATAACGTTGAAGGTTTCCACCAAGGAATTGTTCATAAATTTATGATATAGTCAAATATTCGATTAAAAATTATGTACTGTATAAATATACCTTGTGTCTTATGACACCGTAATAACCCATAAGTGATCTAATAAATAATATAAATGGGATCCACGACCAAATGTTTGGTTTAAATTTAAAATAATGTTAATTTATGTCAATTTTTAATTATATAAATCATTTATGAATCCTCCAAAACCATTAATATATATTAAGGTTTACAAAACTTATTTAAGAGTATGACTCACTTGCACATAATAAGGGGTATTCTTTTATTTATTTTGGTCATTTAAATTATAAAATAAAGAAACCCACTCCCATTTTGTATTAACCATGGGCCAAAATCATGGGAAGTTTTATGGTTTTGCTTATTTTATTATATAGATTCCAAAACATATTTTTGAAAAATAATAAATAAATCCCCAGTCATCTCCTATTTGAACCCATCCATGCTCCCATTTATATTCACTCAAAATCATTGGATCACATCTTAATCTCTACTCCCCTCTATATATTCATTCCATGTCACCCCAATCTCTCATTAAGCTCCTCCCAAGCATTTGGTGTCACACATTCATGTAATGGATCCACACACTCTCTTCCCTAGTCGGGTTTCTTTTTTATCTTATACTTTCAATTTTCACTTCATAATGTTGGGATATATATTTCCATTTCACTATTACATCCAATTTGATTTCAAAATTAATATATACTCCTTTCACTCCCTTTAACTCAATTTTTTTAGTGTTTTTGTTATACTTTCAAAACATTAATGAGATTTTACATGAAAAAACAATTATGTAGTGAATACCATACCAATTAATTATCATGGGTTTTCAAATTTATTCACTTATACCTTTTTTTATTGGGTGTTACATGTTTTTATTCTACGCTACATGATCATGTAAATAATATTTTGATGAATGAATACATGGTGTATGATCTATTCAGCACACGTATTCTTGAGAATGAAATGAGAGTGACATGTGCATCTGGAATTATATAGAGATCCAATGATTTGGGTAATGCTTAGTCTCATGAGACATCATGTTGGTACAAGGAGTAAACATATTTCTATTATGGGTCTTTTTTCATCATGATTTCTTGGTATTTATTCATATCATATGTTTATGATGCATTGTTTTATGTTTTTGCCACATTTCACATGTTCCCTTTAGGATTATCATGTAATATCATGTCTCATTGTTCATGATTATGATACCAAATCATTTTAGTCACCTTTTATATTTCTATTTTCTAACATGTATTATTATATTCGGTTAATGTCATCTTTATTCCCTTACATGGATTTATATCTCACCACTTTCTTATATATGTACCCAATTTATCCCGTGTAGTTTTAAGTGTGATCATATTAGTGAAGCTTTCAATAAAGAAAATATTTTCCTATTTTAAATTTTTATGAATATACCTAATTTCCGAAAACACTATAATTATTTATCTTCTAGTTTGTATTAAGTGTACTTTTATGTAATAAATTAGGAAATAATGTATAATAAAGTGCAGGTTTGTTATAGTTGGTATCAAAGGAATGGTGTAGTCATTTTTTGGATTATGATTAGAAAAAACTAGAGAAAGCCTTAGTGGTAATAATGTGTATAAGAAAACATACCTAAATTTCATTAAGTATAGATTAAGTGGTTTATCAATAAAATTTATCCCTGTTTTGACACTAAAAATAGATATGGCTCTGGCATAGATGCATATAGGGCCAAACACCAAAAGCACTGCGTAGAGATAGAATCGATCAAGCACTGGTGCACAAGAATAAGACATGACGTACACCTAATTTGACATGCCCAGGGATATTCTTTTGTAAATTGATATTCTCTTTACGAACCATTATTAAGGGAAAAATGTTCAAATAAGTTTATATGTTTGAAAATAGAACATGGATAACATATATTGAATCCAAGAAATTCATAAGTTAATGAAATAAATGTAATTTAAAAATCTTATCTTTAATTTCATTAGATTCTTTTCAATAAATTTAATCATTTATAAAATAATCATCCCCAATTTTCCATTTATTCTATCATTGGGAAGAAATAGTAAGAATCTTATAAACAATTAATGTGACAAGAAATGTGATGAATGTCCCTAGAAGATTCCAAAACCAATGAGAGAGGGAATCAGAAACATGGTGAAAATACTATATTAGATAACTCATGTTTTGAATAGAAATCTGGATTATAAGAAGAACCCAAATCCCCCTAAGAAAGGAAAATCTAAAATTGAGTCCTTTATATGATAAAGGCATCATACTTTAAATGGATCATCGATCCCTCAATTAAAAAACAATTGATCCACATTATTGAGAAGATATTCTCCATCATTCAATGTTCTAAACAAGAGAAGTTTCTATTTGTTGTTTATCAAATGGTGGGAGAAGCTGGTAAGTGGTGTACATAGATCAAAACTAAGAAGCCTATGGAAGTGATTGATGTGAAGGGGTGGAAGGAATCTATTAAATATTTTACAATATTTCCTCAAAATCTTTGAATTAAAATAGAATGTTATTTACATTCCCTTAAGAAAAACGACAATGAATCTATCGATACATAAAAGTAAAATGTCAGAAGACATACATGATATGACATTGAATTTTTCATTTTCCCTGAATTGAAGGATGAATAATTCTTTGGAGGGATAAAACATAGTCTAAAAAAATCACTAGAAATTTGTGATGATGATAGCTATGAGAAAATTGTCTAATGTTACCTCAAAGTTGAAATAGAGATTAGGGAATCTCAAGGGTATCACAGGGTTAAGAAATGGAATGTTTTGGTTAATTATTGCATTCCAATGAAGAAATATAGTGGTGCCATGAAATTTCAACATCCAACTTTTCACAGGTGTAGAAATATGCACCCCATAAATTGCCTGTGGGGAATGAGAAAATGCTCTAGGTGAGGTAAGGAAGGACAAAAATATAGATAGTATTGACAGGAGAAACCTAATAATGTGATTCATTAAGGGAATGCTATGATAAATCCTAATCACTTTGTCCATTACATTAACTATAAGGAACCAAGGCACATTACAAACTAATACACTCAGACAAGGGTTTTCCTAGTCAACTGAATACTTCCAATGAAGCATGGGTGAGCATTTTTGAGAACAACCGCTGAGGTGGATCCCAAAAACAATGTGGAGAATATTATGCTATTTATAAATTCAAGGATAGAGAATGTACTTTTTTTTGTTCTATTCATTCCTTAATATAAAAACAGTTTAGTATAACTTTTCAAACCCCACCAAAAATCAATGAAGTTATGTTATTGGTGAAAACTAAAAATGGGGAAATTAGTGCATCCCATGTATTTAACTACAACCCTATAAAATTTTTGGGATGAAATTTCCAATAAACATTTTCATACTCCCTTTAGTGGAATATGATTCAATTCGTGGAATGAATTTTCTTTCCCTATATATACCCAACATAAATTTCCATGAAAAGGAAATCACTCTTTTTATTGTGAATTGTACATAGATTATATGCAAGTTAAATGAGGAGGATTAATCATCTTTAGTAACAATTTCTCATGCATGGGTATTATTTCTCTTTGAGTAAGTGTATCTAACTAAAATGATTGATTCTAAGGAAAATATCATCCTTGAATACATGAACATTTAGAGGGAATGCATTGATGTCTTTCTAGAGGAATTTTCTGGTCTTCCTCATAGAAGGGAAGATTAATTTTCAATCGAGATTATACATGGGGCATTACCGTTATCCTAGAAATCATATATATTGGATATTGTGTAACTTGGGGCGAAAAAAAACTACAAGGGAATATAGATTGAGGTTTCATGCTCCCATGTGCTTCACCGTGGGGTGAAACTGTCCTATTCCCATGAAGATTGATGGGATAACACACCTTTTAAATGATTAACATGATATCAACAATATCAGGATAATGAAAAAATATCTCCTTCCATGAATTGATGACTTTTCCAATTAGATACATGGATCACAATACATCTCCAAGGTGGATCTACAGTTGGGATATTTCTATGTTAGGGTGAAGAAGGAGGATATCCCAAGCACTACTTTTCATACAAGGTACATGAACTATGAGTTCATAGTAATCCCTTCAGACATAGTAATTATCAATCAATATTCAGGTACATTACAAATAATGTCTTTAGATATTACTTAATAAATTTGTGTTAGTCTATATAAATGATATTATAATATTCTCTAAAATAATCGAGGGGCATGAAGTGTATCTAATCCCTGTGACAAATACCTTTTGAAAATATAATCTCAATTCCATGTACCGAAAATGAGATTTAATGTTTAATTAAGTCACATTCCTAGGTAATATCATCACAAGAAATGAGATATTAGTGGAAGTATAAAAAAATCAATTGATGGATGGATGATGAAAACATCAATGACAAATATTTATAATTTCCTTGGATTAGCTTGGTTCTATCATTTATTTTTGAGAATTTTTTAAAAATTTTCAATCCCTTTAAGCAAGATAGTTCGAAAGGGAGTCATGTTTTTTTTTGGAATAATGAATGCGAATAGAGATTCATGGAGTTGAAGAAGAGACTTATCACTAACCATGTTCTCACACTACCAACAAGTGGATAACTCTTCATGGTATTTAGGGATGCTTTAAAAAGGTATTGGGATGTGTGATAAGGTAAAATTAAAACATAATATACTATGAATTAATGAATTCAGAATTCCACAAGTTGAACTACCCAATTCCTGATCTGGAGTTGGTAGTAGGGATCTTAGTTTGGAAAATGTAGCAGTATTATCTCTTTGGTAAAAAGTGTTTAATATATATGGATAAAAAAATACTCAATTATATATTCACACATAAAGATATTAATATATTCCAATGAAGATGGTTATATCTGATCAAGGACTGTGAATGCTCAATCCATTATCATCCATGTAAATTGAATAAAGTGGAATCCTCTCTAAAAAGAAATGATATAATAATTATATCATTGAGGTGAATTGATAGGGATATGATCTTTGTTGATTTTGAAAGGATGGGTATAGGAAAAATAAAGTAAGTAACATCATCAATCCTTTCAAAAATTATTTCTCAATCATCCTATATAGGGAAGTTATAGGATTATCAAATAAATGATATGAGAATTCTGAAGAAAGTGGATAATATAATGAAAGTGAAATCCTCATAGTTCAATTTTAATGAACAATGAGTTTTGATATTTGGATCTTGACTATGTGTACCATAAAATCCTGAGATAAAGAAGAAGTTTTTGGATAATGCACATAGATCAACCTTATCTATTCATCCCAAAACCACAAAAATATATCGAGACATACATGAGAACTATTCATGGGACAATACGAAGAAGTAGATCATAGATTATACATCAAGAAGTATTTTATGTCATAAATTGATGTTGGAAATGTGAAAATTCAAATGGATGATGTAACCATTAGCCATACAAACATGGAAAGGGGAAAACATCACCATGAACATTGTCACCGGACATCTGAAGACATACAGAGGAGACAATGCTATCTAGGTTGTGGTGAATCATCTTACAAAGAATGAACACTTAATTTCGAATTGACATGACTTATCACTAGATCAACTTGTAATGATATACATCAGATAAGTGGTGAGGTTTCATGGAGTACAACTATCGATTGAATATGACCAATAGCTGAGATTCACCTCCATGTTTAGAATTAGTCTCTAACAGGATCTATACACTAATCTGAAATTTATCAGGGATTATCACCCTCAAATTGATGGTAAATTTGAGTGGACTATCCATACACTTGAGTACATGTTGTGATAATCCTCTATTGACTTCAAAGGGGGATGGGAGAAACATCGTCCTCTTGTTATGTTCTATTATAAAAAAAATCTCCAATCTAGAATCCATGTGGCTAAATATGAATACCTTTATGGGAAGAGGTGAAGAACACCTATATGTTGGGATGAAGTTGGGGAAGGAAAGTTTCTAGTTCCTGAAATGGTCAAGGAAATTTTGGAAAAGCTTAGGAACATTCAGGAGCACATAAAGGATGCTTAGAGTTGAAAAACGTGCTTTGATGAAAATTGTCAAAGAAACCTAGACTTTGATGTTGGATACATGGAATTCCTCCACATATCCCCATGGAATAAAGTGATGATATTTCGGAATAAGGGAAATATTAGTCCAAGATACATCAACCCTTTTGAGATCATTGATCACATCGATGCGGTGGCCTACCAAATTTTACACCCACCTAACCTATCTCTAGTACATGATGTATTCAATGTATCCCTCTTGGAAAATTACATTCCAAACCCCTCATGTGTACCGAATCAAGAGGTTCTACTGTTAAATAATGACATTTTTTATGTGTATCATCCAATGAAGTTCATAGATCGTAAATACAATGTTCTACAAAATAATAATGTTCTCCTTGTCCAAGTATTATGAGCAAACCACATATTGGAAGAAGTATTGTGGTAACTGGTGGAAGTTGTAAAATAGTGTTACCCTAACATTTTTAAGTTTGGGTAATAAATATTTCAATGGGGAAATTTATTAAGGGGGGAATATTGTAATGTCATGAACTATTAAAAATAATATTTACATTATGATTTAATTAAATGTATTGTTTTAATAATATGGTTATAGAAAATTCTCAAACTTCATTGGTTTAATATATCCTTTCTTATTTATAATAATTTTAAGTATCATTACAATTGGTTATATAGTCATTCAATAGTGATCACATGATTCGTATAAATATTTTGTTTTAACAAATCTAATTGACACAGTTAATGGAAGTGATGACCTCAACTAGTAGGATTATATCCTATAAAGCCCATTTATTAGATATTACAAGGGATATTGAATCTTTGTTAATTTTCCTTGACTAATTCAAATTTGATATACAATAATTTAAGCATGAAAAAAACTGTTTACAAGAGAAGTTCAAGCTCATTGAGATCACATCCCAAACCATGAACGTCGAATCACCCCATAAAAGGCTCAAAGTTTCACACTTTACTCTTAGAGAGTTTGATGGTATATTTAAGGGATATGTATCAAGGCCATATAAATATGATTTTGTATATTGTTTTCTATATAATAATGAATATTTTTTTCATTATATAATTATTACTTTAGAATTGATTTTATTTCGATACAATAAAACAAAAATAATATTTTTGAGCCATATTCAAATTAAATTAAGGAATTGTTTTGTTCTGGTTTTCGGCCATGAAACTCCCAACAGCTCCGTATCCAATGATTGATGGACCTGCTTTCCAAAGGCAGGCGTTCGCTAGATGGTCTGACCAGTGACTCTTAAGAACCCACATTGGTCGTGAGGATGGGAAGTCGGGCTCATCACACCCTTTTTGGGGAGAATTATTGCATGTTCTGGGTCTCTCTTATAGATTTAAGATGTATTCATATGTTCACGAATCATTGGTTTATACCCAAACATAGTATCCACGGATTTAACCTTAGTGGGAAATAGTCAACTGGACACAGGGGTTCAGAATCATTTATGCCCGAGGTTTACCATCCGTCATTGGATTAATTACCCTGAAGGGTTGGAACTTGCTTGAGGTGGCACTAGGAGTGGCGCGGTGAACCGATGTGGAGATGATGGGATCGACCAATTTTTGGGCTTGAACCTCAGGGAGGCTTCCTACGTAACCTGCTTAAGAA
Source organism: Viscum album (assembly GCA_963277665.1). NCBI lineage: Eukaryota > Viridiplantae > Streptophyta > Magnoliopsida > Santalales > Viscaceae > Viscum > Viscum album. The sequence goes on from OY728163.1 coordinate 35,571,300, forward strand.
GCAAGGATCAAAGTCCACATAGTATGGATAGGTGTTGGGGAACCGACATGAAGAGAGACCAGGTGGTCCAATGGGTGGTGGGATTGAAACTCATTAATTCTTCCTACATACCCTGTCTAGGTGGTCGGGATCAAAGTCCACATAGTTTGTACATACAGTTTAACGACATGTTGGATGAGGGTGGAACTCAACGTGAAGAAACGACTGAGTGGTGGGATTGAACCTCGTGGAGGCTTCCTACGTACCATGATTTGGAATGGATCAAAGTCCCCGTAGTTCTCTAAGTGGGGATACACTCTAAGGAGGCCCATAGGAGGATGTCATGGTCGACGCTGATTCTAAGCCCACGTGATTCATGCTCGATGTGAGAAACACGAGGCCGCAGGGACCAGAGGATCATGTCGTGAAAGGTGCGTCCGTGAGAAGCAGAGTGGGGCATACGCGTGGAGCAGCCCGGGGTGATGAATCGGGGCTCACACTCTAGGGAGGCCCAGAAGATCGGGGCTTACTCCGAGATGGATGCCCGAGGGGATGGATTGGTGATTAAACTCTGAGGAGGCCTAGAAGATCTGGACTTACTCTGAGATGGACGCCCGGGGTGACAAAGCCCAGCTGGAGAGGGAAAGGGGGTACTATTTTGCCCATATCCTCTCTTGTAGTGCACAAAGGCTTCCTTTTGATGGATATTTTACCGTCTCCGAGAAACCCTCAACAAGTGGAGAGTTAGAAAGGGGAATCTCGAGCTCAGACTCCATATTACCGTGGGAATGTGAACCCAGGAATGCTTCGGGAATCTGCTCAAGGGTCGGGAAAACCCCTTTTCCCATGTTTACCATGGGTATGTGAACTCAAAATGGCACGCTGATGCGCCTGAAAGTTACACCATGCGGGTCCGGTGGCTCTGGCGGATGCCTCGGCTCGGGGCCGATGAATAGGCCAATGAGGGAGTCGCGGAGGACCTGGCTCAATCAGAAGGATTTTACCTGGCTCTGGAAATGAGAACACTGAAGTATTTGGGAATCCACCAAGAGGTATGGGTGGTGACGCCATTCGTTTGGGGAAGTTCCACACTGCTGGAGAGGCCTTCCACGAACCAGGGTGGTCCGCAGACTGATTGGAATCCCGCGAACCTGGGTGGTTCACGGCTTCAGACTCAATCTGCAAACCAAGGTGGTTCGCGGCTTCGAGTTCAATCCGCGATCCAGTGTGGTTCGTAGAGGGTTCCAGGCGGGTCGCGGTGGCCAAGGGCGGCGCCGATCGGAGGCTCATCGGTCAAGGTGTCACCCACATAGGAAAGTGCTACGCGGTACTACAGATGGGAAAAGGGGCATAAACTCCATGGTCTGCCAAGAAGTCATCCACGGAGGGGGTTTGGTTCGCGGTTCTCCTTTTTCATTATTTTAGGTTCGCAGTTCACAAAATTATTATTTGTTTTCCAATTCCTTTTTAATTCATATACCTGCTGTTGTTCGCATATGGGAATTTCGCTGTTTGCGAAATCTGAAGCCTTCCTTCAACCGATCTCTTTCCGAATCTCCAATCCCTCCGAATCTGATTCTAGTTCTCCGATTCCTTTCTTCTTTCCCCCAAGTCCTCCTTTTATAGAGTGGGGAAAGAAATGTATCTGTGGCCACGTGACACCTTTTGCGGAGGCCCATAACCAAATACCCGGTTCACAGCCAACTTGGTCAATCTGCAATTCGCGGTGGGTATTGAACGCTCGCCCCCTCCGCGAGGAAAAATCTGGGAGTGCTCCGCAGCTGCGGAGGGTTCCGCCTCTATTCCGCGAATGACAGCGGGTGCGGCTTGAACCGGTTAACGCGGTCCGTGGTTGGGGTGGTTCGTGACGGTTAACTGGACTGGCGCGCATCCTGCCTCATGACCACGAAGGATCTCCACCTTCATTTCGCAACCAAAAATGGTTCATGGAGGGGGCGCTTCGCGGTTCCTGGCCACGTTGCGCTTCCATGGACCGGTTCGCGGACCGGTCCTTTTGTGTCTCTTCTTTGATTATTATCCCTAATTCTTTGGTGGATTTGGGTAAAATTTACTTGGCGGATTTTTCTGGACCCTACAAATCCCCCCCCATCAGAATGGGGTCCAATTTGAATGAAGATAAGGCCATTTCGATGTAAAGTGGTCTTGAAACTGAGATGGTTTGCGGATGAAAGGTGGACCCAGTAGAGGACCATGCCTATAAATACGGGGAGCCCTCACTTGTCCTTTACCAAATTCTTTGCGAAACTAGAGCTTCTTCACCTCCGCATGTTTGCCTCTTCGCGAAGTGCCTCATCTGCGAACTGGCAGCAATCTTCGCAAACCATTCCTTCTTTGCGGTCGGCTTCATCCGCAAACCAACTTCCCGACCGCGAACTATTACTCTTAATTAATTAAAAATTAAGTGATGAAGCGCTATGGAGGACCTTGCTTCAAATTTTGGATGCTCCACGGACTAAAATATATTGAACATTAAAAAGTATCTGAGTCTTCCGAATAAACTCGGGATTGAAATTCCGTGGAGCAACTTGGTTTGCGGTTTCCTGGCCAACACTCCATGGGCCCGGGATTTTCTGTCTGATTTCACGAAGGGCTAGTTCGCGGGATGATGTCATCGCGAAACATCCTCCAAGGCCTCCTTGCAGATTTGATTATGGAGGCTCCTTAACCATTAATTTGGTTATTTTTTTCCTGATTTTTAATCCGGACCAACCGATTGTTGGATCTCATTTTTCAGGGAGAAAATATGGTTCCCCCTCGTTCTGAACCGAGACCTGATGTAGAACCCCTCTCTACTGGCTCAGAGAGACATTCATCTATGATTCACAGAGCAGAAGGCGTCAAATAGGACCCTAGTCAGTTCATCATTCCTGATGACGGTGTATTGAAGAACCTACCCTCTCCAGAGCTTCTGAGTTGTCCATTATCCAATTGCCTCACGCTCTACAGTTTTGGTCTTCAGGATGATGCCCATATCCCCCTACATTCTTAGGTCTCCCTTCTCCGTTCCTGGGAGCGCCTTCAAAATGAATTCAGGCAAACCTTACCCAATCTGGGGAGATAATCTCTAATTTCAGACTGAAATACACATTTATTTTGAGGGGCTTTTTCTGGACCCAAAGCGATCAGTGCACTCATGACTTTTCTCAGAAAGATGTCCCTAAGGTCTACCCTTCTATTATCAACCGTGCTCGAAGGGATCATGATGCGGGGTGGGTTCCTAGGTGAGACCTTCGGTCCAGTGGTCTCTTCTCAAATGATTGGGTTTGGGCTTTCTGGGTCCATCATCATTGTCGGGAGTCTCCCGATTCACGGGAAGCGGTCAACCTATACTCCGCAGTGTGGGATTCCTAATTTTATGTTTACCCACCATCTTCGATCTTACCTGACCTGTTCAGCTACTGGTGTTCAAGTACTAATACATTCCACCTTGCACACGGTGATGTCGGCATTAGTCTTTGGGATATCTACCAAATAGGAGGACTGCCTATTGCTGGCGAGATGTACGATGAATTTTTTCCCACGCCCGATGCATGGGACGACGTTGAAAAGGTTCATTTATTGGTGAAGGAGCTGCTGGCCATGGCGGAGCAGTCACTAGGTCAGGCCTTGCGTGCCCGCTCGCTTATTCCTTATAGCACTTGGATAGGGTTATTTCTGAACACCACTGGTCCTACGCCGAAGATTAAGCGTCCCAGGAATCATCCTTCCCAACAGTCACAAACCATTCAAGGTTCTTACTGGTCGGTTCTGGATGTAGGCAACTACCTTTCATGAGGTCACGAGGTGAACCCCGGTGTGTCACCTATGATCCGGTTGGCCGGTCTGTTTGCTATGTTTTTGAGTGGATGGTTATTTCCTTCTCGGGATGTTAACCCAGGTGTCGGGGCCTGCATTCTAATGATGGTGGCTGAGTTAGCAGAGGGCCGCTTGGTGAATTTATCCATGTCCACATGGGCCCATCTCTATGAGCTACTGAGCCACATGCAGGTGGGCAAGTCACCCTACCATCTAAGTGGGACGTTTCAATTTTTTATGGCTGGGAGGTGGATCATTGTCACTGTTATGAATATCGTCACAACACGACCATCCTACTTCCTACCTTTTGGCCTACCTTATTGGATATAGCTGGAGTTCTTTTGAAGTATCTCAACTCTAGTGATGTCCTCGAGCTTTTCAGAAACTTCTCCCAGTTCATCTTCACTCCCTACCCCACCCCTTCTGGCGTCTTATTTGACAACTGTCGGGGGAGCCTGGAGGAGCGCTCTTACATGATCTCCCTGCGGGACGGGTTTCTATCCGCACGGATCGATGAGGTTTCTTTGTGCAAGCTGTATGTCCCGTATCGCTTTTATCGCCATTTTGGGTGTATGAAAGTCCAAGTTTCACTTCCCCCTTCTTGGGCTCAAGGACTTCATCTAGCCATACATCGTCAATGGTTGCTGATGCTGACATGGGAGGGATCTGACACATGAATTCCCCTACCTGATATGGGCACGGTTTCTGGCCTTTCCATGGAGTATGAAAAAACAAGGGTAATATACTATCCTGATGGGATCCTAGGGAAGGCTGTCCGGCATGTTCCCAAATTAGGAGGTATGGTGGCTGCTGCATCCACTACACCTTCCTCATCAGTTTTAATAGAGGACTGACTAATGGATCTTTGATCAAAGCGACTCAGATAACTTCCCCCTCCCCACCCTATGGTGGCCGTAGTTCAAGAAAATTAACCCTTCTTGTGTGTGGATGAGGACGACCCTATGGTGTCGGGTCCTAGCAAGACCATCCTGGAGGTTCGGGCAGTCGATACTGGGCTTAAGAACTTGGTCCCCAAACCTGAACTGGGGTTAGCGGCTCCAGACATTCCAGCTTCAGAGTCAACTTCTAGTGAGCACACGTCCGCACGGGCTGCCATGCCAGACTTTGTTATCATGTCGTCCAACGAGATTACCAAAGATCCTCGTACCATGGCAGACCATCGGGCAGTGGGCAGGTGGGCCTGGCCCCGAATCTGTGAAATCAACACCAAAAATCCCTTAGCCGAAATGGAAACTAAATTCGAAGCTCTTCGTCAACTCTTCTTGGGTTTGGGGATGGGTGGATTTGACTATTGGAATTTCCATTCTCTTGCTTGCCAAGTTGTCATGGCCCGCGAGGAAGCTCTCACTAATGAATTCAAGCATGATCACTTGGAGACCACTCATTGTGGGGCCCGAACCTTGGAGGAAACCACAACAAAGATCCATCAATTGATAGCACGGGAGGCGATCTCTCGAGATCAAGCGGCCATCCTATCCTCTGAGTTGCATGAATGCGAAGAACAGGTCGCGATGCGGAGGGATCAGTTATCGACTATGACTGGTTATCCTGAATTTACAAGAAAAGGGATCAACGATCTCCAATCTGTAGTGGAGCGCATCTGTCCAGTGGCTGAGGTTGAAACCAGGGAGAAGGCAGTGCTGGAACAATCCTGCAACGACCTTCACCGCGCGGTCGCTGATCTGGTGTGGAGAGAAATTCAGGCTATTTTATAACTATCAAAGATAATTTTGTATCCACTGTTTTAATTACCCATCTCCTCCTTTTTCATTTTTTTTGTGTGAAGGAGAGACCCTGGCTTGTGGACATCCTCCCTTTCATCGTTCGAACGAAACACAGTCTCTATCAATCACTCTTTCCTTTGGAATTTGATTGTTACTTAGAAATATTGTTGTGAAAACAACAACCCCTGAATCAGAACTAATCATATCTCAGGAAAACAAGCTCTAATTGTATCCTGGACCATGGGATCTAGCGAGCATAGTCTGAATATTACTAGAGTTTTATTGAAAACCCTAATTTTTTTTTCCTTTTTCTTCTTTTAATGCCCTAATTTTTCTTGGGCCCATTTGCTATGGACCAAGCAGGTATAACCCAGTTTTTTCTTAGGTCGCCCTTTCCGGGTTTTCGGCCTAATAGGCTTTGTGACTCTTTCTTTTGTGAGCGGTTTAAAGTCTCACTGCCAAGAGTATCACTACTGGAGTTTTAGGTCGAACAACATTGACCAAATATAGTGGGGCGAGGGCTCCAATGGGGTTCAACTGATTAAAATATGTCTTAATACCCTTCAAACACACGTGGGTGGGGAAACATGTTTGAATTTGAGCAGCATGAAGGGCATCTCTCAAGGCATGGGAGTCGTGTCAGCATATAGAGGTAGGAGGAGCATTGCCTAAGGAAAACAAGCCTTTGGTAGAAAGGCCAGGGGCGATCAATATGCAGAGCCACTGAGAGAATGGTATGAATAGTCATACTATGGTGTCCTTATGTCAATGACTTATCCATTTCTGATGGCCAGGGGACTTCAAGGAATCTTGGCTTGCGGAAACCACGATGGGTGGAAAGGAAAATTATGAAAACCACCAGGGGTGGCTCAGAAGGGGAGTGTGATATTTGAAAGGGTTTTGGGAACATCTGTATTAATAAAGATCGTGGTCCGGAGACCACCTCCCTACGCATTTAGTTAGCGTAAGGGATGGTTGAGGCTTGACACTGTTTAAAGTCATGCAGCTGGAACATTATTAAAATAAACGGAACGAATTATCCTGGTTCCTAGTAATATTTTCAAAGATGTTCCACCACATTCAGGCAGGGTTGTGAAAAATGTTGTTAAACTGTAGCTCATAGGGTTTCAGAATCCCGGGATGGACATGGGGGCTCAGAGGACAAGAGGTGTACGGAAGGAAGCACTGCCTAAAGAAAACATGACATTGGTAGATAGGCCAGGGGAAATCAATATGTAGAGCCGCTGAGGGCATGGTATGCATAGTCATACAAATGATTCCTTAAGTAAATTACTATACGCTTCTGATAGTCGATCCACTTCAGGGAAGTTGAGATTTGGAACCACCAGGGGTGTCTTATGAGAGTTTTTCTTTTTTCAGAGTACATATTATGGTTTATGATGAGAGGGTGTCTGAATACGGAGGAAATATCTAGACTAAAATTCTTGAGAATGGGTGAAGTAATTCTTTCTCATGATGGTGTGAGGTGGTGGGTCGTACAGGTCTGACCCGTGCACTTATAGATGAAGAAAAGCCTTTGTTTCTCATTGAACCCATGAAGAGTACGACCATGTAGTTTTATCGTCATGTGGTTGGGACATAATCAGTGCAGTTTGGCATCATGTGGTAAGGAAGAGAGGAATTTTTGAAGGTTTCTATGCATTTTAACATCATACAGTGAGGACGAGGGAATTTTTAAAGGTTGATATGCAATTTAATGTCATGCAGTGAGGACGAGGGCACTTTTGCAAAGGTCTCTCTTTATCAGAATATAACTGGGCTTGAATACCTCAACATGCCCCAAACATGGGGGGGGGTTGATTGGTGTAAATCATGGTTCCAGGGCTTCTTGGATCTGGAGAGGAGATATGGGGTCTATGAGGCTAGTAAGCGTACGGTGCTAGGAAGAGCATCACCTATGGAAATCATTCCTTTGGTAGACAGGACAGGGGCTATCAATATGCAAAGCCGCTGAGGGCATGGTATGCATAGTCATTCAAAGGTGTCCATGGGTCGATTAATTTCTACTTCCGATGGCCATGAATGGTTATGAGGATCCGCAATTATTCTGGCCACAAAGTATGTCAATTGGCTGGAGAATGTCTGGACATGTCTGGGATATCTATCCCTGGTTTCCTGTTGAGTTTCAAAGAGCCCCCCTGCGCTGATATTTTCTTCATCTATTTTTCTTTGTGCGCGGGGGTGTGCCTTAATTCCATGCAGTTTAACGTCATGCTGTGAGGATGATGTACTCCTAGTTTATTGGTCATAGAGCTCGAACCATTGGGTAACTATTGCTGCAGTCACCCGAAGGAGATCTGAGTCAACATGTTATGATATACTTAGAACATGGTGGGGGATGAAGGTTTTAAACTGCAACGTTGAGTTTTCCTTGATCAGGAGGTGTGGTGTAGAGACCCGTATCTTGACGTACATGGACATTACATTACTTTTGCGGAATACTTAGTACATAACAAAAACACACACTAAAGGATCGTAATAGTTTAGTGTCTTTGGAAACTCGGAACGTAATCTTCTAATCTTGGTGAAAGATCTTCAATATCTCCCATAAAGATCTTCCCTTTTTTACCTAAAACCTTTATTTATATCCTGGGGAAAAGAAAACATAAAAGGGTGAGCTCAAATGCTCAGTAAGGGTATACAAAAGAAATAAAAATCATATCATATCTTTTTGAAAATCATAACCTGCAAAAGAGATCATAATATCTTAACATGGAACAAATCATAGAAGTGAAAATGAGATCACCATAATCATAACATGAAACTTGAAACTTTGTGTCATGCACACATAATCATGGAAAATCATTTCTTGTTAGTCATGACTCATTGGCAAGACTATCTTAGTGGACAAAGTCCCTTTCTGAACCGAGTTCACTCCTCGTTTCAGTCCTGTATCACTGAACCGAAATAACCTTCCGTTCCAGCCATGTCTATCTCATGAGATATAAAGTCTTTACCCAATGCATTGGAGGGAGATATAGGTCCCACCCATCTCATAATGAATCCTTTCTTATGTGTGCCACATAATCATAAAACATACATCATCACATAACACATGTAACAAAAATGGGATTCTTGAAACATCATGACATCATAAATCAATTCATATAAGATAAAGGAATTCATAAAAATAATTCCATCACAACATGATCAAACCAATGCAATAATAAGGATAAAAAAAGAACCCTTTTATTATCTTAGATGGAAAATAATTTTGATAAAATACTTGAACTCCATTATTGAGGAAAATATCCTTTCTACTTCAAAAAACATTTTTCCTTTCATAACATGTCATACGACTTTAAAATAAAAGAAGTTGATTAAAAATAAACTTGAAAACTTTTAAAGGAAGCTTCTTGGAAATAATGTTTTAAAAATCCATTCATGCCGTATAAGTTAAAAAAAACATTCTTCGTACTTTTGTCGGAAAAGTCAAAAAGTACCTCGTACGAAAAACGACAAAAGATTCCATTCATACATATTACTAAAAACTCACCGAAGGGTAAAAATGGATTTAAACAATTGTAGGTTAATGGAAATAATATTACATATTGATGAAACATGGATGTTGATGATAAAATATACCCCAGTAAATACTTACGAACAAACAATCTCGGATAAAAATGAGATTGTGATATTTCCCTTACCTTAGGTCCAATTTGCTTCGTATGTGTCCGAACCTCCTGTATAATGATTTAAATAATGTCATTGACTTATTACAGAATCATATTCATTGTTATGATATCATATATGGTTCACTTATGACATTATATTACCCGTTCTTTTGTAAATTCCATGTTAAAGAAGCGTTTTGGGTAAGGTCGTTTCATTTATCGTAGGTGTTTTGACTTGTTGTTCTTGACATCATTATTACATATATCATGATTTACTTACTTACAGAATATAAAATATGATTTATATATCATATATATTCAGTATATATATATATATAAAAGATAGATAAATAAAATGAAAAACACCGTTCATGGAGACGGTAGTCTGTACGTACGCATGAACGCTGTTTTTCTTTCCTTATTGTCTTGAAATGGAAGTAAGTAGATGACATACATATGTATATATATACATAAATCCAGTATCTTTATAATGTCATATATTTAATTATTATTTCTTATATATACATTATAATCATTCTTAAATGGTTAACATGGAGAATGAATCTCATCGCGTCGTGGAGACGGTAGTCCGTACGTACGCACGAGCGATGATATCATTTCTATAAATATTGAATTGAATTGGAGTGGATTATAAAATATATCAGAATCAATATGATGTTTTAATAACTATTTATAGTTATTATTTACACCATTATACCCATCCATGTAAGGTGGTGGTGGAAAATAGATTACACCACGGCGTGGAGACGGTATTCCGTACGTACGCACGCGCGGTGATTTCTTTTTCCGTAGGATGGATAGATGGTGAAATAGGGTTGTTTCATACTTATAATAACATATCAGTATATGAGTGATACTGATGTTATTACTTCATAATGAAACAACCTAATAAGAAGAAGTGGAAGAAGAAATAAAGATGAAAGAATTGGTAACGGTAATTACCTCTTCTTTGAAGTCCCTCTTTGAGACCTCCTCTTAGGGCACTAGAATTGGTCTTTTAGGAAGACCATAACCTCTAGGATGTTTCTAGGGAAGTGTAGAAGAGATTTTGGCAGGGGTTGGCCGAGATTGAGTGCTCAAATTGGTGTGAGGAGGAGGGGGAGGAGGTGTCCTTTTATAGGGGAGGAGAGGCGCAACTTAGGAATATCTCAAAATATTATTTTATATTAAAGTCAAAATAGGTTTATAATGGTTCCAAAGGGTCTTATTTCAAAGCTAAAGTGGGGATGGGTCGAAATCCTATCAACAAATAGAATTTAGACAAGTTTAGGATATTATTTGAACCTTATCAATTAAATTTAACTCTAAGTTAAATAATTTAACTTTTACCATGTCTTTTTGTTTTCTTTCACTATATGGTTAATAAACTTACTATAACATGCCAAACGAACCCCAAATTGTTTATTATTAATATATATATCTTTATCTAAGTCATTTGGCCGAACCTTAGATTTTTAGGAATACAATAACAATTAATAATATAATATTTGATTTAAAAACTATTTTGTGTCAATTTTGACACTATTTGATATATGATTTTTGTGAAAGTCATAACAGAATTAAATGTTCGAACCAAGTTGATTACATCAACATTAATATATCATAGTAACCTATAAAATTATTGGAATTCATAAAAAATCTCAAATTACATTTATTTTGGTGTTTATAACATCAATTATGTCAATATTTCATTAATAAGATAATTACTGCATCATCGTTGTGTCATAAATAAATTAATTTATATGATGTCTAAAAATTACAAATAAAATACCATCATGTAGGAAATCTTATTATATTTCTAATGAATATTTACAATCGAATTTATCTTATGTATAACCCCATATTAAAAATGCTTTACTTATTAAACTTTGATTTTAACTATTTTAACCTTTCTTTAAATAAATTAATAATAAATGTCCTAATCTAATCCAAGTGGGCCTAAATGGTCATATTTTATTCCTAAGTTTGTTTTTGGTCGAATTACACTTGTCCAATAGAATTAGGACATGTGTTAGGGTAATAGTAATATCATATTTACCCTTAGTTACCCTATTTACTATTAACCGCGGTAAAAAAAGTAAAACGTTACTATTCACCAAAAAATTATTTTCTTCTCATTGAACCACATTTTAGTCCTTGATATTAACAGTGTCTCTCGGATTTTTGAAATTTCATTCACAGAAGCGGTAAAATTATGTTTTATGAAAAATTCAGTTTTTTAACTACCACTTAGTAGTTTCACTATTCATCAAAAATTGATGTTTTTCAGAACAATGCCAAAATTTCATCCTAAGCTATATTTCATATTCCGAATTCAAAAATAAAGTTTATTTTACCAAATTCATAACATAGAAGTTGCATTAATTAATTTTATAATTAAATCCCGCTGTCAAAACAAATAGCGTGTTTTTAAGAAACAATATCTATCAAAAGATTGACACTTAATTATGTCTCGTTTAAATGTGAAATTACAACCAATGGCCAACATTGTATTAAATTGTAAAAATATATTCTAAATATACTTTAAAACCACTCAAATTAATGATTTATCACTATTAATTATTTCGATTAAAAAAGTTGTTTTTAATTATAATTTAGTAATTTTCACTATTCATCAGAATATGAAAGTTATCCGAAAAGTACCAACATTTCACCTTAGGCTAAATTCGATACTCCGAATCCAAGAATGAAGTTCATTTTGAAAAATAAGATTTACAGAATTTTAAAAAGTGGTTATTACTATTCATAACGGCTAGTTTTAATAATATTTTAATAGCACATCGTCGTTTAGTGAAACTCGGTATTACGTATTACACACGCTATCGAGGAAGGTCGCGATTGCGTGTAATGCAAGGCAAGACAAGGATGTGTGTTGTGCAAGCTCCTTTTGGTGTAGCGTACAACACAAGACATTAATAAAATTAAAAATAATATTTCTTTATAAAATATTGGGCTGTTACATTCTACCCCCCTTAAAATGAATTTCGCCCTCGAAATTCGTCGGGGTTATAAATGGTTTACTATTCGAAAGTTTCTTTAATAGAAACCCACATCGTAAAAAGGAATATCAAAACCAATCATTAAAAACAAAAGTATGAAACGTAACGGTTACCCAAATAAACTAATCATTGGGTTTCCACATAGGTGAAAATATGGATATGGAAGAGAAATCTAACCATCATGTTCTGATGGAGAGTGGTAGAGAACATGGCTATGGAAAAGCCAGTAATCACAAATCCATAGATTTGTGATGATATAAGGTACCATCTGATTCATCAGGTATAAGATCACTAGGACAACATTTTTGGTTGTCAAGATCATTTCCCCTAAAGTTGAAAATACTTTATTTTGGTACAATCTCACTGTTGTTCGTGCTTTGAACAATTTCCACTTCATCTCTTAAATAAATGAAGTTGAATTTGTTATTCGTGAAGTGTTAGCAGATCATGTGATAGAATGACAGGTCATTTCATCTGTCTCAAACAAAAGGTTAGCAAAAATGATATGCATAATTCGATCTATAGTGAGATTAATCATATATGGTTCCTAAAATGGACTTATACTTCATATATCATACTGCTTAATATAATAAAACTAGTTTCTACTAAACAGGGACTTCCTGTAGGCCAGTGGTAGGCGATAAAGGCCAGTCGCACTTCGGTTGTGGGTTCGATTCCCACAGCCTTGTCCGAAGCGATGGGCTGTCGCCCGTCCTGCAGGTTGTCCTTTTTATAAAACTATATTATTATAACATCCCATCAATAATATCGAAAAAAATACTTATCCTTAAACAATACTAACTTATGTCCAACATAATCCATTGCAATCTTTAGGCTTATCCATAATACTGCAGTCGACTCTCATAATATAGTGAAAATGATTACCAGAGATTTAACACCATCATCGATCCCCATATATCATAAGATATGTTTTGTTGGTCACATTCCAAACATTCAAAGTCCTTAATCGTGTATTCTCTTGAATACCTTAGTGAAAACATGAATGCAGTTAAAAGTTAACACCTTCCACATACTAAAATCCTCAAAATTCTATATACTCAAACCATGATATCACTTAGTCCTTATATCAATCATGAGCTCATGAATACTATCAAACATTTAATTTTCTCCTTATCCCTTCATTATGCGCATATCATCTACATTCCAAAAATATCTGAATAACCTTTCATGGATACTGGTAACATTAATCATACACTTTCAAAACACAAGGAAAGAAAACAGTGTAACAATCCATAGATGTCTCTTTATTCCATAGTAGCATGAGATTACTTATACAAAATTACACATGATAAACATGTAATCATTCCACTACATTCTCAAACCATTGACCGAGCTTCAAAAAAAAAATTCATCTCACATATCATTTGTAGTCTCTTCATCATCATCCACATAAATACTACCCATATGACCATACTGATTCTCTTCATGAGTCTTTCCCTTAGGGCATTTGTTTGCATAATGCCCATACATTCCACATTTAAAACACTTAACCATTTTTGATGTCGTAGCAATACCATTATCCTCATCCATGGTGTTAACCGACCCTTTTCCTTTGCACTTACTTGCTTTGTGTCCTTCTTTTCCACACCCAAAGCATCTTCCAGTTCCCTTGAAACATTCTCCTTGATGCCTCTTCCCACATGATTTACATGAGGGAAATTGAACTTTCTTTCCTCTATGGTCATCATGAAACTCCATCTTTCTCTTATTAGCTGAGTCAGGAAACTTACCAAATTTTACTTTATTGATCATATTATGAGATTGCTGATTCGGCATAATAATGATTTTTGGACTTCCAAATCCCATTTCATTTGGTTTCTCATGAAGAATATCATTCCATTGTCCATCATATCCTCCATTATCATGAATCATCTTATTTCCAGCCATTTTCTAAAACCCAAACAGAATAGTGTTAGATGCAAAAATCATAATAAAGGGGGAGTAACTTAAATATCTATCATATTTGGTTTAATCTAATATCGTTACCATAGTTCTAGGACTATATCCTATACGTATACTTATCCTTAGGGGCATCCCTAGACATGCCTTAGAAATATCTCTAGGGATCTCATTAACGTTTTCCCATCCTAGTTTCCAAAGGTTGACTAAACCTTTCCTCTGATACCAACTGTAGAGACCCGTATCTTGACGTACATGGACATTACATTACTTTTGCGGAATACTTAGTACATAACAAAAACACACACTAAAGGATCGTAATAGTTTAGTGTCTTTGGAAACTCGGAACGTAATCTTCTAATCTTGGTGAAAGATCTTCAATATCTCCAATAAAGATCTTCCCTTTTTTTACCTAAAACCTTTATTTATATCCTGGGGAAAATAAAACATAAAAGGGTGAGCTCAAATGCTCAGTAAGGGTATACTAAAGAAATAAAAATCATATCATATCTTTTTGAAAATCATAACCTGCAAAAGAGATCATAATATCTTAACATGGAACAAATCATAGAAGTGAAAATGAGATCACCATAATCATAACATGAAACTTGAAACTTTGTGGCATGCACACATAATCATTGAAAATCATTTCTTGTTAGTCATGACTCATTTCCAAGACTATCTTAGTGGACAAAGTCCCTTTCTGAACCGAGTTCACTCCTCGTTTCAGTCCTGTATCACTGAACCGAAATAACCTTCCGTTCCAGCCATGTCTATCTCATGAGATATAAAGTCTTTACCCAATGCATTGGAGGGAGATATAGGTCCCACCCATCTTATAATGAATCCTTTCTTATGTGTGCCACATAATCACAAAACATACATCATCGCATAACACATGTAACAAAAATGGGATTCTTGAAACATCATGACATTATAAATCAATTCATATAAGATAAAGGAATTCATAAAAATAATTACATCACAATATGATCAAACCAATGCAATAATAAGGATAAAAACAGAACCCTTTTATTATCTTAGATGGAAAATAATTTTGATAAAATACTTGAACTCCATTCTTGAGGAAAATATCCTTTCTACTTCAAAAAACATTTTTCCTTTCATAACATGTCATAAGACTTTAAAATAAAAGAAGTTGATTAAAAATAAACTTGAAAACTTTTAAAGGAAGCTTCTTGGAAATAATGTTTTAAAAATCCATTCATGCCGTATAAGTTAAAAAAAACATTCTTCGTACTTTTGTCGGAAAAGTCAAAAAGTACCTCGTACGAAAAACAACAAAAGATTCCTTTCATACATATTACTAAAAACTCACCGAAGGGTAAAAATGGATTTAAAAAATTGTAGGTGGATGGAAATAATATTACATATTGATGAAACATGGATGTGGATGATAAAATATACCCCAGTAAATACTTACGAACAAACAATCTCGGATAAAAATTAGATTGTGATATTTCCCTTACCTTAGGTCCAATTTGCTTTGTATGTGTCCAAACCTCCTGTATAATGATTTAAATAATGTCATTGACTTATTACAGAATCATATTCATTGTTATGATATCATATATGGTTCACTTATGACATTATATTACCCGTTCTTTTGTAAATTCCATGTTAAAGAAGCGTTTTGGGTAAAGTCGTTTCATTTATCGTAGGTGTTTTGACTTGTTGTTCTTGACATCATTATTACTTATATCATGATTTACTTACTTCCAGAATATAAAATATGATTTATATATCATATATATTCAGTATATATATATATATAAAAGATAGATAAATAAAATGAAAAACACCGTTCATGGAGACGGTAGTCCGTACGTACGCATGAACGCTGTTTTTCTTTTCTTATTGTCTTGAAATGGAAGTAAGTAGATGACATACATATGTATATATATACATAAATCCGGTAGCTTTATAATGTCATATATTTCATTATTATTTCTTATATATACATTATAATCATTCTTAAATGGTTAACATGGAGAATGAATCTCATCGCTTCGTGGAGACGGTAGTCCGTACGTACGCACGAGCGATGATATCATTTCTATAAATATTGAATTGAATTGGAGTGGATTATAAAATATATCAGAATAAATATTATGTTGTAATAACTATGTATAGTTATTCTTTACACCATTATACCCATCCATGTAAGGTGGTGGTGGTAAATAGATTACACCACGGCGTGGAGACGGTATTCCGTACGTACGCACGCGCGGTGATTTCTTTTTCCGTAGGATGGATAGATGGTGAAATAGGGTTGTTTCATACTTATAATAACATATCAGTATATGAGTGATACTGATGTTATTACTTCATAATGAAACAACCTAAGAAGAAGAAGTGGAAGAAGAAATAAAGATGAAAGAATTGGTAACGGTAATTACCTCTTCTTTGAAGTGCCTCTTTGAGACCTCCTCTTAGGGCACTAGAATTGGTCTTTGAGGAAGACCATAACCTCTAGGATGTTTCTAGGGAAGTGGAGAAGAGATTTTGGCAGGGGTTGGCCGAGCTTGAGTGCTCAAATTGGTGTGAGGAGGAGGGGGAGGAGGTGTCCTTTTATAGGGGAGGAGAGGGGCAACTTAGGAATATCTCAAAATATTATTTTATATTAAAGTCTAAATCGGTTTATAATGGTTCCAAAGGGTCTTATTTCAAAGATAAAGTGTGGATGGGTCGAAATCCTATCAACCAATAGAATTTAGACAAGTTTAGGATATTATTTTAACCTTATCAATTAAATTTAACTCTAAGTTAAATAATTTAACTTTTACCATGTCTGTTTGTTTTCTTTCACTATATGCTTAATAAACTTACTATAACATGCCAAACGAACCCCAAATTGTTTATTATTAATATATATATCCTTATCTAAGTCATTTGGCCGAACCTTAGATTTTTAGGAATACAATAACAATTAATAATATAATATTTGATTTAAAAACTATTTTGTGTCAATTTTGACACTATTTGATATATGATTTTTGTGAAAGTCATAACAGAATTAAATTTTCGAACCAAGTTGATTAAATCAACATTAATATATCATAGTAACCTAGAAAATTATTGGAATTCATAAAAAATCTCAAATTACATTTATTTTGGTGTTTATAACATCAATTATGTGAATATTTCATTAATAAGATAATTACTGCATCATCGTTGTGTCATAAATAAATTATATTATTTGATGTCTAAAAATTACAAATAAAATACCATCATGTAGGAAAGCTCTTTATCTTTCTAATGAATATTTACAATCGAATTTATCTTATGTATAACCCCATATTAAAAATGATTTACTTATTAAACATTGATTTTAACTATTTTAACCTTTCTTTAAATAAATTAATAATAAATGTCCTAATCTAATCCAAGTGGGCCTAAATGGTCATATTTTATTCCTAAGTTTGTTTTTGGTCGAATTAAACTTGTCCAATAGATTAGGACATGTGTTAGGGTAATAGTAATATCATATTTACTCTTAGTTACCCTATTTACTATTAACCGCGGTAAAAAAAGTAAAAAGTTACTATTCACCAAAAAATTATTTTCATCTCATTGAACCACATTTTAGTCCTTGATATTAACCGTGTCTCTCGGATTTTTGAAATTCCATTCACAGAAGCGGTAAAATTAAGTTTTATGAAAAATTCAGTTTTTTAACTACCACTTAGTAGTTTCAATATTCATCAAAAATTGATGTTTTTCAGAACAATGCCAAAATTTCATCCTAAGCTATATTTCATATTCCGAATTCAAAAATGAAGTTTATTTTACCAAATTCATAACATAGAAGTTGCATTAATTAATTTTATAATTAAATCACGCTGTTAAAACAAATAGCGTGTTTTTAAGAAACAATATCTATCAAAAGATTGACACTTGATTATGTCTGGTTTAAATGTGAAATTACAACCAATGACCAACATTGTATTAAATTGTAAAAATATATTCTAAATATACTTTAAAACCACTCAAATTAATGATTTATCACTATTAATTATTTCGATTAAAAAAGTTGTTTTTAATTATAATTTAGTAATTTTCACTATTCATCAGAATATGAAAGTTATCCGAAAAGTACCAACATTTCACCTTAGGCTAAATTCGATACTCCGAATCCAAGAATGAAGTTCATTTTGACAAATAAGATTTACAGAATTTTAAAAAGTGGTTATTACTATTCATAACGGCTAGTTTTAATAATATTTTAATAGCACATCGTTGTTTAGTGAAACTCGGTATTGCGTATTACACACGCTATCGAGGAAGGTCGCGATTGCGTGTAATGCAAGGCAAGACAAGGATGCGTGTTGTGCAAGCTCCTTTTGGTGTAGCGTACAACACAAGACATTAATAAAATTAAAAAGAATATTTCTTTATAAAATCTTGGGCTGTTACATGTGGTGTTGGGGATCTGAGGCCGGTAGGCGTACGGGGCTAGGAAGGGTACCGCCTGAGGAATTATTTCCTTCGATGGATGAGCCAGGGGCTATCATTATGAAGAGCCGCTGAGGGCAGGGTTTTCATAGTCGTACAAAGGTGTCCTCAAGTTGATAACTTTACACTTCCGATGGCTATGAATGATTATGAAAATCCACAATTTCACATAGTGCAGAGTTCAGCATGTGGGGATATTGGTGTTCGGGTATACAAGAAACATCTTCACCGCAATTTTCCATTGAGTTAAAGTAGCCTAGTCTTGGATTGATGTTTGTTGATGCAGGTCGCTATGTGAACCACTGACCGAAACATAGGCTAGCTAGATAGAGATACCCTGGCAACGCCTGGATGTGAAAAAGGGAATAAACATGTAAACCACTTCGCTATAAACTTCTGAATCAGTAGGTATGGTATGGGGGCTCTGAGGCCAGCAAGCATACGGAGCTAGGAAGAGTGTATCCTGTGGAAATATTTCCTTTGTTAGATGGGTTAGGGGCTATCAATATGCAGAGCCGCTGAGGGCATGGTATGCATAGTCATGCAATGGTGTCCACGGGTCGATGACTTTCCACTTCTGATGGCCATGAGTGGTTATGAAGATATATAATTATCTGGGCCCTGGAGTCTGATGTATGGAAAGGATGTATCCAAATGTGTAAGGAGTATCTTAATCTCGTATCACCATGTGTCTTGTGTGGGTTGCGACGAAGTCCGTGCTGTTTAACGTCATACGGTGAGGACAAACTCCATGCAGTTTAACATCATGCGGTAAGGACGATGGTGACCCAACGTGAATGAAAAAGGGGGTTTGGGCAGTTTAACATCATGCAGTGGGGAAAAAATCCTTGCAGTTTAACGTCATGTGGTAAGGATGATGATATACACCCCATGCAGGTCTGGTCCATACGCGGGGGAAGGGGGCATTTTTAACATCATTGTTCGTGTAGTTTAACGTCGTGCGGTAAGGACGAGAAGTACAACTCGTGTCGGTATGGTTCGCAAACGGGGGGAAAGGGCATAATATATATATATATATATATATATATATATATATTGTTCAGGGGGCTGGGCCAGGACTGGGGATCCTTCCATCGCTACGTATCCAGCGAGGGTAGAAATAAAGCCATACGTAGTTATCTGGATTCTGTGCAGTTTAACGTGATGCAGTGAGGACGGAGTCCATACAGTTTATCATCATGTGGATAGGATGAGGGGTACACCCCATGCAGGTCTGGTCCATACACAGGGGGAAGAAGGCATTTTTTATCTTTTATTCAGGGGACAGGGCCAGGACTGGGGATCCTGGCGTCACTGCGTATCCTGCAGGGGTAGGAATCAATCCATACATAGTTCTCTCAAATCCGTGCAGTTTAACGTCATGCGGTGAGGACGTGAACACACCTCGTGCAAGTCTGGTCCGTACACAGGGGAATGGGCATTTTTTTTATTTTTTTGGAGGTGGCTAGGCCATGACTAGTGAGCCTGGCATCACCACCTATCCTGCGAGGGCAGGAATCAAGCCTCACGTAGTTCTCTGATAGACAATACACCCTGTGCAGGTCTGGTCCGTACATAGGGGAAAAGGGAATTTTTAAATCACCTTGTCCGTGCAGATTAATGTCATACGGTGAGGACGTAATACACTCAGTTTAAGATCATATAGTTTGGACCATTGGGCGTTTGGTAGTTTAACGTCATGCATCTCAGACGATGTGTTCATCTTATTTTTTTTTATCTTTGCAGTTTAATGTCATGCGGTGAGGACATGGGCCATACAGTTTAACGTCATGTGGTCAGGATGAGGCCATACAGTTTCTATGTGAAATAATTCTTTAAGAATCTCACATTCGTAGGAGCAGTTGTAAATTGTCCATCCATGGAGATCAGGGTATATGCTCCGTTGGAGTAGAACTTGTGTAGAACATATGGTCCTTCCCACTTGGGCTCCATCTTTGGAGGCTTCTTGATAGGTATCATTGGGGTCAGGAGGACCAGCAACAATTCTCCTTCCATGAAATACTAGAGGCAGACCTTTTTGTTGAAGGCTCTTGTGATCCTGTTATCGTAAACTTCCAGGTGGTGCATAGTGTGCAGCTGCTTCTCTTCAAGCTGTTCTAATTCACCTAGACAATTTTTGGACTGATCATCATCGGATAATCGATCATAGATGGCAACGCATAGTGTGGGAAGTTGGAGTTCAATGGGCAGGACCGCCTCCGTGCCGTACACCAATGAGTACGGGGTAGATAGAGTAGCAGTGCAAATTGTGGTTCAATAAGCCCACAATGCATGGAGGAGTTTATCCGCACATGACTTCTTATCTTTGTCCACCATCTTATGGAGAATGTCATACAGGGTCTTATTGAAAGCCTCTATCTTTCTGTTGGCCACTGCATGGTAGCGGGATGAGTGGTTAGCCTTGATACCATACTCGTGGTATAGATTTTCAAATTCATCTGAGCAGAAGTTGGTGCCGCTGTCCATCAGTATGGTATAAGGGACACCAAATCTGGTGATGATGTTGGTCATCATGAAGATGAAAATATTTCTTTCCCATACTTCCTTGAGGGGTATGGATTCTACCCATTTGGAAAAGAAGTCGGTTGACATGAGGATGTACTTCAGCTTTTAGGCCGTGGCGGGAGGATATGGTCCCACGACGTCCATCCCCTAGACAGAAAACCACAAAGAGTAGTTAGCTTGATGAAGTAACTCCAGGGTTTGGTTTATGAAGTTGGCATGAATCTGGAATGAGTGGTATTTCACAGTAAAATGCTTGCAGTCTCGTTCCTCTGTGGGCCAGTAGTAACCAAGCCTTCGAACCTAATGGGAAATCCTGGTCCCTTGTTGATGTGCTCCACATGCTCCTACATGTATTTCAGTCATGACGACAGCGGTTTCTTCTCCGTCAATGAATCTGAGTAGCACTCAATCGAGGCCCTGTATGTAGAGGACCTCTTGCTGATCCGCACCACCATATAAAACAAAATTGATTTCCCTTCTTCGTACATGCTCCCATTTAGGCCTGTCTGATGTAAGCTCTCCACGTTGAGGGTAGTTCGCGATGGGGATCATCCAGCTGGTGGCAGGAGAATATGGCTCTGGTACAGGACTGACTTTGTGGATCTCATTCATCTTAGCTTGAACGAATGGGAATACCATTCGATGGTGAGCAATGCTGATAACTGTTTCATCCCGGTCTAGGTTGGCTAAGGCTGTGGCCACGTTGGCTAATGCATCAGCCTGAGTGTTCTGGGACCGGGGAATATATGTCAATGTTGGTTCTGTGGAGAACTCGGCCATTAGCCCTCGGACATGGTCAAACAAGGGGATCAGCTTCTCCTTTTTAATAGCATAGTCACCATTGACTTTCTTGATGAATAGCTTCGAGTCATCTTTAACCTTAAGGTGTTGTACTTGTGCCTGGAGTGTGAGCTCCAGGCCTGCAATGAGGGCTTGATATTCCACTTCATTGTTCAAACATCCCTCTGACAGGAGGAAGGAATATGGAAAAAATTCCTTTTCTAGGGACACTAGTATTATCCCCAGACCAACTTTGTTGAATCTGGGATCCTCCATCCTCTTCCTAGTGGGGATTCGGGACGCGTCGTCAAAGTACATTTCCCATGCTGGGACCTCCTCTTGAACCGAGAAAATATCTTCATCCGGTAGTTCAGCGTCTGGTGCAGTGGACTCTGATGAAGGGTGCTCTGCCAAAAAGTCTTCTAATGCCTGGCCCTTAATGGCTTTTTGAGGCACAAACCAGATGTAAAATTGTTGCAAGATGACCTCCCATCGGGATAGGCATCCGGTTAGCATCGGGCGACTGAGGATGTACTTGAGCGGGTTACTTTGCGAGATCAAATGGACCTCATGATGCTGTAGATAATGTCGCAACTTTCTAACCGCAAAGACCAAGCCCAGACAGCTCTTCTCAATATTTGAGTATTGAGTCTCAGCATCAATCATGGTTTGACTGAGGTAACAGAGATTGTTTTCGCTACGGGCGTCGTTCTTCTGTGTGAGGAAGTCTCCCAGTGAGCATTCTAGAGCCGTCACATATAGAATGAGAGGCCTTCCTTCAACTGGGGGCATGAGAACCGGTGGGCTTAAGAGGTACTTCTTCAAGTTTTCTAATGCCTCTTGGAAGTCATTCGTCCATTAGTACGTGACCCGCTTCTTCATCAACCTGGTGAAGGGAAAACATTTGCAAGCCAGGTTTGCTATGAACTGCCTAATATAGGCTAGGTGTCCTTAGAATCCCCTCAACTCAGTGAGATTTCAAGGAGGTGGTAGGCTCATGATAGCTTTAGTCTTCTTTGGGTCGACTTCGATGCAACGATGGTGTACGACGAAGCCAAGAAATTTCCCTGAGCTAACCCCAAAGGCGCATTTCAAGGGGTTCATCTTCATGCTATGCTGTCAGAGATTGTTGAAGATGTTCTCAAGGTCTGACAGGTGATCTGAGCATAGTCTGGACTTGACCACTAGGTCATCCACGTAACATTCAACGAGTTTCCCTAGGAACGGCTTAAAGATCCGATGCATGGCACACTCATACGTGGCACCGGCATTCTTGAGACCAAAGGGCATGAACCTGTAACAGAATACCCCTTGAGGGGCCCTGAAGGAAGTGTCTTCTTCGTCTTCTCGGGCCATCCTGATCTGATTATATCCAGAATATCCGTCCATGAAAGATAGAGCCTTGTACCCGACCGTCGCATCAATTTACAACTCAATGATTGGAACCAGGATGTCATCTTTCAGACAATTCCGATTGAAATCGCTAAAGTCAATACAGACGCAAATATGTCAGTTCTTTTTCCTGGCAGGGATGATGTTGGCCAACCAAATGGGGTACTGGACCTCCCTGATGAAGCCTACTTTAATGAGCTTATCGACTTCAGCCTCTATCTTTGCAGCATGTGAGGGGTGTGTCCTTCTAGTGGCCTGTTTGGAGCCCCGTTGGTCTTCTGGAAGACCCAAGTGATGCGTCGCTACCTCGGGATCGAGTCCTAAAATTTCCGTGTAATTCCATGCAAAGACATCCTGATGTTGCCTTAGGATGGTGGTATATACCTCGTGTTCCACGGGATACATGGCCGTGCTAATGAGAGTGGGCCTCGAGTCTTCTTCGGTACCCAGGTTTATTTCCCTGAGATTGTCCACAGTGGTGGAGATACCATCCTCAAATGCGGGAGGTGTATCTCTAAGATCTTCCCCTTCTTCTTATCCCAAGTCCCCATCTTCTTGATTTGATGAGAAGAGAGTTTCCAGTCTGAGCCTTTGAGGGTTTGAGGGAGAGGCATCGTGGGCATCCCTGCTTGAGTATTAGTCCCCAAATCGAGGGTTGGTAGACGTTACCACATTTTTGTGCTCGACCATTGTGGCTGAAGTCATGAGGACATCTGAATGCGTGTCCGGACATGAACTCCCACTCTCAACACAGTTGACGGGCAGGACATAATCTCTACCAAGCTGCTTGAGGGGGTCATCGGGGACCATTTCCAAGCCATTTGGAGCGGGGATCCAGTCAATGCAATCGACCAAAGGCTTATTCTTCTTTTCCTCATAGATCCCAGCATCAATGTAATGTGATTTGTAGAGATTGAAAGGGGCCTTGTCGGCATGCAACATCCCTCTTTGTCCATTTACATAGTACTTGATACACTGGTGGTAGGATGAAGGAACAACCATGTTCTTATGTAGACATGGCCTTCCCAGTAGGGCATTGAATGATTTACTCGGCCAGACCACCAGGAATTACGTGTAGGCTACCAGGTCATCAAAATGGTTCTTTAGCTTAATCTGTCCCATTGGTCTCTGCTCACTCTTGTCGTAACTTAACAAAGTTGTGGCTGAGGGAATTAGATCATCCTCACTGTAGCCCCACTTACGGAGTGTCTGTAGTGGAAGGAGGTTAACTCCAGAGCAGTTGACTATAAAGACTTTTTGGATATCAATACCATTTAGCGTGCCAGACACATATAGAGTTCTGATGTGTCCTTTCATGATGTAATCTTCATCCTGATCGGTGAAGGAAATCACCGCATTGCATTCAGTCGGGCCAGTCTCCGTCCGGTAAATCTCGGCGGTAGCTATCTTGGATTGGAATTCCTGGGGGCTAATCAAATCTTCGATAAGCGCCTCCTTAAGGTCATCTGACAAAATCAGGCATCCAGGATTGAAAACATGGCTGGTACTGACGCCAGCTGCTTAAGGATGTCATATATTTTCTCCAGTGGTCGACGCTTCTCTGTTGGCGGGAGAGTCTTAGCGGGTGCTTTGGGAGCTGGAGCATTTGACGAGGAGTGAACGGTCGCAGGGACAGATGTCGATGGTGTTCCCGCGTTTTGAGGACTTTCCCTAGCCGGTCTGTTTGTGCGCACTCGGTGACCAAACACTTTCTCCTCCTCTGGTGGGTATCGCAGAAAAACAGGGCCAGAGTGGATGCTTTTCGGGGTGGAGGGGAAATCCCTCTCATGCTGAGTCCACTGAGGGGCTCTCCCTTGGGTTTCAGTGGTATTAACAGTTTGGGTCATGGTCCAACCGTAGGTTTGGTTTCGGCCGCGACTGCACCCCCCTGGTATCCTCTGCCTCTACAATTCCTATGCCCGGCTCCTCGTGCAGGGAACTCGGGTTCGTAATCAGACCCTTCATCAGGGAATGATTCCATGAGATGGATGACGTTGATAGGACCAAATATTGGATCTTCCTCCTCTGATAGGTCAACCAGGTCAATTGTCTCTGATGGTGCCGTTTGGTGGGTCGGTGCCCGTGGTGCCAAATTTGAGGACATGAAATCTGCCAGGGTCGGGACTAACTCTGGCCCCATCGTGGACTGCTCCTCTTGCAATTGATTCCTCATTCGATTATTCCTGGATGACCAGCTCATGGAGGGTTGTGAGGATGATGTTGTCTTCTCTACGGCTTCAGGGGATGTTGGTGGCAACATCGGCTGCTGTAGTTGATCTCGGAGTATGACCTGGGCTCGGTTGATAGTCTTCCGAGTCATCTAGTTTCCAAATTTCTACCCCTGCTTGCTGGTGACATTTTGCCACCCCTCCTCCTTGTCGGAGTCGGTGGTAGAGATACCTGCCACATGTGCTGGTGGTGGCCCGAGATCGACCTGTCCAGAGTCTACCTTCCTCTATAGAAGTTCCTTGAAGATGAAACATTCTCATATACTAGGCCCTAACATCCGGTGGTAGGGGAAATACTATGGCCTATCATCGCGGCCGACCTCTTCAAGGCTCCTTGGTTCTGGAAGGTGGGGCCAGTTTCAATTCATAGCGATAATGAAGTAGTCGCGGACTTGATCATCCCGGAATGAGTATACTTTTTCTCTTAGTTCATATAACTGGTTCCGCTTCGGTCCTCTATGATCGTCCTATTTAGGAGGGGGAGGCCGCTAATATTTAGGGGGCCCTTGACGATTTGGTGGAGGCCTGATCGGTGGAGCGGGCACAGGGGCCAGCATGAGTGTGACAGCGGACTCTTTAGCTCTAGGGGCTCTTTTCACAGGAGCTTGCGAGGTTATTCAAGACAATGAATTATTCCACTGCAGGGATTCCTCAATTCCTTGGGCAATGACTGAGAGATGGAGTAAGATAGTGGTTCACTCCACCGGTATGAGCGGTGTTCACAGCTCATCTCTAAGATTATCAATGCATATGGATAGCATCTCATCTTGAGGCATTGGCCTGTTCAGAGAATTGGTCAGACCTTTCCATCTGGCGATGAAATCTGAGACCCTATCATTCTCCCTCTAATTACAGTTAATGAGATCGTTGACCTTTGTTTTAGGTAGCGTTGAGCTGAAGTATAACATGAACTGCTGCCAGAGGTCCTCCCAGCTCTTTATCGACTGGGTCGGCAGGCTCGTATACCAAATGAAGGAGGATCCTTACAAGGTCCGCATGAAGCATCTGAGTTTCACTGCTTCTTGTTGTTCTAGAGTTCCCATCATAGGGTCTCAATAGGATGCGTAGTGCATCAAATGCTGCTCCGGATCGCCTGACCCATTGAAGATGGGGAATACAGGGCTCCCAAAATTTGGTGGAGGTGGGGTAGTGGTCACCCAATCTGGGTAGGGTTTCCGCTACGGCTGTATTGGAGCACTTCGAACTTCCATCACTTCCAATCGAGCTATTAGTGCCTCGATGGTGTTGGTGAGTCCCTGGTTTACATCCTGCTGGGCCCGGTCCTGGGCAGGCGTAGCCCGAGGATCCAGATCGGCCGGTACCAAGGGTGCATATTCTGTTTGGGGTACCCTCGGAGGGTTCGAGCGTACATGATCATGTTTCCTCCCAAGTGGAGGGAAATCCTGGTATTCAACATCCACATTTAAGTAGTGGGACGAACCATGCTTCTCATTGTGCAAGAGCCCTGATCGTGCTTCATTTCCCCAGACAAGCCTTAGCCTTTGGGGTGCACTTACAGGGAGTGAATGATGTGGATCTTCTTGGGATGCACTTTCAATATGGTGGATCCTATGGAGCATCTCGGCGTTATGCCATCTCAACTCTTTTATCTCTTATTCCTGTCGAGTGAACCTCTCTTTGAGCATGAGTGGCTCGTTTTTGTCGAGAGAAGGAGACAGGTTAAGGGTAACTATTCCTTTATTCTTATCCTTATTGGATGCTCGCTGGTCGGGTGGAAGGAGGTTAGCTGAAGGGGCGGACAAATTTAAAGCGACCCCCTGGTTCCGGTTGTGTACCCATAGGGGTTCGTTGTGAGTCACAGCCTGACCGGAACCTTCATCTCCTGATCCGCCCGGATTTACATTTTCCCCAGTGTCACCCGCTGGGTTAGCCTCTATGACATTGATGAACACATATTGCGGACTGGAGGGGACGTCATCTACCAAATAGAAAGAGGATCTCATGCGTCTTTGGCTGGCCTTCCCCTTCATGACCTGGGATTGCCCTCGGGCTTCTTGCCGAAGGGTGACGCGGAGAGTTCTTTGATGCGAGCTTAAGGTGACCCTTCCTCTCAGAGGGGATGATGATTCATATGACGGGATAGGATGGGAACCTCCTCTTCTAACTGTCCTCCCTAGATGAGAGAACACTGATTCTCGTGGGGGAGGATGTTGTTGAGGGGGTAATAATGCCCCCAGCCCTGAGGGATGGGGTTGGATATTTTCCCTGGACGTTGAGTCTCTTCCCGGATTTATTGGTCTTATGGGGGAATTTTTTGTTAAAAATGCCCTCATCCCTACAGGCTGGGGTTGAACCTGGATGGCAATAGTGGCTGCTACTATTGCGACCTACCTAATCTTGTGTTTCCCCATCCAGGGGTGGACCGGATCTGGCGCCAAATTCACCTGTGGATCAGTCCCTTATGAAGAGGTAGGAAGAGATCATTGATTGTTCTCTCTTAGGCGAGAGGCATGCTGAATGATCTCGGTGGCCTGATTCAGGAGTTCTTGAATGGTTTGTTCCCCCCAGGCCAGACGCTGCTGGGAATTACTCAAGGCCCGACTCTGTTGGGTGTTTTTTCTTTCCCTGAATAGCGGGACCACTCGATTGTCATCTTGTTGTGATGAAGTTGTAAGACACCATGCCGAACGAGTTCTTCTGGGCGGGAATCGGAGTGAAATGAAGAGCTCCATGTTCTCCTCAGCCCCTGATATGGACTCCCGTCTTAGCGTCACCGATGAGGTGGCGCAGTTCGTGCAGTACACGGAGGTAAGATGCCTCCATATTCCCTTTGCGCCTCTCGGGGCGTTGTCGTCGCGTCAAGGAAAGGGACTCCAGGTCGATGTCACGCAGGAGGTCCACTATCATCTTGATGTGTTATACATACCCGTCATAGGGCAGGAAGCCCAATTTCATCCAGCGGAGGGTCGTCCATATGTTATGGCGGATGTCGTGCATGCATTCTTCGGACAACTCTCTCGGTATGTCATACTGAGAGGTGGTTGTGGGCCAAAACATAACTAGTATGTCATCCCTAGCCTGTCGTTTCTTCAGGTGCAACATATCGGCACACTCTCCTGCCATTGATTCCTCTACCTGATCAGACCAACTAAGTCTCTCACTATAGTCGGAGGCATTGGGACCGGTAGGTATCGAATCGTCTTTTGGGAGATTCTGGGGTGGTTCAGAAGATGAACGCGGCCCGGGAACGGATCCTGATCGATGAAGGGTTTCGTTAGCGACAAAATTGGAATCTGACTTGCTTGATCCTACCCTTCTGAGTGCCTTGACATACGAGGGATTTTCAGTGCTTGACTTGGCATGAGGAGGACCTTCCTGTCGAAATAGTTTGTCATCACAGGGAGCACCTTTGCAATGGCGGCCGTAATGGCGAGGACTACGATTACTGCTTGATGCTTCACTGAATAGAGGACTTTTGCAGTGCACACCCTGGGGAGGACCTCCAAGGCATATTGTAGCAAGGGGAGGACCTTCTAGCTGCGTAGCGTTGTTACGAGGAGGACCTTCGCAACAACTTCCATCATGGTGAGGATGACCATCATGGCTTGATGTTAGACGCGCATTCTGGGGAGGACCTTCAGGACACACCTCGATAAGGGAAGGACCTTCTTGTTTCTTGGGGCCTTTGCGGGGAGGACCTTCGCAATGGCGGCGATGGTGGCGAGGACTACCATCACAACTGTCGTAATGGCGAGGACTACCAATACTGTTGCCGCTGGGAGAATATCTACGGGATACATCTGGGGGAGGTCCTCCAGAATGTACCGCAATGAGGGGAGGGCCATCTCATTGCTCGACGTATCTACGGGGAGGACCTCCGTTATCAGGGTTGTGAGGACTACCACTGTGACCTGATGCCTAACTGTGTGGAGTTCCGTTGCAGCGTAACCCCTGGGGAGGACCTTTAGGGTAGGCCACGACAAGGTGAGGGCCTTTTGTCGTGATGAGACATTACTATGGGGAGGAACTCCATAGTTTCGACTATGATAGTGAGGACTACCATCATAATCTGTGGTACCACTACATGGAGAGTGATTGCAGTGTATACCCCAGGGAGGACCATCAGGGTGGACCACAGCAAGTGGAGGACCTTCTTGCTACTCAATCTTCTTGTCATGTGGAGGGTTTCCGTGACTCGCATCCAGAGAGAAGCTCTTGTGACCGATCGTTATATGCCTACAGGGGAGGCCCCCACGGGTGCTCTGGGGAGGACCTTCAGAGCTGCTGGTAGCGATATTGCGGGGAGGACCTTTGAAACTTCTACTGCCACTCCCATAATATGGTAATGGTTGGGCTAGGTTTCGAGCTTTTGATGTGTGCTTAGCGACGTCAGAAACCCCAGATTCCAGCAGATTGGAGTCATGAACCCGCTCTTTATTTTCCAGCTGCCTTCGGTGCGTTCGGGGCGCTCTTTTGCGGGCAGCGGGAACATTCTGCTATTGACAATGGCCTTCACCTTCGGGTCCCTTTCTAATTGTCTCCCATGATGTTGCCGGGATACGCCGCCGATCTTCTTGACTTTTAGAAAGTATATATGACTACTCTGGAGCATCCACCATGATGGACGGGTGTCCCCCAGTTTGAACGAGTGAATCTTCTTGATCCGGTTGCCCTAGCATCGCGGAATATAGCCGGCGACCCTCCTGGGCTAAAGCAGGGATGTAGATCTGCTTCGAGGCAGCTATCTCATCTCTTAGATGAGTCTCCTCAATTGGGGAGATGGGCTCACAGGCCCGAGTCCTTGATTTTTCCGCCGATGCAATTACATTTTTATAAGTCTGCAAGATGTGATCCGAGATCGATACATGCTCCTCCATTATTGACAGGATATGTAGAGAGACATCTTTGGCTAGAACGGGTATGAAGGCCCATTCCGGTATTGGATCGGGAGTATCCTGCTTTGTTCCTCCAGTGGTCAGTGGGTACTGACAATTCTTATATGTTGGGGCAGGTGAACGAATCTGCCCCTGTGCCTGGATATGCCGGTTTGTCTCTCTGTTTGCCTCCACATCCGGATGGCGGACTTTACATGCATCCGCAGGGAGCTGGCCCTGCATATATTGGTTTCCCACCGTATCAAGTCGGTGGCCTTTGTTGGTGGGGAGACGTGCCCGCCTATGATTTTCCACCACATCTGGGTGGCGGACATGGTTGATCGCCACCATATCAGGATGGCGGGCATCAGAGGCAACTGCTAGGAGCTGGTCCTGCAGGTGCCGGGTCGCCACCATGTTGAGCTGGTGGGCTTCACGACCCTGGGCAGGGAAAGGTGCCTGCCTGGTAGGTGTCGTCCTGCATGAGCGACAGGCTTTATGTGGCTCGGTGGGGATACGCGCCGGCTCGTATGAGGCCGCCATGTCTGGATGGAGAGCTTGAGAGGAGCAAACAGGTGTAGGTTCATGTTCATGGTATGTCTCCGTGGCTAGGCAGTGGAGCTCCTCCTCAAGGACCAAGGTGATGACCGGTCCCCGATTGTATGTCTGTCTCCCTCGTCGAGCAGTCCGAGGGGCCGGAGCTCAGGGAGCATGGGCCTGAATCCTTGAGGAGACATACTCCTCAGCGCAAGGATGTTGGATCGCGGCGTGACCGCGATGGAATCTTCAGGTGGGGTCCTTGGAGAGGAACTCTCGTTCGACAGGGATAAAGTCCTCAACGTCGACCTCATCCGACTCCTTGAGATAAGGGAGGTACGCATTGTCCCGTTTTGGGGACAGACTCCCAAAATGGTTGGAGATAGCAACATGGGCTGTCTGGATCCGCCTTTGCGGTCGTTGCTGGGTAGGTGACCAGCGAATCATGACGGATTTGAGGGCGTGCATGGCTGCCTCCACTGTTGGGAGAGTACCATTCATGTGGTACTCTCGGATTAGCGCGTCCAAAACCCAGCATTGAAGACACTGGGTGAGTGATGTGAGTCCTCCGTTGTTGAGGAAGTCTCTTCCTTATGTTGTTGGAAGCGTGCACTTGTGAGTTCTTTTGCGATGCCATTGGATCGAAGGGAGTTATAAAAGTAGTGCCTACAAAACATTTTAGAAAATATAAGCAGCAAACCCTTCAAAGAAGCATCTCATAATCCGATGCATAGTTAATGTCTTTTTTTGGCCCTCCTTTTGAGCATGAGGGGGGCACTGTGTGAGATTAGGTTAAATCTGTCATGTTTGGTTAAAGATTCACGTCGGGTTCACCATTTATTTCTTTCGTTCTGGTTTTTGGTCACGAAACACCCAACAGCTCCGTATCCAATGATTGATGGACCTGCTTTCCAAAGGCAGGCGTTCACCGGATGGTCTAACCAGAGACTCTTAAGAACTCACATTGGTCAAGAGGATGGGAAGTCGGGATCATCATACCCTTTTGGGGGAAATTATTTCCTGTTCCGAGACTCTCTTATAGATTTAAGACGTATTCATATGTTCAGGAATCTTTGGTTTATACCCAAATATAGTATCCATAGATTTAACCTTGGTGGTAAATGGTCAACTCGACATAGGGTTCAGAATCATTTATGCCCGAGGTTTACCATCCCGCGTTGGATTAATGACCCCGAAGGGTTGGAACTCTTTTGAGGCGGCACTAGGAGTGGCGCGGTGAATAGATGTGGAGTTGATCGGATCAACCGGTTTTTGGGCTTGAACCTCATAGAGGCTTCCTACGAACCACGCTTAGGAAGCAGGGATCAAAGTCTATGTAGTTCGGATAGGTGTCAGGGAACCGACGTGATGAGAGACCAGATGGTCCGATGGGTGGTGGGATTGAACCTCATGGAGGCATCCTACGTACCCTGTCATGGATGCAGGGATCAAAGTCCACGTAGTTCGTACATACAGTTTAACGTCATGCCGGATGAGGGTGGAACTCGACATGAAGAAATGACTGAGTGGTGGGCTTGAACCTCATGGAGGCTTCCTACGTACCATACATTGTCATTGATCGAAGTCCCCGTAGTTCGCTAAGTGGGGATTACACTCTAAGGAGGACCATAAGAGTATGTCATGGCCGATGCTTACTCTAAGACTATGTGAGTCATGCTTAGTGTGAGAAACAAGAGGCAGCAGGGACTAGAGGATCACGTCACGAATGGTGCGTCCGTGAGAAGCGGAGTGGGGCTTACGTATTGAGCAGCCCAGGGTGATGAATTGGGGATTACACTCTAGGGAGGCCCAGAAGATCGGGGCTTACTCCGAGATGGATGCCCGAGGTGATGGATTAGGGATTACACTCTATGGAGGACTAGAAGATCATGGCTTACTCTGAGATGGACGCCCAAGGTGATGGATTGGGGCTTACACTCTGAAGAGGCCCAGAAGATCGGGACTTACTCCGAGATGGATGCCCGGGGAAACAAAGCCCAATGGGAGAGGGAAAGGGGGTGCTCATGTGCCCATATCCTCTTTGCAGTTCATGAAGGCTTCCTTCTGATGGCTATTTTACCATCTCTGAGGAACCCTCAACATGTGGAGGGGCATAAAGGGGATTATCGAGCTCAGACTCCACATTACTGTGGAAATGTGAACCCATGAATGCTTCAGGAATCTGCTCAAGGGTCGGGGAAAGCCCTTTTACACTGTTTACCGTGGGTATGTGAACTCAAAGTGGCGCACTGATGTGCCTGAATGTTACACCACGTGGGTCCGGTGGCTCCGGCGGAGGCCTCAGCTTGGGGCCAATGAATAGGCCAATGAGGGAGTCACGGAGGACCTAGCTGGAACATAATGATTTTACCTGGCTATGGAAATGAGAACACGGAAGTATTTAGCGAGCCACCGAGAGGTATGGGTGGTGGAGCCCTTCGCGTTGGGAAGTGCCACACAGATGGAGAGGCTATCCACGAACAAGGGTGGTCTGCGGACTGATTGGCGTCCCATGAACCAGGGTGGTTCGCGGCTTTAGGCTCAATCCGCGAACCAGGGTGGTTTGCGACTTCAGCTTCAATCTGAGAACCAGGGTGGTTCGCGGAGGGTTACAGGCGGGCATCAGCGGCCAAGGGAGGCACCGATCGGAGGCTCGTCAGTCGAGGCATCGCCTGCGTAGGAAAGTGCTACGTGATACAACGGATGGGAAAGGGGGCATAAACTCCCTGTTAGTTGGGAAGTCATCCGCAGAGGGGGTTTGGTTCTCATTTCTCCTTTTTCATTATTTTAGGTCCGCGGTTCACCAAATTATTATGCGCTTTCCAATTCCTTTTTAATTCATATAACTGTTGTGGTTCGCTGATGGGAATTTCTCTGTTTGCGAAATCCGAATCGTTCCTTCAACCGATCACCATCCGAATCTCCAATCCCTCTGAATCCATTTCCAGTTCTCCGATTCCTTTCTTCTTTCCCCCTTGGTCTCTTTTTATAGAGTGGGAAAAGGAATGTATCTGTGGCCACGCATCACCTTTTGCGGAGGCCCATAACCAAATACCCGGTTCACAGCTGACTTGGTCAATCTGTGATTCACGGTGGGTATTGAATGCCCCCCCCCTCCACGAGTCACACTCAGGGAGTTCTCCGTGGCTGCGGAGGGTTCTGCTTCTATTCCGCGAATGACACCGGGTGCGGCTTGAACCGGTCGACGCAGTCTGCGGTTGGGGCGGTTCGTGACATTAAACCGGACTGGTTCCTATCCTGCCTCGCGACTGCGGAGGCTCTCCGCCTCCATTTCACGAATGTCAATGGTTCGAGGAGGGGGCGCTTCATGGTGCCTGGCCACGTTGCGCTTCCATGGACCGGTTCGCGGACCGGTCCTTTTTTTGTCTCTTCTTTGATTATTTGCCCCAATTCTTTGGGGGATTTGGGTAAAATTTCCTTTGCGGATTTTTCAGGACCCAACAAGAATTCATTTTTATGAATTAATGGATTTATGAAATATATAATATTTTAATTAATTATTATTCTTAAATAATTTTTATAAAATATAAATGATCATATAATTTTTTATGAATTCAATTATAATTTCTATAAGGGTTTGAAAACTAATAATGTAAACAAACCTAGCATTTTAAATAAATTGGTGTTATTATTTCAAAAGAAAATATTCACATATTTAGAGAAAAATAATATTATTTTATGAATTAAAATATCAAAATTATATAATGGTGGATTTTTTAAAATTTTCTCAGACAACTAAATTTTTGGGTAAAAAATAAATACTATATAAATATACCTTATTTATTATGACATCATAATGACCCAAAATTAAAGTAATAAATACTAAAAATATTATCCAATACTAAATATATGTTTTCAATGTAAAATAAATTTATTTTATCTTAGTTTTGGTAATTGTATAATTCCATTATGAATCATCCAAAACCATTAACATATTTTAAGGTTTTAAAATCATTAATATGTATCAATTCTACATAAGAAAGGGTATTACTGTTCAATTTTTGGAAATTTCCCTTAAAAATAATGAAAAAAACTTTAGTTTGGTATAAATAATGTGGAAAACCCATGGTAAGGTTTGTGGTTTGGGTAATTTTATTATATAGAGTCTAAAACCTATGTTTGATAAATAATAAGGAAATCAAAACTCATTTCCTATATAAATCCAACAAAAATTTAATTTCCCTTCACTAAAAATCCTTGGATACTATAATTAATCTTACATAACCTATTTATAGTCCATCAATGGAACCCCAGGCTCTCAAGAAGCTCCTAAAAAACATTTTGTGTCCCACGCTCAAGTAAGGGATTCTCACATTCTCTTCTTTATTCATGTTTATTTATTATTTTATGCATTAAATTTATAATTCTTAATGTTGGTATAACCCTCTAAATGTTACTATTACTGCCCATTTTATGCCAATATTTTGATATAACCCTTTCTCTCTCATCAAAACATTTTATAATTTTTATGTTATGTTTTTATGATGTTGAAACTTCACCATGATTATCCATACGAAAAAAATTATATAGTGAATACCATACCCATTTCCTATCAAGGGTTTTCACCTTTATAAACTTAGTCATCTTTTAAATGGGAGACACATTTATTTATTCCACACTCCTTGATCTTAGAATAAAATATTAGGATGAATGAATTCATGATGTATGATCTATGTGGAACGCCAAAGCATGATAAATAATGAAATCAAAGTGATTGGTGCACCCAGAATTGTATTGCAGTGCAACGCATTGTGTAACGTTTACTCTTGTGATACATCATATTGGGATAAATAGTAATCCATATTAATGTATGGAACTTTGTGAAGCATGATGTCATGGAATTTACCCTTGACCATTGTTCATGATGCAATGTTTCATGATTTTTCCACCTTTCCCATGTCGACTTTATGATTATTAGGCTATATTATGTCTCAATATTCAGGTTTATGATTCACACAATTTTTATTCCCCATTGATATTCCTAGTGTCTAACATTTATTATTATCTTCATGTTATTTCTTTTTATTCCCTTACAGGGAATTATAGCTCACACCTTTCTTATGTATATCCCTAGGGCATCCTATGCAATTTTAAGTGTGTGCATGTTAAGAATATTTTCAATAAAGAATATTTTTTAACATTTAAAATTGCAATTTAATACACCAAATCAGAAAATACACAAGACTTATCAATATTTTAGGTTGTATTATGTTTAATTTTATTTAATAAATCATGAAAAAATGTGTAATAAAAAGAAAGATTATTTTAAAAGATGTTATTTATTTTCAATTGAAAGTATCATTATGATTTTAATTTTAAATTAATGTAACATAAAATCCTTTAATTATACATAATAAAAATAATTATAATATAAAAATAAAAATATTTTATTTTGAAATAAGTTCATTATTAGGCTTAAAAATACAATTTTTTAAAAACATTTTTTATGTGTGCGATAGGTTTTTATCATAATAAATTAAATTATTATTTACTTATTAAATGAATATATTTTATATAGTAACATATATTTTAATAATCATGTGATGGATTCGATATGGAATTTAATAAAATTTATTTTATATTAATGTTTAATAATGTTGTTTTTTAACCTAGTTTTCATTCTGTTTTACGTGTTTAAATAAAATTAAATTATTACACTTATAGAAAATGAATCTTGTAAAATTGATTCCATATTTGTAATCATGTTAATTAATATAATATAATTCTCTCAAATTAATTTACAGTCATTTTGAAATGTAAAAATAGTAAAATTTTGTTTCATAGGATAAGGTTAAAACTTATTTAAAAGAGGATTAAACTAAGATATAAGGGTACGAACACCACACAAACCTATCTAATTATTATTTTGAGAGTTGATTCAAAATTATCATATACCTCCATAGAATTATTCTCCATTTATTTCCTCTCTTAGATGAAAATTTCCTTATATCATTGAAATATTTTTGGAAATACCATGTGTCTCCTTCACCTCACTTATAAAGGAAAACCTCTTCCCCACCCTTATTCACACCACTTGTTCCCCCCTACATCATATAATAATTGATAAATCACCTTCCTGTATTATTTCTAATAAATATAGAGATTATTTTATTTTTAAAGAGAAATACCTCAATATAGTTACCAAACATTTTATTACATTACTATTACATAATTTTAATGATAAAAAACATAAAAGAATGACATGACCAAGATAAAATGGTTTAGTGTCGTTAGAAAATTAGGACCATACATAAAATTTATAAAATAAAACATATACATGTATTTAATTCCTTCTTCCCTAGATTAATATCATCACTCATGTTCTCCTTCGTAAAAGTAATCACATGATGATATACATCATGAAAGGGGTGAGCCAAAACCCAATAATATGATAGATAAGAAATTCGAATATATCAAATGGGGTGATGATAATAAATATAATAAAAACATAGGTATAGGATCATAATACGTAGATGAATCATTAAATAAAGGCATGAAATGTTTCAATACATAAAAATTATGCATCATGTCTTAGTGGTCAACAACCACACATACCTATGAAAAAATATAGAAAAATGTTCATAGATATTTCTCATTATCTCATTAGATTCATTACATTACCAAAATCATTGGATATATATATAATTTTGGGTACACCCACCATATCATTAACATTTTCATAGCACTATATAATTTCGGTTGAACCCATCACATCCCAACATTTACATTATAATGCATGTCACATAGAACATATACGAATCTAGGTCATAAAAAACCCATGGAATGAAATGATATTAATTTCATAAAAAATACATTAAGAAAATTTGGGATCCAAAATTAAATATGGAATAACATAATTAATATAGTAATCTTCAATATTTAGTGAAGGAGAAATAATCTCTGAGATGTAAAAGGGGCGTTTTTTATAGAAGAGTTCTTTTGAAAAACACTATTTTTGTCATAAACTCAAGTTGAAAAAATATATATACCATAAAAGGTATGATAATTATGTTTAAATGATATTTAAGGAATATATATACTGAAAATGGGTCGAAATAGGGAAATCCAAAAAAATAATGTTGGGTTCGGGAATTCATCATAACCTGTGTCTGAAAGATTTCTTCACGTTAATATCCTGTATAATCATATTAGATAAAATAATTACAACTAAATAAACTATAAAAATATAATTTTATTCATTATTGATTTATTATGTTCATTTATGGTCTTTATTATGAGTTATAGAGTTTAATTTCATCATTCAGGAGTGTTCAATTTCTTAGTTTTCATGATCGGTTCAATTTTATACATGAATGGAAGTTCATATAATATGTGGACAAAAATCCAATATTTTTGATATATGTTATTACTGATATTACCAAATTTTAAATGATCTTATAAATAATTTGATTATATGGCATGAAGATGAACCATTAGATAAAAGATAATGATGATTGTTTTTTGTTAATTTTGGTGGTGTTTCGATCACATTTACTCATTTTATCTTATCATTTAGTATTATGTATATAATTCGGTTCTATAAAATAAATAGGGTTCTAACATAAAAATTAAAATCATTTTTCCACAATTTATTGGTTCTATTTACAGCCTTTATGGAGTTAAAGGAAATTTATTGTGCATCGCCCACAATGTCGGTAAATTGACATATCACAGACGATGGTTTCATTTTTTAATGAAAAGAGTGGAAGGGAGAATTTTAATTATTAATCTTCTATTAACAAGGTATAATACCAATATAGAAAACATACTAGTGTTATCATTCCATTTTTTAAACACCCAAACTTTTGATAATGAAAATTCCTCTTGATCTAATTAAATGTATTATTATGTAAAATGGTTATATAAAAGTTTCACTTACATAGTTTTATGTTTTTTGGAATTTAAAATACCATTACGAATTGTTACCATTTCTAATATAATTGTTGAATAGTTATCACATGATTAGTATAAATATAGGGTTTCAACAAATCCAATTTAATTAGATAAAGGAAGCCATGTCCTTACCCCGTAAAATTTCTCCGTACGAAGTCCATTTTTTGGAGCACAAAAAGGAGGTTACATCACTGTACTTATATCTTGACCAAGCCCAATCCAAGCATCAACATGTTAATCTTGAAAAGAATCTCCTATGGTAGAAGTGAAAGTTGATAGAGTTTACCACCCGAGCGATGTAATACAAGCCACCAAAGAGTTTTTCACGATAGCACACCTTACCATTACGTCATATTCATGTGTTATAAGGTGTTATGTAACAAGACCCTAGCACTATGATTATGTGTTTTATTTTTTTTATAAATAATATATAGTTATTTCATTATTGTTACTTTGTAAATGGTTTTTAATACAAAAATATTATTTGTAGTTAATATTCAGTTTATAAATCTATTTTTATAAATGAATTGAATTTTGGAAATAAATAATATTTTAATAAAATATTATTATTAACAAATTAATTTTTATTTAATATAATTGATAGTATAATTTTCATGAATACAATTGTAATTTTTATTAAAGTTTGAAAAAACATTTTTTGTCAAAACCCATAACTTTTCAATAACTGTCCGTTTTTATTTTTAAAGTAAAAATGCACATATTTATTAATTTATTTATATAAAAAGAATATAATTTTTTGAATCAGGATGTCAAAATTATCCAACAATGAATTTTTAATAATTTTCTAAGATAATCAAATTTTTGGGTAAAAATTCAATACTCTTTAAATATATAATGCATTTTATGACATCATAACGGCCCCATAGTTATTTAATAAAATACAATAAAATGTATTTTAAGACAATATATGTTTTACCATTAAAATAAATTTATTTTAGATTTGTTTTATTAATTTTATGATTCCATAGTGGACCCTCTAAGACTTATAAATCATTTTAAGTTTTAAAATGATTTCCATGAGAGTGTGACTTCCTAGAGAAAAGCAAGACTAATATTTTAAGAAGTTCATCCATTTTCCTTATAAAATAATGTTTTTCACTCCCCTTTCGAAAAAATTATGGGAAAAATCAAGGGTTGGTTTGTGGTTTAGATGAGTTTAATGTGTGGGGTCCAAAACATAAATAACAAATAATTCCTTCAATTTCCCTATATAAACTGACCCAATATCCCACTTATCTTCACTAAAAACCCATGTAGAACGTACCTAATATACCATCCTTTATCTAAAATCATAACAAGGCTCCACATGCTCCCAATAATCCCCTCTCAAGCCTCTCCCAAGGCTCTGGGGTAACACTTTCAAGTAAGGGATTTCTTCCATTCCCATTTTTGTCCAAATTTCGTTATATTGTTATGACATTTTATTTTCTATTAAAAATGTTGGGTTATGATTTCGAACCTATCCTATACATCCTTCCTTATGTTTGAATTATTATATACCCCTTTATCTCTCATTAATTTCTCCCATTTACACCCATTACCATGCCGAAATTCCCTATGGGATTCATCTCTCCTCATTAACATTTAAGAAATTATTTTACATTATGCATCTAAATTATATTACATATGTTGGGACCTGTATCTATACGAACCACTTACTGTAAATTTAATGTATATATGATGAGATAACCATCTCTATCTCATCAACCATTTTTATGACTTCTTAGGTCACGCTGTTATACTGGTGAAATTGCTCTATAAATTTCCAAGACGATGTTAGTGTGTAGTGAATACCATTCTCATTTCTCTGTCAATGGTGTTAACCATTATGCACATTTACATATTGATTACATAGTTTCATTAATGTATCCTTAATTCCTTTATTGTGAAATAAATGTTGATGTTGAATGATTCTATGTTGTATGATCCATGTTTCACACTTATGCATGAAATGGAATAATTAAGAAGTGCCTACCCTGATTGCACTCCAATGATTTGGGTAAAGATTAATATCATGATAAATTAAATGTGATGAGGTTTTACTCATTATAATTCAATTTCAATTAAGATTTACTCATTCTCCATGTGGAATTATCCTTGGATCATGCTAATATCATGTTAAATGTTGTTTCCACATTACAATGCTATGATAATCATGTTATACCATGCCTTTATGTTCGAGTTTCTATTGTGCTCCATCTATATTCTTAATACCTGAAATGTATTTTATTTTTCATGTTATGCCTGGTTTACTCCATTACTATGAATTATATCTCACCCATTTCTTATGCATGTCCTCAGGTTATCCCATTCATTGCTATGTATGAGGGAATGTTTTGCTCATGTAAAAGAAGGTTTCAATAAAGATGTGTATTTCATGTTTTAAGTTGTAACATAATGATCCTAAGCCCAAAATACACCAGACCTATCAATAATATATGTTATATCAAGTGAATCTTTTATTTAAAAAATTGTTTTTAAGTGTTTAATAATGAACATGGTTGTTATTGTTTGTATCATAGGATAGGTTTTGATATTTTTGGGTTTAGGATTAGAAATCCCTAGTGAAAGCCTTAGGGATAACAGTAAATATAATAAAAACATCCCTAAATTTTGGTGAGTATTGAGTAAGTGGTTTATAAATTAAACACATCCCTATTTGAATATGGGAATGTAGAGGCGGCTATGGAATAGTTGTATCTGGGGGAAATGTAACACCCCCAGATTTCATAGTATGTTATCTCTTCAATGAAATTCAATAACTTGTGTTACACACAATACTGAGTTCGAGCGCACCATGACTTACCAAACTAGTCTCTAAAAAAGTGGTTATGAATATTATTAACTAAATATTGAATTTTATATATTATATATAATTTTAGATTCCATATTATGGGTTTCTTAGACATAATCTAAGAACAAATTCACTGTTTTCAGATAATAGAAGTATTTTAAAAAAATTGAAATTTTACTGACTTTTAATGTAAATAATTTTTTAAAACAAAATTTGACACATTTATATGTTCAATTTATTGAAATTAAATTATTATTTAGAATAGGGACATAAAAATTTAGTTTGGATATATATTTGGATATTTTCTGATTAAATTCTCATTTTGATGAATAGAGAAAGAAATACAAAATTTTAATTAAAATCAACATTTTAAATAGAAATAATTTATAGCATTAAATTATAAATTAGAGTGGTTTTAAATTATTATTAGATTATATTTATTTCATTTAATATAATTTAGGTCATTGGATGTAATTTTACATTTAAACCGGACAAAAACAATTATTAATCTTTTTATAGTTATTATTTCTTAAAAACACGCTTTTTTGTTTTAAGAATGGGAATATATTTTAAATTAATTTCTACCATTTATGTGTTTTGAATTTGAAAAAATGGATTCCATATTTTAAATTATGTGGAACAAATTTTGTAAATAGGTAACTTTTATTTTTAGGCATTGTCAATATTGTTTCAGTAAATATTTTATTTACCAAAGTTAAAGGGTAAATATGGTAAATAAGGGTAAACAAATATTATAATAATAATATTAAATAACCCTAAAATGTGTCCAATTCCTATGTTTTGATGAATTGGAAACCATGGTTGTCATTGTGTATATTTTGGGACCAGTTGAATCCACTTGAGAGTGATAATGACACTTTATATTAATTAATTTAAAGTAAAGAAAAAATGACATAAACATTTATCTTTTAGTAAATAAAATTAAAATGTTTTATATAAGTTATATATTAGACTATAAATGTTATTTATAAAGATAAAAATATTTCCCACAAAATAGTATTTTATTCATAATTTTTTGACATTAAATAATTAAATTTATTTATGAAACAATGATGATGTAGTAATTACCTTATAAATGAATGAATCAAATAAATGGTATTATAATTAATAAAACAAAAATAATTTAATTGTTTTTATGAAATCCACTAATTGTATAGGTTAATATTACATGTTATTATTGATTCAATGTATTGTTTTTCTATGTAATCACGTTCTTATGACTTTCACAAAAACTAAATACCAAATAGTGTCAAAATTGACATGAATGAGTTTTTAAAACAAATATTATATTATTAAATTATATAATATTCCTTAAAATATAAGTATGTGGAAAAGGAATTTAATAATATTATATATTTCAATAATGAACCACTTTTGGTTCTCTTGTAATTTTAGAGCGTGTTTATTAACCATATAGTGTAAGAATATAAGAAGACACGGTAAAAGTTAAACTATTTAACTAAGAGTTAAATATTGAATATAAGGTTAATATGGTTAGATAAACCTATCTAAATCCTATTGGTTGAGTGGTGTTCTACCCATACCTACCTTATAATAAAACTAA
Source organism: Viscum album (assembly GCA_963277665.1). Classification (NCBI taxonomy): domain Eukaryota; kingdom Viridiplantae; phylum Streptophyta; class Magnoliopsida; order Santalales; family Viscaceae; genus Viscum; species Viscum album. The sequence continues at coordinate 35,614,503 of OY728163.1, forward strand.
ATCAATTGTGAGCCATTATAAAACGAAAATGATTTTATAATAAAATAATATTTCAATCTTTTCCTAAAGTGACCCTCACCTCTCTTATAAAAAGGTACTTCCCCTTATTTCAAAATCACACCTCCAAATACATTTGTATCGGGAAAAACTTGCCCCAATATCCTCCCAAAATCCGTCATATCAACCTAGAGTCCTTACTTTTAACATCAAGCCATCCTATGATGCCATTTTGATCAACTCAAAAGGAAACACCTGAAGAAGAGGTAATAATTTTACCACCCTCTTTACATGTTCTTTTCTTCTTCCACATCCTCTTTATTTGTTGTTTCAATACAAAAATAATAAATCAATTAACTCCTATATACTGTGATGTTATTATAAATTTGGTACAACCATATTCTTTATTCTATCCATCCTATAAATGACAAAGTCACCATACTTTCATATATATGGCTTACCATTTCCACATCGTGCTGTAGTTTTTTATTCAAACACTTCATTATTTGGATGGGTATAAAAAAGACTATAACTAATGTAAATAATAAATATAAAATAATAATTATTCTTCATATACAATATACCATCCAATTAAATATGATTTCACCATCTATATGATGATATTGCCGCTCGTGCATACGTACAGATTACCCTCTCCACGACGTGATGATATTTATTTCCACATTCACCATTAAACTATGATTATAAAAATATATATTATTAATAAGTATGTAATATATGAAATAATAATTCTACTTAATATATATATATATATATATATGTACTTACATATATCTTATTCACTTACTTCCATTCAATATGAAATGAAAATGGAAATATCGTTTTTGTGTACGTATGGCCTACCGTCTCCATAAACGATGTTGTCCATTTCATATATAAATATATTATACATATTTATATTCTAAATATATATTATATATAAATCATGTGTTATATTCTGGAAGTATGTAAATCAGGACCTAAATGATACAATCATGAATAACAAGTTAAAAAATGTACGATAAAGAAAGATATTATTACCTAAAATGATAATTTAACATGGAAATCAATATTAAATGGGTATTATAAAGTCATAAAAGAATCATGTATGATATAATTAATATGAATATAGTTATGAAATAAATAATAACATACTATAGTCATTATACAGGAGGTTAAACGTTCCATCGACCAAAGGAAAGTGCAAGGTAAGTATTAATTCTAAAATCTATTCTTTATGTGAGGTTGACTTTACGTGCGTATCTATAGGGAACTCATTATCATCCAAATCCATTTTTCATAAAAATATTTTCAAAATGAATATTTTAAGGTTTCATGGAAAGTACAGTTTAACTAGATCATCATTTTAAATGGTTTAAATATTTATTCTTATAAACCATTCTCATTAATGTCCATGTTTTAAAAATGTGGTTTAAATATTTATTTATATGGACATGAATTTTTTTAAAATGTTAATTACTATAAAAAGATTCAATGTTTTTTGAGAAACTATGTTTTATTATTTCATTATTTACTCAGCTCATATTCCTTCCATAATGTATTCATGTTTATTATCTGTAATGGAATGTGTTTTCAATTACTCACCATGCCTAATATGTATGTTATCTTCTGATGTATTGCTTACTCTTACTAATCATTTTACCTCACCCATTTCTTTGTTTCATTTTCCTAGGATATGAAGATGTTAGTTATGAGTGACTTGTTGGAATATCTAGGAGGCTTGGATGATTCTAATGGTATAAATTAGTGTTGTATTTCCTTTCAAGTTGTAATGTTGAACTTATGTATGTATCTTGTTTCAAAGAATACTAAACTAATCGGTAATTCGGGACTTTATTCCTTGTATCATGCCAATATTATGTAATAATGCACTGACTCTGGGTAACCGGGGTTAGGGAATTACAGTTGGTATCATCGGATGTTTTGTATATACCTTGTAAATTTGTTTTAGAAAAACTCTGATTAGAGAGCATTACCCTAAGAAGGCATTGAGGATTAGTATATAAAAACATCCTAGAATTTTAGTAATGTATAGATTTTGTGAATTTTCCAATCAATAGATCCCTGTCTGGATACGAGCAGGTAGAGGCGGATCTGGCACAGATGTAACTAGAAGTGAAAACTTCGACAAGGAGTTTTGGGCAAGACCCGGGGTATCTTGATACACGACAACAGACATTGCTTCACTCTTGGTTATGCAAATACTAGGGGATATACTTAGGAAAATTCACATTTTCTTTACAATCCATAATTTATGATTTAAAAGTAAATACATCCTCAAAGAAAACATTTTATGATTATAGATTATATCCATAATCTTTTCAAATTACTTTAGGTATTTTACATGATTGGAATTATACATTTTGATTCATAAATTAACCAGGTGAATGCCATTGTTTAGAAATGGTGCCTTGTAAAAGGAATGATAATTCTAGCAATATGGCAAATTGAAAGATTAAGAAGGATAATATCTTTCATTGAATTAAGACACATTAATAACAGAAATAGTCTCCCATGTATTATCATCATATTAAGAAATAGTATAATGTCTTAATAAGATATCTAAAGAATTCTTTTCATCCTATTGCTTTGAAGGGATGCAAGCGAAGAAAAGGATGGTAGAGAAAAAGTTGGATAAAGGGAAGATGGGAAAAAAGGATTTTCACATATGTGATAACTGTGGAAGGAATCAACATGGTAAATTCTTGAAGGGAATGGGAATTTGTTATAAGTGTGGAGGAAAAGGAGACCAAGTACATAATTTCAAGGGTAAGAAAAAGGTTTAAACTATACAATGCTTTATCTGCAAGGAGTTGGGACACTACGCGAATCAATGTCCAAATCATTATAGTATGCCCCAAATGATGCTACTGAATAATAATCAAGTTATGATACTACCACATATGAAGAGGAATTTCTAGTGTTATGAGGTTTTTATTAAATAATTATTTCATTTGAGTGTTGTATCAACGATTTACTGGTTATATGAATTATGGTAATAAATAAGGATTGTACTATAGTACTATTTCATTAAGGATTTGAGATTGTATTGTACCAAGTGGAATAGTTTCAGGATAAACTATTTAAAAAATATATTTTTGAAGTAAAGGTAAACCATACTATGGTTATAATACTAAGGTAGTGATTTTGGAATAAGAGATTGTTGATTTGGATAAATTATATTGGATTTTATTGACTACCTTGGAACTGATTAATAGTTTGTTTATTCCATCATTGTTGGAATATTCAAAATTTTTGAATATAAATAATATATCAAGTATTTTATATTTCATAAGAGAGAATTAATGTAATCAATAAGGTTTTATGTTAATTTAGGGTGTTACAATGTTTTAAAATAATACATGATGAAGCTATTCCTTTGTTATTATGTGGAATACGATATCTTCATTTTGTTTACATTTCTTATAAGTTTTGGACTGTGAGTTTAGACAGAAGTATTTTGGATAATTATAAAGGTTGGAATCTATTAATGTTGATGTTGGATACTACTATTAAGGTTAAAGCATATCTTAATATTTTTTTTGGATTGTTATAAAAAGGACAACCTGGAGGTTAGGCGACAACTCGTTGTGTCCGGCAAAGCCGTGAGACATGAACCCACAACCGGAGGGTGATAATTATGGATCACCTACCACTGGAATACATGATGTCCTGGTCTATATTATGTAGTTTTTCTTAATAGTTTTAAAAATTAATTAAAAATTCATTATTTTTGGAACCCTATACGATTAGTATTGATAGAATATTTTAATATTCTGTTATCTTTTGGAGTGAAAGATGAGTTTGTGGTAGGAATTAGTTGAAGGATGAAACTCTACATGTCAAGTATATATATATATATATATTCATATTATTCAATGAATAAACTAATTCTTAAACTTTAGGGAGGGCATTTTAAAACAAAAACGTGTTATCCTAATACCATATGTTTTGTTGAACCGATGATATTTTACATTATCTTAGATTGATGGCTTTGAGGCCTTGAATATTACACTTTTTTGTGATTGATAACCTCAATAACTCCATATAAGTATTTACGTTTTTCTTAAAATTATGTGCCTCTAATTTCCACCAATATTCTTCTAATCAAGATCATAATTTGGTGGTGAATTTTTCATTCCCATTTCCCTCTTATTAAGACTAATTTTTATTAACCCAATTTCTGATGTGGGTTTTCTAAAAAGGTATTTTTCTATTTTAATGATTTTATTTTTGAATAACTATTTCAAATTTTGAGGATGAAATTTATTTAACTATGTGAGAATGTAACACCCCAAGATTTCATAGTATGTTATCTCTTCAATGAAATTCAATAACATGCACTACACAAAACACCGAGTTCGAGCGCACCAGGACTTACCAAACCAGCCGCTCAGAAATGGGTAATGAAAAGTATTAACTAAATTATGAATTTAATATACTCCATATAATTTTAGAATCCATATTATATATTTATTAGAAATAATATAACAACAAATTCATTTCTGTCAGATAAAAGAAGTATTTAAAAAAATTCAATTTTACTCCCTTCTAATAGAGAAACTATTTTAAAACAAATATTTGACCCTTTTACATATTCAATTTAAAGAAATTAAATTTTTATTTATAATCATAATGTAAAAATTTAGTTCGGATAATTTTTTGGTACTTTTCTGATAACTTTAATATTTTGATGAATAGTAAAAATACTAAATTTTAATTAAAAACAACTTTTTTAATCAAAATAATTTACCGTGTTAAATTATACATTTGACTGGTTTTAAATTATCATTAAATTATATTTTTATCATTTAATATAATTTAGGTCATTTAATGTAATTTGACATTTAAAATGGATAAAAACAAGTGTTAATCTTTTGATAACAATTATTTCTTTAAAACATGCCTTTTGTTTTGACAACTGGAATAAAATTTAAATTAATTTCCTCCACTTTTGTGTTTTCAATATGGAAAAATGGATTCCATATTTTGAATCAGGAGTTTAAAATTGAGTAAATAGGTAACCTTAATTTATAGACATTATGATTATTTACTTCAGTAAATATTTTATTTCCCATAGTTAAAGGGTAAATCTGGTAGATATGTTTAAACAAATATTATTATAATAATCATAAATTACACAAAAATGTGTCTTAATCTTATTGGTTGATACATTTCTTACCATGGGCATACTTGGGTAGATTTTGGGACCACATTGAGCCACTTGAGAGTGATAATGACACTTTATATTAATTAATTTAATGTAAATAAAAAATGACATAAACAAATATATTTTAGTTAAAAAAATTTCAAGGTTTTATATAAGTTATATTTTAAACTATAAATATTAATTAGAAAGATTAAAAAATTTAATACATAATGGTATTTTATTTATAATTTTCAGACATTAATTAATTAAATTTATTTATGAAACAATGATGACGCAATAATTACATAATTAATGAAAGAATCAAATAAATGGTTTTAGAAATATTAAAATAAATATAATTTCAATGTTTTTATGACATCCAAGAATTTTAAAGCTTAATAAAACATGTTAGGATTGTTTAAATTTATTTTTTTCTCTGTAATCAAGTAATTATGACTTTCACAAAAACCAAATACAAAACAATGTCAAAATTGAGAGAAATGCGTTTTTAAAAACAATATTATATTATTTTATTATATAATATTACTAAAAATCTAATGTTCAGAAAAAGGGCTAAATAATACTATATATGTCATTAATGAACCACTTTTGGTTCTCTTAGAAGTTTATAGTACGTTTACTAACCATATAGTGTAAGAATAAAAGAAGACACAGTAAACATTAAACTATTTGACTAAGAGTTAAATCTAAAAGATAAGATTAATATGGTGACCTAAACCAGTATAAAACCTGTTGGTTGAGTGTTTTTCTACCCATCACTACATTATCATAGAAATATATCATTTTGGAGCCATTATAAACCAAAAATTATTTAATTATAAAATAATATTTCAAGCTTTTCCTAAAGTGACCCTCACCTCTCTTATAAAAGGGTATTTCAGTTTCTCTCAAACTCACACCTCCAAAACTATTTCTCTGGACAAACCTTGCATAAATATCCTCCCAAATTCCTAAAAATAAACCTAGAGTCCTTAATTTTATCATAAATCTAACCTATGGAGCTATTTTTATCAACTCAAAAGGAAACACCCTAAGAAGAGGTAATAATTTCACCACCAACTTTCAAGTTCTTTTCTTCGTCCACATCCTCTTTTTTTTGTAGTTTCCATACCAACAAAATTACTCCAGTACCTCTTACATACTTTGATATTATTATAAATATGGTAAAACCATATTCATTATTATATCCATCCTATAAATGACAAAGTCACCATACATGGGTATGTATGACTTACCGTCTCCACATCGTGGTGTAGTTTGTTATTCAGACACTTCATTCATTTGATGGGTATAATAATGAGTATAACATATGTAAATAATAAATATAACGTTTTAATGATTCTTTATATATGATATAACATCCAATTACAAACTATTTATCCATCAATATAATGATATTGTCGCTAATGCGTACATACGGATTACCGTCTCCACTACGTGATGAGATTCATTTCCACATTCACCATTCAATGATGATTATAAAAATATATATTATTTATATGTATGTAATATATGACATAAAAATTATAATTAATATATATATATATATGTACTTACATATATCTTATTCAATTACATCCATTCAATACGATATGAAAACGGAAACAACGTTTATGCGTACGTACGACCAACCATCTCCAGAAACGATGTTTTCCATTTCATACATCTATCTATAATACATATTTACATTCTAAATATATATGTTATATAAATCATTTTTTATATTTTTGAAGTATTTAAATCACTATCTAAATTATACGATCAAGAACAACAATTTAAAACACTTACGATAAATAAAATGATTACTACCTGAAATGTTAATTTAACATGGAAATCATTATTAAATGGGTTGTATAAAGTCATAAATGAATCATGTATGATATAATAAATATGAATATGGTTATGGAATAATTTAATAACATACTATGGTCATTATAAAAGAGGTTAAACGTACCCTCGACCAAACGAAAGTGCAATGTTAGGGTTAATTCTACAATCTGTTCATTATCCGAGGTTATTTTTAGGTGAGTATCTACTGGGAACTCTTTATCATCAACATCCGTGATTCATAAAAATATTTGCAAAAGGAATATTTTCATATTTTATGGAAGGAAACATTTAACTATATCAAAATTTTAAATGGTTTAAATATTTATTCTTCTAAATCATTCTCATTAATGACTATGTTTTCAAAATGGTTTTTAAGGATTAATTTATTTGGAAATGAATACTTTTAAATTGTCAATTCCTTGCAAAAGTTTCAAAGTGGTATGAGACAATTTGATTCAAAAATTTCAATAAATGTTTTACTTTCTAAATTGTCTGACGATTAAATGTTTTCATGAAAAAAGTTTATTTCTCTCCATGATTTTTACAAATCATTTTCATCTATATCATCATCCATTAATGGATTTTAAACTTAATTGAAGTTGATTTTTTATTATACATATCGTCCATATTTTATTTAATGTTTTGTGATATTTTTGTCTATGGATGTGTTATTTTTATACCATTCATGGTTAATGGATAAAGTATTGACATTTCGTATGCTAGTTTTAATATGATTTTTTATGTTATGTTTCAACCTTTTCATATGAGAAATGTATTGGACTTTGTAAGTAATGAGTGGAGTCTGATATAGCTCTTTGACGCATCCATAGGTATCATGAGACAATTAGACGTGGAATTAGCCAACGAGTTTCCCAATTTTATATATTCTTTTAGCTGAGGACTTAATCATTTTTAGACGTCTTGGACGAGGCCTTGAAAAAATGTTTTAGAATGTTTGGAATTATACATTCCCTCATTATGAAAATAATATTTATGGTTCATGTGGTTATTCGACTAGAAAAATACCCATGAATTTGTTTAATTATGGCATTACATACTCATCTCATATACCTACTATAAAGTATTCATGTTTATTATCTATAAAGGCATGCATTTTCAATTATTCACCATGCCTGATGTTTATGTTATCTTCCAATGTATTTCTTACTCTTACTAACCATTTGAGCTCTCTCCTTTCTTATGTTTCATTTTCCCAGGATATGATGTAGTTAGTTACGAATGACATGTAGTAATATATGCGAGGCTCTGATGATTCTAATGGATTAAATTATTGTTGTATTTATTTTCAAGTTGTAATGTTGAACTTATGTATGTATCATGTTTCCAAGAATACTAAACATATTGGTCCTTCAGTACTTGATTCCTTGTATCATTCCAATATTATGTAATAATTCACCGACTCTGGGTAACTGGGGTCAGGGCATTATAGGTAAAACTCAAACACAACACTTTGAGCTATGCTCAAATGGGAACTGGTGCATGACAATGGGCCTTGATGTACTCTTGGTTACGAATCTCGTGAGGGATATAATCTGGTAAATTCATAAGCAAATTAAAAACCATCAATAGTAGAATAAAAAAAAGTCCCCTATGAATATCTGATGGGAATTCGATCGTGTAAAACATATATTGATGTCTATAAATTCATAAGTTAAGGAAATAAACGTAATTTATATTCTATCACTTTTGCCTTTGGATGCCCCTTTATGTGTTAAACTAATCATTCCTTTTATTCCAACCAATTTCCAGTAATAGGAGCACATAGGATAACAACTGATGCAAAGATCAAAGTGATTACTATTATAATGTGATTCCAAATCTGATGGGAGTGGGAATCACAAACGTTTTCATGATACTCTCTTAGTTAACAAGAGTTTTGAATAGAAAAATGGGTCAAGAGTAATGTTAAACCCCCCCATGAAATAACATGTCACAATCGAGGGATTGAGGTGACAAAGGCCCCCTAATTTTAATATACTATCTAATCCCTCTATTGCGAAACAATGGATCAAGTCCATTGAAATGATATTCTCCATCCTTTAATGTTCCGAACAAGGGACAATTCTTATGGCTTCTTATCGTATAAATGGTGAAGCTGATCAATGGTGGACATTGTTAAAAAATACAAATCTTGAGGAGGAGATCGAGGTGTTGGAAAGAAAGGATACCCATAAATTGTTTTTTGATAAATAGTTTCCGCACACCCTCCAACATATGATGGAATGGGACTTCCTTTCCCTCAAGAAAAAAGATGACGAATCTATCAGAGTGTATGAGGAAAACATCAGAAGGCTTGAATGATTTGCTTCTGGAATTGTCATTACCCCTAAATTCAAGGTTCAACTCTTCTTTTGTAGGCTAAAACCTAGCCTACGGAAAGCCCTAGTGATCCGTGACTTCAAGAACTATGAGGATATTCTCTAATGTGCCCTTAAGGTCGAAATGTAGATTGATGAATCTCATGGGGTATCGTGGGGATAAGGTGTGTAAGGTGAAATTTAATTCCAGCGGTCTGATGGATAATTCAAATGGTACTATGAAAATCCTAAAGCCCACTTGCTAAAGATGTGGAAAGAAGATCCTTAGAAATTTTTGAAGGGGACGAGGAAGTGAATTAAGTGTGGAAGAGGAGGTCACCTGACCATTAATTGCTGACAAGAAAATCCCACAGCTGCGATAAAGGGGAGGAATGCACCATTAGACCCTCAACGTGATGTTAATTTCTTCAACTGCATGGAAGCATGGAACTTTGAAAACCAGTGCTCTATGCCAAGGGTTTTTTAAGTAAACCAACAACCTCTGATGCAGTAAGAGGGTGATTTTTCCTTCACTACCGCCGAAGTGAACTCTGAAAATGAAGTGGTTACAGGTACCCAAGTTATTCATTCAAGAATAGCGAATGTAATTTTTTTATTTGGGTTCTATGAATTCTTTTATGTCCTAAATGTTTAGTAGATAAAACCCAACCCCACCAAAAAATCATGGAAGTAATGATTTCGATGATAAAAAAAGGGGGGAAATAATTGCAACACATGAAAATAATTCATCCCCTATCACAATTTCTGTTTTGAACTTCCTGGATAACCTGGTCATACTTTCTGTGGTTTAATTTGATGAAATTCTTAGCATGGAATGAATTTCCTTATATAGAGAAAACATAAACATTAGTTAGAGGGAAATAACACTCCATATAGAAAAATCGACCCCCGATTCTATACAATTTCTAAGAGATGGCTGAAACATCTTCATCACCATCATCTCAAGCCTGGATTTTAATTCCCTATGAGAACAAATATCTAGATTAGTTTATTGAGTCTAAGGAATTAAACATCATTGAAGACATGCCTATTTTGAGGGAATTCGCTGAAGTGTTTTCCAAGGAATTTCTAAGTCTTCATCCTAGAACAGATGTTGAATTCTCGATTGATCTTATACCTGTGGCATTGCCAATATCCTAGACTCTATATATAATTGATGTTGTGGAGCTTGAGAAGCTAAAGAAGCAACGACAAGAGAATTTGGATAAACGGATTATACACCTAAGTGCTTCACCACGGGGTACACTAGTCCTCTTTGTCATGAAGAATGATGAGTCAATGTTCCTTTACATTAATTATCATGAGATAAAAAAATCATGATGAAAAATATGTATCATATTTACTGAATTTATGACTTGTTTGATCAGCTAAATGGATCACAATACTACTCTAATGTGGATTTTCGGTGGGGATATTACCAAGTAAGGGTAATGAATGAGGATATCTCTAAGACTGCTTTTCATAGAAGATATTGACACTATGAATTCATAATAATGCATTTCGGGCTCACTAATGATCCAAAAATCTCCATGGAATTGATGAATAGAGTCATTAGATATTACCTTGACAAATATTTGGTAGTCTTTATATAATATATTATAATATACTCTAAAACCAAGGAGGAGCATTAGGAATAGCTAAGCACTATACTAGATACCTTGAGAAAGGAGAAGATCTATGAAAAGTACAACAAGTTTGAGTTATAGTTTAAGGAAGTCTCATTCTTGGTTCATATCATCACAAGAAACAAGATATCTATGGATCCCTCCAAGACATCTGTAGTTGAGGTAAGGTTGGGGCCAACATCAATAATAGATATCTGTATCATCCTGGGGTTGGCTGGATGTTATCGCTGATTTGTTAGAAATTTATCACGACTATCCAACCCTCTTACCATGATAACTCTAAAGGAGGTTAATTTTTCATGGAGTGATGAATGTAAATATAGATTCATGGAATTTAAAAGGAGGCTTATCATTTCAACCATGCTCACACTACCCACAAGTGGAGAAATATTTTTGGTATTCAGTTATGCTTCGAAAAATGGCATGTGTTGTGTGTTGATGAAAAATGACAAAGTCATTGCCTATTCTTCAAGAAAATTTAATGTTCCTATGAAAAAATATCCAACACATGATCTTGAGTTGGATACAGTAGTATTCACATTGAAAATTAGGTTTAAATACCTCTTTGGGGAGAATTTTGATATGTATGTGAATCAAAAAACCCTCAAGTATATTTTCACACAGATAGAGTTGAACATGCGCCAATGAAGATGTATAGATATGATCAAATTCAATGGTTTCTCAATCCATTACCACCCTGGGAAAGTGAACAACGTGGAAGATGCTCTAAGTAGAAAGGACCCATTGATTCTATCATTGATGATAATTGAAAAGGATCCAAACATCTTAGATTTTATGAAATTGGACATGGGAATCATAAAGAAGGGAACACCATCAATCCTTTCACAAATTATTACTCAACTATCTCTTTTGGAATGGTTAAAGTATGCTCAAAAATATGATGTGGGAATTTAGAAGAATGTTGCAGCTATCAAAATAGGGAAACCCGCAAAGTTTAATGTTAATAAGGAAGGAATTGTGAAATTTGGGACAAGACTATGTTTTCCAACAAATACGGAGTTAAAGAATGAACTTTTGGGTGATGCACATTTTTCAAATTTCTCCATTCACCAAGGAAACAAATATATGTATCAAGATATCTAAGAGAATTATTTGTAAGATAACATTAAGAAGGATATCGTTGAGTATAAATCAAAGTGCCTGGTATGTCAACAATTTAAGGCTAAGAGACAGAAGTATAAGGGGATGATGCAACCATTACCCATACCAGTATTGAAATGGAAGAACATCACCATGATCTTTTTCACCGAACATCTGAATACATCCAAAGAAAAAAATGCTATCTTGGTTGTTGTGGATCATACAACAAAGATTACACACTTCATTGTGATTCAAGAGGATTAATCATTGGGTAAACTGGCATGGATATATATTAGAGAAGTGGAAAGGCTGCATGGAGTACCACTATCTATTGTATACAATCAAGATTCAAGATTCACCTCTAAGTTCAAGATGATTCTTAAAAATTATCTGATTACTGATCTGAACCTCAGTATGAATTATCATCGTCAAAATGATGTCCAATCTGAGTAGAAAATCCAAACACTTGAAAACATGTTGAGATCATGCTCAATGGACATCCAATAAGGGTGGGATAAAAATCTTATTCTGATTGAGTTCTCTTACAATAATAGTTTCCACCAATGAATCCAAATTGCTCATTATGAATCCCTTTATGGAAATAGGTGAAGAACACTGGCATGTTGCGATTAAGTTGGGGAGCAAAAAATACTATGTTGAGAAATGGTTGAAGAAATGGTGGAGATGATTAAGACCATTCATTATCACATTAAAGCTGCTCAGTGTCGATAAAAGAGCCACACTGATAATCATCTACAAGACCTAGAGATTGATTTTGGAGACATAGTATTCTTCTGTATAACACCATGGAAAGGAGTTATGAGATTTAGGATGAAGGTAAATCTTATTCCAAGGTGCATCATCCCATTTGAGATCCTTGGATCGCATTGGAGATGTGGCCTATCGACTATAACTCCCACAAAACCTATCTGAGGTACATGATTTATTCTATATATCACTCTTTTGGAAGTACATACCTGACCCATCACATGTAATCGATCTAGAGGTGGTGCCATTGGAGAATGACCTCTCTTATAAATAGAATCTGGTGAAGATCTTAGATCATAGGGAAATATTTCAAAAAAAAAAGACAATTCCCCTCATCAAGGTATTTTGGAGGAACCATAAGTTTGAAGAAGCAATGTAGAAATCAGGGGAAGTGATGAAGCGGAGTTATACTCATCTATTTTATGGTGGGAAAATGAAATTTCAAGGGAGAAATTTCTAGGGAGGGAGATTTTAACAACCCAAACATTTATTAATAAAAATTCCTCTTGATCTAATTAAATGTATTATTATGTAAAATAGTTATATAAAATATGAACTTCCTTGGTTTTGTGTTTTTGGATGTTAAAATAAAGTTAATAATTGTTATCATTGCTAATATAGCCATTGAATAGTGATCACATGATTAGTATAAATATAGGGCCTTAAAAAATCCAACATACTCATAAAAAGGAAGCATGGGCCTCTTCCAGTTGAATTTCTCCTTATGAATCCCTTTTGTCGAAGCTCATAATAGATGAGGTGTCACTGTGCTTCATTCTTGTCGAATCCCAATCTGAGCTTCAACATGTTAATCTTGAACAGAATCTCTTACAGGAGAAGTGGAAGTTGGTAGAGATTACAACCCGACTGATGTTATCCGAGCCACCCCAAGAGTCTGTCACCATCTCACACCTTACCCTTAGGTTATATTCAGGTGTTATAAGGGTTTATGTAACAAGAATCTAGAGATATTATTTTTTTCATTATTTTTTTTACAAAGAATATACATTCATTTCATTATTGGTACTTTGTAAATGTTTTTTAAATAAAAAATAGTATTTTTAGTTAATATTCCATTAAGGAATCTATTTTGATGCATTAAGTGATTTTTAGAATTGAATAATATTTTAATGAAAATTTATTATTACTAAATTAATTTTACTTAAATATAAGTTGTCATATAATTTTTATTAATACAATTTTAATTTTTATTAATGTTTGAAAACTGGTTTTGTCAAAACCCATGAATTTTAAATAAATGTGAGTTTTTATTTTAAAAGTAAAAATTCACCAGATTAGAAAATTATTTAGATAAAATGAATATTTTTTTTAGAATAAGGATTTCAAAATTATCAAACAGTGATTTTTCATAATTTTCTGAGACAATTGAATTTTTAGATAAAAATTAAATACCATTTAAATATATAATGTCTTTTATGACATCCTATTTTGAAAATAGTGATATAATAAAATACCATAAGAGGGTTGTTAAGAAGATATATGTATTTCCATTAAAATAATGTGATTTTTTATTTTTTAGATTAATTTTATGGTTCATTAATGGATCCTCCATGACTTATAAAATATTTTAACTTTTAAATTGATTTCCTTGAGAGTGTGACTGAAATCCACATAATCAAGCCTAATATTTTAAGAAGTTCGTCCATTTGAAATATAAAATAATGTTTTCCACTCACATTTTGAAAAAACCAATGCATAAAACCATGTATAGGTTATTGGTTTTGATTAGTTTAAAGTGTGGAGTCAAAAACCTAAATAATAATGAATTGCACATATTTTACAATATAAACCCACCCAAGCTCCCACTTATCTTTACTAAAAACCCTTGTATCATGTCCCAACTCTACCCTAATATCTCTAGTATCCTCCCAATTAACCCCAAGCTCCCATGAATCCTCTCTCAAGCCTTTCCCAGTCTTTTGGAATCACACTTCCAAGTAAAGGATTTCTTCCTTTCTCCTTTTTGTCCTAATTTCATTTTGTTATTATGCCATTTTATTGTCAATTACAAATGTTGGGGTATGATTTCAAACCTCCCCTAAAATTATATCTTTATGTGTGAATGTTAAGAGACCCTTTTCTCTTTTGTTAATTCCTCCCATGTACACTCGTTACCATGCCAAAATTCCCTAAGGGATTTCTATCTTCTCATTTACTTTGAAGAAATGTTTTTACATTATGCATCTTAATTGCATTAATAATGTTGGGAAATGTATCTATAATACCCCATTACTGTCCATTCCATGTAAATATGATGATATACCCCATTATCTCTCGTCAACCATTTTTATGTATTCTTATGTCACACTAGTATGCTGCCGAAATTGCACCGCGAGTTTCCAAGACAAAGTCATTGTGCAGTGAATACCATGCCGATTTCTCTATCAATGGTATTCACCTTTATGCACATTTAATTATTGATTAGATTGTTTCATGTATGTATTACAAATTCCTTTATGATGGAATAAATTATGATGTTGAATGACTCCATATTGTATAATCCATGTGGCACAATTAAGCATGAAATGAAATAATTATGAAAGGTATGCCCTGATAGTGCTCCAATGCATTGGGTAAATAGTAGTATCATGAAATGTCAAGTACAATGAGGGTTTACTCATTATAATTAAATTTAAATGAGGTTTTACTTATTCTACATGTGAAATAATCCTGGATTAATGCTAATATCATTTTAAATGTTGTTTCTACATTTCCATGTTATGATAATCATGCTATATCAAGAATTTTTGTTCAAGTTTCTCTTGTGGTCTATTGATATACCTAATGCCTAACATGTATTGTATTATTCATGTTATTCCTTGTTTACTCCCTTACTGAGCTTCATATCTCATCATTTTCTTTGGCATTTCCTCAGGTTATCCCATCCAATGCTAAGTATGGTGGAATTTTGTAGTAATGTAAAATAAGTTTTCAATAAAGATGTGTATTTCATGTTTTAAGTTGTTATGTAATGATCCAAATCCAGAAAGGCACATGTACTCTTGATCTTCTATGATTTATCAAGTAAAAATTTTATGTAATAAATTATTTTTAAGTGTTAAATAAATATTAGGTCAGTTATAATTTTTATAAGAGAATTTTAGGAGAATAGAAGATGAAAAATAAAATTGAAAAGAAATTAAAAGAAAAAGAAAAAGAATTTTACATCTTAGATTTTTATTCTATGATAACATCCTAATGGAAAAGGATTTAGACTTTTATGAGAGCAATATCTACTAGATTTGGGATATGGTCTTGGGGATAGGTTTGGGTAGAATTTGGAGAAGGGACAAAACTTGGGAGGTCTGAGGAGAAGTGGGGGTGAGGAGTGGTATTTATAGTGGATGAGGGGGTGTTTTCTCATTATTTAATTTATTAGTTTATTATTTTTCATAATACAAGGAAAAAAATTTATTGTTGAGACTAAATATAGTAATTTTATCATGTGAGTTCGAATCAATGGTGCTTACATCATCCACGACTAAAGGAATAGTATATTTAATTTTTAATGTATTCATACCATAAATTATCAAATTTTACTACTCACCAAAAATTCAGGTATTTCAATATATCCCAATACATTACCATAAGAATTTTTCAAAATGTAGAATTAAAATATTTACTCCATTTTATGAAATTAATTTTATATATATGATTAATTTAATTTCTAATTACAATCACTGTTTAAATGGAAAATACTTATTTTAAAAATATATCCACTTTTATAACACATTGAAATATTACTTGAGGTCCCATAAAATAATATTAAAATCATAAGAAATAAAAATATATATATATGGATACATTTTATGAAACTAAATTTTCTTTTAAATTACTAAATTAAAAATAAAATTGTAATTATATATTTATGACTTCTAAAAATTTCAACAATTAATTACTAAAATGTAAACACTTATATTTATGACATCTAAAATGTCAAGACATAAATTTAGGACTTCTAAAAATGCCAACAATAATATCCACACATGCTATTTTTACCTATTTATCAACTTAACGGTTTTGAGGTTTCAATTCAATAGTTTTAGGAAACTTTTAAGATATAAAAGAATGTGTAGAACTCTAATCAAATAAAAACAATTCACATTCTTGAGTGAATAGGAAGTGTACCTTGTATGACATTATTTTCTTTATCCACTTACATTGTAGTGATGTAATATGCCTTCCCTTTCTCCATTGGATTTGGTGGTAAATGAAACAGGCTACCCTTGATGACTCGAGGTTTAGTGCACTAGCTTGCATAGTATCCTTTCTCTCTACAAATGTAGCATTAGACCATGGGTGGTGCTCTCGTCTCTTCCACCACATTTTCCTACTTCCTTATGTATTTTCTATATTCATGATCATGGTAGCCATAGCTCCCGCACATGAAGAATTTATTTAACCCTTTGATGTAGTTCCCATGATGCTTTATCCCAAATTTTTGTCATCTGGGTGGTTGAGATTTCTTTCCACCTTTCTCATTTTATCCTATAGTTTAAAACACCATATTTTGTTTCTTATCACTATATCCATGTGACCATTCTCTAGACCGCATCCCAAAAATTATAACATGTCAAAAAAATTCTTCATAACTACCAAAGTCTCTAATTTCTAGAGCCTTTATAAGGTGTGGTTTTACTCAACTAAAGAAACTATCTATTTTCTATCATTGTTGACAACAAAACTTGTATCATTCTCTTACAGCCCTGTGAAATTGGATAGGTAGGCCATGATAGATTCTTCTTTTTTTAGTTAAATTATATGAATTCTCTCATCATATTTGTACCATGATTTTGAGGGAAATAATTTTTAAGAAACATTACATTAAAGTATTATGACTCAAACTATTCTGGTTCATCCTTCAACATGGTTCTCTTAGTTAAATCCCACCATTGATCAGCCTCTCTATATAAAAGATAAATAGAAAAGTCACCATCATTTTCTCAGAATAGGGAATAACAAAAAATATTTTTATTATTGAGTTGATACATTATTCCATGACTAGTGGATTAGAGGATCCACTAAATGAAAGTGGTTTTTGTCTCATAAAACACTAGATATGTAGTTTCTCCCTCTTTAGTTAAGGTATATATTCCCCATTATTGAGGTTATTGCTCATGAAATGTGACAACTAGGTGAGAATCACCATGAAAGTTTGAGCTCCAAATTCCAAATAATTGTGGTTGTCATTTGGGAAATTATTGCATGGTCCCTCGCACGTTTTTTTGGCCTAGTTTCTCCTAGTTCCCACCATTTTCTAAAAAAAATGGTATGAACAAAACATAAGTCAAAAACTCATCAATAAATAATTTATTACATTTTTCAATTAAGGGTGAATTCATATCTTGTGGGATCCATATGTTTAGAATTTTATAAAGAAAATATTCTTGGGTGATTACTTATACTTAGTCTCATACTATAGGTTTTGAGTACGGTTCTCAAATATTAATTCCCAAATAAACTAAACTATGTTGTGATACCAACTATAGTGAACCATATTTTTCATACATTACTATTACATAATTTTAATGTTAAACAATAGAAAATAATTACATGACTTGGATCCAATGGTTTAAAGTCTTGGTGAAATTAAAAACTTAAGTAAAATTTACAAAATAAAACATAAACATTTATTTAATTCCCTCTTCTCTAGATTCTTACTTCCCTCATGTTATCCTTATTATAATCAATCACCTGACGATATACATCAATAAAGGGTTGAGATAAAATACCACTAAGAGGATATATATGAAAATGAATCAATATAACATGGGAAGAACATAATAAATATCAATAGGGTCATAATATTGAGTGGAATCATTAGATAAAGGCATGAAATATGGAAATGCATAAAAATGAAATATCATGTCTTTGTGGTCAACTACCAGACATTGTTGTTAAGAAATATAACATCATGTTCATGCATATTTCACTAGATATCATCATATTAATCACATTACCCAATTCATTTGTGTGATATGTAATTTCATGTGAACCCATCACATCATAACATTTACATTGTGCTATATAATTTCGAGCGCACCCGTCACATCACAACATTTACATTATCATGCATGAAAGATAGAACACATATCAATCTTGGAAATAAAATAACCCGTGGAAAGTATTATGATTAATTTAATACATAATAAATTCATAAATTTTGTGTTCTAAATTGAAATATGGAATAAAAAACTTGATATTATAATCATCAATCATGAGTGAAGAAGAAACAATCCTGAGAAAGAAATGGTGTGTTTTTTTGAAAGAAGAGTTCTTTTGGAAAACATTATTTCTATCATAAACTAATGAAAAAAAATTTATATCCTAGAAAATGTCATATAATTATGAAGAAATTATATTTAAGGAATATCTATAATAAAAATTTGGTGATAGAGTGAAAAAACAAAGAAATAGAGTTGGGTTTGAGAATTCATCTTACCTAGTGTCTGAAAGCTTTGTTCATATTAATATTATTTATAATAAAATTATATTAATTAATAAAAAATCCATAACCTTTTATACACCAATATTATTCCTTATAGTTTTATTAAGTTCATTTATTAGCTTTTTTATGAGCTATATATTTTTTATTTCATCATTTGGGAGTGTTTGTTTTCTATGTTTTCATGGTTGGATCACTTTTATACATGAGTGGATGTTCGTGTAAAATGTGTATGAGTATAAATAATTATTATTATATGTTATTAATGGTATCAAATAAGTTTAAATTATCTTATAAATAATTTGGTTATATTTCATGAGTATTAATCATTAGATAAAAGTTAGTGACGCCATTTTTGGGTTAATTTTGGTGGTTTTTCGATCACAAGTAACTCATTTTGTATTAACATTTAGTATTATGTATATAAGTTATTGATTGATAAAAAAGGGGATATAAAATACACAATAAAATATATTTTAAACAATTACATGGTTTTATTAATATCCTCTAAGGTGTTAATGGAAAATGAAAGGGCATCATCCATGATGTTGGTAAATTGGCATATCACGAGCGGTGATTTCATTTTTAAAATAAAAGAGTGTGTGAGAGGAGTCTAATGATATATATTACATTAAAATTATTTCATAGCATTATATCAATAATATTTTAGTTATCATTAAATTTGGATATTATAATGTTAGGATAAGAGAAGTAAATTAATGAAACTGAAAATAAGTTAAAAGAAAAATGAAGTGGATTTTACCTCATGGATTTATCCTCCTTGAGAACCTCCTTTGAAAAAATGTTTTGAAAATTTTAAGAAACCAAGTGCTCATGGAAATGAGATAGGGGCTTCGGGATTGGTTTGTGTATAATCATTTAAATGCTCAAATATTGAGAGGTGTAAGGAGAAGAGGGGTGAGGGTGGTATTTATTATGGGGGGGGGGTTCTCCTTATTTAATTCATTAAATTATTATTTTTCTCAAGAAAAGAAATAGTGTTGATTATGGATATTAAATACAATAATTTGATCATTTTAGTTCTATTAAATGTTTCTTATATCATCCATGACTCAAATAATAGTTTATTTAATTTATAATATATTTATACCGTAAATTGTCTTATTTTACTATTCACTAAAGATTCATGTATTTCAGAAAAATCCCAAAAACACACCCTAACCATTTCTCGACATGTAGGATTACGAAATTAAATCTATTTTATGAATTTTTTTAAATGTTAGTAATTTAAATTTTTATTAAAATCAACATTTAAATTGTAAAATAAAAAATGTTAAATTATAATAATGATATAACACTTTGAAAATTTATTTGTGGTCTCATAAAATAATCTTAAAATTATAATACATAATTATATTATTTTATTGTTTTATTTTATGAAAATTAATTTTCTATTAAATTGTTTAATTAAACATAAAATTGTAATTAAATATCCATGGCTTACAAAAAATTTCCAACACTTAATTAATAAATTTAAAAACATTCACCCACTTATACTATGATATAATTATATCATACATGAATTTATAATTTTTCTAAATTTAATTTATGATCTCATGGGAGATTTTACTATTCATAACATCATTTTACTATTCATAATGGTCATATTACAATTCCTAAGGTCAAGTACTATTTCATCTGTATTAGTTCTTTAATTTAGAAAAATACTTCTTATTTAAATAATTATTTATTTATAATGTTTTTATTAAGGTATATATGTTATTTTATGTGATTTATACTATATTAAATTTTATAAGAGGGGATAAATTCCATTAATAAATGTTTGGGCCATTACACTCAAGGATTAATATTTATACCAAGTGAGGTCTCTCAAAGATGAGGTAAAAATCATAATCGATCAATTTCAATTTTATTAATTATTATATCTCCTATAATTGTATAATTTAGATTATAACATGATGAATCTAGTATAATTAGTATACTAATATTTTATTATGATTATGTGACAATTATTCCCCACCTATTCTCTATAAAATATAATTTTAAAGTATAGCTCGTTTGTATGTTTGGACTACCGCCTTCACGTAGCTATATGATTCATTTTCAATCTCCAACATTTATGGTTGGTTATTATGATAGATGTACTTTTTATATGTATATATATTATATTTATGATATATTAATTCTTTTTTGAAGTTTTAATATCTTTTACCTTTCTTTTGTTCCTTCCATCAAAAAAGGAAACATCACTCTTGCCTACGTACGAACTACCGTCTCCAAGTAGTGATATAGTTCATTTTTCATCATAATGTTACATGAATTATTATATATATATATATATATAATTGTTATTTATGATATTTATATAATTTTTATATTTCTAGATACAATGAAACCATTATCAAATTGAAATTACCATAAGTTTCTAACCAAAACATACATGAATAATGAACCAGTTAACACCCAAAATGATGATGATAATGAAATATTATTAATGAATGGTTGGTATGATGTTATAGTTAAATCATGTATAATTTATAGGTGTGGTTATGGATCTATTATATAAGTATAATATATTTAAATTTATTATATAGGATGTTAGAGAGCTTATGAAATAATACATACTTGAGGTAAGGGTTTTTCATTATAATCTATTTTTATCAAGATTTTTTAGGATTAATATTTTAATAATTACATTTCATGATATATATCTCATAAATATTATTTATTTTATTCATTTATAGTTATTTTTATAGATTTCCTTTTTTTATTTTATTTTCTCTCTCTTTATCTACCCAATATACCAAAAGAATGTTTTTAAGGAAAACCTATTTTATTTATCTCACTGGTCAAGAATATTTTCATCCATTTCCATAATTCATATAATATATTTCCATGAATATTTTTCACTTTAACTATAGATTTATTAAATTACATTTTACACATGTTTTAATTTATATAAAAAATTAAAATGATTCTTTCCATGAATGCATTTTCTTTCTATCATGAATTAAAATTCATTTTAAGATTCCATTATATGTTCCCATAGATATTTTAAAAGAAAAATGATTAATTAGTTTTTTGTATTTTTTTTATTGTTAATGTGTAATTTTAAAAGGAAAATGGTATTTTTCTCAAGAAATATTGTAGGGATCTCTTTTAAAAAATTGTCTATAACAATATCCTTTGATGTTTTCTATAATTTTATGTGGATATAAACCAATTTTACCATATATATTTTTTATCTATATGGTTTATGATTACAATTATAACATATTAATTAAACTCTTTTTTGTTTTTATTGGATATGATTGGTTGTAATGGTAAATATTTTCATGATCTTGTGGTATATATATTAATGGATTTCGATATTTTTGATCAGTTGGTCTGATATAGAATTCCAATGAATTTTTTAAATATTAATGTTTTATGAGATGAAAGGGTACACAAGAGGTTATCCCTAAATATTGAACATTAGAGGTTGTCCCAATCCTATAAGAGGGTACATCTGAGGTTATCCCAATGTAGATGCATATGTGTTTAGCCATATCCTAACATGTGATGAATTTCTAGGTGGGTAACCTTAATATAATATTTCTACTATTATGATTATTCAACACTTTATGAAAGATATTATATTCTATGTATCATCATTATGATCTATGGTTTTTTGGTAATGAATTTAAAATGATTATGACATGTTCCAATACAGTTATGCTCTTGATATGCTTATATATTATCATTGATTAATATCTACCTTGTTTACCCTTACTGAGTATCTGAGTCCACCATTTCGTATATTTCATTTTCAATAGGTTATGAAGAAATGTCTTACATATGATATGTATAATAAGGGTACTACTTGTGAAGAAAGTTTTTAGAGATGATTTGAATAATTTATGTACTAGTTATTTCAGTTTTAATGTTTCAAAATACACTACGCCTTTAAGGTTATGGAATGGATAGTAATGAAGTGTAACGAATATTTGTCTAATAAGATGTAATATTTATATATGTAAATCCCATGTTGTGATAGTTGGTATAAAACAAAGGTTTAGTTATTTTTGGGTACTCAGATATGGAAACATCAATGGTAACGCTTATGATAATCCTAATTATTGGATAAAATCCTAAAATTTTAGTAAGGTATATATTAATTTTTTAAAAAATACATCCCTTTCATGATATTATAAGGTTATTTTTTAACAAATGAATCTAGGGGTAATAACCCAAAAAAGGTTTAGTCGAGTATATCTCATCAATTACTAGGTTGAAAGGTGAGTGGTCCCTTAGAGTGCACATGGTTTCATACATTTATGGGATATGATAAGGTTAATTCACATTTTATTTATGAACCATTATAAATGATTTCTATTGATAAAGACAATGGATGGACTAGGTTAAACAAATAGTGACATTTATTGGAAAGAAGGTGTCAATATTTAGACATACTATAATTGTTTTTCATGAATATAAGATTTCCCACAATGGTTATTGTTTTATATACAAAGATTTTTTGGTTTTAGTAAATGGTTGGAAGGAGAAACAATCATGATAACATTGTGTTTTAAATATAATTAAATAATTATCATCCCGAAAAACTAATTTTCATGGGTGTAATGAAAAACCAAATTGTTATTATTATACAACATTCTCAAAAAATGAATCATACTTATGCTAAAAATGGGAAAAGGGGGAAGAACTGTTTTTTCATTCCTTCATGATGCAACACCATCCTTATTTTAGTGGGCCATTCAATCCATTAATTATTGAGAAATGAATCAGTATTATTGAAATGATATTTTTCATTCTCCAATTCTCAAAGCATGATAAATTTATTTTCATTTATTATCTTTTGGTAGGAGAATTGGACCAATTTTGGGCTGCTATAGGCAATGGTATGAAATTGAATCTATGAAGTGAGATGAGTCTTTAAGGTTATTTTTGAATATGTAATTTCACTATATTCTTTTTAAAAAAATGGATAATGAATTCCTTTAACTAATGTAGGGAATGATAAATTTGTTGGTACTTATGGGGATAATTTTAAAGACATGTGAGGCATATTTCTGGAATTATCAATGAACTAAAAAATATGATTGATCCATTATTCTATGTATTAAAACCATGTATTAAATGGGTTGTATCCATAATATACATTAGAAGATATGATGATTTTTTTTGACATGGTATCACTATGGAAGAAGAGATTGAAGTCACCCATTAATATCACTATATTGATAAGAAAATGATCATTGAATTCTAAGATAATTCTAATAACAAAAAACATGGAGTGAAAAAGATTATTCATCCTTTATTCTCGAATTGTATAAATAAGTATTGATGAAATTTTCTTAAGGGGACTCATAATTAATTTATTTTTGTACAAGAAGTTCATAAGGAATTTTAATATCTATGTAATGGGAATAAGTTTGTTATTGACTCAAATTGGGTGAAAATTAGGAACAATGCACCACCCACAATATAATGTTTTAAGTCTTAGGTGTTTTAGAATTATGAGAATTAGTGCATGAATCTGAGTTTTAATGATGATGATTGATGTCAGTAACCTATTAAGCCTTGTGGGAAAAAAGATCTTAGTTGATCACTACTAATGATGTGGGGAATGAGAACTAAATGGTGAGTGGGGAACATACTATCCTCTCTCGAACAAATAATGTTTCATTTGATTTTTGTTATACCAACTATTTTATATGTGAATAATTCTTTAAGGGTATCACATTACCCCCTCAATGATTAGATGATGAGATAGTAGTAAAAACTCCGAATGGTATGATAATCACATCTCAATTATAAGATTATTTTATTATTTATGTTTGTGGGATTATTCTGCCAATAAATATTATTGATCTCTATCTAGTTGAATTTGATGTGATTTTGGGAAAGTATTGGATTTAATTAAGAAAATCCCATATCAATTATTGTGGAATGAAAGTCAAATTTGATAATTTGAAGAAATCTATTATTTTATATTGGTGTAGTGATAAATATGTACTTATAAGGGAAATTAAATCCTTTTCATGGGACTTTAATCCTATTTAAAGGGGGTATTTATCTTAGATAGTTGGAGACATAATTAACATTAATGAAATTATTATTGTATGGGAGTCTATTGATATCATTCTCGAATATTTTCATAGTATTCCAATGAATCATGAAGGTGATTTATTAATAGAAGTAATACCTTTCAAAAAACATATTTAAAATACATCATATAGAATGCTCTTGATTAACATTAAATAATTGAATAATAAACTCAAGAATAATATTGATATGGGATTCATTTGGACATGTTCATTACCATGGGGTGAACCTTTCCATGTTGTTGAAAAGAAATATATATTAATGAGACTCTATATTGATTCACAAGATCATGATCTAGAATAAATATCCAATACCCAATATTGATAACTTTTTTGATAAATTAGAAGGATGCCAAAAATTGTTAATGATTGATATTTGATCTGGATAATATTAGTCTAGGTTCAAAATTTAGACATTCCAATGAGAACATACTGTTTGATGTATAGACACTGTAAATTTATAGTAATGTAATTTGGTTATACTAATTCCCTTTTTTATCCTTAGGTATTTAATTAAGAGAGTATTTATATATTAACTTAATTTATTTTAAGTAGCCTTCAAAGATAATATACCTATATAATCCAATAGAAGGGAGGAGAATGGATATAGAGTGATAATTGTGCTGAAGACCCTAAATAGGTATAAGTTGTTTGAAAAATTTACTAAGTGCAGATTTTGGATACAAGAAGATTAATTTTTGGATAATATAATATTAAAAAATGGTATATCAGTTGATCCATAAAAGGAGGTTATCAAGAATTGTGCCATACCAAACACTATGGTTTTAATTTTTTTCTTTCATTGATTCATTGTATATTATTGATTCTTTGTAAAGGATATATCATGTTTATAAAATCCAATAACCAAGTTAACATAGAAGGGAATTATGTTCCTTTCTAATGATGAATTTTAAGATATTTTCAAATAACTAAATAAATGGTTGCTCAATGAATCTTCTCTCATGATACCCTAAAGTAGAGATGGGTTTTTTATTTGTAGTGATTCATCGAATAAGGAGATCATATTCTTCCATACATATAAATATATGGTGATATATTATTCCTTATACTAATTGATGGTTCCTGTGAAATAATTCCCAAATCACGATTTGGTGTTTTTACCTATAATCATTTCATTAAATATATGTATGCATTATATTTATGGATAAATCTATAAAATATATATAGATAATAAAATTTTAGAGGATATGTTCACCTAGAAAGAGTTGAATATGAACCTGAGAAAATGACAGGACTTGATTAAATATTATGACTACTCATTACATTACCACCATGGGAAAGTGAATAAGGTGTATGGTGCTTTGAGTCAAAAGGATCATCCTTGATTATCTATGATGATAATAATAAAAGATACATTGTTTATTTATTTTCAATGGTTAGACCATAAAATCATAAACAATGGGGGAAATATTAACTTACTCAAATGAGTGTTCAACCATCTATCCATGTTAATATTAAAGAGGGCCAAAAGAAGGATATAGATAATAAAAATAGAATGAGAGATGTTCCTGGTTCAAGCTTGAATATGAATTAATGATAAGTTTTAGGAATCAAGTATTTTTCCTATCAGTACGGAGTATGTTTCCTTGTATGAATTTCAATGATCATCATTACATATTCATACTAGAAGTATGAATATGTAAGGAAATCTAAAAGAGTATTTCTAGTTGGAAAAAATTAAGATATCGGCATTCTGAAATATGCATTAAGGAAGTGGTAAGGATGCGTGTAGTATCACATTATATATTATCTCTTCAATATAAAATATTTTCCTTGATGTAATGGATAGTTATTCACAAAGGAATAGATTCATGGTTTTGTTTCAGAACTCCCTATCATTCATAGATAGATGGTTATTCTAATAGAAGTATTCAAACCTTGGATGATATTTTGAGATTTGATTCTATTTATTTTAAAGGTATTTTGGATCAATTATTTTCTATATTTGAGTTCTATAACAACAACAGTTTCACTTGAGTATTCAGATGGATCCTTTTGATTCATTTTTGGAAACAGGTTTAGATCTCTAAAACAATTATATGAAGTTAGATAAATAATTATATTTGTACTTTGTCCAGTTGAGGTAATGGTAGAGAATTTTACATCCATTCATTAGAACATTATATAATCTTATATATGACATAATAGTTATACTGAAAATCATTGGTGTGATCTAGATTCAAAGTTGTTGAGAAGATATTATTATGAATTTATCTATAGATTCATACTATGAGAGTTAGAAATAAGTTAAATTTTATCCCAATTTATATTGGCCCCTTTGATATTCTTGATCAGTTTTTGAATGTTTCTTATCACTTGTAACTCTCACCAATCCTCTATTAAATTCATGATATGTTCCACATATCCATCGTATGAACGTATATACTTGATCCTTCAATTTTACTAATCTCAAAACTTTTAATTCTAGTGTTTAGTATTTCCATTGATGAATAAATATTAGAAATCATGGATTGTAGAGATAATGTTCAATGGAATGAAAGTACTCACCAGGTTAATGTTTCTTCAGAGGAATAATAAAATTTGGGAAAGAAAAATGAGAACCTTTGAATTTGATGAGGAAGAGATATCCTCATTATTTTGTATAAGAGTGATGTAATTTCTTGGGATAAATTCATTTTTAGGAGGAGGGGTATAATGTAACACCCTAATATTTTATCTGTTTTCCATTAAAATAAACTTGCGTTATATGATATATTTATTTACATGTTTCCTTGAGTCTAAATGAATCATGAAAAAATAGTCCATTAAACAAAAAAAGTGAATTTTATGTTATGAATATTAATAAAACAATGATTTAAAAATATTTATAATGTTTTTAATTAATGAAAATGTATTGATTAATTAATAATAAATAAGTACCTGATTTTTAGTTATATTATTCTATTGTTTCTTAAAAATGGGGTTTATTTATTTTTGTGCATAGTAATTATAATTAATTTTTACAATTTTTAGATATTTTGTATTATAAAATTAATTTCATTTTTCAATTTATCATCTAAAAATTATATTTGGGTAAAATTTCAAGATTTTTTAAAAATATGTTTTTCAGTGAATTATGAAAAATATAGATTTATGTAAAAACATTCATTTATTTCCAATAAAAATCCCCATTATTTTTATTTAATTTTAAAACAAAATTTTAAAAAAATCTCTTATAAATTAAGAATAATATATTTAATTCCACATTAATTATTATTATACATTATTTTGGTGTAAGTACATTTTTGGGATCAAAAAACATTTTCCAAAAATGGTTTTTATATGCAAAATGTGTTTTATATAAATAAATTTACTTAATCTATATTGAATAATAGTTTAAATTGAATTTATAAATTATATTTTCAATAATATATTTTGACCTTAATTTTATGGTCTTTATAAGGGAATGAAGAGAATTAAATTAAATTTTATGATAAAAATTGATTTTTCTTAAACATGATTTTTTTCGTGCTTATTTAAAATTAAATCCATACATATATAGAATATTAATATGGTAATATTGATTATATGGTTTTAATTAGAATAATTAATATAATATATATGTTTAAAGTAAAATTTTTTTCATAGTTAAATATAAGAATTGTAAAAAGATTTTAGCACAGTTACGGTTAAAACTGGTTTATCGAGGGTTAACCCAAGAGATAATGGAAGTTATTTTACCCAAAATAGTATTATTTATCTTTTTCATAAGATATTACAAAATTATATTTTCTTACTAGTGATTTCATGTTCATTTGGTCCTACTTTCACATGGAAATGGCCTTATATCATTGAAAAATAATCAGAAGTTCCTTGTGTGCCTCACCCCTATATTATAAAAAGGCACCTCTTCTCCACCCTTATTCACACTATTCCAGCATCTTGATCAAAAAATACCTACTCCAAAAACATATTATTTTCCTTAACTTCATCATAGACTTGTATTCTTTTCCAAATAACAATCCTTCAGGGATTAATTTTTAATCCAAAGGAGGCCTCTATAAGAAGATGTTTAGATATTATCTATAATATCATAATTTTATTTAATATTATAATTAATCTAAAAATGTGGTATCAATGAAAAAATAATGAATACATTATAATAAAAATACTATGATTTTATTATGATGATGGATCAACAATTTCAAACCACTTCTCCATCAAATGGATTCTGAAAGTATCACTCATGCATACATGTGGACTACCGCATCCACATAATGATATGATTTATATTCCTTATATATATATTTAATGGTTTTTTATTAATGTAATTTTAATATATATATATATATTATTAATTATATAAATTGGTTCTATAAATATTAATTATTATTTACCTTTATTTCATTCAGTCCATAAAAAATGGGGACATCACTCGTGCGTATGTGTGTATTACCATCTCCACATGATGATGTCATTAATTTTTCATCATCTATTTATATGATTTTTTATATATATATTGAATATATATGATATTTATATCATTATTAAATTTATGGAGATGAATGAACCACGATCAAACTGTAAGGATCTTAAATGTAGAACTTAAACATACAGTAAAAACAAAGAAGTTAACATCCAAATATTAATGATAATGAATGGTTTTTTTTTTTGAAAAAGAGATAAATTTTATATGTAATTCATGTATGGTATTATAGTTTTGAATATGGTTCTATAAAATATTCATAATAAATTACAATTTATTGTATATAATGTTAGAGGGGTTACAAGTAATATGGACTTGTGGTAACATTTTTATGTTACAATGTCATTTTTACGGATATTTCTTATGCTTAAATTTTCTGAAAATTATATTATATGATATATGTATGAACCAAACATATATAAATTTAATTACCTTTAAAAATAATTAAATAAATTATTATTTAATGTAGTTGTTGAAAAAAATGCACTACATTGTTTATTCTAGATGGTTATATCCTGTCAGATTGAAAATACCTTTAAGTTTTATGAACACTGATAAATTAGCCATTTAATAATGATCGTATTGTTAGTATATATAAATGGTCATGATAATGTATAATTGACAAACATTAGAGAAGATATGGCCTAAACTAGTAAGATAATATCCTTTGAATCCCATTTATCACAGCTTTAGTGAAAAATAACATCATTTTTATTTTCCATTCAGCACACCCAAGACAAGACTCAATAAGTGAATCATGGAAAAAAATATTTATAGGATAATTTCAAGCTCCTTGAGATTTCCGTCAAAAACATGTAAATCGAACCACCCCTAAGAAAATCTCACAATCACAAACCTTAACATTATGGAATTGACTCGCATAATAAGGGGATGCGAATTTAAACGATAACAATATGAATTTTTATATTCTTGATAAATAAAATAATCATTTTATATATTTATTTTTAGTATTAAATTATAAATTATCAAATAACGAGTTCGATAAAAATTATGTTTCTATATGAAAAAATGAATTCTCTTTTTGGGAAATATATAGTTTAAATCAAGAGACACTTGTTTATGATTTTAATATTTTCCTTAATAAATTATATTTTAATAAAAAAATATTTTTCAATATTTTTTATTAAAAGTAATTGATAATATCACTTTAAAAAGAGAAAAATAAATTTATAAGGGTATGAAAACTGATATTGTAAAAAACCATTTTTCTTAATGAATGGAGATTATTTATTTAAAAATATAAATTCCAATAATAAGATATTTATTTTGATGGTATAAATATAGTTTTTTAAAACATCATTTCCTAATTATCCAATGGTAAATGTTTTATAATTTTTGAATAAATTCAAATTTTTTGGTAAAAATTAAATATGATATAAATATACAAGGTGTATTATGACATCATAATGACCCATATTTTATCTAATTAATTCCATAAAGTAATAAATGAATAAATATATATATTAATCCTTTAATGTATTATTTTTTATGGTATTTGGTTATTTTTATAAAACCTTAATGAATCCTCCAAAACCTATAATATATTTTAATGTTTTAATATAAATTCTTTGTAAACATAAATCATGTCAACATCCCCAAGGGTATTATTTTAATGCAATTTGTTCTATATATAAGTAAAAAATGAATAAAAATTCACATTTTCAGAAATCATGGGGAAAAACTTGGGGAATATTTAATGTATAGAATAATTTATCATATATAGTCCAAAAACTATGTTTTGAAATTAATATATAGTTCCTATCTCTTTTTTATAAAATCCCAAACAACCTCCCATTAAAATTCACTCAAAACCCTTTTATCATTAAATTAATCTAAAATTATATGTATATATATTTCTAAAGATTCACCGATCTCATAAGAAGCTCTTTTGTTGCTTTTAGAAGTGTCTTCTCAAAGTAAGGGATCCCCTCATTCTCCTATTTATTCAATATCCTTCTTTTTGTTATGTCATTTAATTTACAAATTTTCATTTTAGGTTATGTTTTTATATATATTTCATACAGTAATTATGATTTATAAGTGATTATAGAGCCCTTTCACTCCCATTAACACCTTCTATGTATATTTATGTACCATTGTTATACTGTTAAAATTATCTTATGATTTTTAATTCCAAACAATTGTGTAGGAGATACACATCCCCAATTACACTCAATGGTATTCACATAGATATAATTATACATAATTTATTTGTTACTTGACTTTATGTATATCACACTCCTTAATTGTCAGATTAAAATTGATGAATTCTATCTTTATGTTGTATGGTCATCATAGAACACATATACATGTACATAATATGAATGTGACTGGTGGAATTGGAAATATATAACCCTCCAATGCATTGGGTACTGTTTTTATCTCATGAGATTCCATGTATGGTGAATTGTAGGTTATCCTAATCACATTATGTTATGTTTTCTTGGCAGTTATGCATGAAATTTTCTTACGTCATGTTTTATTTTATTTCCACATTCCCATATTTCCATTATAATATCATCGTATATATTGACACATTATTCAAGATTTTGATTCTCAAACATCATACATTACCCTTATATTCTTGTTGGATAAAATTTACTACATTACCATATGGTATTATTTGTTTATTCCTTACCAAGGATTTTTATCTCACCCCTTTCGAATGTACATTCTAAGCATATCCCATGCAGTTCAAGATGATGATGAAACATTAGGATCATGTTAAAGAAGTTTCATATAATATCATTATATTACCATTTAATCGAAAAAATAAATTAAAGTGTATGCTCCTAAATATTTCATGCCAGTGTTTTCATGTTGAAATTTTTTATTATATGTACATAATTTCTTTAAAACACTCAGATTCAATATCCTTTTGGATTGTATTATTCATTAAATTATGTAATTAATAATGAATTAAGGTGTATAAAATATGGGTTTTCATAGTTGGTATCAAATAAAAGTCTACTTATTTTTATGATTAGGATTATAAAACATTAGTAAAATATTTAGGGATAAAACAAAACATTAGAATACATTCCTAATTTTTTTAGATTATAGAATAAGTGATTTAAAATAAAATAAATCCATAAATGGATACTAAATGTGGATGTGGATCCAGTATAGATATTCCTAGGTGAAACAACCCCAACAAGGGCACATTGATCTTGACTTGATCATCATCCAATGCATGATAATTGTCCTTCATAGACACCCAGTTTAACACTCATAGGGTATATGCTTTGGTGAATTCAAAATCTTCTTATGAACCCTTAATAAGGTTACAAAATTTCAATAAGATTTTATATTAAGAAGAAGAGCATGGATAACATAGATTGAAACGAATTAATTAATAGGTTAAGTAATATATGTTATTAAGGATTTATCTATTTGATGTTTCTAGTATTCCCATTTATAATCATTATAGTTTAAAAATTCTAATAATAATAGTCTATTTTAAGTTAATTAAATGGTTTAAACAATAATCATGTAGTTAAGGGTAGTCTTATCATCCATGGTTCTACCCATCCTTTCATATCACATAGTATTATTAGAACTATTCAAACACCACCTCAAAACATATAATTTGAGTTATTGGTGAAGATGGAAAATGGTTCAACTGTTTTATCCCAAGTATATAACTAATCCTCTATCCAAATTTGTTGTCTTAATTTCCCAGAAAACCTTGTGATACTCCCCTTAATAGAATTTGATGATATTCTATGAATAGATTCAATTAAATTGTATAATTATAACATTTTTTCTGATTGAAGGAAATCAACCTCTGCTTTTAAGATCACCCTCTGACCCTATACACGTGGAATAAAGATTATGAATATTGTTTGGTACCAACATATCAAGTGTGGATATTATTAAAGTGTAAGAATGATTATATAGATTGAATGATTGAGAATAAAGAAAATATAATCTCCAATGTAATTACCAATGGATGTTAAGATGATGATGTTCTTCCCAAATAATTGATCGATCATCCTCCATTCCATGAGCTTGATTTCTCAATCGAGCTTATACTCATAGATTTTACAATATCCAAGACAACATATATAATTTCTATTTGTGAACATGAGGAGATAAAGAAATAAATAATGTACAATCTTAAAAAAGGGTTTATACACTCAAGTACTTCACCATAGGGTTCTCTAGACCTATTCATCATCAAGAAGGATGGTTCATTGCACTTAAGTGTTCATTATCGTGAGCTCTACAAGGTAAAAATAAAGAACACCTATACTATACAACATATTAATGACTTGTTCGATCTCCTACTTGGATACCAGTACTTATCTATTGTGGATTTTCACTTGGAATATTATCAGGTAAATGTGATGAATGATCATATCCCCATGACTAATTTTTATACATGGTATGAGTGCTTCGAGTTCATAGTGATTCCTCTTGGAATCACTAATTCTCTATAGATATTCATGAAAATAATGAATAGAGTATTTAGATATTACCTTCAAAATTATTGGTAGTTTTATATATAATATTCGTATCTATTCCAAAAGAAAGTAGGAACTTGAAGATCAATTGAATATTGTACTAAAGACCTTATGGAAGGAAAATTCATATGAAAATTATAGTAATTGTGATTTTTGTTTTGAGTAAGTAACTTTCTTGGGGAATTTTATCACCAAAAATGGGATATCAGTAGATCTATAAAAAACATATTTAATAAAAGGATATCCTATACCAACATCTATTATGAAGATCCATTGATTTCATGGATTGGGTGGGTACTATCACTGATTTATGGAAAAAATCACACAATTTACAGGACCACTAACCATGACTACTAGAATGAAAGTCATGATTGTTTGGAATTATTAAAGTGATGAAATATATAAAGATTGGAATAT
This sequence comes from Viscum album, assembly GCA_963277665.1. Lineage (NCBI taxonomy): Eukaryota > Viridiplantae > Streptophyta > Magnoliopsida > Santalales > Viscaceae > Viscum > Viscum album. The sequence continues at coordinate 35,649,257 of OY728163.1, forward strand.
GTGTATAATAGATACCACTATGCCCACAATAGAACACAATAGGAAGTATTTGTGATCTACAGTGATGCATCAAAAAAGGGACTGGGTTGTGCACTCATGAAAGATGATAATGTGATATGATATGCCTTCTTCAAATTAATGATCCATTTTTAGAGCTTCCCAACACATGATATAGAGTTGGATATAGTGATCTTTACATTGAAGATATGGAAGCATTACCTTTATGGGGAATATTCTGACACATATATGGACCATAAAATCCTCAAGTATATATTCAAAAAAAGCATAATATGTAACAATGAATGTTGTTAGAGATATTTATAGATTAATAATGATCAATCTATTACCATACAAGGAAAGAAAACAAAGTGGGTGATGCTCTAAGTAGAAACTATCCTATAACTCTATCCATGATAGGGATTTCAAGGGATCCAACATTCATACACATGAAAAGAATGACTATAGAAAAATAAAAGGATCATTATCCTATAATAATCAAATGAATACAAAACCATATATTATTTATAAGATAAATGAGGGACAAACAGATAATGAGTTGTTATAAAATAAGGTAGATAATATTATAGAGTTTAAATTTACTGAATATGCAGTTATAATGATTGGAAATCAAATATGTGTCCCATAAAAAACAAAAATAAAGGGGAAATCTGTAATGATTCATATAACTCATCTTTCCCAATTAATAAAAGAATCACTAAGGTGTATTGAGATTTGAATAAAAACTTATGGTGGTATAACATGAAGTGAGAGATTACATATTTTGTATCTTGGTTCTTTGTATGCCAATATGTCTAGGTAGAATAATAGAAGTCCATGTGTATGATTCAACCATTTCCCATACTAGTACAAAAAATGGGAAAAACATAGCCATAAATATCATCATAGGATTCCTCGATACACTAAAAGAAAATAACTCGATCCAGGTGGTTTTGAACCACATACCATGTTATCACATTTCATTACTATCAAGGAATTTTTCTCTATTGAGCAACTAACTAGGATATACATAAGTTATGTGGTAATACATTCCACAGTTCTTCTAATTATTTTATTTAATCTACATTAAAATATTTCCTTGATATTTTGGGGAAGCCTTCAAACAGTATTGAATATTTATCTAATCTTTAGAGTTTCTTATTTCACTAAAACAATGGTCATTCTGAAAGGTCAATTCAAAATTAGGAAGATATGCGGACATCAGGTTATTTTAAGGTATTTCCAAGAATATTGAAATCAGTGCCTTGTCCTAGTGGATTTTTCATTTAAAAAATTAAATTATACCATTTAAATGGAACCTTATGAGGTTCTACATGGAAAGAGGTTTCAGACAACAACATGTTGGGATGTAGTTGTGTGGTGAAATATAATGGGACTTGATCATATCCAAGAGATGAGAGTGAAGGTTCAAACCATTAATAACCATATTAAAACCACTAAATTTTTATAGAAAAATCTATATAGATAATCATTAATGTGATATATAGTTTTTGGTCTAAGATAAATTATTCCTTGATACATCACTTTGGAATATTTTTATAAAGCATGGGAATAGGTGAAAGATTATTCCAAGATATATAAGAAACATTGATACCATTGATTGTATCAGAGATGTATCCTATTGACTATAACTCATGCCATAACATTCTCAAATAAAATATGTGTTCTGTTTATCACTATAGTGTAAGTTAATAATATACCCCTTACATGAATTGAACATAATGGAGGTACTATAGGAGAATGAACTTTCATATGATAAGTATTCGGTGAATATCTTATATCATAGAGATAAGGATCAATAAAATAACAAAAAAAACATGATCAAAGTGTTATGGAGGTACCATATGTGTAAGGAATTGGATTGGGAACTAGAAGAGGTGATGAATAGAAGTACCCTCATCTGTTTTAGTGTATGAAAATAAAATTTAAAGATAGAAATTTGTAAATGTAGAATAATTTAAGGACCCAAAAATTAATAAATGGAATTATCTTATTAAATTATTATATTCATTATTAAATAATGTAGTAAAAGAAAAAACCTGAAATACTTTGTTTTTTGAATGTTATTTATTTTCAGATTTAAAATACTATTAATCATTATAACCATTGATTATATATACAATTAATAGAGATTGTATTATTAAAATATATAATGGGTTATGATACTATATAATTGAAACAAATAGAAGAAGTGATGGCATCGACCAATAGGATCTTACCTTATAAAACCCATTTATTAGAGCATCCAAGGGAGATAACATCATTGTTATTTTCCATGACTAAGATTAAGAAAATATTCAAGAAATGAATAATGAATGAAACCATTTATGGAAGAATTTTATGCTCATCATGATAATGTCCCAAAATATATAAGTCAAACAACCAAAAGAAAAGCTAACCATTGCACACCTAACCCATAGAGGTTTTTCTGGTTTAATAATGGGATATGTATCTAGATACTAAGAGTTTAAATTTTTATATTTTCATTCAATAAATTAATGATTAAATTTATTTTTTATTACTAATTTTTAAATGCAAAAATAATGAATTCGAAAAAATGATGTTTTAATATGGAAAAACTGAAATTCAGTTTTAGTGAAATATGTTGTTTTAATCAAGAAAATCTTATTGATTAGTTCATGAATTCTAAAAAAAATGATATTTTAATAAAATATTTTTATTAAATATAATTGACAATATAATATTATAAATTCAAAAATAATTTCTTAAGGGCCCTAAAAATTTCATTTTCAAAAATAAGTTTTTTAAATTAATTGGGATTATTGATTTAAAAATATAAAATCTCAAATTTAGAGATTTATTTTGATAAAATAAAATTTATATTTGAAATAATCTTGAGCAAATTTTTTAATGTCGAATTTTTCCTAATTTGCAGAGAAAGAAGTATTTTTAGGTAAAGAATAAATATAGTTTAAATATATTGTGTTTATTATGACATAATAATATACCAAAAGTGATGTCACATATACTATAAAATATATCTAGGACCAAACATATGTTACCCCCTTAAAATATTGTTTTCATAAGGTTATTTTAAAATTTTTATAAACCCTTAATGAATTCTCTAAATCCTATACTATCTTTTAAGGTTTTAATGTCAATTATTTTTAAACATGATTCTATTGCACCTCACAATGGGTGTTAATTTAAATAGATAGGTCTTGAAAATAGTAAAATAATGAAAATAAATTCATTGTAATCGAAAACATCAGAAAAAACATGTGATGATTTTTTTTTACGTTATCATATAGAGATAAAAAAAATGTTTTTAAATTAATAAATAATTAGTATATCTTTTGATAAAAAACACACCCAACCTCTCATTATTCTTCCCCCCAAATCCCCTCTTCCCTAACATATATTGTTTACTCCCAATGATCCCAATAATCTTAAGAAGATCCAAGAAATCTTTTAGAAGTGTCCTCTAAGGGAAGGAATCCCCTCCTTCTTCTCATTATTCATGAACCTTCTTTGTATTATACCATAAAATTTCACAAGACAATTATTTTTTTGGTACAAGTAAGTTAGTACATACATAATATAGTGGTTAGTTAGGACATCTCTAGTACTTTCTATGGTAGCTCATCCATTTCATCTCAAACCCTTATCGGTGAAACCTGTTAATTATATGGTATTACCTATTGATTGATTGATTATATATATGGGGTAGGTTTCTTATGAGACCACGCCTATGTTTGGTCTTATTAACCACTAATATTAGGAGATGAGGTATTGATTATGGAAAATTGGTGGAGAAGTTTCTGATTCAAATGATCTATGGTATTATCTCCTCCATCATGCATAGTGAGGATGTTTCTCAAAGATTAGATGGTACTTTCCATTAGGTTGTATAAGATAACTAGTAGATTTGTTTTTCTTTGTATATTTGACTATAGGCCCCAAGAGTTCATGAGGTTATCTATATCCTTTTATGACAGGCAATTAGATAAAGTTTTAGACTAACTTTTCGATATGGTCTATAATTTTTCTTTCCAAATGATTATTCATGTTTGGAAATTCCTATATAGCACTAAAATATATTAATTGTGATGTATTAATTAAACACACCCTTGTACTATTCTATAATGGTTGGAGTTTGATACCTTTTAAGGGATAGAGTTCTAAATGGAGGATTTTGAACCATTCATAGGGTGGTGTGATCTTGATTTAGAACACACTAGCTCTAAATACCTTTTGGAGATGTTTTATGAGCATGATTTATGGTATAATTGATCAAGATTAATGATTTGGAAGGAATTAAGATGAAGTTGTCTCATGTTTTTTAGATATTTCATGAAACTCATCCAATGTCAAAGACATCAGAGTGAACCTTTTTAGATTATTAAACATCAGAGAGATGCACCCTAACTATTTGGGACAAACACATTTTTACTTAAATACGACCATAGTGGTATCATTAATAGATGCTCATATTATATATGGTGAATTAAGGTATCCCCTTATTGTATAACTAGATAATTTTTTAAATCTAATTTTGGAGATATGGTGTTGAGAGAGTTGTGATAAGTTCTGAGCATAGCGGAAGCATACAATGAGCAATGCCCAATATGGATTTTTACATAATCGAGTATCATTTCAAGATCTATATAAAAAATAGACGTCATGATCCAAATAATTGAATAAAATAAATATACAAGGAAAATATTTCTATGATCAAGAGAGGATCAAAAAATATTACTTATAGTCAATTTAATTATTTAAATAAATACCTTTATTGGAATTCATTTTTTGTAGAAGATCCTGATGACAGATCTACAGTCCACTGTTGTTGTGTTGTAGAAACCAAATATATATTTCCTCTAGAGGTGATCCATTTTACACCCCAAGATTTTATGAAAAATATTAATTTTAATTTCATTGATGTCTTGTGTTGTAAGCTACACCAAAAGGAGCTTGCACTACACGCATCCCTGACTTGGCTTGCATTACATGCAATCACGACCTTCCACGATAGCGTATGTTATATGCAATACTGAGTTTCAATAAAAACGATATGTTATATAAACTATCCATTATGAATAGTAATACCCACTTTTTGAAATTTTATTTTCCAAAATGGACTTCATTTTTGGATTCAGAACATCGAAATTAGCCTATGGTGAATTTTTTGTATTTTTCTAAAAACATCCAATTTTTGATGAATAGTGAAAACAATGGGTTACTATTTAAAAACTGACTTTTTATTTAAATAATTATTTATTTTATTTAAAGTTATTTTTGGTCAAAATTGAAACATAATACCTATATAAGTTCAATATAATTCATTAGAGTCATTTTATGATAATTTTAGATATATAAAAATATTATTAAACTTTTCACCGTCTTTTACATACCTTCTAAGAGCTTTTTGAAAACTTACATAAAACATAATTTTACCGCTTCTGTGAGTGGAATTTCGAAAATCCGAGAGACACGGTTAATATCAATGAGTAAACTGTGGTTCAATGAGATGAAAATAATTTTTGGTGAATGGTATCTTTTTTCTTATATTTACCACAGTTAAAAGTAAATAGGGTAATTAAGGGTAAAAACAACCTTAGGAATAAAATATGACCATTTAGGTCCACATGAATTAGATTAGGACATTTATTATTAATTTATATAAAGAAGGGTTAAAATAGTTAAAATCAAAGTTTAATAACTAAATAATTTTTAATATAGGGTTATACATAAGATAAATTCGACTATAAATATTCATTAAAAAGATGAAAATATTTACTACATAATGGTAATTTATTTATAATTTTTAGACATTAAATAATTTAATTTATTTATGACACAATGATGATGTATTAATTATCTTTTTAATGAAATATTAACATAATTGATGTTATAAATACCCAAATAAATGTAATTTGAGATTTTTAATGAATTAAACTAATTTTCTAGGTTACTATTACATGTTAGTATTGATTTAATTAACTTTTTTCGAACTAACCATGTTCTTATAATTTTCACAAAAATCAATTACCAAAGAGTTTCAAAATTGGCATAAAATAGTTTTTAAAACAAATATTATATTATTATTTGTTATTATATTCCTAAAAATCTAAGGTTCGGCCACGATACTTATATCATTATAGGTGTATCATTAATGGACTACTTCAGGGTCGCATGGATATATATGGTATGTTTATTACTTTATAATATAAAAATACAAAGTGACATGGAAAATGTCAATCTATTTAACTAAGAGTTAAAATTAAACGATAAGGTTAATATAATGACCCAATCCTATCTAAAATATATTTTTTGAGAGGATTTAAACCCATACCCACCTTATCTTAGAAATAAATCAATTTTGAGCTATTAAAAACCGAATATGACTTTATAATAAAATAATATTTTTAGTATTTCAAAAGGTGCCCCTCTCCTCCCTTGTAAAAGGGAACCTCCTCCCTCTCTCCCTCACACCACTTTGAGCCTTCCATCTCAGCCAACATCTACCAATTTCTCTTCTACACTTCCATAGAAACATCCTAGAGTTCTTGGTCATCTTCAAAGACCATCGTTAGTGCCCTAAGAGGAGGTTAAGAAGAGGTGCTACAAAGAAGAGGTAATATCTGTTACCGATTGTTTCAAATTTATTTTTTCTTCTACTTCACCTTCTTTAGTTGTTACATTATGAAGTAATAACATTAGTATAACTCATATACTAGTGTGTTATTATACATATGAAACAACCCCATTTAACCTTCTATGCATCCTACGGAAAACGAAATCACCACATGTGCGTATGTACGGAATACCGTCTCCACGCCGTGGTGTAATCTTTTTTTTCCACCAATACCTTACATGGATGGGTATAATGGTGTAATGAATAACTATATATTGTTATTATAACATCATACTGATTCTGATATATTATACCATCCACTCCAATTTTATTCAACAAATATGGGAACGATATCATCGCTCGTCTGTACGTACGGATTACCGTCTCCACGACGCGATGAGATTCATTTTCCATGTTAACAATTCAAGAATTATTATAACATATATATAATAAGTAATCATGAAATATATTACATAATAATTATACTGGATTTATGTATATATATATATGTGTATTTCATCTAATTAATTTCATTCAATTCAATAAGGAAACGAAAACAGTGTTCATGGGTACGTATGGCCTACCGTCTCCATGATCGATGTATTTATTTCCATTTATAGATATATTATATATATAGGTATATTCATAAAATATATTATATATAAATCATGTTTTATATTATGGAATTAAGTAATCATGATCTAATTAATCATATTAATAATTACACATCAAAACACGGACGATAAATAAAACGATTTTACCCAAAACGCTACTTTAACAAGGAATTTACAAAATAACGGGTAATATAAAGTCATAAGTGAATCATATATGATATCATAAATATTATTATAGTTCTGTTACAAGTTAATAATATGTATAAACCCACTATATAGGAGTCTCTGGAACATACAGATGAAACTGGACATAAGGTTAGTAATATCTTTTCCAATCTCGTTTTTATCCGAGATTGTTTATAAGTAAGTATTTACTGGGGTTATTGTTATCATCCCTTTCCATGTTTTCTAGAAATTTTTTCATGTATGTTTAAAGTAATTTTCATCCATTTTGACTTTTACTACATGGTATGTAAGGAATCTTTTGTTGTACAAGATACTTTTTTGACTTTCCGGAAAAAGAATGAGAATAATTATTTTAAACGTATACAGCATGAATGGATTTTTATGGTTTCATAACGCCTCATTTTCATTAAGCTTCTTATACAATATTTCATGATTATTTTCAACAAAACCCTTTTTTTAAATTTCATGGCATTTTGTGAAAATAAAATGATTTTGAAGAAGAATGGATATTTTCCTCAAGAATTCATTTCAAGTGTTTTATCAAAACCATTTTTCATCTAAGATGACATTATTTCCCATGTGTATGTTTCAATTATAATGTTTCTATGATTTACAGGGTTTCAATTTTATTATTATGAAATGACATCCATTTATTTTATATGGATTATGTGACGATGGGATGTTGTTTATGAAACCCATTTTATTTATTGGGTTATTATGAATGATGTATGTTTACCTTGTGGCACAAGTAAGAATGATTTCATTTTGAGATGGGTGGGACCTATATCTCCCTCCAATGCATTGGGAAAAAATTTATATCTCATGATATAGACATGGATGAAACGGTACGTTAATCCGGTTCAATGATATAGGACTGGAATAAGGAGTGAACTCGATTCAGAAAGGGACTTTGTCCACGAAGATGGTCTTGGCATAAATGCCTTAGCTACTATGGAAATCATAACAAGTGTTGAATGGTTTCCACAATTACATGATTTATTACCATTCTATTTTATCAATATTGATGTTCCATTATGATACATGCCTTACGTACTTCCATGATTTATTTCATTGCTCAATATTTTGATGTTTAAGTATTATGTTCATGTTTTTAAGTTCAAATGTATATAGTTTGTTTTATTTTCTCCATGATTACCCTTAATGATCATTTGAGCTCACCCATTTGTATGTTTTCTTTTCCCCAGGATGTAAAGAAAGGATTTAGGTAAGAAAAAAAGGAAGATCCTTATGGGAGATGTTGAAGATCTTTCACCAAGATTAGAAGATTATATTTTGAGTTTCCAAAGACACTAAACTATTACGGTCTTTTGGTGTCTGTTTTTGTAATGTATTAGATATTCTTTAAAAGTAATGTAATGTTCATTTACATCAAGATTTGGGTCTCTACAGTTGATATTAAAGGAATGTTTTAGTTAACCTTTGGAAACTAGGATGAGAAATCTTTAGTGAGTTCCCTAGAGATATTTCTAAGGTATGTCTAGGGATGTCCCTAAGGTTAAGTATACGTATAGGTTATAGTCTTGGAATTACGGAATCAATATTAGAATTAAACCTAATATGTTAGATATTGAAGGTACTCCACCTTTATTATGTTTTTTTACCTATCTTGATTTTTTCCTCTCACACTATTCTTTTTGGGTTTTAGACGATGGCCGGAACCCGAAGGAACCGTGTTGATTAATGTAATGGACAATGCAATGATTGTCCTCCTGAACAAACCAATGTTATGGGAGATGGAGTGAAAATTATTATTTTTATACTTACACAAGTTATGAATCATTATGGACTTCCAAATGAGCAGAGAAGGGAACAATATTCTATTGAGTCATTCATGAGTCAATTTCCACCTTCTTTCAGTAGGTCTTCTGATCCACTTGTTGCTGAAAAATGGATCAGTACCAATGAAAAGATTTTTTCAGTTCTTCAATGTTCTGAACATGATAAAGTCATCTTATCAGTATATCATTTGGAAGGTGCAGCTGATCAGCGGTGGAATATTATCAAGAATAAGAGGCCAAGAGATGAAATTGAGTCCATGGAATGGGACGAGTTCAAGAACTTATTTTTCAATAAGTACTTCCCTCGTATTCTTCGAACAAATATGGAGAAGTAGTTTCATGAACTAAAGAAAAAGGATGATGAATCTGTTGGTATATAAGAAGGAAATTTTACAAGGCTTTCAAGGTATGCATCTGGCATTATCATCCAACCTAAAAGTAAAGTTGATCAATTCTTTTGTGTCTTAAAACCAAGTCTTCGAAGGGCATTAGATATAAGAGACTTCAATAGCTATGAAGAAATTGTGAGTTGTTCTATCAAGGTAGAAATGGAAGTTGGTGTTACATATCCATCTCATGGTTTTGACAAAAAATGAAAGATGGAGTTCAAGGAGAAATCTCAGAATAATGGTGAAAAGAAAATGAATGTTTCCTTATTCTCAAAGTGTGGAAAGAAGCATGGGGGAGATTGTCTTAATGGGACTAGAAAATGTTTTAAGTGTGGAAATGAAGGTCATCGAGCAGGTGAGTGTCGAAGTAATGGAAAAAGGGTTGCCAATGATGTGAATAAAAAAGACTCTAGAGAATGCACCACCAAAACTTCAATGCTTCAAGTGCAATGAAATGGGGAATTATGCTAATCAATTCCCTAATACAAGGGTTAATGATGATCGACATGAGAAACCACTTAAGGCAAAGGACAAAGGGAAGTCACATGCGATCACTATTGGCGATGTTGAATATGACAACCATGTGGTGGAATAATTAAGTGTTTATGTAATGGGATTCCAAAATAATGTTGTATATAGTATCGTGGATTATTGGAATATTTATGTATTTGTCTATTGTGGTTTTCAATAATTTTATGGTACCGGTAACCATGGAAAGTGATTGGGATATGTTTAGAAAGAAGATGATATGCGCATAATGAATGGATAAGGAGAAAATGAAATGTTTGACAGTATTCATGAGCTCATGACTGATATAAGGAAAAAGTTATATCATGGTTTGAGTATATAGAATTTTGGGATTTCATTTTTTGGAAAGAGTTAACTTTTGACAGCACTCATGTTTTAACTAAGGTTCAATGGGTATTCATTTTTCAAGAGAATACATGATTAAGGCCTTATAATGTTTGGAATGTGACCAACAAGACATATCTTATGATATATGGGGACCAATGATTGTATTAACATGCTTGTTATATGAACTCTCTAGTAATCGTTTTCACTATAATATGAGAATGGACAATAGTATTTTGGATAAGCCTAAAAATTGGAATGGATTATATTGGACAAAAGATAGTATTGTTTAAGGCAAAAAAAATTGTGATATTATTGATGGAAAGTTATAATGATCTATTTTTAAAAAATAGGACAACCTGCAGGACGGGCGAAAACCCGTCACATCGGACAAGGCTGTGGGAATCGAACCCAAAACTGAAGTGCGACAAGCCTTTATTTTCTACCACTGGCCTACAGGAAGTCCCTGGTTAGTAGAAACTAGTTTTATTTTATTATGCAAGATGATAGATGAAGTATAAGTCCATTTTGGAACCATATCTGATTAATCTCACCATAGATGGACTTATGTACTTAACTTTTGCTAACTTATGTTTGAAACAGATAGAATAACCAATCACTCTATCGCATGATCTGCTAAAACATAACGAAAGACAAATTCAACTTCATTTCTTAAATATATGAAGTGGAAATTGTTCAAGGCACAAAAAACAGTGAGATTATACCAAAATAAAGTAATTATTTCTTCTAATTCAAATTCTTCAACTTTATGGAACTGATCCTCAAAACCAAAAATGTTGTCCTAGTGCCCTTATATCTGATGAATCAGATGGTACCCTAGATCATCCCAAATTTATGGCATTGTGATTGTTGGCTTTTTCATATCCATGTTCTCTACCACTCTCCATCAGAACATGACAGTTATATTTCTCTTCCATATCCATATTTTCACCTATGTTCTCCTACGTGGAAACCCAGTGATTAGTTAATTTGGGTAGCCGTTACGTTTCATAAATTAGTTTTTAAAGATAAGTTTTGGTATTTCTTTTTACAATGTGGGTTTCTATTAAAGAAACTTTTGAGTAGTAAACTATTTATAACCCCGACGAATTTTGAGGGTGAAATTCATTTTAAGGGGGGTAGAATGTAACACCCCGAGATTTTATGAAATATATTATTTTTAATTTCATTGAAGTCTTGTGTTGTATGCTACACCAAAAGGAGATAGCACTACATGCATTACTGACTTGGCTTGCATTACCCGCAATCACGACCTTCCACGATAGTGTATGTTGTACATAATACCGAGTTTCACTAAACGACGATAGTTTATATAAACTAGCTATTATGAATAGTAATAACCACTTTTTGAAATTTTATTTTTCAAAATGGACTTCATTTTTGGATTCGGAATATCAAAATTAGCCTAGGGTGAATTTTTGCTATTTTTCTGAAAACCTTCAATTTTTGATGAATAGTGAAAACACTGGGTTACTATTTAAAAACTGAATTTTTATTTAAAAAATAATTTATTTTATTTAAATTTATTTTAGGTAAAAATTTAAACATAATACATATATAAGTTATATGTAATTCATTGGAGTCATTTTATAATAATTTTCAATATATAAAAAGTTTATTGAAATTTTCACCGTCTTTTACCTACCTTCTAAGAGCTTTTTGCAAAATTATATAAAACATAATTTTACCACTTCTGTGAGTGAAATTTCGAAAACACGAGAGACATGTTTAATATCAAGGACTAAAATGTGGTTCAATGAGATGAAAATAATTTTTTTTGAATAGTAACTTTTTATTTTTATTTACCACGGTTAAAAGTAAATATGGTAATTAAGTGTAAAAATGATATTATTATTACCCTAACGCATGTCCTAATTCTATTTCATAATCCTAATTCGACCAAAAACATCCTTAGGATTAAAATATGACCATTTAGGTCCACATAGATTAGATTAGGACATTTATTATTAATTTATTCAGAGAAGGGTTAAAACATTTAAAATAAAAGTTTAATAACTAAATCATTTTTAATATAGGTTTATACATAAGATAAGTTAGACTATAAATATTAATTAGAAATATGAACTTATTTCCTACATAATGGTATTGTATTATAATTTTTAGACATTAAATAATTTAATTTATTTATGACACAATGATGATGTAGTAATTATCTTATTAATAAAATATTAACATAATTGATGTTATAAATACGAAAATAAATTTAATTTGAGACATTATGAATTACTATAATTTAATAGGTTAATATTACATGATTTTATTGACGTAATTAAATTTTTTCTAACTAATAATGCTGTTATAATTTTCACAAAAATCAATTACCAAATAGTGTCAAAATTGACATAAAATAGTTTTTAAAACAAATATTATATTATTAATTAAAATTACATTCTTAAAAATCTATGTTTCGGCCACGATACTTATATCATGGTAGATATATCATTAATGAACCACTAGGGGGTCTCTTGGATGTATATGGTATGTTTATTAACTATGTAATATAAAAATAAAAAGTGACATGGAAAATGTCAATCTAATTAACTAAGAGTTAAAATTAAAAGATAAGGTTAATATAATGACCCAAAACTATCTAAAATCAATTGGTTGAGAGTATTGCGACTCATACCCTCCTTATATTCTAAATAAATCAATTTTGAGCTATTAAAAACAGCATATGATTTAATAATAATTTTTTTTCCAAAGGTGCCCCTCTCCTCCCTTATAAAAGGGAACCTCCTCCCTCTATTCCTCACACCACTTTGAGCCATCAAGATCAGCCAAAATCTGCCAATTTTTCTTCTCCACTTCCCTAGAAACATCCTAGAGGTCCTGTTCTTCTTCAAATACCATCTTTAGTGCCTAAGAGGAGGTTAAGAAGAGGCGCTTCAAAGTAGAGGTAATATCTGTTACCGATTCATTCAAATTTATTTTTTCTTCTACTTCCTCTTATTTAGTTGTTTCATTATAAAATAATAACATCAGGATCACTAATATACTGGTATGTTATTATAAATATGATACAACCCCATTTCACCTTCTATCCATACTACAGAAAATGAAATCACTGCGTGTGCGTACGTACGGAATATTGTCTCCACGCCGTGGTGTAACCTGTTTTTCCACCAACACCTTACATGGATGGTTATAATGGTGTAAAGAATAACTATATATGGTTATTATAACATTATACTGATTCTGATATATTATACCATCCACTAAAATTCTATTCAATAAATATGGGAACGATATAATCACTCGTGCGTACGTACGGATTACCGTCTCCACGACGCAATGAGATTCATTTTCCATGTTAAAAATTCAAGAATGATTATAACGTATATATATTAAGTAATCATGAAATATATGACAGAATAGATCTACTATATTTATGTATATATATATGTATGTCATCTACTTAATTCCATTCAATTCAATAAGGAAACAAAAACAGCGTTCATGCGTACGTACGACCTACCGTCTCCATGAACGGTGTATTTCTTTACATTTATAGATATATTATATATATGTATATTCTGAATATATATTATATATAAATCCGGTTTTATATTCTGGAATTATGTAATCATGATCTAATTAATCATATTAATAATTACATGTCAAAACACAGATGACAAATAAAACGATTTTACCCAAAACGCTTCTTTAGCAAGGAATTTACAAAACAACAGGTAATATAAAGTTGTAAGTGAATCATATATGATATCATAAATATTATTATGGTTTTGTTACAAGTTAATAATATGTTTATTCCCACTATACGGTATTCTCGGACACATATGGAAGAAATTTGACATACGGTAAGGGATATATTTTCCAATCTCATTTTTATCCGAGATTGTTTATACATAAGTATATACTGGGGTTCTTGTTGTCATCGATGTCCATGTTTTATAGAAATTTTTTCATGTATGTTTAAAGCCCATTTCAACCATTTTGACTTGTACTACATGGTATGTAAGGAATCTTTTGTCGTATGAGAAAATGTTTTGACTTTCCGGCAAAAGTAAGAGAAGAATACTTTTTTAAATTATACAGCATGAACGGATTTTTACGGTTTCATAACACCTCATTTTCGTGAAGCTTCCTATACAAGATTGCATGATTATTTTCAACAAAACCCTTTCCTTTTAAAATTTCATGGAATTTTGTGAAAAGAAAATGATTTTGAAGAAGAAAATATATTTTTTCAAGAATTCATTTCAAGTGTTTTATCAAAACCATTTTTCATCTAAGATGACATTATTTTATTTGTGTATGTTTTAAGTATAATGTCTCTATGATTTACATGGTTTCACTTTTCTTATTATGAAATGATATCCATTTATTTTATATGGAATATGTGATTATGGGATGATGTTTATGAAACCCATTTTATTTATTGGGTTATTTTGAATGATGTATGTTTACTTTGTGGCACAAGTAAGAATGATTTCATTATGAGATTGGTGGGACCTATATATCCCTCCAATGAATTGGGTAATGATTTATATCTCATGAGATAGACATGGTTGAAACAGTAAGTTAATCTGGTTCAGTGATACAGGAATGGAACGGGGAGTGAACTCGATTCAGAAAGAGACTTTGTCCACTAAGATGGTCTTGGCAGCAATGCCTTGGCTACTATGGAAATCATAACAAGTGCTGAATGGTTTCCACAATTACATGATTTATTACCATTATATTTTATCAAGATTGATGTTCCATTATGATACATTCCTTACATACTTCCATGATTTATGTCTCTGCTCATGATTTTGATGTTTAAAAATTATGTTCATGTTTTTATGTTCAAATGTATATGGTTTGTTTTATTTTCCCAATGCTTACCCTTACTGAGCATTTGAGCTCACCATTTTGTATTTTTTCTTTTCACTAGGATATAAAGAAGGGTTTTAGGTAAGAAAAAAAAGGAAGATCATTATGGGAGATGTTGAAGATCTTTCACCAAGATTAGAAGAATATATTCAGAGTTTCCAAATACACTAAACTATTACGGTCCTTTGGTGTCTATTTTTTTTATGTATTAGATATTCCACAAAAGTAATGTATTTTCCATGTACGTCAAGCTTTGGGTCTCTAAAATCCACATGTGTTCCTTGAATATCTATACATCACTAAAGGAATCTTCTGGTTCTTGAAGGGATGATCCTTGCGCTTGCATCATCCACCTTTGATCGCATAGAGATCCAGTTAAAAAAATTCTCCTTGATCCACTAGAGGGGGATTTATCTCCATTCTTGGGAGAATACTTTTATAATGTTGCTCTCTATGCTTGAGAGGATTATCCAAATGAATTGATCACAACCATGAAAGATGAATTGGATCTTTAAAAAAATAATAAAAATTGGTTTATATATTTTTAGGGCTAAAATAAAATAATAACACAAGTACCCTACATTATTTATTTAAACCATGAAAAAACCATGTGAAGTTGTAAAATTATAATTATTATTTCTCAACATGGGTTTAACCTGTGAATCATATAAAATATTATTTAATTAAATAATATTCAATATTTATTATTTCTCACGAGACCTAAAATATCATTCTTCAATTCCTCCATATTAATCTGGCAAGGAATAATAACTATTTATTTATTAAATAAATATCACTACATTATTCACTAATAAAGAAATATATATTATTTTCAATAACAAGAAAATAAATATTTATATATGATAAATAATGCCTGAATAATAATTTAACTACATGCATAAATAATATTTATTAAAAATTGTAATTAATAAATAATAATATATTATAAAATTGAGATTTTGGATACAATTATTGTGTAACCTTATAGGCCTTTTTCTCAATCTCATTAGAGGAAGCAGCCAAAAGTCCAAGGTTTGTGTCTATAAACATGCCATGGAAACCATAGGGAATGATGTTAATGCGGCAATGAAATATTACCTCATACGAACACTTATTGTGTAATATAATCCCTTTATCACAATATCTCAAATAAAGTAGGTTGGATGATAGTGACATCAACCTATGTGCTCAATTTCTCTTTCCATGAATTTACAGAAATAGAAATTTCCTATAGAAAAACATGGGCATGGATTTATTCAGGATATATCATTGCAATGAAAGTAACATAGATATAAACTGCTACTAAAGAATTGAAGGGAAAAATCCTTTCTCACATTATTCATTAATGAAATATTAGTTATAATACACCCAACATATCGATCTTCACTGAGTACATATTTCATGAAGGTATTCACAAATACATCTAATTATGTGAATCATAATAGTCATTAATAATAATCATAAATTCTAACTATGAATACTAATGTTCATAGATAGGAACATCAAATTGCATATATAAATGTGGACTTCCTATAGGCATGTCTCGTTCTCATAATATTCTTTTGAATATTACCAAGGTCATACACCATGTGAAGGTGCCTAAAATTCTTATGAGTATCTACCCCTAATATCCTGCATCATTTTTCCCTCAAATGATATCATTAATGTATATAATGTATATTCAAGAATAATTTTGTATCACTTCTAGGTTCCCATCATAGTGGGGAACTACTATGACCATTTAGTGTGAAAATTGCTGTTAGAAAATTATCACATCCTATATTACACAAATGAATAAACATTATGTGATTAAGAGTTTAATCATATTTAAAACCATATATGAAAGTTATAATAAAGATAAAAAAGTTTGTTTTTGGGCATAAACTCCAATAGACTTCCACATGCACTAGATCCAACTACTTACAACATTCAGTCTACTAGCAATCACATGATACCCATGCTTATGATAAAATATGAATTTAGATAGGGGGTCTACCATATTCTATTAAGTGGGTATTGTGATTATTATAAATCCATCACGCTGATAGAAATGCCTAAATAGGTGATAATTTCTCAGTATAGTCTTTTTACGTTGGTGTGACCTTGGGTCTTTTTCAAGAGCCACCACTTTACTATTATAACAATACAATTTGATAGTGTCTTAACTACTATGTACTATATCAATATTCTAGACAAATTTCTGAATCCAAAACAATTCTGTGGAATCATGAAAAGCCTATATACAATCATACATCACGGTATAATCTACAACAACTTGCTACTATGAATTATTCTTTCTCTCAAATCCTCTGTTGAGACAGAAGGCATATCCTGATTGCGACTTCAGATCTTTGTGATATGTCTAAAAACTCGGATTAGTATAACCTTTGTTGATGATTTTTGCATCTCTTCTACACACTAGTAATATATCCTTAGTTATTATCATATATATTAAGATATCCTTAAAAGTAGGCAAATGTTTTCTCCTAGATATAATTGATATATTCCAACCATTCTCAATGCATAGGCAACATCTAGCCTAGTACATATCATGGCATACATGATTATTCCTATCATCAAAGCATATGCGATATTACCCATTTGTTATTTCACTTGTTTTGTGTGAGGACGTATTTTCTTAGAAATATTTAATCCATTTAACAATAGAACCAATCCCCTCTTGTATTGTTCCATAATATATCTATTTAGTGTCTAGTCAACATATATAATTTGACTTAGTCCAAGAATCCTCTTGGATCTATCATAAATGATATTAGTCCATAGAATATAGGCTGGTAATCCAAATTCATTCATGGAGAAACACTTGTTTTACTAGTCGTTAACAGACTATATAGATTGTATGTCATTTATAATAAGTAATATGTCATCAACATATACTGTTATGATAATGACCACATTTTCACTAAACCTCTTGTAAATAAATGAATCACATTCTCTCTTAATGAAACTATATTCTATTAAGGCTTCATCAAATGTATTATTCAATGACATAGATGATTTATTCATTCCATAAAAGGATTTATACAACTTGAATGTCTTCATGGAATCACTTGGACTCAAAAACCCTTCCGGTTGTGTCATATATACATCTTTCTGAAGGTTACCATTATGTAATTTAGTTTTTACATTCACATTCCAAATATCATAGTAATGGTAAAATTCTTTATAAAGTAAAATTATAATTGATATAAACATGGAAACTTGAAAAAGTGTTTCATCATTTTCAATTCCTTGATGTTATTTAAACCCTTACCCACTATCCTTGCCAAATAGTTATTTAATTTACCTTCCATATCTGGTTTTTTCTTGAATACCAATTTTCATCAAACAGGATGTACATCAATTGGCATATTGGACAGAACCCACACAAGGTTATGATACATGGAATCCATTTCAGAACTAATGGTTTCTTTCCATATTGAGTCTTCTGAGCTCTATACAGCATCATTGTAAGAAATAGATTCATCATTGTCATCAAATAACGAGTCACCATCTTCGGTGACTGGAAAACCATATCTCATTGATTATCTTACCTCTCTTATGCTCCCATGTAGTACTTGTGCTTCAGTAACTACTCCTTCCATGAGGATATGTGAAATATATTCCCATTTCAACTCTTGTGTATATTGATCTTCATATTTATAAAAGTTCATCATTCTCCCACTACCCATTTTGATGATGTACTCCTTATCAAAAAAGACGTCTTGTTTGGAAATAGTCACTTTTTGTCTGAGAGGTTGTATATGTAGTATCCCTTTGTCTGCTTGGGATACCATATAAAGATACACTATTGGACCTAGGGTGCTAGTCTGTGGACTATAAAGGCCTTAAAAATTCTTTGAAACCCCATTCACATGTATGCTTTAAAAATAGATTCTTTCCACTTCATAGCTCGAAGGGAATTCCATTTTCCACTTTAGTTGGAACTCTGTTTAATGTGTATGTCACAGTTTGTAATTCATATCCCAAAACGTTTAATGGATGATATGCACAACTCATAATCAACAATACCATTTATAACAATTAATGATTTCTCCTTTCACTAACATCATTCCATTGTGGTGTATATAGCGGAGTAAGTTTTTATAGAATCCCAAACTCTCATAGAATGTTGAATAACTCTTTGTATAGATATTCACCACCTCAATATGATCGAAATAATATTTATCTTATTACTATTTGATTCTCTACATTATTGTTAAATTCTAGGTATTTATCAAAGGACCTGGACTTATACATCATTAAATAGACATATCCATATATACTCAATTCATCATTAAAATTTATGATGTAAGAATATCCACCTCTAGATTCTATCAAAAATGTTCCAAACACATCAGTGTATACCAATCCTAGAATCTATATGGACCATTCACCTTGTCTAGAAAATGGTGGATTGGTCATTTTCCTTATAAAAAATCATGGTATATTTAATGTGGTCTTAGATCAAAAGATTCCCAATAACTAACTTTATATAGCTTCGTCAATCAATTCTCAAATACATGACCAAGCTGCTGATGCCAAACATGGTGTTATAGGATTCGTGTGAACATGATTTTTTTAATTTAATACATAATGATAGTTATTTAAATGTTACATATCATAACATATATTTTACTTATAGAAGTAAAAAAATTTATTTTCAAATTGAAAATAAACCCATATATATCTCCAAATGATACATAAATCATGTTTTTAGTAACTATAGGTACATAATAAAAATCATTCAAATACAAATACATTTTTATTTCCAATGAGATGTGGTAGTCACCCATGGCCAGAGAAGCCATCATTGCACTATAAGCAGCTCTCAGATCTGCCTCTCCTCTAGAAATTGGTTGAAGTCTACTTAATTCCTACAATTGGATACATATGTGAGCACCTCAAGCTATATCAAATACTCAATGTGTAGATATTGAATAATTACACTCGATATTGAACTCCCCTTTATATTACCTTATCTTTTGGGTTATGTTATTCTTCTAGTGGCTTGAAATACCACATGAAAAACAACATGCCTCATTTTTCACTCTCTACCTATGTATCATCTTCTGATTGGAAAAACATTGCTCATAAGTTTTAGACTATTTATAAATCTTGGACCCCTTTTCCATGTTCTTCCTTTAATTATTTTCTATAAGGGATATGTGTTTATCACACCTCATGTCCTTATCAAATTTTATAATTACTGTAAAATGTTCTGAAAGACTCCTCACATTGTTTATCATATTTTAATTAATAATATAGTGGGAGAAGGTATTGGGATGTAATAAAAGTATGAGATGTGTACTCCACTCATCTATGAATTTAATCTCTATGATGCGCATGCAATAAATATAGCCAATAAGATTCACATCATGAGGCCCCACTAGTGCAGAATATCCATTCATAGTTGTGAACAAAACATTGGATACCTCAGAACTCTCTTGTCTCACCTTCTATTGATAGAGATCATGATGTTGAGACATCATTCTATATGCATCAACAACCTCATGTGGAATAAAAATATAATTATAAAAATATTATACCTTGAAACATTGAACATGTATAGTATCATTTAATTGTTTCTCATAGATAGATAGCTCTTCATATCTTGCCTCAATACTAGGAATAACTGGAAAAGGTTCTTACGATACATATAATTTATTTTCATGGTGAATGATGACATGTAGGTTCTATTTCCACTCACGTAAATTTTTTCCATTGAGAAGGGTTTCCATATCATGTATAGATCATAATGATATTTTGAAATCATTTTAATATAGTTTCTACCTAATAAAACCAACTTTATTTAGTACTTTAGTTGATAAAATTTATACAAATAAATAAAAATCATATTTATTAGAATCCCACTTTTTTATCGAAAACCAATAGCCCTCACCATTGTCTTCAATATATCCTATTTCTTTGACATTCTAGTGTCAAGCATTAATATTCCCCTTATTTTTACCCCAACATGGGATGATCAAGAAACATAAATAGTTTAATATAGGTATTCAAAATTATAACTGAATTAAATCATAGTTATTTATTCTATTGAGTGGACTCCCCAATCCCGAAATCGTTAAAATGTATTTCACCAACCTTTTCCTCTGAGTTATATGACGTTATTATTTGGAATTAAACCCCTGATGTGAACTAAGTTAATTCAACTGGAAACCTCAAGTGAGAATTCCCCGATAATTGAAAGCACCACAAATTGGTCTAGTCAAGCACATTGAACTATTGTTTGGTTTTATCTTAAGTAGTGGAAGGCTATACATAATTAATATTTAATTGAGGTATTTTATCCACTTATGTCTTAGTTTACAATTATTATCTTTATCACATTCTTGTTAATATTAGGTGGATTTCATAAAGTTATAAACCATGCCATGGATAAGATTTACATATAAGAGAATTTATTTTAGTTTTATATTTCATACTTGTTAATTTATTAAATATTTGACTCCAAAAAAATCCATAATAAAATAACCATATATCATGAAAGAAATAAAATAATAAACAGGTACGATCATGTGCTTTCACTAGGGGTTAGTTAACTAGCGGTTGATAAACTAACCATTTACATAAAAAACACCATGAACCATTTATGGTTTGTGTTAATGTTTTCCAAATGTCCACCAATGTATCTCTCTTGGTTTTGTTTCACATTTTCTCTAAACACAAACCACCTCTAATAGATTGTGAGCTCAATCCATTACATATGCTTTTACTCACACACAAGTGAGTGGAAATGGGTTACGTAAAAAACCCATGGGCATGTAGACCCTATATAGTAAGAGGAGAGAAGGAACACATGATAAAAATTTATTTTAATAATAAATTAAATGAAACCGATCATATACAAAGGTTTGGTCTGGCTCATAATCATCCACATGTATGAAACGAATTATGTTTTTAGTAATACTAGCATTAAATTATTAATCATTATTCTTTAAGAAAAATCATTCTCATGTCAATTAATTATCATCCTTAATTAATAAATTTTTTGTCTTTAATTATTATCTAAATATCATTCATATTATCATACATTATAATTTTAAAAAAATTAAATAAATTCATTAAAAATTATTTTTGTACATAAATGTACCTTGGACGCAATATAGTGAATACCCAAATAAATCAACACTACATTATTACACTCGTATACTATTTTACTCTTGTGACATATGGAATTTACAACTTATAACATACTATCACAATGTATACTTCACATATGATTACACAAATTACATGATTTTTCAGTCACCAGTTATGGTTCAATGTACATATAGTACCAACTTTTCATATGACTCATACATGATATACAGATCTGAAAATTATGTAGATATTAATTGAACATTTAAATATTGTTTTATATTAAACCCTATCACATGGTGTCTCCTATACTTAATACACATGAAAGTACATGTCTCCAAGATTACACAATAAAATAAATAATTTTCAAATCTACTTAATTTAGAATAATTTCAGGGTGTGTACAAATGAGATACATGCCTTGTACATCTCTCCCCATATATCCAAGGGACATGCCAAGGGACTTAGCATGTGAATCATTTCTCAATAAAAAAAAGATTACACATCTTGTATAGTGGGATAAACACCATGTGGCCTTTGAATTACACGGTCACCAGTCAGGTAGGATGTGTATTAAAATACATGGCCCATCTTTGACGCAAAGGGACTACAAACCGTGTACCCAGGCTACTCAATGTGTACTCTAGTTTAACAAGAAACACCCTGGTCTAGTCAAAATTTTGTGTAATAATTAACTGAACCATGTGTCATCAATGCACATTGTTTTATTAATTTACGAATTAACTCCTGGTGCATTGATCATGAGTACACAACATATAATCCAGATTACATGGCATGTACTCCTGTGTTATGCAGCCAGAATCTTTTTCACCACTAAATGCGATACTCTATTTTATTTTAATCATAAAATTATTCATCTTAATTGGATCAAAGAGAAAATGATAAGTAATGATTATATCTCAAAATTCATTTTAAAATAACGATTAATATTGAATTGAAAAACTAAATTAAAAAATGAATAAATCACTAGGGATATTTTAATAATTATAATTATTTATGTGATCACTCTAATACTAAATGGATGTTCTAGATGCTATGGAATTGTGTAATGGGAGGTGCCCAAAATGGAATTTTTTTCTACAATCTCTGATCTATCTGACATATATATGGTGATGAATGTCCTGATCCCTGGAATCAAATTGAAAAATAGACAAGGGAAATAATTTTGAAACCAATCGAGGATCATCAAATATTATTTATAATCAATTTATATAATTTAAGAATTAATTTTTTTTGGAATTATTTATTTGTTTATGAATATGGTGATAGATATACGGTGCACCGTCACTGGGTTGTAGAAACCAACTATATATTATCTTTATTAGTGCTCCACACATGTTCCAAAAATCTCCACACATCGTTGAAGGAATCTTCGGGTGATAGCATAGAAGGTACTTTCACTTTCATTGTCATCCTTTGATCTATTCAAGGATTTCTTCCAAAGAATTACCCTTGATCTAGTGGAGGGGGATTTCCCTCCATTCATAGGAGTGTTCGTGGAGGAGGGTGCTCTCTAGCCCTATGGGGATTATCCAAATCTGTTGTGGACAAACAAAACTAATTAATTGTTTCTTTGAAAAAAAATCATATAAATGGTTTTATATATTTCTTAGGTTAAAATAAAACAATAGCCCAAATTTCCTTTATAATTTCTTTAATCCCTAAAGAACACCATGTTAAATAAAAAGATTAATTTAATTGTTTCTATACGTGCACTTAACTTTGTATTATAATAAAAATTATTTAATTTAAAATTATTCAATATTTATTATATCTCATTGGACCTAAAAACTCAGTCCATCATTCATCTATATTTTTGGGCCTTGAATAATGACTAGTTATTTTTAAATAAATATACCTATATTATTCTCCAATAAATAAATAAATATTTTTATAATTAAATAGAACACAAATATTTATATACAAGAAAGAATAAATTAATAATTATTAAACCAAATCCAGGAATAATATTTATTCAATATGTTAGATGATAAATAATAATATATTTTATAAAAGATTCTGGATATACAGAGTGTGTGACCCTCTACGCCTCTTTGTCAGTGGCATTAGGAAATGCACCCTAAAGTCCAAGGGTAGCGTCCAGAAACACACCAATTCACCCATAGAGAAAGAAGTTAATGCTGCAAAGACATGTTACCACATGAAAAACAATGACTATGTAATATAATCCCATTATCACTATATCTCAAATCAAGCAGGTTGGAGGTTGGTGCCATAAAACTATGTGATTGATGCCTCTTTCCTCGAAATTATGAAAATATGACTCACCTATAGAACACTAGGGACATGAATTTATTTGGTATATATCATTTCAATCAAAGGGACATAGATTTCAACTTCTGTTAAAGAGAAAAAGAGATAATTCCTTTCTTGTATTATTTATTAATGAAATATTACTTGTAATGCACCCAACGTATCCTACTTTGCCACAAACATTTTTCATCATGGTTTTCATTGATAAATCTAAGTACATGACTCATAATACTCATTAATAATAATAGTAATGTATAAGGACCAACACAAATTTCTACAAATAGGAACATCCAATGACACTTATTGTCACGACCCCCTCCCACCAAAGATGCCCCTCTTGAGATGGCAATGGTGAAAGGGAGATAATGACCCCCGAGTCCCGCCTCCAGTAGGCCCCGGGGTGGAGACTAGCACCAAGGGTATAAGTTTTCACAAATATGGGAGGCATTGCCCTTTTTATTTATTTAGGATCGGGAAATAGGACAATTCAACCAACCAAAAGGAAAAAGAACAAGTGTATAGAAATAAACCCAAACCAAGACCACATGCATGTTTAAACAATTTATAACAAGGTACAAGTACAAGAAAGCTCATAGAACAATAAAAAAAGAAAACAAGAGTATAGCAAAAGCAACAAATCCAATTGTCCAACTAGTAGGGTCCCACACGGCCCGGGTAGTCCTCCTAGAAACCTGAAAGTAAACGTAGTGTGAGCATATGAGTATACTCAGTAGGGAAACCAAAATCTCTCGTGCACAAGTGGGGAGACATCCTAATGTCCCTTGTGAACAACATAAGAAACCTACCAAGGAATTCTATCCACCCAACCTCACCAGCCACACTCACCAAAACACAAGCACAACAGGTAGTAGTATATAAGAAACAAGAGTATTGGGTACCCTGCACCATTTCCCTTTAGTTACTACTCTTCCTAACGGAGAACATCCTGATGCTGCCACACTCTCCCCGCCCGCACACACCTGGGCCTCACAACCACGTATCCCGCCCGCACAGACCTGAGCCTCACAACCACGTATCCCGCCCGCACAGACCTGGGCCTCACAACCACCTATCCCACCCACACACACCTGGGCCTCACAAACACGTATCCCGCCCACACACACCTAGGCCTCACAACCACATATCCCTCCCCCACACACCTGGGCCTCACAACCACGTATCCCGTCCGCACACACCTGAGCCTCATCTCGATGATTCTTGGGAAACAGTAGAACCTGTCCGAAGAGTCTTGGGCAAAAGACACCCCAATCAAAACCTACCTGAAGAGTCTTAGGGGTAAGGTCGCCTCCAGCCATCATATCCTAGGTGAGAAGAAACATTAAGGATCTATAAACTAAGGGAAAAAACACCCTCTCCCATGAAATGGGAGTGTTTGGCACTTAGTGATCATCATGGGTGGGGTGCGCTAAAACACAAAAGATACAGATATATACATACCAACCACACAGCCCAACCTATGGCTTCTAAACAGAGAAACTGAGCACGTGTCTGGGCACTGCTACTACGAATCATGCATACAACAAACAAACCCAACCCCATTTAGGTTTTCACGTTTCAGCAGAATTAGTTTATTTAGTCCCTTACCTTCTAGGAAACTATCCACAACCAACCACATCGATCGTTCGCAAAACATATCCCTGCCATCCCCAAATCAATTTAGGAAAACACAAGCAACACAACCAAGTACTTCTTATTAACCAACCAAACCCATTAATTATTAAACCCGTTCCATTACCACGACCCACCATTAATTAACTCTTCCATTTTTATTTATTATTCACAACCCAAAGTTCGTTCACATTCAACCCATCCCCGCAACCCCGCTGCCAACAACTATAACCACAACTGCACCATACATCATTATCCCTTTAATACCACTTATCGCGGCCCCGCTGCCCGTCACCAACATAACATACACACCAACCCACAACCAAGCCAACCACTGCCACGCTACCCACCCGATCCACAACAACCCACAAAACACCCCCATCACATACCACGCATCCAAGCCAACACCCACGTGTTCATTATTCCGTTTTTGTTTAACCGAGATGATCATACAAGGGTTACATATTTTAAATGGCCAACTTTACGTGATTAACCAATTTCCATGTTTAACAAAGTTACCATCCAAAAACCAGTCTAAAAGATAGGGAAACATTTAATTGCGCAAGCAAAGTCCCCCAATCACCGTGATTTTCAGTAGGCAGAAGCTCATTCAATTCACAACATAATATCACAGGATATAAAGTAACAGCAAACACAAACATCCAAACCCCGTTCTTTAACCTGTTATTATCTTCATTTAATGGTTCTACTGCTTCTCATGAAAAAAAGATGATACCCACCCCACATGATGCAAAACATAGAGAGAAGAAGGTAAGATCCCTACCTCAATAGGTTCTGATCACAGCGCTCCCCCGGATCAAATTTATAAGTTGTCTGTCGGCGTCTGTCACTTCTGTCGGGTCCTGGAAACACCACCTCATGTAGAAGTAGGAAAATAAAGGCAAAAGGAATGACAAGGGATCTAATATTAGAAGTTCCGCCCTGTCGTTACGATCCTATGGCCGCTGACGGATGGTAAATCGGAGCTTGGATGAAGAAGTTATGGAAGAAAGAGCCTTCGAGTCTCTTGGGAGAACTCTGCACAGAGGAAAGGGGAGGAGAGGGGTGAGTTAAAAGGAGGAGGGGAACCCTCATTTTATAGGTGAGATAAGGAAAAGTACACGACGTGTACTTTATGGTACACGGTGTGTACTTGGTTAATTCACACAGTCTCTACGCAGCTTCCAACACGGTTCCGCGGCTGTTGACTGGTCAACACACTGTTTGAGGGTAACACATACGCGAGGAAAGGACTAGACGGTGTGTAGTTTCGACACACGGCATGTATCCATTTATTTCACATGGAAAGGACACGACTCCAACATGGTACACGACCATTGAATGTTAATGCATACGCGGGGAAGGACTACACAGCGTGTAGAACTGGACCCATGGCGTGCACACATTATTTCACATAGCGAGGACATAGCCTGCAACATGGGGTATACCCGGAAAGGGTGTACACGACGTGTACTCAAACTACATGGAGTGTAGTTTCAAAATTCTAGAAAGTGTGGGAAAAGTCCATTTTACCCTCTAGAACACTTCTTGACCTTCTTTATGACAAAGGAAAGGGCCGGAGAGATCTGGGCCATTACATCAGATAACTCTTAAAACATTCTCGTCCCCGAGAATTCGAAAAACAACCCAGAGGGACCCAACAAGATACCTCTTAGGGTTCTCGTTATAACAGGAACCCAACCAACAACCCTAATGAAATGTGTTAGGAATTCCTTCTCCTATGTCGAGATATTATCCACTTGAGGCGGCACTGACTCACCTGCAAGGGTTTAATCGCATCCTCATTGATGCATCTCGATTAAGAATTGGGTCTTCCCAATATCATACATTAGGATGTTTTTCCAACTCGCACTACCCCCAACACCACACAACCAACACACTGTCCAAACATGTGGGTTTGGGAAATTACTTCTCCTATAACAAGATATTATCCGCTTTAGGCAGCACTGACTCACCCTCACAGGTTCAATCGCATCCGCATTAATGTGTCTCGATTAAGGGTCAGGTTTTCCCTTTCCGACACATTCGGAAATGTTAAACATTACCATGGAACAAGAAAACAAAAGGTCTCACAACCGAAAAGCCACGAAGTCTGTATATATCAAAGGTACAGAGTACAACATCAACACAAAGATCAGAAGAACAAGGGAAAACACAAGTCAAAAAAACTCTGGGTACTGAGCGTACATCTGGGTCTCCCACTCCCAAGTTCTCTCCTTGAGGCCACCATGACACCACAACACACGAACCAATAGAATGGTTCGTCCACGAAGCACCTTCTCTTTACAATCATCGATCATGACTGGTCGTTTGTCGAAGGTCGCGTCGTCTCCCATATCTAACTCTCCCCATTCAATAATGTGGGAGTCGTCGTGTAAGTACCGAGAAAGCTGGGAGACGTGGAAGAAATCATGAACCTTCTCCAACAGAGGTGGCAGGGCCAGCTGATATGCCACCTCGCCATCTCGCCTCAGCACCTCAAAAGATCTGATGACCTAGGTGAGAGCTTAATACCTTTCCCAAACCTCCGTTGCCCCCTTCGAGGGGAAACCATCAAGAACACATGATCTCCCACCTTGAACTCCAAGGGCCTCATCTGACGATCAGCATAAGACTTCTGTCGGTCCTGAGCCGCTTTCATCCTCTCACATACAATCTGGACTTTCTCTATGGTGCTCTATGCTACCTATGGCCCAAGAGCACCTGTCTCACCAACCTCTGCCCAGAAAATGGGTGAACGACATGGTCTCCCATACAAAGTCTCAAACGGTGCCATGCCAATAGTAGAGTGGAAGATATTGTTGTAGGCAAACTCTACTAAAGGAAAGTGTCATACCCATGATCCTCCGAAATCTAGAACGCATGCTCGCAGCATGTCCTGCAACATCTGGATAGTCCACTATGTCTACCCATCGGTCTGGGGGTGGAAAGTAGTGCTAAGGCGTAGCTGGGTTCCAAAAGCATGTTGTAACCCCCTCCAGACTTGTAAGGTAAAACGAGTATCCCGATCTGAGATGATAGTCTTTGGAACTCCATGAAAATGAAACACCTCGTCTATGTACCTCTGTGTTAAGGCACTCACTAGGCCTGACTCCTTAATTACTAATAAGTGAGCTGATTCCGTTAGTCGATCCACCACCACCCAGATAGC
The DNA here is from genome assembly GCA_963277665.1 of Viscum album. Taxonomy (NCBI): domain Eukaryota; kingdom Viridiplantae; phylum Streptophyta; class Magnoliopsida; order Santalales; family Viscaceae; genus Viscum; species Viscum album. Next base: position 35,678,788 of record OY728163.1, read on the forward strand.
ATCATAACCACCCAGAGCTCTGGGTAGTCCTGTGACGAAGTCCATTGAGATGTCATCCTACTTCCATTAAGGTACATCTAAAGGGTGCAACAAACCACTGGGAAGACGGTGTTCAGCCTTCACTTGCTGACACACTAGGCATTTAGCCACAAACTCCACCACTGCCCATTTCACCCCGGGCCACCAAAACTGTTCCCTCAGGCCTCAATAAATTTTCGAAACACCTGGATGTACTTCCAAGGCTGAGCTATGGAACTCACGGAGAACTCCCTCACACATTTCCACCCGAAAAACCAACCTTCCATGGAAAAGCATTCGATGTCAGCTGTCCTCTGACCATCCCTCTGGAGCCTTCCCCTGATCGACACGATCACGCATCACTTCCACCTCAGAGTCCCCCCACTAAGATTCTTCCACCTACTGCAACAAAGTGGACTGCACCGTCATCTGAAACAAACATCCTATAACACCTTCTACCCTGGCATCCAAGTGCAAGGCAGCTAACTCTCCAATCGCATTCCAAGCATCAGTGGATTCCCGAACTACTTCATAATGAGACTTCCTAATCAGGGCATCAGCCACAACGTTTCCCTTACCTTCAGTGTAAGATATATCAAATTCATAGTCTTGGAGAAACTCGACCCATCTCTGCTGCCGTAAGTTCAGGTCACGCTGGGAGAAGATATAACGCAGGCTATTGTGATCTAAGAAGACCACAAAGCACTCTCCAAAAAGGCAATGTCCCCACAACTTCAGTGCGAACACTACTGCTGCAAGCTCTAGGTCATGTGTGGCATAGTTACGCTCATGAGGGCGTAACTGCGTAGACCCATAACAGATCACTCCCTTATTCTGCATCAGCACGCACCCCAGACCAAGGCTAGAAGCATCACAAAACACCTCATACAACAACCCTTCCTCTGGAAACCTGAGTACGGGAGCACTGACCAACTTCTCCTTCAGGTTGTTGAATGATTTCTGGCACTACTGGCTCCATAGGAATACCTAGTACTTCCTAGTCAAAGCTGTCAATAGAGCAGAAACTTGAGAGAAGTCTGAAACGAACCTCCGATAGTAACCTGCTGACCCCAAGAAACTACGAACTTATGCCACGCTCTTGGGTGCTGCCCAAGAAACAACTATCTCCACCTTCGACGGGTCCACTGACACTCCATGCTGAGACACCACGTGCCCAAGGAAGTGTACTTCATGTGTCAAGAACTTACACTTCGACAATTTCCCATAAAGCTGGTGGTGTCGAAGGACTTCCAAGACAGCCCTGAGATGCTCAACATGCTTCTCCTATGATCTTGAGTAGATCAAGATGTCATCGACAAACACAATAATGAACCGATCCATAAACTCCCAGAAGTCAAATTTCATAAGTCCCATGAACACAGTCGGTGCATTCGTAACTCCAAACGGCATCACCACAAACTCGAAGTGCCCAAACCTGCACCTGAAAGTCGTATTCGAGATGTCGCATTCCTTTACCCTCATCTGAGGATATCTAAATCGTAGGTCAATCTTGGAAAACCAACATGCTCCCCTCAATTGGTCGAATAGATCATCTATCCTTGGTAGGGGGTAGAGGTTCTTGACCGTTACCTTGTTCAACCTTCGGTAGTCTATGCATATCCTGAGACCACCATCTGCCTTCTTCATGAAGAAAATTGGAGAACCCCATGGCGATACGCTGGGTCGAACAAAACCCTTCTCCATCAGATCTTCAATCTGAATCCACAACTCCCGCAACTCCGAAGGTGCCATCCGATAAGGGGCCATCGAAATCGGATGGGCACCAGGCTGTAAGTCTATCCCGAACTCAACGTCATGTCGGGGGGGGGGGGGGGGTAGAGTCACAACCTACTTAGGAAAAACATCGAGGAACTCCCCAACAACCTCCGGGACATCCATCATCTTTGTATCAGCTGTAACCACTGATAGCCCACCTAACAAGGAAAGGAGAGGCTCCACACACTGGATTCCCACCTGATAGCTCCTCTCGCCAACAAAAGCTACATGCTGCCCGTCCAAGTTGAATAACATGACTCTTCTCCGTAAGCAGTCGATAATGGCACTAACAGAAAACAAATAGTCGATTCCTAGGATGACATCGTATCGCTGCATCTGTAACAGAAGAAATTCCCCACTAGATCGATGTGGTCCCAATATCAGCCCACATCCCCGGAAAACACAAGATATGCTGGTGTGGCCTCCAACTGGTGTACTCAGTAATAGTGGTACAGAAAGTATCTCTATGTCTAGTCCCAAAGCATCTTCTAGACCAGGTGAAATGAAGGAGTGCAAAGATCCCGAATTGAACCAAGCAGAAACAAGAGTGATAAACAAACAAATCATACCTTGCACCACCTCTGGTACTGCTGGAGCTGTCAACTCTGCTGAGTGCAACTGTCCACGCCCAGATCCTCTACCTCTCTGATGTCATCCACCTCCCCGACCATGCCCTGGTCGAGGTCCCTAAGGAGCACCCTGAGGTCGGCCTCCTCCCGCAATGTCTACCCTCAGAGGAGCATGGTCCTGCTGCTGCTGGAAGGGCCTCGCCCGCAGCTGGTGCTGCTGAGGTGGGCACTGAACCTTCCCACCTCTACCGTACTGAGAATGGGTCGGGCACCGACTCTGAACGTGCCCGAAACCCCCACAAGAAAAACACCTTAGTCATGGGCTCGTGAAAAAGGGAAGAGGACCTGAATATCTGAACTGGAACTGCTGGGGCCTGCTCCCCACTGGCCTGAACTTGGAAGGTCTCGTCGCAGGAGACCTGCTGCTGACTGCTTTCCCCTTCGATGAGCCTGCCTGGATCCCCTCTTGTGGTGCACCTCCCAGTGAGTGAATCCTCTCTACAACCTCTGCCTTCTTCTGTACTGCCAAGTACGTCAGAAGGGTGAAAGGGGTGACAGCATACTGGAGCGAAGGACAAAGCGCCTCCTCCAAACGTCTCACCCAAGACTCCTCATCTGGAAAGAGATCCAGAGAAAATCGCATGAGATCCTTGAACTTGATCCCCAGCTCTCGTACTGACATACTCCCCTACTGAAGGGAGAGTAACTCCTACCAGTTCTCTTCCTTGATCATGGAAGAAAGGAATTCCTCCCATAATTCCTTCTCAAAGTCAGCCCATGGAACCCCTTCCTCTATCCTCTCTCCGAGGTAGAGTGTCCACCACTGTCGTGCCGCACCTCTCAGCTGACTGACTTCTCATGGGACCTAGTACTCCCAAGGAGAACGGATCAAGGTAAAAGTTATCCCTAGCTCCTCACGCCACCCCTCCGTCTCCATATCCGAAGTACTACCCTCATACTTCTTGAGGGTCTGCTGCTAGAAAGAATGGAGAGTCTTCTGCCACTGGCTGTCTTCCTCCTCTCGGTCAATCCTCAGCTGATCGACCGCCTGAATCTGCTGGGCCTCTGTCGTCTGAGCCACCCTGGGATGACGTCCAGGTTCCATAGCTATACAGTAAACAAGGATTGGATAACCCCAAGTAGTAAGGAAAATCTCAAGGTTTTATTTTATCATTTTATTTCAATTTCTTTCCCAGAACACCCAAATCAAGTAAACCACAAACATGATGATGCATGTACCTTCCCTAGGGTCTCTACCCTGCAATCAATTTAGTCTCACTTGGTCGTTCGGTAGGCTCAGAGTCCTTGCATCGGATCATGGGGGGGCCCTAAAATCCCGTTTCCTAGCCGGTCTTCCCTGGCCTATGTCACGCACCAAAATTTACTAGCATTGTCGTCATACCATCCCATGGAATCCTCACTGTGCCTAACTCCAGACTCCATCCTATCTCTCAACCATCACCTCTAATACCATTCTGTCACGACCCCCTCCCACCAAAGATGCCCCTCCTGAGCTGGAAATGGTGAAAGGGAGATAATGACCCCCGAGTCCCGCCTCTAGTAGGCCCTGGGGTGGCGAATATCACCAAGGGTAAGATTTTTCACAAATATAGGAGGCATTGCCCTTTTTATTTAATTAGGATCGGGAAATAAGACAATTCAACCACCAAAAAGGAAAAAGAAAAAGTGTATGGAAATAAACCCAAACCAAGCCCACATGCATGTTTGAACAATTTATAATAAGTTAAAAGTACAAGAAAGCTCAAACAACAATACCAAATGAAAACAAGAGTACAAAAAAGAAAAAAAATCCAACTGTCTGACTAGTAGGATCCCGCAAGGCCCGGGTAATCCTCTTGGAAACCAGAAAGTAAATATAGGGTGAGCATACAAGTATACTCAGTAGGGAAACCTAAAGCTCTCATGCACAAGTGGGGAGACATCCTAATGTAACGTGATAACAACAGAAGAAACCTTTCAAGGAATTCTATCCACCCAACCTCACCATCCACACTCACCAAAACAGAAGCACAACTGGTAGTAGTATATAAGAAACAAGAGTATTGGGTACCCCGCACCATTTCCCTTTAGTTATCTACTCTTCCTAACGGAGAACGTCATGACGCTTCCACACTCTCCCCGCCCGCACACACCAGGGCCTCACAACCACGTGTCCTGACTGCACACACCTGGGCCAAACAACCACGTATCCCACCCGCACACACCTGGGCCTCAAAACCACGTATCCCACCCGCACAGACCTGGTCCTCACAACCACGTATCCCGCCTGCACACACCTGGGCCTCACAACCACGTATCCCTCCCGCACACACCTCGGCCTCACAACCATGTATCCCGCCCGCACACACCTGGGCCTCATCCCGAAGATTCTTGGGAAACAGTAGAACCTGCCCAAAGAGTCTTGGGCTAAAGCCACCCCAATCGAAACCTACCCAAAGAGTCTTGGGTTTATGGTTGCCTCAAGCCATCACAACCTAGGGGATAAGGAGATAGTAACTAAGGGAAAAACACCCTCTCCCATGAAATGGGAGTGTTCGGCACTAAGTGCTCAACATGGGTGGGGTGCGATAAAACACAAAAGATACAGATATATACATACCAACCACACAACCCAACCTATGGATTCTAAATAGAGAAACTGAGCACGTGCCTCGGCACTACTACTAAAAAACATGCATACAATAAACAAACCCAACCCCATTTAGGTTTTCACGTTTCATCAGAATTAGTTTATTTAGTTCCTTAACTACTAGGCAACTATCCACAACCAACCACATCGATCGTTCACAAAACATATCCCTACCATCCACAAATATAGTTAGGAAAACACTAGAAACACAACCAAGTCCTTCTTATTATCCAACCAACCGCATTGATTATTAAACCCGTTCCATAACCTTGACCCACAATTAATTAACTCTTCCATTTTTTATTTATTATTCACAACCCAAAGTCCGTTCACATTCAACCCATCCCCACAGCCCCGCTTCCAACCACCATAACCACAACTGCACCATACATCATTATCCCTTTAATAACACTTATCGTAGCCCCGCTGCCCGTCACCAACATAACAGACACACCAACCCACAACCAAGCCAAAAGCATCCCCGCTGCTCACCCGATCCACAAAATCCCACAAAACACCCCCATCACATGCCACACATCCATGAAAACACCCACATGTTCATTATTCCATTTTTGTTTAACCGCTGTGATCATACAAGTGTTCCATATTTTAAACGGCCAACATTACGTGATTAACCAATTTCCATATTTAACAAAGTTCCCATCCACAAAACGGTCTATAAGATATGGAAACATTTAATTGCGCAAGAAAAGGCCCCCAACGACCATGATTTTCAATAGGCAGATTCTCATTCAATTCACAACATAATATCACAGGATATAAAGTAATAGCAATCACAAAATTCCCAACCCCGTTGTTTTACCAGTTATTATCTTCATTTAATGGTTTAAATGCTTCTCATGAAAACAATATGATACCCACCCCACATTATGCACAAATTAGAGAGACGAAGGTAATATCTCTACCTCAATAGGTTCTGATCACAGCGCTCCCCCGGATCAACTTTAGAAGACATCTGTTGGCGTCCGTCACTTCTGTCGGGTCCTGGAAAAACCTCCTCGGGTGGACATCCGAAAGTAAAGGCCTAAGTAAAGACAACAGATCCAAGCTCGGATGTTACACCTAGTTGTTACGATCCTGTGGCCACTGACGGATCGTAAATCGGAGCTCGGATGAAGAAGTTATGGAAGAAAGAGCCTTCGAATCTCTTGGGAGAACTCTGCTCAGAGGAAAGGGGAGGAGAGGGGTGAGTTGAAAGGAGTAGGGAAACCCTCCTTTTATAGGCGAGAAAAGGAAAAGTACACGGCGTTTACTTTATGGTACACAGCGTGTACTCGGTTAATTTACATGCTCTGTACGCGGATTCCAACACGATTCTGCGACCATTGACTGGTCAACACAAGGTTTGAGGGTAACGCATACGCGGGGAAAGGACTACACGACGTGTAGTTTGGACACACGGAGTGTATCCATGTATTGCACATGGCAAGGAAACAGCTCCAACACGGTACACATCCGTTGATTGGTAACGCGTACGCGGGGAAGGACTACACGACGTGTAGAGCTGGACACACGACGTGCACCCATTATTTCACACAGCGAGGAAACAGCCTACAACACGGGGTATACCCTAAAAGGGGGTACACGACGTGTACTCAAACTACCCGACGTGTAGTTTCAAAATTCTGGAATGTGTGGGAAAAGTCCATTTTACCCTCCAGAACACTTCTTGGCCTTCTTTTTGACAAAGGAAAGGGTCGGAGAGATCTGGGCCATTACACATATAAATGTGGATTTCCTATAGACGGGTCTCATTTTAATAATATCCTACAAAATACTACCATGGGTGTACCCCATGAGAAGGCTAATAAAGTCCAATGAATCTCCACCCCTAATAACCTATATCATTTGTGTCCCAAAAATTAAATCATCTATATATAGAAAAAATATTAAAGAATTGTTTTGTAGAACAGACCTGTTCCTATCGTATCAGGGAACTGCTATGAAATTTTAGTACGAAACCTACTCTTAAGACATTATCACAAACAATGTTACAAAGAAGAACTTTCTTTATGTGATACAGTGTTCATTAATATTCAAAAACATGAATTCAAGTTATTATAAAATATAGAGAAGATGGTTCTAGGGCATTAACTCCAATAGTTATTAATATTGGGTGATTCAATAACTCTCCCACATGATCTCCAACCTTATATTGGATCAAGAACAACATTGAGTGATGAAAATATAGGTTGTAGTGTATTAGATTCAATATATACATGATATGATTCATGATGGATCCTATAATTCCTTTATGTTATTGTAATATAAAACTAGAAATCATGGAGTGGCTTAGGTCTTCATAAATTAATTTCAAGGAGGTTGAGGATATCAATATATCACAACTAGAGCATTATAAATTTCATTATCTGATGAATGATTTTGTGACCAGGGGGATACTAAAAACATGTGAGAGGTTAGCTTCAAGTGAGTGATTCTTCCATGAAGTGGGATATATTTCTTAGCATCAATTGATGGTAATTTCCACAATCAATTGATTTATATAACAGTCTATAATAATTTTCAATGGACTATAATTGATAACAATCAAGGAACTCCATGGGAGACTTCACCTGCTAGGTAGGACACACCACCATCCATAGTGGCAACCCTTTCCTCATGAGTCCCTTGGGTGGAGAGTTACTCTTCATCCAATTCTCACTTGAGAGATTTCCTAAGGGCCTGATTCCTTAATTTTCCTCTAATACAAAATATAAAAACCCTAAACCCACACTCCCAGATCTGATGATAAAATCCTAAAATTTACATTTCTATCTATTATACTGATAAAGGTGACCCAATTTTATCCATCCAAAACATTAATTAAAAAAAGGAAATTTTTTTATTTCTTACATACAAAAGGATTTTTTTGGTTAAGAGTTTTATATAATTAGGAAAAAATATTACCTAAATAATACCAAAAAATTTAGGAGAGTGTTTTTTCCAGTATACCCACCTTGTCATATTGCTTATTATGTCATAATAATGATCCATATGAGAACCATCTTGGAATATATCATTCAACATCATTCTTAATAACTAGGGGAAAAGTAAACATAATTAGTGTGGGATAAAATACACAATAAAGGTAAACAAAAGAATTATCAAATTAATGTCACAAATAAGCTTAATAATTTCATAAGGTTATGTTGAAAAAATCAGAGTGAATAAGAAAATCATAAAAGAACTCATACCCATAAATACCAGAATAATCAATGGTGAAGTATGGAATAATTCATTAAAAAATAAAGGCTCATAATAATAATCATCATGAACTACGTGATATCAATATTAATCAATGGAAAAAATATAAACACATAAAAATAATAGATAAAATATATTTGTATCTTGGAACATCATTATTAAATAACCCTTATAGAACCCTTAAAATGGGAGTAATCGTACTACCAACATACAATATAATTATCTATAAAACCTAATCACTACCCAATGCTTTGGAGTGTTATCTTGGTGTACCCATCATATAAGCTATATCGGGCTCACCTTGTGCTATTTGGGTGCACCCATCGTATATGCTAAAATGAGGTTACATAGTACTATCTGGCCACACCCATCATATATAATGTTCAATAGTGAAAAATAAAGTCAATATAACTTACACATCATTGCAAAACTCATAAAAACAATCCTTATTCTATTAATTTCTTGATTAGCCCATTGGAAAGAAACAAGTTCTATAATAATCTCTTTGAAACATGATTAACCCATGAAAAAATGGGTTCCTTAATAAAATCGTTGAAACATGGATAACCCAAGGAAAGGAATTGGGTTCTATAAAAGTCTCTTTGAAACATGTTTAACACTTGGAAAATAAATGGGTTCAATGTAAATCTCTTTGAATCAATCTTAATCCATCAAAAGAAATAATGGGAATGGTGTCCTACAAATATATCCTTGTTGGAGAATAATTCACAACAATAGTTTTTGATGTTTATGTATAGAAATACCATTAAAATATCATTCATAATATTTTGGTTTAAAATAATATTTTCATTTTAAAAATAACTTTTATAAAATAAAAAATAAAATTATTTTAGAAAATCCTTTTTCCTGAAAAAAAAACATGCAAATATATATTGTAAAATTCAAGGAAAATAATATACATTATGGATGGAAAATCTGTTCATGTTATTAATGGTAAAAATATTCATTCCTTTAAATAAATTAAAAGGGATATAAAATTAACCAATTTAGAAAAATTTAAGAAATTTACATTCAAAAAAATTTAAGATAATGTTAATGACCATGTATAATATATTTTTGAAAAACAATTTCTATAAATAACATTTTTAAACATTTTATAAAAAATTTATTTTGAAGATAAGGATAACTAGTCTTAAAAATACATAATGGGTATCACATAAAAATGAATTAGTTGATATTTCATTAATCAAATAGGTTAGAAAAATAAATAAAACATGGTACAAATTTTCAGAACCAGTGGATAATATATAGATTTACTTTAAAAAAATAATATTATATAATTTCTTTAAAATGGTCTATTAACATGAACAATCCAATTTAGAAAACATATTGTTACATGAAGAATTTTAAGCTTTATTAATCATTTCAAATGTAATCCACATTAAATAATAGCTTAATATGAAACTTCAAGAAAATTAGAATAAGTATTTTCATGATAGAAATTTCAATAGGCATAGTAGATACACCTCATAATATAATATATGTGTGTCACATTACAATATTCCTCAATGAAGGTAAATTGAGATGAATTCCCTTAAATCTTTGGTAATATATAGATAAAAACCACATAAACATATATAAAGACAGATGTATTTGTAAATAAAATTAATTGCATTAAAAAAATAAAAATATATTCATTGGAATTATATAAAACACATTATAATGAATATTTTTTAAGAAGATAAATGTCTCACATAAATAAAAAGTGATATGAGATAACCCTTACCTCGAGTCCAGAATTTTTCTGTATATCCGTTAATGGTTGTATTATATGATTAAATAAACTATTTTATTTCTTAAAAACCTTTTCTATGATTATAATTTTAAACATGAAAATTATATTTCATTTCATTATAACTACATATTTGATAACATATTTAGTTAAGTCGACATCGGGTGTTTTAAAGATGTTTTGTTCGTTGTTTCAAAACAACATCACTTGGTTGAAAGTTTTCAAAGAGGTAATTATTTATTAATATCAAGAATAATAATAATGAATTATTTATCATATTTTTTTAACAATTATAATTTTAAACCTTATTATTAGTAATGGTTATGAAAAATGAGTTTTGTTACGATCATATAGTAGATATGTCATACATACGCATGAGTAACATTTTCATTTTTCAATGATCACTATAGAAAAAAGATATATATTATTATATAGATATATAATGATCCTAAAATAATAATAACCATATTATTTTTTCAATATATATATATCATTCTTTTGATGTGGTGATGAAAAAAGAATCACATCACTTCATGGAGGCGGTAGTCCACACGTACACGAATGATGTTATCATTTTGCAATGTATGAATGAAAAAGATATTTTATATTTTATGAATTAAAATTATGTAAGTAATATAATTATTATTTCATTAATATCACATATATTAATTGAAATTATCCTTATTACCTTCCATGTAAATTGTTAGTCAAGAATGATTCACACCACTTCGCGATGCAGTAGTCTATCATAAACATTAGTGACATTATCTTATCCCACATAGAATGGAAAATAAAAAGGTATACGTGATATAATAAATAAATATGTATAAATATTTTTCATATAATATATATATACTTTAAATCCATCATTAAAACAATTTGTGGTAGGCAATGGTGGAAAACGAATGACATCACTTCACGAGGCAATAGTCTGTCATACACAAAATGTTGATTTTTGTATAACATTTGATAGAAGAGGATAAAGACTTAAGTTATTCCATTATTATAATAATATATAAATATATGGTAGATAAATGTTTTATAATATGATCATAATTTATTAATATTTTAAGGTGGTGGAAGAAGAAATAAAACAAAAATGCATGGTTAGGGATTTTGCCTCTTCTCAGACCACCAATTTAAGATTATACCTAATGTATTCCTATAATGATATTTTGACCAAAAACGTTCTACTAGTATTAATGGATTCATGTTGGGTAGTGTTTTAGTTAGGAATTTCATGATCAAAAAGTTTTTTAATGTGTGAAGAATAGAGGATAGTGGGTATCATTTTATATTTTAGGTGAGTGGAACACTTGCAATTTTAGAAAATAAAAATGTGTAACCACTTTTTTGAAATTAGAAAAGGGTCAAAAATAGATAAGTATATATCCTTGTAAATTATAAGGTATAATTATTCCCACAAAATATTATTTATAATAGTTTTTAGGACATGTTAACCCATATATATTTAGTTTAACCTACAGGCAAACATATTTCTACCATTACTGTGATAATTAATTTTTGTATTTTCACTATTCATTATAGTAAACAAATTATGTTGACATTATAGATAATATAATAATTATGATAAAAAATATGGAATCCATTTTACCAAATTAAATTCACATAAGTGTAATGTATAAATTTAAAATTAATATCACATACGTGATAAAAAAGAAGGTTTCAAGAAGTTTATTTTTCAAAGAAAAGAATATTTTATATAAACTCAGAAACTAATAATTATCATAGTATGAGTATAAAATAATATGTATTTTTATATAATATAGAAATTTAATTTAAATAATTCCCCATTATCGGGTTTTTCAATTAATTAAAAAGCATAAACATTATGCACTTTAAAATTATTTTCTAAAAAATAATGTTTTTTAACAAAAAGAAAAATATATACTAAAATCCAATAAGATATTGATTGAAAATATATTAATAGGATTAAATATAAATAAATAATACATATGGTACTTTAAATATTATTTAAAACATAAAGGAAATTTTAAATTGATTAATATATTCAAAATAAATGACATTTTTAGAAATAATTAGCAATTTATACTATTAACCAAAAAATCCAAAAATTTCCCCAAAAGTAATTTTTTATGTTATAATTTCAAAAATTATGTTCATTTTATCAAATAAAATTTCTAAATGATCCAAAAATTAACTATATTACATTTTCATGAAATGTGACAAAAATCCTTTCTAAAGAATGAAATTACTTTACCAAAAATTGATTGATTATTTAATAAATATTTATCAATAATTTATATTGATTAGAAAATTTATATATATATATATATCAAAGTATTTATTACTATTCATTTCAATCAAATTCATGGTTAGGTTATAGCAGTTATATATCGTGGCTCTTTTAATATCGATGTTGTGTGTTGAATACCTGATCAAACCTAATTTTATTTTATAAACAATTGGGGTGATACATTTTATGAGAATAATTATAAGGTTATGATGTTGAATTAGATATATTTTGGGACCTGAAGTATTTATTGAGTGTTTGGAGCATGTAATACATTTCCATAGTTGGATAATAATTTTTCCTTGGTTCACATGATGCGAGTCTTGATGGGTATCATAATCAAATGCCATTGTAGTAAAGAATTTTTGCTTATGTGTCATGAACAATGGTTTGAACCCTTTTTGTGAATAAGAGGAAGCTATATATAGGGATTTTAAATTTTTTCACTTGGTAAATATTATCTTTGGGTCTGGAGCCAACATAGCAGGGTTCTCTAAACAGTGAGGAACATCCCTTTTAGATTGTAGGAGATTAGGTATCCTAATGAGTATTGGATCAACATTTATTATTCATTTATTATGGTTGGGATTATGTATGTTCTAATCATTTTCCCACTTAAGAAATAGAAAACAAGCCTATGCAGGAATCTTTGAAAAATGATTTGAATATATTGAAGGTCATGACATGAATAGTAGATCCATGGGGTGATAGTTTCATGGTTTGGATAGAAGGACCACGCTTATCCTATAATACCAGTAAGATATGATATAGAATTTTCCTTGTTGGTAGCTAATTGGGGAGGGTTTTGGTACAATTCTAAAAATCATTCAACCTTATATTTTTTCTGATTTCACCATATAAATTGGTTAACATCCTACTGTGGTTGTGCAATATAGATGAGTCAAACTATACAATGACCATTTAGAATTATCTTTAAAAGATGGAGATTTTGGTGGTCCCACAATTGTGGACCTTGTCAAATATCTATTTAGGGGATATGGTCCATGACTTGTGGTATTTTCCCATCCCGTGAGTTAGGAAAACTCTCAAATGGAGATTGATTTTGAGTACAGAGGATATATAAAGAATTCCTAGAGAAGATGTATGTCTCCACTTCTTTAATTGATAAATATATACCAGATCTAATATCTATATGAATTAAATATTCTAATCCTTACATAGGATGTGGATCCTCAATCACGCTTAGAGATCGAACCTCTATGGGAAAAGGATGTGTGTATGAAATTGGGGTGTTTTCTCATAAGGTTGTATTGAGAGATTTTTTTATTATAAAGTCTTATTTGTATCATCATCTAGGATAAAAAGGGTAAGCTGGGGAGGATATAGTGACCTGTATTTTTCTTGGTTGATACTTAGCTTAATTTCATGTTTTTTGATTATCTAGATCTTTCCTAGGTAAAATAGTAAATCTAACCATGTATATGACTTCATGAAAATTAACTCATGGTTTATTTATCCTAGGATGTGGTGGTTTCCCATATGCTGAGGCAGTGTGGAAACGTGAGTGTCATAGAGCCTCAAAAATAAAATAATAAAAATATAATATTATTCATAAATGTAAGGACTGACATCCCTTCATCCCATTTTGATCATGGAGTAGACATCACTAAGAAAATGATGAATATAACCCACCATTGGAGTGAAGTAATGTGGGGAAATAGAACATATTCCAACAAAAAAATAATACAAAAGGCGGCATTCCCCAATTAAAGTTTTAGAAAAAATAATTTTGAACCTGATGTGAAACTCTTATCCTCAGTATGAGTATTAGTACCATTTTAGACATTAATAGATACGAATTTCCCCATATTCATCTAATCGGTGCTAGGTCTCACATAGAAAATAGTTGGCATGGTGTTGAACTCGCCAGATATTGGAGAAGTTAATCTGTAGGCATTTTCATCTATGACATCATCATCGTGGATATCTATCTCGAGTCATAGAGTATTAGAAGACACTAAGAAATTAGAAATTTATTTCCTAATTTCCATACTGATAGTTGAATCATCATAATTTACAGGACCCATGAGGTGTGTAAACAATCGCCTCTCTCCCATAAGCATAATGGTCAAAGAAATGTTAAAGTTTAAATCCCTCATGTGTATTCCCCTCCCATGATGAAGTCCCTGTCATCCAATTATGAGAACCCAGACCCCATATCACCCTATGAAATCATCTAGATAAGGAAGATTGGTGCCCTTCTATAATGGTACAAGAATGATAGTTTCATTCCCACAATGGGCATAGCCCACCATGACCTGGAGGATTTTGTGGTTTGTGGGCAGTGTCATACCCAAGGTCTATGCATGGATCCACTTCTCCCACTATAAAGAAAAACTATTTTGGGAGCCTCTCCTTAGAGAGCTCATATGGATCGATATCCTATGAAGATGGGGTAGGGGAAGCGAGAGTCACCCTGGCTACATCTAGTGCAAGAGATCATTGGAAGTGGGATCCCATCAGGCCTCATCAATGCCTCTAGAAACCAGTTCCTTGAGCTAAAGAACAGATGGTCTACACCTCTACATTGTCGACCTTGGACCGAACAACCTGACGCCAATGTTGGGTGCATGCTTAGGATAATTTCAATTAGATTGAATCATATTATGCTTATTTAGTTTCGTATTACACCATCGGATCACTCCAACAAATACCTTCTATAGTAGATATGGGACTAATTAGTGTCCGACCATAATCAAGACCTCAGCCACCCCATAGGAAGGTAGGGTTGAGTCCTTCATTCACTAGAACAAACAGAAACCGTTATGGTCCAAACCATAATGATGACTTCTTGTAGGGAGGCCATCCCTATATGGTCACTAGTCATTATGGAGGTCTTTCCTACTCTCACAACGAACATGGAGGTCATCCCCATCTTCCCATCATTGATCAAAGTGGAGTTCCTCCTTTTCTTGTCAAAATATAGCACAGAGGTCATCCCCAAGCCTATGGTTATTAATAATGAGGTGCACCCCATGTCACATACCATCAATTTGAAGTCCCTCCTCACATAATTTTGAGCTCCATCAATGTTCCTCCCCTATCCAACACCATTTAAAGAAGATCCCCCCACTTCGTTGATAGTAAACACGGAGGTCCTCCGTGTGTCCAATTTGATCAATACAACATTCCTCCTATTCCTACCACCACCAACCAGAAAAGAGGTCATCTCTATTCTATAGGCATCCAACATAGAGGTACTCCCTAGGTTTTCATAATATCAAGATAAGGCTCTCCCCACTCTAACACCCATCAACATGGAGGTCATCCTCATCCATCCATCAACCAATACATAGGTCCTCCCCATGCAAATGATTCCCAACACAGAGGTCCTACCCATGTCACACATGACATATGTGAAGGCCCTCCATGCACATAATATCACCGAAGTTGATGTACTACCTTATCACACCACCCACATGGAGGTTATGACCATGTTTCTGGGGAATCAAGCATAGGTTCATCCTATAATGTTTATGCCAAGATTAATGGTCATCCCTGATTTCATAGAACTCCAAAAAGTGGAAATACCCTCTCTAATGACAAATGATATAGAGGTCAACCCCATATCTCAACCAACTCAATAAAAGTTCATCCTCGCTCTAACACCAACTCTCATGGAGGTCCTCTCCTTACTAGTGATTTACCCTACCCTGAAGAACCTTCCCATGGTAGAATGGCGAACCATCGCCATCAAAGGAGGAACTCTAAGAAGAAACATGTTATTTTCAATCCAGTATACTTCTCATATTCTAAAGAGGAATGGGACTCAATAATGGATCCCTAACCCCAATCCTCTATATTAGAGTTTGGGGAAGGATCTTGGATTTTGATTTTCATCATCTCGTAATGTGAGATTAACTATCTCCCCAAATCCCATTGCATGTATATTCAGGTAGAGGAATATTTTTCTCCCTTACAAGGAATCACAATCTAGTCACCTCTATATAGGAAATTTAATTTTCTACCTCCACTCATGATCATGAATATTTTTCATGGATCTTTAAAGATGATTTCCACCCACTAGACTCACCACTGAAAGTTTCTTCCCATGCACATGAGGTAGTATTAAATAAACAATCCTATAGGGAAATGATAATGTGGTTGGTACCACCCTCAGATGATGACCCAACATATAGAAATCAATAATCCTATGTAGATTGTTCTCTATTATCTAGTCCACCACCACCCTAGTATACATTAGTGTCTTTTATAGTTTCTCATCTAGTGTTAGTTGACTTTTAGGGAAAAGAATATTCATATCCCACTTCTAAATACAGATTCTTGTGGGACACCCTCATAGTGAATAAATTTTCTGAGATGTTCTAGACGATATCTACTCACGACTTCTACATCCTAGAGTCCCTCACCTAGGGTGAGGTAATTTGTTTCTTCCAGGCCATCTTGGATATGTATTTCCATCTCTTCGGTCTTCAGTTGGTTATCTGAAGAGACATGTTAATTATGATGACATCGACCAAGAGTTCTGTATGGTTGATTTGGAATCACTCCCTGTGGCCCAACACCTTGAATCACTCTGTTACAATCAGGCCATTTAATAAATATGAATCTATAGCTTCATGTTGCTCAAAATAATTATTGAATATGTTTCCCAGTATGTGCAGATCTAGGGCTAGGGACAGAGTTCACCTATTCACTTAAATCCCATCATGCCCAAACCTACATATCCTAGTGATATTAAGGATATTCCACAGGTGTAGTCAAGGTGAGTATGGTGGATATTAATAAACTTAATGAGAAGTAATCCTAGGTAGATCATAGAAAAGTGAACATTCCACCGAGGTAGTGAAATATTTGGACGACACTCATATGGGAATCCTCACTCTCTAAAAAAGTCAGGAAAATTTCCTCATAGAAACATTCATATCATTTTCCTTTGTTTAGGACCCTATCAAGGGTAAATGACATGTTGGGACCACCAAACCCTCTGATAAACCAAATGTTGCATAAAAAATATAGGTTGATCCCACTACAACATCATTTCTCCAACGGAACGTGGATCAAAGAAGACTCATTAACAAGATACATGTAGAGTGTCTTATATAGAAATTTCAGGAAAATGGTAATCTTCAATAGGATCATATCCCTCCTCCATAGGGAAAATAAGGGAAGTAGGCGTAGCCACAACTAAACTTCATCCAGATACCCCCAATTGATATCTTCAATCCAACACATTCTTATAGATTGGAAACCAGATCCTATGAAATGTTACAATGGTATGGATTTTTGAATCTACTATAACATCATTATAACCTCCCTCATAATCGGGATCGAGCCACTCCTTCTGGTTCTACACCACTGGTCTCACTACCCACTCCATGATCCACTACATGAGTAGATGAGGCTTCCTATCATATTAATGACAATATCAAATCATTATCCATTATGAATCTCCACCATTACAGAAATATCCAACAAGAATATCTAATAGCTACTCTCACCACTCGCCTAGAATCCCTAGAGATGCGATAGATGGTGATACCACTTGATGGAAATACGTATCCAACTAGGGTTGAAGATATGAAAGTAACCTCAGGTTTTGATAATAATACATTCATCTCTTTAAAATATATGGGTAACCAACTACAGAATCTGTCCCACTTCATTTCAAGGTTCGAACACATTTTGGGAACTCCAGAGTAGTTGGAAGTAGCCAAACTTGGTTGTTTTGTGAAAAAATTGGATGGGGCTATGTTTATCGGGAACAACCATATTCCCATAGGGTCTATCACTACCTAGGAAGACCTTCACAGGTATTTTCTCTATCAGTTCAGCTCCACCACCCATAATAAAAATATTTTTCACCTCTTCAAGTACAAGAAATAGATTGATGAATGGGTTATATATTTCATCGATTGGTGGAAGGTCCTCATGTATTCACTTGACATGATGTTGACTCAATAGAAGTTATTAAATAGGTGTGTGGGGAATGTTATGAAAAACAAGTCCCCTACCTCATCACTCAAAAAATTCATGTGCGATTTTTGGATTTATTTGAAATGGATTAGTGACTAGAAGAATCATTGTACTATGTAAAGAAGGTGAAACTATTTCCTCCACCAGATCCTATAGGAAGAGACGCCAAGGTAGAGAATGTTTTCGTAAAATAGATAGAGGCCCCAAGAATCTACATTTTTTACTAGTAGAGACTCACCCATAGGCTATCAAAGGGAAAAAAATCAGGCATAGCCTTATTCAACGTATCTCCCACTAGAGAATCCACAGGAACCACCCTATCAAGAACTGTAACGTTGGATTGAAAATCAGGCCCCAACCCCTTCTAAAGCATAGGATCCTTGAGTCCCCTTCCTAGACAAAAGAATCTGTAACTACTCATTTTAGGATTCTTAGGTTCTCAATTATTTACGAAGTTCCATGGAGTAGGGAATTTTGAAGCTTCAAAATGCTGGAATCCCCAGGAAGTCGAGATCATTGATTTCCAAAACCACTTCCATTATCACATGATCCTCAGATGTACCATCCAGAAATGCTATTTTGTAATGAGTTTATCTAGGAAAAAGTGGATAATGGTGTAGTTAGATTAGATCCCACACTATAATATGTAACATGAATCTCTGCAAGGCCTGAGAGTGATATTAAACATGAAGGGAAGTAGGCTTCCAGGTGTAGGACTCAAAAGTATGATGACTAGTTTGATCTAAGAGAATTTGCTTGCACCCATGTTGTCATATATTCCCATATGAATTGTCCTGATACTCCTAATGTCTTTGTGCCTCATCTGGATACCTCTTCTACATCCACATCACAACCAGCTTCTTCTCAAGAGAGTAGACGTCGATGGTGCAAGGAAAAGAAAATCCATTGGCCAATGCTGAATCCATCTCACAACCTCAGAAATTTCATGCCTATAAAGATGGAAATTTTCCCTAGAGTCTATCCATCATTGGAAGAATCCTCTTTTGATGACTAGGAGTATTCCTCTGTGAATACCATCTAGATGGTGAGTCCATATATGATTTTTTATGATGAGTAGTATCTGAAAGGTCCTATTAGTTTCCCAGTTATACACCATCATCAACAGAACCAAGGATATCTGAATAATTATAATGCCTAATCCAGTACATCATGTCAAGTCATGAATTGTATTGAGACCATAAAATAGGTTCTACGTAGAGTTTATTAGGAACAATTATCTTATTATTTCTTGTTAGATTCACTGCCACCCCCAAACATCCCACTCGATCTGCAAGAACAGTCATGACCATTTCAGGATTGAACATGCCTAGTTGTGGCCAAGCCTTGGCCAGCCGATAGTCATCTAGGGGTGATTAGTGACGGTTTTTCAAGTGAGAAACATGTTATCACCAGCACTATCCAACATCTGTTGGTTTAACCCGTAGTACCCATCATCTTCCTTTCCAAGGAGAATCATCCTACTTATAGAAATTTGAACTTTCATAGAAGTATGGAATGCTTAATAATATATAAATAATTCTTAAAAATATATCTATTCTCAAGTACCGAAAACTATAATAAGATATGAATAAATCCCTCACAAAGGCCTTAAAAATCCCCCTCTTGTCTGAGGAGGAGGTATAATCTGTAGAGGCATTCCAATTTGAGTACACTGAGTGAGAAGAATATAAATCCATCATCTAATTCTTAGGGGAAGATTGATTCTATCCTGTATAGAATCACATCTACCCATTTTACATCATTGTCCAGTTCAATGGCATAGAATTTCCACACTATCTAGTTGACACTGGTTCCATGATCAATCTTATCCCAATCTGGACAGTCCTCAAGGTCAGACTGACTGATGAAGATTTGAGTCCCTCTAACCTAAAGACTTTTTGTTAAGATAAGACTGAGGAGAGGAAGTATAAAATAATCCACTTAAATACCTAGTTCAGAGGTCTAATTTCAATCACTAAGTTCAAGGTAATCTTGCAATATACCACCTAAAATGCACTGATTGGTAGTCATTGGCTTCAAATTCATGTAGAAATTCCTTCCTTATATCATCCATTTCTCAGGTACTCCCTCAACAGTTGAGTGGGAATGATCCAAGATGATGAATCTCCCTTTTCCTCTTATGAAGCTCATTGTCTATATTCAAACTATTACAAGAGAAAAGTAAAAATTGGTTTAGACCAATTAGGATGAGCATAATACCATTGTGGCTAACCCATGGACATACATGGCTGATGCTTTCACCCTCCAAATTCACTGGTAGGAGATCACAACACCATCCCTCAGAATCTTCATTGTCATATCCAAACAGAATGAAAGACGATTTTCCAAGTACAAGGAATGTCAAAATATTACCTCATAATCCTATATGGGATAGGATTGAGTGATACCTAATGTAGAGACCCGAAACTTGACGTACATGGACATTACATTACTTTTGCGGAATATTGAATACATAACAAAAACAGACACACAAGGACCGTAATAGTTTAGTGTCTTTGGAAACTTGGAACGTAATCCTCTAATCGTGGTGAAAGATCTTCAACATCTCCCATAAAGATCTTCCCCTTTTTTTCTTACCTAAAACTTTTCTTTATATCCTAGTAAAAGAAAACATAAAAAGGGTGAGCTCAAATGCTCAGTAAGGGTAAGCATGGATAAAATAAAACATACCATATACATTTGAACTTAAAAAAACATGAACATTAAAAATATTGAGCAACGACATAAAACATGGAAGTACATAAGGAATAGACCATAATGGAACATAAATCATGATAAAATAGAATGGGAATAAAACATGTAATTTTGGAATCCATTAAGAACATGTAATGATTTCCATAGTAGCCAAGTCATTGCTGCCAAGACCATCTTAGTGGAAAAAGTCCCTTTCTGAAACGAGTTCACTCCTCGTTTCAGTCCTGTTTTACTGAACCGATTTAACCTTCCGTTCCATCTATGTCTATCTCATGAGATATAAATCTTTACCCAGCATTGGAGGGAGATATAGGTCAAACCCATCTCATAATGAAATCATTCTTACTTGTGCCACAAAATAAACATACATCATTCATAATATCCCAATGAATAAAATGGCTTTCATAAACATTATCCCATCATCACATAATCCATATAAAAGAAATGGATTTCATTTCATAATAAGAAAAGTGAAACCATGTAAATCATAGATACATTACACTTGAAACATACAAATATGAAATAATTTCATCTTAGATGGAAAATGGTTTTGATAAAACACTTGAAATGAATTCTTGAGGAAAATATCCTTTCTTCTTCAAAATCAATTTCTTTTTACAAAATGTCATGAAATTTCAAAAGAAAGTTATTTTTTTGAAAATAGTCATGAATTCTTTTAGAGGAACTTCATGAAAATAAGGCTTTATAAAACCGTAAAAATCTGTTCATGCCGTAAAAGTTAAAAAATCATTATTTTCGTACTTTTGACGGAAAAGTCAAAAAGTACCACGTAACGTAAACAAAAGAATGATTCCATAAATACCATGTTGTAAAAGTCAAAAATGGGTAAAAATGACTTTAAACATACATGAAAACAATTTTATAAAACATGGACATGGATGATAGAAATAACCCCAGTAAATACTTACGAATATGCACTCCCGGATAAAAATGAGATTTGAAAAATTATCCCTTACCTTAGGTCCAATTTACTTCCTAAGTGTCTGAACCTCTTGTATAATGATTTAAATAATGTTATTTACTTATTCCAGAATCAAAATAATTGTTATGATATCATATATGGTTCACTTATGACATTATTTTACCCGTTCTTTTCTAAATTCCATGTTAAAGAGCGTTTTGGGTAAAATTGTTTCATTTGTCGTCCGTGTTTTGACTTGTAATTATTCATATGATTACTTATATCATGATTACTAAATTACAGAATATAAAACATGATTTATATATAATATATATTCAGAATATAAATATATATAATAAATCAGTAAATGTAAAGAAATACACCGTTCATAGAGACAGTAGGTCGTACGTACGCATGAATGCTGTTTTCGTTTCCTTATTGAGTTGAATGGAATTAAGTAGATGACATACATATATATACACATAAATCCAGTATCATTATTATTTCATATATTTCATGATTACTTATTATATATACTTTATAATCATTCATGAATGGTTAACGTGGAGAATGAATCTCATCGCGTCGTGGAGACGGTAGTCCGTACGTACGCAGGAGCGATGATATCGTTCTCATGATTGTGGGACTGTATTGGAGTGTATGTATACTATTTCAGAATCAATATCACTTTAAAATAATCATATATAGTTATTATTTACACCATTATACCCATCCAAGTAAGGTGGTGGTGGAAAATAGATTACACCACGGCGTAGAGACGGTATTCCGTACGTACGCACGCGCGGTGATTTCGTTTTCCGTAGGATGGATAGATGGTGAAATAGGGTTGTTTCATACTTATAATAACATATATGTATATGAGTGATACGGATGATATTAATCCCTGATGAAACAACCTAAGAAGAAGAAGTGGAAGAAGAAATAAAGTTGAAAGAATCGGTAACGGACATTACCTCTTCTTTGAAGCGGCTCTTTGAGTCCTCTTCTTAGGGCACTAAAATTGGTCTTTGAAGAAGACCAGGACCACTAGGATGTTTCTGGGGAAGTGCGGAAGTGAAATGGGCAGGGGTTGGCCGATCTTTAAGGCTTAAAGTGGTGTGAGGAAGAGGGGGAGGAGGTGCCCTTTTAGAAGGGAGGAGAGGGGCACCTTTGGAATAACTAAAAATATTATTTTATTATAAATCCAAATTCAGTTTTAAATAGCTCCAAATTGATTTATTTCAAATCTAATGTGGGGATGGGTCGAACGCCTCTCATCTAATAGAATTTAGAATGTTTAGGTCATTGTACTAACCTTATCTTTTATTTTTAACTCTTAGTTAATTAGATTGACATTTACCATGTCACTTTGTATTTTTATATTATATAGTTAATAAACATACCATATACTTCCAAGCGACCCCCAAGTGGTCCATTAATGATACACCTATCATGATATAAGTATCTTGGATGAACCTTAGATTTTTAGGAATAAAATAACAATCAATAATATAATATTTGTTTTAAATATTATTTTATGTCAATTTTGACACTATTCAATAGTTGATTTTTGTGAAACTCATAACAGAATGATTACTTCGAAACAAGTTAATTACATCAATCCTAAAATTCAATATTAACCTAGAAAATTAGTGTAATTCATAAAAAGTCTGAAATTATATTTTTTTGTGTATTTATAATGTCAATTATTCTATTTTTTCACTATTATGGTAATTACTGCATCATCATTGTGTCATAAATAAATTAATTTATTTAATGTCAAAAAATTATAAATAAAATATCATTATTTATGAAATATTATTATATTTCTAATGAATAATTAAAATCTAATTTATCTTATGTATAACCCTATATTAAAAATTAGTTAGTAAATAAAATTTGATTTTAACTCTTTTAACTCTTCCTTGAATTAAATAATAATAAATGTCCTAATCTAATCCAAGTGGGCCTAAATGGTCATATTATATTAGTAAGGTTATTTGCGGTCAAATTAATCTTATCCAATAGAATTAGGACATGTGTCATGGTAATAATAATATCATTTTTACCCTTAATTACCCTATTTACTTTTAACGGTGGTAAAAAAGTAAAAAGTTACTATTCACCAAAAATAATTTTCATCTCATTGAACCACATTTTACTTACTGACATCAACTGTGTCTCTCGGATTTTTGAAATTTCACTCACAGAAGCGGTAAAATTATGTTTTTTGAAAAATTCATTTTTTTAACTACCACTTACTGGTTTCACTATTCATCAAAAAATGAATGTTTCCAGAAAAATACCAAAAATTAGGCCTAAGAAATATTTGATATTTTGAACTCAAAAATGATGTCTATTTTACCAAATTCAAAAAACATCAGCTGAATTTATTAATTTAAAATTTAATTCCCGTCGTCAACACAAATAGCATGTTCTTAAGAGATAATAACTATTAAAAGATTGACACTTGTTTATGTCTGGTTTAAATGTGAAATTGCATCCAATGACCAAAATTGTATTAAATTGTAAAAATATATTCTAAATATAATTTAAAACCACTAAAAATAATAATTTATCACAATTAATTATTTCGATTAAAAAAAGTTTTTTTTAATTAAAATTTAGTAATTTTCACTATTCATCAGAATATGAAAGTTATCTGAAAAGTACCAAAATTTCACCCTAATCTATTTTTGATATTCCGAATCCAAAAATGAAGTCCATTTTGAAAAAAAATTACAAAATTTAAAAAAGTGGTTATTACTATTCATAACAGCTAGTTTTAATAATATTTTAATAGCATATCGTTGTTTAGCAAAACTCGGTATTGCGTACAACACACGCTATCGTGGAAGGTCGCGCTTTCATGTAATGCAAGCCAAGTCAGGGATAAGTGTTGTGCAAGCTCCTTTTGGTGTAGCATACAACACAAGACATTAATGAATTTAAAAACAATATTTTTCGTAAAATCTTGGGGTGTTACATTCTACCCCCCTTAAAATGATTTTCGCCTTCGAAATTCGTCGGGGTTATAAATGGTTTACTACTCGAATGTTTCTTTAATAGAAACCCACATCGTAAAAAGTAATACCAAAACTTGGCTTTAAAAACTAAAGTATGAAATGTAATGGCTACCCAAATTAACTCATCACTGGGTTTCCACGTAGGAGAACATTGGTGAAAATATGGATATGGAAGAAAAATCTAACCATCACGTTCTGATGGAGAGTGGTAGAGAACATGGCTATGAAAAATCCATCAATCATAAAGCCATAAATTTGTGATGATCTATGGTACCATTTGATTCATCGGATATAAGAGCACTAGGACAACATTTTTGGTTTTCAAAATCATTTCCCTAAAGTTGAAGAATTTTAATTAGAATAAATACTTACTTTATTTTGGTACAATCTCACTATTGTTCGTGCTTTGAAAAATTTCCACTTCATCTCTTAAAGAAATGAAGTTGAATTTGTTATTCATGAAGTGTTAATAGATCATGTGATAGAATGATCGGTCATTCCATCTCTTTCAAACAAAAGGTTAGAAAAAGTAATAAGTCCATCTTATGGTTAGATTAATCGTATATGGTTCCAAAAATGAACTTATACTTCATATATCATACCGCTTAATAAAATAAAACTAGTTTCTACTAACCAGGGACTTCCTGTAGGCCAGTGGTAGGTGATGAAGGCCAATTGCACTATTGTTGTGGGTTCGATTCCAGCAGCTTTGTCCGACGCGATGGGCTGTCGCCCATCCGGGAGGTTTTCCTTTTTCTAAAACTACATTACTATAACATCCCATCAATAATATCGAAAAAACTTCTATCCTTAAACAATACTAACTTACGTCCAACATAATCCATTATAATCTTTAGGCTTATCCATAATACTTCAGTCCACTCTCATAATATAGTGAAAATGATTACCAGAGATTTAATACCATCATTGATCCCCATATATCATAAGATATGTCTTGTTGGTCACATTCCAAACATTTGAAGGCCTTAATCATGTATTCTCTTGAAAAATGAATACCCATTGAACCTTAGTGAAAACATGAATGCAGTTAAAAGTAAATAATTTCCACATACCAAAATCCTCAAAATTCTATATACTGAAACCACGATATCACTTAGTCATTATATCAATCATGAGCTCATGAATACAATCAAGCATCTCATTATCTTCTTATTCCTTCATTATGCGCATATCATCTACTTTCCAAAAATATCTGAATAACATTTCATGGTTACTGGTACCATTAATCATAAACTTTCAAAACTTAAGGAAATACAACAGTGTAACAATCCATAGATATCTCTTTATTCCATAGTACCATGAGATTACTTATACAACATTACACTTGATAAACATGTAATCATTCCACTACCTTCTTAAACCATCGACTAAACTTCAACAATTATTTCATCTCACATATCATTTGTAGTCTCTTCATCATCATCAACATAAATATTACCCATACGACCATATTGATTCTCTTCATGAGACTTTACCTTAGGGCATTGGTTTGCATAATGCCCGTATATTCCACATTTAAAGCATTTAACCATTGTTGGTGTTGTAGTAATACCATTATCCTCATCCATGGTGTTAACTGAACCTTTTCCTTTGCACTTGCTAGATTTATTTTCTTCTTTTCCACACCCAAAGCATCTTCCAGTTCTTTTGAAACATTCTCCTTGATGCCTCTTCCCACATGATTTACATAGGGGAAATTGAACTTTCTTTCCACTAGGATCTTCATGAAACTCCATATTTCTCTTATTTTCCGAGTCAGGAAACTTACCAAATTTTACTTTATTGATCATATTACGAGATTGCTGATTTGGCATAATAATGATGCTTGGACTTCCAAATCCAGTTTCATTTGGTTTCTCATGAATAATATTATTCCATTTTCCGTTATATACTCCATTATTGTGAATCATCCTGTTTCCAGCCATTTTCTAAAACCCAAAAGGAATAGCGTGAGAGGAAAAAATCATGCTAGGGAAAATAACATAGTAAAGGAAAAGCACCCTGAATATATAACATCTTAGTTTAAATTCTATGATTGTTACCATAGTTATAGGACTATATCCTATACGTATACATATCCTTATGGACATCCCTAGACATACCTTAGAAATATCTCTAGGGATCTCACTAATGTTTTCGCATCTTAGTTTCCAATGTTTGACAAAACCTTTCCTCTGATACCAACTGTAGAGACCCGAAACGTGACGTACATGGACATTACATTACTTTTGAGGAATACTTAATACATAACAAAAATAGACACAGAAGGACCGTAATAGTTTAGTGTCTTTGGAAACTTGGAACGTAATCCTATAATCGTGGCGAAAGATCTTCAACATCTCCCATAAAGATCTTCCCCTTTTTTTCATACCTAAAACCTTTCTTTATATCCTGGGAAAAGAAAACATAAAAAGGGTGATCTCAAATGCTCGATAAGGGTAAGCATGGATAAAATAAAACATAAAATATACATTTGAACATAAAAAAACATGAACATTAAAAATCTTGAGCAACGACATAAAACATGGAAGTACATAAGGCATAGACCATAGTGGAACATAAATCATGATAAAATAGAATGGTAATAAAACATGTAATTGTGGCATCAATTAAGCACATGTAATGATTTCCATAGTAGCCAAGGCAT
Organism: Viscum album; assembly: GCA_963277665.1. NCBI lineage: Eukaryota > Viridiplantae > Streptophyta > Magnoliopsida > Santalales > Viscaceae > Viscum > Viscum album. The sequence goes on from OY728163.1 coordinate 35,706,343, forward strand.
TGCTAACAATACCATCTTAGTGGACAATGTCCCTTTTTTAATCGAGTTCACTCCTCGTTTCAGTCCTGTTTTACTGAACCTGTTTAACCTGCCGTTCCAGCCATGTCTATATCATGAGATATAAATCTTTACCCAATGCATTGGAGGGAGATATAGGTCCCAACCATCTCATAATGAAATCATTATTACTTGTGACACAAAATAAACATACATCATTCATAATAACCCAACGAATAAAATGGGTTTCATAAACATCACCTCATCATCACATAATCCATATAAAAGAAATAGATATCATTTAATAATAAGAAAAGTGAAACCTTGTAAATCATAGAGACATTACACTTGAAACATACACATATGAAATAATTTCATCTTAGAAGGAAAATGGTTTTGATAAAACACTTGAAATGAATTCTTGAGGAAAATATCCTTTCTTCTTCAAAATCAATTTCTTTTCACAAAACATCATGCAATTTTAAAATAAAGAGATTTTGTTGGAAATATGAATGAAATCTTTTTTAGGAAGGTTCATGAAAATAAGGCTTTATAAAATCGTAAAAATCAATTCGTGCTGTATAAGTTAAAAAACATTCTTTTCATACTTTTGCCGGAAAAGTCAAAAAGTACCCCGTAACGTACAAAAAGAATGATTCCTTACATACCATGTATTAAAAGTAAAAAATTGGTAAAAATGACTTTAAACATACATGAAAACACTTTTATAAAACATGGACATGGACTATAGAAATAACCCCATTAAATACTTACGAATATGCAATCTCAGATAAAAATGAGATTTGCAAAATTATACCTTACCTTAGGTCCGATTTGCTTCGTAAGTGTCCGAAACTCCTGTATAATGATTTAAATAATGTCATTTAATTATTACAGAATCATACTCATTGTTATGATATCATATATGGTTCACTTATGACTTTATTTTACCTGTTCATTTGTAAATTCCATGTTAAAGAGCATATTGGGTAAAATTGTATCATTTTTCGTCCGTGTTTTGACTTGTAATTATTCATATGATTACTTAGATCATGATTAATTAATTCCAGAATATATAACATTATTTATATATAATATATATTCAGAATATACATATATATAATAAATCAGTAAATGGAAAGAAATACACTGTTCATGGAGATGGTAGTCCATACGTACGAATGAACGCTGTTTTCGTTTCCTTATTGAGTTGAATGGAATTAAGAATATGACATACATATATATACACATAAATCCAGTATCAATATTATGTCATATATTTCATGATTAATTATTATATATAATTCATAATCATTAATGAATGGTTAACGTGCAGAATGAATCTTATCGCGTCGTGGAGACGGTAGTCCGTACGTACGCACGAGCGATGACATATTTCTCATGATCGTGGGACTATATTGGAGTGTATGTATACTATTTAAGAATAAATATCACTTTAAAATAATTATATATAGTTATTATTTACACCATTATACCCATCCAAGTAAGGTGGTGGTGGAAAATAGATTACACCACGACGTGGAGACGGTACTCCGTACGTACGCACGCGCGGCGATTTCGTTTTCCGTAGGATGAATAGATAGTGAAATAGAATTGTTTCATAAATATAATATCATATCAGTATATTATTTATACTGATGTTATTACATCATAATTAAACAACCTAAGAAGAAGAAGTGGAAGAAGAAATAAAGTTGAAAGAATCGGTAACGGACATTACCTCTTCTTTGAAGCGGCTCTTTGAGTCCTCTTCTTAGGGCGCTAAAATTGGTCTTTGAAGATGACCAGGACCTCTAGGATGTTTCTCGGAAAGTGGGTAACTGAAATGGGCAGGGTTTTGCTGAGATTGAAGGCTCAATGTTGTGTGAGGAAGAGGGGGAAGAGGTGCCCTTTTATAAGGGAGGAGAGGGGCACCTTTGGAATAACTAAAAATATTATTTTATTATAAAGCCAAATTCGGTTTTAAATAGCTCCAATGTGATTTATTTCGAAGCTAAGGTGGGTATGGGTCGAAATACTTTCATCCAATAGAATTTAGACAAGTTTAGGTCATTATAATATCCTTATCTTTTAGTTTTAACTCTTAGTTAGTTAGATTGACATTTACCATGTCACTTTGTATTTTTATATTATATAGTTAATAAACTTAACATAAACATCCAAGAGACCCCCAAGTGTTCCATTCATGATACACCTATCATGATATAAGTATCTTGGCCGAGCCATATATTTTTAGGAATAAAATAACATTCAACAATGCAATATTTGTTTTAAACATTATTTTATGTCAATTTTGACACTATTCAATAGTTGATTTTTATGAAACTCTTAACAGAATGATTACTTCGACCAAAGTTAATTAAATCAATCCTAACATTCCATATTAACCTATAAAATTAGTGTAATTCATAAAAAGTCTGAAATAATATTTATTTGGGTATTTATAATATAAATTATTCTAATTTTTTACTATTATGGTAATTACTGCATCATCATTGTGTCATAAATAAATTAATTTATTTAATGTCTAAAAATTATAAATAAACTATCATTATGTAGGAAATATTATTATCTTTCTAATTAATATTTACAATCGAATTTATCTTATATATAAACCAATATTAAAAATGGTTTAGTAAATAAACTTTGATTTTAACTCTTTTAACTCTTCTTTAAATAAAATAATAATAAATGTCCTAATATAATCCAAGTGGGTATAAATGGTAATATTTTACTCCTAAGGTTGTTTGTGGTCGAATTACTCTTATCCAATAGAATTAGGACATGTGTCAGGGTAATAATAATATCATTTTTACCCTTAATTACCCTATTTACTTTTAACTGTGGTAAAAAAAGTAAAAAGTCACTATACACCAAAAATTATTTTCATATCATTGAACCACATTTTACTTACTGACATCAACCGTGTCTCTCAAATTTTTGAAATTCCACTCACAGAAGCGGAAAAATTATGTTTTATGAAAAATTCATTTTTTTAACTATCATTTTCAGAAAAATACCAAAAATTTGGCCTAAGCTATATTTGATATTATGAACTCAAAAATGATGTCTATTTTACCAAATTCAAAACATATCAGTTTCATTAATTAATTTAAAAATTAATTCTCGTCGTCAACACAAATAGCATGTTCTTAAGAGATAATAACTATCAAAAGATTGACACTTGTTTATGTCTGGTTTAAATGTGAAATTACATCCAATGACCAACATTGTATTAAGTTGTAAAAATATATTCTAAATATTCTTTAAAACCACTAAAAATTATAATTTATCACTATTAATTATTTCGATTAAAAAAGTTTTTTTTAATTAAAATTTAGTAATTTTCACTATTCATCGGAATATGAAAGTTATCTGAAAAGTACCAAAATTTCACCCTAAGCTAATTTCGATATTCCGAATCCAAAAATGAAGTCCATTTTGAAAAAAAAAATTACAAAATTTCAAAAAGTTGTTATTACTATTCATAACGGCTAGTTTTAATAATATTTTAATAGCATATCGTTGTTTAGCGAAACTCGGTATTGCGTACAACACACGCTATCGTGGAAGGTCACGCTTATGTGTAATGCAAGCCAAGTCATGGATGCAAGGTGTGCAAGCTCCTTTTGGTGTATCGTACAACACAAGACATTAATGAAATTAAAAAGAATATTTTTCGTAAAATCTTGGGGTGTTACACCTAAGCCCCTTTCCCATGTAAGGTATTTGGATGTTCTCCATATGGATACAATTATATTCCATACATTCATATTATGTCGAGCTAGGTTGAACTGAAATATACCAATTCGCCTCCACTTCTTTGACGTCATCAAGAGTGGTCCCCTTAGCCAATGTCCTGATTGGATCAGATCAACGTCCTTTGTCACCATGGTTTCAACAGTGCAAGAATATCCCATTAAGGATTTTGTATCCACCCAAGTAGCCACAAACGCTTCACCAGATTCAGAATCAATTATTTCGAGTGAACCATATCCTCCTACAAATTCATATATCTTAGAATATGAAGAGGACTTGAAATATTCTCCTCCTGAATTTGAAGATTGATTATCCACCATCATTGATCAGTTGGTTCAAGTGAATCATGGAACTATGATAGATACCCAGTCAATGCGGATTAGTGTATCCATGTCTAGAGAGAAACAACAGTATTTTGTGAATTTCCTATAGCAACATCACAATTTATTTTATTTGAGCTACGGCGAGATTTCTAGACTAGACCCACAAGTCATTGTCTACCATATTGGCCTCCCGATAAGTCATCATGGGTTTATGTGTCCTCATAGAAAGATTCACCCCTCTCATGGTGCCATGGATGAGCATTAAGGTGATAATATTATAAAAAAAACATTATCAAGATGGTTTAGTACCCCATATGGTTATCGGGCATCATTCCTATCAGGAAGAAGAACATACATATCAAATTTGCATCAACATCTGGGATCTCAATTGCTACTGTCTGAAGGATGATTTTTCTCTTCCAATGATAGAACTGTTGATCCATGCTACCAATGGGTTCTATTGTTTCTCTTACATGGATGGCTATTATGGGTATAGTCAGATCTAAATGTCCTCCAAAGATGAAGAGTCTTTAACCTTTTGGGAACCAAAAGGAACTTTTCACTATCAAGTAATTACCTTCGGTTTGAAGAATGTTAGAGCCAGCTATCAGCCTTTCATACCCCGCATATTCAAACTGATCCTTTGTAAAATAGAGTAATTCTATGTGGATGACATGCTAGTCAAATCACTCTAGGATCAAGACCATATCAGAGATCTTGAGAAACTATTTGACATCCTCTACTCCTGCCATCTGAGTTGAACCCCATGAAGTATGCATTTGGGTTTACCTATTGTATATTTTCCAACATCATCATCAAATACATAGGCATCAATATGTACCCATAGAAGATAAAGTAAATACACCAAATTTTTCACCCATGCAACCTCTGGGAGCTCAGATGTCTTCAAGAAAATTTATCCTATATACACTAATTCATTATGAATCTGGACATAAAGTGTATTCCCTTTTCTAGAGTCATGAAAATTTTTTATGTCTACCAGTGGGATGGAGAGTTCTAGATCACATTTGAGGAGATTTAGTAGTATTTTCTACAGATTTAGATTTTGATAACACCATTATCCTGGAAGATGTTGGTCCTCTATGTGACCACCCTAGAATAATCCCTCTGTTCCCATATTACCTTGAAAATTAAAAAATGGGTAGAGAATAGATTATACTATCTTAGTCACATGATTCAGGACATGGAGTCCAAATAATGTTCAATCAAGAAGTGTAACTTCATGTTAGTTTTTATAGTGCAGAAGTTGTAGAACTATCTAAATCCTCATGAGATACATCTAGTATCCTAAGTGGATCCACTAAACCACATCCTAAATTTAACAATTCTAATAGGCCTTCATGATTACTGAGTGATGATCCTTCCCCAACTCAATTTCACGTTCTTACTAAAAACATATGTCAAGGATCAGACATTGGAAGACATTCTTGATGCTCATCCATACCCTACAGAGTAGTTCATGGTTATTGATTTCCTAGATGAGGCAATACTCAAGGTGGACCCTACTATGCTATGTAGGAAGATTGAATTCGATGGTTCCCCCTAGAGTCTACTCGGTATGAGGCTCAATGATCCCAGACTCAACAAACTAGGCCTGGGGATTGTCTTCATCACCCCCACACATGTTGTCCTGGCATATTTATTGTTTCTATGTAAGGTTGCACCAACAATGGGGTAGAGTATTAGGATCTCATTACAGGTCTCGAACTAGATCTCAAGATTGATGTTCCCCAACTTTATGTGAAGGGATACTCTAAGATATTCATCAAATCAATGGTGATTATACTATCAGTAATCTGGAGTTGGATCCATTACTGAAGTGAAATTTCCAGGTGATGGCCCAGTTCCCTTCTTGACCTGAGGTCATCCATTTTCCTCGATCACAGAATGTCTAATACAATGCCTTGTAAAATATATTTTTATGACTTGTAGATCCCAAGAACGATGATCTATTCATCCATGTGTCACATTGAATGTTCATCAATCCTTTCACTCTAGATAATCATGACAACCAGCAGGTAAACCACTTGACTTCTAGTGCTTCCATTTAAGGACCTACAAATCAGACCATACTAGTAGGGATATCTAATTAGAGTAATACCTTTGTTGAGTATCGCTATCTTGGTGTTCTCCCACCACCCAGAGCTGATCCCGAACAAATCTATCAGTGTGAAGTACCGTTCACAGTCTAGAGCAGTCCCAACCATTGGAAGACTCACTGCAAATGTGGGTTTTATAAAATTATATTATGTTTAATTCAAGGATATTTTATTACCTAGGTTATGAAAAAATTTAATGTTGGATATTTTGGTGATCATCAATCAGGGTTGAGGTTTTACCTCCAAATTCATATGTTAGGATACATCTGGCCCAACATAGTCTATAACTTTATTATGTTCTCCATGATATTCCATTCATGTTTGGTCCATGACAACTTCATGAATATACCTTCATATCCCCTCCATGCTAACATGTACTCTTGGACCTTTGAGGTATAGGGAATTGATGTCTTGAGACTATATCCACCAGCAATAGATAGCCAATGCTGGTTCATTCTAACAAAAATAGATTTCTCTTCTAATTATGAAGAATTGATTCCACTCAAGGAATTCAAGGCTTGGTCTATTGTTATGTTCATGATATCCAGCATCATCCATTGATTTGGATTCCCTCACATTGTTCTCATCAATAAAGGAAAAAACTTATAAGTGATTGAGTTGATGAAGTTTTATGGAAAGTACAACATCTAGTCAAATCATACATCTCGCTACCATGCGCATTAAAATGGTTAGAACAAGGAATTAAACAAGAGGCTCTCCATCATTCTACAGAAGATGGTATTCCAGAATAAGAAAAGTTGGTTGGACATGCTCCCCAAATCCCTCTGGGATAGTCATATGATGACTCAAAAATCTATCCAGGTGACTCTATAATCCCTAATATATATAACAGAGGTAGTCTGGTCTATTGAGATTCATTTTCTATCATTCTGAATAACTATATATAACTAGAAGACATATGACATGATGTCCAACGTCCTTCTAACTAAACTAGAATCCTCTAATAATAATAGGCTCCAAGACAGGAACAATCTAAAGAGGTATTAGAACTAGATATCAAGATATTTCAACAAGAAATTTCGTGTCCACTCCTTCCTTATAGGTGACAAAGTACTCGGTCTATGGACGCTAATAATAAATAGTAGAAAGCCAATAAATATTGAGCCCAAATGGTAATGGCCTTCGATACCACTACCTTCAAAAGGGGTGTTCCAATTTATAAATTCAAATCTCCCTTCAAAACCAATTAACCAGGTAGATATTGGAATATGGGGTCAAACCCATGCAGAGAAATAATAAGAAATATAGAAGTGAAAATAAGAAGAATCTCGGTTGGTTGTTCTGACAGATGGGGTGATAGGAACAATCAACTAAGTGAAACTCTTTGTGAAAATAAATAAAATTAAAATGAATGAATAACAGAATAGATGGAGGACAGGCATGTCAGGGTTACAATCCAATTAGGTTTTATTGTAAATTTTTTTATTTATTAATTAGATAAAAAATGAAAATATCTTGCGACATGGATTCAATTCTATCATAGCTCCATGGTTGGATAACTATTGAATTTGTATTTAAAAGAGAATTCCCTGGTCCGGTAATTGAACATTAAAATACACATTAATACCATGCACCTAAAATAGTGGCAACGGGTTCCCCCAATGGTTATGTGTTCATCCTCTGCAACTCCTTTAGTGTTCTCCATTGGTATCTTTCTTGCTATAATACAACACCAATGGTGATTTTGAAATGATGTTTATGAAAGGAATTGTAAAAGGAAATTAATAATAAAATTAACACATCTTAATTTAAATCATAAAAAACCAAAATCATTTTTAAACCCGAACAATAGTAACAATACCCTCTTATGAACATGGTCGTAGTGTGAGGATTGAGCCAAAACTCAATCCCTACCTGGGACATGAGAGGAATATTGGGAAGGGAAGAGTTACATTAAGAAAATAAAAAATAGAAAATAGAAAATAGAAATGGATTTGGGGGAGGTACAATGGAATATTGGAAGCACCTCCCCCTATATGTGGAACATGAATTCAGATGTATGCCTTCATATTTATAGAAAAACAGTTTACACAGGGTGTAAAATAATATACATGGTGTTTAGTTTTCTCAACTACTTTTTTATTCCATTTCTCCATTGGTAGGATATTTGTGAAGCACTCCTTGACTTTGAATGCATTATTGGTATATTAGTGGGGGTACATGGCTTGTAGTGTCGTCCGATAAGGCATTTAGTATTGACTTTATCCACCAACCACACTTAGAAGGGTGGAAATGGCATTTGAATGGGTAGTACATGACAGGTGATCTCTGGAAAACCACATGGGAGTGTAGTCAGTCTAATCAAACTATGGCTAGGAAATATTACAGGATGTGAATTTATAAATTACACACCATATATATTTGAACTTTTGTTTTGATCTTTCCTGATTTTTGAATTTTTCTAGAAAATACCGGAAAAGTACAATGAACACCAAAATAAATAATTTTATAAAAACATATATCTTCTGAATAGAATGTATGCAAATGTATACATATTTCAGGAACATTAAACTCCTCACCCTTAGTCATTCTCTTTACCTAAAGAAAAATATCAACATCTAATTAATAGAATCCATACTCTTAAAAGGGAATTATTAAACTAATTAGGCTTATAAATACTATAGACATAGAAAAAATTTTTAAAAGGAACAAAAAAATATTCAATTTAAAAGATACTTTAACAATTCCTCCTATATAATTCAATAATATATTGTTTATCCTATTCTTTTTACATTATTGAACATTTCATAAATACAAACGCCACTTGTTGATTTTTCTCATAGGAAAATATCCCGCTTGTCACTCAAGATAATTTAATCTGATTTATGCTCAATATTATGTATATTCACTCTATACATAGGCTTGCAAGTATTCTAATTCTCTAATTATGAAATCATGTCCCAAAAAATCTTGAAGTCTTTCAATAAGTTTTAAATGATTCTGAGGATTTGGCTAGGTAGTTAATTATGTGAAAAATATTCTTAGAGGGTTGAAAAAGGAGTTTCAATTCATAAATAACAATGCATGATATTCAATAATAAATCTCAATGAAATGTAAATCCTCAATAAGATCTCCCAATGTGTGTCATTACCATGATAGTCCCTTTCCAACATGGGTCCATAAACTATCAATTAAGTGTGATGAATGTATCTGGTCCCTTTTATGAATTTCATTCAACCATAAAAAGAAAAACTAAGAATATAATGAATACGAGTGTAAACCATTATGTACAAATGAACAAGAAGCACTCTCCCCCATACATAATATCATGGTTTCTAACTAGAATTTAAAATGAATTGACAAACTCCCTTTCATAAGATCAAATTAATAATGATGAAAAATTATCAAAGAATTAGTGTAGGAAGGATTAATAGGCTTGTAATGTGGCTTCATATCAAGTCAGTTCATGGTTTACAAGGCTTTTAGGATGGTCAAATGTAGGGTAGACCTCCAGGTCAAAGGGGATGAAAAAAATAAAATGAATCAATAATTTTAATTTGATTTAAAATCACATTGTCTTGAAGAGAAAAATCACATGTTCTAATAGTTATTCATATCCCAATAATTTGTCAAGAAAGTGGATATAATAAATAATATGAAAAATGGATTATATTACCTCTCAAAAATAAAGAAAAAATGTCCAATCAGGACATGAAATAGATATAAATTAGTAGTCTAATAAATTTAAATGTCCAAAATTATAAATACATAATCACACTATACCAACAATCAATTTAAAACACTTTTAAATTTAAAATAAACATGTGAATTCTAAAAGTATAAACTTTTTATTTATTATATATAATTATATTTAATCATAAATTTTACACATTTAATATTATATCAAATATCATTGATGTCTACTGGACCAGTTTAAGTGTGACGACTAGTATATTCAGAGACTCTCCCCCACACATAATATTTCACATGGTCCACCAAGTTCAACACTAAGGAATAGAAGAGGATGCATGGAGACACTAGTAGGCCAGAACAAGGGGAAGCAGTGAAACAAATAATGCAAAAATAAAAATGAAAATAGACTCTAAAATAATACCAACCTTGTGGAGATCTAAATAATTAGGTAATTAGTTGAATAGATATGTCATATCTCTCTAGATTACTTATGAAAGTCAAGGAAGTTGAAAAATAAATTTGCATGCACATACACCATCATATCACAAGTAGAGAACAAAAAGATATATATATATATATATATATATAATAAAACCTGTGTAAGAAAACTAGTCATGTGGTTACATCAGATAATGCATCATCTATAACAAGGGGATCCATTGGAGTAAGACCATTTATAGAGGAAGAGGGAGGCTCGAGCTCTGTGCTCTGTTTAGTGGTTGCATCTGGTACATCCATCGTGGCTGCAGATGTAACGGCAGCTAGAGTCATGGGATCGGTACGCTGTGTGGGAGTCATGACAGGAAATTCATGGATGTTAGTAGGAGTAATGAAATATAGCACATGAGTATATAAGATAATGGAATCTATGGCATGAGTTTTCAATGAGGGTTGTACTGCTGAATGTGGAGGAGTTAGAGGGGAAGGTTACGAGGATAACTGAATTCAGTGACGTTAATGAAGGGGGACCAATAGCTATTCGATCCATGACTATGACCACACCATGTAAGTCTAGAGGTTCTCATGAATGTCCAAATAGTGTTCTATCATGGCCATGCATACGGAAAAGTGGGGTTAAGTCATGGGTGTGGGTGAAGGTGGGGAAGTGGGTGGTCCTTAAAAAGAAGGGATGATGGAGGAAGAATGAAGGGAGGAAGAAGCAATGTGGGGAAAATAAGGAACATCCAATGGTGGATTTTTTGGGAATGGATCAAAAACACTGGTGGTGAATGGTGTGTCATCTCTCTCCACTGCAGGATTTGGGCCATCCTGCAGAAGCACAAAGTCACTGCCCTGATGTGTGACCATCCTAATGTGAATAATCATGACAAAGTGCATAAAATAGAGAGATTCTAAGTGACCATGAGGGATAGAGGCCACAAACATCCCCATGTAGTGTGCCAACCTAGTGGCATAGAAGTGGCCATCTAGGTTTCCCTATTGGTCTTGGATCATGGAGTGAAAATATGAGGTGTCAAGACAAGGGATGCCATGGTATTCATGTAGGAAAATACATTTGTGAAGGTCCATGTCTCATATGGACATGACACACATGTCCTCATGGCATGGAAAATGAATGGAATTGATGAACTAATCAATGGAATGAAGGGTAGGGTAAATTATGATATTTAACTTTTGATAAGCGGGCCTATACCTATGGTGAGGCCCAGAAAGTTATCACCATATGCACATGAGGTCAAAGTATTTAGGTGGGTGAGAGTGGAGAAATGGGGTGGGGTGGAAGGATGGGGTTAGAATCCACACCTTCAGGAAAAATCAGCCACAAGAAATGAGAAATGGATGATTCCTAGATAAATTTGGACCGGATTATCCGCATTAAGTGGGAATCTTACGACACGTGGGCCCATTTAACTCAAAGGTTGCTGAGAACTCCAAAAATAAATCTCCAATTGATGGAGTGTTAAATTGGAGTGTGTCTAGAAGATGTGTATTACATATAACCTACATTATCTTCTCCCAAACACTGAGACAGTAGGGCACTGTGATATCCAGGAAATGGAAACTCAGTAAGATCGTGTGATGTGATAGATGACGATGTGGATCTGCCATAGGATTTCCCTCTACAAAGAATATGCATGTTTGCGGAAGAGGTCAGACAACATGTAGCATATACCAAGGTGGTTCTATAGGTGTGTATGTATAGGGTCAAACTATTGTGGTAGTGGGTGGAGCATTTGATGATGCAGGTGTTGGATCTGAGGTCGTTCCCACAGTGGAAGTTTGCACGAGAATAGTAGTGTCCGATGAAGTCGTGGGTGGATCTGAAGGTGTCAAGATGGGAATGGGAGCTTCAATACTAGATCCCTCGGTTTCTTCGAATGATGTGGATGTGGAAATAGGTGGAGAAGTTGTCGATGAAGATCGTTACATGGTGGTAGGTGAACTGGTAGATGAAATTTTTGGGGGTTTCGATAGAAGGGGATGCAACATCCCCAACGTTGGTGGATGGGAGACTAGAATAGTCTTGGCCAGGGAAGGTGTCGTTGTCCCTTGGATTCTGATCTTACATGGACTCTCCTCAGTAGTAGTGGTTGCGGGCCACTTCCCACTCATGTGATCTCCATCTTCCATAGCTGAAATAAAAATAATGTAATAGAAAAAAAGTGGATAAAAAATAAGGATGAAAATTGAGAAATCATAAAAAATAAATGTACAAGACATGGGGATCTAGTGTACAAGACATGTAGTGTGATATAGTTAAGAACCAGTGTACTCTAGATAAACATGCGGAGTGGGAATTTTTTCTGGAAATAGCCAGTACATAGTGTGTAATATGGTGTACAGACTGTGTTTGAGAACATGGGGTGGTGTCTGTGTGAGTTCCAATACACAGACCTGACCATGGAGTGGTCATGCAATATTTATAAATGTCATGTGTAGGTACTAACAGAGTGTATAAGAACATGGATTTCAATATTTTTATGACCTTTACATGGACTAATCTTGAGTAATATAGTACACGGTAGGCACCAAACATACACCTCATGTGTAAATCCATGTGATTGAAACATTGTAGTGTGTGTCTTTGTATATATCATTCATGAAGTGTGTTCTTCAATGAACATGTGTACTATGGTTGAAGACCCAAATTGTCAGACAATCTATAAAATAACCCAAAATTGTTGTAAAACTTTGAAAAATGGGGCATGAACCAACATACCTGGATCAGGGATGTAAACAAGGGGGATTTCGTGGCCTAAAATTAGGTGAAATTATATATTGGAGTGAGGGTGGTGAGATGGAGAATGGAAAATGCTTTGTAAAAGAAAACAGGGGGAGGGGGTTCAACGTGGTCTCTTCCCTATTAGGGCATCCTGAATTTTATATCCCTATGACCCAAAGTGTTTCAAAGAGTAAACACCATGGATAGATTTCTCTCTCTCTCTCTTTTTAAATTAAATTAATCTCATTAGAAGTATAATTATTATAGTATACTATATAATAATTATTATTTGTAGTTTAAAAAATATAATAAGAAATATATATTATTTATAGAGTAAAAAAAACCTATACATGTAATGTATCGAAGAAATATGTGTTGTTTTTTAAACAATATGAAAATGAGAACTACAACTTTAGGATCAATGCATGGGTTGCGATTTGAACTAGTGATCGGCTGACCAGAATGAAAGCCCTGAACCACTGTAGTGAATGTTATTTTATTTGATGGTTTTATTAATATTATATATTTAACCTATAGTTGAAGCACTATACGGGGAAAAGAAAAACTCGTGGCATGTGGATTTAATTTTTGAAATATTTTGAAAGAGTAGGGAGATTGACCAAGTTTGAACCTGGGTCTTTAGGACCTTAGGCTACCAATATCTCAATCATCCTACATCATCCCATGATGGTTTCTTATTTTTGAAATTTTTTTAAGATATTATCAAAACATTACTCACAAAATGTGTATTGAAATGTATAATGTGTGGTTTTTTAAAAATGTAAAATGATGAAATAGGTCTGGTTTTCAGGGCATGAACCTGGTCTTTTTGATTTGGGGGTTATGGCCAGGACAACCAATTCAGTCCCACCATGTGTTCTCTTTTTCCATTAAATGATTTTATTAGTGTTAAAATTACCTCACATGTCGTTTAAACCAAAAATGGGTTCTAAAAGAAGGATCCCTACACTGAAGGTAGGTCTGAAGTGATTCGATCCAGCGACAGTCCGGATACATTATGGTAACATTGCCATTAGAACATTCCACATCCTTATTTATTATCTTAACTTAGATTTACTTATAAAAAATTTACTATAATAATATTCACATAAAAGATAAGTAAATTCCATATAAAATGCCACACATGACGTGTTTTTTTGTTTTGATCCAATGAATGAAGTGGATATATGAGAATGGAGTACATGACATGTTGTGTATAAGTACACGCTGTGGGTTATTAAAAATAAAAAAGAAAAAATAGGGGATAAAAGTATGGTTGCATTCCTTCCAAGAAAGATCCTTTTTTAGGTCTTTGGCTCGACCGGATTTAGGGGACTTACCTATAATCTGAAGGTGGATTTGTAGTTCATAGTGCGAACCACCTCATGTGTCTCGCGCCCTCATCTAGTATCAAGTCTTCTTGGCCATCTGGTGGTATAGGTGATGTCTTGTAGTACCCCTGCTCTATGGCCAGTAGATGTCGATGGTGGATTTTTATCATGGTTTGATTAGGTATAACCTCCACCTCCAGATTTTCTTTCTTTGAATTGTTGAAAACCTGAATATAATTGTAGGCATCCTAAATATTTGTCATACGATCAATTGAGGGTTCTGAAATAAATTTGTGATCAAATTTTGTATGAATATGACATGATGTGTCCCTATAATAAAAACTCTAGTTTTGACCATTAGTTTCTTAATATTTCAATGAATTACAGGTGGGGACCACATCACATCATGTCTCCTCGGTTGAAACAAAATTAGAACACCCATCATGAATCTCAACAGGGGGATCCAAATTAGAAATTATCTCTAAGATCTACTCTAACATATTTCCTAGTCATCCCAAACTTGCGGTTTGGTCCAACCAGTGTGTGATAAATTCCCCCATCATTGATAATAACCTTTCAATATTACCTAATGATGGTTCTGGAGGAGAAGAAGTGAAGGGAGAGGGGCGGATGTACATGCGTTTTCCTTGTATTGGAACCCATCATCCTTGTCTGGATAGTATTCTACCAAGTATAGGAAGTATAACACTGAATCATAAAAATAAAAAACTTCTCCATATAGAACGTACCACTCCCCAAGTGGATAATAATCTATAAGATGTGGTGTAAAGGTTCCCAATAAAAAAGAAGAGATAAAGAAAAATAAAAAAATACTGTGTGGAAACCAACCTTAACATAGAATCACGTTGTTACATTCCATTTTCCCCTAAAACAATGCTATAATTTGATACTACTACTGTCTCAAGGAGTGCTCCAAATTAGAAATTAATATCTCCCATCTAAACAAATGAACTCGGTATCTCGGGGAAATTGGGGTCGATCCCATGGGTAGAACAGAATAGAAATAGAGAAGCACAAATCTAAAGAATCGTGGTTGGTTATCCATAAAAAAGGGGTAAAGGGAACAATCAACTAAGTGAAACTATTTGTTAAAATATTTAAAATGAAAATTAAATAAGAAAAGAAAATAAGGAAGAAAAGAGTGTTAGGGATGTAATCTGACTAGGTTTAATTGTGAATTTCATTCTTTATTATTTTGATTATTAATGAAAAAATCTTACCATGGGGATTCAATTCTATCAATGTTTCATGGTTTGATAACTAGGGATTGTGTATTAAAAATCCAATTCCTTAATCTCGTAATTGAATATTCAAATACACATTAATTCCATACCCCTTAAATAGTGGCAATGGGTTCCCCCAATGGTCTTGGGTTCATCCACTACAAATACTTTACTGTTCTCTATTGGTAATTTTCATGGACCAATATGACAAAAATTGTGATCTTGGAATTATGTCAAGTAAAGGAATTATAAAAAATAATTCATAATAAAATTAACACCACATAATTTAAATCACAACAAACCATAATCTTATTAAAACCCCGAACGTGATGGAAACTATCCTCTTATAAGCATGGACTCGGGGTGCAGATTGGGCCGAAACTCAATCACTAACATGGATATGTGAGGAAGATGAGGTAGGGAAGAATTACACTAATCAGAAATTGAAAATAGTAAATAGAAACTCAAAATGGATCTGAGGTAGGACTAATAGTAGAGAAGCATCACCTCCCCTGGATGTCCAGCAGAAATTCAGACGAATTCATTCTTATTTATAGAAATCAAGACTACATGGTGTGTGCAAGAATGTACATGTCGTGTGGTTAGTTCAACTAATTTTTTCTTTCATTTCTCCACCAATGGATGAGATGTGTACTGCTCATTGACATTGAATGTGTCGGTGGTCGGTTGGTGGCGGTACACACTTTGTATTGCTGCCCCACATAGAGTATAGTTTTGGCATCATCCACCAACATCATCTAGAATAGTGGAAATGACATGTGAATGGATAGTACACAAAGTGTGATCTATGGATAGCTACATGAGAGTGTACTTAGTCTGACAGATATGTGTCTAGGAAATGTTACTATTTTTATCTAAATCATCGTTTTTAGTCAAAACAAAACGGTCTAACAGGTGATAGGAATTTGTCTGTTATTATAGAGACTTGGACATCTCCATATTTATTTTGGCTCGATATGCAACATTATCCTATAGGAAAATTGAATTTACTCCATTGATACTAGTAAATTTATACATTTTTACATTATAAAGGAGGTTCCATAGTCTAATGGTCCCAACGGGCGATTGCATGGGGTTAAGAATTTATGCAATCAATCCCCTTAGGAAATCAATTCGTCATATGGTCTCTAATGAGAATATTAATGGATCCAAAAAACCCCAATGGCCCTGGTATCCATGATTTAGGGATCTTATTTCCAATGTTAGGTGCTCGTTTGATGATGATTTGGACAACGACACTTAAGGACTCCATTGGTAGAGAGGATGGTAGGTCGGGATCATACCACACTTTTGAGGGGAATTATTGCCTATTATGGGAATCTCTTATAGGTTTAAGGCATGTTCATATATTCTTGAATCCTTTGTTCATTCTCGAAGAGTGTATCCACAGGCTACCCCTAGTCTGTAGGATCATCATGGATATACATGGATTTTATTCTATAGAGGAAATGCTAAGTTAATCCATGAAATAAGGCTCTCTGAGGTTTATCATCATCCAGGATGGACGGAAGGTGGTTTGATGTTGGGTTCAGACCCATAAGATGGGATTCCTACATATCCTTGGGAGATGAATCATATCTGATATAGTTTTCTTAGATTGAGGCTTGGACCTGGGAGGAGGCCCATTTGGTGGGGGAATAATTGGATGGGCCATTATGGAGGGGTATCCTTTTGATCTCAGGTGGTCATGAAATCATTCTATATATCATGATTTGAATAATAATTAGAGTTCTCATAGTTCATTTTAGGTGGGGATTTTCAATGGAATCTTCCCATTTGATGGGGATATGATTGGGTGAATCCTTTCGGAAGGGAAACCCTTTTGAGATCGGGGTTTCAAGAATGCGTCCTACATATCCTACATTGAATAGGAATCATAGTTCTTGTAGTTCAGATAGGTTATTGATTACGTGGATGTATTTATCATCATAAATCTCTAAGCCCACATGAGTCACGCTTGGTGTGAGAAATAAGAGGATGTGGGAGATTTAACATACCACTCATCTTATCTCCCACTGATTGGAGAAGTTGAGCCTATGGAAGAAGAAGCTGAGGTGATGGTGGGTGAGGGCATAGAGCGATAAACCGTTTAATGTGGTATGCCATTAATGGTCATGTAGCTTGTCTTTTAGAAGGTTAGTGTCTTACCTCACTGGGAGTTCCCCAAAATGCAATAAGTGAATGGGGATGAATGTCACTACTCATAAAAAGGAGAAGTGACCATGATTCCTTCGGATGATCACCATTACTCATTGAATGGAAAAGAAAGTGATCACACTTAATCACTAGAATAGGGAGGTTCAAGTCTACATCCCGAAGATGGACTTGAAGTTACCATGGGAATTTAGAATTACAAATATCCCAGGAGTCCAAATTATTATGGGGATTTCCATCATAACTCTGCTTACGTTGGGTATGTAGACTAAGAGGCATGTGCTGATGAGCCCGATGATCTAATCTTACAGATCAGGTGGATTTGGAGAAGGCTTTGGCCTGATGTTGGTGGACTGGTTCGCGGAGGAGGAGTGGAGGACTGCACAGTAATGGAGGGGTGATATTGGATCCAGAGGTAATGATTTCCAATGAGGCCCCATTTTGTGTACTAGTTTCCCATGCGGGATGGGGGTAGACCTGCATACCATTGTGCTATGAGGGTAGGGGGATTTTCCACGTACTAAAGCAGTTTGAGGGGTTGGGTATTGACCGCTATGTACCAAAGTGATATGTGGTTATTTATGAAATCCTCTATTCCACTTCAGGTACCATACGCATGCTGAATCAGTACTTGATGCATGTTTTGGTCTGCATAGTAGTGCACTATTCAGAGGACCATATTAAAGGAGGGTTTAGGAACCATTAGTTCTTGGGGAGTCCATCCACAAGGAATTTATGGTTCATGGTGACACCAATTAGGTTCATATTTAACCCATTATTATTATGTTACTTCATTTTGTGGTTCGTGTCTGTTTATACCTATGGGAACATGATTCTTCGTTTTCACTTCGTTAATGAATCAAAAAAAAGTTGGAATCTTCTCTGAATTCTTTCTCCCATCCTCTGGGGTCTCCTTCATGAATTATTTTTTAGTTATCCTCTCAATTCCTCTTGGGATAATTTTATAGAGCATTGGTAAAATCATATGTGTTAGAATGAGGCACCATATGTGGAAGCCCATGAAAACATAAATCATCCCACAGGAGATGTTGTCAACTGGGGTTTTCGAAGGCTGTAGTTTACAGTACATAGTTCACCGAACCGTGTCATCTTGCTTCGTTTATGAAATGCTAAGTTCACAATATTGTATGTGGATATCCTTCATGCACTTGATTCCACTAACGATGTGGTTCCTAGCTTCCTGGGTTCTTGGGTTCCCTGGCCATAGCCCCACAGTCTAGCGCCTCTCGGACATCCTGAGTACTAGTGGTTCGTAGTATATGTGCACCAGGAACCCTTACTGATCATGGTATGTGGGTCACTTAAAATTCTTTGAAAACAATGATTTCTTCAAGTTTCATCCCAAATTTTCAATTCAATTTACATCTTTTTTTCTGGGCCTATAGGAATGCTTGCTTCTTTATGAAAAGTGCATTTGGGAGTTTTAAATTCTCTCTGTGAGGTTATCAAGACCCTAAAAATTCCCCTCATCAGAATGGGGTCCATTTGGAATGAAGATGAAGCTATTATGATGTAGAACTGGTCCTGAAATGTAGTGGTTTACATTAGAAATGATAGGCCCGATAAGAGGAGATGACACCTATTTATAGGGGCCTAGGTCATTTTTGTTTTACCATTTCTCATAGTAAAAATTTCTCATGACCTAATCTTGTATTTCTCTATGTCTGTGTGCTGACTCCTTTTCTAAATCAACACTCCAGAACAACCTTGTACATGCCATGAACAAAACACTTCATAATTGCTTGTACCCACGAACTGAATTTTGGGTTTCAAAAACTGCATTGTGGAATTTAAACATAATTTGTAGGCATCTTTGGAGGAGAAATCTTCATTTTTAACATGTTCCGTACACCGAACATAAATCGGTGAACTGAACATTAAGCCTTATTAAATAGAACATAAACTCTTAATCAGTATTCATTGAATATTTTTATGGTGAGGAAATGGTTCACATTTTCTTCCATCCACTGACCCCTCAATTTTATGGCCATTGCTCAGCGGGCTAATGACTTGCGGGAATTCACATACTTCAGCTATACAAACAATATGGAATATGTGCATCGTCATTATGTGGAAAATCGTCTCTGCATACTGTTAGTTCACATGAAGTGTTCTCTGCGTACCGTTTCTGGTACAGTATGCAGATCCCTATGGAAACCCTTTTTAAAATTCCTCTGGATATTCTTGTGTCCCTTATCCAAAACATTTCTCATTGGACTACTTTTTTGTCGGGTTTTGGATATTTCTGTGAAGGCTTCAAATGGCTCTTCCACAGACCATGATGAAATAGTCAAAGATGAGGGCATCCATGGTTGAAGAAAATAAGGACCACGTTTGATCCTACATTGTTCCCTAGAACAGCTTCTTAAAATATATCTTCATTCTAGGGATTAGAGCATAACAATTATCTTTGTGGTTTCCACTTTATTACTTTTGTCTTCTTGATGACGTTTTTTTTCCATTGGCTCACACTACTACTCCTTTCATTCTCCAAAAATCACCCCAAGGTCATGATCGATTCACTGTTACCTTAATTATAGAAGTCATAACAACTCCGATATAGGAAAATGTGTTTATAATATAAGGCTCGATATGGAATCAGAGAGACCACAATTTTTGCAACATTTCCCTAAGACTAGTCACCAATGAGTACCCATCCATTATCAACAATTCCCGAGAAAACCCAAACGGTTGGAGGAGCACCAAATGGGACCAGAAAGCTAGAGGAAGCTTCTCTGATGAATGCGCCTAGGAATTCTAGGTACACCATTCCTATTTACAGTCCCCTCGATCAGTTGGAAGCAGTTAATTTATACCAGGAAGCATTGGTTTCCCAGTTCGCAGCATTGTGTTTGGAAAAAATATCCCATGATCTAGTGATCTTATGGTGTTCAAGCACCAATACCTTCCATTTTCCACATGTATAGGTGGGTATCATCTTATAGAACATCCAATAGCTTATAGGAATCTGTATTTTTTAGAATATATATGAAAAAATTCTTATAAATGTTACTACTTGGGATGATTCCAACCATGTGTCCCCATTCACAAGGAGCCTATTGGGCATGGAAGAGGGATTACATGATCAATCCCACTAGGATTTCTCTCTTATCCAATTTTAGGATTAGATTAGGTCATTTCTACACGTGAACGAGCCTTGGACGAGGGCCCTTTATAACTGAACTCATCAAACTCATCTGTCTCGACAAATTCTAGGGTCATATTGTACAACCCTCAAAGAAGGGCGATATACTACCTGGGGATATGATCTTCGGTCAAACGTGCCACTTTTACTTAGATTAGCAGGATTCTTTTCCTTGTTTTTTAGTGTATGTATCTTCTTATCCTATGACGTATATACCAGGTTCATGGATTGTACTCTAATGATGGTAGCTATGCTGGGGGAGGGTCAACCAATTAATCTTTCCACCCTTACTCCTTCACGAATTTACAAGTTATTTTTGTAGATTTAAGAAGGTAAACCCACACATCATCTTAGAGGACCATTTAAATTTATGTATGGGTGGATATCAGGACACTTAACTTGCTATGAATATTGACACATTGAGGGGGTTCCTTGCTCTGACTTTCATCCCACCCTTCTTACCATCATCATTGTTCTGCCAATGACTTTAAGAATTTTCAATGTAGTAGGGTTCTTAAATGATTCTTATCTCTTCGAATTTTCACCTTATACTACCCCTCATGGGTCACTAAGGGGTGAAGGTGGAAGTTCATCAAAGGAACGCTCATACATTATTACAATTCGGGACAAGATGATCATAACTCACATAGATCGAGTGGATATTTGCGATCCATACCTCCCTTAATGGTTATTTGGGATTTTTAGGTGCCTTCAACAGACTGTGCTTTCTCCCACTGTTCAGTTAATGGGATAATACCATTCCATAATCCTTCATCGTTTATATATTATAATGATGTGGGAAGTTTCCAATTTGGATGTTATCATCCCTAAAATGATGGTATCCACTTTTCTATCTCTGGAATATAACCAACTATGTGTCGACTGTTACCTTAATGGGGTTTTGGGAAGACCAATTTGATGGGTCCTAAATCCAATAAATGTCCTTGTCCATGTCTTGACCCCAACAGACATTCCATATATTCATCTTCCAAACATGACTGTGATGGTTATGCCTTATATTCATGTTCATGAGGTGAGAAGACACTCTATCAACCATCATATGCATTTGTAAGGGTCATCATTAACATATCCAATCTCAGTAGGGAGTGATTTAGACTCCTCCCCTACTATGGATACTACCCCAGACTCTAAGGAGTCTATTCCCAGTAGAGTGTCACCAGATATCCCGAATGTTGTGGCCAATCCTCCATGTTCAGCTCTAGATGTCATACCATATGAGGAAAGGGAGATCCCTCCTACTTGGGTAACATATCTTAGGTCCCTTTACACTCCTATAATGATGCTTCATTCAGATAGACCCATTGTAGTGTCGAAGGACCAAGACCCTGCTGCTGTAGGGAGGCATCAGGAAGTGAGAAAATAGGTATGGCATCGGTTATGTGCCCTTTCAGTGGAAACACTTATGAATATCTTTATTAATGATATGGATATCTTCTAGTTATTATTTTTTGAATTAGTCTCAGGTGGATTTGATTACCAACATCTAAACTGTCTTATCTTCTAGATTATCACATCCTAGAAAGTCATTGCTTATTTTGAAGAAAATATTCCCAAATTAAATTCTTCCCATCATCATATAATGACCTTATGATATGTTTAGGATTAAATATATCACCTGGCAACTGAGGAGCCGAAGGCTCGTGATTTGAGTATTTCCCAAAAGAAGGAGTTGCAAGAATGTGAGGCTCATGTGGTAATGTTGAAGGCTCAACAGGATTCTTCAGGTTCCAATTAGAAATCTTTACATAACAAAGGGTGGTCCCACAAAGCTGTTATGGAACACATACACCTGGTGGTCAATGCTGAATCAGATGAGAGAGATACTTAAGAGAAACCTATTAACGGCATGAGGCAGTCGCATTCCATTTTTATAGAAATGGTGAGCCAAGCCCCACTATAACTTACCCAAATAATGATGTACTCATTTTCATTTGATACTATGGAGGGGCTCCATACTGGGTATCTTCCTCCATTTTCTTTTCAAGAACTTAATGGAACTAATTTATCTTCTAATACCTTTTATTTTCATTTCCGTGTAATGTTAATAAATTAAAATTAATTATATAAAAATTATTTCGATCTGGTATTAATTTTAAACTGTGATTTGAAATAATAAAACAATGCTATAATTTTTTCCTGATCCATGAGACATAGTGAGCGTAATTCGACTATTGCTGGGGTTTCATGTAAAACCTCACTGACAATTGCATCTTTTCCATTATTACCCTATATTTTTCCTAAGACTTTTTATTATAGGCTATGGGGGTATAACATGGATTTTTATTAGGCCTCCCTTTGTGGGTTTTCAACCTAACTAGATTTATGTATCTTTTGATTATTTGATATATGAAAAGAAATTTCCTACACCATACATAGTACAGGTTTAATGCACTATTACTCAACTTTTATCCATTGGTTCCCTTAGAGGGTTTTCACTTTGGTGAGTACTGCATCTTTTTCACTGGTAGTTTACAGTCCTTCTAATCAGACTTATTACTGATTTTTTTGGTCAAATAAAATTGAAAAAATATGATGGTGTAGTGGCCCCAATATAGGATTCATCATTTCATAATTTCATAATAGTATCAGACATCAATGCATGATTTTTCATGACCAGAACTTTGTGAGTTTTGGTTTTATATGAGGCATATGATCCATTTTAGCCATACAGAGGTAGGATATGACTCTCCTTGAGACAAATGTTCCTCTGGTTGATGACTGTTTTGTAGTAAATGTATGTAGAGCCACTGAGCCATGCGGTTCATAGTGAAACAAAGGTGTCCGGAGGACACTAACCTTCCATTTTTTATGGTCTTGGATATTTTTAATAGATTGGATTTGGTTTGAGGTTGGGGACCACAGTGGGTGGTCTATCTTAGGGATGATGTTAGAAAGTATTAGGGGAGTTTATATCATCTTTAAAATGGGAAACTTTTCCCAAATGACTTTTACTTATGTGGGGGGGATCTAGTGAATGGTACAGTTTAACATCTTTCACCAAAACACTTGAAACCTTTTATGGGATGTCATTTTACTCAATGTAAGGGACATTATGTGATTCATCCTTTCAATTAGAAATTATTTTCATCTATGGAAATATTAAAATTGAAAGACATATAAGCTATAATATAGGGGGTTTCTGAATCTATGGAGTTATATGGGACATACTGGTCTTGCAGGGGTACGAAAATTTGAAAGGACTCTCCTGGGGAAGAATTTTGATTTTATTGATGAAAATTTTGTAGTCCACATATGCAGAGTCAATAAGGAATGATCTGTATTTCCAAAAAAAAGTTTTCCACATGACATTGGCCTTCTATCTCTGATGGCCCTAAAGGATTATAGAGATTGAGACCTTTCAAGACATTGTGTGTGACTTATGGAAGGCAGTTCACCCAAACAAAAAGGGGGAATTTCATCATCTGAACATTATTGGGAAAAATAAAAATAGGTGGGGTATTTTATTTTTTGTATATAGATCAACTTCACGCATACATATGAGGTATCTTTATTTTACATAATCCTTGAGAGACATGAGGTGAATCTTGCCAGGATGTTCTGATATATCCAGAATGTGGGTAGGAAATAGAATTTGAACCAAGAATTTGATGGTTCTTGAATCAAGAGAGATGTCATGAGGCTTGGGATCCCATAGGCATACTGAGGCAGGGGAGGACTCTTCTGAGGAATAATTTTCCATTAATTGATTGATTTTTTGTAGACAACATATGCAGAGTCACTAGGGCATGATGTGCATAGTAAAACAAAGGTTTCCACCGCACCCTGTCATTCTATATCCAATAGTCGTGGAGGATTATGGGGATTCAATATTACTCAATTAAAAGAGTTTGATGTATGAAAGGGGTGTATCAAGATACATTAGAAATTCCCATGATGTGATTCAAACATGGAATCAAGGGATCCCATATGTCGATCTGGATCATACATTGGGTAAGGCATCCATCACAACAATGTAGTAACCTATAGTGTAACACCGTACATCAAGGACTTGAGGTTCATTATAGGTAAGGGAACCATTCCATGCCTTTTCGAGTCGTGATTCTTGGACCAAACTCATGAAATAATTTTCCATGATGTTGTGGTGGATCTCTTACTAAGGTCCCTAAGATCATGTGAGTTATGATTAGTATGATAAACAATGTATTAAGATGATTTCAAGTCACCATTTAAGAATAGAATAACCAAAATAGGGGAATAATTTATTATTACAATAATACTATTAAGTTTAATGTCATTCAACAAGGTAAAATTTCACATAATTTATCATCATATGGGGTGCATATAGGGTAATCCTGATGTAAAAGAAGGGAAATATGATCAATCTAAAGCATCCATATAGATAGGACTTTCGTGGGGGATTCTATGATTTGATTTAATTTATAAATTGAAAAGTGGACATTTAAATACCTTCTGTGGCTGGGTCTAGATCGTAGAATTTGGGTTCTCCACACATCTCGTTATGGGTAAGCCAAGTTACATTGGATTCCCAATGAACAATCATTTCATAGGTTTTTCCCTTACACGATATGGGAATGCATTTTATTTGAGGCGTCCAAGAAAACATAAGAATCTATGTATCACCATTATGCAGTTTTGTTTAATTTTGTGCAACTGAGACCCTTTGGGAACTGCAATTTAGTGTCATGTAGAGAGGACGTTGGTGGCATAGTTTACTATCATGTTACAGAGTCAACATGTCTCAAAGGCCATAGATATCCTTGAGTTAATTGTGGCCGAGATATTTCGATATTCCTTATTCAAGACTGATGATAAAAGTTTTAAACCATTGTCTTGGGGGCCTTTGGATTATGAGGAATGGCATGGTTCTTAGAAGCCATTGGGAATAGAGAGGTAGGAAATGACTCTCATGGGGATGAAATTGTCTTTGTTTTATGGATATTATGTAGTAAACTTATGGATATCAACCTAGTCATGATATACATAGTCAAACAAAGGTGTCTATAAGGCACTATCCTTCTATCCCTAGTGGCCTTGAATGTTTAAGGAGATCCATGATTTCCTGGAGTATATAGTTTGAAAAATGGGAAATATGTGTATGGGAGTGTAATTAATATCAAGAAAATGATTAGCTGTGAACTACCAAATATTTTACATAGATCTAACTCATATATAGGGGGAAGAATGATCATTTGTATCATTATGAGATTGAAAATTCGAAATTGTAATTTCCATTATTTCTTTGAAATTGTTGTGAAGAATTTGGGGGCATGTTCGAGACCGCATAACACTTAAAGTCATGCTGCACATGACTCTTGAGGGACCTTATAGTTCGATGTAATGCAGTTAAGACTATTCATGGATTCCCATATGCATGTCTGACCTATAAAAAGTGGAAAGGGAACTATTTTATGGTGACTATATTAGGATAGAGGATTTGACTGTAACTATGTATCCTACCAAGGGATTAATCAATCAATTCAAAGTTCTAAATTTTCCCTAAAATGTTTTGGCCCATGTGTAAGAAAATGAGATGGCATTTTTCATTAATTGGCGGCTGGGCTCGAATGTTAAATTTGGGCGTCATTGCATATCTTGAAAGGGAAGTAATGAATCCATATGTAGTTCTATGAAATTCATGTAGTTAATCATCATTAGGTGATGAAAAACTCCATACAGTTTAATTTCATGTGGTTCGGAAAATTTTTACCCTATAGTTTATTGTCGTGTGATTAGGACGGTTTATGCTATGCGGTTTAATATCATGAAACTAGGAAACTAAGATGTGTAGTTTATAGTCATGAAATGAGGACATTTTCATTACCATTATGCAAAATACTTCTTAAAAACCCATGAATTATTGGGATATGTGATGAGATTTACATCCATTTATATCAAGTAATATTCTCCATTTGAGTAGAATATATGTATGACATGTGTTCCCTCCAATTTTTCTTGATATTTGGGGGTTTCTTCCCTAGTATCATCGAGGTTCAGAGGACCAACACCATCTCTCATTTGAGGAAATATAAAAGGAGAACCATTTTGTTGAAGGCTCATACGATTTGATTTTGGTAGACTTCCAAATCATGAAAAGTGTAAATCCATTTCTAGTCCATCTATTCCAACTCATCAAACTGTTTCTGGGATTGCTCATCCATGGACAGTTGATCATAAATGGCCACATTGAGTTGTGGATCTTGAATTTTGATTGGAAAAACCACCTATGTCCTATATACTAATGATTATGGGGTTCCCTAGGTGGTAGTGCGGGTCATGGTCTAATAAGACCATACAGAATTAAGCAGATTGTATGGTCATGATTTATTATCCTTGTCCACCATCTTCTAGAGTATATTAGATAGTTCCTTCTTGAAAACCTCTATTTACTCGTTGACCACTGCATGGTAGCTGGATGAACAATTTTATTTGATTCCATACTCCTGGTATAACTTTTCCATCTCACCATAGTAGATGTTGGTGTCATTTTCTATCAATATTGTATGAGGGCAATAAATTTGATAATGTTATTGAATTTCACAAAGCTAAAAATGCTTTTTTTCTCTGACTTCTTTATGGGGTGTGTCTTCAACCCATTTGGAGAAGAAATCAGTTGCTATGAGAATTAAATTAAATTTTCTAGATGTGGTGGGAGGATATGGTTCTACAACATCTATCCCCCATATAGAAAATGGACAAGAGTACTTATCTATGTAAAGTAGATCTGAGGGTTGGTGAATAAAATTGGCATGAACATGGTTGAAATTACAATCTTTGGTGAATATATCACAATCCAATATCACAGTGGCCTAATATTATCCAAACCTTAAATCTTGATGGGAGAGCTTGGCTATTGATTGGTGTTTTCCAAAAGCTCGGGTGTGCACTTCTTTCAGGACGACAACAATCTCTTCTCAATCGATGCACCTATGAAGGGCCCCAACAATGCCTCATTTTTAGAGATCCTTTTTGGTTTTCGCGGTTGTATAAGAAAAAATTGACTTCCTATCTCCGGATATATTCTCATATAGCCCTATCTAAGGGGATTTCACCCCTATAATGGTAATTTTCAATGGGATTCATCCAGTCAGTGGTGTGACCATAAGGCTTATAAATGAGTCTAATCTCGTCGATTTACTCCGTATTATTATGAATGAACAACAAGACCATCTGACGGTGGGAAATGCTGTTGAATTTTTCATCCTGGTCTGGATCACCCAGAGGTGTAGCTGCATTTTATGATGCATTGGTTGGAGCATTTTATGACCGGGTGACATAAGTCAGTGTTAGGTTTGATGGGAATTCTATCGTTAGTTATCAAACATGTTTCATCAAAGGTACCAATAATGAGGGAACCTTTTATCTTCATTCATAAGTCAGTGTCAAGTTTTATGGGAATTCTACCATTAGTTCTAAACCATGCTTCATCAAAGGTACCAATAATGAGGGAACCTTTTATCCTCATGCATTCAACTCATGCATGAAGTTCTAGCTCGAGGCCTGTAATGATGGCATGGTATTCCACTTCATTATTTTTGAAACTCTCTGAAAGCATGAAGAAGTAAGGAAAGATGACTTTTTTTGGGATTTTATTATGACCCCCGGCCATACCTTGTTGAACTTAGGATCCTCTACCATTTTTTCTGTTGGGATTATAGAAGTACTATCGAAGTACAATTCCCTTACCTGGGGGGATTCTGGGATAGAGAAAACTTCTTCATCTGGAAGATCAGTATCAAATGGGTTCATTTATTCTGAGGGGTTTCCTCTAGGAAGTCTACTAATGCAAGGACTTTGATGTATTTCGGGGGCACTTGTCATATTCCAAATTGTTTTATGATGACAGTACACCATGATAGGCATCCAGTTAATGTGGGTCAGCCGAGGATATACTTGAGAGGGTTGTAGTGGAAGACAATATGGACCTCATGGTGAGGTAGGTAAGGATTGAATTTCTGAACTACAAATATTAGGGCAAGGATGTTCTTTTTTATTATTTAATATTGAGTCTCATCATTGATCATTGGTCATCTGAGGTTATAGAGACTATTCTCGCTACCAGTATAATTCTTCTATGAATGGAATAAACCTAATGACCGTTCCAAGGTGGTTATGTACAAAATGAGTGGTCTCCCCTCAACTGGTGGCATCATCACTAGCGATCTTAGGAGATATATTTTGAGATTTTCTAATGCTTCTTGAAAATCATTATCCCACTCATATCCGACCCCTTTCTTCATCAACCTGGTCAATGTAAAATACATACCTACAAGGATGGATATGAAGCACCTAATATAGGCCCAGTTCCCCTGAAGTCCCCTAAATGTTTTGAGTTTTGGATGTTGAGACACTCCAAGGAGGTATTTTGGCATATCCAGGTCAACTTTGATGTAGTGATATAATATGACGATGCCAAGGAATTTCCCATAGGTAATTCCAAAAGCACACTTTAGGGGATTAATCATTAAATTGGGTTGTCGTGGTTTTTTGAAGATAGTTTCATGATCAATCATGTGGTTTGAGCGCTTTCATGGTTTTACAACCAGTTCATCAATGTAGTACTTGATGAAAATTTCCATGAAGGTCTTGAAAATATGATGCATGACACACTGATTTGTAGAGCCAGCATTTTTCAGACCAAATGGTACCACCTTATAGCATAACACTCCTTGGGGCCCTAAAAGTAATCGATTCTTCATTTCCTCGGGACATTTAGATCTTGTTGTATCAATAATAACCATCCATGAAAGAGAGAGCCTCATATCCAACAGTCACGTCGGTCAACAATTGATTGATTGGGGCTAGGAAATCATCTTTCAGGAAATGCCGATTGAGTTCATTGAAGTCAATGAAGACTCTAATCTATCCATTATTTTTTTATATGGACTATTCATTCTAGACAGATTGAATATTGGAATTCATAGATGAAGTTATCTCTGATTATATTCTCTACTTCAAGAACTATTTTGGCCGCATGTGTCAGGTAGGTTCTTCTAGCATCCTTCTCATCTTCTTTGAATATAGTAGTGGCATATTTGAGGTCTTATTCTTGTTCATAATCATCATCATCATCCTCTTCTTATGGAGATAGGATTCTCGAGGTGAACTCTCTAGAATTATGGTAGAAATCACATATTCAATTTATGGAAACCGAAACATCTCCTTTTACACTGACTAACTGTAGGGAATTTTTTTTGAAGAGGTTGGAAATTCCTTGATTTATTTTAGTGATATGATCTAATATTTTCCTTTAGTAATTAAGGAGGGAGCTTTCTAGGGTCCCAATGATGGTCCGAGAGAATCTTTGTTTCTGCCTTCCATGCCATCATAGGATTCAACATTCTTTTCAGTGTCGTTGGACATGGCAGTCATAATGGAAATCCTGAAGATGACTAAGTGCGTATCTAAATTTGAACATATGCACTCAGCTTGGTTGATAGGTAATGAATAATTTTCTCCATTATATTTGAAGGTATCGATGGGAGACATATCTAATCCATTCATGGTGGTGATATAATCAATTTCATCGGTCAAATACTGATTCTATTTTGGTTCATAGAACCCTACATTGATGTATTGTGACTCCCAATATTCAAATGATGCTTTATCAGTGTGAAATGTACTGCTTTTTACATTAGAGTAACATTTTATTGACAGATGGTATGATGAGTGGATTTTTGCATGATGATGCATCTAGGGCCTCCCCAATAGGGAGTTGAAGGCCATACATTACTGCACTACCAGAAACTCAGAATCTGACATGAGGTCACCAATCCAAGTTTTAATCATGATTCATCCCATCAGTTTCTGCTCACTTTTTTCATATCCTATCATCGTTTTGTTTCCTGGTGTTAGACTATCCTAATCATAACCTACCTGATGAAGTGTTCGTTGTGGGAGGAGGTTGACTCCAAATCAAATGTGAATGAAAATTCTATGAACATCAATGTCATTTATCATTCCAGGTAAATATAAGGGTTTGATATGTCCTTTCATGATGGCGTCTTCATCATATTCTATAAAGGATATGACAAAATTTCATTCCTCGGGATTTTTCTCTGCCCGATAGACTTTGGCTGCTACTACTTCGGCCTTGAATTTTTGCGGACTTACTATGGATTTGATGAGTGCCTCTATAAGGTATGGAAAACGAATAAAGGCATACAAGAATTATAGATCTTCTGGTGAGGGTATCCACTTCATAATATCATATTTTTTCTCTAACTTTCAATGCATCTCATCTCAAGGATTTTATTTCATAGGCTCTCTTGGGGATTGAAATTTTGACATAGATGGTCCGACATCTGTGAAATGAGATGATGATGATGCAGTCCTTTTTGAGTTTGGCCGAATTGGACTGCCTGTATACCATGGGCGATTGGACATCTTTTCTTCCTCTGATGGATACTTCAATAGGATTTGGCTTAGATTTATTCTTGTGGGGGAAGATATACCTTCTTCTTCCTATTGTGTCTACAAGAGGGTTCTTCTATGGGTTTCTTCAACATTAACGACTTGAGTGATGGCGTGGTCGGGAGGTTGACTCCAGCCACGATCATGCCTTCTTGGAAACCCCCATCCATTGAGGCCTCTTCATCCGAATTTCTAGATGGATGTGGGGAATTCTGGTTTGTGTCCACAGAATTCATCACAGAAGGGGTCCATCAAGTAAATGACATTAATGGATCCAATGATCATCTCTTTATCTTATAAGGATTCTGTCAAACTACCTTTTTCTGATGGTGAAATTTGGCAGGGCGATCCTCATGTTGTCATTTCGTGGGGTGGTTATTATTGTTCTTTTTGGATGGGCGGTGACCAATGTGCTTTATGGTGGATTAGTTCCCATTGTTTCGTTTAGCGGGGCGGTGCCCATTACACCATTTGGCGGGGTGGTTCCTATTGTTTCATGTATGGTGGCATGAACTCCAAAAGTTTCAAGATTTGATTCGGCTTTGGTGCATGCTCATATTCTATCTACGGATTTCTTCCCTTCTGTCCCTCAGAGGATTTTAGGGATATTAATGATGGTTGTGTTGCATTAGGAGCTATTGGGGCAACAGTTGGTTGCTTCAACCACACCTGGAGAAATCCATGAGCTTGGGTGATTGTTTTCCGATTCATCCAACTATCAAATTGTTTATCGTTTTTTCTGGTGACTATTTCGAATTCTTCTTAATCTGTCAGGAGTAAGTTGGAAACATATGTCACTTGTGTTGGTGGAGGACCCAAGATGACTTTTCTAGAATCCACCACATTTTACAGGAGATCCATGCAGATGAATCACTCTTGGATAGTGTCCACCTATATTTAGTTATAGATACAACAATTTAGATGTTCATCGAGACCCACTTCATTGGTTTGATTTGGCTCTGGTATCCAGATCATGTCTCAATTCATGGTGGCTATGAAGTAGCCATGATCTTGGTTATCTCATAAGTATTATACAGTATTTATTCGTTCCTTGAAATTATTAACTTTATCACCCCTTATCTCATCTTTCTGAGGTGGGGTGGATATTGGAATCTGGGGTTCCTTCATGGTTTAGTGTAGGCCTAACAACTGGACATAATTGTATGAGTGGATTATGTGTGACAGAAACTGATTCATATATTCTTGTTCTTTTTCCCTAGGGAAGATGGTTCCACCTGAGTGTTGAGATTGGTCCACTGCAAGGAGTCTTATATCCTTTGGGAAATAGAGGAAATATCTCAAAACCCACTTGTGCACTTCACTGGGATGAGCGGTGTCCACAATTCATCAAGAGATTATCGATTAACATAGAAAGCATTTCATCCTAGGGGAGTGGATGGTTTAGGGAGTATGTTAGGCCTTTCCATATGGAAATGAAGTTTGAAACTCTTTCATTCTCTCACTGCATGCAGTTCATGAGATCATTGAATGTTGTCTTAGGCAATGTCGAACTAGAATGGAAGAGAAACTATTGTTTAATGTCCTTCCATCATACGATTGAGTTAATTGTAAATCTAGTATACCAGAAGAAGGTTGAGCCCTATATTTTTTTCATGAACCACTTTAGTTTAACTGCTTCATGTTGCTCGGGGGTTCCCATAATGGGGTCACAGTAATAGGCATAGTGCATTAGATGCTATTCTAGGTCTCCCAAAACATTGAACACTGAGAATACAGGGTTCCCGAAGGTTGGATATGGTGTAACATTGATCATCTAATCAGGGTATAGTTTGAACTCTTGTTTCATCAGAGAAAGCCGCCATTATATGGCTTCTACTTGAGTTATCAATTGCTCGAAAGTATTCAAGATCCCATGACGCATATCTTGCAAGACATGATCTTGGGTGTGTGCAAGAGGGGGGAAATCTAGAAAAACCAACACTTCTGGTATTTGGGTCCGAGACCTAACTGGGGTATAATTTATGGGTTCTCTTGAATGTATTTTTGATTCTTTCCCAGTGGAGTGAAGTTTTGATGTTCATCAAGGGCTAGATTCGATTTGGTTGATTGTCCCAACATCGGATAACATGGTCATACAAGCATAATTTTTTTTACCAGGATGAGTGCTTGTTGTAGGGGAACCTCTTCTAGGAACACCTGTTGATGTCCCTATTAAAGAACTCATCT
The DNA here is from genome assembly GCA_963277665.1 of Viscum album. Classification (NCBI taxonomy): domain Eukaryota; kingdom Viridiplantae; phylum Streptophyta; class Magnoliopsida; order Santalales; family Viscaceae; genus Viscum; species Viscum album. Next base: position 35,739,918 of record OY728163.1, read on the forward strand.
GGAAAGATATCTCCCTTGATGCATCTCTATATTGATTCTCTTGAGATCTTTCATTTCTTCTTCCTTCATGGTGAATCTTTCCATGAGCATAAGGGACACATTATTAGGGGGAGAAGGAGGTGTGTCATACACGACTTGAGATTTATTCTTCTCCTTGTTGGGGATTCATGATGGAGGTATTAAGGGGTTTTATAAGGGGGAACCCAAATTTATGAAAACTCTTTTGTTTATGGTGTGCACACCATCGGGTTTGGTGTGGGATGTCTCTAGGATGGAACCATACTCACTTGCATCCTATCCATTTGTATCATTTCTTGTGAGATATGTGGGGATGATTTTCACCATGTTCACTAATGCATACCACATTGGGGGTGGTGTACCCTGTTTCGAATGTAGGATAGATTTTTGAGCCCTTAATTGTACTTTCTCCTTCCATTTGAGGTATCCTTCAAATTTCATAGCAATGATCAACCTAGTATAGATGACGATCGACCTGAAGGGGGACCTAATCCGACCTCGTGATATGCCTTCATCTAGAATGTTATTAATCACAAGATGTGGGTGGAACATGTTACCCATCTATTTTTCATTCTTCCTAGATGGGAGAAGAGAGATGTCTCCTATGCGGGTATTTAATGTAAAAATGCCCACAACCCTACAGGCTAGGGTTTTCCCAGTTCTTCTATTGATGTACTATGGATTATATATTTTTTGTCTTATTGGGGGATTTTTAGTTAAAAATGAAGCCAACCCTATGTGTTGGGGATGTCCCCGTATTGCGGTGGTAGACATCGCTATTGCCACATTTTTTATATCACACACTTCTATGCAGTTGTGAGATGAGTATGGAACTGGATCATCATGGGATATATTGGATTTCGAAGACATGATAACTAATTTGTAGTAGTCTTCCCTTAGGTAGAAATCCTACTGGTTCTTCTTGGTTTCCTGTCTCATATATTTTTCGATGGCTTGATCTCGTCTGGCCAAAAGCATTTGAGACTTACTCTAGGCTGGTTTTTGTTGAGTATTCCATCATTCCTGAGTTGGTATTTCATTTGATTTTTTCATTTGGGTAATTAAATTGCAATATTTAATTAGCAATGAGGTTTTCTAGATAGGACTTGGGGTAATGTATAGAGCTCCAAGTTCTCCCCATCCCTGAATATGTTCTCTAGATGGGGTGTCGCTGATGAGGCGACGCAACTTGTGCAGTGTATAGAGGAAATAAAGTTCAAGGTTTTTTTCAAATTTTTGATCAGGGGTGCCATATTGATGGAAGGGATTCTAGGTTGATTATATGGTGATATTCTCATAATTTTTTGATATGGTCAGTATAGCTTTTATAATGTAAGAACTTATATTTTAGCTAGTGAAGAGTCGCCCAAATATTAAAGGGAGTTTTATGCATATATTCCTTAGAAAACTCCCATGGTATGTTGATGTGAGAAGTGGTTTTGGGCCAATACGTCACTGGTATATTATCCTTATCTATTTGTCTTCTCAGGGGCAACATATACTAGAGTAGTTCTTTTAAGGACTCTTCTAGTTGATATGCCCATCTTGACTGCTTCTTAATGATTTCATTCCAGGAATCCAGCCTTCCAAGAGCCTCATTGATATGTGAGTGGTGTGGGGGTGGCTTAGAAGATGTACATGGCCCTATAACATCCTCTAGGTGAGAAAAGATATCACTCATCACAGATAGAGTTTCTGACATACTTGACTCCATTTTTCTAAGGGCCTCGACAAAGGAGGGCATTCTCACATTTGTCCCAGCAAGGGGAGGAACTTCTTGTAGTTTGAATTTTTATTGCGGTGAGAACCTTCTCAATCGGTGATATAATGGAGAGGTTTACCATTCCAACTTGATTCCAGATCGTATGGAGTGTCCTTAGGCCGTATACCTTGGTGAAGACCTTTAGGGCGAGCTTTAGTGAGTGGAGGACCTTTTTCCTTCTTGATGTCACTTATGTAGGACCTTCTCGATGACTGATATGATGGAGAGGTCTACTATGAACACTTAATATCTGGATACAAAGTGAATTTCTATAGTGTACATCCCAGGTAGGACCTTCAGTATGTACTGCAATGAGGGGAGGACCTTATAATTTCTTGGAGTTTCTATGGGTGGGACCTTCACAGAAAATACCATTGTATGGAGGGATTTTGCAATGTCTATCATCATGGCGGGGACATCCATCATGACTCGATGTACAATAATAGGGAGAATCATATCTATAGTGTATACCTAGGGGATGACCATCACAGTGGATGAAAGCAAGGAGAGGACCTTCTTGGTTCCTGATATTTAGGTCATGGGGAGGGATACCATGACACGAATCAGGTGATAGGATCTTGTGATTGACAATTCCTAGCCCATGGAGTAATCCCCTATGGATGCTCTGGGGAGGACCATCAGAGCTACTAGTAGAAAAATTAATATGAGGGTCTTCACAACTGCTACTGCCGATTCCATAATTTGGTAATGGAATGGCAGGGTCTTGAGCCCTTATTGATATATTCTCATGGGTGGCAAGAACCCCATATTCTAGAAGAGATGGATCTTGTATGTGATCTCTATCCTCGGTTTCCCTTTGTTACACTTCATTTTTGGATTCTCTCAGTCTAGTAACTGGGGTCATTTGTTGTTGGTAATATCCATCACGTATATGTCACTTTTTGTTGGTTCTTGTGATGCCACCAAGATATGCTGACAGACATCATGAGTTTTGGTAGGGATATAGGCCTTCCCTGGAGCAGCCAGCATGTTGGATTCGCATCCCCTAGTTGGAACAAGTATTTTTTTCCCGACCTGGTTTTACTTGTATCATGGGATAGTGTCGTCAACCCTCCTAGATGGGTGTAGGGATGGATAACTGCTTCGTAGTGATTACACCATATTGTGGGTAAGTCATTCTGTTTGAGGAAACCGGGTCGTGGGCCTGGTTCTTCACCTTTACCACCGATGCAATGATATCTTTGCATGTTTGGAGGATATGTTCTGAAAATTGATATATTATCTTCCATAATTTCTAGTTTGTGTTGAGAAAAATCTTTGGTTGGATCGGGTATGAGGGTTCATTTCGATGTCAGAGCAGAAGTTTGTTCCTACTCCATCTCTCTGTAGGATGATAATAGCTACTACAAGTTATCCTATTTTAGGATAGAGGAATAATTCTACCACATGTTTTCTTATCCAGTTTCCATTGTATTTGACTGGTGGGATTCATATTCATGAGTGAGAATCTATATCTGTTCGCTTTCCACTGTATTTGTATCACGGGATTTTTATGCATTTGAAGAACTTTAAATCTTCTCGTATTTGTTTTCAACCCTATTTGGATGGAAGACTTGATACACATTAGTAGTTATTTTTTCCCGCATTTATCCGGTTTCTATCCTATTGGGATGACAATCTTCTTCTCCATCAGCAGATATCTACATCTTCCTATAAGTTTACACTCTGTCAGCACGGTGCGAACGACAAGCAGTGGTGGGAATGTGCACGTTCTTATATTGTACCACCCTATTTCTGTGGTGGACTTGAGTGGAGGGGGAAGAGTTGTATGTATTACCATTGAATGGACCTGTGCTTGTTTGGTGAATTTCTTTCTTAGGAATCAGGGTGATAGCCTATTACTGATTGCATGTTTTCCATCCTCAGCAGGTGGCATGAGGGGCCCACATCTTTTGGACTTTAGTAGGTGACCTCGGTATAAGATCCTATTCATAATAAGGATATGTGGTCATCTGTTGTTGGTGGATATGCTCTCTAGAATGGGCCTATTAGTAGGACCCTTGTGCACTTGACATGAAGTCATTAGCATCGACTTCATCTGCCTCCTGGAGATAAGGGAGATTCTCGTAGTCATGATCTGAGGATTGGTTCCCAAAATGGATCATGACATCCACCGCTGCAGCCTTGCATTGGGGCTCTGGTCGTGGATGAGGAGGCAGTTAGAGAGATTTTTCATACTGGAGGTCCTGTCTTGCGGCCTCCACATTTGGTAGAGTACCATTTTGGCGGTACTCTTTAATCAGTCTGTTGGATACCCATCGTTGAAGATGCTGGGTTGGAGAGGGGGTCCTTCTCTTCATCAGGGGCCTGGCCACCTATGGGATAACTACAATTCATGTCTGTATTGGTTTTCATGACAACATTTGGATTGAAGGTTACTCTATGGAAACATGATATATATATATATATATGACATATACATACAAAAAACCGATAGAAAGTTGAATCTCTTGAACATATTCATGTTTGACGATTCAGCTTGGCCCCCTTCCATTTTTTTGTTAAGAAAATAGGCTTGAGTGGGGTAGAACCACCACCTTGGTTTAGGATTTACGTCAGGTTCACCATTTTTGTTTCACAACGAGGCGGTGAATTTTCGGGAAAACAAAATGTTCTGACATGTGACATGAATTTGTCTCTTATTATAGAGACTTTCATGTCTCCATATTAGTTTCATCCGGATCCACATAATTATCCTTTAGGGAGAATTGGATTTTCCCCATAGGGGCTGGGAAATATATCCATTTTTGCATTATGAAGGAGGTTCTACAGACAAATGGTCTCAGCAGGTGATTTAATGGGGTTAAATATTTATGAAATCAGTATTTTTATGATATTAATTCATTATATGGTCTCCAACAGGTTTATTCGTATAGCTAGAAACACCCAAAATCCCGAGTATCCATGATTCTGGGACCTGTTTTCCAAAGGAAGGATCTAGTTGGATGATGATTTATCCAGCAACACTTAAAGACTCCATTGGTGGAGGGGATGGGAGGTCTTTCTCAACTCACCCTTTGGGGGGATTTGTGTCATATTTTGGGAATCTCTTATATATTTATGGCATGTTCATATGTTCTTGAATCATTGGTTCATTCCTGATGTGTGTATCCATGGGCTACCCTATGTTTACAGGATCATCATGTATATACATGGATTTGTTTCTTCAGAGGCAATGTCGACTTAACCCCAGCAATACGACACTCTGGGTCTTATCATCATCCAATCGGGATGAAGGTCGTTTTATGTTGGGATCAGACCGATAGTATGGGATTCCTACATATCCTCAGGAGAGGAATCAGAACCCACATAGTTTGGTTAGCTCGAGGCATAGACCAAGGAGGAGTCCCATTTGGTGGGGGAATAATTGGGTGGACCCTTTTATAGGGGTACCATTTTGAGAATGGGCCTTCATGTAGGACTCTTACATACCTTGAATTGAATAGGAATCAGAGTTATCATTGTTCATTTAGTGTGGGGATTATGCATGGATGTTTCTTATTTGAGGGGGACATGACTGGATGAACCCCTTCGGAAAGGAACCCCTTTTGAGATCAGGCCTTCAACCAGGCATCCTACGTATCTTGGTTTTAACAGGAAGTACATTTCTCATAGTTCATATTGGGTATTAATTAGGTGGATATTGTTATCATAAAAAATATCTAAGACCACAGGAGACCCATTCGGTGTGGGAAATAAGAGGATGTGAGAGATTCAACAAAACACACATCTTCTCTCCCATTGATGGGAGAGGTCGGGCTTAGGGTGGAATATGTTGAGGCGATGGTGGGTGAGGGCGTAGAGTGATGATCCTTTCAATGTGGGCTGACATTGGAGGTCATGAAGCTAGTCTCTCGAATGGTTTGGGATTTACCTCAGTCAGAGTTCCCCAGAATTTTCTCTGAGAAAGGGGAGGAATGTCTCCATTCATCAAAAGGATAAGAGAACATGATTCCTTCGACCGATCATCATTCCTTATCGAATGAAAAAGTAATAAATTTCTCTTAATCCCTAGAATATGGAGGTTGATGTCAGCATCCCATGGTTGGACTCCATGTTACCATGGGAATGCAGAGTAACAAACATCCCGGGAGACCAAACCACTGTGGGTATAACCTTCGTGACTCCATATAGAATGGGTATGTAGACTTAGAGGGCCGCACTGATGCAGCCAGTGATCTGATCAGATGGGTCTGGAAGCTTTAGGGGAGGCCTTGGCCTGATGTCGGTGGGTTGGTTCATTGAGGAGCTATGGAGGTCTAGATTGTAATGGAGGGGTGAAATTGGAGCTAGAGGGAATTACACCCGATGATGCCCCAGTTCATCTAATTTTCTCTCATGCAAGATAGTGGGAGCCCTGCATACCATAGTGCTATGCAGGTAGAGGGACTCCCACAAATTTAAACAGTATGCATGCTTTGGTATAGACCACACCATAATAAAGTGGTATGCGGTCCTGTATTCGATCCTCTATTCCACTTTGGGTTCCATCTGTGCACTGATGTAGTATGTGGTGTGGGGTTCGATTCACATAGTGATTCCCTATGAGGAACACCATATTGAAGTAGGGTCTTTGAACATGTAGTTCATGGGGATTCCATCCGTGGGGAATTTATGGTTTTTGGTGACTCTTATTTGGTTCACAGTTTACCCATTATTATTAAGTTCCTTCTTTTTATTTTTTGTGGTCAGTTATACCTACATAAACGTGTTTTTTCATTTTCAATTCATCGATGATTGAAAACCAATGTAATAATTATCTCTGAATTCTTTCTCCAAACCAATAGGGTATCCTCCATGATTTCTTCATCATTAATTTTCTCAATTCCTCTTAGGATCCTTTTATATATCATTGTGAAAATCATATATGTGGGCTTGTGTCTCCATTTTCAGAAGACCCAAAAGACATATCTCAACGTATGGGAGATATAGTCAATCATATTTCGAAAAGGTTGTGGTTCGCACGTTAAGGTTCACATAACCATGTCAAATTTCTCCATTCATGAAATTCTATGTTCTTTAGATGGTATGAGTATGGACTTCAAGCTCTTCAATCCACAAACAATACATTTCACACCTTCCTAGGTTCCTACTATATCTCCCTATGCACCAATGCCGCATGGGTCGTCCCGTGAACCGGTGGTTTGCGGTTCAAGTGCTTTTCAAACCCTTCAATGTGATGGTCCGTAAGTCACGTAAAAATCTTTAAGAAAATTATTTCCTCTTGTATCTTCTCAAATTTTCAATTCAATTTACATCCATTTTCTTTTCTGGGCATGTAGGAATTTTTTATTTTATCTGCAAAGTGGTTGTGGGAGTCTTTACCTCCCTTTGTGAAGATTTTAGGACACTACAGTTACAATACTTGTTTTTATAAATTACACTCCATGTAAATTTAATGATTTTTTTTTATCTTTCATGATTTGTGAATTTTCCTAGAAAATACCTAAAAAGAACCATGAAAACCAAAATAAAGAATTTTATCTACCAAACAACATGTATCTGGTGAATAGAAAGTATGAAAATTAATATCAAAATCTTGAACATCATACTTACATCATTCACAATCTATATCCCTACTTTACAAACTCTGGGGTCACTATGGATGGGGAGCACATTACTCCATCGACCAATTCGAAGTTCGTAAAATAGTACTTCACATAATGAACATCACGTCTTTACAACATGAAAATAAACTATGTTTTATCGTCCTAGTTACACAATGATAAAATGTGTATTATTTTATGACCTATCCATATAAAGATAAATTGTGTTACAATCAGCTTCCTTACCGCACAATGTTAAACTGCGTAGAAATTACCAAGTAACATGACATTAAACTGGGAACCAAATTACAAGAATCATGACTTTAAAATGTGTGTGAATCTCCTTGGGAGTGTTTTTTGCGGTGTCAGACTTCATGTTCCTCATTCACGTTGGCTTACTCCATTTGTGGGTCACATATACCTCTTGGTTAATATCCCATTTAGGTATGAATTCTATGAATTTAAACTAAAAACCATAGAATAAAAGTTGTATGACTTTAAACTGTACAACGCTATTATGAGTTTCCCAACTGAATGGACATCACCTACATCACTCTTCATTTACCATGCTATGTTTCAAAATTTTAATGGCTTGATTCACATCCTTATGGGATATGAACTAACACCATGACATTTTTACTCTAGGCCTAGCCTTAATTTCATCCTTTTGTTCCCTTTATCTGAGTTTCCCTTGGGAGTTCGTAGTATGGTAGGGAGATTCCATGGTCCTGAATCATGTCGTATTTTTTCACACTACTTCCACATGTACATTTACTTAAGAAGATTCCCCTCTATATTCCAAACTCTATGACCTTAAACTAATATTTGATAGTCTAGGAAACATGACCTTATACCATCTATAATTGTCTAATAATTGTGACCAAAAACTAATTGCAACCCCTACTTTCCAAGAATCAGAACTCTATATTGTGTGAAAGTCTCCTATGAAATATGTGTTGTGAATGAGGTCCTTCATGGTTCTCATTCATGTCGTGTTTGTCACCTCACCATTCCTTGTATATCCTCTTGATAAACATACCCCTTGGTATGAATTATATGACCCTAATCTAATAATCACATATTACCTGATATACGACCCTAAAAGGAAAAAATTGTGGTGTTTTGTTTCCTAATGTGACATCACTTCTAGCACTAGTCTTCTACCAATCCATTTCTATGATATCTACCTTTTGATCTCTTGGTCTGATTTTTCTCTTGGGTGTGTGTGGTCTGGTGTGGGCCTCTATGGATCCCTTTCATGTTGGGATACTTTTCTACACCATACACAATCTCTTTGAAAAACCTCCCTCCAAATTTACTATCTACACGATGATAAACTACGTAGAAACTAGTGTCCATAATGTATGATGTTAAAATTCTTGGTCCGGTCCTACCTCATGACCTCCCCACTAAGTCATCATTGTTCTGGATGCACGAAAAATAATGGCACACCATTTCAGTGTTCTTTCCTAAAAAGACATTAGATTTGGAACTAGTCATCTACCATGACACAAGTTAAGAATGTTGTGTGGATTTATCACTTTCTACATAGTATACATAGTGATGCCTGGGGTTTCCATCCTATTTTAGCAACTAAAAAATAAGAAAAACAGAAACAAATTCATTTTCCCTGTGTGTATTTTCAGACCTATGCATGGAGGTCTATTTTTAATAATTACAACTGGCTTGATTCATATCTTCAAAGTTTAAATAGTGACACCCGTATCATCAATCACTAGGACAAACACAACATTCTCCCTTCTTCATGTCGATTCACCTACAACCTTACTGCATGAATTTAAACTACATAAATATCAAGAAAATTTTTCACATTGATTTTCATATTTAAGAGATATGTAGAGATTCACAAGTTTATATTCTTGGGCCCATCCACATTACATCCCCTTTCAAATTTAGTTCATCTTCATCTTTACTGCATGATGTTAAACTACATGGAACTTCGAACTATACACGGATTGATTCCCATCCTAAAGGGATATGTAGCAATGCCTTGTCCGATCATTTTTGGGCCCAGCCACAATTTTATTAAACATTAATCCCCTTTGGACTCCAAATAGTTCATGAAACATGACTTTAATCTATATACATGCTTCCGTAGGGATACACATGTGGTGTGTAGGCCTCCTCGGTCCACATTCATGTCTAGTTTTTTAATCCACCACATTAACCATATTCCTCTTGGAGTGAATCCCCAAGGTCCAATATCTAGGACCATAAACTATGAGTTAATTTCATTAATGCATGATATCAAACTATTATCCTACCTTAAAAAATCAGGATTCCCCATGATAATTGTGGGATGCTCTAGCATCCTTTATAGAGAGGATTCCCCCTACTAGTGTTGGTATACCACCACGCTGTGTTTTATAACTATGTGTGACTTTATTTCCACCTTTGTGGGATATGTATAGATGCACAAACATTTATTATTTGGGCTAAGCCACAAGTTTAGTAACATTTTTGGTCTCTTTTTCTCACTTGTAGTCCATGCATTGGGACCTTAATCTTTATTCAATTTTTATTAAGGTGTGTTTGAACCACGTGAGATTCCATGGCCTCGATCAAGTTAGGGATTACCTCCAATATGTTTTATTCATACAAAAGGATTGAGAATTTTACATTATACAAATAAACATGACATTAACATATTTTTCATTCTCCCTGAAATTTGAACTTAATCTATTTTTACACCTATGTCAGAATCTCACTCACTAATAAGTTCATTCCGCACATCGAGTTCTCCGTGGATTGGGCATTCCATCATAATTCAAATACAAATGAAAACCCTAATAGTGATGGCCTCATTCATCTTTATATCACCTCCCATAATGAACCAATACTCAAAAGGATCTTTGGTAGAAAAAAACAAATCTTGTGTTTTGAATTGTTCCAACAATCAATTTTACATTAGTTTTCCCCATTAATTCCTAGAATGTCCATAATCCCTATGTTTTGAAAATGGTCAATGGTTGATCATTTATTACCAATCCCATTTTCAAATAGGGCTTGTAATTATCAGATTACCTCCTTTTTACTTCCTTGTATCATGACATGATTTTATCCTTGGTATCACCTATTATGTACACTCCCACAGTTTAGATAGACCCTTGTACCATTACTTGTTTCCCACAAGAATAATTGCACATTTGGGATTAGGAGTTCTGATAATATTTATATCTATTTGATTCAGCCACACATGAGATCCTTGGTCCAAACACTATGACATTGAAACTAATAGCCCAATAGGGAATGTGTGGTGTCTCGGTCTTCTCACTCCACCTCACCACATATACCCGCTTTTAGGATGCCTTATTCCCACATTTAGGAATCCTTCTTCCTTTTTTCATGATATTATTGTAGTACATGATCCTCCTTGGACTTATTAATGTCATGTTTCTTTCCTCTATACTACACAAATACCTCAGGACATTCCTTATTCTGCGCAATAGGACATTAAACTGGTGTATAGGATCCATGCGGTATGACCTTAAACTATGTGAAACGTCTATGTATCATGACATTAAACTATGGGATAATTCATAATAAATTTATGTTAAACTATAACATGCATCATCCTTACCATATTCTATTAAACCACATGTTCATCATCCTCACCTACATGACGTGAAACTAGAAGTCATCTTAATCCCCAACATAAGAGGTCCTTCACAATTTTGTTCATCTACCACATTATTCATGTCTCCATTTATCACTAAACATATGAGATGAAACTCCCCTAGAATATAGGTTTAATGTTTGTTCATACACATGTTCTAACAAAAATGTGTTTTATGAAATTGTGTTAAAATCTCCAGAGTTTTGGAAACCATTCAAACATTGCATCACTTCACTCCCCTACTGTTTCTACCTCTTTATTCAAATACTCATCCTCTTCCACATATGAGGGTACCCCCTATGAGAATGTTGTCTAGCCAAGGATCACATACAATTCTGTTCCAATGTTCCCAAAATGATTGGATGAAAATTCAATAAATATCGCATGTTTGGAATAAGGTCAACGGTTGACCCCCCCCCCCAATTTCAGGCTATGCAATATAGATACTATGTTGGTAAAAAATTCAATAGTTGTCCTATATCATGGAACATTTCCCATTGTGTTCTGAATTTTTGGATTCATGATTCACACTTCTCATTCCCCTTTGTTTAGATAGATTCCAACACCCCTAGCATTATCCAATTTTTGTAATAGCGTATTTTGGGAGAACCATGATGGCTTCTCTGAGAGACCTATTCTCTGTCAATATCCTCTCTCTTCCAGAATTCCCCCGATGATCAATCAACAACACCAAAACCTAAGTGTTCAATTATTATCTGACACTCTCATTCAAAGTGAACAATTATTTGGTTTTTCATTGTTTCTCACACTAGGAATGACCCATTTGAGCTTAAGGATTGATCATTAGTTTTCTCACATACATGATTGTGACGAAATAATTGAGGCAAGAAAGAATGTTTCCATGAACACAAAACAATGTACCATACCTAGGTCACCCCACATATTTATCAGTATAGACTGAGTGTTATGCATCACTGAAGGATCCTTATGTTCAATTGAGTGAACTTTTCCTAAATCACCATGAATTTCTACCAATCATTTTATTTTAACTAGGAACATGGCATTCTTCTCCACTATCATCTCAGATTATGAGGGGGGCATTTGTTGGTGAAAAATTCCACACAGGAATCCCATGGTCTTCTTTGGGTGTGTAGAAAGCATTTTTCATTTCTTGGAACCTTTATGATAATTCCAAGGTATGATCTCAAAATATATATGGTGTTCACACAAGATCAAAAACTCCATGGAAGGTTCTTGCACACCCAATGTGATGTATGTAGCTCTTTTTCTATGGAGGCTCAGAGAATCAGTTAAGAAGGAATAAACATGAGTTTTCAATTATGTGAAAGATCCCGTACCATGTATGAATAATTTTATTCACCCAATTCAATGTAAAATGGGAATTTATGTTCTTAACGAGGCCCACCTGTGTAGAAAACCTCTCACATGCCACAAATCTTATGCGCTTACACCAAAGATGTTTTCTATATTTTTTAGCCCCCCTATTCTTCTGGATTATCATCCATAAGTCGAACCTCCACTCTGAAATTTGTAATAATAATCCAAGAAATCATAAAATATAAACCCATAAAGGTATAGGATCTTGCGCGATAGGACCCATATGGGTCTTCATTTGTGTGGACCCTCAAGGGCTTGACCCTTAGCCACCTTCTTTAAGCCTAATTCAGGTGCATGAGAAACAAACCTCTTGTGCGAACCATGGTCTTCCATGAAACCCAATCTTGTAATCAACCATGTGTTTTTTGAGAAAATTTTCAATCTTGTGTTAAACCCCTATTTGATCCTCCATGGGTTTCCTTTATCCCAAAGCAACATATTTTAGCCCCTCTTCCATGAAACTCCTATTTCTTGCATGCACCTCCTCCATGCATCCCTCCAGGCTTGTGAGTCGTGATTTATTGGACCCTCGTGTGGTGTTCCATGTTATGATTCCCTAGATATTTATTTTTATCATTGGAAAACTAATGGATTTTACTTTTCAGTATACCCATGCTAACATATACCCCACTATCGACCACTCCTCTACACCATTTCACCTGAGCATTATTAATTCCTTCCCTTCTATAAGGATGGGTGAGAATAAGTTATATAATCCCAAGGGGTGAGATGTGAGATCCCCCCATCCTTGTTAAAGGATGTAAAACTTCCCAACACCATCATCCTCAACTCATGACATTAAACTGTAGCCTCACCCTATGCAATGAAAATGGGGTGCCACTACTAGGTAATTTTCTAGTCCCACTCTCCACCATGGGAGAGAGATATTCATCACATTGAATTAAATCATCTTCAAATAGAAGTTGATTCTTTTTGGTAACCCTCAATGCATAATCCCCACACTATCTCTCACAAACACATCTTTCGTGATGTGTCTATCTGGTCTACTGCTTCCTCTTATATCTCACAATGATCATGAACTGTGTTGTATTAGAGGTTTGTAGAGACTACAAAATCCAGCTTCCCCATGGGTATCCGTCCTAGAGTAAGCATCAACCTCCATCCAACTGGTCTACTTCTACATGTAATCCACACACTTTTTCAGACTATGTTGACTTTGATTCCCAACTAACTGGGATACGTAGGAAGCCTCCTCAAGGTTTAATCCAACAATCACCACCCATCCTAATATTTCTTGGGAAACATCATTAGAAGATAATTCTCCTTACCTAGGAGACCTCATCTCCTCCAGAACCACTGGACAACATTCATTCATAATCCCCAACCACATGCTTGGGTCACATCCTTAGGTGTAATCCCCATTCCATCCATTCAGAACTACATGGACTTTGATTCAAAAAAAATTGATATATTGGAGACCTCATTGAGGTTCAATCCCAACAGCCACTCCATCGCCACACTCTAAACCTATTGATATCATGGAATGCATCTGGGAATCTCACATGCGTAAGCCCCTCACCATCCATCGAACTATGTGGGTTTTGGTCCCTTTGTTCTAAATAGGGTACATAGGACACCTTCTTAAGGTGAAATCCCATCTAATGGTAATCCTTTCAGGTGTTCTCTCATGGGGATGAAACTATAAGATCCTCCCTCAGTGTTGTATAGAACATCATTCACTGTGTGAAACCTTCTCTTTATGAGACACACCATCTTGGGTCCACCTTTACTGGAATTCTGACCGATCCACACGGTACACATATCAGGTGATTCCTCCAAGGGATTCACCTCTATGTTCTGCCCTTAGTGGGGTCCAGATCATCCTTTACAGTTTGAAACCTTCCTTTTTTGGGGAATACCACCTAGGGTATTTACTCATAGGGTGTTCTTACCCATCCATCCCATAAAACATCCCAAATGTCCTATCCTAGGGACTTACCTCCCATGTCCACCTCCATGAGGCTTTGTAATCAATCCAGTCTGTATCTGAAGAAGTTAAAATCTCATGTGGTTACTAATACCTTGTATTAAAAATTGTATTCCTGAGTAAAACCATGGAATACTTGCCATTTTCATAAGATACCCCATTATCTATGTGAATGGCTCAAGTTTCGTTCCCTTGAGAAGCCCTCTTATGAGGAAGAATATAGGTGTTCTAGTGTTATAGTGTCCTGACATGACCATGATGCCCAATGTGACTACTAAATAGATGAAAGGTTTTACCATATCAAAACCCCTTTGAATGTCTGGATAGAAGTAACATAATTAATATCCGTCCACAAAGAGATGGAACCGAGAATGAGTTTCACAAACATTGACCTAATCTATAAGGCTGACATAGACTATGTGATGAATGTAGAGGAGTAATATATGGTAGTAGGGACCAACATTGAATCATTCCATTTTGATCCTCGCGCATACGTCACTGAGAAATTGATGAATGTCTCCTACCTTTGGAAATATGGAATGTTGTGCAACAAAACGCTTTCCAGTGGAAAAATAACATGCAAGGCGGCACACCCCATAGAAATCATCTAAAATAGGGATAAATTTGTGGGATTACATAAAAATTTTATTAAATATCAACCTATTACTAGACCATAATTTTTTTGATCTTATGGAATCCATAATAGAATATATACTAATTTAATAGTTTTCTAATCTTCTAGCAGAATCCCTGGTAATGGTTGTGACCTTAACATGGAAAATGTCGAATGGAGTTAGTATTGATATCCAAAAAGACTCTTTACATGTTGGTTTCAATTAAATACATTGGAAAATAGACGAGTAATCCAAAATATCTAAAAATGTGATGAATAATATCATATCAAACTTAACTAATTTTAACTTTCTTGTTATACTGGGTGGGACAAAATAATATCTAGCGATGCAGTCCACCTATTGGATTCCACTGATTTCAACATGAATCAATGTCAGTGTTGATGGTGATTATTTTAGTGTAGTGGTTCCTTCAGTTTATGGCAGTTTATTCCAAAACCTTCTATGATTTATTAAATATTGTTACTATAATTAAATTGGAAATTATCTAAATATGAGGTGAATATATGGGGAAGGATTCAGTTAGTTAAATATATCATATATGTTATGTGTAAATTTCATTGTGTTTAATAAAATTCAACCCTAACTATGGAATCCTTAAGGTTCATTTGAATAAATATTCAATGTATACTTATCCCATACTTGCTTCAGAAGCTACAAGATTCCAATGATCATTATTTTCATGTGAAACATATGTGTAGAGAAGTGAACTAAGTGGAAAATGTGATCTAGAAGAATGTTATTATGAAGGGTATCTTGATTGGGTCATTTGTAATTTAAATGTATATCCACCTTGGTGGAATTTAATTCTATGGTTTTTATCCATATAATACTTTATAAACCCACCCCCTTATAACATGTTTTCCTTTCTATTACTTCTATAACTATTTAACACCATTCATGCCTATTACATGAGTTTTTCTATTAATTATTATCATCAAAATGTGTGTTTTAGTTTTAATTTATTATTAGGATGCCAGAATGATGATCCATTTTTATTATTGAAACCAATACATAGAGTTGGATGACTCAAGACCAATATTGGATAATTACATCGGACTTGTTATGCAGACCTCTAGTCCCTTCATGTATTGTATCTCATGTTTAATACAATGAAATTCATAATTTTCATCAACTTCCAATTTTATGTGATTGAATACCCTGTCTTAAGTAATATTTCACATAAAATTCAATGGTGTAAACTTTTTTTTTCATATGAGGCTATTTTTAAATAAAAGAAATGAAAAATTTGTATTTAGATCTGTGGGGCTGCTATAAATGTCTAAGAACAATGAACGAAGCATTCAGTGGTATAATACCCATTCATCGTCCACTAGGGTTCACATAATATACTTTAATTTCACTTATATTGGCGGTTTTTATTAGTATTTTTGGTTTAGGGTTCCATGTGGGATAAAATGATATTGTCTTTGATCCCCCTAGATAGGGTAAAGTATCCCACCCCAAGGATGTGTGATCACTAATCTACAGACCGATCATATATATGGCCAGGTATCCCTCTGACGTCATGGGTTCTTGATCCCTTATTCATTGTACCTATGTAGGGTTAGGTAAACCATCATCATTATTTATGAAATGTTATCCTATCATATGGGATAATACATATGCAGTATGTATCCCCTATATAATAGGGAATGATATTATATTTGTTAGTTGAATTTCATAGTTTGTATAGAGTTATGTATCCCACTATGACCTAGGGTGTGATATTTAATCTTTTTGTGGACTTCCCTTATATATGGTGTCTTCTAGTGAGGTGCATCATTCCCTTAGATTATTACATGAGAGGGCTGAAGGATCTATATTTTTTATATTTTTAGCCTTAATTGATAATTCCGTATTGATGGGTTAGTGGTTGTTATCCTCCGTAATCTAATTTGAAATATTCAGTGATGAGAAGCCTCCCTATCATGGAATCTATAAGATTAATTATTTTCCAATACCTAATAAGTATTTTCTTTTGTGGGACATGTGATTCTTTAGAACCCATGGGCATTACCTTGAGATGTGATGTTGTGTATTGTTATTCACTTCAAGATTAATAAACTCTTTAGCAGTCTGAGTACCTCTAGAGTTTCATGTGAGGTAGATTTTAAGGATTAGATTTATAATGATGATAACTACTATAGGGTCCTAAAAATTATAGTTATTATCATATCTATATTATTCTACTTGACTTAGTTTTAGCTACACCTTATTTATAAAATCATTGAGATGACGTTTCACTAGATGACTCATTGTGGGTTTTAGGGTCTCCTACAAATTATGTTTATACTCACCCTTACATGGACCTTGGTCTTACATATGTTTTGATAGTGATTAATATGCATTGTTCAAAGATATTATTATGAATGTGGAAACATCATGAATTTTTTTAATGCTTTCACCTTATTAATTTATGGGATATAGTGTATGTGGATGTTGGTCATACCTGGAGCCAGTCGTAATATGCGACATTCATATTTAGATCCATCATTTAATGAGTCTCTATTTTTCCAAACTACTTGTCAGTTACCCCAATGCCTATTGGGTTTTATTTTTTCCCTTTATACATTATGTTATACAAACTGGTTATCTTGTATATCTCAATATAGATGTCTCATATATGTGTTATATTTAGTTCAGTTGGTTGAATCCATATATGTCCTACTGTTGTTGTTTATTACCTAGGCATTGGTGAAATGAGACTATTATTGGTTGTTATAGGATAATACCTATCATGTGTGTGATATACCTACTCAATTCTATTCACCAACCCCTAGCTTATTGGGAGGTGGGATTGGGTTGGAACTCTTGGCCTACTGCTGACATTATAGGGGCATTAGTGAATACGGTTATGTCAGTTGAATTTTATTTTCTTATGTTCATCACCTCCAGAAAGGACATGGATCTTATATTGATATTTTTTACATAATGTTATTGTCCTGGAATAATTTGATGGTTGTTACAATTATTATTTGTTCAGTATCTTGTGTTATTCATCAATTTATGATTATTAATCTATAAAAATTAGTTTTTTTAATAATTATTAATTTTTTATATAATATAATTTAATAATTATAAAAAAATAATTTTATCATTAATATTATATGTCACTAGTATTTATGTTTTCACACCCATCCATGATAAAAAAAATTATAGCATCATTCTTTGAGGTGGTTAAAGTGACCCAAAAAAGAATATACTATAACAAAAAGAATATTTATAATATATTGTTGTATTATTTGAATGTAAATTTTAAATAATAATATTGAAATATATAAAAAGATATTAATGTTTTAAATAATAGTAAATAATAATAATAGAATGATGAAAAATAAAATGATAATGTAGATTTTGAAGAGTGGAACATTCCCTTATGGATCATCTGCAAAATGAAGGATATAAGAATATTTTTTGTGACCGTAAGCACCCAGACATGAGAGTGTGTCCTTAGGGATGTAATTTCCCAAGAAATTTGAAAGGAAATAAATTGTTTTTTGTTGGAATAGGTCGTGGAAGGACCCATTTATAGATGATTTTGATGTCAGGGTTCTTCCTCAATCCCACACCTTCTATTCCAACAAATAATTCATTATGGCTTCCATACTAAAAAAATTAATGACAGAATAACTATCTCATCCATGAATATATGTTACTAACCATTCCTTTTTAAAACCAAGATTGGTTTTTTGTTTTCACCCAAAAATACTCCCCTCAAACCAAAGAGCACAAATTTGATCATTTCCTTTAATGATAATCAATCATATCCCAGTCACCTTGCACCACTATTTTACTCACTGGGACAAACCTCTTAACCTATGATATGAAGAATACTATTTAAATATTACATTATAATAGTTACCCATGATCCAACCAAACCACCATTTTCATTTCAAGGTCAAACTAGTGGTATTCCATCTATATCAGTACCGGGAAAAACCATGGATCAGATACCAACTGTCATTTTATGCTAAAATTAATTTTTAATAAGAGGGTTGTCCCAACCAATATTATATATTATCATCCGTTATATACTAAAACTTATTTGGTATTTGGGTTTTTACCCAACAATTGAGTGGAAATCATACCAATACCCCTTTTCTAAAGTGAATAGAGTACAATTTTTCAATGAAAATGACTCAAAATAAAAAAAATGAAAGATGATAGGACTTGAATTATATAATTTAGTAATTTTGGTGATAATTTTTAAAAGATATTATATCACATTGCTCATTATTTTAACAATTTACCACATTAAATCATTTACATTTGTAACTCATGTCTTACATCAGTAATATATATTTCTCTAAAAATTTAATTAACCATTATGCATAATATTGATGTATTGATTCAACATATTTTTTTATAAAATTTAGATTTTGATGTGAAATGAAATTCCTTTAAAATAATGATTCATGATTAAATAAAATTTATTTTTAAGAAAATAAATCTGTTTAAACATTAAATAATATTATTCCATTTTCATGATAATTGTAATTAATTTTAGGAAGGTTAATTTAATTATTTATATATTAATAATGCATTTTATTATAATAATTCATTATATTTAGTAAAAATACATTACATATAAAAGTAAACCTAATAATATAAATAATAAAATGACTTTTATTAAATACCATTTATCACATAAAAATTATCATATTAATACTAGTTTAAATTAAGCTTACATACCCCCTCGATACCTACATATAATCCCAAATTTTTAGATAATAAATACGAGTACTTTTTGGGGGTGATTTAGTTATCATGTATCTTATAGTGATTTCTACAATCTTTAAGTTCCCTTGTAGATGATTCTACACAAAAAATATTTTTTATGTTCATTTTAGGTATGGTCAAGGTTAAACCATAATGTTACTAACTTGTTCCCATGCTCGAAAAAAATGAGTCTTGTATTGAATCATTTTACTACTTCATACCATGTTTATTCCCTTTATATATAAATTTCATAGTATGATTATTTGTATTTTGACATGATATATCAATGATTTATTATAATGGAAATATTTTCCCATGGTCATATAATTGTTATATTACCCTTTTACATTCATATATATTTCCTCTAATACTTCATTAAATAGTTCATCATATCTATTTAATTAAAATTTCAACTATATTTTCAATGGTTTTAATTATTTACCAATCTATATTTAGTGGTACGATATTCATGGTAAATTCCACGGATAAATACATCGAGCTTACAATCATTTTATTTACTTGTGGGTATATTCCTCTTGTAATTCACATAATAATGTTTAATTTATCTTTCCTGTAATGTATATATAATTTAATTTTTTTTCATATATTATATCAAAATAAACTAAGAAAGTTTTTATTTTTTCTCAATATTAAATTTAATATATGTAATTTAGAATATTGAAATCATTGAATAAAATCTCATACTAAAAATATTTAGTGGAACATTCTACCAAATAAAATAATCCCTCAAAGTATAACAACAAATATGAAAAAATAGGATATTTTTATTTTGTTACATCCTTGGTTTCCCACGTTGCTTTCTGACAAACTAAACTTTTATTTTATTATTCAAAATTAAAGAACCTTAATAGTAAAGGAATTTGAGGAGGTCTAAAATGATGGATCCCCAAGGAGTCCCCCATAACAATACCAATAGACTCATGGGGTAATGATCCCATTCTAGAGAAAGTCACAAAAGACGCAACATGACTACTACCCCAAGAAAGAGCGCCAGTAGCGAAGTTGGCCTCCATAGGAATATGGCTAACTATACAATCATTAGAAAACTCCACACCACAACCACAAACAAGGTAAGAAAAACACCAGGGGACATCACCTTTCCCTTGGAGGGCCTAAATCATCAACTTAGAACCCAATTACACTTCCATAATAACCAACAATATCCTTTTTTATAGCATAACATCAGGGTGTAATGCACATACCTCCGCACCAAACAAATTCCCCAGACCATGGAAGCTACTAATGGTCACTAAAACCGAACCATTGTTGTCCTGAACCAACCCTCCCCCATCCATCATCCCATTAATTATTGACCCATCCAAATTAAGATTATGGCTATTAGTTGACAGCTTAAATCTTACCCTGCCTCCATGTATCCTTAGTCGAGGCACTAAACCATACACAGAACTAAAGACCACAGAATAGTCTGCCCTGCCTTTCGTAGAGACTCTAAATCAAACACCATCCCCTTCATTAACACTAGGTGGAGATAAAATGAAGCCCTAAGCTACCACATATCTTTATTTCTGGCCTGCCATATAGTCCAGAAAATGGAGGAAATGATAGTGCTGGGAGTCTTGGTCTCTATCCCATTCAACTCCGCTCCCAAGAACCACCCTTCAAAAAACTCCTGCATGGAGTTACAATCAGCCTTGTAATTACCCCATCTATCTGAGCTAGACCATAGATATCACGCCTATTCACTTCCAATTAATACATGGACAATCCCTTCCACTTGAGTAATACTACAATAGAAACACTTGGACACCAAATTTATACCTTTTTTTAGAAGTTATCCTCCTTGGGAAAGGCCTGGTTTCGACCTCTCCAAACTAGAAAGCACATATTCGATGGTAGCTCCTTACACCACAGCCGCTCAACCCATTCATCCCGGATTCCTATCAAACCATTCCATGAATTTCATGACTGTTAAAAAACCCAGACCTAGCCTTGGTAAAGCTTAAACGGTCTTCATCATCTGAGAGAACAATATATTTATGTATATCCTTCTGATCCAAGCTGGTAATGGCCTCCAATAACCTTGGATTCTACCTATCCTCCCTAACAGAAAAATCTAGAATAGGGAACCCTAGGAAATATAGCTTCTCTCTAAGACATTTTTCCCTCCAAAGGTTTACCTCCCCATGGCCAACCACCCAAAAAGAATAATCCTAGAAGATATCCAAATAAAACACCACCTTTTCCCCAACCTAGATAGTTTCCTTCTATCCCAATCCTCCCAATGCTTTCCATAATTCATTCTCATAGTTTTGGCCCACAATTACTTTCCCACTAGACCCATGTTGGTTCTTGAAAAATATGAATTAACCATATGACATTGAATAATTGAGGGGTATTATTTATTGAAATTTATCTCTATGATCAAATATCTCCCCTAGTTGTTCCTTATAAAATAGATCATTCGTTAGTTATATATCCACTTTTTTTAATACATGATATGGATCAAGTACGGACTTACCTAACATTTTTCCATGGAACATTTCACGCCCTTGTGAGAGGTTTGCTGACTTTTATAGTTATTAAGATACAATACCCATGAAATAAGTAATCTTAAGTATGTTTATGTATCTAGGGCTAAACATTCCCTTTTTACTAAATTTTATAAGCACATTACATTTTAATATTTGGAGGAATAATATTTATGCTAAATAAAAATCTAGATATTTTCAATTAGTATTTTCATTTGAATTTTATCAACTTTGTGACAATTTACTATGTTACTAAATTTCATTAATAATCTCTATTATTTCTTGAGAATGATTTATTCTGGAAAACAATTAATTTCCAAATACATACCAACATGATAGAGTTCTATATTAATTCCGATACATAACCTTATATGGTCTCATTTAAATAATTTAGTGAAAATAATTTTTATGTGAACTCAAACATGTGAAAATTTCAATACAATCATCCTTTAAAATTTATCAAGTATCATCTCAATATACAATGAAATGTATTAATAGTCCATTTAGAATACCCTATATTTTGAGTATGTTAAACTTTGATAAATTTTTTATTCAATATGTAATTATTATTGAATATTTATCTATAAAATTGATGTAAGACTTTTTATCTTGACCATAATTAATAGAAATTAGTAATCCATAAAACTTTATTCTTTTTATTCATTATCTTAATATGATGATCAAGTGATAAATCCTATTGAATATTAATGAATTGTATCAGATTTATAACTTAATAACACTTAACACAAATATATTCATTTCTATTATAGGCTTAAGGAAGTAGTATGACAAACTTTATGGTTATTTTATCCAATTTACATATATTTATAGGTACTTGTTACATCGTCTCCTCATACTTTTGATATTTATTTTTAACTTGTTGGAAATCAAAAATTTTGTTGTATACTATAGAATATACTTATTTATGTCAACCGACTACAAGTGCTCATTGAAATATCTATAAATCATTTTTTACTATAAATTTTAATTGAGAATGAATATCTTTTTGAATCATATAAAACTATTTTTGTCATGTATGGGAAAACAATTCAATTTTTAAATCTTAAATTTTTTGTTTATTTAGGTTTAAACCCTAGAATATTTTTTGTCTTCTTCGATAACTCTATATTAATCTTCTTTGTCTCCATTATCATGACATTGAGAGATGGTTGAGGATTAATTTATGTAATGTGGGATTTCATATTTTCCTTTATGATTAACATGTTCATCCATTTCATATCTAAAAGATATTATGTATCTATAGATATATTCAATAGATAAGGTAGCATGATCCGTTCTTCATAGTTTTGGAATAGTGGATCCGGATCTATCATAGGATTTTGTGTCTAGGGAATGTGAACCATATAAAATAGATGACAAGAAACCCATATTATTTAACCTCAATAATGATTTATTTAATGTTATAGGTGGAAACACCACCCTATCCTGAGGTATAGGGGTCAATGTCACTTAAAAATAATTTTCATGGAATTGTAGAAGAGATAACAAATTGTAGCACAAGTGGTAAGTGATATCAGTGGTGGGTATAATAGACATATTTACTTGAAAAACTCAGGTAGCATAGATTCATGGGATACTCTATGGATTCAATAATTTAGAAACAAAATTTATTATAGAATTTTATTTCTTTTTGAGATCATATTTGAGATATGTTATTTTCTTGTATTTATTTTTTCATTTAATTTTCTCTATAAAATAGTGAAACTGATTTTTCACTCCAAAAAAATAAGGATTCTTCCAAAACCATGTAAATATCTATGTTTGAATTATTTTTATTATTAAATATTATTTTTCTCCCATTATTGATCAATATTATTTAAATGGTATTCACAAAAATGTTAATAAAATATAGTATAAGAGAAAGGTTTAGAAGATCAAGGTAAAATTTCTCAAATTGAACAAAATATATGGTAGAATTGAATGTAAAGATTGATCATTTTGATAGATATAACATTATTTTATTGAGAATTTATATGAATGATTATATTTATCATAAGAAGGTTTATTTTCCACTTTTGGTTGTCAAACTAATCAATATGAATAAGATTGATTTTGAGTTACTCGATCAAAAGTTATTATACGTATTATTTTGGTAAATAATGTGACATTAAAAATCAAATTGAAGATTATTATGGTTGAATTTATAAAACCACTTATTAATATATATATATATATATACAGACAAAAATATCTCTATACTAAAACAAGTGTAGAAGAAGTGGGATTTTTTAGTCTATCGTTTATTGAATAGATCATTTCTTCAATACTTCTATAGAATCCATCTCCATCACACGTCACTCGATGTCAAGAGAATCATGCTAGATAATTTGGTATGTGTAATATTTTTACTATTTTCCTTACCGCAAAATTGGGAAGTTATTGTAATAGTTTTTTAAAATTATACAAGTAATATAATATTTAATGTTGTATACCATGTGAGATAAAATCCCCAATATGGATATTTAGAGAAGAGAGTTGAGCATACTCTCTAGATTATCTCTACACATTAAAGGATGAGGAAGATATATGTAGTGAGATAATCTGAGGGGATGATAGGAAAAATATAAAATATATGAGATTGGGAAATGAGACCTAGTAATATCTTGTAGATTTGTGGTAATGAAGGGAACATAAATAATAAGTTAAATAGAAAGTGTAAGGGACCTAAAACCAATTCAATAAAAATGAAAACTAATGAAACGGGTGATGTTTTACTTTTGAGTGTGGATAGTTTCATGGAGTCTTTGATTTTAGAAATGGTATAATCATTTAATAAAATATTAGACTATAATTTAAATAAAAATTTTATTATATGAAATTTTAGTAAGGTATATCTTATTTATAATGAACCATTTTGGAAAGGGTGATGCATGGAACAAAACTAATAGTGGAATTTTTCATATTTTTAGAGAAGGTATGATATATTTATTAGTTGGGAAGGAATATTTATATATTTGGGAGTCAAGATGATGTAGTGTTTACCATTATGTTCACTGGTAGATCATGAATAATTATTAATGGGTATATGGTCATCACCCTAGAGTCGAGAGTGAAACCCTATGAAATATGATACAAATTTACATGGACATGGTTACAATATGTTTTTTGAAAAATATTCAAAATTGTAGTATTACAGGTTATGACATGTGACTGAGAATGGGATCAAGTTGCATACATAAAATTTAGTCCTACCAAAGTTCAATTAAGTGGATGATATCCCAATAAAAGATTGTATCTTTAGAAAGAACAGGAAGGTTTCTTTTTTTGAAAGTGGGTCAAACCCACAAGGTGAAAAAGAAAGACATAGTGCACACTGAGTTTTGGGGGCCTAAACCAGCACATTACCTCATAGGGTCACTATATTTTGTTACATATAGTGATGAATCATCATGTAAAGTATGGGTAAACTTTTTAATAAGAATATTAAATATGCTTACCATATTTTAGAAGGTGAATAATTTAGTATAAAATGATTCTGAATAAAAACTAAAATGATTTTGGTATAACAACGAAGGAGAGTATTATAATAAGGATATCAATGAGTTATATGATACTAATGGAATTCAGTTGGAGAAGAAACCTTATTGTGCATTATAATAGAACGATGTCTCTAAGTGGAAGAATAAGACTTTGAATGAATGTGTTTGGAGTATGAGTCTATAATCATGGTTACCCAATGCGAAGAGGTAATGAATATATAAGAATATCACATCAATATGAGTCCATCCATGTGAATGTGATAATAAAATTTAAAAAATATATGTCCAGAAAAGGTGGTAATAGCCTCTCATTTATGAGTCATAGATTATTTCATATATGTGAAAATAGATTTTGATAGATCGATATCATGGAGAAAAAACTCAAACCATTTTTCTTAATTTCATATGGTGCTATAATATTTATATATCACTTTTGGGATGATGAGAATAAGAAGAAAATTATAAGTTATATAGTTATATTTAATGATGTTTCCATGCCCTTGGATCTACCTGGAGTGGAAACTGATAACGAAAAAAAGATTCGGGAATCTAGAAGCAACTCATGTATGAAGCTTTACCTAAGCATATGACACTAAAAAACAGTGAAACCTAATAATTATGTATATTTGATAAGAGAAAAAGGGTGAGTAGACTTATGTCATGGTATTTATCTTCCTTAATGAATTTTTTCTTGACTGGTGGTATAGAGCCACAATTCAGTGAAGAGTAATTGTTTTTAAAGAAGGTTATAAAGAGTTATTTGGAAATGAAAGAGGATATTTCATCATTTAATGTTAAAAATGCATTAGAATTGAATATTTTTTACATATGGAAAGTTTTAATTTTAGAAAAAAATTGTATATTGGTTTAAGTAAGAGAACGATGGTTAGATGAGATACAATGCAAGGCTGGTGGTGAATGGATTTCAGTAGAAGTATGATGTACATTTTACAAAAATTTTTTATGTAACACCCCCACCCCAGACACCACTAAACCGGTTCTCTATGCTGGGAGGTTACATGACCTTAATCATCCCTCCCCATATGCCAATGGTTGCTGACTAGCAGTGGGTTATGAATAGTAAATTGGGGAGACTATTACCATTTTTTATTAGGGAAAGCCACTATAGAAAATAAATAAAATAGCGGAATAATAATCAATATTACAATAGAATTTATAAAAAATCATTCCCTAATGGGGTAAACCAAGGTCTAAAAGTAAATATGCCATCCCAAACTACATGCGCAAAAGTAAACAAACCCGAAAATAAAGAAAACTTTGAAATCCCTAAAATGGCCCTGACACCATGTCTAGGTCCTCCTCCACGAACACCCATGCCAACCCAACTTCCTATCAAGGTACGTTTTCCTTCTCATGACCTGAAAACATGAGTTCTTATTGGTTACCCAATGGTGAGAAGAGCGAGGTGTGAGTACAACATAGTAGGCCACCACCAATGGTGTCTACAATGAAATCTGGAATAAATAGTTGTGCATGAAAAATGGAAATTAATAACAAATGACATGAAAAGATTAAGTTTCCCTGACAAGTTTAGGACCATTACCAAAAATTATTACCCTTTATTTATCTTACCATTTCATCTGATTTCCCATTACTTACCATTTCCAATGCATTTATCAGGGGTTCATCAAACACAACAAGTTACACGGGCTGAATACACACCATCACATCACATGCATGGGTAAAAACATATAGTTATACTATCTCACTAAAAATAACATCCTCGTGTCAACCATATCGTCACCTCGAAGCATCATTCCAGGTGGATGAAACTATTCAGGTAATAGAGAATCAGTCCTTATCCCTAACTTGTGTATTGGGGTGGAGTTTAAATCACCAGTTCAACTCAACCCATGTGTGTAGAACTTCAGTCAATACCCCAAACTACAATGATATGTTCAAATTATATACATATATGAAACCATTAACCATTAACACAATATCGAAACCATTTCCCTAGGAAAAAATAAATCATAATGACATCATATGAGTTAATAACATGCCTTAACCCATTAACACATTGACGAAATTTTACATCATTAGCCATTTAGCCCAATTCAATTTTTATTTTTCCTATCTTTCTAAGCATTTTTCCTTATGCCTAACTAATTTGGCTTCATTACAAGGCTCATAATCTATTCCATTATGGTCCTTAATCATTTCCACATATTAACCCATTACACGTTCCAACACTATTCACAATTCATTTAACATACCCATGTTAAACCATATAAATCACTTGCATGTTAACCCAACATCCCTTCGGTTATTGTTATTAATCCTAGGCATGTCACCTATCTTCTACCCCAACAATAGCAATCATATAAACATGTTAATAAAGGGATCCTCATAGACACACCACAATCTCACTTGTTGTTCACCAAATCCCTAGGTCCAGAAAAAGCCTTCTCACCCCATGGGTGGGAATAGTTTAGTCTCATCACCCTAGACACATCTTGTAGGAATCATTAGGGTTTAAATTTACCCATTTTAAATCCATTTTACCAAAACATGTCATGGGTAGAAAAAACACACCAAGAGACACCCAAGAACAAAACCACACAAGCATGAATCCACATATAAACCATGGGATATAACTAGTAGAACACATACCATGATTTCATGGGTGAACACACTCTTAATAAAGCCCTTATATTACACTTAAACCAAACCTTAAATCTTCAACCAAAATCTCACCAAAGGAGTAGAGTTTTAGAGCTCGGAAAGAGAGGAGAAGAAGATACAAACCCTAAACTCAAAAGAGAAGCAAGGATGGGATTAGCCTTACCTGGAGCTCCGATCCACAACTAACGACACTAAAAATACCTTATAAATGAGTGAGATTGATCAATTAGAGCTATTGGTAGATTTGGTTCGTCCATAGGGATAGGAGAGGAGAAATGGGAGGAATTCCTGAGTTTGGGTTAAAAATCTTAGAGTGGAAAAATAGTAATTTTTTAGAAGTTTTTGGGCCGCACTATTTACCTGCACGGTTTTCAAACTGTGCACAAATCATGCGAATGTTTCTATTGCAAAAATGCACCCTCACAAGGATTACCTCCTTGGTTTTCCAAACCATGTGAAAACCATGTCGAAGCCACTGTCCAAAAACAGACATCCTACACTATTTCCTAGTTTGTCCGCACGGTTAGCACTAACCATGCGCTGACCATGTGGCTTACCTAGAAAATACCTTCTCTCAACTTTTCATATCCCGAACCCCCAGAACACCCTCAATCCTCCTCTAGTACATGGGTATGCACTTAATTAACCAAAAATAGGGATTTAAACCATATCGTAAATGAGAACATACCTTTCCAAGATCCGAGAACTTACAACCTCCCCACCTTAGGACGACTCGTCCCCGAGTCAAGCTTCCAAGATTCATTTCACTTCTTAGGAAAAGAGATCGGGAGTCTAAGACCACATATATGATTCTCTCTCCCAAGTGTCTTCTTAGACATTCCCATGCTTCCATAGTAATTTCACTAATAAAACAACATTTCCCCCCAAGACTCTCTCACTATGATCTAAGACATGAACGAGATGCTCCTCAAATGATGCATCAGCCTCAAGCACAACATCCTCAACATCCACCACATGATTCGGGTCAGGTTGATTCCACCAAAGCTATGACACATGAAAGACATAATGCATCCCACTATACTGTTATAGAAGATCCAATTGGTACGCCATCTGCCAGATCCTCACCAGAATCTCAAACAACCCCATATACCTGGGAGCCAACTTTTCCTGCTTATGAATCCGTCAGTGACCCAACCTTGGTGACACATGAAGGAACACACTATCACCCACCTCGAACTCAGTAGTTCTATACCTCTAATCTGGATACGAATTCTACCTACTTTTAACGATATTCATCCATTTCCGAATCAACTCAAATTTATCCAATGTCTCCTGCATGAGACTTTGTCCCAATAGCCCAGTTTCACTGGCCTCTAACCTACACAGTGACGATCTACACAGCATCTCGTAGAGTGCCTCATATGGTTCCACCTAAACTATAGATTGAAAATTATTGTTGTAGGAAAATTAAATAAGTGATAGGTGATTTTATTAGGAACTACCATAATCCATTACACAACCACTCAACATGTCCTCCAATACTTGGATCATATGCTCTAACTGCCCATCCGTCTGCGGGTGGAAAGCCGTACCCAAAATCACCTGAGTACCATGTTCCTTCTAAAACACTTTCCTAAAGCGTGATGTGAAATGAGGATCACAATCTAGCACTATAGTCTATGGTACACCATGAGTCCACACTATTTCATAAACATGCAACACACTGAACTGGTCAACTGTATTTGTCTCTTGAATCAGTAAGAAATGAGCCACATTCATTATTCAATCCACAACCACCCATATTTCATCATCCTTTAGTGGATTTCATGGAAGAACCGCCAAGAAAATACATCATCACATCATCCCACATCCATTTAAGAATGGGAAATGGATGTAACAGTCCACCTAGGTGTTGATGCTCGGCCTTCACCTGCCGACAGATAAGGCACTGTGACACAAAGCCTGCAAATTTCTTTTCCATTCAAGGAGATAAAAATTTCAAACATAGATCACAATAAATATTGGAAAAACCAAGATTCACTTACCATTTTCCTGCATTAAAATCATGAATCAACTCTACCTGCATGCACACCAGCACAACCACATGATCATGAACACAAACAACCCTATCCACACTGACGATCCAATAGAAGGAGACTCCCCACCATGAATCATTCCCTCATGCCCAAACATTCAGGATATTCAAGCTGAATTCCACTAAGATGGCTCAAAATAATCAATTATACCATCATTTAAGTAGGAGTCACCTGACCATTTTTTTCACTACACCTCCTAGTGCATCTCCGCAAACAAAGCCATCAACTTTCACTCTGTCCTGGATTCTTGAACCACCTGGTTCTAAGCCTTCCTCCTCAAAGAATCTATAAATTTTTCCCATTCCCTATTGTATATACCATATAATAGTTGAAAGAAAAGAGATACTCAACCCATCTTCATAGCCAAAGATTCAAATCCCACTTCGAAAAGATATACTTTAGACTCTTGTGATCGGTATAAAATGTGAACCCTTCCCCCTACTAGTAGAGCCTCCAGCACTATACAGGATACACTACAATAGCCAATGCAAGATCATTATTGTGATAATTACACTCATGGGGTCTCTATTACCTCAACGCATAAACCATAACCCACTCATCTTACATTAATACATCCCCATGCTCGATATCAGACACATAAAAAAATAGGACATACTTCCTACCTGGCTTGGGTAAGATCAAGATTGGTGCGTTATTCAATCTATTTTTCAAATCTTGAAAGGAATTATCACAAATCATAGACCACTAAAACTGAATTCCCTTCTTGGTCAAGCCCAACAGTGTTGCCACCAAATGAGAGAAATCCTGGTTGGACCTCTAGTAACACCCAGCCATACCCAGAAAACTCTGATCATCTAAAACACTCTTGGGATACTCATAAGACACAACAACCTACACTTTCTCTGGATCCACTGACACACCAAACTCAGAGATGATGTGACCTAAAAAATTCACTTCTCCAAT
The DNA here is from genome assembly GCA_963277665.1 of Viscum album. Lineage (NCBI taxonomy): Eukaryota > Viridiplantae > Streptophyta > Magnoliopsida > Santalales > Viscaceae > Viscum > Viscum album. The sequence continues at coordinate 35,771,200 of OY728163.1, forward strand.
CCAGAACTGAGACTTTGACAACTTAGAAAAAATTTAATGCTCTGTTGGTGTAATGAAGTTGATGTCCAGATGTTGGCCATGATGGTCATGATTTTTTGAGTACACCAAGATGTCGTCGACAAAGACAGCAAAAAAAAAGATATAGATAAGGATTAAATACACAATTAATCAAATCTAGGAACACATATGGTTCATTGGTCAAGCCGAAAGGCATCACAAAAAACTCAATCAAACTGTTTCGACTCCTAAAAGCTATAAGTGGTACATCAGAAGGCCTCAGCCTCAAATGGTGAAAACCTGATCTCAGATCAATCTTAAAAAACACTAATGCTCCCCTTATCTGGTCAAACATGTCATCGATTCTAGGAAGAGGGCACTGATTTTTCACAGTTATCTGATTTATCTTTTGATAATCAACACACCAGCTTAATGACCCATCATCCTTTTTTGTATAAAGCATAAGAGATCCCAAAGGATACATACTAGGACATATGATCCATTTATGTTCCAACTCCTTAGGATGAACCATTAACTCCTGGAGTTCAGTTGGTGCCATTCGGTATGTCAAAATAGAATTTGGCTCTACTCTGACTAGAAACTCAATCGTGAACTAAACATCCCTCTCAGGTGAAAACCATGATAAATCCTCAAGAAACACATCCTGAAACTAATCCACTACTAGAGGGAAGACAAGATGTTACCCTCTTTCATCATCAAGTACAAGAAAATCTACTTAATCTGTGAGCCTATCCAAGTGCCGAAAGAACGGTCCCACCGGACCTGCTCAAACATCCCTCTCTCTACGATGGACATAAGCCTTACCCTCAATTAACTTGGACAATACCCAACAAAAGTAATAGTCTATGAATTCCGGATACAATGCTAACCAATCCATACCCAAAATAAGGTCAAATACCAACATCTCAAGAATCGACAATTCCTATAGGAAACGATACCCACCGAATTCCAGAGTTCATCCCTTTCACTTCCTGATGTCCTCATTCTGCACCCCAACAGAGTGTCAATCAACATAACCCCACACACATTCTCCAGCGGAAAACCCAACATTACCACAGGCTGAGCAGAAACAAAAGGGAGTGTCATGCCAATATCAAACAATGAACTAGAAAGCATAGAATATACAAGGATCATACCTCAAGCAGTTGATGGCCCAACATCACCATCACAAGGTGCATACTAAACTACATGAAGCTGACTGGACCCACTACCATGGGCTCCAACCTATGTGCCCTGCACTGCACTGCACTGTTGATGTAGGTGATCCTGCCAAGGAGTTACACATCCCCCGCCCCAACCTATACGGGCTGTGGAGCTCCAAATGCCTACCTAATATGGATAAATTGATTCCTTTACTCTGGTGGGAATCATCTTGTCACCAACATTCATACTCTCCTATTGAGGATTTCTGCAGAACCTCTGCACGTGTCCTAATATACTACATGGCCGACACTCAACTAGAGGTCGAGGACACCGGCCATGCATGTCCTCTGATCTTCCACATTATTAGCAGAACACCCGATCACCAACATGAGAGGTGGACCCTCTCTTCTAACAACCTTTCACACTTCTGAGCTGCTGAAAACATCCAAAATGACGCTTTCGGCCCTCAGAAGATTCACCACCTCTCTGCCCAGCTAGAACGATAAGCCCAATATGTGAAACGCTCTTCAGGTTCCCTTCTGAGATCAATTCATGATCCACCACATCTGTTAGCCTCTTAAATTGAAATATTTTCACTTGAGACCAGATCTCATGCCTCATCCCATCCTGGAAATGCCTCACAACGTCATCTACATCCCCCTCTAATGCTGGAAGAAAGCACCATGGTTCAATGAAGCATCCAAAAAACATCATCACCGACATATATCCCTGAGTTAGGATCATGAAATCTAAATCCAACTCTTTCCTCAAAGTTTATGGGTAAAAATATTTCAAAAACTTTTCCTGGAAATATTTTCACAAAATCCCTTCATCCTACTTAGTCTGAGTGAGGATGTCCCACAAACACTTTTCCTGTCCCCACAATATATAGGCCGCCAACTTAACTCACTTCACATCGGGAGTCTCTAGATGATCACATATCATCTAGATAGACTTTATCCAGAACTATGCTTCCTATGGCCCACCCACACTGGTAAAGGTCGAAGGGTGCTGCAGTTGAAACTCTCCGGTCATCTCAAACATACTCGGTGAAACCCATCCTTGGTCCCAACTCATCATCTATATAAAACAGGCCATGTTCTCTTGGAACTTATCTTCCCCACATTTCTAGATCACCAAATTCTCTTTCCCCTCTACTGGATGAGTGATTTCAGAAACATCGTCTTTTTTCCCAACCGGAGCTCGATGTTATATTGGAATTTCTCTACATTTCCAAACATGAGGCTTAGAACAAATTCCATAGAACATTCAAAATTTCCCAATAAGAAGGATCTTCACCAGCCACAACAACCAACCATACATCCACTGTACCAATAAACCATAGTATTCCAAAAACATCATGCCAACCATGACTACCGCGGGTCATGGTCCACAAGAGGTAAACAACCATACACCACCACAAATCTCACACAGTATGTTACAACAACTTTTTCAATTCATTACAACACTTAACTACACAGATTTCATTTTTCATCACTTATCAATCATTTATCATCACCCACATACATTTTTCCATTTACCACATTTTACCTTTTAAATTATCAAAATTCAAGGTGCATTCTACCTTTAATGCCTCCCACACCCAACCCGTGTGTGCCTACCATGATGCATGTCACCTACATATCTAGGTGTAAACAATTATGCATGAACGCACAACATCATTCCATCGAGTACACAAGCTAAATATCATAAAAAAATCACATAACACAACATGTGAATCACCCATTGGTGAAATATCATAAGTTGTAACACTACACAATCATGAACCAAAAATCCCACCCTGGGTGAGTTAGGTTGTCCCCCATACGTGGGTTAGCTACAACCAAGCACAATCCCATTACCAAGACCTAAAACATCTTAACTCCCTTATACCATCCCAAATAACAAAATTTCAGAGAAGGATAACAATGACCACCTTTGATACCACTGTGTAACTTACCCAACCCTAAATACAATAAACTGGTGCTCTAAGCTGAGTGGTTCCATGACCTTAAGCTCATCTCCCCATACCCCAAATGCTGCTGACTAGCAGCAGGGTCTAAATAGTTAATTGGGGAGACTATACCCCCTTTTTTAGAGTGATCCATAAAAAAATAAAAAAAATAGAAGAATAATAATCAATATTACAATACAATGAATAAACAAGCATTCCCAATGGGGTACAACCAGGTCCAATAGTAAATATTTCAGGCCATGCTACAAATTCAAAAGTAAACAAATCCCAAAATAAAGACAAACTACAAAAGCATCAAAATCATCCCGACACCATGTCTAGGACCTTCATGTACACCCATTCAAAATTAACTGCCTAGAAAGGGCCTTTTCCCTTCTCCTAATCTGCAAACATGAGGTCTGCACAGTTACCCAACGTCTTCCTAATTAGGGGGTGGGTACAACTTTGTAGGCCACCACCAACGGTGTCTATAATGATATCTGGTATAAAACATTATTCATCACAAAGGGTAATGAATAATAAATGACTATAATAGATTAAGTGCCACTAACCAGTTTAGGTCCATTACCAACATTTTTTACTATTTCATTATCTTACCATTTCATCCCATTTCCTAGTACATACCATTTCTGATGCATTTATCATGGGTTCATCAAACACCACAAGTTACATGAGCTCAATACACACCATCACAGGAATGAAAATAACACATTGTTATCCTATCTCATTAGGACTAACTTCCTCATGTAAATCATATCCTCACCTCGAAGCATCAGTCTGGGTGGATGAAACCTTTAGGGGAATAGATAATTTCCTCGTCCCTAACCCATGCATTGGGGGTGGAGTTTAGAGCATCGGTCCAACTCAGCCCATGGGTGAAGAACCTCAATCAATACCCCACACTATGAATCTATGTGCACATTATATAAATATATGTAACCATTATAAATTCACACAACATCACAAACATTTCCCAAGGCACGAATAAATAATAATGACAACATATGAGTTAATACCATGACTTATCCCATTAACACATTTACCAAATTTCACATCAGTTCCAATTTAGCACAATTCCATTTTTATTATTCTTATCTCACTAAGAATTTTTCATTAGGCCTAAATCACTAGGATTTATTACTAGGCTCATAATACATTCAATTATGGTCCTTAATCATTTCCACATATTAACCCATTACACAATCCAACACTATTCACAATTCATTTAACAAAGCCATGTTCAACGATATAAACCACTTCCATGTAAACCCAACATCCCATAGGTTATTATTATTAAGCCTAAGTTCATAACATAGCTTCTAACCCAACACCATAAATCAAACCCACATGTTTATCAAGGTATCATCATGAACACACCGAAGTCTCACTTGTTGTTCACCAAATCCCTAGGCCCCGAAAGGTCGACTCCCCCCATGGGAGGACCAAGATTAGTCACATCAACCTTGATGCATCCTATGGGAATCATGAGGGTTTCCATTTACCCTTTTTACAAATATTTTACCAAAACATGCCAGGGGTTGTCAAACACACCAAGAGTCACCCAAGAACAAAACCACTCATGCACGAATCCACAAATAAACCGTGGGATATAACTAGTAGACCACATACCTCAATTTTGTGGGTGAACGTACTCTTACTCAAACCCTTAGATTCAAATTCTTTCAACCATTCAAGATTCAACCTAAATCTCACCCATTGAGTAGGGTTTTAAAGCTTCAAAATAGAAGAGAAGAAGATACAAACCCTAAACTCAAAAGAGAAGGAAGGATGCGATTAGCCTTACCCAGAGCATCGATCTGCCACCAACAAAACAGAAAAATACTTAGAAAGGAGGTATATTGATCTTTTTTGAGCTCTTCATATGTTTATATCATCCCTTGGGGGAAGAGATGAGAAATGGGAGGAATTCTCGAGTTGGGGTTAAAAACCCCTCAGTGGAAAAGTATTAATTTTTTAGATGTTTATGGGCCACACTCTTTACCAGCATGGTTTGGAAAATTGTGCCCAAACCATGCATATACTTCTGTTCCAAAACGGAACATCCTATATAGTATCCTGGGTTGTCTGCACGATTGTCACTAACCATGCGTAAATTGTGAATCCTACCAAGAAAACCCCTTTTATCTATTTTTTGTGTCCCAAACACAATGAAAACCCCTATGCCTCCTCTAGGACTTGGGTTAGCAATTAATTAACCAATAAAGGTATTTAAACCAAAAATTAAATGAGAACGTACCTTTCTGGGATCCAGGATCTTACAACCTCCCACCTTATAACATCTCATCTTCGAGATGAGCTCCGAAGCATCATTTCACTTCCAAGGAAAAACGATCGGGCCCCTAAGCCCGTATATCTAACTCCCGCTCCCATGTTTCTTCCTAAACATTAGAATTCCACCACATCGAAGGAGGATGAGCACAAAGCACCCCTTTATAAGGGGTTTTGGATACCTCTCCCATTTTGAAGGGTTTTCTTTGGGGATTACTGAGGGTTTGATCCTAGGGAAATTAAAACCGTGTTGGATAGGACCAAAGTGGACAATATCACAATCGTGGGCTAGATTGGGCCATTAAAAATGTTATCAGACTGGTGTCCATTTGATGTTATTTCATAAACGTTGGTCCCTTCTAGGGGGTAGGTGTGAGAATCCCACATCGAAGGAGGAGGAGCATGAATCCCCCCTATAAAGGTGGTGTGGATACATCTCCCATTATGAGGCCATTTCATGGGGGATGCGTGAGGGCCAGAGCCCAGGGAAAGCAAAACCAAGCAGGCTAGGCCCAAAGTTGACAATATCATGATTGTGGGATGGACTGGGCCATTACATTGTAATTATTATTGAAGAACCACACTATTATAATGTTTATTGGATTTATTTCATTATAATATATAAATATTGACCATATTTATGTGAAGACTTATTTTATTCATAAATATTTAGAGGATGATATTTATATATAGTATCTGGAGTGATTTATTATTTCTATAAGGAAATATATAGTGTTAAAACAATACAAATGATTATATGGCATGATATAATAACCCAATTAGCGTAATAATAATTTTTATTACTTATGAGTAAAATGCATTAAAACCACTTATCATCGAATAATTGTGTTATTCAATTTTTTGTGGACAAGTATTTTATATTAATTTTGTACATGGATGGAATTATCAATATAAGATCATATGTTTAAAGGTTTGATGATAAAAATGGTAAGGTAGCTAATGAGTTTGAGATGAATGATACTAGACAATATTGAATGATTTTAGGGATAATGATCATGTATGGTCATTCTATGAAAACGTTGATATTATAATTGGTTGCCTATATAAGAATATTTTTTGAGTTGGTTTAGTATTCTGGATGAACATATAGTTTTTATTCCCATGGAAGTCCATTTTATGTTTTTTATTAAGAATGTAATGAAGATAGTGAAAGATATTGATTATATGGAAATGGTTTCTTATACATTAAATTTATTAATATTGAAGAATTTTTTGTATATGGATGATCAGATATTGCTCATGGAGTGGGAGTTCTGAACAGGTACATGGTTAACATGGGAAAATAGTGGATACCTGTAAGTAGGCACTATGATATTACAAGGGAAGAAAAGGATGTATCACAATTACTTTGGAAAGTAAAATCATTATAAATGTATGTTTACATTTCTATTGGAGGTCATTTGGAAGATTACCAGAGGTTATCTATTTACTATTGGATAAACTATAGTATGATATGTATCTCAATTATAGAAGGTGGTGTAATTATCACCTAAATAGGAAGATTAAATTGTTATATAAAAATTCAAAATGGGTATGTATTGGATGAATAACTTATTAAAGGATATATAATGAAATAGAGAAGAAAAATTATTACACTATGATAGTTAGAGTGTCAATCATCTTATAATTATCCTAGTGTTCTATTCCCAGAAGAATCATATTTATTTGAATTACTACCTTATTATAGGCTTAATATATAATCAGATATTAACATTATGAGATATTAGAGGAAACAATAATCCAAAAGAGATGTAAAGAACCAATTTGTGAGTGAAGAGGAGGATAATCTTAGATAAAGTAACTCATTTAAATTGGATTCATTAAACGTTGTATGTTTTCTATATTAGGTACCAAGTAAGATATTATCACAATGATAGATTTTTATATATCGGATGATGTTGAACTTTGTGATAACACCATTTAATGAACACAATACTAGAATCTATTGAGGTTTTACCTTTTTGTGTAGTATCTAGAGGGTCTATGAAAATTTCTAAAATGTACTGTAATTTCAAACCATGGATAATTTTCCAAAGATATTTTATTCCTTCATTTTATGGATTGTTAATTCTGAATTTGGTGAATCAGCTCAGGTTTACTGGGGCTTGAACATCCATAAATGATTTTCTACAGATGTAGGATATAATTTAGTAGAAGTTCTAGGGGTTCTGGTGAGCATCAGATGATGAATGGGCATATCATTATACTAAAAATGATGCAGTGATCCATTCACATCATGAATTGGATTCATGGGGATAATCTAGTAGATACAGGTTATTAATATCAAGGGATTTACCTATGTAATTCATGTCATGTATCTGGAACACATTATGAATTTGGTTCACATTGTGGAACAGGTTTAATTTTTAAATTATGATGGCTATATTTTTAAAAAAAATAGCAAGTTCTTGGCCCATGAATTTATTCATCTAGAAAAGGGAGGGAACCCAGGTTATAGAAACCCCTCCACCTCACCTATTGTCCCGTAGACTTCCTCCTACTAGTATCTGAATTGCGCATCTTCTTATACTTTGAAAGTGTATTAGTATGTCCATGACTCCTCCTTCCACTTTTATTATGTTCTCGTTCAATAATGAATGTTATATTTTTGCCAGCTAATTCACCCTATTTTTAGGGCGTATATCAATACTTCAATTTTCTTCCATTCTAGGCCGAATCAATGACTGATATTGGATATGTGGTCCTTAATGAGAATGAGTTGGTTAATATATTTTCCCTTAAATCCTTTCCATTTTATAAATTATTTCAATATGTAGCACGCAGTACATTCCATGCATTTCCCATAAAAATGTGAAATTAATTATTTGTAACCCAATTACTTTAATTACATAGCTATTGTGTATCTACTTTTCATCGTTGGAGGTTTCTCACCTCAACCTGAACCATCCCTTGGGGGTGCTTCTTACATTCCATGCCCCTTAACCAATATCTTGGGTATAAATCACCACTTGATCATTTTAACATATTTTGTCTAAAATAACATGTTCATTGGAATTAAAGGAACCATAAGTTGAGAGCATGACTCACTCAACTTATGATATTTATTTATAATATTTGAGATCCATCCTTCATAAAATAAATGGATTATTTCAATTGAGTGTTATCTTAAAGTAATAATTCACCCATATCCATTACTAAATTATTAAATGTAGTGATTGAATCCATCACTTGTAAGTGATGTGGTGAATATATTTTTTAATATTCTGGTTGGTTAAAATAATGAATGACATAGAATTTTCAATGGACTGCTCATTTACTCATTAGATGGAATGATCTAATTTTATCTTTAAATTGTTATATGTCATGCTTATATACATGGCCTTCATTAACAAATATAATATATTTGTTACATAGTATGGATTATCATCATTCTATTGTTATATTATAAAATGAATTATATTACTCCATGGGTGATAATCGGGCTTCTTTTATGGAAAACATTAAAAAAGAACATTGTATATTAATATACATGTTCCATAAGCGATATCCATTACCTCATTATAAAATACCATGTTTGGGAACATAGATTACTTTAATAAAATTACACCTTGAATAATACTTGGGTTCCTTATTATGTATACCTTGGGATAGAACATAGGTTGTTAGAGATTATCTAGACCATGATAAATATTGGTCTCCACATTATGCAATAATATGGATGGATCATGGGTTAGATGACTTCCGTTACAACTTATTGGGTTGTAAGATTTTACAATAGATACAAGAGAGAGGATGAATTGTAGTTTCAAAAATTAATCTAAGAAAAAACACCATTCCTCTTTATGTAAAAATGATCGAACATGAAGATCATCCAATTATCAGAGAATCAAAATTGGAATCAGTAATCTTTTTATATATTAGAGTACTTTACCTAACATGCATATTTTCTGATGAAATTATTGTAAGGAAGATAATTATAAACATACATTATAATGTATATGCATAGCAGAATGTCACACTTGTATAAATATGAAATAAAAATTATTATAGTAGTATTAATGACATAAATGCTAAAAATGACTTTTCACTTTAACATTGAGAGTTAATGAAGACAAAAACCACGACATAAAGTATCGACATATTTAGTACCTTCGTTAAAGGTATGTATTTCTTTACCAAGAAAGACCTTGATATGATGATCAATATGGATCTATCTTCAAATCCCATGGAAATCTTCAATACGATGATTATGTTATGATCTAACTTTTATTCACAAGAAAGACCTCGATCAAATGGATCAGTCTCTATCATTATATCCATATAACCCCTCGATCTAATGGATCATATTCACTGTCTTCCTATCCCTAGAATCCCTCAGTCAATATCATGATTAGAAAATGAATACAAAAGAAATTTTTTCCAAGGAATTTACAATCCACACTCTAATTCCATATAAATTCAACTCTCTAAGAAATTAAAAATCATATATAATGAGAGGTTAATGAAGATAAAAATATTGAAAATTTGATTTGTGAATGCATTAGGTCACATCTCTTCAAATAAATTAGTATTTATAAGAAAATCTTTAATAGTAATATATCATATATGGTTTCAAAGACATCATACAATATTCACTTTCATAACTCATAGTGATATAGATCTTCAACTTGAAATATAATCATATCAATTTCTGACATCATTTTGTTTAGCACAATTAAAATTTTATTTTCAGATTCCATCCAATAGAACCAAATCTATACACTAATTGTAAAATTTGTATATTTTAATGGAATTTTATATTGTTTTTTAATCTAATAAACTGAATAAAGGTCAGTCTGATGTATCGATACTAATTGGATTTTCATGGTTAAGACTTTTGTCAAACCATAGAGCATAACACTAGTTTTTTTGATGAACCATATGCTCTTTTATTCTCATGGATGGAATTGAATAATGAAATTCAATATTTTTTTTATATTAAATTTAATTTTTCATTAGGTATAATATAATGCTTTGGTAAAATTAAACTAAAAGACATGGGATATATAATGTTATTAAAATAGTACTTTAATAAAGAGTTTTTTATTTTGAAAAATATCAATGAAAAATCAGATATTAAAACATTGGACTCAACAATATCCCATGTTTTGGAAACCAAAAAACACACAAATAAAATAAAAAATATCTTTTAAATACTTACAACCCTTTGTACTATTAATACATTCAAATATATACATCATATATTAAATATCCTCGTGTTTATAACTTATTTATAATCTAATGTAATGTATTAGTACTTTTTATTATCCTTTTTAGATAATTACTCCCCCAAAAATAAATACATTTAAAACATTTTTCAGAGACTTTTACCACTTTTTAGAACTCTCCTCTTTAAACATATCGCATAACTATTAATCCCCCAATGTGATTGTAAAATATAATAGCAAAGGAAATATAGTTTATGTAAAATTTTGAAAAGTAATAACATACGAATCAATTGTATTTGAAATAAGTAATAATCTGAGATACAAAAGAAATTAAACACATCCTAAAGTATTGGAAGTCATTTAGAAATAAATACTTTGGATAAAAGGTTTTTCACATTTATCTTTCATTCACAAAGATTCAAAAAATCAGATGATGTGTTAAAATATAAAATTTAAATCTTTCTCTATCAAATTTTTATTGATTGAATTAATCATTAAAGAATCCTCATGACCCTTCTATGATTTTAGGCCTGTTGGAACAAGATTCAAAATATTATCCTCTATGATTTCTTTATTCTGGGATTATTCCATCATCCTTTCAAGTTTTTGACTGATTTTACTATTCTACTCCTTCACATTTAAAAAATCTCTTTTAATTTTTTGGAGTCTCGTATTTTCTAACTCTATGTTTTGAACCTTTTCTTTGATAGATTATCCATCTTCATTATAATCATTATTCTTGTCTCTAATTACTTCAAAAAAAATAACTCCATATAAAACATCAATCAATAAATATTCAAAGGATTCAGACATTTATAGAGATGTAATATTTACTTTTATAAACTTGTATTCATGGTCTTTAAGATCAATATTTACTTGGTTTGACAATTTCACCATCTTATTGTAAGATCAAATTTGATACTCGGACATTTGTTCAAAATATTTCAAGTCATATTTTTTTCTGAATAACTGATTCATTCAAAACATTTAATGATTATTATTTTTCATTTAGGATATTATAAATTAGATTATAGATTTCCTCTATATTTGGACGATAATATATTGAATCACTTAACATTTTTAAGGTTTTAAAATTTTTATCAAATACTTTTTGACATACCATTACCTCCGAGTCTGATGACTATGATAGTTTCACAGTATCTTGTGGATGACTTGGTCCAATGTATGGTTTTTATTTCTTCTCAAACAAATATTCACTTCTATGATAATCTTTTTCAACCTCTGAAACTTATCTAATTTCATTATTCTTATCAGTTTCATCTTTTCATAGAGGTTTTTTTATAATGCCGACCTTCTTCTTATCATTTTGATGATGATTTTTATTCTTATAAATTTTCTATGCCTGGATCATTATCCTAATGGGCATATAATGGAGTTGAATATGAATATAACTCTAATGTACATTTCTTTTCCTTTGTTTCTACCTCAGTTTCTGTTTCTTCTTCATGAACATGTTCCATCTCTTCTTATTCTTCATCATCTTCTTTTTCTTATTCTTATTATCATTATACTACATTTTTCTCTCCTTATTTTTTTTACTTTTCTTCTTCCTCAATTTATTTCTCCAACTAGCACATAATTTTAATTACTCCCCTTACAAATATTTTTAACAGACATCGATTTTTCATTCTCAAAAAATTTCTTCTTCACTTTTTCTGGGACTAATTAAAACACATCTTAAAAATCTTCTTTACATATCCCTTTATCAGAAACTAATAGAATAAATAAAGTCAATACTGATATTTCTATAAACATTAGACCAACATCTAGATTTTTTTGATCAGTGTAAGGAATGTTTTTCTAATAAATAGATGGTTTTAACATTAATAATGGAGAAACTGATTGAACTGGATTCCCTGAATCATTTTCCACATATTTCATTAAAATTTCAACAAGTTTTACTTTATTGAACTTTTTTAATTAATTTTTTAGATAATTTTATCACATGGTCCATTTTAGTTTTCAATGATATGGATTCATCTTATCAATCCCAAACTCAGGGTCACCTTGTTTCTTTTGAGACATATGATCCTTTAGTTTTAATAAATCACCATCTATCACTTTATTCACACTAATTTTTTTTCGTAGGATATGATTCATCCATTCTATTTTATTTATCAAGTGCTCTATTTATAACTGGTCCTATATTGAACAATGTTCCTTCATCTTTATCCATAAACATTTCAACTTTGAATCAAAAAAATATTTCATTCATGAAATCATTTCATCATCAATCAAAGATATATTTTTCCACATAGGATGTGTTTGATTCTAAATATTGAAATTTTTCATACAAACCCAATGAAATTTATTTATAAAATATGGAAACACTGAGATCATTTACTTCATCGATTCATTTTTAATTGATTACACTATATTGAAAATAAACTTCACCAAGTTTATTTTCCTTATATTCTTTCAGAAATCTAAAACAATAGTATCTAATACTTCGAGGGTATCCCTATAACCATTTCTTGGAATGATATATACATGAATCCAAAATATGATGAATCTTGAATCTTGTTATTGGTGTGAAACATTTCATCATTTCTCATAATAAGTAAACTGATATTCTACAACCTTATATTTTATAAAACTTCCTTGCTTATTAGGTAAATTATTAGACTAGATATATACATCACCCAAAAAAGGTATTCAAACTAATTGTACACAATTTTGTAATGAAATATTATACCTCTCTTAAAACATAGTAAAATACATAGCTTCCCTAAAATATTTTGATAAAAACGTAGCTAAAGAAATATATTCTCTTATAATTTATGGGTAATTTTACTTGAAGACCTTATATGGGTTTTCAACAAAAAAAATCCATGTCCTAGATAATTATAATATTATTAAGAAGAGAATAATGTATTTAATACCAGACCATTTCAAACAACCCTTACTTGATGAATTCTCTTTTCACTAAATATTTATTTATTATCATTGTATTAAGTGTTGCACTGATGATCAGACGAATGAAATACCTTTAGACTAAGAACTAAAAGAGGCGGTGAGTGGTGTGGTCAAAATATATTGAGGTCGATTTGAGAAACCTAGTTACCCTTCCTTATATAGGCATGAGTGGTGATTATTTAGATATCAAAGGTTTTATTGGATGATATTGAATATCTTTATCTGATCTCACGACCATGATTTAATCGAATTATGATTTAAAAATTAAATATGAACTCTAAAAGTTTTTAACAAAACCTTTATCAGAGTATATAATTGTCCAATTAAAAAAATGCTAGAAAATATATTAATGTATCGAAACTAAATAATAGATAAAATAACATATATAAAATAATTTAAAGAATAAGTGGGAAAAAAGTAAAATAAAATTAACATTTGGAGTAGAAAACATTCATCGGTATGAGTAACAGGTTCTTCTTGGTTTTTATAAAAGTAATTGATTTTGATAAAGTTTGTAACAAAAAACATTTGGATAAATTTTGTAATGAATTTTTTGTCCTGAAATATTTTTACTTTAGAAATCATTATATAAAAAAATGACTGAATCCTTTTCAAAAAAAAATTTAGTACCATAATTTTTTATACAGACTTTTGAGTCCTAATTTTTTTTACAAATTTTGTATTCCATAAAAATGTATATAATTTGGACTCCAAAATAGTAAAAACAAAAACTATGTCCTTTTATAAAACATAAAATTTTATGAATCAAATTTCATTAGAAGAAATAAGGTCTTAAGAAAAATAAATATTTAAGGAAAATAAATGGTTTTAGAAAACTAAACAAAAATATGTACTTCCCCTTTTAAAAAGAGTTAATTAATGTCAATATATTTTTAAACAAGAAGTAGATATGATTAATCACTTGATATTGATCATTCCCAGATTTTCAATGTATTAAAATCTATAGGAACTAAGGGGTTAGTAAAAATAATGGAATATTGTTGTTGTGTTCTGATTATTTTAAAATGATATCTCCATTTTTTGCATGATCATGATGGAAATAGTGTATTATATTTATGTTCTTAGAATGTGATTGATGTGGTGGGTTTTTAATTAGGCAAATGGAGCCTTGTGTTATCACAAAGAAATTGGGTTTTAGTAAAACTCTTTTCATAGTTCACGAGTGTGTGGTGCATCCACAACACTTGAGCACAACAACATCCAAATACCACATATTTGTCATTATTAGTGGAATGTGCTACTAAGTGTGGTTTCTTACATGAAAAATAAAATACATTTTCTCCTAATAACCTATTTCAGATGTAATTTTCATATCCATTTTACATCCACCAAAGTAAATTTCCAAAAACATATTAATTCACAATAATTTCTAGAAGAGTAGAGTAAACCTAAATCCAAAGATCCCATAAGATGTTGAAAAATTTATTTACCGAATTTATTATGAGAAACTTTTTGATTGGATGGATATCTATCACATAATCATATAGAAAACATTAAATCTGGATGACTAGCTGTTATGTAAGGTATGCTTCTAATCATAACATTAAAATTACTTTGATCAACCGGTTTCCCAGCTTAATCAAGATCTAATGTATTTGAGGTTTCGATAGGATTAACAATAATTTTTGTGTTTCCATACATGAATTACAATAGAAGATCATTTATATAATTATTATGAGATATAAAATTACTTTCTAATTTTTTTTTCAAATTTTATAACCTATAAAGTATGATTACTCACCCATCATACTCATTTCAAACTCATATTTCTTAAGATTTGCAAAAGAATCTGTTAAATATTCTTGATTTGAACAAAATATAATGTAATAAAGATAGATTTTTATAATCATAATATTTTTATTACCTTATTTTATAAAAAAGTTTTGGATCCATATCTCTCTTAACAATAAATATTTTGTAAAAAAACCCCATTGTCCTATAATAATAAGCTCCCAGTGGTTGTTTAAGTACATAAAGTAACATGTTATATTTATAAACATGTTCCATATGTTATGTATTTTAAAAACTGGGTGGTTATTTAAATAAAATTCATCATGAACATATCAATTAATAAAATCAAACTTCACAATAATTTGATATAGTTTGAAATTTAGGAATTATGCATAAGCTAAAAGTAAGTGAATTGCCACAAGCCCTACTGTGTGAGCTTAGGTTTATTCATAGTCTTTTCCATCTAGTTGATTATAAACCTTTGAAACAAGTGAATCTTTATTTATTACTATTACTCTATTTTCATCACATTTATTCTTAATGACCCATTTTACTCCTATTATAGAAGTATATTTAGGTCGTTCAACTAATGTCCATACATGGTTCCTTTCAGACTGATTGAGTTACTCTTGAATATCTTATATCCAATACTCATAACCTAATGCCTCATTAGAATTATTTGGTTTGAATTTTGATAATAATTCGATATGTTCAATTTAATTTCTCAAATAACTTCTAGTACAAACTGGTTGATCTACATATCTTTTGATATTATCATTAGGATGGTCAAAATAAACAATTATCTTCTTGGATTTTAAAAAGTATGTTCTTTATAATAGATTGAAAATAATATTAAGGAATACATTCAAAAACTTATTCATAAGTTATTTTATGATGTTAATATATTTATATCATATGTTGAATGTGAATTTTATAAAACACATGTAGATATATTGGCTGGTTTAGTTAGAAAAGAAAGGATAAATTTCATTAAACAAAACATTCACTATTTCATCAACAATAATTGTTTTTTTAAAAACACTATAATATTTAATAATTGTGGAATAACCTAAGAATATTCCTTCATAAAAAATTATATCAAATTTCTGAAGATTATCTTTATTATTAAATATTAATACATTTCATCCAAATGCTTTGAAGTAAGCATGTTTTAGGTTTCTCTAAGTCCACAACTCATAAATATGTTTATTAATAAAATCTATGACCAAAACACGATTTATAGTATAGTAGGAAGTATGAATAAATTTTAAAAAATAATTTTTATCAAATGAGTATTCATTCAAAATGGTTTTATTATTCTTTTAATGAACTCTATTTCATCGTTCAACTATGCTATTTTGATGTGGAGTTTTGGGTGAAAAAAAATTATGTATAAATCATATCTTACTACAAAAAGTTTAAAATAAAAATTTACATGTTCTCCACCATAATCACTATGAATGGTTATCATGGAGATATTTTTGTCATTTTTAACTCTTCATAAAAATGTTTTAAAATAACTAAATGCATCATATTTTCGCACTAGATAATAGACCCATGTGTATCTTGTGTAATAATCAACTAAAACATATTCATAGTATTTTCCAGTGATACTTCTTGTTTTTTTATGAACAAATAAGTCAATGTGAACCAAATATAAGGAATTATAAGTTGATACTTAACTAATAGATTTAAAACATGACTAATCTTGCTTATCATATTGACAATCATCACAAACGTTTTATGAATCAAACCTAAGTTCCGATTGATCTTTAACAAGTCCTTCTTCAACATAGCTAATGTGATATGGTTACAGTGTTCTAAACATATATTCCTTAAACACTATTGATCTTCCATTTCACTAAGGCAAGGTAAGTCATTGAATTTAAGGTATTCTGTGTTTATTGTGTAAACATTCTCATATCGATTGGTAAAAAGAATGAATACATATTTTGAACTATAAACAATACATTTTTTATACATAATGATCATAGGATAAACATAATCACATAATTGGCTTATGATTATAAGGTTGTTCTTATGTCCAGAAATAAATAAAAAATTTAAAATTATCTCTTTTACAAGAAGAAAAATATTACCTATACCAATAATCTCCACTGAAAAATTATCTCCGAAATTGAATTTTCCAACATTAATTTTTACGATTTCTTAATGAAATCATTGTTTCCAGTCATTAGTCTAGAAAAACACTATCCATGTCTGAAATATTTTTTATTGATATATTCATTATTTTTGTGAAAAAAGTCATTAGATTTTTAGAACCCAAACCTTATTGGTTTCGTTATTATTAGAAAATAAAATTTCAGGTAAACTAA
Source organism: Viscum album (assembly GCA_963277665.1). NCBI lineage: Eukaryota > Viridiplantae > Streptophyta > Magnoliopsida > Santalales > Viscaceae > Viscum > Viscum album. The sequence goes on from OY728163.1 coordinate 35,788,839, forward strand.
TTTGTCTAAAATTACTATTATAAGGCCCCAGCCTTAAACCATACTTAATCTTGAGTTATTACAAGATTACACATAGAGGATCTTTTCAGGTTTAGAGTTTTAGAGGATTAGATCATGAAACTTTCATTACATTCCAAATTTAAACAAAATGGTTACATAAAAGATAGTATTCATTTTTCCCATCAACGGAAACATATTTAAAATAAAACATGGATTCTTTCTTGACACATCCTTGACACTATCATCACATCATGTACCCTTCCCTTGACCTGTGAAAAACATTTCAAAAACTTGGGATGAGCATAAAAAGCTCAGTAAGGGGTATAGAAATATGGAAAGGAAACTTGAGTACATGTATACATAAGAATGAAATCATACTTTAACCATAAAACATAAGAACTTTATCATACCTCATAAAATCATCAATAAAGCATAAAAATCATATGACATAAAGGTAACTTGAGGCATTCATAACATTATTACGTAGGGAGTAAACCTCTTGGTTACGTTTGGAATACCCATCACAGTATATTCCCTAAAATATCTTTAGAGAAACCTTAACGTTTCACTCCTTCGTGTTACCCAATGCATTAGAGAGCTATATCGGGCTCACCCTCCCTTAGTTTATCACGGAACCACCCGTCTTCATAATAATGCCCAAGAACCTCAACATAATCGTTTCAAATAAAACATGAATAAAGGAAACATAACATTTCCACCTTTCAATCACAAGATATCAATACAACACATTGATATAAAAACATTATGAAAACCATTTTCAATACCAAAATAAATGAAAATTATAACATGGTATTTATTTTTCTTTTAAAAAGAAGTTATGGCTTGTAGAGGAAGCTGAAACTCTAATAACGGTCACGACGGCGGAGAAGTCATTGTCGCCGCATACGTACGAAAAAAACGTTCCCTTTTGTCGTTTAGTAAACTCTTCATATAAAAAATATTTCTTTTGAATAAACTTAAAAGTAAAAGGGTTTTATACACCGTATAAAAGAAGGTTGTGTATAAAACAAAATATGCCTCAATGAAAGGAGATTGAGACGAAGTCCCATACAAAGACGGTATCCTTGGTATAAGGATAAATCAATTACATAATTATGTGTGAAAAAGCGAATACACCAAACATAAGTGGATATTAAGTGTAAAATAATCAATGTTCGTTCACACATATTCAAAGGATGACATATTCAATTACTACATGTTGAACCAAAAGAAATCAAAATTGGGTTAAGAAGTTCCCTTAACAGCCTAACGGCGTCACATCAAAATGAGTTGATGAGAGATAAAAAGTGTATCTCATCATTTGGACATAGAATTTACAACAATAAGGATATATGAGAACATATCGCAACATAAAAATATGTAAATTAAAAGACCCAACAAAATAAGTCTTTTAAAAAAGAGAAGGGTGAAAGGTTCCCTTACCGACTTGGGTATCTTTCAAAACATACACCCCATGAAAGAAGGAAAATAAATCCATGATGTAAATACTCATAAAAGAAAGTATATTACACAAAGAGTAGAATAATGGGCAGTACATACACCACTCAAAAGAAATTGTGGCAAATGTAGCATAAATCTCACGGGAATAAAAGTGAGATGAAAAATCACTTACGAAAACTCGGCAGCCTAACGACGCCACATAAAACTTACAAAAATGGAGTGATGAGATCAAATAGGGTATCTCATCATATTAACATAAAGTTTATAGAAAGAGGAATATAAAAGAACAAACCCCAACATAATAAAGGGGATCTTAAAATAAGTGACATAAAGGAGAGTACTTAAACAGAAAGAGAGAGGTTAGATCTCTTACGAAAATTCGGCAGCCTAATGGCGCCATTCAAAACATCCAAAATGGATTGATGAGAGAGAATATGGTCTCTCATCACATGAACATAAAAATTACAGTAAGTGTAATATAAAATAACATCCCAATAACAAGAAAGATTAGCTTTAGAGGGAATTACATAAAAGAGTGTACTTAAAAAGAAAGAGAGGAGTAAGATCCCTTACCTCGTATCCGACATGACCCGACCGTTCTTTAATCTCCAGAATAATAAACATGAGTTAATATCTACTTTCTTAAGAACCTTTTTCAAGTTCATTATTACTTTTATACCATGTTATGAACATCATGTAATCATTTATGTTAATAATGTTCATTTTGTCGGTATTTGGTTCTTAAGTCAAAAATAGACTTCTTACACTTACATGTTGTTAATTTGGTCAATGTTTTGTTATATCCAGAATGATATTAATGATTTGGATAACATATATATCATATATATTCATCATATACATGTATTTATAATATTAAATCATATTTAGAGGTAAGAAATGAAATGCATTGTTCATGGAGACGGTAAGCCGTATGTACGCATGAACGCTACTTCCATTTCTATTTTGTATTTCTGGAATGGAATCATAATGATATAAGAGTATATTATAATTCCAGTATAATAACATATATAATATCATTAACTTTATCCTTTACACATCCCACATATGGTATTAACGAATCAAATAACTTTCAGGGGGCGGTAGTCCGCACTTCCTAAAATGAAGATATCGTGTTTACCCATAATGGAAACAATAATGGTATGCCATAAATGAAAAATACAGAAGCTTAAGGAAATAATAAACATATTATATATCATATATAAAAATATTGACATCATAATGGCCACCTTTGAAGGTGTTAAATGAGTATTGAACAATCATCGTTTCGGGAGGCAGAATTTCGCCATCCACGGAAACCGTCTGTTCTTTAACCATGTGATGTAGTTGTGTGAGAGGGTATCTCGAATAAATCTTATAACAACATCCTAGTATATTGAAGATACTGGTGTTGTTACAAAAGATGTAAATAAAAAGATTTTATGGGGTTGAAGAAGCAAAATAAAACAAATGAACATGAGAGAATGAATTACCTTTAAAAGTGTAACTCCTTTTGATTTGAGCCTAAAGGCTTCCTTTGAAAGGATTCTGCCAAAATGGAATCCTCTAGGATGAGGAGAGGGATGTGGAGAGAGTAAATGGGAAGGGGATGGCCGAGCCAAATGCTTGAGGAGTGTGTGAAATGAGGTAGAGGTGGGGGCTTTTATAAGAGGAGAGGAGGGTCACTTTTGGAAATCATGAAACTATTATTTTATTTTCAAACGTGTATCGAATTTCTAAGGTCCCACATTGATATATTTCAAATATAAGATGATAAGGCTTATAAATATTCCCATCCAATAGTTTTTGGACATGTTTAGGTCTTAGAGTTTATATTATCATTTCATTTTATTTAAACTCTTCATTAATGAGGTCATCGTTGCATCATCATGATGTCATAATTAAATTAATTTATTTAATGTCTAAAAATTATAAAACAAATATCCTGATGTAGGAAATCTTTTTATCATTCCAAAGAGTATTTATAGGAAAAATTATGATTAGTATAACCCCTTCTAAAAATTGTTTTAGTAAAACAATTGTTGTTAGTGTCATTTTCACCTTTATTTAAACAAACGGCATTAAAGTCATTATCTCACCCAAGAGGCTCCATAGGGTCCCCTAAATCGACCCATGGGTTGTCTTGGTCGGCCATGACTCATAAAATAGGGGTAGGACATGTTTCATGGGGTTTTCATATTTTTATAATATCATTTTTACCTTAAATTACACTAATTACCTCTAATCGTGATTACTAAAAAAACATTACTATTCACCAAAAAATTATTTCCATCCCATTGAACCAAATTTTACATACTAATGACAATCATGTATGTCGGATTTTCAAAATTCAAAACACAATGATGGAAAAATTTCATTTAAACGTAAAATCAGTTTTTAAAAGTACCACTTAGTGGTTTCACTATTCATCAAAAATTGAAGTTTTTCAGAAAATTACAAAATTTCACCCTAAGCTATATTTGATATTCCGAATTCAAAAATGAAGTCTATTTTAAAAAATTCAAAACATATAAGTCACATTAATGAATTTAATAATTAATTCCCGCTGTCAGAGCAAATAGCGTGTTTTTATAAAACAATAAGTATCAAAAGATTGACACTAGTTTAAGTCTGATTTCAAAGTGAAATTAATTCCAACGACCACTATTGGATTTAATGGTAAAAATATATTCTAATTTCACTTTAAAACCAATTCAAAAGATAATCTAATCATATATATAAATTAGATTAAAAAGAGGTTTTGAATTAAAATACAACATTTTACACTATTCATTAAAAAATGAACTTTATCAGAAAGATACAAAAAATTTACACAAATAAATTTTGATGTCCCAATTCTTAAGAAGAGTTTTATTTGGTCCAAATGAATGTATAAGAGTGAACAAAACTATATTTAATGATGATTCGCCATCAAAAGGCGATAAGTGAACCTTTAGTGAAAACTAGGGCATAACGCCTAAAATTGAATTCTTTCCGTATTTTAAGCCTTTATCTTTTATTGGATAAATGTAAAAATATTTAAAAACAAAAATAATCATATTTTAGTTATTTCTATCCATTCCTGCCAATACAACGGCTACATGTTAACTACCATTTAAAATAATATAATTTTATTATTAGAGTGCAACGTAAGATTCCCAAGAAACTCGTTGTTGCGTGTTGGGTATGCCATCGAGCATAGTGTCCCCTTTAAAGAAATATTAATATTTTATGCACAAATTTGGATTAATATGAAAATGTCATATTCTTTATTTACCTGGGGTGTTACATCCTTCCCCCCTTTTGAGAATTGCGTCCTCGCAATTTTTAAAATTGGGCTTGGAAACATCCTTGAAAATCCCACATCGGAACAAGATTCGGTAAAACAATCACTTTAAAATAAAGAAAGCTATGTACAAAGGTCACCCGAGTTAACCCATACTAGGATTACATATAGAAAAATATGGACATGGAGAAGAAAACATAGGGTCATGTTCTGATGGAGAGTGATAGAAAACATGTTTAGGAGAAAGTTAACCACAAGAAAATCACAAACTTGTGATGGGTTAAACGGTATTCGATTCCCCAGTAGGAAAAGTTAATAGAAAACATTTTTGTTTAAAGTTACTTTTTATTGAGTTATTTATTCATAGAAAAACTTAATCACTTATCATGTTGACTTTCAACTTTTATTAGATTCCTTACACAAACTCATATTTTCTCCAAAAGGCGAGTATTTAGGAAGACTTGTTCACATTAAGAGAACTATAATCAACATTTAGAGAATCCCCTAATACACAAAAGAGAACTATATACTTCCCATGTCTTTAGTCTTTAACCAAAACCAAAACGAAAAAGGTTAGTACAAAGTCAGATAATCCAGAAAAGGATAACCCTTTAAAAAGAAAATCTATTCTTAATCTCCAAAATTTGTCTAACAAAACCCAAAGTTCAACGAGGACCATCCGATAAAATATTTTTCCATAAAATTATTCAAAGTAAACCAATATAATATTGAAACCCAAATATTTTAAGGATTTAGTCACATAGTCTTCCAAGTTAAATCATAACATTTATCTCCAAAACAACATTAGTTGCTCCTAAAGTCTCGTATTGAAATGTAATTAACCTAATCACATATCCTCCATGATAGGTTAATAATTATCCTAAATAACCCAAAATAAACTTAATCTTAATTCATAAAATCATATAACTAAAAAGAATCAGTCAAACTAACCAGGGACTTCACATAGTCCAGTGGTAGGTGATAAATACCAGTCGCGCTTTGGTTGTGGGTTCGATTCCCCCAGCTTTGTCCGACGCGACGGGTTGTCACATGGTCTGCGTGTTGTCCTTTTTATAAAACTCCAAAAATAACCCTAACATGTTTTAACCTCAATCGTTTCCTTATACCTTTAATGTTCATCCAAATTCATTACGATCTCAACGCCTTAATTCTTGAAGTCTTATTTCACCACCATAAGATAAAATAAAATGATTCCCAAAATGAATAACATCATACCTTGATCATGGCGTCCACTCGGTTTCATCGTCATCTTACTCACGTAGGTAGAAGTCCCATGCATTAAAACAATGATTTAGAGATCCTTCAAAATCATTTGTTTCCTCCATCCAAATACACCTCGTACAACATGGGTCATATGGGTGTTCACAGAAAAACAGTTTTGGAAAATAATCATGTGTGACATATAATTCCAAAACATCTGATAAAACCTGATTTCTATAAAATAGTAGGACCGAAATTGAGTTCAAAAATTCTATTAATGGTCCTTTTAAAATACCATAAGTATGTAAGGTGAGACTATATTTTAAAACCAAATATAAATAGGTTGTGCAAGGGTCTCCTTCCTCAGCACCATTTCTAAAACCATAATATGCTTCAAATTCTTGTGATAAGGTAAAATATTTGAAAATACCTTGATAATATATACCTTTCTTGAAAATATGAGAATATTGTGAAAATAGTATTTGTCTAAAAACAACCCATGATCCACGATGATAATGAGGTATAGTGGAGATGTTTGATATCTCAAACAACTGCTTGCAAGTGAGTTGTATGCTAGAAAAAGTTTCACAATCATCCGAAGATGACTTGGCAATAATTATTGCAAGCATGTCATCAGGAAGAGATAGGAATGTCATTTGAGATCCTCCTCCTTCAATTTGTAACCGACTTTACTTGAGCTGAAAAAAAAGTTATAAAACAAGGATTTAACTGAAATAATAAATATAGGGACTAATCATGTGTCTCACAAGAACTCCTAATCCCTAAAGCTGTCTAAACCGACCTTTGATACCAACTATAAGGCCCCAGCCTTAAACCTTACTTAATCTTGAGTTATTACAAGATTACACATTGAGGATCTTTTCAGGTTTAGAGTTTTAGAGGATTAGATCATGAAACTTGCATTACATTCCACATTTAAACAAAGTGGTTACATAAAAGACAGTATTCATTCTTCCCATAAACGGAAACATATTTAAAATAAAACATGGATTCTTTCTTGACACATCCTTGACACTATCATCACATCATGTACCCTTCCCTTGACCTGTGAAAAACATTTCAAAAACATGGGATGAGCCTAAAAAGCTCAGTAAGGTGTATAGAAATATGGAAAGGAAACATGAGTACATGTATACATAAGAATGAAATCATACTTTTCCCATAATACATAATCACATTATCATACCTCATAAAATCATGAATAAATCATAGAAATCATATGACATAAAGGTAACTTGAGTCATTCATAACATTCTTACGTAGGGAGTAACCCTCTTGGTTACATTTGGAATACCCGTCACAGTATATTCCCTAAAATCTCTTCGGAGAAACCTTAACGTTTCACTCCTTCACGTTACCCAATGCATTGGAGAGCTATATCGGCCTCACCCACTCTTAGTTTATCACGGAACCACCCGTCTTCATAATAATTCCCAAGAACCTCAACATAATCGTATCACATAAAACATGCATAAAGTAAACATAACATTTCCACCTTTCAATCACAAGATATAAATACATCACATTGATATAAAAACATTATGAAAACCATTTTCAATACCAAAATAGAAGAAAATTATAACATGGTATTTATTATTCTTTTAAAAAGAAGGTATGGCTTGTAGAGGATGTCGAAAGTCAAATAACGGTCACGGCGGCAGAGAAGTCGTTGTCGCCACATACATACAACAAAAACATTACCTTTTGTCATTTAGTAAACGCTTCGTATAAAAAAGATTCCTTTTGAATAAACGTAAAAGTCAAAGGGGTTTATACACCGTATAAAAGAAGGTTGTGTATAAAACAAAATATTCCTCAATGAAAGGAGATTGAGACGAAGTCCCATACAAAGACGGTATCCTTGGATTAAGGATAAATCAATTACATAATTATGTGTGAAAAACAAATACACCAAACATAAGTGGATATTAAGTGTAAAATAATCAAAGGTCGTTCACACATATTCAAAGGATGACATATTCAATAACTACATGTTGAACCCAAAGAAATCGAAATTGGGTTAAGAAGTTCCCTTGACAGCCTAACGGCGTCACATCAAAATGAGTTGATGAGAGATAAAAAGTGTATCTCATCATTTGGACATAAAATTTACATCAATAAGGATATAAGAGAACATATCCCAACATAAAAATATGTAAATTAAAATACCCAACAAAAGAAGTCTTTTAAAAAAGAGGAGGGTGAAAGGTTCCCTTACCGACATGGGTATCTTTCAAAACATACACCCCATGAAAGAAGGACAATAAATCCTTGATGTAAATACTCATAAACAAAATTATATTACACAAAGAGTAGAATAATGGTCAGTACATACACCACTCAAAGGAAATTGTGGCAAATGTAGCATAAATCTCACGGGAATAAAAGTGAGATGAAAAATCCCTTATGAAAACTCGGCAGCCTAACGGTGCCACATAAAACTTACAAAAATTGATTGATGAGATCAAATAGGGTATCTCATCATATTAACTTAATGTTTATAGAAAGAGGAATATAAAATAACATCCCACAACATAACAAAGAGGAGCTTAAAAGAAGTGACATAAAGGAGAGTACATAAAAAGAAAGAGAGAGGTTAGATCTCTTACGAAAATTCGGCAGCCTAACGGCGCCATTCAAAACTTCCAAAATGGATTGATGAGAGAGAATAGGGTATCTCATCACATGAACATAAAAATTACAGTAAGTGTAATATAAAATAACATCCCAATAAAAAGAAAGATTATCTTTAGAGGTAATGACATAAAAGAGTGTACTTAAAAAGAAAGAGAGGAGTAAGATCCCTTACCTCGTATCTGACTTGACCCGACCGTTCTTTAATCTCCTGAATAATAAACTTGAGTTAATCTCTACTTTCTTAAGAACATTTTTCAAGTTCATTATTCCTTTTATACCATGTTATGAACATCATGTAATCATTTAAGTTAATAATGTTCATTTTGTCGGTATTTGGTTCTTAACATGTTGTTAATTTGGTCAAAGGTTCGTTATATCCAGAATGACATTAATGATTTGGATAACATATATATCATATATATTCAGCATATACATGTATTTATAATATTACATCATATTTAGAGGAAAGAAATGAAATGCACTGTTCATGGAGACGGTAAGCCGTACGTACGCATGAACGCTACTTTCATTTCTATTTCGTATTTCTGGAATGGAATCATAATGATATAAGAGTATATTATAATTCCAGTATAATAACATATATAATATCATTTACTTTATTATTTACACATCCCACATATGGTATTAACGAATCAAATCACTTTCAGGGGGCGGTAGTCCGCACATCCTAAAATGAAGATATCGTGTTTACCCGTAATGGAAACAATAATGGTATGCCATAAATGAAAAATACAGAAGCTTAAGGAAATAATAAACATATTATATATCATATATAAAAATAGTGACATCATAATGGCCACCTTTGAAGGTTTTAAATGAGTATTGAACAATCATCGTTTCGGGAGGCCGAATTTCGCCATCCACGGAAACTGTATGTTCTTTAACCATTTGATGTAGTTGTTTGAGAGGGTAGCTAGAATAAATCATATAACAACATCATAGTATATTGAATATACTGGTGTTGTTACAAAAGAAGTAAATAAAAAGAGTTTAGGGGGTTGGAGAAGCAAAATAAAACAAATGAACATGAGAGAATGAATTACCTTTAAAAGTGTAACTCCTTTTGATTTGAGCCTAAAGGATTCCTTTGAAAGGATTCTTCCCAAAGGTAATCCTCTAGGATGAGTAGAGGGATGTGGAGAGAGTAAATGGGCAGGGGATGGCCGAGCCAAAGGCTTGAGGAGTGTCTGAAATGAGGTAGAGGTGGGGGCCTTTTATAAGAGGAGAGGAGGGGAACTTTTGGAAATCATGAAACTATTATTTTATTTTCAAAAGTGTTTCTAATTTCTAAGGTCCCAAATTGATATATTTCAACGATAAGATGATTAGCCTTCGAAATATTCCCATACAATAGTTTTTGGATAAGTTTAGGTCTTAGATTTTATATTATCGTTTCATTTTATTTAAACTTTTCATTAATGAGGTCATCGTTGCATCATCATGATGTCATAATTAAATTAATTTATTTAATGACTAAAAATTATAAAAAAACTATCCTTATGTAGGAAATCTATTTATCTTTCCAAAGAGTATTTATAGACAAAATTATGATTAGTATAACCCGTTTTAAAAATTGTTTTAGTAAAACAATTTATGTTAGTGTCATTTTCGCCTTTATTTTAAAAAAACGGCATTAAAGTCATTATCTCACCCAAGATGCTCCATAGGGTCCCCTAAATCGACCCATGGGTTGTCGTGGTCGGCCATGACTCATCCAATAGGGGTAGGACAGGTTTCATGGTGTTTTCATATTTTTATAATATCATTTTTACCTTAAATTACACTAATTACCTCTAATTGCTATTAATGAAAAAAAGGTTACTATTCACCAAAAAATTATTTTCATCCCATTGAACCACATTTTACATACAAATGACATCCATGTATGTCGGATTTTCAAAATTCAAAACACAATGATGGAAAAATTTCATTTAAATGGAAAATCAGTTTTTATAAGTACCACTTAGTGGTTTCACTATTCATCAAAAATTGAAGTTTTTCAGAAAATTACCAAAAATTCACCCTAAGCTATATTTGATATTCCGAATTCAAAAATGAAGTCTATTTGAAAAAATTCAAAACATATAAGTCACATTAATTAATTTAATAATTAATTCCTACTGTCAGAGCAAATAGCGTGTTTTTATAAAACAATAAGTATCAAAAGATTGACACTAGTTTAAGTCTGATTTCAAAGTGAAATTAATTCCAACGACCACTATTGGATTTAGTGGTAAAAATATATTCTAATTTCACTTTAAAACAAATTCAAAAGATAATCTAATCATATAAATAAATTAGATTAAAAAGAGGTTTTGAATTAAAATACAACATTTTACACTATTTATTAAAAAATGAACTTTATCAGAAAGATACCAAAAATTTACACAAAGTAAATTTTGATGTCCCAATTCTTAAGAAGAGTTTTATTTGGTCCAAAAGAATTTATAAGAGTGAACAAAACTATATTTAATGATAGTTCGCCATCAAAAGGCGATAAGTGAACCTTTAGTGAAAACTAGGGCATATACGACTAAAATTGAATTCTTTCCGTATTTTAAGCCTTTATCTTTTATTGGATAAATGTAAAAATATTTAAAAACAAAAATAATCATATTTTAGTTATTTCTATCCATTCCCGCCAATACAACAGCTACATGTTAACTACCATTTAAAATAATATAATTTTATTATTAGAGTGCAACGTAAGATTCCCAAAAAAACTCGTTGTTGCGTGTTGGGTACACCATCGAGCATAACATCTCATTTAAAGACATATTAATATTTTATTCACAAATATGGATAAATATGAAAATGTCATTTTCTTTATTTACCTGGGGTGTTACATCCTTCCCCCCTTTTGGGAATTGCGTCCTCGCAATTTTTAAAATTGGGCTTGGAAACATCCTTGAAAATCCCACATCGGAACAAGATTCGGTAAAACAATCACTTCAAAATAAAGAAAGATAAGTACAAAGGTCACCCAAGTTAACCCATACTAGGATTTCATGTAGAAAAATATGGACATGGAGGAGAAAACAAAGGTTCATGTTCTGATGGAGAGTGATAGAAACCATGTTTAGGAGAAAGTTAACCACAAGAAAATCACAAACTTGTGATGGGTTAAACGGTATTCAATTCCCCAATAGGAAAAGTTAATAGACAACATTTTTGTTTTAAGTTACTTTTTATTGAGTAAGTTATTCATAGGGAAACATAATCACTTATCATGTTGACTTTCAACTTTTATTAGATTCCTTACACAAACTCATATTTTCTCCAAAAGGCGAGTATTTAGGAAGACTTGTTCACATTAAGAGTACTATAATAAACTTTTAGAGAATCACCTAATACAAAAAATAGAACTATATACTTCCCATGTCTTTAGGATTTAACCAAAACCAAAACCAAAAAAGGTTAGTACAAGGTTAGATAATCAAGAAAAGGATAACCCTTTAAAAAGAAAATCTATTCCTAATCTCCAAAATTTGTCTAACAAAACCCAAAGTTCAACGAGGACCATCCGATAAAAAATTTATCCATAAAATTATTCAAAGTAAACCAATATAAGATTGAAACCCAAATATTTGAAGTATTTAGTCACATAGTCTTCCAAGTTAAATCGTAACATTTATCTCCAAACAACATTAGTTGCTCCTAAAGTCTCGTATTGAAAAGTAATTAACCTAATCACATATCCTCCATGATAGGTTAAAAATTTTCATAAATAACCCAAAATAAACTTACTCTTAATTCATAAAATCATATAACTAAAAAGAATCAGTCAAACTAACCAGGGAATTCACATAGTCCAGTGTTAGGCGATAAATACCAGTCGCACTTTGGTTGTGGGTTCGATTCCCGCAGCTTTGTCCGACGCGACGGGTTGTCACATGGTCTACGTGTTGTCTTTTTTATAAAACTCCATAAATAACCCTAACATGTTTTAACCTCAATCGTTTCCTTATAACATTAATGTTCATCCAAATTCATTACGATCTCAACATCTTAATTCTTGAAGTCTTATTTCACCACCATAAGATAAAATAAAATGATTCCCAAAATGAATAACATCATACCTTGATCATGGCATCCACTCGGTTTCATCGTCATCTTGCTCATGTTGGTAGAAGTCCAATGCATTACAACAATGATTTAGAGATCCTTCAAAATCATTTGCCTCCTCCATCCAAATACACCTCGTACAACATGGGTCATATGGGTGTTCACAGAAAAACAGTTTTGGAAAATAATCATGTATGACATATAATTCCAAAACATCTGATAAAACCTGATTTCAATAAAATAGTCGGACCGAAATTGAGTTGAAACTTTGTATTACTGGTCCTTTTAAAATACCATAAGTATGTGGGGTGAGACTATATTTTAAAAGAAAATATAAATAGGTTGCGCAAGGGACTCCTTCCTCAGCACCATTTCTAAAATCATAATATGCTTCAAATTCTTGTGATAAGGAAAAATATTTGATAATACCTTGATAATATTTACCTTTCTTGAAAATATGAGAATATTGTGAAAATAGTATTTTCATAAAAACAACCCATGATCCACGATGATAACGAGGTATAGTGGATGTGTTTGATATCTCAAACAACTACTTTCAAGTGAGTTGTATGCTAGAAAATGTTTCACAATCATCTGAAGATGACTATGCAATACTTGTTGCAAGCATGTCATCAGGAAGAGATAGGAATGTCGTTTCAGATCCTTATCCTTCCATTCGTAACCGACTTTAATTGTGCTGAAAAAGAAGTTATAAAACAAGGATTTAACTGAAATAATAAATATAGGGACTAATCATGTGTCTCACAAGAACTCCTAATCCCTAAAGTTGTCTTAACCGACCTTTGATACCAACTATAAGGCCCCAGCCATAAACCTTACTTAATCTTGAGTTATTACATGATTATACATTGAGGATCTTTTCAAGTTTAGAGTTTTAGAGGATTAGATCATGAAACATGCATTACATTCCACATTTAAACAAAGTGGTTACATAAAAGACAGTATTCATTCTTCCCATCAACGGAAACATATTTAAAATAAAACATGGATTCTTTCTTAACACATCCTTGACACTATCATCACATCATGTACCCTTCCCTTGACCTGTGAAAAACATTTCAAAAACTTCGGATGAGCATAAAAAGCTCAGTAAGGGGTATAGAAATATGGAAAGGAAACATGAGTACATGTATACATAAGAATGAAATCATACTTTACCCATAAAACATAAGAACTTTATCATACCTCATAAAATCCTGAATAAATCATAGAAATCATATGACATAAAGGTAACTTGAGGCATTCATAACATTCTTACGTAGGGAGTAACCCTCTTGGTTACGTTTGGAATACCCATCACAGTATATTCCCTAATATCTCTTCGGAGAAACCTTAACGTTTCACTCCTTCGCGTTACCCAATGCATTGGAGAGCTATATCGGGCTCACCCGCCCTTAGTTTATCACGGAACCAACCATCTTCATAATAATTCCCAAGAACCTCAACATAATCGTATCACATAAAACATGCATAAAGGAAAAATAGCATTTCCACCTTTCAATCACAAGATATCAATACAACACATTGATATAAAAACATTATGAAAAACATTTTCAATACCAAAATAAAAGAAAATTATAACATGGTATTTATTTTCCTTTTAAAAAGAAGGTATGGCTTGTAGAGGAAGCCGAAACTCAAATAACGGTCACGGTGGCGGAGAAGTCGTTGTCCCCGCATACGTACGACAAAAACATTCCCTTTTGTCGTTTAGTAAACGCTTCTTATAAAAAAGATTCCTTTTGAATAAACGTAAAATCCAAGGGGTTTATACCCCATATAAAATAAGGTTTTGTATAAAACAAAATATGCCTCAATGAAAGGAGATTGAGACGAAGTCCCATACAAAGACGGTATCCTTGTTTTAAGAATAAATCAATTACATAATTATGTGTGAAAAATGAATACACCAAACATAAGTGGATATTAAGTGTAAAATAATCAAAGGTTGTTCACACATATTCAAAGGATGACATATTCAATAACTACATATTGAACCCAAAGAAATCGAAATTGGGTTAAGAAGTTCCCCTAAAAGCCTAACGGCGTCACATCAAAATGAGTTGATGAGAGATAAAAAGTGTATATCATCATTTGGACATAAAATTTACATCAATAAGGATATATGATAACATATCCCAACATAAAAATATGTAAATTAAAAGACCCAACAAAATAAGTCTTTTAAAAAAGAGGAGGGTGAAAGGTTCCCTTACCGACTTGGGTATCTTTCAAAACATACCCCCAAGAAATAAGGACAATAAATACTTGATGTAAATACTCATAAACGAAATTATATTACACAAATAGTAGAATAATGGGCAGTACATACACCACTCAAAGGAAATTAGGGCAAATGTAGCATAAATCTCACGGGAATAAAAGTGAGATGAAAAATCCCTTATGAAAACTCAGCTGCCTAACGGCGCCACATAAAACATACAAAAATGGATTGATGAGATCAAATAGGGTATCTCATAATATTAACTTAAAGTTTATTGAAAGGGGAATATAAAAGAACATCCCCCAACATAACAAATAGGAGCTTAAAAGAAGTGACATAAAGGAGAGTACTTAAAAAGAAAGAGAGAGGTTAGATCTCTTACGAAAATTCGGCAGCCTAACGGCTCCATTCAAAACATCCAAAATGGATTGATGAGAGAGAATAGGGTCTCTCATCACATGAACATAAAAATTAATGTATGTGTAATATAAAATAACATCCCAATAACAAGAAAGATTATCTTTAGCGGGAATGACATGAAAGAGTGTACTTAAAAAGAAAGAGAGGAGTAAGATCCCTTACCTCGTATCCGACTTGACCCGACCGTTCTTTAATCTCCTGAATAATAAACTTGAGTTAATCTCTACTTGCTTAAGAACCTTTTTCAAGTTCATTATTCCTTTTATACCATGTTATGAACATCATGTAATCATTTAAGTTAATAATGTTCATTTTGTCGGTATTTGGTTCTTAAGTCAAAAATAGACTTCTTACACTTACATGTTGTTAATTTGGTCAAAGGATCATTATATCAAGAATGATATTAATTATTTGGATAACATATATATCATATATATTCACCATATACATGTATTTATAATATTACATCATATTTAGAGGTAAGAAATGAAATGCACTGTTCATGGAGACGGTAAGTCGTACGTACGCATGAACGCTACTTCCATTTCTATTTCGTATTTCTGGAATGGAATCATAATTATATAAGAGTATATTATAATTCCAGTATAATAACATATATAATATCATTAAATTTATCCTTTACACTTCCCACATATGGTATTAAATAATCAAATCACTTTCAGGGGGCGGTAGTCCACGCTTCCTAAAATGAAGATATCGTGTTTACCCATAATGGAAACAATAATGGTATGCCATAAATGAAAAATACAGAAGCTTAAGGAAAGCATAAAAATATTATATATCATATATAAAAATAGTGACATCACAATGGCCACCTTTGAAGGTGTTAAATGAGTATTGAACAATCATCGTTTCGGGAGGCAGAATTTCACCATCCACGGAAACCGTATGTTCATTAACCATTTGATGTAGTTGTGTGAGAGGGTAGCTCGAATAAATCTTATGACAACATACTAGTATATTGAATATACTGTTGTTTTTACAAAAGGAGTAAATAAAAAGAGTTTAGGGGGTTGGAGAAGCAAAATAAAACAAATGAACATGAGAGAATGAATTACCTTTAAAAGTGTAACTCTTTTTGATTTGAGCCTAAAGGCTTCCTTTGAAAGGATTCTGCCCAAAGGTAATCCTCTAAGATGAGGAGAAGGATGTGGAGAGAGTAAATGGGCAGGGGATGGCCGAGCCAAAGGCTTGAGGAGTGTGTGAAATGAGGTAGAGGTGGGGGCCTTTTATAAGAGGAGAAGAGGGGCACTTTTGGAAATCATGAAACTATTATTTTATTTTCAAACGTTTTTCGCATTTCTAAGGTCCCACATTGATATATTTCGAAGATAAGATGATAAGGCTTAGAAATATTCCCATCCAATAGTTTTTGGACAAGTGTAGGTCTTAGATTTTATATTATCGTTTCATTTTATTTAAACTGTTCATTAATGAGGTCATCATTGCATCATCATGATGTCATAATTAAATTAATTTATTTAATGTCTAAAAATTATAAAAAACATATCCTGATGTAGGAAAGCTTTTTATATTTCCAAATAGTATTTATAGACAAAATTATGATTAGTATAACCCCTTCTAAAAATTGTTTTAGTAAAACAATTTATGTTAGTGTCATTTTCACCTTTATTTAAAAAAGGCATTAAAGTCATTATCTCACCCAAGAGGCTCCATAGGGTCCCCTAAATCGACCCATGGGTTGTCTTGGTCGGCCAGGACTCATCCAATAGGGGTAGGACAAGTGTCATGGTGTTTTCATATTTTTATAATATCATTTTTACCTTAAATTACACTAATTACCTCTAATCGCGATTAATGAAAAAATGTTACTATTCACAAAAAAAATTATTTTCATCCCATTAATACACATTTTACATACTAATGACAACCATGTATGTCAGATTTTAAAAATTCAAAACACAATGATGGAAAAATTTCATTTAAACGGAAAATCAGTTTTTATAAGTACCACTTAGTGGTTTCACTATTCATCAAAAATTGAAGTTTTTCAGAAAATTACCAAAAATTCACCCCAAGATATATTTGATATTCTGAATTAAAAAATGAAGTCTATTTTACAAAATTTAAAACATATAAGTCACATTAATTAATTTAATAATTAATTCCCGCTATCCGAGCAAATAGCATGTTTTTATAAAACAATAAGTATCCAAAGATTGACACTAGTTTAAGACTGATTTCAAAGTGAAATTAATTCCAACGACCACTATTAGATTTAATGGTAAAAATATATTCTAATTTCACTTTAAAACCAATTCAAAAGATAATATAATCATATAAATAAATTAGATTAAAAATTGGTTTTGAATTAAAATACAACATTTTACACTATTCATTAAAAAATGAACTTTATCAGAAAGATACCAAAAATTTACACAAAGTAAATTTTGATGTCCCAATTCTTAAGAAGAGTTTTATTTGGTCCAAAAGAATGTATAAGAGTGAAAAAAACTATATTTAATGACGGTTCGCCATCAAAAGGAAATAAGTGAACCTTTAGTGAAAATTAGGGCATATACACCTAAAATTGAATTCTTTCCGTATTTTAAGCCTTTATCTTTTATTGGATAAATGTAAAAATTATAGGATCGAAATATAGAATGAGATGCTCAATATACAAGAGGGGGGTGAATTGTATACTTTAAAAATTCCTTTGGAACCTTTAATGTTAGTTAAGAATAACTATGTTTTCCCTAAGTAAAGGAAAAGGTAAAGTTTAACAAAGTTAAACTAAGTAAATTCACAACACCTCTAACACCGAACTAAACTTGGAAAGAGATTCAAAAAGTAGGTTCCGGAAATATGGTTCCGGAAATTGAAACTTAACAAAAGTTACAATATGAGATTCTACCTTAAAGCGTATAGAATCTAAATGAATCAGAGTAAGTAAGGAAGTATAAGAAAGTTATACTTTCCTTAAGATACAAATTACAGCGGAATAAAAACAAGGAGTAAAACTACTAGTAACAAGATAATAGTCTTTTAACCCAAAGAGAAGGGTATCCAACAACCTTGGATAAAGGTCCCTTGATTTATACTTTCAAGCAAGTCTGTCTTACCCACACCAGGGTAAGCCCTCGATACGAAGATCGGAGTCTCTGTCTTGCTATCCCCGCAAGCCCTTAACTTCAAGGTAGTTGGCAACCTCTGTCTTCCTCAGCAAGAAATCCCACAAACTTTAAGGTAGTCGGCACCTCTGTCTTCCTATCCCCGGAAGCCCTCGAATGTAATCACCAACATTCGGAGTCGCACGAAGCTTTGAGAGTTAATAAGAGCCTCTCTCTCTAGAATTCACTTCAACAGCATGTAGGCACAAAACTCAGTCGTTTTTCCAATAGCTACGAGCTCTTTCAAATGAGCTCCTATTTATAGGTAAGGTCGGCTCCTTCTCCAACAGTCATATTTTTCTTAAAGATCGGAGGGACCTGTACACGTGTCACTTAGACAATGGTTAGTTTATAACAAAACAGACGACATCGTTTTATAACAAAACAAGTGTAACAGAATGTACGACATCGTTTTAATTCTAACATAAAAGTTCGGAATAGAAACTTCAGAGTCAAGGTTCGGAGTGAATAAATTCAGAGTGTATAAAACAAAGATAATCAAATTCTGTTTAATAGGTGAATTCGGAATGAGAATTCGGAATAGGAATTCGTCTCAGAAATCGTAATGAGAATTCATCATCAGAATTCGTAATGAGAATTCATCATCAGAATTCGTAATGAGAATTCTTTATCAGAATTCGTAATGACAATTCAGAATGAGATTTCTTCATTAGAATTCGTAATGGGAATTCTTCATTGGAATTCGTAATGAGAATTCGGAATGGGATTTCTTCATTAGAATTCGTAATGAGAATTCTTCTTCAGAATTCGTAATGAGAATTCGGAATGGGATTTCTTCATTAGAATTCATAATGAGAATTCTTCTTCAGAATTCATAATGAGAATTTGGAATGGGATTTCTTCATTAGAATTCATAATGAGAATTCTTCTTCAGAATTCGTATTCTGAATCTGGAATAGAACTTAGTCAGAGTTCATATCCGGAATTTGGAATGAAACTTCCTTATAGTTCTTGTCCAGAATCCGAACCCTAAAACAGAATGCTTTATATCAAAGTTTCAATGATTCCGAGAAAATGAATCTGAATCTTATACTTAAGAAAAATATGAATGAAAATATGATAAGGATAATTTTTCTTATTAAAGCGATTTTCCTTAAGAAAGCAATTTTCCTTATAAAAGCAATTTTCTTAAAGATAAGGTGTTTGTGATTTTCAAAACAAGAAGGAATGGAAAAGTCATATGGAAAACCTTATTGACTCAACAATCTCCACCTTTTTGGAAAGCACAAACATCCTTACGAAAAACAAAAATTCTAAGATGAAAGAAACATATTAATGCTTATCTCCCTTGTGTTAAGGATATAGATGAATACGACTAACTCCCCCTTAGGCTTTGAAACTCTAAGGATCGTATTCATATTTCCGGAGTGATGTTTCATAAGAAGGTCTTCTTTATGAAAAACTCCCCCTTAAACAAACTCTTATTAGAGTTCTTTTTCCTTGGGAATTTTTTTTTCTCCCCCTTTGATAAACTCTTATTAGAGTTCTTCTTTTTCTTAAGGATCTTTTCCTTCTCCCCCTTTGTGATTTTCAAAAAGAATTGGAAGGAATGAAAAAAATTAACAAAGTACCTGAGATATTAGTAATAATAACAAACTAAACAACAAGCACAATTTTCATTAGATTTGAAATGTCAGCAACAATAGAATTACAACAAAAAGATCGGATTAGGTTATTTCGGATCTTTTTCCTTAGAAATGAGCCCCTTGAGAATCGTCTTGATCTTCTTTAAGTCTTTATGATCTTCTTCTGCTTGCTTCTCTAAGACCACTATTCTTGCGGATTGAGCTTCAATCTTTTCTTCCTGAGCCTTTAGCTTTTCTTCCTGAGCTTTTATTTTCTCTTCCTGAGCCTTCATCCTCTCTTCAAAATCGATCCGATGATCCCTTTCAAATTTCCAATTTTGAGAAACGGAATTGAGCTTCCATTCAGATCTCTCACTTCCTGAATCCGAAAGTTCTTTTCCTCTGTCAACTTCTCTTCAAAGGATGCAGTCATCTCATTAATCTTCTTGTCCTCGGTCTCAAAGGCATCCTTAACATTATCTTGAAACTCATCGAAAAGCCTCATCTCTTCCACAGTCTTCTTAGACCAGCTTGTCATCCTCTTGCAAGATCTTTTATGAGATTCGTAACCAATAAAGAAGTTTTTGAACTGTGCCTCAATCTCAACGCACTTATCCATAACCAAGGATACGGAGTCTGTTTTCAGATTCAACGCATGTTAGAGCATCTGGCATCGTGAATCAATACTTGAGAAGGTCGGAATGGTTCCCCCCAACTTCTTCAAAGACTGAACAACAAAGTCATGCCCCAACGAAGATGAATCCGAATCTGAAATCTTGGTCAGAGAGTTTTCTTCCTCAATAAGCTCCAACATTCTCTTAGAAGAACTACCAGCTTCCTTTCTCTTCCTTACATCTGAGCTCGGGGTCTCGGTAAGAATTTTCTTTCCCTTATCTTTTTCCGAAATTGAAACCTGTTCCGGAGATCTGTTCTCACTATTAGAGACTTGAACAATATTATCTTCCTCATCAGAAACTTCTATATTTTCCTTCTGAGCAGCATCAAGGAAAAGAAGTTCTTCTTCTCTCAGATAAGAAACTTCTTCTTCACCTTTCTCTTCTTCCATTGTCGGAGTAACAAGCTTCAAAGATTTAGCTTCAGAAGTTCGGAGCGATAAGTGTTCCGAAGGAGTTCCCTTGTACTCATATACTTGTTTTAGCACATCTCCTGTCTCACCACTTCCTTCAGCAGCCTCTTCAACTTGTTCCACTTGCTCTACTTCCTCAGTATTAGTAGCAACGGCTTGTTCCGGAGCAACGAGATTTCTTCCTGGAGTCTCAGGTAGAGATTCCAGGGAGAAAGATCTCGGAACTGGAATTGTTGCTGAAACCATTTCATTGAACTTTAACAACGCTTGAACAACCTCGGATTCTGACATCTTCTTCTTAATCTTCTTTTCCTTACCTTGTTTCTCAAGCTCATCATCCGTTTTCTCCTTCAAATCCTTAGCCTCCACAGGGTCCAATCCAAATTGCGGATCCCCTTCTTTCCTTGTTTCTTTATCGGCTCTCCAGTTTGCAACAACCTCATCAGGATAGGCTTTCTTCTTCTTAGGCTTTGGAGGTGCGGAATGGACTTTCTTAGACTTAGGATCTTCTGCTTCTACTTCTACTTGTTTCATCTTTCTCTTCCTTATCGGCTTAGAGGATTCCGGATCAGCAGTTTTCGGAGCCACTTCTTCTTGAGCAGGTAGATCAATAAACATTCCAGTATTCTTGTCAAAGGATACATTCATTCTTTTCAGAGTATCATCATTTACCAACAAGATTTTACACACCCTTGGTTTAGATCTGCAAGCTACCTTGAAAGATTCAAGGCACTGAACTATCAATTTTGACAAAATTGCTGGGTACATCACAATCTGTGCTATGAGATTTACCTTCTTAAGATTCTCAATGGTTATGAGAATATGCTTCATGAAGTTAAACTTCCTTAAACTTATCAGGAAATCTAAGATATAGATATCACTTTTCTTCAAGCTATCCTTATCACCTTTTCTCGGTACGATAAGTCCTTGCACCCATAATTCCAGAATCCGAAAATTTTTAGATAGACTTGCAATTTTCAGAGCCTTATCATCAGCCAGTCCGAGAGTTTCTAAGTCTTTCTCTTTGTTGAAGCTACCCTTAGAGTCCGGCAATATGTGAGAAATAAACTCAGCTTCACCTTCATAAGTTAACCCTACCAAGCTTGCAACCTTGGTGTAAGAAAGCTTATATGTCTTGCCATACGATTTGAAAGAAAACTTCTCTCTATCATCTTCCTTAAAGAAAGAAACTGATTCATAAAATTCGACAAGTAAATCAGAATATACTTCATCTTGATTCCCGGTTTTAGATACCGCAACATCCTCCCAGCCATTAAACTTGATGTTCTTTGAGATAAGGGAATCATAATTGTTGAAGAAATACGAATGAAGTAACCTTTCTCTGTATACTAACCACTGAGAAATAGGCTTGGTTGAAGACATTTCTTAAGAAGCTAACTCTGCAGACATTCGGATCTGAAGTTCTCTGGGAAGTTCAGAACGGAGAAGACTGAAGTTTGGAACGGCCATAAAACAGAGGGGCAGAGCTTCAGCACACGAAAGCTTGAAACCGATGTGGGACTAGAATTTAGGTCCCCTTTATATAGGCAACGGGATGACGGTTCATCTTCCACGGTTGATCTAACGGTTTAGAATGAACTGAGATCAAATCTGACGGTTGATAACTTGAATACGATCTTTTTGAGGTTTTTATTAAATTAAAGAATTAAGAAAACTATAATTCCGAAAACATAATACAAGAAACTGCCAGCAAGTAAAATATGACTACGAAAACTTAAGTAAGAAAATCATACCTTTCGGATTAGCTTAGGAAAGTTATTCGTAATGGGTAATATAAAGATGACTACGAAAAACTCAATACGAAAAACTAAATACGAAAAACAAATTTTAGAAAATCCAGTATGAAAAATAAACATTAAAAAAAACAAAAAAAACATTACAAAAATTTGAAAACGAAAAACTTATTATGGAAGATTTAGTACGAAAGTTCCGTTATGAAAATACCAGTACGAAAGTTTTCCATTCCGGAAATTTTCAATACGAATACTTCCATTCCAGAAGTATTCTGTGCGAAAATATCCATTCTGGAAAATTGTAGTTCCGGAAGTTCCATTCCGGAAATCTTCGTTCCGAAAAGTTTGAAAACAAATTTTGAAAAAACATTGTTAACCAAACAATCAAATGTACTCCCCCTATGAAAAGGAGTTTATTACTGTAAGGAGACTTTTTCAACAGAAAGTTAATTAATAAAGATTACATTACGGTTATCATTCCTAACTTCTGTTTAATATATTCATGTCTATCAGAAGGCAAAGATTTTGTGAATATATCAGCAAGTTGATCTTACGTTCCGATAAACTGAAGAATAATATCTCCTTTAAGTGTGTGATCCCTAAGAAAGTGATGCCTAATATCTATGTGTTTTGCACGGGAGTGATGTGCAGGGTTCTTACTGAGGGCAATGGCACTTGTGTTATCACACAAAATTTGTGTTTTGGTAAAACTCAAGCCATAGTCTGTGAGTGTGTGTTGCATCCACAACACTTGTGCACAACAACTTCCAGCTGCTATATATTCAGCTTCAGCAGTGGAGAGTGCTACAGAATGTTGCTTCTTGCAGGACCAAGAAACTAATGAATCTCCTAAGAAATGACAAGTTCCGGATGTACTTTTTCTATCCATTCTACATCCACCAAAGTCAGCATCAGAAATGCTTTTTAGAACAAAATCATTTCCAGAAGTATAAAATAATCCTAGATCCATGGTTCCCTTAAGGTAGCGAAATTTTTTTTACTGCCTTTAAGTGAGATTCCTTAGGATTGGATTGATATCTTTCACATAAGCATACTGAAAACATTAAGTCTGGTCGACTAGCTGTTATGTAATGTAGACTTCCTATCATACCTCTAAAAGATGTTTGATCTACCGGTTTCCCAGCTTCATCAAGATCTAAAGAGTTTGAGGTACCAATGGGAGTACTTATACTCTTAGTGTTGTCATAACCATACTTTTTCAGAAGATCTTTTATATACTTATGTTGAGATATGTAGGTTCCTTCTGGTTTTTGAGAAATTTGAAAACCAAGGAAAATTGTTAATTCACCCATCATACTCATTTCAAACTCATATTTCATTAGACTAGCAAAAGAGTCAGTCAATGATTGCTGAGTTGAACCAAATATAATGTCATCAACATAAATATGAACAATCAAAACATTTTTCTTATCTATCTTTATAAAAAGGGTTGGATCTGCATTTCCCTTAACATAGTTATTTTGATGCAAAAATCCAGAGAGTATATCATACCATGCTCGTGGGGCTTGTTTAAGACCATACAAAGCTTTAGTAAGTCTAAAAACATGATCTGGATGTTTTGTATCTTCAAAGCCAGGAGGTTGTTCAACAAAAACTTCCTCTTGAACATAACCGTTAAGAAAAGCACATTTCACATCCATTTGGAAAAGTTTGAAATTAAAGAATGCTGCAAAGGCAAGTAGAATTTGGATAGATTCAAGTCTAGCTACTGGAGCATAGGTTTCTTCATAGTCTATTCCTTCTTGTTGATTATAGCCTTTAGCAACAAGTCTAGCTTTATTTCTAACAATTACTCCATTTTCATCACATTTATTTCTGAAGACCCATTTTACTCCAATAATAGAAGTTTCCTTAGGTCTTTCAACCAAGGTACAGACTTTATTCCTTTCGAATTCATTTAGTTCATCTTGCATTGCTTTGATCCAATCATCATCACCTAAAGCTTCATCTGTGCTTTTAGGTTCTAATTGGGAAAGAGATGCTAGGTGTTCTACTTCATTTCATAAGGAACTTCTAGTCCTTACAGGTTGATTTACATCACCAATGATACTATCACTAGGATGATTCTTAAGAAACACCTGATTTGGGTTTTGTAAAACCTGTTCATCAACATAGGGTAGAAAGTCTTCTGGGGTAAATGTTTCAGAAGTATCTTCTAAAACAATTTCCTTATCAGAAGGTTCTTCTATCAAAGGTTGATAATCAGTTTTTGAAAACACATCTGAAGATGTAAGTTGAGATGGTTTAAAAACAAAAGGATCCGATTCATCAAATTTTACTTGTATTGTTTCCTCAACAGTACAAGTATTTTTATTAAAAACTCTATAAGCCTTAGAGGTTGTGGAATAACCTAAGAAAATTCCTTCATCATATTTTGGTGTGAATTTATGTAAGTTATATTTAGTATTCAAAATGAATACTTTGCAACTAAAAACCATGAAGTAGGAAAGTCTAGGTTTTCTACCATTCCATAACTCATAAAGAGTTTTATTAAGAAAAGGTCTGATCAAAACTCGATTTATAGTATAACAAGCAGTACTTACAGCTTCAGCCCAGAAATGTCTAGCAATAGAATATTCACTCAACATGGTTCTTGTTATCTCTTGAAGAATTCTATTTCTTCTTTCAACGACACCATTCTGTTGAGGAGTTCTAGGTGCTGAAAAATTGTGAGTAATACCTTTCTTATTAAAAAAAGTTTCAAAAACTGAATTTTGAAATTCTCCTCCATGATCA
Source organism: Viscum album (assembly GCA_963277665.1). Taxonomy (NCBI): domain Eukaryota; kingdom Viridiplantae; phylum Streptophyta; class Magnoliopsida; order Santalales; family Viscaceae; genus Viscum; species Viscum album. The sequence goes on from OY728163.1 coordinate 35,814,549, forward strand.
CTATGAATAGTTTTCAATGGAAGGTTTTTCTCATTTTTAACTTGAGCTCTAAAACTTTTGAAATAAGAAAAAGCTTCAGATATATTTTCTAGAAAATAGACCCAAGTAAATCTGGTGTAATCATCAACTAGAACAAACACATAGTATTTGCCTCCAATACTTCCAGTTTGTGTAGGACCAAAAAGATCCATGTGCACTAACTGTAATGCATCGGTTGTTGAGACTTCACCGATTGACTTAAAACTAGATTTATGTTTCTTGCCATATTGATAAGGATCACAAACTTTAGAAGAATCAAATCTAAACTCTGGTAGATCCTTAACTAGTTTCTTCTTAGAGAGTTTACATAGGTTCCTAATATTATAGTGACCTAGTCTTCTATGCCATAACCAAAAATGATCTTCCATTGCACTTAGGCAAGGTAAATTTTGGCTCCTGAGGTCTTCTAGATTCAAAGTGTAAACATTCTTTTGCCTATTGGCTGAGAGAATAAATTCTTCCTCGGAATTGTGAACTAAACACTTATCATTCCTAAAATTCACAAGGTAACCTTCATAACATAACTGACTTATGCTAATGAGGTTGTGCTTAAGACCTTTAACAAAAAGAACATTTGAAATCAATGTTTTACCTAAAAGAACAATATTACCAATACCAACAATCTCTCCCTTAGAATTGTCTCCGAAAGTTACCTTTCCTCCTTTCATTTTGATAATCTTTTCAAAAAAGCTTTTGTTACCAGTCTTGTGCTGGGAACATCCGCTATCCATGTAACATGTATTGTTGCTGGTACTTTCTTTATTTTCCTGAAATCAAGAAGAAAATTAGACTTCGGAATCCAAACTTGTTTGGATCCGAGATTTCTAGACAATAAAATTTTAGGTATCCACATTTTCATAGAAAAGTAGGCTTTGTGAAATCCTAGAGATTGGGTTTTATTATAGGAACAATTATTTTCCCAGTGACCACCACATTGACACTTGGTACAAAATGGGGCACATTGAGGAACAAAATAATTGTTACTGAAAACTGGTTTTGCATGGGTATAACCAAATCCGGATTTATTTCTTAAAGGTCGTATTTGAGAATACATCTTATCAAAATTTTCTTTTCCATGGGTAAAGTTTGATAAACATTTCTTTAAGGAAAAAATTTCGGACTTGAGTTTTACAACCAAGTTTTTATCTTCAAAATCATTAGTTTTAGAACTAGAGTTAGGCTCGAAAACATTATTCTTAGAAATTACTTTTTCTAATTCTTTAGAAAGTTTATTCTTCTCAGAACTTACTTCCTCAAGATTTTTTGAAATACTTTCAAAATCAGCATTTTTCTTATCAAGATCTTTAGAAAGATCTGATATTTCTTTAGTAAGAATAGAATTCCTAGAGTTTGCTTTATCAAGTTTCTTATTGAGTTTGGAATTCTCAATCTCAAGAAGTTCAGCAAACCTAGAGACTTCTTCATAAGTAGGTAAAGTATTTTCCTCATCAGAAGATTATTCTTCATCAGAAGAGTTATAATACTTACTATCATTAGAATTTAGAGAAACATTGGTCAATGATTCTGCATTTCGTACCTTAGCCATAAGACAATGATTATCAATAGGTAATCTGGCTATAAGACCAAGATTCTTCTGTCCTGAAGATTCATAATCAGAAGATTAATCTGAAGAGTCACCACCACTGGCTCTCCACGTGTCATTAGCTTTCAGAACTTTCTTAGATTTGGATTTATAAAACTTCTTTCTGTTCCTTTCTGAATGTCTTTCCTTTCTTTCTTTCTTTTTGAGCATAGGGCAATCTGGTCTAATATGTCTAGCTCTTTTACATTCATAACAAGTAACTTCTCCATCTTTCTTATCTTTCCTGTCCTTCTTCTTATACTTGGATTGAAAGTTTCTCTATCCAGCTATCTTGTTCAACCTTCGAGCAAGATTGGCTAATTCATTTTATGAAACTTCACTCTCACTAGATTCGGATTGGAAAATAACTTTCTTAGACTTGGATCTGGTTACTCTCTCAGGAGTCTTAGCTTTCATCTGATTTGAAGTTGTAGTAAAAGCAACAGTACCATTTCCATTCTTCTTCTTGATGTTGTCAGCATCTCTCTTCATTCTGGTTTCATGTTGTAGAAGAGTTCCAAATAATTCATCAAGAGTAATTTAAGTGACCTTCATGTTCTCATTTATAGATGTTCTCTTGGATTCCCACTCATTGGGCATAATATCAATTATCATGTCCACAAGAGCTTCATCATCTAAATCTTTCTCTCCCATAGATTGTAGACTGTTGACTATGGTCATAAATCTTTGTTGTACATTACAGATAGGTTCTCCATAAGGAAAATTGAAGCCATGATATTCAGCTCTAAGCATAGCTCTTCTAGTCTCAATCACCTTGGAAGTCCCAAAGTGTGTGACCTCTAACTTCTTCCATATACAGTTAGCTGCTTCACAAGAAGAAATTTGGCTATATATATTTCTGGTCATTGAACATAATAAAGTGTTGCGTACCTTATAGTTGAGTTGATATTCTTGCTTTTCCTAGTTAGTAAAGGTTCTGACTTCCTTGTCAGGAATTTTATAATCACCAGTAAGCATAACAAAGTTATCTACTCTAGTATTGATAACAAATGTCTTCATACGATCTCTCCAGTATTCATAGTTATTACCATCAAAGATTGGTGGTCTTGTAGGATTTAGATTGTCAATTGAACCAACATTAATTCCTGCCATACTAAAAATAACTTTGCACACAAACTTGTTAGTAGCAAAAGATTTGTAATAACAAAGTTCGGAATGAGAAAAGTTAGGAATGGATAAATCGGAATGACAAAGTTCGGAATGGAAAAAGTGAGCAAGAAAAACTTATTCGTGAGTATAATTATTTCAGAGACCGGCTCTGATACCAATTGTAAGAATGATATAGAGTAAGAGGTTTCCAACCTCTGATACCAATTGTAGGATCAAAATATAGAATGAGATTGTCAATATACAAGAGGGGGGGGGGGGGTGAATTGTATACTTTAAAAATTCCTTTGTAACCTTCAAAGTTAGTTAAGAATAACTATGTTTTCCTTAAGTAAAGGAAAAGGCTATGTTTAACAAAGTTAAACTAAGTAAATTCACAACACCTCTAACACCGAACTAAACCTGGAAAGAGATTCCAAAAGTAGGTTCCAGAAATATGGTTCTAGAAATTGAAACTTAACAAAAGTTACAATATGAGATTCTACCTTAAATTGTATAGAATCTAAATGAATCAGAGTAAGTAAGGAAGTATAAGAAAGTTATACTTTCCTTAAGATACAAATTACAGCGGAATAAAAACAAGTAGTAAAACTACTAGTAACAAGATAATAGTCTTTTAACCCAAAGAGAAGGGTATCCAACAACCTTGGATAAAGGTCCCTTGATTTATACTTTCAAGCAAGTCGGTCTTACCCACACCATGGTAAGCCCTCGATACGAAGATCGGAGTCTCTGTCTTGATATCCCCGCAAGCCCTCAACTTCAAGGTAGTTGGCAACCTCTGTCTTCCTCAGCAAGAAAGCCCTCGAACTTTAAGGTAGTCGGCACCTCTGTCTTCCTATCCCTGGAAGCCCTCGAATGTAATCACCAACATTCGGAGTCACACGAAGCTTTGAGAGTTAATAAGAGCCTCTCTCTCTAGAATTCACTTCAACAGCATGTAGGCACAAAACTCAGTCGTTTTTCCAACAGCTACGAGCTCTTTCAAATGATCTCCTATTTATAGGTAAGGTCGGCTCCTTCTCCAACGGTCATATTTTTCTTAAAGATCGGAGGGACCTGTACACGTGTCACTTAGACAACGGTTAGTTTATAACAAAACAGACGACATCGTTTTATAGCAAAACAAGTGTAACAGAATGTACGACATCGTTTTAATTATAACATAAAAGTTCAGAATAGAAACTTCAGAGTGAAGGTTCAGAGTGAATAAATTCAGAGTGTATAAAACAAAGATAATCAAATTCTGTTTAATAGGTGAATTCGGAATGAGAATTCGGAATAGGAATTCGTCATCAGAAATCGTAATGAGAATTCATCATCAGAATTCATAATGAGAATTCGTCATCATAATTCGTAATGAAAATTCTTTATCAGAATTCGTAATGAGAATTCGGAATGAGATTTCTTCATTAGAATTCGTAATGGGAATTCTTCATTGGAATTCGTAATGAGAATTCGGAATGGGATTTCTTCATTAGAATACGTAATGAGAATTCTTCTTCAGAATTCGTAATGAGAATTCGGAATGGGATTTCATCATTAGAATTCATAATGAGAATTCTTCTTCAGAATTCGTAATGAGAATTTGGAATGGGATTTCTTCATTAGAATTCATAATGAGAATTCTTCTTCAGAATTCGTATTCTGAATCTGGAATAGAACTTAGTCAGAGTTCATATCCGGAATTCGGAATGAAACGTCCTAATAGTTCTTGTCCAGAATCCGAACCCTAAAATAGAATGCTTTATATCAAAGTTTCAATGATTCCGAGAAAATGAATCTGAATCTTATACTTAAGAAAAATATGAATGAAAATATGATAAGGATAATTTTTCTTATTAAAGCGATTTTCCTTAAGAAAGCAATTTTCCTTATAAAAGCAATTTTCTTAAAGATAAGGTGTTTGTGATTTTCAAAACAAGAGGGAATGGAAAAGTCATAAGGAAAACCTTATTGACTCAAAAAAAATATTTAAAAACAAAAATAATCATATTTTAGTTATTTCTATTCATTACCGCCAATACAACGACTACAAGTTAACTACCATTTAAAATAATATAATTTCATTATTAGAGTGCAACGTAAGATTTCCAAGAAACTCGTTGTTGCGTGTTGGGTACGCCATCGAGCATAGCGTCCCCTTTAAAGAAATATTAATATTTTATTCACAAATATGGATAAATATGAAAATGTCATATTCTTTATTTACCTGGGGTGTTACAACTATGTTGATAATATGTCATTTACTTTGAGAAATATGAGTTATGGAAACCTAGAGATTGAACTATATTAAAATAAAATCTATTTTTCCAATTTCCACCACTTTGACACCTTTTGAAAAATGGATCTTTTATTGAAAAATATAATTATTTCAAAAAATAGGTTATTTATTAGTAAAAACCATTTCGTGAATATCAGTATAAGGACTTATTTTATTATACATTTCACTGAAATTGGTTATATCCATTGGTAAAAATTGAAAAAAAAATTATTTAAGCCAAAAATTAAACATTTTATTTTAACAACTAATGTAACACTCCAAGATTTCACAGTACATTATCTCTTCAAAGCAATTCAATAACTTATATTACACGCAACATTGAGTTCAAGCGCTCCACAATATACCAAACTTGCCGTTTAAAAAGCGGTTATGAATAGTATTAACTGAATTTTGAATTTTATATACTCCATATAATTTTATAATCTATATTATGTGTTTATGAAACATAATATAAGAACAAATTCATTTTTTTCAGAGAAAAGATGTATTTTTAAAAAAATGCAATTTGACCACCTTTTAATGTCGAAACTTTTTTAAAAACAATATTTTAAACTTCTATATATTCAATTTAATGAAATTAAATTTTTATTTAAATGAGGGACATAAAAAATTTTTTGGATTAATTTTTGGTACTTTTATGATAACTTTCATATTTTGATGAATAATGAAAAATACTATATTTTAAATGAAAACAACTTTTTAAATCAAAATAATATATAGTATTAAATTATATATTTGAGTGGTTTTAAAGTATCATTAGATTATATTTTTATAATTTAATATAATTTATGTCATTGGTTGTAATTTCATAGTTAAATTGGACAAAAACAGGTGTTAATATTTTGATTGTTATTATTTCTTAAAAACATACTTTTCGGTTTCGACAACATGAATTAATTTTAAATTATTTTATACAGCTTCTATGTTTTGAAATTGGCAAATTGGATTTAATATTTTAAATTAGTAGTTCCAAATTTTGTAAATAGGTGACTTTTATTTTCAGTCATTACGAATAATTACTTCGGTAAATATTTTATTTACCACGGTTAAAGAGTAAATCTCGTAAATAAGGGTAAACAAATAATATTATAATAATATTAAATTACCCTAACACATATCATAACCATATTGGATGATTCATATAAGACCATGGGTATCCTTGGGTCTATTGTGGGACCCCATGGAGGCACATGAGAGTGATAATGAAATTTTATATTAAATAATGTAATGTAAATACAAAAATAACAAAAGCATGTATCTTTTAGTATAATAATTTATACGAGGTTATATAATATATGTATTCAACTATAAATAGTCATTAGAAATATGAATCGATTTATTACATCATGATATCTCATTTAAAAATTTTAGACATAAAATAAATATATTTATATATAACACAATAAAGATGTATCATTTTCCTTATTAACGATAGATTAAAATAAATGATATTTTAAATACAAATCTAAATATATTTAAGAAGAATTGATGCCATCCAAAAATTTTATAGTTTATTATGACATGTTAGTATTTATTCAATGTATTTTTTCCAAAGTATTCAAGATGTAATAACTTTCACAAAAACCAAATAATAAATAATGTCAAATTTGACATTAATGAATTTTTAAAACAAATACTATATTATTAAATTATATAATGGTCCTAAAAATATAAGGTTCATCAAAAAGACTTATATAATAATATATATTTCATTAATGAACCACTTGTGGTTCTTGTGTAATTTTTTAGTAAGTTTATTAACCATGTAATATAAAAGTACATGAAGACATTGTAAAAGATTAAATATTTAACTAAGAGGTAAATCTAAAAGATAAGGTTAAAATGGTAACCTAATAATGTCTAAAACCTATTGGTTGAGATTATTTCGACCCAAAGCCACAAAATTCTAGAAATAAATTCATTTTTATCCATTATAAACCAAAAATTACTGTATAATAAAATAATATTTCAAGCTTTTCCTAAAATGACCCTCACCTCCCTTATAAAAGGGTACTTCCCCTTCTCTCACAATCACACCTCCAAATCCATTTTTCTCTACCACACCCTGCCCAAATATCCTCCCAACATTCATCCCATCATCCTAGAGTCCCTACCTTGAGCAAAACTCGAACCTATGTAACCCTTTAGTTCAAATCAAAAGGAAACACCCAAAGAAGAGGTAGTTATTTTATCACCTCTTTCAAAGTTCTTTTCTTCTTCCACATTCTATTTATTTTTTATTTCCATACCTAAATAATATCTCCAATACTTTCTATATACTTTGGTGATAAATATGGTACAACTATACTCATTATTCTATCCATCCTATGAATGATAATGTCACCGTGCATGCATACGTATGGCTTAACGACTCCACATCATGGTGTAATTTGTTATTCAACACTATGTTATTTGGATGGATATAATGATAAGTAATATGTATATAAATAATGAAAATAACATGATAAAGTTTATGTAAAATTAATATAACATCCACTTCCACACCTTTTAATCATTAACGAAATGATATCGTCGCTCGTGTGTACGTACGACTTACTGTCTCCACAACCCAATGAGATACATTTCCACATTCACCATTCGAAGATGATTATAAAAATATATATTATTGAAAAATATGTAATATATGAAATAAAAATTCTAATGAAAATATATATATATATATATATCTCATTCATTTACTTCCATTCAATACGATATGAAAACAGAAATATCGTTTATGTGTACGTATAGCATAACATATCCATAAACGGTGTCTTCCATTTCATATATATATATATATATTATAAATATTTATATTCTAAATATATATGATATATAAACCATGTTTTACATTTTGGAAGTATGTCATTCATGATCTAGGTGATACGATCATGAATAACAAGTAGAAACATGTATGATAAAGAAAGCGATTATTAACTGAAATGTTACTTTAACATGGAAATTATTTTTTAATGGGTGGTATAATTTAATAAATGAATCATATATGATATCATAAATATTAATATGGTTCTATTATAATTTAATAACGTAATATGTTCATTATACAAGAGGATAAATATACCCTCGACCAAAGGAAAGTGCAAGTTAAGGGTTAATTCCTCAATCTCATTATTATCTGAGATTGTTTATGTGTAAGTATTTTCGGGGAAATATTTATTATCCTTGTCCATGTTTCATAAAATAAATTTCAAAATGAATCTTTTACGGTACTCCTCTACTAACGCATCATTTTAATTGTTTTAAAAATTTATTCTTCTAAATCATTATCATTAATGTCCATGTTTTCAAAATGGTATTAAGGATTTATTCATATGGACATGTTTGTTTTAAAATGTTAATTTCTTTAAAATGTTTCAAAGTACTATGGGACACTTTTATTTGAAAATATATTTAAAATGACTTCCTTTATATATGTGTGACATTTAAATGATTTTATGAATAGGGGGTATTTCACTCAAAGAGTTTTACTGATCATTTTAAAATATATCATCATCCTTTAATGGATCTTATTATTAATTTGGGTTCATTTATTATAATACAATATTCCATGTTGTATTTAATGAGTTATGATTTGTTTTATTGTGGATGTAATATTTTTAAACTGTTAATTTTTTATGGCTCAAGTATTGACATTTCATATACCAGTTTTAAGATAAATGTTTATGGTATGTTACAATAATTTCATATGAGGAATAAAATGGACTTAGTAGTTGATAGGTGGAGATATCTATAGCTCCTCGATGCATCATTAGGTGTCATTGGTCAAATAAGTGTCTTGTCATAAGGCCTTGACAAAAACAATTATTTGTTGTCTTGGCACGAGGCCTTGACTATGTGTTAATGAATTCCGGAATTAGGCATTCCCTCATTATGAAATTAATTGTTACATGTGATTATTCGACTATTAGAATATGAATGTGCATGTTTATATGTTAATGTTTGATTTATTTTCTCTATATTATGATCCATATTATGTTTAAAATGTTTTTGTTTTTATTACACATCATTCCTTAAAAGTATATAGATTTCACTAAATTATTTACCATTACTGAGCATCTGAGATCACACTTTTATTATGTTATAGTTTCCCCAGATTCGAAGAACTATATTATGATTGATATGCATGGTTAAGATATAGGAATAATGGAATTCTAAAAGGATTAATTTTTTCATGATTTATGTTATAAAGTTTAATGTAACATTCATGTATGTAATATATTTTCCAAGACGACTAAACCGATCGGTCCTTCGGGACTTGATTCTTTGTAATCATGCCAATGCAATAAAATACTGCACCTTCTATGGGTAAATAGGGTCAGGGAATTACAAATAATTTCTTATCTTCAGTAGAATAAGTTTTCAAAATTTGTTTTCCAAAATAATTTTGTAATTAATTTTTTTAGGAATATATATTTCAAAATCAATAAAATTATTTTCCTTTTAAAAATTAGTTTTATCATGATATTTACAATTATCAGAAATTTTAGTAGTTAAAATTTTTATTATTTAATTTTTCTTTCACACGTTTCTCTTGTCCATTATTATGTTTTTTAAAGAATTTATAAATTTCAATTTCAAGATGTTATGAGAATATTGATACCTCTTTAGTAAACGGTATGTTATTATCCTATTAAACTAATGAAAATTTTTAATCAGAATTTTCATTATTACTATCAGGATATTTTTAATTTTAATTAGGTTTTGTAAGAGATGCAGCCATTTGTACCATATCTATAATACATTTTTTACCAAATGTATTTTGGAAAATAAGTCAATATTCATTTCTCAAAAGAATTCATAGTTTGAATAATTATTACATGAATTATCCTCTCCATATACACTCCATGTTTCCTTAGCCTTCAACATTTTCATTATTTTTTTATTTTTATACTCCATTGCATTTATATATGAGTGTATTTATTTCTTTTCCATCCTTTTATACATAGGAAAATATGATTTAATTTTTTATGTCTTCATTAATTCATAACTTGTAACATCACAAGATTATTTATTTTCATTCTTATCCTTATGAATTTTATTTAATGTATATTAAAAATATTTCTTTCCAACAATCTTGTTTATCCTTCTAGGAATATTTTCTAATTAATTTTAATAATTTTTTGAATTACTAATATCATATTCAATAATCACTTTCTTATTTCATGAATATTTCAAAAAAAATTAGTTGGTTCAGATTTAGTAGGAGAAATAGATGTTATTTCAAAAGAAACTCCACCATTTTTCTTTTTCATTTTTTTAAAATATCATTCAAATATTCCAATATATTACATGAAGGCACAAATAAGATCATTAAGAGTTTGATTTTAAATCTTCCTTATATCGTCCAAGTATGTTCTTTTGGATTCCCACTAATTTTTCATTATACTTATAATACTATCAACTAAAATATTATCTTCAAGACATTTCTCTCCAAGAGACTGTAATATAATTATAATATTCATAAACCATTGGTGTATCTTAGAAACGGTCTCTCTAGGTATATAATAAAAGGATTGAGAATCAGAAATAAGTATGAATCTTCTTGTTTAGATAACTTTAGAAGTTCCAAAATGTGTTAATTTTTACTTCTTTCAAATAAAATTAATCATTTCACATGAAACAAATCTGATAATATATATTTAAAGATAGAAAATATAAAATAGTGTTCTACAACCTATATTTCAGTTTATATTGTAATTTTTCTTCATTTTTGAAGGTTGTAACATCCTTATTATAATTATTATAATTAATATTTATCATTAAAAATTTTTCTACACCAGTATTAATAACTAAAGTCTTCATCTAATCTATCCAGTACATTTAATCGGCACAATAAAATATAGGTGGTCAACTCAGATTCTAATCTCAAGGGTTCCAACATTTAGCCCTACCTTATTATCAAGAATATAAACTCATTTATGAAAAAATTCAGTGTAAAGTAGTTTATAAAAAAATAGTTTATAGAAAAAACTAATGAAATTATAGGTAATAATGAAATTAAAAACATGTCAAGTGTCGCAGAAGAACCTACTCTCATGCTAATGGTGGGTTCATAAGATTTTATGGTATCCACAAGAGGGTGTGAATTGTATTTTAAAAAATTAAACTAAGACAAAAAAAATTCTTCTTTATGTAAAATGATCAGAAATTAATATTGTTTTATGATTATTGTAACAAAATTGGAATGAGTAATATTATGATATATCATAATACTTTATCGATCTCATAGATTGTCTAATAAATTAATTTTTAGCAAGAAATCTATAAACCTAATTTAGAGATTATATACACAGGGGAATGTAATACTATATAAAATAGAAATTTAAAATCTTATAATAGAAACAATGACTCACAAGATTAAGAAAATAATTTACTATTTAACTATAAGAGCTAATAAAGTCATCAACCCTACCTTAATGTATCCACAATTCTAGTACTTACTCTAAAGGTCTATCATTATTTACTAGGAAAAACCTCGATAATATAATAAGTATGGATCTATCATCAAATCCTCTAGAATCCCTCAATATGTTGATTGGATTCAACTCTTCCTTTATTTAACAAGATGTTCCTCAATCTGATGGATTGGTATGTGTCTTCATATGCCCGAAATCTATTGATCTGAAGGATCAAAATCACCCTCTTAATTTCCATGGAATTCCTCAATCAATACCATGATCTAGTAATGAATACAAAAAGATTATAATAAATTTACAATCCTCACTCTAATTCCATATAACTTCAACTCTCTAAAAAATTCCAAAGAAGAGAAAATGATATATTTGACCCCAGAAAATGCTTAGATGATTTAAGATGTGAATATATCAGCTCGCATCTCTTTAAATGACATCCATTAATAGGAAAATATCAAACAGTAATATTTTATAGTTGGTCTAAATGGCCTCAGAAAGATTTCACTTTTCCAGTACATATTGATCTGGATCAATAACTTAAGAGCTAAGCATTTAATTGTCTGACATTGTTTTTTTTGAGAACCATTACAATTCTATATTGGATTCTGTCTAATAGAAAAAAATCTATATAATCTGATTGTAAAATAATTATAGTCCCATGGAATTACTTATTATCTGTTAATCCGATAACAGAATAAAGTCCCGTTCAATGTATCATGGCTTATTTCATTCAGATGGTCATGAATTTTTTCATTCTGATAGTCGTGACAGAAGTCTAACCACAAATCATAGCAATAGATGTTCTGATGGACCGAATTCTCTTTTAGTACGATGGATCATATTGAATAATAAAATTATATATTGGTTTTATACAAGAAATATTTCATCGCTTGGTATGAAATAATGTTTCCTACAAAAAAATCTAAAATACTTAGGATATATAATGTTTGTATAATTGTGTTTCAAGAATGTGTTTTTTATTTACAAATCTATGGAAATGAATTGTAAAACATAAGAATTTCAACTTAATGTACCTTGAATGATACATGGGTTTCCTTTTCTATATAATGTCTTAGACAGGTTTATAGGCTAGATGATATTCCCCATGACTTAGGAAACGCAATGTTTTCCTTTTAATAGAACACCTTGGATGGGCTCATAGGGAAATTAAATATTACAAGTGATACTTGGGTTACCTCATTATAGAACACTAAGGATTATCTCAAAGAGTAAAAAGATTAACATTACTCCTTTCATGATACTTGGGTTCCTCATTATAGAATGTCTATGAAGGGATCCTAGGACATGCAATTTGTGTAATGCATGTTCATTATTGGATGTGTTTAGTGGTATCACTACTACAAAACATGCCTTTTAAAAAAACAAACATTTTTCAATGGAAGAAAAAATGATGATAATTGTGCCCATTATTAGTGAAAAAAATGTGCAAGTAAAGGGAACCTTTCATCATCACTGATAAAAGGTACCCTTTATCATCACTTTTTAGCATTGATAATGAATAGGTTTTATCATCACTTTTTTTGAGAACCCATAAAAGGTACCCTTTATAGGTGTTTTATTTTTATCATTGATCAATGGTTGTTATTTATTTTTGATTTTTAGCACTGATAAAGGTCCTGAGTAAAATGAAATAATACAAAATATGAGTAAATTAAAAAAATATAAAAAAATTTATTATTTAAAAATTTATTGATAAAAATGAAGAAATTTAATATAGATATATAGAAATTATAAATATTAATAAATAGTATATTTTAAATATATATATATATCAAATGAATAAATTGAAATAATTTTAAAATTAAAAATTAAATAATAGAAAAATTAAAAATGAGTAAATTATGAAAAAAGTTAAACATTTTATTAATTAAATTATTATTGACAAAAAATTGAAAAACTTAAATACATATATATATATTATAAATAATAATAAATAGTATATATTAAATATATATGTATAAAATTAAAAAATTGTAATAATGTAACAAAAAAATTAAAATTGAATAAATTGTAAAAATTAAAAAAAGAAATTAAAATGGAATAAATTAAAAAATTATTTAAAATTTTATTAATGAAACAATTATTAATAAAAATGAATATACTTAATATATGAATATATATCAAAAATAAATTGTAATAAATAATATATATTGAATATGAATATATGAAATGAATAAAATGTAAAAATTAAAAACATATTAAAGTATTATTCATTTTAAGGGTTTTTATACATATTTATTCATTAGCACATTTAATACGGAAATATATTCATATATATATATATCAATATATATAATATTCCCTAAAATATGATTTATATAATACAAATTATTTATTCATACCTTAAATAAGATATATATTTAGTGAATAATGGTTTATAATTAAAAACTAATATTAATTAAAAATACTGAAAAATTTCATCGAGTAATGGACATAACTAAATTTTATATGATTTTTCAATTTTCCATATATCAAATACTTGATACTTTGATTTTAGACATATATATTCATATGTAATGTGTTTTTATATACAACACACACACACACACACAAATTTATGTCATTAATGATGTCTTATATAGACACACACATGCACCTAATTTTTTTGTGATTTATTGAATCTTTTGTATTTATTTTTTATTTAATTAAACAACATGATATGTTTAATATATTATTTTTTAAAACAGAAAATTTTATATATTTATTTTTAATATTATTACATTTTGTTAAAATTTATTAGTTTTTAATGTTTTTAAATTTTCATTTTTTATTTTTCTTAAATTAAATCATTTTCTAATATGTATATATATATATATATATATATTTTATAATGTTTTAATGTTTTCAATATCTATTCATCATTATTACAATATATATTAAAAAAATATAATTTATATTTAATTAATAAAACTTATCTATTTTTTCAATATTTTTAATGTGTTCTCATTTTAAATTATTTAATTTCACTAATTTTTAACATGCATGCATTAAAGATTATATATTCATTAATAATTTTAAAAAAATGTTTGTAAATAAATATATTGAAAAATGTATCTTTAATATATTTATAAATTTATATGTTTATATTTATAAATAAATAAATATTATTTTTTTAAAAGTATTTATTATATTATAAAAAAAATAATTATATATATTTAAATATTTATTAAACTGTAATAAATTTAAATAAATAATGAATATATTTATTAAATTTTTATATATAACTATTATATATATATATATAATATTATAAATATATATAATTTTATAAATATATATATTTTTTATTCCAAAAAACTATTTATATAATTATAAATAAATTATTATATATTTAAATAATTATAAAATGATAAAAAAAATATTTAAATAATAAATATATTTACTATATTCATATATATATATATACATATAAATATATATATATAATTATATAAATATATTTAATGATATATATATATTTATTTATAATTATAAAATTATAAATAAAAATATTTTAATAATGAATACATTTACTATATTTATATTTATATATATTTGTTAATGATATATAATTATATCAATATATATATATAATGATATAAATATTTTTCTAATTATAAAAAAATAATTATTTATTTATTTTTTGTATTTATAAAATTAGATATTTCTCATTATAAATTAAAAAATATAATTTTTAAAAAAATTGTTTATATAATTATAAATATATAATTCTATACTTATATAATTATGAAATTATAATAATTAATGAATATATTTAATATATATATATATTATATAAATATATGTATTAATATAAATACATTTAAAATCAAATACAAGTATTTATATATTAATTTACAAAAACAATTAATTATAATTATAATTTTTAATCCTTTATCAATGATAATGTTTTAGCACTGTTAAAAATATCTTTTATCACTACTGATAAATATATCTTTTATCAACGCTTAATAATTTTTCATTCATAAAAAGTATCTTTATCATTGCTTTATTGGAAGCCCAGATAAAACTCTCCTGGACCAATTTAAAATAACCAGAACTCAGACTGATTCATGCATTATTCTCAAGTTTTCATGGAAGTCCCATATTCCCAATGCTTCTTCTCTACGTTCTCTCAGATGAATCAATGCTTGAATCCAAGTAATTCCATTTTCTCCCCCACATTACTTGTTTATTTAATGATTAGGTTCCATAGTTTTATTTATTGTAATGTTTTAATGAAACAATCATGTTCTTTTTCATATATATTTTTCCATAACTAAGAGATTTAAGAGTTTCAACATTTTTTTTCTTTTTTGTATTATTTTTTTCATTATCTCTCACTTATCATTATCTTCTTTCCATTGTGGTTCCATTTTAATAAATCTAAATTCTATTTAACTACATAATTGTGTGCAATACATTCCCTTCTTCTTCAATAGTTGATTACTGATTTCTAATAAAACCATGGTCAGTTGTATTGTGTTAATTGAAATAAATTGTCACTATCCTCATTGATTATCATTGTTATTATGCTTGTTTGAACATACATTATTATTTTCATTATTAATTTTTCCCCCTTATGTATGGCTAAACATCTAGGGAAAGAGATCAAAAGTAGGGGTAACCACACTTTACTGAATTTCTAAATCAAATCCTGGATAATTTATTGGTTAATGTATTAAGTTGTCTATTAAATCATATATCATTCGGTTGCATGCTCCAAACTTTGTGATTTCAATGGAAGAATCCTAATTTAATTTCAATATACCAAACTATGACTAATAGTTTGATCTATTTCCCACTTTTCTTGTTTCACCTCTTGTGTTTAGACTAGAAACCATATCTAGAAAAAATAGTGGTTTCGAATATTTGTATATCCAATTGGTTAGACCAAAGCTATGCCATTTATTCATAGAAAACTATGTGGTATTAAAACAATATACCACCCTTTTTTAGATTTAGACCAATCCTATTTGTAGGCCCCTAAAAATTAATCCCAAACCCTTCGTTCATAAATTGATGTTATCTCAATCTACTTAGTTTGAAACCTAACCTTTTAGAATCACATTTGGAATCCACTGCAAGAATCAATTGTCCTATTATTAATGTAAATTTACAATTTAGTAAAACGTTTTAAATAATGAAAATATCTATGATTTTGGTATCATGTAAAAAACCATTTATTTAAGGTATTTATGAAAAACTGAATCCATACATATTTATTTAAGAAAATAGACATATTTAGTACTTCAAAATTTTGTTCACTTTCAAAACAACAAGTTGATGAAAATTAATAAGTCATCATCAAAAATAGTTCCTCCCCACATAATCAACCCAACCATTATCTCATCATTTGTACAATCACTAAATCAGTATTAAGTATTGTTCATTGACATATAAGTCATTTAGGTTATACTGAAAAGATATGAATTTCATAATAATACAATAAAATTTATAAAAGGGAATAATTAAAAAAGTATAACCATACCATTTAAAAGAATGATTTAAAACGAAATCCAGATTTACAAATTGTGGTGAAGATATCAAAGGTAAATATATACTAAATAGTAATTTCCTTTCATAAAAAAAGGTCTAATACATGTGAACATTTTGGTTACTATATCAAAATAATGTGATATAACATAACCCAAACATATAATAGAAAAATTCATTTATGGATACTAAAATTCATAAGAGATTATAGAATTTCCAATAATGAACTTGTATAAATGAAAGAATGTAAATAATTAAAGAGCATATGACCAAAATTTAATTTCATATAATACATAATTTTAAAACAACAACATAAGTTTAAAAGACATTACAAAAAATCTGATCATAAATATATAATGTGTGAAACATGCATGATGTGGTTCCCATATCATCACTCCCAATCTCGTGAAAAAAAATGATTTGATCCACCTATGACTAAGTTTTCCTTGAAAATGATTAGTTGCACCAATCATTGCACTATCGCATCGATCTGTCACAATTCCAAAACAACTAAAATCATCCCATGATCTCCTAAACACCCACAACAATGTACAAACTCGAAAGTTGGTGTAACATCATGCTTGATTTATATACATACAAAAACTAAATTTTTTATCATTCTCTCACTTTAGGGACTAGATAACCACTAATTTAAATAACACTCGTATAAATTCAATTCAAACCTATGACTAATATCATACATGAACTCTTTATAACACCTCATTATCTTTTGGAATATATTTTTTAGTGTCATTAATTTTTGTAAAACCTTCATTATGTTGACTCTTTAAGAAAATGTATTTAATATGATGGATTGGATTTGTAGATTCCTATGTGATATTTTATTTAACTAGTATTTTTAATGAATAACCCCTTTATTGAATTTTGATGAAATCCAATGGGAACATCAAAATTTATTTGGGTAGACTAGGAAAATATTGTTGTGATTTAAATCATTATTACACTACTCTCTTCTGAAAAAAAATATTTAGGTAAACTTTAGAATTGTTTTGGAAATGTTTAATAGTCATGCTTTTCTTTAGACTGAGTGGGATCGTACATAGAATTTTTATTATCAACCGTATATTAAATTATATTTTTGAGAAAGGAAAAATGGTTTTAAATGTTAAAGTGGGTTTTCAAATGAAAAATGAGTTGTTCCTATAAAATGAAAAAAATGGATTCAATTTTTTGAAACTCGTGAAGTTATTTCAATGTAAACCTGTAATGTTTTAGACATTTCAATGTGTGCATATTTCGATGTAAATTATTTAAAACTATTAAATTATTGTTAATGTTTTTTAATATTAATTAAATTTGTTTCCCTTGATGAAAATAGTTTTTATAGTAAGAGGGTTCATATTCTATTAAATGTTTTGAAGAAATTAGTAGATTATCAAGTGGAGTTTTTTGAAAATCGATTTCAAGAGGGGTTTTAAAAATTAAAAAGAAACATTTTGAATTATGAATGTGGTTTTGATATGATATTTCAAATTAATAATTAATATTTGGTAATTTAAATTTTTTTGGCCTCTTTCAGTTTTTTTGTGCATCGGTTTGTTTCAATTTTTGAATTTGAAAAAAATCTTAGTTTTATGATCATTAATTTATTATTAATTAATATATTTCCATAAAACTAAAATGATTTATTCAATCAAATTATTCTTTCATTCACTCTTTGTATTATGTTTTCTATGTTTTATTTCTTCTATATTATCTTGGATCCTCTCTAAAGTGTTTGAAATAAGTGGGGCTTGGAAATCATGAATCTGTTTACACTAGGAGTGCATATTTTAGTCTTGGTGAACTAAATTTTCTATTCAAGGTATAGTGGTTCATGTATACTCAACCCAAGATGATCAGGAATCTTAACCCATTGCTAGTTGTATATGTTTTATAAAACAATAACGATAGTATGAACATATATTGTATGATCAATTCATCTTTCAATCCATTATGTGCTTGGGAAACTATTTATATTAAGGAAAAATCTAAGAAATGTTGTGTGGTGATTCACCAACCCCCATCAAGAGAACTTTTGGATTTAATTATTCGATTTTCATCCTCATAATATTCATCTCCCAAATGTTTATTATTTCATTTTTTTCTTGTGACTCGTCCCCTATCTCTCCTGGATATGCACCTATATTTCTTGAATTATTTTGAGATGTATTCATCCCATACCAAGTATCAGGGATCATATTTTGATGAATTCATAGAAACAAACCTTCCAGAGTGGATTATTTAATTTTAGATAATTTAATTACCCATTTCCATAAAATAATATCGAAAGTATTTTAAAGAATATATTTTTTGGTTCCCCTTATTATCTTAATGTAAATTTTTCACATTTTATAATTAATATCTTATGTGTTTTTTTATTTATTATAAAATATGAATATATTATTATCCTAAAAGGATGGATAAAAATCAAAGAAGGATCCATGATAATATTATAATAATATAGTTTGAAGATGGAGTTTAAGAGTTCCTAATGTTTGCAATAAATCATGCATACAAACCTTCTAAAATCGTTTTTTTTGTGTTTACGTTGTTATTATTCAAGAAAAATTAGTTCCAAGGAGTTGTTTTTTACATTTGATTTTTCACAGAATATAATAGATTTATAAATTTTGGAATAACCAATGGGAAATACAAAAAGCACACACCCATTGGGATAATACTACGTTTAATGTATCATTTGATATGAGTAATAGTGTAAATAATGATGGGGATCTCATGTGTGAAATGAAAATGGAAATTTAATATAACCTTCATGATTTTAAAATTTTTATTAATGAGTTAAAGAAATATATTGGACCATTGTGTTCCGGTTATACAAAATTTACCACATTTTCAGTTGAATTGTAGTTATATAATATGAAATCTAGAAGAGTCTGGAGCGACGTCGGCTTTACTAAACTACATAGTCTCATGAATGATATGCAACCAGATGAAAATGAACTTCCATGTAAAACATATTATTCTAAAAAATCATTGTTCAATGGGAATAATCTCTAAAAATACATGATTGTGCAAATTATTTAAAAATATTATGCATAGACCATGAATCACTCATAATATTTCCTAAGTGTAGTGTGGATTGATATAAGAAAAAACTAATCTAGTCCTTATAAAGATATATGGTAATTTTCTATCATTCCATGGTTTAGAAGACTATATAGAGGTCAAAAATATGGGAGACAATTGACATGGAATGTAGATACAGGAATTGAATATGGAAACCTACATCATCTAATAAATTCTACTTAGGGGAATAACTTTATTACCAGTGTTCTGAGTTTTTAAATGATATATGAAACTTTCTACTTGAATTTTCAATAGATGTAATAAATCCTTTTGGAGATAGAGTAGTACTAATAGTATATGGACCATCATGTTGGTAAATTATTACTTTCTTCCATGGTTATGCATGAAGCATAAATACATTATATTTTCTCTTCTTATATCCAGACTAAAGAAACCTGGTAATTATATTAATGTCTATTTTGATCCTTTGATTGAATATTTAAAATTGATGTGGGATATTGGTGTTATAATGTATGATGCTCGTTGAAGTGAAGAATTCACATTTAGGGCCATGTTTTATGGGTTGATAAATGAATTTATTGCTTATTGAAAATTTTATTTCTATATCATTAATATAATGTTGGGTTTTCCCATTTGTGTATAATACACACACATAGTTTAGTAAAAAAATTTCTATAAGACAGTGTTTTTGGGATATTCAATGTTTTTACCTCGAAACAATAAATACTGATCCTGGATCAAAATATTTTCTATGAATACCAAATAAAGTAAAACACCTTATACAGTAATGTGTGATAAAATATTTGATAAAGTAAAACATGGGACACTTTTTTTATTAAAATATTTTTGGAAAACCATATGAAATATGGTTGGAGGAAGTGGTCAATTTTTTTAAAATTACTATATTGGAATTGTTGTTACATATAATTTTTTTTGATTTCATTCATATAGAAATAAATGTATTTGATAGTGTTAATAGTATTTTACTAAATTTTCCTGATGAAAATTATGGAATAAAGAATAGGTTGGACATGACTGAAATGGGGATAAGGGAAGAGCTGACACTGATTAAGGGTAAACGGTGGACATCTCCTCCTCTAGTAGCTTGCACTCTATCCAGATTGGAAAAATTGCAATTTCACATTTTCATTAATGGTTTAAAAAATCTAGAGTAGTATTAATAAAATATCACGAATATCATGTCAATGACCAATTTAATGTTATATGGTCTAGAATCACATGACTGTCATGTTTTGATGCTCATTGATTTATGTTTCATTCTACATAAAGCGTATGATATACATTAACAAAACTCTGAGTTTTTTAAAGCCATATGTAGTAATGTTATAGAACCATTGAAGTTTGAATCCTGAATAAAGAGATTATAGTCATATTTATTGATTTATATATTTTATTCCTACCATCATTCATTGATATAATGGTTGACCTGATGGTTCAATTTTATAGAGTGGTTCAACTATGTGGTCCAACCCATTACATATAGATGTTCCCTATTGAACAATGTATGATTATTTTAAACAGGTATGTCAATAATCAAAGTAATCTAGTGTATTTATTATTGAATGATATAATTTTGTAGAAGATATTGAATTATATACTGATTACCCATCACTTGTAGACATCATCGGTCTCTGAAAGTCTTGTAACAAGAGATGCCTTATATGTGAATGGATTTATAGAAGAGAAGTTGTTATAATTACCCTCAAAGAGAGGGAGGAAATTCACCTTCACATTATAAATAATATTTAACATGTTGATCCATAAATTGAATCTAACAATACAATTAATAGGGATTTGAATCCATAAAGGGGTGAAGGGTGGATATAAAATACATATAATCAAAAGTTTATATGGTGGTTCAGAGGTCAAATTTATTTGGAGTTATCTAGAAATTTGAATTCAATCATTGATTGAAATTTATAAATTATTAGCGGACTAAATTAAGGTTTTATATGTTACATTTGTTTTGTAATCAATGGTTATACATTATATACAAAATAACACGATGAAAACAATGCGATGTAAAACTGTGTAGTTACACGTGTGGAAGAAGTGATATACATATCTTGTTTTAAATATATAAATTTTATTTATGTGAACATGTCATATTTTATTATATTCATTCAGATATATGAGTTATATTATACAAAATTTCATGTTATGATTTTCCATTCCAAATGGAATGATAATTGGAGTACAGTAAAAGTTAATGAAATGGGAAGTCTGAAGGTGAATTCCAATGTGGAAGGGGAAAATGATGATCCATTAATAATGGTATCAAAATTAGTGCATGTATTTTTATCTAAAATATATAAAAAAATAATTGGTTGATTGTCCGACATGTGACTAAAACAATCATAGAGTCCGATAAAACCATAATCAAGGATGACCCTTTCATTGGGAGATCACAATCAGTTCATGGTGCTCTCAATGTAGAAAATGTCACGTACATTATAGGGGAACAAATGGAGGGATATTTTATTCTCAAAAGAGGATCCAAAACCCCTCAACCTTTAAATATTATATTTCAATGAAAAGTTTAATGTTTTTTTAAATAAACTTTGATTTTTTCCTAATATTATCTGTTCTATACTACAATAACATAATCTAAATTAAATTCTTAACTAATCATTTATAAATTTTCTTCTACAAATGGTCATGTTACCAATCCATGTTAAGAACATACCATTGATTCTGGAACTATAAGATTATTAGGGGATAAATATCCTGTTGATTAAAAAGAGAACCACACAACATTACATTGTTGAATATAAATATTTAATGTAAGAAATAAGCGTATAAATGTCAAGGATGGATGAAATCAACACAGCCAACATGTTGACCCCAAAAATTCAATGACCATTATTTATGTTGGAATCATGATTAGGATGAATGTTCCAATTGATATAGATTAGTGGAGCCACATCTATTATTTAATGAAGGAAACCCTTTAGGAAGATATAAAGCTAATGTTATGTTATACTTATTTGATTTACTAAAAAATTATAAAATGAAACATTGATTTATTTTCATTATTCCATATAGAGTTCATTCATTTAAGACTATTTTCATAAGAAATATGTCTTAATGGTCACTAAAAAATACTATAGAGGCTTCTGGACTCTTCTTACTAAGTTATATATCGAGAATGTTGCGTGGAATGTAAACACACACCCACCAATTAGTTAAGAACACATTATAAAGATGGAAACATGGAATTATTTCACAACAAAAGAAACTCAGTTTATCAAGTTCCTGAGCATTAATATCACTACATAAAAACACTGTTAAAGAAACCGTTTTTAGTGTTGTAAAATCAATGTTATAGGGGTTCTTTAACAACACCTGTTTTAGCAATGTTATGGGGGTATTTAACACCACTAAAAAAGCATTGTCAAAAGGGGTCCTCTATCGGAACTTTTTTACAAGTGATGATAAGTTGGTACTTTTATCAATGTTTGTAAAAAAACACTAATTAAGGGGGGGGGGTACCAGCTCTTTTTGAGAAGTGTTAGTAAAAGACCCATTTGATCACTGTTTATATACAAGCAGTGATAAAACTATAATTAAAAAAATTATATTTCATTTAAAAATATATATTCATTTATATATATATATATATTTATATGCATATAAAAATAATATGAAATTTTTATAATATGTTTTAGATAATTTTAATAGGTATTTACACTTAATATATATGATATTTAATGAAAACTGATTATAAAATAACTAAGAACGTATTTTTAATTAATAATTGTCTTATTATTTCTGAGTAATAGTCATTTAATATCAATTTAATGATAAAAAAATCCAAAAATTTAAAAAATATCAAAAATAAGTTGAAAACATAACTCAAACATCAAACGACCATAACTTTTGACCCGAGTGTCTATTTAGGATCTACGAGATATCATATCAAAGTCTTTAACGATATCTATGCCATTATTGACATAGGTATTACTTTTTCAAATTTTTGGAGGCCAGCAAATTCCAAATAGGCCACCAAAATTTATTTTTTAAATGGTTACCCTGAATGTTTTACATTATACAGATTTCAAGCTCTTTCATCCGGGTCTTTTTCCCCATTTTATATAGGGACTGAATTTATTCATAGATCCTAAATTTATATTAATATTATGGTTATGAATTTATATCCCCTTTAAAAGTGTATGTTTATTTATAATGACAAATATAATAATATATACATATATTTTATATAGTCACACATAAAATTTTAATTTTATAAATAAATAATTAAAAATATTTACATATAAAATATATTTATTAATATATAAAAATATATATAAACAAATATATTGAAATATATATAACTATATGAACAATAATGTAACAAAATACATTTAAATATATAGATATAACATAAAATGTGAAACTAGACAGTATAGGTGGAGTGTAAAAGGCTTTGATGTATATGCTAGATGTCTAGGGTTAAAAATACACTATAGGAAGGGTTCACACAGAAGGATGGGAATGGGGTAAGCACTAATAAAGTTGTAGGGGGGTTTGAAGTACTAATTAAGGGGGTGGTTGGGTCAATGGAAAAAATAATATACCCTTTATCAATGGTGCCTTTATTAGTGCTTTTTTAGCACTGATAAAGGGGTCTTTAACGAATCTAAAAAATTACTATTAAAATAACCTTTTAGTAGTTATTTTTTGAGGATGTTAAAGGGAGCCTTTTATAGTACTTTTTAAGCACTGATAAAAACTTTGTTCCTTTAACTACGATTAAATTATAAGATTTTTTAGCACTAATAAAGTCCTATTTTATAACATTTAATGGCCATTTTTATAATAGTTTTTCATCAATTGACACAACAATAAAGCATTCTAGGTGCATAATAGTCGATAATGTATTATTTAAAATTATTATTTTTAATTAATTTGATTAAAAAATTTATTTTACGAATTAGTGAATTGGTTCTGAAAATAAAGAACATGCCTCAAGAACAATGTAATCTTATTATAAAGCAAAGATGGGGTAAAATTCACAAGTAATGATATTAGAATGTATTTTCAATAAATGATAATGTTTTATGTAAAATTAAACCACATAAGTCACAATTTTATATGTATAATGATAAATTAGAATATGAAGCCACTTCTTTCCCACATCACATGCTACAGATAGAGGCTCGTATAAAAATGGAGGGTAACCTAATTGATGAAAATACAGATGCAGTATGGAAACATTTTTAAGTATGAAATAATAGTTTTTTTATTAAGTATAAAAATATTGTATAAAAATATATATTTATATTCATGTTTAGTTGGGGTTTGGATTATTGGTAAGAACCCCTTAATCCTACATGAAGAATGGGGGTTCAAAACCCGTTGTGCACAGGGTATTGTAGCAGTACTGTAGTGCACTGTAGTAGTGGAGGCACTGTAGCAACAGTGGGCATTGTAGCAGTGGCATGGTACTATAGCAGTGTTAGGTACTGTGTGGTACTTTAGAAGCATGGGTATTATTTTAGTACTATTCATAGAATGGGATTTGGGCCAAAAAATTGGGCATACGGGCTATGTTATGGGCTAAATTCCCACAGGGCCTTCAGGATATGTAATGTGTCTCCCTCTACCAAGTTAAAGAGGTCTTTTCTTTGATTTAAAAATAAATGAGACTTCGGCCCCGTCCTTTACAAAAATATTTATATTCAATTTTTTTATACTATTTTGACATGAGAATCGGTAGTGACCGTACTAAAAGAAAACCTACATTCAGTATATTTTATGCGGATAGAAAAATACGATTCCTTTAGAGGAGTTGGTTTTGGAGTGTCTCCTCGAACATATTTTAAGAATATAAAACTAGAAAAAGATACATATAATATGATGAATGGATTTTGGGCCTAAATATATTCTTTGAAAGATATTATTTTTCAGTCTATTTTGGCAAAGCAATATATGAGAAAGTATCAAAGAGAATTGGTGGTGAAACAAATAACCTCACATTAAGAACCAAATGACTCTGCTATCATTGAGTCTTGTAATTCCCATAATCCACATGTCTTTCTAAAGTTAATAAATTTTTTCATTACACTTTCACCATAATTTGAATGAAGATAATTTTGATAACTTTACATTAATAAAATTTTATTGGGTAATGTTATTTGGTATTTCTATTGGTGAACACCAATGTACCTCCTTATTGTGATATGTACAATCTATAATATCCTTGGAGACAAGATACATAATAATGAACACCCAAATTATCACATGATAGTATATATTGAGGAACCTCAAGAGCCAACTGCTGAGTTTTCTGTTCCACATGATGATTTAGATTTTACAACAGTAAATGATGTTTTTATAAAATTCATAGAATGTAGGTCTAATCTTATAATGTTACATGAGGTATGTCTTTAGGAAAATCATACAAAATCTTATAATAGTTAATTAATAACGTTTTATAGTATCGTATGGTATAATATATTGATAATGTGATGGAAAAACAGATGGCCAGATCAAGAAAATCTAGTGAATAAATTATTAAATCAAAAATTACTTTTGGGAGACCTCATCCGCGCCAGTTCCATAAAAAAATTTGTTATCATTACAACATCACAGAGAGACCACATTTAAAGATAAAAATATTTCTTACATTCCGTATGAATTAGAAATATTTAGAACTTTTTACCCCATGGGTGAGTAGGGTGGTTGGGGTGAGAGGGGTTTGGCAGTGCATTGTGGGATCGAGTCCCTGGGTGTGTTTTCCTTTCTTGCATGCAATGTAAATAAAAATTTTAAGTATGAAATATTTGTAACTTTTGTTATCGAATTAGTTGGTTGTGAGATTATAAATGATATTATCATGTTTTAATAGTTTAGATTCTCAGTTTTGAATACATATAAATGGTGCATTTTCATAATATGTATATCCAAATGTGATCTAAAATGTTCATTAGAGTTAATAGCTATTCATATTTTTTAAATGTGTTTATATTGTTACTATATAATGGGAAAACCGCACAAACAATGATTTTTATTCATTAATGCACGTATCATTTCTATTTAAGAATTATATTTATATAGGGACTACATTTATAAGATAAATGATGGTGTATACAAAAAATTTGAAAAAAACAAATAACTAGGGAAATACTCTTTTTGATTCCCTCAATGTTGGGGTTAAACTCCATAATCTATTCAGATAATATATTTTTTTATTTTTATCATTAATTATTTTTTAGGATAAACTAGGTGCTAGTAAAACTCAATCTGGATGCCTAAAATATTTAATTTATGGATCCCATGCATTTATATCCAACAAACTGTCCAAAAATGATGTCTGTTGGGAATTTTTAGTACACTACAATCAAAATTTTATAGGTAAACTACATTTTATATGTTTCAATGTTTGTTTAGTAAGAATTTTTTTATAATGGGATAACTACTATATACAGGATAAATCATGTAATGAAGTCGGTGAATAAACATAAAAAACATACGGATTATATATAGAAATATTTTACTTTCAAAACATTTATAAAAAATACATTTTCTGGTAAATGTTTCTATAGTTTATGAAGAAATATAATGGAAATGATTATGGATATTAAGTTTGAAAATTTATGAGAGAGATTATAAACCATGACATGACGATCGTCCTCAAACATGTAATTTCCAAGGGTAATTACAATTTCATTAAAAATAGTTCTTAGTAAGTTATTATAGATTTTATCAATACAACTGTGATATTTGAAAACAGTCATACTCAAAATAATAACAAATTTTTTAGAGATGAGTGGGCATCATACATGTTGTCAGAATGTTTTTCGACAACAAACATAGGTGACTACCTGATATTTTTGTGATGTAGTAAGGGATATGAACTTAGAAATTTATTTAGGGTGTGAATAATTTTTATTATAATACGTATATATTATTTTTCATCCATTTTTCATGGAGATTTATAATGGAGGAAATCATTTTTTTATAAATGATAATAAAACATGGTGTTATAATGTATTTAGGTTTCAGAAATAGGTGACTTACTACTACTTATTAAATTAATTGTCTCATCATTTTAGCTACTTTTTTAGTTAATTTAATTATCAATTTTAGTATAAAAAATTAGACTAATTAAAACTATATGGATACATTTTGGTTTGTTTTAAATTTTATAAGAAAACCAATATGGTGGTTTCACTTTGGTGGGTGATGGAATTATTTAGGCTATTTGATCATCAATTAGAAATATGATATAATATCACAAATTCTTGGGAAATCCCAATACGTAACACATTTTGTTATTCATTATTGAAATTTATTTACTAAAATAGATTCTTTTAAAATCACGTGATTTGAAATTAAATTATCCCACCATTATATCACATAGAATCACAAAAATCATTACATAAATATAGGTGTTTATCCAATACTTATTATGCATATAGATACTCATTCACCAGCTCACAAGTAAAAAAATGTGTCCATTGGTTATTCACTAATATGAATGTGAAAATTCATTATGTAATATGATTCATGGTCATAATCTCACTAATAAAAAACTAATCCTCATTCTCAATAAAAAATACACGAGAATAAAGATGATCCAATTTTCAGGAACAAATAATGATGATGTTAGGTGAGAGTTTATCATCCCCTAGAATATTGAAAATGATATATTAATATATAACACAATATCAGAATCCATAAGGTATACACAAGATTTTCATTTTATTTGGATGTTATAGAGGGCAATATTGATGTTTAATACTATCAAAAAGTTGTAAAAAATTTATAATGGAGTTTTGTGTCCTCTGATAATATGTAGTCGGTCACACTAAATTTTTTCCATCAAAGAAGTTAAATGGTTTATCATGGAGTTTATAATATTTATGGTGGTGAAAGGGAAAGATATATTTTATTAAGGTCCATGAAAACAAAAATGTAAATATTTATTTTAGTTTCATCAACAAACACTAATTTTTTTACACTAATAATTAATGTTTTCTAAGAATAAATAACCGGATACACTAATTTTTATTATAATTTTGGAATATATAACTTTTTATGATTGTTTTTATAGAAAATATGTTTAAAAATGTTTATATATAAATTTTACACCAACACATACAGATAATAGTTTTCATGGGTATTTTGTGTTATAAGATAATTTTATGTTATTATAATGTTGTTAAATATAACATGGTAGTGGGATTGAGTTTATAAAATATTTTTTTTAGGGTTATGTAGGATTGATGAAATTCCTTGTATTTTAGTTTAATATTCTCATGAATATTTATATTATAGTTTAATGCTATATAACTAGAATATATTTCCTTTCAGTTTATGTAATCATCATTTTATCTACTTTTTTAACTGATTTCCTCATCATAATTAGATAATACTTATTTTGGTAGTTTTCACTAAGATTATGAATAAATTTATTATTTAATAAGGATTATTCACTCAAGAAATATGATGATGTACTCAAAAAAGATGATGTAATTCTATTTTTATTCACCAATTCATTTAACAGTCTGGGTTTTTAAAAAATAATATTGTTAGACCACCTAGAGTGTTGAATGTAATGTAGGATAAAAACACACTTTGTACTCGGTATGACTCAAACTGTGTGGTTTCATTTTAAAATTGACATTTTATTAATTCATTTCTTCATATTTATGTTTATTTTATTTTTTAATATTACTACTAACAAAATAATTGTTTCCTTCTATAAATGTATTATTTTTATTGAGTTAGGGCTGTTTTTTAAGATTCTTGTTCTCATGAGAGATTATAATTCATGGATACAACTGAGATAGAAAAAATAAAAAAATGTGTCCTGAATTTATATAAACATCATTTAAAGGTTAAATATTACTACTTTTTTTGTTATTTTTCACCATTTGATTTATTATTTTTAAGATAATTTTCTTATCTTTATTTTCTAATAATTATTTATTTTTTTCAGATATCTTTTCGGAAGTCATATTTTATCTTTAATCATATATAGAAAACAGAAAAAGGGAGAAATGTGGCTTTTGGATGAGGCATTTCGGGTGGCATGGGGTTTCTTCTTCCATTCAAATGGATATTTTTTCCATTTCTATCTTGGTAAATATGGTTGAAAGAAAAAAACACATCACATACTCAATTAGACATACCTCAATTCGATTCAAAATGTTCTCTATATGACTCGAACTATATGTTTTTAGGTTATATTATAAATTTTAGTTCAAAACACACATCACATACACAAAACTAAGAAATCACATTCCCCATGATTTGAAATGCATTAACCTATATCTATATTTTATGAAATAAATTCATTCAGATAAAATATAACTTGGTTGGTTGGTTGTTTCCAAAAAAAATTTAAACACTTATTCTCATGCACATACATTACAGTATTGTGGTTTTCATAGTAATTTATTTGTACATATAAGTATTTAATTAGTTGTCTCATGTCCATAAAAATTGAATATCTTTAATGAACTCATCATGATTCATCCACTTCTCCTTCTTCCCTCCATGTTGTTCAAATTCTTTTGCATTTAATTTCAGAAGAATAATTATTAAGTTATTTATCTTGACTTCACATATCTTCATTGCCTCGTCCTTTTTATTAACAATACCACTAACTAAGAAACCTCTTTGATGTTGGATTCCGTACTACCTATTTTTTCTATAAGAATAAACCTACACTTGATTGGATTATTTTTACAACATTGTGTAGATGATAATCTGTGAATTTTGAGGGATACTATACCAAATTTAATACTCAAGGGTTTAATATTTTACCTTTCATGCAATGCATTAGAAAGATTGAAATGATTTCCTCCATCTAAAAATGTGTTCTGAATGAAAAACTTTTAACAAGATAATAGATTTTTCTCTTATGATATGGAAAATGTGTCTTCCTTCTTCATGGATACTACACAATATTTCCCATGAAGTCACATCTCTAATAAAATTATCAAATTATTCTTTCAGGTCAAAATAAATACATCCCTTGTTTCAAAACATCTAATACTACAATGTTAGAATTTCCTCACAAAATAACTAAACTTCTAGTAAAAAATTCTACACCATTTTAATTATTTGGATTCCTGGGATTTAATTTTCCCTTTTTTGTATGTCACAAAATTTATGTATTGATAAAATAGTATTGGGACATGATATTCAACACAATAATATATAATGGTTGTTTTGTGGATCATTGTATAAATAGAATTTATGTTCTTATAGGATACATAAAGTTGACAGAAAATAAATTCATATGGTATCACAGAGAATACAAAAAACATGGAAATACATTATGTTTATCCATGTGGAAAGATGGGTTAATAGTTTTTTGATGTTTTGACAATTTATCAACATTATAAAAATGAGACCACTGAAAAGTTACATTGATAGGTAAGGTGGAAACCATTGAAAGGCTTTGTAGTTTGATAATAAATCTATTTTCATTTCAGTCTCCATCACAAAAAAGTTCATCTTAGCTCCCATCCAAATGAATATCTTCTTACCTATACATTTAAAACTAGTAATGACTACAATTAAATCCACATGAATGAACATATTAATGAGCTGATGGAAGGAAATATATAGACATAAATAGCTCGATGATCCACCACTTCACAATAGGGGGTAAAATATAAAATATAAAATAAGATTCATAAGGGATCAATATTACAAGTAATAGTTATTCATGATATCTTAGAGTAATAGTTATTGGGTACGCTATGGATGTAAAAGTTATTATAATCACAAGTACTCAATATTGGATGTAATACTTATTCTAAACACTCAATGTGAATCATTCCATATTAAAAATAATAAGTGACCTACTCAAAACCTAGAAAACACATTAGATGTGTTTTGAAACTTTAGAAAAATGATCTATAAGTCATTTGTGACATGTATAAATCAACTTCACCTCAATCTAATGCACAGTGTGACTGCACTGACTCTAAGTGTGTCTTCTTATTTAAAAATGTCATTAATTTTAGTATAAAACATAAATTACATACTAAAAACCTTGAAAACACATTTTTATTTTCTGATACATTTTGAAAATAATCCATAAGTCATTTTCAACATGTAAGAATTAGACACACCTCAATATGACACAATGTATGACCAGTATGACTCTATGTCCAACTTTTTTTTAAATTGAAATATTTTTCAAAAAAAATAAAGATAACTTACAAACTCAACAATAATAAAATGCATTCATATTTTTAGATAATTAATGCATAAATCATTTTTGAAATCATATGCACCTCAATATGATGGATGGTGTGCCTGGTATGACTTCATGTGTGTCTTTTTATTTAAAATTGAAATTAATTTTTGTAAAAAAGATAAGTGAAATACTCAAAATAGAGAAACCAAATTTATAATATTTGGATAATTTGGTAAAATGATCCTTGAGACATTTTTTATGTGTAGGAATCATCCACACCTAAACATGGTGAAAAATGTTCTTTGTATAACTAAATGTGTTAAATATTCTTTTAAATTTACATTTTGGTTCAAAAAGTGTGCCACCCACTGAAAATCATGAAAACACATTCATATTTTATTGATACTTTTGGAAAATTATTCATATGTCATTTATGGCATATAAAAAATATTCTAACATCAAAACTTCATATGATGGTACAAATATGACTCAAAGTACATGTTTCCATTTTAAAATGAAAATATTATAAAAAATAAATGTTACATACTCAAAAATAAGAAATTTAATTACGATTAATTTCATATATTAAAAAACAATGAAAAATTCATTTTTGATGTGTTAGAATAATCCAAACCTCAATCCAATGCACTATGTTACCAGCATGACTCCAACTCTGTCTTTTTATTTATAATTGACATAAATTTTATAAAAAAATACATGTAACATACTCAAAACCAATAAAGTGAAATAATATTATTTTAATACATTAGGAAAATGAATAATTTTTCATTTTTTACATTTATGACTTAATTGCACCATAATCTGATGTATGGTGTGACTGGTATGTCTCCAAGTGTGTCTTTATTTAAAAGTAACAATAATCATAGTAAAAAAGACACGTGACATACTCAAAATTGATAAAACACATTAATATTGTTTTAAAAATTTAGTAAAATGATCTATAAGTAATTTTATATGTGTAGGAATCACCAACACATCAATTAGAGATATGTTGTGGCCGATATTACTCCATCGGTGTCTTTCAATTTAAAATTGAAATAATTGTTATTATAAATATTAAGTTGCATACTCAAAACTAATTTAACATGTTCATACTGTTTTGATACTTTATAAAACTATCCATAAGTCATTTTTTATTTTTAGTAATCATTCACACTGCAATCCAATACACAGTTCACCAGATATAACTCTGAGTGTATCTTTTTATATAAAATTAATATTAATTTTAGTCAAAAAGGAAAGAAACATATAAAAAACTAATAAAAATGATTCATATTGTTTTGATACATTATTAAAATGATCTATATTTTATTTGTGATGTATAGGAAATAGTGACACCTCAATCGAATTCACAGTGTGGCTGATATAACTCAAAGTGTTCATTATTAGTTTAAAATTATCATTTTAATTCCAAAAAGTGTTCCACTGAATGAAAACTAAGAAAACACTATCATATTCTCTCAATAATTAATGAAATGATTCAAAATTAATTTTTGATATATAGGAATGAGTCTCACATTCAATTGACTCATGATGTGACAAGTATGACTCATTGTAGGTGTTTCAGGTTTAAAATAAACTTTTACTAAAAAATGTTTGTGATGTACTCAAAACATGGAAAACGCATTCATATTATTTTAATACATTAGGAAAATTATCCATAAGTCTATTTTGAGTTGTACTAATCAACCAAAAATCAATATGATTTATATTGTAACCAGTATGACTCTAAGTGTGTCTTTTCATAGAAAATTTTCATTATTTTCTGTAACAATAGACAAGTGATATTCTCAAAACTAAGAAAGAAATTTTTTATTATTTTTATCCTTTGTTAAAATGATAAATAATTCATTTTAGATGAATATAAATCATCCACACCTCAATAAGACACTTGGTGTGATCATTATATCTCCAAGTGTGTCTTCTTACTTAAAATTGACATTGATTTTAATAAAAAAAATACATGTTACATACATGAAATTAAAACATAATTTCATTTCAATACATTTGTAAAACAATTCATAAGTCATTTATGATGTCTAGGAATAATTTTCACCTCAATAGGAAACATAGTGTTCTCTGTATGACTCCAAATGTGTCATTTTATTTATAATTGATGTTAATGTTACTAAAAAAATGAAGTGAGATACTCAAAACTAAGAAAATTCATTCATATTATTTTGATATTTTAGTAAATTGATCCATAAGTAATTTTTGATGTGTATGAATATTCCACACCTCAACCCAATGTATGTTATTCCTAGTATGACTGAAAGTGTTTTTTATCAATTTAAAATTGACATTTTAGTTCAAAAAGAGTGTCACCAACTTAAAATTGAGAAAATACGCTCATATTGTGCTGATAATTTAGAAAAATGATTCATAAGTAATTTTTTATGTGTATTAATTAGACTCACATCAAACCAAATCATGATGTTAATTTTATATCTCAAATGTGTGTTCCTAGTTTAAAATGAAATTTTAGAAAAAAAGACAAGTGACATGCTCAAAAACCAACAAAACAAATTTGGTTTGTTTTTATAATTTTGAAAAATTATCAATATTTCATTTGAGACATGTACGGATTATCCGCACCTAAATAAAATTCACATTGTACCTTGTATCACTCTATGTTAGTCTTTTTATATAAAATGGACATTAATTTTTGTAAAAAATAAAAGCAGCCTACTCAAAATAATGAAAACACATTCAGATTGTTTTAATACTTTAGTAAAATGATCCATCAATTGATTATTAATTGAAGAAATTACAGATTCCTCAATTTGATAAATTATGTTCCTACTATGATTCAATGTGTTTATCATCGATTTAAAAATAACATTTTGGTTCAAAAAGTGTCACTCATTGAGAACCAAGAAAACGCACTTAGATTGTGTCGATATTTTTGGAAAAAGATTCCTAAGTAATTTATGATGTGTATGAATCATTATCACTTCAAACCAAAAAATTATTTTACCAATATGACACAAAGTGTGTGTTTTTAGTTGAAAATGACATTTTTGTAAAAAAACATGTGACACAATTAAAACCAAGAAAACACATTAGGATTGTTTTGATTCTTTATAAAAAGTATTTATAAATAATTTTTTACATATAGAAATTGATTGCAGATCAATATGATGAATGATGTGGTTGTTATGACACGAAGTGCATGTTTTAAATAAATAAGTCCCATTTTCTTTAAAACTCGCATCACGTCCCCAAAATTTTGAAAAAATGATTAGATTTTTTTCTCATCATTTTACCTTCAATTACTTTATTAATTTAACTATAATTTTTATCTAATACATATTTAGTTAATATTCATAGAGATAATTCTTGAAGATGAACAAGAAATGTGGTGTCATGAAAGAGTCAACCAAAAATCAATATAATACACAGTGTTCCTAGCATGAATCAATGTTTACCTAAAAATAAACACTTTCTATTTAATTTATTTCTTTATAGTATTAAAAATATAAGAATTGTTTTCTTATAAATGTGTATTGTTTTTATCTAGAGGGGGTATTTTTTCATCAATAGAATGTGTGGGGGTTTAGGGATAAAGATAAAGGAATGTTGATGTTTTTTTAATGTTTGTTATATTTTTTAATTACAAAATTTATTGTTTAATTTTTTTTAAATGTATATAATATACTGTTTTTTTTTGGAATTTGTATTTTTAATTTTATTTAATTTATCATTTATATTTGATCATGTTTTTTCTAATATCTTCTATGTTATTTCTAGTGATTTAGAGTGTGGTAAATTTATCAACAAACTACAGTATGACCCTTTATCAGCGCTTTTGGAATAGATAATAAAGGGGTCCTTTATGAGCGCTTCAAAAAAATTTGATGAAGGCTCCCTTATCAATATTTTTTTAGCACTGATAAATGAGGTACTTTATGTGCACTTATAAAAGCACTAATAAAGAAACTATGTATCATCTCTTTTATTGGCTATGATAAAGGACCCCATTATCAAATCTTTTAGAGCACTAATGAAATCATTAGGATTTTAATCTGGATCTGGTAGTAAACACATTTTTTCACTAATAGAGTTCTATTTCAGCAATGTTAAAGACATGTTTTGTTGTTGTCTATCTCTTTATGTTATTTATTATGATATGGAACATTTACTATGTATTGTGGGTACTTTAATAGTTAATTATATTATCTTCATATATCTATGAAAACCTACAATTTATCTATGGTTTT
Source organism: Viscum album (assembly GCA_963277665.1). Classification (NCBI taxonomy): domain Eukaryota; kingdom Viridiplantae; phylum Streptophyta; class Magnoliopsida; order Santalales; family Viscaceae; genus Viscum; species Viscum album. The sequence continues at coordinate 35,850,988 of OY728163.1, forward strand.
AGAGACACACTTTTATGGATTCTTGGACATACAACCATGGGTCCCCAAACTATATTATCACTTCCAACTAACTACTATGTGGAAACCATGAGTAATAACTAGTAAAATTATATTTATGCATATATATATTAACATATATATATATATTTCTCTGTGTGTGTGTGTGCGGGAATGTTTACAGATAATTCATCTTACGCTAATGCAGGTATGGTCAGCCTGGTGTCCTTGAGGAACACAATCCGACTTATTTAATATTATTCATTTTTTTATTTTTTTTATTATATGTGCACAAAACATTATTTTACAAAAAGAGACTTGATTTAATTATACAATTTTGGTGGTGGACAATTGATTTTATCTCACACCTTGTTTAGGATGCCATTGCACTGGGGTACTCGAATAGATCTCATGGTTCCAGGTTCAAGGGAATAGATTATACTTGTATTGTTACCTTTTTACATGGGATCTTCGGATCACAGTACTGAGCCAATGCATGGTATTATCATGAATGTATCCTTTTGGGGTTTTCTATTTCTTTATAATCACTTATTTATTAACTAATATATTTCCACTACTTTCATATTGTAGATCAACATGGAAATACATGGTTTTGTATTTAGAGTGGGTCATTTAACTCTTATATATATATATATATATATATATATATTTCACTACCATTCACTTATTCTTCTTCTATTATTTAATATTTAATTATCTCTTATATTTATGTGCTACTCTGATAATTAGGGCATAGTATCCTCACCGTACCGTCTTTGGACCCTCACTGGTATTCATAAACATCTAGCTTTTGGGGAGGCAAGCTTGGGGCGATGTGACCAACTGGCTCGAGGCACCATTTTAGTTCCTCCTAGGACCAGATTTAAAAAAGTTATGTTATAGTGTTTATTTTCTTTTTCATAATATTTTTCTCTTTTAGACAAAGGACTATGAATGTTTTGGGTCTTGGAAAATAGTTATGGTAGGGAGTGATCACCCCACACATGGGAAAAGTACCAAGTATTCGGGGAAGGGAGAATTGTTCATGTTGTTTATCATTAATGTTTCTTATGATTTGACCTTGGGTGATTGTTGTACATTAAATTTCATAATGATTTTTGATATTATGGTATCTTAACCTTATCCCGATATGTAAAGGAAGCATTGATACATTCATCATTATAGTTGCAAAGATATTCACATGTCATGCATATTCCATACCATATATTCTGCATTGATTGACTTCCTAATATATTATATGATGTTCAATGTGAGTTCTAATAGAATTCTTATTTTTATACTTTTTTCAAGTTATTATTTAGAGTTATTTTATAATATACCTTGTTTCTGTTGTTTTTTTCTTATATAGTGGTTTACCATGATTATTTCCATGTTTTCTTTTATTTATTTATTTTATTGAATTCCAGATTATAATTATGAAATGTGGTTGGTTAAATAAATTATCCTCATAAACCAAAATGGGTTTCCCCTATAACTTTATGGTGGAATTATATTTAACCAACCATTTTGGATATGTTTGGGACATAGAGCATTCTTCAAAATGGATGAATCGTTTATGATTGTAATTAAATGGGGGACAATAATAATTTAGAATGTGTATGGTGCCTTATAAATTGGGAAGCTAACCCCATATAATCTATCCATTAAATACCAAATTATTATGATCTAAAATTAAAGGGATTTTTTTTGGAAATTATATGATTTCCAATTGTAATTTATAGGGGAAGGTGTCATTATGACATGGAAAATGTAATTCAACTAACTGAACCATGGTTCTTATATGTGAATGATGAAATGTACCTCTAATCAGAAATTTTTTCTATATAAATATTGAATCTCCACCTCTTGTTCATGATATACCATATGACTAAATTTTTAAATGCACAACATCTCCCAAGTAGGCTAATTCGGGCATGTTTCTTAGGAGATAAACCCATTAATAGTGTTTTGAGAGTTTAATAGTATGTATTTTGTGGGATTCCCTTATGTTGGTCTAGAATCACTAAAGGTGTCCCCTAAGAATTTTTTTGGTGTGATTGTGTTTGTGGAAAAAGCCATATGACCATGAATGAGAATATTTGGTGTTTTCCAAACACAAGTTTTTAAGGTGGCGTAGTTTCCCTGGGATTGCCAAATTTTTGTGCCTCAAAATCAAAAATTTGTGTGAAGTATGGCGAACGAAGTTGGAAAAGGAAGAGAAATGGGGATCCTGAGACATGGACCATGTACCATGTCCTGGAAGTGTATGTGGCCACGTACCAGGCAAGGAGAATAGTACATGGGTGTGGTTCGCAAAACTGAAAACAGTTCGCGGTGGAAGTTGATGCAATATGAGAATGATGTGACATTGACGAAGAAGACTAACTATATAGGGATAAAGACAATATTAAGAACATATAAGAAAAATGGTTTGAGGGTGGCTTGTGGTTCACGACAGCAGAAAGATCGGTATGCGGTGGAGGATGAATCAAAGATTTGGTAAATCATGGATTTGCGGGTTTTACAGATATATTTTGCTATATTAGAATTTTTAATCCCACTGATTACTATTGATATAGAATATCATTAGAGAACATGTTCTTGGTCCATAATTTCAGAAATGTGTTAAGGAAGTTCACGAGGGAGCGCGAAGGATTAAGTGGTTCACGCAGAAGAAATCTACCTGATGGGTTTTCCAGAGAACGGAAAACCGCAAAGGACTCGATATGTGGCAGAGGAATCTCCAGTACATGAGAGAGTGAATTATGTAAGTTTTACATGGAGGGGGAGCTCCGGTATTTGGAAGAAAATATAGTTCACTAATAGAGAACACTTCTAAAACAGAGGGCAGTTCACAGAGGCAGATCGAAGGTAGCAGTATGCCGAGGTGAAACCAGTTCGCAGAAGTGGCAGTAGTACACATAAGGGGTAATCCACGTACCAATGTAAGTACTCTATACGCATGGGATAAGGTGGTTCATTATTTTCACAAGTAATCTTGTGAAATCTTCAAATTAGTCTGTGATAGTATTTTTTGGTACCTAGCAGTACTTGGGAATATTGAATTCATCTACGAGTGAAAAATGGACTTCAACGGAGAATCTACCGATAGTTGAGGATTCATGAATTCGTGAAAATGAATGGGACCAACATGTCCATAAATTTGTTTTAACTAAAAGGTCAATATAATATGTGTGGATTCTTTTCTAGGAGTAGTGAGTAATGGAAGAGGAAGAAGGTGACCCTTTCCACCGACAGTGAGTCAAAGAAAGAGGCATAGAGAATGACCCTTGGGAGTGCAGTAAGCAGGCCCAAATCATTGTAAAGGAAGTGATCATAGGCATTGAAGATGTAGCCTGAACATTTTACTCATTATTATCTGTAAGCCTTAGTGAATTCTGTACATCGACATGTTTTTGTTTTATGCTCCTTGGAAATATCTCGGTGATGGTTAACTATGTAAAAATCGTTGTGTTATATGCATGATTTCATATTTGTTCATATATTTCTACAGGAGGAAGATATAATTGAGTTTTTTTAACAATAAAACAAGATCCTAAGGGGAAACGTTTTAATCTTTCATTCCCTGATTCACCCCCCTCAAGGTATTTGAACTTGTGGACCTAACAATTAGTATCAGATCCAGGTTTAAAGTTAGATGTTCTCTCTAAAGAAACAAAAATGGAGGTGGTCAATCACAAAGTAATTCTGATCCTTGATAGAAATAATTTTCGGCTATGGATGAAAAGGATGTTGCACTATTTCCGATCAATAGGGATGGATGTCTTCACATCAGCTATGCATGTAATATTAGCTGACATTAATTGTGGTTCTTTATCAGAAGATGAACGAAGGGAATTGGATGCAGATGCGGAAGGGATAAATACTTTTGGGGTATCCTTATTAAATGAATTTTATATGAAGGTTATGTCCTATAAAACATCACATGTAATGTGCAAAAAATGTTGAATGTTTATGAGGGTGACTCAAAAGTTCAAGAAGAAAATATTTATGTTCAATGGAACCAGTATAAGGATCTCAAAATGAATCCCAATGAGACTATTGATGCATTATTAGATATGACAAATATTATTATGGATGACATATAGGGTCTTGGAGATGTCATTGAAGATACAAATATTGTGAAACGTATCTTGATGGAACATCCACCACGTTTCAATCCAAACATTTTAGTATTGGAAGACAAATACCCAAATGAGCTGAAACTAGATAACCTACATAGTACCCTTATATCATATGAAATGAGAAAAAATGATAATGATGTAGTGGAAAAGGGGAAGTCTAAGTAAGTGGCATTCAAGGCCATGAAAAAAATCACTATTTAATATTTTCCTAAGGAGGAAAATATGGGTGATGTCCTATTATTTCTCTCCTCCAATATTCAAAGAGGAAAATGGAAGTCAAAGGTAAATATCCATTTACATGATTTCGATGTGGAAAGATTGGGAAAATTTAAGCAGTGTGTCCTAAGACGTTTGATGCTGAAAATTAAGAAAATGATGAAATTCCCAAAATATGTATTCAAAAAATGAGAAGTGAGGAGATTTAATAGGATAATGTTCTTTAAAATAAAGAATCTTCTTTCAAAATAGGACGAAAGTTCATAATACTCTGATGTAGAAGAGTTGGAGGATTGCAAGGATCATAAAATAGATTATTTCGTTAAAGTTGTCAAAAACTCATTAAAAAGAGAAGATACTGACAATGAATAAGGAGAAATTTAAGGAAGAGTTGGTCTTTATACTAAATTAGAAGCTTCCCATGAAGAGATAGATATTTTGAGATAAAAAACAAAGAAAGCTAACAAAGTTGTTTGTGATGCCTAACTCTTTATGCAGCAGTAGGAAGAAGAGAATTTTGAGGTGAATGAAAAAATTAAAAAGATGAGGACTTCAATGACAGAAAGATCTGAATACGTGGTTTATTACAAACATAAAATTGAAAAACTGAAAATTTAAATTGAAAGATTGAATAAAAATATAAAATATCAAATCAAACATATCGAACAACTAGAAGAAGAAGTCATTTGTCTGCGATGAAAAATTGAAGATACAGAGAAAATTCTTGGAAAGAAGATCATACATGCAATAGAGCAGATGAGATTTGATTAGAATGGTCCATCATAATAGAAGCCTAAATCCACTCTGAATGATAAGGCTAGTATGGGGTTTGATTTAAAACAAAAATAAATTTTGGTTCAACTCAGACTACAAGAACCTATTCCAAGATTGAAGATTGATTTGGGTGTGAAGTAGAATCCGATAATTCAGAGAAACCAATGCAAAACTAGTTGTGTATCATTTCCACATTGGAATGTAACTCACATAAGATGAAATTATTGTGGTAAGATGAGACACTCTATAAATTTATATTCCATATAAAATAGGTACCAAAGGGAATAATCCCAACAAAGGTGGTCATACAGAGAAAAAAATTACAGGTCACCATTTGATGGTTATTGTTTCAGGTGTAAAGGACTCAACAATATGGAAATATATTTCACATCAAAAATATAGAGGAACATTCCAAGGTATATTGAATTTGTTCATAAAAAGTAACCAAATGTTTTTCAAAAGCTATGAAAATTAAAAATTGATTTGTAGCACTTTAGATTGAAGCTAGTATGTCATATACTGAGGAATATCAAGATTATGATTCCATGTTGGGTATGAATTCAGATATCATTGGGATGTGGATAATTGAAAATATATTTCATTCCCATATGATGGGAAATTAGAATTAAGTAACTTGAATCAGGTATGATAATGAAGTTATTATAAGATTTGGTAATGATGATTGCCTAAAAATAGTTTGTTTAGAAAAATCCATGTTTGGTGGATATTGACAGTGAATTCCCTCCCCATATGATGGAAAATTAGAATCTAGTAACTAAAATTAGTTATGATAAAGAAGGTATTGTAAGATTTAGAAATGATGAGGGCCTTAAAATTATTGGTTCTGGAAAATCCATGTTTGGAGGAAAAGACATGAGACAAGTAGATGTATTGGTTGTTGAGGTGATTAGTCACAAATTTCATAGTGTTAGTTAATTTTGTAACTCAGGATGAGCCATAATTATTTCAAATAAATTATGTATCATCAAGGGAAAGTATGGTGTTGTTGTGTTCTAAGGAAAGTGTATGAAAGGGAATCTCTACCTCGTGAGTGGAGGATAAGATTTGTTCTCTCTATCCAAGGATGATGAAAACAAGTTATGGCATAAGTATCATGGAAATATAAGACAAGGTTCCTTGGATGATCAGAAGAAACATGATGCATCTCAAAATCTCCCTCATTTATCATGTGATCATACTCATATGTGTGATGCATGCCAACAGGGTAATATCATTAGAATGACATATAAGATGAAGGAGAAAAAATTAATGAGACTGCTTGAGTTAGTGAATATTGATGTTTATGAGGAAATTTCACTGAGGGCTATTAATGGGATGAGATATTATGTTTTCTTCATTGATTATTATAGTAGAACTTCATGGGTTTCAAAAGTCACCCACAAATATAAATTATCCAGTATCATTACAAGATATCGATGAGAATGTGAAAAGATGCTTGGTTAGAAAATCTAGAAACTTCGAATAGATAATGGAATAGAGTTCACAAATATCCAAGTGGAGAAATATCTTGAGAATCATGGGATATGAAATCAAGTTTTAGTAGTAAGAAATCCACTACAAAATGGAGTAGTTTAGTGAAGGAATCAAATTGTCAACAATATGTCTAGAACAATGCTCATTGAGAAATACCTTCTTGATAAATTTTGGAAAGAAGCCATAATGACAGTAGTATACACTTCAAATAGAGCATTACATTGTACAGAAGAAGAGATGAATCTATACTATCTGTGGTATGTAAATGAGCCGCCATTGAAGTACTTTAGAATATTTGGAAGTAAATGTTTAATTATCAATAAGGAGAAACATTGTAGATTTGAATCTCATAGGGCTGATAGGATATTTTGTGGCTACTAAAAGAAGATAATATAATATAAACGCTTCAACAAGTGACTGGAAAAGATAGTTGAAAGTCACTATGTGACAATAGTATAAAATGAACATAACCTACTGCAAATACTTGATCAGACTCAGGAGGATAGTGATGAAGAGATGAGGAGATCTGGATATGCTCCAACTCTAGAAAATGATTCAGAAGAAGATTTAAATGATGAGAATAAGTTTGTGTCTATCCAGAGGCCAGTAAGAATAGCTAAAATTCATAGGAAAAATATAATTGGCGACCAGACAGCACCAGTGCTGATAAGGAGGAGGAATAATTTAGAACAAGATTCATACTTATCACATGTGGAACCTAAATGTTTTGATGAGGCAGCTGGACATGAGAACTGGGTTCAATCCATGAATAAAGAGTTTGAACAAATTGAAAATAATCAAACATGGGAGATTGTTTGAAGACTAGCACACATTAATATCATAGGGACAAAATGTATTTTTCACAACAAATTGAATGAATATTGTTTTGTGATTCGAAAAAAAGCATGACTTTTGTGCATAGGTTACTAATAGATAGAGGGTATATATGTTGATGAAACATTCTCACCTGTTGCAAAACTAGATACGATACAATTATTATTGGTCGTAGAAGTGAAAAAAAGGGTAAGGTCTTTCAGATGGATATCAATTCAGCATTTCTGAATGGAGTTCTAGAATAAGAAGTTTATAGTGAGAAACTTGATGGTTTTGTCATCCATGAATATGGGAACAATGTTTTCCAACTGAATAATCCATTATATGGTTTAAGGAAAGCACAAATATCATAGTATTCGAGGCTTGATCAGTTCCTAAATAAGCTCAGTTTTCAGCATGGTGGAGTTGATTTCAATTTTTATTTCAACAATTGAAATAATTAAATGATGATGGGGCTAGTTTATGTCGATGAAATAATCTTTTGTGGATCAGATATAGCACAATACAGACAGTTTTCAGAATTCATGAAAAGATAGTTTGGAATATCGATGATTGGTGAGATGAAATCTTTCATTGTCTTGCAAGTGACACCAGGAAGGAATGACACTTTTATTTAACATTATAAATATGATAAAGAGGTTTTTAAAAGGTTGGAAATCGATAATTTCAAAGATATTAAGACTTCATTTCTACCAGGCTGAAACTGTCATGGGATGATGAAGGAAAGGAAGTTAATATCACAGAATATAGGAAAATCATTAGAATTTTGTTGTACATGATAGTAACAAGGCCTAATATTTTATTTTCCACATTCCAAATAGTGAGGTATCAAAGAAAACTCAAGGAGAGCCACATGATTGAAGTAAAAAATATTTCTTTAGTATATCAAGGGAACAGTGGATTTGGGCCTAATGTATAATGACAAATCGTAGCTTGATTTATTGGGGTATACAGATGCAGATTGGGATGGTTTAGTAGATGATAGGAATTAAACATCAATAGGTGCCTTTTATCATGGAGGGTTATTTATTTCTTGGTTAAGAAATAAACAATATGTCATTTCATTGAGCACCACAAAAGAGGAATATATTGCATATACTCAAGCATACAGTTAGCTATTGTGGATAAAGCAGTAGCTTGAAGATATGGGAATTGAAGTGAAATCACTAATCAGAATCCATTGTGATAATTCAACTGCAATAAATCTTAGCAAAAATCTAGTCCATCACTCAAGGATGGCCTTACCCAAAGGACTGTTTAAAAGGCATCAAATGGCTCTAGGAGTCCATTCGAATCCTCACACTTTAAAATTTTTGGATGTGGGACATTCTCTCCTCGAGGTATGGGGTGTTTTTCCTTAATATGTTTATACGTGTTATTTACCATATTTGAAACAACCTTTATTTTTGGATTCATTGAACAAGGGGGGGGGGGGAGTGTGACTATTCCAGAGGGTGAAAAGACATTGGGAGAAGCTGTTAAGTGGAGCGGCGAGATAGGGGGAGTTGAATCTAAGATGAACCTATCTGGAAAAGCTATAAGATATGAGTAGCATTAAACTTGAAGATGCTATAAGTGATCGATCAATTATTAGATATCACGATAGCTAAGGTTTAGGATGAAATCAGTTCAGTCATGTCTATTTACTAGTATGGTATCAGTAGTTGGTGACTAGAAATGATGTGGTTCATTGATGAATATTTCATTATACTTTTTTTTATTCCAAGCATGGCTCATGTGGGCTTAGGGTAAGTGTTGAGTAAATCCTTAATCACCATCTCAATCACATGAAGTGAATGATGGTAAAATATAGAAGGAGAATTAAAGAGATATCAAAATGCAAAGAATTATTTTGATATGATTTGTAAAAAATCCTAAAGGGGGAGATTGTTGGGGAAAAATCACTCAACGTATCCCCTCTGAATGTTTTGGGTGTGATTGTGTTCATTGACAAAGCCATATTATTGTTAATGAGAATCGTTGGTGTTTTCTAAAGACATGTTTTTAAGGTGGCGCATTTTTCTAGTTTTTTCCAAATTTTGGGGCCTCAAAATCAGGAATTTGTGTGAAGAATAGAGAATGAAGTTGGAAAAAGAAGATAAATGAGGATCTTGATACATGGATCATGTACCATGTCTGGGAAGATTACCCAACCACATACCAATAAGTGGGAACCTTACGCGTGTGCAGTTTGTGAAACCGAAAATGGTTTGCGGCAGAAGGTGGTGCATTATGAAGATGATGTGATGCTAATGGAGAAGAATGATTGGGTATGAAAAAATATAGTATGTGGAATAGATAGGAAAAATGGTTTTCGGGTGGATTGCGTTTCGTGGAGGCTTAAGGATCGGTGTGTGGTGGAGGCTGAATAGATGATTTAGAAAATTTTAGATTCACAGTTTTTGAAAATAACTTTTCCTATATAAGAATTGTTAATCCCACCGATTACTGTTGAGACCGAATATCATTGTAGAACATAGTTTTGGCCCGGAATTTCATAAAATTCCAATGGAAGTTTGCGAGGGAGCAGGAAGGCTTAAGTGGTTCGCATAAAAGAAATATTGTCAAAGGTTTTTGCGGAGAACTGAAGACCGGAAAGGACTCGTAATGCGAAGGAGGAATCTCTAGTATGTGGAAGAGTGAATTTCAAAATTGGTACATGGAGGGGGATCATCGGTATGTGGAACCAAATATTGTTCATGAATAGATAATAGTTTGCAAATAGAGGTCAGTTCATAGAGGCGGAACAAAGGCAGTGGTATGTAGATGTGATAGTAGGACGCAGAAGAGGCAACATTACGTGAAAGGGGTGATCCCCATACCAAACCTAGTACTCAGTATGTGGGAGAGAAAGTGGTTAGAAATTTCCACATGGAAGCTTGTGAATACTTATAATCATTTTTCAAATATATTTTTTGATACTTACTAGTACTCGAGAAGGTGGAATTCATCTACAGGTGAAAAAAAGACTTTAACAAAGAATCTACCAATAGTTGAGGATTCATGAATTCATGCAAATGAAAGGGCCTAAATTTCCATAAATTGTGTTTGACCTACAAGTCAACAAACTATGTGTGGATAGCGTTCCATGATTAGAGTGAGAAAGAATATGAAGACGCTGACCCTTTCCTCCGGTAGTGGTTCAGAAAAAGAGGCATGGGAGTGACCCTTGGGTATGCAGTGACCAGTCCCTAAACATTGTAAAGGCAGTGAGTCTGGGAATATTATATCTAGCCCGAAATGTTTACTCATTATTGGATATGAGCCTTAGTGAATTTTGTACATCAATATATCACCATTGTATACTCCTTGAACGTAGCCCGGTGAGGGTAAACCAAGTTAAAATCCCTGTGTCTTATGCATGATTTAATATGTGTTCATATATTGGTATGGGGGGAAGAGAGAATTGATTTTTTTATAACAAAGAAACTATATATGAATGGGAAAAGATTTAATTTTGCATACCATAATTCACCCCTCCCCCACACCCTCTCATGGTTTTTGACATTGTGGACCTAACAATTTGTATGAGAGCTAGGTTAAAAGTCAATTGCTCTCTCTCAAGAAAAATAAATAGAGGTGGTCAATAATAATGGAATTTCGATCATTGACAAAAATAATTTTCAAATTTGTTAGAATATGATGTATCACTATTTCTGATCAATTGGGATGGATGTCTTCATAGTAGCTATGCGTGGAATATTAGCTGACAATAATAGTGGGGGTCTATCAGAAGATGAATGAAAGGGAATTGGATGGTGATGCTAAAGGGATCAATGCATTTGGGGGAGTGTTATCAAATGAAATTTATAATAAGGTGATGTCTTATAAAAAATCATATGCAATGTGGGAAAATTGTTGAATGTTTATGAGGGTGTATCAAAAGTTCAAGAAGAAAAGATATAGGTTCTATGGAACAAGTATTAGGATTTCAGAATGAATCCCAGTGAGGCTATTGATACATTATTTTATAGGATAAATATTATTATGCAAGACATGTAGGGTCTTGGAGAAATAATTGAATATATAATGATTTTAAAACATATATTGAGGAAACATCCACCATGATTCAATCCAAATTTTCAGTATTCGAAGATAATGACCCGAAAGAGCTGACACTAGATAACATACATTGTGCCCTTGTAGCGTATAAAATGAGAAATGGTGATAATGATGCAGTAGAAAAGGGGTAGGCTAAGAAAATGGAATTCAAGGGAATAAAGAATATATCTATTAAAGACCATCATGAGGAGGAAAATATAGATGATATCCTATCATTTATCTCCTCCAATCATCAAAGTGGAAATGGACGTTCAAAGGTAATCTTCTGTTTGCATACTTTCGATGCGAAAAGACTGCGCATTTGGTTGCAAAGTGTCCTAATATGTTTGATGATGAAAACGAATAAAATGATCAAATAAAAAAAATTATTTAAAAAATGATAAAGGGAGGATAAGTACTAAGAGAAAGTTATTCAAAAAAAAGAATATTCTTTCAAAAGAGGAAGAAAGATCACAAGAATCAGTGGAAGAAGAGTTGGAGGACTGTAAGGATCACAAAATAGATTCTATGGTGGCAGTTTTCATAAACTCATTAAAAATAGAATAAAGTGAAAACAAAGAAGGGGAAACTAAAGGAAGAGTTGATCATTAGGATGAATTAGAAGCTTCCCTTGAAGAGATAGATATTTTGATATCCAAAATGAAGAATGCTAAAAAAGTTTTTCATGATAACAAACTATTTATATAGTATTAGGAAGAATAGAATTCTGAGCTGAATGTAGAAATTAAAAATAAGAGGTCTTGAATTCCAAAAAACACTGAAAAGCTGGTTGAATACAGACATAAATTTGAAGAATAGAAAATTGAAATTGATATTTTGACTAAAAATCGGAAAGATCAAATCAAACGTATCAAACAACTATAAGAGGAAGTTGTCAATCTACGATGAGAAATTTACGATTATGATAAAATTCTAGGAAATAAGATCATACATGTAATAGAGAAGATGATATTTGAGAAAAAAGGTCCATCAGAATAGAAGACAAATCTACTCTAAATGATAAGGCTGGTATGGTGTTTTATCTAAAATGGAAAGAAGTTATGGTTCAAGTCACACCATAAACACCCACACTAAGATTGAAGATTGATTTGGGTATGAATCAGAATTAGAAGATTCAGAGATCCCAATTTCCAACTAGTGGTGCATCATTTCCATATAAGAATATACCTCACATAAGATTATATTTTTGTCTTAAGATGGAACACTCTCAGAATTTATGTTCCATAGAAAAGATTTACCAAAGGGAACAAGAAAAATAGATGTGGTCATACAGAGCTCAAAAATATGGGTCATTATTTAATGGTCCTTTTTTATGTGTAATGGACTCAGACATATGGAATGATATTTCACGTCAACAATGCATAGGAATGTGGGAAGACAGAGTAAATTTGTTCCTAAAAAGAATCCAAATGTTTTCTTCAAGAGAGATGAAAATTCAAAATCTATTTTCAACTCTGCAGGTTGAAGTTGTTATGTCATATACATAGGAATATCAAGATTATCATTCCATGTCTGGTATGAATTTAAAGACTTGGGTCAAAAAGAAAAGGGTCAAGTAGAATGTGGTTGCCAAAATTATGTTCAAGGCATCATATCGAATGGGGATATGGATAATTGAAAGTGGATACACTTCTCATATGATGAGAAATAAGAATATAGTAACTGGAATCTTCTATAATAAAGAAGGTATTGTAGGATTCAGTGATGTTGAGGGCCTAAAAATTATTAGATTAGGAAAAGCCCTGTTTTGAGGAAAAGACATGAGATGAGAAGATGTCTTGGTTATTGAGGGGATTAGTCAAAACATACTTAGTGTTAGACAATTGTGTGACTCAGTACGTTCCATAAGTTTTTCCAAGAAATCATCTATCATCAAGTAAAATGATGGTGCTATTATATTGCAAGTAAAGTGTACGAAAGGGAATCTCTACCTCATCAGTAGAGAAGAAGATGTGTGATTTCTGTCTAAGGATGAAGAAAACAAGTTATAGAATAATGGTATGGGACACATAATCCAAGGGTCCATAGAAGATCTTGTGAAACATGATACAACACCAAATATCCCTAGATTATCATGTGATCATACTCATACCGATGATACATGTCAACAGGGGAAGATCATTTGAAAGACATATAAGTAGAAGGAGAAAAAATCAACAAGACTGCTAGATTTGGTTTATATTGATGTGTGTGGGACAATTTCACTATGGGATATTGATGGGATGAGTTATTATGTCCTCTTAATTGATTGTCATGGCAGAAAGGAATGAGTTTTAATAATCACAAAAAAATATGAAGTATTCAATTTCATTACAAGATATCGACGAGAATTTGAAAAGATGCTTGGTCAGAAAATTCATACAGTTCAATAGATAATGGAACCTAGATCACAAATAGCCAAGTGGATGACTATATTGAGAAATGTGGTATAATGAATTATGTTTTAGTAGTAAGAACTCCACAACAGAATGGATTAGTTTAGAGAAGGGATTGGATTGTCAATAACATGGCCTGAACAATTCTCATTGCGAAAGAAATTCCATAGGTATTTTGTAATGAAGCAGTAATGACAGCAGTGTACACTTCCAATAGAGAATTACTTTTTCCAAAACAGTAGGATACTCTATACGAGTTATGGTATGGATAGAATCCATAATTGATGTACTTTTGAATTTTGGAAGTAAATGTTTCATTCTCAATAAGGAGAAACACAGTAAATTTGAGTCATCTGGAGATTAAGGGATATTTCTTGGCTTCTCAAAGCAGAGAAAAGAATATAAATGCTTCAAAAAGAAGTAAGGAAAGATAGTATAAATTCATGATGTGAATATAGTATAAAATGAAAAGAATCATCAGAAAATACATGATTAGACTCGAGAGGATAGTGATGAAGAGATGACCAGATCAGGAGATGATCCAACTCCAGATGATTTAGATGATGAGAATAATTTGGTGCCTCTTTAGAGACCAACAAGAAGAACACAAATTAATAGGAAAAACATAATTGGTGATCAGACAACACCAGTACAGACTATGAGGATGAATACTTTACAACAAGCATCATACTTACAACATGTGGAACCTAAATGTTTTGATGAAGCGACAGGATATATGAACTATGATAAATGCATTAATTAAGAGCTTGACCAAATTGAAAAGAATCAAACATGGGAGACTGTTTCAAGACCAACAGACATGAATTTCATAGGGACAAAATGGGGTTTTTTCACAACAAAATGAATGAATATGGTTTTGTGATTCGAAAAAAATCAAAAAAAAAATTCAATGTGTACTCCTAGATATAGTGTATAGATGTCAATGAAACATTCACACATATTGCATGATTGGAGACAATCAGATTATTCTTGGACATAGCAGTGAAATGAAATTATGAGGTTTTTCAGAAGGATGTAAAGTCATAATTTCTGAATGTAGTTCAAGAAGAATAAGTTTACATTGAAAAAAATATGGTTTTGTCATCCATGAAGATGAGAGGAAGGTTTATCAGCTAAATAAGGAATTATATTATTTGAATCAAGAACCAAGAGGATAGTATTTGAAGCTTGATCAGTTCCTATGGAAGCTCAGTTTTCCACATGGTGGAGTTGATTACAATTTGTTTTTCAACAATGGAAATAGTCAAAAGATGATAGTGTTGGTTTATGTCCATTACATAATCTTTGGTGGATCAGATGAAGAACAATGCAGAAAGTTTTTGGAATTCAAAAAAATGTGAGTTTTAAATGTTGATGATTGGTTAGCTGACATTTTTTCTTGGCATACAAGTGACACAAGGAAGAATGGTACTTTTATTTATCAATATAAATATTCCATAGAGGTTTTGAAAAGGTTTGGAATAGATAATTACAAAGAGATAGAGTCTGGTTGCTACCCAGATGAAACGGTCAAGGGATAATGAAGGCAAGGCATTTAATATCATGAAATATAGTCAAATAATTGGAAGTCTATTGTACCTGACAGTGCAAGGCCTAATATTGTATTTTCTTCATTCCAATACACGAGGTTTCAAAGAAATCCCAAGGAGATCTATATGATTTAAGTAAAAATAATTATTCGGTATATCAATGGAATAATGTATTTTGGAAAAATGTATAATGAAAAATCGCAGCCAAAGCTATTGGGGTATATAGATGTGGATTGGGATGTTTCATAATATGATAGGAAATAAACATTAGGAGTTGCCTTTTAACTTGGATGGTTGTGTATTTCTTGGTTAAGCAAGAAACAATATTTCATTTCATTGAGAAACATAAAAGATGAATATATTGCAGCTACTCAAGCCTGCATGAAGCTATTGTGGATAAAGCAGAAACTTGAAGATATGGTAATCTATGCGAAATCTATCCTCAAAATCCATTTTGATAATTCAAGTGCTATAAATCTTATCAAAAATCCAGTCCATAACTCAACGACAAATCACATTTAAATCAAATATCATTTTATCAAGAAGAAGGTGGAGCAAGGTCTTGTGATGTTTGTCACGACTCATCCCTCAAGGCCTATACCATAACAACTCCAAGCCTACCATCCATTGTCCAGGGGTTGGTGACTAGCACCAGAAACGAATATCCCTAAAACGGGAATGCATTACCTATAAACATGTACAAACACATAGTCTAAGAACACAAAAATATGCAACCATGAAGCAAAACTACAGTAGTAAAAGTGTGTGCTGAAAGTAAAGGGGCTAGAATACAAGCCCAACCAAAAAGATAAAACTACAATAGAAAAAAGAAAATCAACTCCTAATATCATCCTCCAAGGATCCTACCTGAAGGGCTAGCTACAACCCGTCACTGTGGCTCTCTATGTCAACTGTCAATGACGTCCACCATCAGGTCCTAGCTCCCCGAGTCTCATACAAGGCTACTCTTTGTCTAGACTATACACAACAAGGTGAATGTGAAGTGCGTGCAGGGGTTAGTATAACAATACCCAGGAGGGACCTCGAGACCCCTAGAGGTCTCTCAAAATTCCAGAAAAGAAGAACACAAAGAAAGATCTCAATCACCAAGAAGAAAGAAAAAAACTCAACTCAAACCAGATATAACATAAGTATAAATATAAAGATGATTAGTCATAAAGCTAGATCATATTATTCTTTCAAGGGTTCTACTGCTGATCCACACTGGATCTCTCGATGTTAATCCACACAGGATCCCTAGGTGCTGATCTACACAGGGTCTCTAGGTTCTGATCCACATAGGATCACTAGGTGGTGATCCCCATAGGATCTCTAGGTGTTGATCCACACACAATCACTGGGTGTTGATCCAAATTGGTTTTCTAGGTTTTGATCCACACAGGATCACTATTAATTCGTCACGTCTCAATCAGCCACTAGATTCGAGTACATAGTAAGCTTGATTATAGGAGGATCCACTCATGATTCCATAATTCATACTTCAACAGGATCAAAGTCCAATGAATATTTAACCCAATGATCCATCGCGTCATAAAGGTTCAAACATAATAGATGGCCAGTCAGCAGGACACACAGTCTGAGAGTTATAGGCATTTTAGTTTCGAGGTCCTAGTTGGATTCGAGTACAATCTTACCTAGTAATACTCCAAAATTCTCCAAAACATAGGTGGGGTTATTCAAAAGTACCTTCTCATACCATGGAATCCAACACTACAGACAGCATGTCAAATGAACATCTGGTTTGTATGTTGCATAATTTTAAGCATATTTAGGCCAAAGAGGGTTTGGTTCTAGTCTTACTAACCCGACCCAGCCCGAACTGGCTGGGATGGGCCACGGTGGGGCTCGACCTGCTAGGTAGTGGACCGGTCCAGCCCGAAATGGCTTGGCTGGGTTGTGGCGGGCTTAGCCTGGTGGGCAGGGGACCGGCAGGTCCACTGGGCAGCGGACCGGCCTAGGCTGCCAACTGAGCGAGACCCGCACATGGGGTCACATAGCCCCTCCTTCCCGAATGGATTAAAGATCCATTCAGATCGTCAACCACCGTTTCCTTTTGGATCCACCTATTTATCTGTAGGACCCGTAGGGCAGGGTCCCCCTCCGTTGTGGCTATGAATCCGTGTCCCCCACCTACGGCAGGCTATGGCGCGCCGCCCTTCCATCAACACAGCCAGCTGAAAGTCGGCCGCACCTGCTGGTCCGCCACAGCACCATACAACACTTTTGGGTCTTCCACAGGCCCCCAAGTAAGTTCTGGTGGTTTGTTTTCCCATTCAAAAGATCCTAGGGGCCTCCTGGGATGCCATCGTCACTGCGCAGCTCCAGAATTCATCTTGCCTCTATGTTTGGAAATTATTCCCCGAAGAATGAGACAAATACTGAAGAGATGGAGGGTCAGATCCTTGTTCATTTGGCCCATGCCCTCCGTGTTAGCATTATATCAAACAATTAATAAACAATTCATCACAAAGAAAAATTTAATCCTTTTCAGAACTTTTGCGATTCATTATGCTTCAAGAATGCGGAAAGAAACAATTTTCATGAATTTAGAAATAAAAAACCCCTACCTCTTAATCAGAGGTGATGTCAGGGTTATGGTTGAATAATTAACACTAGATTAAGTCTTCAACATTCTTAGTTCCTTTATCATTTCCATACAAGCTTCCATTCTTCATTTATGGAAGATATCACGTTACTTCGCCAGAGGTTCCTCACCACAGTGTAAAAAAACCCCAACCCAAGCCCCAATTAAATAGAGGGGGAAATGAGGTTAATTCAATGAGATATTAATATGGTTCATTAACGAATGAATGTCATAATATTTCAACGGTGTGGTTACAAACCTAATATTCAAGCCATTAAATGGCTTTAAAAACCATCGGTCCCACCATCGCCTCTCAATTGGGGGTAGGATAACGAAATAACAAATTTTATGTTATTTTATTATTTCATGTCCCAAAAATTAACCTTTCAGTTGATCGTGTATGGTCGAAGTTATGCCTCCCTTAAGCAAATCCCTGAGCTACAGATTCAACGGTGCCCTCATATTTTTAATCCAAGCACTGGTCCAAAAGATAAAAAATGTTTCCCGTGCATTTACTGAACACACCTAAAAAAAATTTCAAAATTATGTTTCGGGCACACCGGGACTTGGAATATAGCACCATAAATTATCATTGACTTGTAATAATCGCAAATAATTAAAAAATTATATGGAATTTTTCAATTATTTATATTATCCCCACATTAATGATTTTCATCCCCGAATGCTACAACAAAACTAGGAAAAAAAAAGGGGGGTATTGAGAATGTATTTGAGCCTCCCGCTCCCTTGTGCTCTCCTAAGGTTTCCCATGCGGCCAATAAACTTGCACTAGAGGAATCAACCACCCCTGAAGGTCCTTCTCTTATCAATCCATTATATCCACTAAAAAATATGGAAATGTCTCCCTATCAGCGATGTCCAGATCGCCCCTATCGATAACGTTCGATTTGATCATGCATGAACCTTCTCAACTGTGACACATAGAAGACATCATGCACCTAGGGAATATTTTGGGGATGAAATAGATGGTACGCTACCTCACCTATTCTGCTGAGGATATAGAATGGTTCAATT
Organism: Viscum album; assembly: GCA_963277665.1. Taxonomy (NCBI): domain Eukaryota; kingdom Viridiplantae; phylum Streptophyta; class Magnoliopsida; order Santalales; family Viscaceae; genus Viscum; species Viscum album. Next base: position 35,870,075 of record OY728163.1, read on the forward strand.
AACCTTGGAGATAACTTTTCACCATAGCCAAACCCCTGTAATCCTCATCGGGGTGAGACCAGAATAATGACATAGTCTCCCTCCTCAAACTCCAAGGGTCTCCATCTCTTGTAGACATAAGACTTCTTCTCGCTCTACATAGTATTCATCCTCTCTTGGCTGATCTTCACCTTCTCTATGGTATCTTGTATCAACTATGGACCCATAGGTGTCGACTCCCACATGACTTTACCGCATAGTGGTGATCTGCAAGGTCTCTCGTACAAGGCCTCAAACAGAGCCATGACGATGGTGGACTGATAAATATTGTTGTAAATGAACTCCTCTAGTGAAAGGTGGTCCTCCCAAATATAGACAAAATCTAAGATAAAAGCATGAAGCATATCATTGAGTGTTTGTATGGTCTGCTCCATCTGACCATCTGTCTGAGGATGAATGGTGGTGCTCAATAGTATATGTGTACAGAATTCCTCCTATAATCCCTTCAAAAAACAGAATATAGAGCGTCGTAATCTGAGATTATAATCGATGAAAACCCATGAAGCCATACAATCTTCTGTACAATGAGGAATCCAAAGATCTCTATTGATCTCTACTCTCAGATTAGTAGGAAGTTAGCCGACTTGGTGAGTCAGTCAATGATCACCCAGATTGAATCGTAGCACCTAGATGTACGTAGTAGCCCTTCCATGATGTCCATGTATATACCATCCCAATTCCACTCTGGTACCACAAGTGGTTGTGCTATGATTGCTGGTACTTGATACTTTTCCTTCACTTTCTGACAAGTGAGGCATCGTGATACGAACGCTACCACCAATTTCTTCATCCTTGGCCACCAGTACAGATGATGGAGGTTATGGTACATATTTGACACTCTCGGATGTACCATCAAAGGGAATTTATGTAACTCCCTCAATACCTCCTCCTGTAGCGTCATTGGTACCATAGTGCGTCCCCTAAAGAGGATGACATGATACCCCCCAACAGAAAATCCATTAGGATCCCACCCTTGGTATATCTGAACATGTCAGGCCTCACTGTCGAAGTCCCCAAGTTGTGCCTCCCTAACTCTATAATTGCGTGGGGGAGTAACTGTCATATACTGAAGGAAACTTTCTCCATCACTATCCATGAAGGATAAATACAACGTAGTTAGTTTCTCTTTCACCCCACCCAGCAACTGTAAACCTGTCCTCCTGCTTAGTGCGTTTTCTACTATGTACCCTTACTAGGAGTGTAGACAATCTCAAAGTCATACTCCTGGAGGAACTCTAGCCATCATCAATATCTTATGTTCAGGTCCATATGTGAGAAGATATACCTGAGACTCTTGTAATTAGAGTAGAATGTAAAACATTCTCTGATCCAGTAGTGTCACCACATCTTCAGCACAAAGACCGCTACTGCTTACTCCATGTTATGGGTAGTGTAGTTCTGCTCATGCTATATAAAATGTTGTGAGTTGTAGGAAATCACTACTACTACTTCTTCAGGACACAACCCAGACTGGTCCCTAATGCATCACAATAGAAAATATACACAACGCCCTCTTCTGGTAGCCTCATGGTGGGGGCACTCGTCTGTCTCATCCACAGCTCTTGAAAACACTGTTGGAATCTCTTCATCCGCAAAAAGTGGTGCCCCATTATTTTCAATGAAGAAAAGGGTTCCACAACTCTGTAAAATTCACGTATGATTCTCAGGTAATACCTAGTCAATCTAAGGAAACTCCGCACCTCAGTCACACTCCAAGGTGGCTCCCATGAAAGCACTACCTCTATCTTCTCTAAATGTACTACAACTCTTGCCTTTGAGATAACGTGCCCTAAGAAGTGGAATACCTATATTCATAACTGTCACTTTGAAAGATTTCCATATATTTGGTACTCTCATAGTGTTTCATGAACTATCTGTAGGTTCGTGGCATGCTCCCCCTCTGATGCTGACTATATCAAGATGTCAGTAATGAAGACCACTATGAAGTGATTGAGGTATGGCTGGAAGATCCTATTCATGAGCCCCATGAACACTTCTGAAGCATTGTTCATGGAAAAGGGCATCAATAAGAACTCATAAAGTCCATACCGACACATGTTGTCTATCTTCGTTGTGTCCTCATCCCGTACCCTGAGCTGGTGATAGCATGATCTGTGGTCTATCTTCAAAACCATCAATATTCCTTTATCTAGTCAAAGAGATCATGAATCCTTATATGTGGATACTTATTCTTCACCATCACATGGTTATGGTGCCGATAATCCACCAAAATCCTCAGACTCCCATCTGCCTTCTTGGCGAACATAATCAGGGATGCCCATAGAGAAATATTGGGCCTTATGAACCCCTTCTTCTACCAGTCCTCCAACTATACCCATAACTCACAAAGCTCCACGGGGGCCATCCAATATGCTGGAATAGATATCGGTGTCGTCTCGGGGTATAGTTCGATGTAAAAGTCTACCTCTATATGATGAGGTAGTCTCGAAACATCATTAGGAAAGATATCAATATACTAGTCCACCAGTACAAGATTACCCGGACTCCTCACATCAACTTATATGAGGGTAAGGCAAGTAAACTAATGTGCAATCAGCTTCACCATCCTCCAAGTAAGTCCATCATGTGTTGAAAAGGTACCCCTATCTTCTATGAAGGAAAAACGGATCCCATCATCATGAACACACTGCACTTTTTGCCTAAAACAGTAAATCTGAGCATGGACTATGGATAGCTGATCTATAGACAAGATGACAACATAAGGCCTCGATGCTGCTACTAGGATATTCCAACCAAAGCTCTTACCCCATAGAGTGAGCTAACATTGTCTACACAACTGTCTAATCGTCAAATATTATCCCATAGGTGTATCTAATCGTAAGGATGGAGCCAATGGATCTATCAGAATCTCTGAGATCTGAATGGGAGTCGTGGAAATAAAAGAGTGACTGGAACATGTGTCTCTAAAAACTACAAATAGGGTGGGATAGACATATATTGTACATATAATCATCTATGGAGCACCGTGGTTGTAGGCCTCTAGAGCCAGAAGCTATGCTTGACCCAGTCCACATGCTCCATGTAGTCGAGGTGGACCACCAGGGGTGGTGGTGATAGAACCTCAAAACTTCATCTACCACCTACTGCACGACCTACTCCTCTTCTACGTCTGTTGCCCTGTAGACCTCATCCCTCAATCCTCGTACACTTACTCGGTAGTACATTGGTCATCTGTTTATCATCTATATGGTGAGTCAGATAGTCATCAGCCATGTGTCGTTGTCCTCTACAAGAGAAATAGGATTTAGTCCTCAAAAGACATCATCTTCCTCGTGAGATCCACACCTCTGACCCAGCATCCTGGGGTGGTCCTCCAGAATCTCTGGCTCACTTTGACCTTTGCATCATTTGCCTAATGCCTGCTGTAGATTACTCAGCTACATATCATTTGGTGGTGGCTCTCACTATCAGTGCCTTCAAAACTATGAAAATCTCAACCAATAATGCTCGCTTGAGCACTCCAGCTTGTGCCAAGATATTGAGTGATATCATCGATGCTCTGATCTCTCTCTAGAGATAGTGATAAAAGGTCTGGACCCTAAAGAATGGGACCTGTATCATGTTGGTTGAGTAGCATGAGAGATTAATGAATCTGGCTGAGTATTGGGACATTGATAGGCTACCATGTTTTAAGTTCACCTGCTCCAGGATATGAACTCAGTGTAAATTCCTTGGTACAATCTCCCCCCTAAAGAGGGTCTCAAAGTCCGACTAGGAGAGTGTCACCTCCTCACGTATATGGAGATCCAGACTCCACCATCTCCCTATTGTTCCCTGGAAGAGGCTAGAAGTTTGGATCACCATCTGATCTACTGGCATCTCAACTAAGCTAAAAACTCATGTCACAGCCCTTAGCCAGTCCTCAAATGAGTGGGGATCTATATCTCCTTCAAATATTGGGGGAAAAATCCCCTAGAACTCATGCAACGTTCTTAGTCAGTGTGCATAATCTGCCAGTGTGGTGGGAGGAAACTATTACTCTTTGAGTGGTGGTGCTGCTGGTAAACCAGAAAAAGGTTCCAACACAGTAAGAGGGCCCTGCACCAAAACCTCATCACACAGTGGTCCATCATAGTGTAATCTCTATGAAATCCTAGCTGACTGTCTATGTGGAGGAATCCTAAAATGAAATAGGTGTGCCATGGTGAAGATGTTCTACCTGTTGAGCTGACTCAAAATAGATCAAAAGTAAAAAAATTTAAAAACACATGCAATCAGTGTTTTCATGAACTAAGTTTGAAATGAGAATTCAGGGTACTACTGTATGGATACATCAGCCGCCGCACGAACACTGGATTCCATGAACTAAAAACCACACTCAAAACACTTAACATTATTGCTTCATTGGAAAGATCATAATCCCAGTTGTTCGGTTGAACTGGCTCCTCTGATACAACTTTTTCACGAACTGTCTCTTGGGGCCCGTGCTGTGAATACCCCAATCCCACATTCCATAGGCCTGGGGTTGGCGACTAGCACCGGAAAGCTGTATCCCTAAAACATGAATTAATTTCCTTTAATCCTACCCAAACACATAGTCCAAGAACACAACAAGATGCAACCATGAAGGAAAACTGTAGTGGTAAAATTTTGTACTAAAAGTTATGGCGCTGGAATACAAGCCCAAATAAAAAGATACAACTACAACCGAAAACAGAAAAACAACTCCTGAGATTCTCTTCCAAGGATCCTACCTTAAGGGGTAGGTAAAGCCTGTCTCTACAACTATACACATCTACCATCACCGCCATCCACCATCTGGTCCTAGCTCAGCAAGTTTCAGATAAGGTTTCCCATCATCTTCACCAGACACAATAGGGTGCAGGTGTAGCCCGTGTAGGGGTGTGTATAATAATACCTAGTAGGGACCCAAGACCCCAAAATGTCTCTCAAAATTCTACAAATAAAAACCACAATGCTTGATCTCAATAACAATGCACAAAGAAAAAGGCTCATCTCAAACCAGGTATAACTTAAGTACATAATTACAGATGATTAGTCGTAAAGCTAGATCATATAATCATATCATAGGTTCTGCTACTGATCCACACGTGATCTCTTTGTGATGATCTATATAGGATCTCTAAGTGTTAATCCACAGAGGATCGCTAGGATCTGATCTATACAGGATCACTAGGTGTAGATACACACAAGATGGCTAGGTTCATATCCACAAAGGATCTCTATGTGTTGATCCACACCAGATCGCTCGGTGATGATTCACACAAGATTTCTATTCATTCTTCACGTCTCAACTAGCCACTGGATTCCCATACATAGTACACATGATTCTTGGAGAATCCACTCCCCAAGCCATTGGTCGTACTTCCACTAGAATAATGTCCAATAACGAAGTATCCTAATGATTTGTCATATCATAAGGGTTCCAAAGCAATAGATGGCGCATCAATTGGACACCCAATCTGAGAGTTATAGGCATTTTAGTATCGATGTCCCGGTTGGATTCGGGTACGATCCAACTCGGCCATACTCTAACTTTCTATAAAACATAGGTGGACTATCTCAAAAGGACTGTCTCATCCCAAGGATTACAAAACTGAAGATGACTAAACAAACAGATGTTTGGTTTGTATGTTACGACCTTTTAAGTCTATTTAGGCCGAAAAGGGTTCGTGGCTGGTCCGACCCGGTCGTGCCGACCCAACCTGACCCCCTCCAGGTCCGACCCAGGCCCAACCTAGCCCGGTCCAAACAGACTGATCTGTGGACCAGCCCGGCTTGGACGGGCTGGACCAGGCACCGGCGGGCTCGGCCTGCTGGGTAGCGGACCGGCTCAGCCCTAACCAGCTTGGTTGGGCCGCGGCAGGCTCGACCCTCTTAGCAACGGACCAGCCTAGCCAGCCGGCTAGGCATGAACTACATGGGGGGTCACAAGACCCCTCCTTCTGAAATGGCTAAAATACCCATTCGGCTCTTCATCATGCGGAACCACGTGGCGCCTCCTCGCTATCCGCGGGACCCATAGGACACGAGTCCCTCTTCACCGCAGCTTCAAAGATGAACCTTCCACCTGCATTGCACGATGGCGTACCACCCTTCTGCCAACACAGCCAACCAAAATCTGGCCTCCTCTGCTGGTTCTCCACGGCGCTGCACCCTTCCATGGTCGGCAAGCAATGGCCGCCTCCTTCGCTCGCCGGTGCCGGTCGCCTGCGCCGTCGCTCTGGCATGTATTCTGTGGGCCTACAGGTGAGATCCAATGGTATGTTTTCCCTTCTGAAAGTGCCTACAGGTCTCCGGGGTTGCCATCGTCACTGCGTGGCACCCAGATTCATCTTACCGCTCTGTTTGTAAATTCAACCTCAAAGAACGAGAAAAATACTGAAGCGACAGAGGGTTCAAGCCTTGTTCATTTTCCCCGTGCCCTTCGCGTTAGAATTATATCAAGAAATTACAAAAAAATTCATCACAAAGATAAATTGAATACCATTCCAAAATTACGTTATTAATCATTTTTCAAGAACGCAAAAGAGAAACAATTCTCAATAATTTAGAAATAAACAACCCCTACCACATAATTGGAGGTGACATCGCGGTTGTGGAAGAATAATTCACACTTAATGAAGTCTTCTTCATTCATCATTCATGGATCATTTCCATCAAAGATTCCATTTATTTTTTGTGGAAGATGTCACAGTACATTGCAAAAGGTTCCTCACAACCGTGTCAAAAACCCCAACCCAAGCCTCAATTAAATAGAGATGAAATATAGGTTAACGCAACAAGAGATTAATGAGGTTCATTAATGAATGAACCTCTTATTCTCTCAATGGTATGGTTAAAAACCAAAGATTAAATCCATTAAATGGCTTTACAACCCATCGGTCCCACCACCGCCACTCAATATGGGGAAGGAAAATAAAATAGCAATTTTTATGTTTATTATTATTTCTTTAAAAGTCTCAAAAACAAAAGTTTTCACCCAACCTACTGCGGTTGAAGTTAAACCTCTATTAAGAGAATCTCAGTGCTGTGGATTCATCCATGCCTTCATATTTTTAATCTGATCACCAGTTCAAAAGATAGAAAACGTCACCCGCACAATCTATGAATATACCTTAAAAATAGTTCAAAATTTTATTATGGGCACACATGGTCTCGAAATCTGGAACCGTCAATTTTCACATACTCGTAACAATCCTAAATAATAATAATAAATTATATTTAATTTTCTTGGGTCTTTACAAAGTTCGATTATGTGCTTACAGAACAACATGTTCTAGACATTCTTATGAAGGCCTTACCGAAAAAACCATTTGAATGTAATTGAATGGCTGTGTAAGTCCAGTCGAATCCCCAAACATGAAAAAGTGTTGATGTGGTACCCCCTATCCCTGAGGTATGATATGTTTTTCCTTGATATGACTATATGTGGTCTTTACCCTATTAGATACAACCTTAAAAACCCATCAAATTCATTGAAAAAGGGGGAGAAACTATGAATATTTTAACGAGAAAGAAGACTTGAGGAGAAGATGTTAAGTGGATAAGAGAGATATGCGGAGTTGAAGCAGAGATGAAGCTGTTTGGATGAGAAATAAAATAAGGGGATCATTAAATCTGATAATGCTATAAGTGATCGATCATTGATTAGATATCATGACCGTTGAGGATCATGATGAAAGCAGTTCATTGGTATCCATGTATCAGTATGGTATTAGCAGTTGGTGACTAGAAATGAAGTGGTACATTGATAAACTTTTCATTATACTCTTGTTTCACCCGCTGATCATGGCTCATGTGGGCTTAGAGTATGAGTTGAGTAAATCATTAATCACTATCTTAATAACATGAAGCAAATGATGGTTGATGTTGGAATGAGATTCAATGAGATATCAAAATGAAAAGATTGTTTTTGAGAAGAGTTGTCAAAAAACAAAAAGGGGGAGATTTTGGGAAAAATCACTCAAAGGTCTCCCCTCAGAATGTTTTGGGTGTGATTTGGTTTTCTGGCAAAGCCAGATGATCGTGAATGAGAATTGTTGGTGTTTTCCAAAGACTAGTTTTTATGGTGCCGCAGTTTCCCAGTGTTGGCCAAATTCTGGGGCCACAAAATTAGGAATTTTTTTGAATAATGGAAAATGATGTTGGAAAAGGATGAGAAATGAGGATCCCAAGACATGGAACTTGTACCATGTCTGGAAAGAGTTTGTGGTTGCGTACGTGGCATGAGGAACAGCATGTTGGTGCGTTTCGCGAAACCGAAATTGGTTCGTGGCAGAAGGCAGTGGAATATGTGGATGACGTGATGCCAACCAAAAATACTGACCATGTAGTATCAAAGAAAGTATGAAAAAGGGATACGAAAAATGGTTCGTGGGTGGCTTGCGGATCACGTCGGCTGAAAGATCGGTAGGTGGTGGAGGTTGAATTGAATATGTGCTAAATATTAGATTTTCTGTTTTTGTAGATAACTTTTTCTATATTTGAATTGTTAATCCCACTAGTTACTATTGATACTGAATATCATTAGAGAAAATATTTTTAGTCCGGAATTTTAGAAAAGTACGAAGGATGTATGTGAGGGACCGCAAAGTCTTAAGTGGTTCATGTAGAAGAAATTCCCCCGATGGTTTTTGTGGAGAACTGAAAACATAAAAGGACTCTGTATGTGGAGGAGGAATATTTGGTATGTGATATATTTAATTCCCCAAGTTGTACCTGGAGGCGGATCTCTGGTATGTAGAAAAATAGATAGTCTATGAACAGTGTATAGTTCACGGACAGAGGGATGTTCGTAGAGGCAGAACTAAGGCAGTGGTACGTGGAGGCGATAGCGGTTTGCGAAGGTGGCAGCAGTATACAGAAGGGGTGATCCACATACCAAATGTAGTACTTAGGACGTGGGAGAAAATGTGATTCATGATTTGCACAATGAATCTTGTTAAAACTTCTAATTAGTTTGAGAATGTATTTTCTGGTACCTAGTAGTAATCGGGAAGGTCGAATTCATCAATGGGTGAAAAAGGGACTTCAACAGAGCATCTACCAATTGTTTAGGCTACAAGAAGTAATGAAAATGAATGTACTTACTTGAACATAAACTATGTTTGACCTACAAGTTGATAAACTTTGTGTGGATTCTTTTCCAAGAGTTGTGAGCAATGAATGAGAAGGAAGGTGACCCTTTCCACCAGCAACGAGTTGGAGAACAATGCCTAGGGAGTGACCCTTTGGACTGCATTGATCAGACCCTACACATTTTGAAAGCAGCGAGCCTTAGCATAGAAGATCTATCCTGAACATGGTACTCATTATTTGTTGTAATCCTTAGTGAATTCAATACATCAGCATATCTCTTGTGTATGCTCCTTGGACATAGTCCAGTGAGGGTGAACCAATTAAAAATATCTATGTTCTGTGAATGATTTCATATCTATTCATATATTTCCCCAATAGGAAGAGATAATTATGTTTTGTTTGACAAGGAAAAAAGATATTAAGAGGAAAAGTTTTAATCTATCATGCCCTGATTCACCTCCCCCCATCTCTAATGATATATGACTTAGTGGACCTAACACCTTATTGGAACCCATATTATTTTGATGGAAACTTCATAGGTCACATTTATCTTCCATATGTTGTATCACTTAACTCATGTGGGTATAGTTACACACTTTTTATTTCCTATATTCACTTATATGGTGTTACAGATAGGCCTATTGTGGAATATCACTTAACCAATTTCCCTTTAAAATGAAAAATGACAATGTAGTCTACTTCTGAGATTTATTATTTGAGACCTTAGTTCATTAAAATTCTAATTACAACATAAATAGTATTTTACTCTATCGATTAGAATTGACATTTTCTTTCACTAACCCCAATTATGAGAACCATATGGATAAATAAAATGGATAAAAGAAATTCATGAGATAAATTTTATATTTTTGAAAGCATTTCAAATAAATAACTAACATTTGAAACGAATTTTGATTGAACATACCTTTTTTCATTTTTGAATTACCTAAATAAAGAATGAATTATAATCGTCTCTCATAACTAGTACTTGGAATTTCTTAAATTAAGGCTCTTTAAATTCTCAAAAGTAAATATCAGCCAGTGGAAATAGATTTAATGTAACCTTTTAGTATTTTTCTTAGCTTGATCCCCCATTTATGGTGTTAGTTAAATGTTTCCATGAGAGATGTGTTGAATGGGAACAAGGAAATTACCTATGTTTCCATTTGACCATACCATTATGCTGATCTTGAAATTTCGTTGTTTTGCCTTGTGATATTTTAAGGATTTACCTAGATAGAGGGTCGACTATTTTGATTTATTATGGGTCTAGCTCGATTATGGTAATGACCTAAGAACATAAATCCTTTCTAAATGATTGTAAACCATTTTAGACATCATGTGTCATTTTGATGTTGGTTGAATCGAGAAAGACCCTTACTTTCTAGAAAAAATCCAGTTGTAAAGGTGTTCATGTAGTGAAATGGTCCCTTGTTATAGATGTGTGTGTTAGGTAATCCTATAGTTCAGGGGGTTAGACATTACTAGATAATGTTCATCCACTTAGTAAGTAATGTGATCTTTCCATTTTTAAAATATAAGACAAATCAGTAAGTTATTAACCAGGTTATCCTTCATATGGGGTAATATGACTCAAGGAATAATTTTTTTTTGGGCCATCAGATACTGGGATGAATATGGTTGATGTCCCTATAGATATTCTAAATAGGACTGCTTCTATAGTGATAAAACATCCATGTAGTATGCCTCAATACATGGGGTACCTATCAAATTGATAATATGGTATAGAGAGACATATGATTTCAGTGGAAATAATTGTATCCTTGATATTTACACATGAATCATAGATTATCTCCAAGTAATATTAAACTAGGAGTTAAAATAAATATAACTATTCCCAGTGTTCTGAATGATGTTGTAAAAGGATCACCTATCATAACACTATCAGTTTGGCTGTTTTTTATTTTACAAATGATGTCATGGGACACATGGATGTAACTCAGAAGAATTTTGGTGTTTACATATGATGGTGAATCAGATATATCATTACTTCCTATGACTGGTTTCTATGTTTTTCAAACTGGGCCTTGTTTAAATGTTATCGAAGTCCAACATCTGCAGTTGGTGGTTTATGGAAAATGTACTCTTAGATGAGTTCCCATTCTCAGTAAAGATTACTAGGACACTCCTAATGTGGGGGAGCCATGATGAATGTGTTTTGGAATATCCTTCCATGTATAGGGTGTGAAATATTCTTGGACCAGTTGGGAGTGTCCATCATTGCTTTTGAATTCCCATGAGGCTGGTGAGTTTTGAAATGTGTTCGTACTAGGAAGGTGACGCAGGGATAAAATGGCAGGTGGTATATGAAACATTTTTAGAAACCTTGAGATGAGGATGGAATATGGTGGTGGTTTTAGAAAAATCATGCAATATATCGGTGGAGAGGACATTGTGGTTAGATAATGAAGATGGGTCGACTGTTACTGTCATGCTATTTTAAAATAATTCATCCAGTGATTGTTTGACTATTATATTTATCAGTATATGGATATGTTTGGTTAGAAACCATGTCGGGAAATTCATCATGGGTATAAAAAGAGATTCAATATACATATGGGTAATCATTGATATTTCATATTGTATTATTGGTTTAGTGAAAATCATACATCTTATCTTGGAATCATTTAGGGTACACTGAGGGAGTCTAGGTTATGTACTGATCTATATATAAAATTTAGGCCCTTTGATAGATAGATAAATAGAATCTTTTTTTTGTTTCACCCTGGGATCATGGATAATATTAAATTTTGGATTATACATAGTGATAATAATATTCGAATGTAGAAATGATTTGGATGGACTCATGGACACCAGGCGATTCTTTGACTGGATCTCCAGGAGAGATACTTTAATTGGGCTTAGACAGTGTTCTTGATATATGGATTCCTCAGCCATATATTGATGCATCATGTATATATGATAGATTTTTTAGTACCTTGGACGAGCTCCGTAGATAATAATAGTTGATTTTGATGTTACCCTAGACATGTAGTGTTTTCGATTTGGTTAATTAAAGGGTGAAGATAAAAGAACACTATTCAGTATATACCAGTGTTTTTACAATCACATGACAACATCAATGAAATTATTTCTAGAGTCCTCACAAAAATATAGTTATATTATTCTATGAGAATGACCAATGAAACCTCAACTACCTTAGATTGAAAATTTCAATATCGAGTTTGGATGCATCAGCTGCTAAATCCAAGTATTTATAGGATAGTCGGATTATAGTGCAATGAATTCATCTTCCTTTTGTTTTCTAAATATTGTCAACGAGGAACCACATCTGGTACATCATGAGGATGAATTGAATATAGAGAGACATCATCCAAGGATATTATTGGAAATATCAGTGTGACCAGGATAATTTTGGTCGATGGGAAATCAAATTTCTGACCAGTTGAAAATAATTCTAGGAGCATAGTTAGGATTCAAAGTTCATGACTACATTCAAAGTTTCTATGGTGGACGTACTAGGGTTTGAGGTTATATGTTCATATTATAACCAATTTTAGGAAGAACCATAGGTTGGTTTATTAATGATATGATGACATGATCATGTATTGGGTTAGATAGTCTCAGGTAAGCACCAACTTGATTTTACAGTTTTGGATATGTGCATTGACTCAATTTTCAAGGGCTTATATACTATATGCTTTAAGGAGATTCTTAAAGGAGAATTGGGTGTTTAAAATTAAATTTTATTATTTAAATAAAATTTACATAGGCTGGGAAGTTTGGATAATGCATTGTTTTTTCCCAAGGCTTCTCATGGATGATAAGTTATAAGGATGGATGGTTTTAACGTCCTGTGTTTTTGAACCGTGGAAAATTTTCCAAAGGAATTTGAATTCATCAATTGATGGGGGGGTCATTATGAATTTTAGGATTCATAGTGAGGTTTTAGGGTTTAACATCTTGAAATGATGTTTTAGTCATATTTTATGAATTCATATAAGTCCCAGTGGTTCAAGAAAACACAAAAGGAAAAGATATCTTGTTGGAATGATGAGAACTACTAAAGTGATCCAATTACATTGTGGATCCCATTCAAAATGTGAATGGGTTTCATAGGGTGAGGCCAGAAGATACACGATGTGAAATCTTGGGGGCTTACCCTGAGGAATTCAAGATGTGTATCAATTTGAAATCATTAATTTGTTTCAAATAATGATAAAATCACATTGTTAATCAATCGGGATGGATTTTTTTAATGTTAATAGGGGATCAAGCCCTTATTTTTTCATCAGAAAACAGGTGGGTGCCTAGGTTGAAACAGATCATACTCTTCTCCTTTGGTTCATTTGATCTTCTTTGTTCGGTGTCAGAATGAAACATTGTAGGATTATTTATAATCTTATTGATAAGTTTACAAGTCCTCCTACCCCTTTCATAGTTTCCAATCTTGTAATGAATTCTATATTTGAGTGGAAAATTCTACCATTTTGGATAGAATTTTTCAATTCTTCCATTTTACTCAATATATTCAAAAGAAATCCGAAAATTGGATGAGTGCACCATTATTAGTATTAGTAAGGTGGTCAATAGATTTTAACGTAAATTATTTCTGTTTTATAATTTACGTCTTTGTGCCACACACAAGATTTTCTATACTTTACCAACACAAATTTGAAATTAATTATGTCAAACATAATACCTTTAATTTCAAAGATGTTTTATACATAATTTCAACCATTGTGCATTTCTCACATGAACTCGAACCACCCATTGGATGAATTTCTTAGATATCATTACCCTTAACACTTATATTGGTTTTAAAATAACATCTTAAGATTTATAACATATTTTAACTAAAAGATATTGTGTAATGGAATTAAATGAATTATAAAAAAGTGGATGAGACACTCAACATATGATAATTATTTATATCATTATAGAGCCATACTTCATAAAATAAATGGATAATTATAATTTAGTGGGATAATTAAGGAAACGATTTACCCTTGGCCTTTTCCAAATTATTAAATAGAGTGTTTGAATAATTCACTTGTAAGTGAAATAATAAATAGATTTATTTTAATTGACATGGTTAGAAAAAATAATTAATTGGATTGATTTTCTCATGGAAAAATCAATTACAAATTATACTGAATGATCATATTTTATACTTCAATTGTGTAATGGAATGCTTATAGACATATTCTAACATACTATTTATAATTGGAATGGAAATAATTATCTCCTATTCATTGTTACATTACATGAAGAATTATTTTATTCCTTTAGAAATTCTTAGATTTATTTTACGGGAGGTTTCTAAGGGGCTTATAGGGTGTTGAGATTACATATTGCATGGGTGATACTAGTTTCTCCATTTTGGAATATCGGGGATGGTTTCATTGGTTATGTGAATTATATTTATCCTTGAGAAATACCTAGGTTTCTTATTACAGAACACCTAGAATGGGTTTATAGTTTTTTAGAGATTATTTATACCATGAGTCATACTAGTTTCCTTATCACATAATTATATGAATGATATCATAGTTTACTATATTTGTATTACACCTTTAGTGATACATGGGTTTCCTTTTTATCAAATGCCTTGGATGGGATCATAAGCTATATGACATTCCTCATTCATTGGAATACACTTGGGTTTCCATTTTATAGAACACCTTAAATGAGATTATAGTGAAATTAGAATTTTTGATTGATACTTGGGTCACCTCATTATTGAACATCAATAAGGAGATCATAAAATGACTCGAATTAAATAACTCATTGGGTGATACCTATGTTCCCTATTATGGAATGCCTAGTATGGGATCATAGGAAAAATGATTACTGTCAAGATTATATATTATTTCATGTTGTTAGTTGAAACTATTTATGATAGTAATTATTATAGGACACCTTGGCTATGTATCGTGGTTCCTTGACCAATTAATGGTATTGGGTTAATATTTTTGTGACAACCTGGAATTCTCAGTGGTTTTAGAGAAACTATTTTATGGATGCTTAGGATTAATATAATGGGTCCCAAGATTATACTATCACTACCACCACACTATTCTGTGGATTCCATGAGTTATCACTGGTTAATGTATATGTCTACATATGTCTATTTACATATATGATTATATATAAATGTGGTCATGATTAGATATGTTACAGGTTATTCCAAAGTAGGTTTGGTTAGTCGAGTGTCCTTGAGGAACCTGATTTGACAAATTTAATGTTATTCATTTGCTTTGTAATATATTACACATTCAAATTGTTGTATTTTATACTCACGTGTTGGACTGAATTAGAAACTATTGGTGGTATCCTACTGAGTTTTTATCACACCCTATTTGGGACACCATTGCACTATGGTACTCAAACATGCCTCATGGTTCCTTGTTCATGTTAATGGATTATACTTGTTTTTTTAAATTCTTACACGGGATATTAGAGGAACAGTACTAAGGCAGATCTTAGTATACTCATGGATATAAACTATCAGGACATTTTTCATTTATATCGCATATGTGTTACTTATTATATTTTTACTCCTTTAATATTGTAAACCCATATAGACATTCATGGTAATGTATTTGGAATTGTCCAATTTATTATAAATTATATTTATCTTTCACTTCATATTACTTAAACTTCTTCCACTTAGGATTGAATCATAATATCTTTTACCACTATGTTGATCTGCTCCTTAGGGTATATTCTCTACACTATACCATCATTGGGCCATCGTAGCTAGTTGTCAGCCTCTAGCATATGGGGAGGCACGCATGAGGCCATGTGTCGAACTAGATTGGGGCACCATTTCAATGGATCTCAGGCAAGATATAATAACTACTCCCTGACCTAGATTTTAGAGGCCCTATATAAAATCTGACCCGATATAGCAATGTCGACCTGTGCCATCAATAATTGATATTGTAGTCATGTAGACTTTACCAACTTTGTTATTTATAATCATAAAATATTTTATGGATCTTCCACTATAATGATATAAGTTATTGTAGCACTTATTACTTTATGATCTTTTATTCAAGCTTGGGATTGTGATTCTATTATATGTGACCTATAATTTTACCATGTACAATAATTAATTGGTTTTATCTCTCCATGGACATAAGAATTCTTCATAAACAATTTAAATTTCTATGTCCACATTCATGTTCATATTGTTTCCTTTTCTATTATTTACTCTTATTACTCAATCATTTATATATTGTAGTCCTCAGCCTTTTCATAATACTCAAGGCATCAAGAAACAAATTTAAATTTTTAAGACATAAATGTTTTGAGAAATCGTAATCCTTGATCCACTATAACCATTACCTTTAGTGCATCATTATCTCATTATGTGTGAATGAAAACAGTAATATTATTTTTTCAGTATATATATATAACACTTTTCTTAATATTGTTAATTCCTCCTAATATTTAATGAACAAATATCACTACTTACTTCATATCATGACTCAAGAATGTTATCATCAATATTAAATCAGAATGATACATAAACATTCATTTTTTCATTCAATATAATAACAGAACCCAGTCCCTTATTTGATGCATACAAATATGTCACAAACCTAATTTACTATAGGGAAGTGAAATTATAAGCATAGTAACCAGTCTGTTTTTAAAATTATAGAATTTTTCTTTATATTATTTTATCCATAGAAAAATTAATCCTTTCTCGGTTTACATGGTTATAGGATCTCATAATAATGAGAAATGTTTCACAAATAAACATTATTTTATATAAAATAAAACAAAATGATAGATATTTATTTTTCTATTTAGGTTTATTCTTCAATGACTTTCTACATTAGAGGATCCACAAATATAACTTTACCTCTGGCTATATAGTTAGATAAGGATAAATTTTATAGCTATGATAAAATCTTCTTAAACTTTTCATAGAAATTATCCTTTTTAATGGAATTAATACAATCTTAATATCATTGTTATATTAATCCATTCTCTTTTAATATATAAAAATTTATTCTATAAATACTTCTAATTTTTTAAGGTGGTATCTAAATAATCTATTAATAAAATATATGAAGATGTTAAGGAAAGTTTTAATTCTCCAAGGAATTACTATGAATTTAGACTATCAATATCTTGTATGGAAGGTTTTATATGGTTTATGTTCCCTTTTTAGCCTAAACTGGGGATATCTAGATCAATACCCACCTTTAATAAGAATTTTCTCCATATGAAGTTGATCAAAAAAGATAGTAATATGGGGTTGGGGATACTTTTTGTCTATCCTGATATTATTTATATCATGATATACAATGAAAAGATACATTAACCCGTCCTCCCCCCTAATAAAGAGGATAGACAGACCACATGGTATGCTGCTAAGGAATATAAATACATTGTCTAAAATATTTTTTAATTTATTCTCTAGTTATTAAAATTTAACAGGCTTCATTATAAATGTAACCTAATATATAGTCATAAAACTATGCACAATTTCAATTGAAACCAAACCCTTGTGATCTGGATGATATACAAGGATACTCTTTGGGAAATATATCAACACACTCTAATGTAAATGGAACATTTTAAATGTTTAGTTTCTCCAGAACAGTTTGAGTCAAATATCTTTCATTATTTGGAATGACTACCAATATTTATTAATTCGTTTCTAGAGGAAATTCATAATCATCATTTCATCAATATATAGTCATTGAATCATTAGTTATATAAAGTGAGATTTAAATTGATATGATAACTATTTAGAAAAATCTATACCATGAATAATATCACATTTAATTATACTAATAAATGAACATTTAAATTTCCAATAAGTATGTAATGAACCAACATGGGTCAATATATAACATCAGCCTAGTCAAACTGCCACAAGAACCTATGTGTGTTATTGATCGCCTCGGGTTTGAAAAATTCTACAGAGTATCACAAGTGAAATCCTCAAAATGATTTCACCCTTAACAGAATCGAGATCAACATTGGTTCTAATCAGTAACCCAACACGAGTATTCCATGAATTATACAACCATGTAATAATAATAAAAAACATCTATTGATATAACATACAAAACGTTATGACAATAAATGAAAAATAGAAAATCATTTTCCAAAAAAAATCAATATAAACACAACTATTTAAATAATAATAATTTTCAATCCAAAAATGAATAAAAACTAAAATAAAAGAAGGATTCCAAGGAGTATAATAAACCACATGACCCAAAACACTGAAATAAACTCAGGAGATAAAAATCTAAGCATGAACGTTGGGACTCTCACATCAATACCATTTACATAAAAACACACACTATACAATAGAAAGTGGTGTAAAAAACCTATAATCCACAACATCAGAACCTATTGAAAACATGAAAGCTACAAACCAACTAATTTCATTATATAAGGTATGGGACAAAGGTGAAAATAATACTACCTTGTGTCCATTACATTCATTGTATAAATAAACTACCTTCACTAGATTGAATTTAATATAAAATACTTTTTCATTTCCTTTATAATAAATATAATTAAATGGAAAATAATTAAATCATTTATTTTAATCCACCTTTATATATAACATACTTCCAGGGGGACATATCAATGTAATTTAACACTAAAAACCAATCATTAACTTTTAGAATAACATGAATTTAAAAAATAAATAATTTAAACAATCACTCTTTATTTAAAACATCCATTTTAAAAATAATCCATCGCATTTTAAAACATTTTAAAAATAAAAATATCATAAATAATTCATTTAAATAAACTGCCTATTTCCAATTTTGAAAATATAACACACACACACACACAATATTAGTGTAATCTATGCAAAACATAGAAAATTAAAAATCCATGAAGATTCATAAAAAATGATAATAATAAAAAAAGGAATGCCTTATAAAAATAATGATTCCCAATCATAAATAACAAATACATCAAATTAGTCTCAAAATAAGAGATAGGACACATAGAAGATAGTACACAACAATTATGAATAACAATGGATTCATATAATGAGGAAACAAACTTTAGAATAATTTTAAAAGTATTAGACATGAAATAGTAGAACCAACATCCGATAGATTAACAACCACATCACCAATCACTCAAATAACTCTAACTAGTCTCATCATTGAGACCCCAAATTTTGGTTAAAACATTAAACTATGTGATGTAATCTACTGCATATATCTAAACTAGCATAGATAACATCCCTTAAATCCCCACATGGTAGCCTATGTTTCCTCAAGTCATTGATATTGGAGGTTTACTACTATAATGAAAAGGTAAGTCATATGATAAACACATATCCTAAAGGCACTAAAACACAATAATAGAATACTTCTGACCGAAAAAACACACCCTTCAGTAATGATCCCCAACTAAAACATCCTAATAATTAATCAAAAATAATTTAAATATTAACAACATAAAATAATCATAAACAAAGGATATTTAAGGGTCTCTACTAGGGTGTAAACATCGATCAATAAATCACCTTCTACCAATATTTTAAGTAGAATTAATCTTTTAATATAAATAATTTTATATTTTGAAACCATTTTTAACCACATTTAAAAACAAAGAAAACTCTTCGATAAATCACCACCATTACCTAGGAATAATTCCTAAACTAAAACAAAAAAATCTATAAAGAATCCCATCATTTACCACAACACTTATTAAGATGAGGTGAATTTATTAAAATAAGAGAACCTATATATAAAAATAAATAAAATCCCTTTATTATGAAATAATATATATTTTTTTAAAGAAACGCCTCTTAAAATAAAGAAACTCCTTTTTAACAAAATAACACTCCACGTTTTAAATACTAATTGTCCCAAATCCCCAAAAACCAAACCGTTTTTTGTTGGAATACATCCATGAAATTTAATAAAAATAATTTATGGATAAAAACGTTTGAAAGAAAAGATATGTTTAACTAAACAATTAAAATATATTTTTCCAAATGAAAAAACCCAATAAAATATGTATTCCATTTGATAACATAAAACTAGGTATCACTTTGATAATTAGTTTAGTTCGAAAATAATTTTAAAAAATAAAGGAACCAAGGAACTCATTTATAAAAAGAAATAGATTGAAATCACCAACTTGAAGTGGTGTAATCATGAAACATTTAATAAAAACTATAGTAAAAGGACTCAATAGGGGAAATACATCCATTCGAAACAAAAACCCCTAATAAAAACAATCTGAGACAATAAATTCATTCACGAAATGGTCATAGGGGTTTGAGAGGATTGAATATAATGAATGAAAATTCCAATAAAATAATGGAGTGGAACTTACCCTTAGATATAGATGATATAGAACCATTAAACCACTCAAAATCCACCTTCTAGGGGCTTGGAAAGAGAATAGAGTCACATTGGAGGTTCCTAGGTCAAATTTTTCTGAATAAAGTGGCTTATTAAAAAATCCCCAAATAAAAAAATTAGAATATACTAAAATTACAAAACTAAAGTATGTCACATGGTTTACCAATAAGTTTTACTGAACCCTGTTGTGGTTGTTTGATCTCCACTATCCAAAAATATTTAAGTTTAATGGTTTGAAATCATAGTTTACCAATTAATGCAGTGACCATAAAATCGATGCTATACAAAACTATGGGTTCCACACACCATACAATTCATGGTTCCCAAAACTATGAGTATAATAAAGTGGTACTAGAAATTTTTTAACAAAATAATAAATTTACTTTATGATACATTGAAATAAAGGGTGAAATTTGTCACATAGATAAAATTGATAAAATGGTGTATCAGGTTGTATAATTCTACCATCATGCCAATTTATGCCACTAGAAATTCATTGACAACTGGAGTCAAAGGAAAAGGTCAAGAATAACTCGTGACAATAAAGGACCCAATAGTGAGGCCGAATTAAAAAACATGAAACCAAGAACATGGGACACGAGCAGTCGAATCCAAGGGAAAATTGATCAAAACTATTTAAATTTAATTGATCAAACAAATAATTTGAAACAAAAATAATTGATTCCACAAAAAAATACCTTGATATTTACACACCTCTGGTCTTTTTTAATTCGATATTTCTATAAAAATACACATATCAAAATCCAGAAGTTCCTTCTAAGTCCCTAATTAGACCAAGGTATAAATCAAATCCAATACATATAGATAATTTTATGTCACAAGGGCTATGAGAAACAACATGTCCCAAAAAAACATCCTAGTAGAAAACTCCCTTGAATAATGGAAACACACAGGGACAGGCCATAGGCCATCTTTCCATTTAGAATTTATCAAAAGTTATGAATTAATAGATAACCTATCTAAAGTCATGGTCATCTCAAAATAAAAAACACTCCCCCTACTCACTATATAATGAATAGAGTTCATGCCAACCATGGACAACCAAGTCAAAAACCACAAGAGAGCGTATCCTTAAGAATTAACCCAATGTCACCAAGATAAATCACTCTATAAAATAGTAGAAACACACTAAACAGAAGAATGTATCATTATGGAATGACATGGTTCTAACATTGGGTTAGGAAACTATAAAAAGGGTAACTCAAGGAAAAAAATCATGGAACACCCACTCTTGGTTATCCAAAAAGAAAACCTCAACTCATTAATTTTAACGATTTACTCGAAATCCAAAAACATATCATTGTTACCTCAAATACACCTAATGTATTACCTATTGATCTATCCATAAAACCTAAAATCATGGAATAAATCATTTATATTGATATAAATAACCACACAACAATATGGCAAGGACATTTAAAGGAATGAACATCCCAAAGAAAAATAACATTAGCTGAAATATTTGTCATCTATTTCAAAAAATTGGGGATCACTAAATATACATAACAAAGTACAAAAAAATAGAGGCTATAAAATAGATCACTCACAACACCAAAAAAAATGTTTTTATTCTATTATTGAACAAATTCCACAATCCATTTCTCTAATTAAAGATCTGTCAGATTATTATTCTTATAACATCTATTCATCTTAAAATACCTCTAAATGTTACCTGTATGTCCACACAGATGATAGGTATTTTGTGGTTTTGAATTATAGGATATAATATATCGAGACATCCCACATGGGAATAAAACAAATCAATAATTCTTTCCAATAGATAGATCACTTTTACTAACAATAAATAGCATCAAGGAACCCCTTTTCAAAGTTTCACCTTTAAAAAAAATCATCAATGAAGATGTACTTATACATCACCTCCATAAAGCTAGTCATGATAAAAATAAACACCTAGGTAAGATTTAGATAAATGACTCTAGAAAATAACTAAAAGTATTTGATTCATCATTAGCCAACTTAAGAGATAAAAGGGATAGTCTTGGGAAATGTTTAATATACTCATTCATCGAATGATCTTCCAAATAAACATTCAATAATTCCATTAAATTTCATATTTTTACCTCCTTAGGATAGAAAAACTAGACAGTTCAATCCTTAAAATATCCCTAATAAAATGACTCAAATAGTTGAGTGTATATAGTGATATTCCACGAATCCAAACCCAATTGTTTGAAAAAAATATATTCATGAACATTACCCTCATAGATTATAGGGTTTCCAATAAATCAAAGATCCCATCAATCATAGCTACCCACTACATTACCTTAATAGATCCTTTATCACCAATTAAAAATGGTGGATATGTTTTAGAAACTCCAATGCATAGTTAATGATCTAAGAAGAACATGGATATTCCACTTCCATAAGTGTTTGGGTAGAGATTAAGACTAGGAAGACAATTGAAGGATCATAAGAATAACTACCTGAGATATAACCTTATTGAATTTTTGATTAATTTATTATGGTAAAATTTTAAATAATTATCTAAAACAAAATATTTGTTAAAATAATATGATGTTCTAAAGCAAGTGATACATAATCACAAATCCCATAAAAATACATCACAAATAATTTATCATAAATCCGTTTCAAAATTACATAAGAGATACTTCTTTATATTTTTAAATCCAAAATGGTTTATAAAATACCCTTTTAAGGTTCTATTTCAAAAATAATATATTATTTTTGTCCAACAAAAAAATGTAATCTATTTCCTAATAACCAAATCCCCTTTCCTAACATAGACACCAAAATCATTCATATTTTCCTAAAGCAACTCATACTATGGATTAAAACACCATTCCAAAACAATATTAATAATAAAAATGATATTAAAATCCATTAAATTCATTCAAATAATAACATTACAATCCAGAATCCATTTAATCTACTCAAATCATGTGTTCTAGTGTTAAAAAAAAATCAAAAAATGCAACTAATTATCCCATAAATTGTTAATGAAAAAAACCAAAATACCAAAGGAAAAAATGAGTCAAAATTTTATTAAATCAAATTTAAAACCCAAATATTTTCAATTTTTCACTCATAATAGATGTCATTAATGATATTATGGTATAGAATCTTCAAATGAGGTAAAACAACAAAACATAAAAAATGTATCCATTGTACATGGGTTGGATGCATTGTTTGTGAATCCATGTACCAACCATGAAAGTTCCATTGTTAGTTGTCTAGAAAGAATTCACAATATGCACATGGATTTATAGACTATGTTCCATACCCATGTCCCCTGTCTTTACTATAGTTTAATTATGAAATGTGGGTTTTCCCAAGACTTCTCTAGGGGTCCTCCAATAACATAGATTTTTAGAAAAATATTCAAAAATATATCAAATAGAAAACTGAAATAAAAGAATAATTAAAAAATAAAACACCCAACCACCAATATAAACTCAAGGTATAGTATCCGAATGTGTTTTCCAACAACTCCACTGCACCAACCACTTGATCTCGGATAGTCATAAATCTTATCATCCATAAATCCATAAATAAAAAGAGAGTATCGAATACCATTTTGTAGGAAATTGGCTCAGGATGACCTGAAATGTTACCCTTATTGTTCCTTCACAATGCTCGAGGTGCTTTCCCAATCAACCCATGTTTGTGACATGTTCTTGGGTATCACAAATGAATTCCTAAGAATTATTTAATCCTTAAGAAAACCCAGCATAATGGATGGTTCTAATGGAGAACCCAACATGATTTTATAATTCATTGTAAAATGGATTCACAATAAAATAATAAATTCTAAAACAATAACATTCAAATAAGGTAATATAAGAAATTAATAATACCAATGCTTTTCCAAAACATTTTTCAATATTAAATTCACCATTTTTATTCAATGGTTTTTCAATACATAATGGAATAAAAACAAAAATAAAAGTGGGAGTTTGAGGATTCCAATAAACTACAGAACCAAAACCGGTCGATCCAACTTGAGAGATAAAACTTAACATCCCCATTTTGTGACTACCTGGTCACCACCATAAACATAACAACAACCACATCCCAATGGAGAGTAGTAGCAACCAACATGTAAGCCATAACCTATGAACCTATAATAATATTTAAGACTACATACCCAATAATGTGAGCATGTAGGGTATAATACAAAGGCCAATTGAATAACACAAGGATTACTATATTACATTTATAAATAAACCCTGTCCACAAGTTTTAAAGTAAAATAAAATATGCTTTAATTTATTTTATATGAAATAGAAATAACCATACAATACATTATATCATTTCATTATATACACATTTTTCTATGAAATCCCTAATAGAGGGATTACCAAGGAAATCCCATTTCAAAAATAAACCATTACCTTTTTAAATTGCTTGCATTTTGGAAAAAAGGTTAAAATGAATTTTTTATTTTAATAATAAATTTTTAATATAAACCATCACATTGTTTAAAAAGAATTAAATATAAATATTTCATAGGGGTAGCATTTAAATAAAACAACTATTACCTTTTTGAAAACATAACTCACACGCATAAACTCAACATGGGTATAATAGCGGGAAAAAATAAATTAAAAATACGTAAATATTCATTAAAAATGAAAATAATAACAAAATTAAATTCATACAATAATAATAATAATAATTAATCATAAACAACCATTGCATGGATATAGGTTTAAAAAAAGCTAAGAAACATTCATGACAATATGTGACAAAGAAGCATAACATAGAATACATAGTATAAGGAAAAACATATGTACTAATGGATCAAGTAATATATATATATATATATATAACTAAAACTGAATTTTTTTAGGTTAGTGGTCACATAACTCGTCACATGATTCACTCAAACTAGTCTGATTAGGGTGTCCCATTAGTAGGTTTGTAATATTCAACTACGGGATTATATCTAGTGTATAATCTCATATAACATAGATAATGTCCCTTTACCCACTACATAGTATCCCAAGGTTCTTCATATTATCAATAATAGAGGTGGACCATTATATGTCCAATGTTATTCAAATGATAAATTAATAGAACAAAGGTAATAAAACATAATAATCAAATACGTTCCACCTCTAGCACACCCCTGTCATTAATGATCCCAAACCTAGACTATCTAACCATGAATCACAATTCATATAGATATTAACACATGCACACAAGCACTAAAAATTATTATAATAGGGATTAACTAGGGTATAAACATCAATATATAAATCATGTCCACTAAAGGTACCAAATGGGAATATTATTTTAAAATAAATAATTATATCATTGAAAATATAATATTAATTCACTTCATCCTAAAGGCCTTACTTTTATCATAAATCCAATCTAAGGTTCTCTTTTGTTTAAATCAAAAGGAAGCTCTCGAAGAAGAGGTTATTTTTTCATCACCTCTTACAAAGTTCATTTCTTCTTCTACTTCCACATTCATTGTTTTTTCCATAATAAAATAATAACTCCATCACATTATACATAATGAGATGTTATTATAAATATGGTACATCCATTTTAATTATTCCTTAAATCCTATTAATGAAAAATTCCTCATACATGTGTATGCACGACTTACCGTCTCCACGTCGTGGAATAGTTTTTTATTCAACACTTCATTATTTGGATAGGTATAATAATGAGTATTATTGATGTAAATAATAAATATAACATATTAATGATTATTTATAAATAATAAATTATCCAATTACATACAATTTCACAATCAATAGAATGATAATGTCGCTTGTGCTTATATACGGCTAACGGTCTCCACGACGCGATGATATTCCTTTCCCCATCGTCACCATTCAAGAAAATTTTCATTTTATGATTAAAAATAATGTTTATGAACTTAATATAATTCTGGATATGAATAAAATACATCCTATACATAAAAAACATGACTTATGTAACAAAACCTATGATGGAAAATGAATCATTTAACACCTGAAACAATGATAATACTGAAATATTATTAAGAAATAAATATTAGAGGATCATATATGATATTATATTTATGAATGTGGTTCTTTTATAATTTAATAACAATTTTTTAACCATTATACATGAGTATAAAGTACCGAAATATAAGGAAAAGTACAAGGTAAGGGTTAATTTTAAAATCTCTTTATTATCAAAGGTTGTTTAGACATATGTATCTACTTGGACTTCTTTATCATCCATATCCATGTTTCATAAAAATGTATTTCAAAAATATTTTTACTATTTACTATACTATGGGTTAAAGTCATTTATTCCATTTTTTGACTCTTTATAAAATGTTTTGAAAGGAATCTTTCTGTAGATTTCCAAAAAAGGTACTTTATGAACTTTTCGAGAAATTATGGAAAGAATATTTTTTTAACTTATAGAGAGGGTGAGGATATTTTACACTCTTATAAAACCTTCAAAACTTCCATTAAAATATTATAAGAATATTTACTAAATAAATGTTTTCATTTATAATTATTTGGCTTTGAAATTATTTTAAAGTAGAAATATATATTTCTCTCAAATAGTTTTTGGATTGATTTCATCTTTATCAACATATTCTATTGGATTTTTTGTTTAATTGAACTTGATTTATTATGATTATATATTCAATATTGTATTGATAGATTTATGATATGTTTGACAAGGATGTGCTATTTTTACGTCATTCATGGTTTATGGTTAAATTATTAACATATCCTATGTTAGTTTAATAAGAATTTTTATGTTAGGATTCACCCTTTTCATATGAGGAATGCATTGGACATAGTAAGTGACGGGTGGAGCCCACTATAACCCATCGAGTAATTAGTAGGTCTAACGAGACAAACTAGTGTATTGGCACAAGTCTTTTACAATATTGTTATTTGGAGTGTTGGCACGAGGCCTTGACCATGTTGTTATGATGTCCGGCATTATGCATTCCATCATTATGAGATTATATGTTGATATTAAATGTAATTATTAGACTAGTAGAATATCTATGTGAATAATTAAATATAATTATTTGATTTATATTTTCTATATTATACAGAAGATTAGGTTTAAAAGGGTTTTGTTTTAGTCTTATAAATTTCCTTAAATGTTTATGCTTATTTATAATAGTTACAACTATATTGTTACCCTTATTGAGAATCTAAGCTCACCCCTTTCTTATGTTTTATTTTTCCTAGAATACGATGAAGTATATTATGATAGTCATATAGGGATAGGCTAAGGAATATGAGTTTGTTCAAAGGAGACACAATGTTTCTTTTTTTATTTCATAATGTAATGTAAAACTTATAAATGTATCTAGTACATCGAAGGCTAAAAAACTGATCGGTCATTCGTGACTTGATCTTTTTTGATCATGAAAATGTTGTGTAATAATTCACTGACTCTGGGTAACTGTGGTCAGGGTGTTACATTTGAAGGACAATAGTAAGAGAAATCATGAAAAGGGTTTTCTTAAAAAAAAATGTTGTACCATAAAATTAATGATATAAACCACCATAAAAATAATTTTCAAAAGGTAAAATAATCACTTTGAAATAATAAATGTAATAATAAAACATCTCAACTATAAAAATTTTAAAATAAATAAAACTAATATTGAATAAACATATAGATAATGATTAAAAATTGTATGTAATTCAAAAGGAATACTTTTCTCGCATCATTTAATAGTTTGATGTATCCCATGTTGATAAAAGGGATATGAAATTGAATTTTAAATATAATTTAATAGAAATATGACAGATAAATATAAAATTATCTATTCAAATTTCATAATAATAAAAACTAGATATCTTTTATAATAAAATATATTGACATTGAAAATGAATATCTAATGTAGAGAGTAAAGATTACCCTCTAAAATGTCATATTTTCATAGAATCTTTTGAAATGTAGATTATAAGACTAAAATGTAATTACCTTTGAAAATATGATTAAATAAAATATATGAAAATAATTTGGTATGATAAAACGAACACAAGAATAATTTAGATTAGGGAAAAAATATTATAACTGAGTAAAAGGAGATTGAGTCAATAAATCATTTTTCATTATATTCTTATTTACCGAAAGGTGCTCTACCTACATGTATAATGAACATTAGTTTATAATCAATCAATTTCAAAACCATAATTATTTTTATTTTACTTAATATCATTAATTTATATTTTCATATTACTTATTTATTAACATTTCATAGTCAAGATTAATCATTGGGTTTGAATTGTTCCATTTGTTCTATAATTCTTCTAGTATAATGATCAGGATAATTACTCTTTTATCATGTGTTAATCGCCTAATTTTATTTTATGAAACATATATGGATATGTTTTGTGGATTATTGGAGTCACATGATTATTTCACCAATTTTACAATTATAATCTGTATTGAATCTCCCATGATTCTTTCATTTGTGATTATTTGATCTACAAAAAAAGATATTTTTAATAATGATTATTTTTTTATATAATAACAATTTATAATTCTAAATAAATCATGGTTTTATAATAAATATCATATATATATATATATATATATTATAATCTTTCATACTCAACCGTGATGATAATTTTATAGCATCATTCTTGTAAGTGGTTTAACTTACCCAAAAAAGAACAAGTTACAACAAATTAATGGGTAGGAATATGCTCTTATATTATTGTAATATCACTTTTATAGAAGAATAATTAATTATATTTAATTTGATTAATGTTTTCAATAATATTAAATAATATTTTTACATGGAATATAACATAATTGATTAAGTAAAATATAATACTTACATTGAAGAGTGGAATTTTCACTTAAGGTACTTTGAAATAAAGTATTTTTAACTCTATTTGACTGGAACCTCTTAAACATGTCAGAGTCTTGTTATGTATGTAATTTCGAATGATATTTTGGGAGAAATAGAATTATCATTATCATCTTGAATGGGTGTTGGAATTCCCCTTTATAGATGAGTTTGATATGAATTCTAATAAATACTCACTCCTTAGAGTGTAAGGATTCAAATATGGAAAAAAATTAAATCAAATGAATAAAGAATGGGAATAAGTTATTAATTACCTCATACATGAATTTTAGTGATAACTGTTATAGATATTTTATCACAATACTATTTATTTTAACTATTTTCTATATTTTAACCTTTTACCATCGCAAATCAATTTTTATATCGGTAAATTATTTTTTTGATAAATAAAAATTAACCAACCTATCAAATTTTGATATCTTAATTAAGAATAAGAAAATAATTTAATTAAATTTAAAACCATAAAAAAATAAATTTAAAATAAAAAATTAACACAGATAGAAGTAATATTTTTTAAAAAAATATTTTATTCTTAGTTCATATTAATTATTGTCCATTCTATGAATTTCAATTCATTTATATATATATAAATAATAACTTTCATTAATTTTATTCATTATATTTAAAAAACAATATATAAAATATACAAAAATAAACATAAAAATACTATTAATAATATATTTTCTAAAAACTATTATTTATCACATTAATAATTACATATTTTTGATATTCAAACATATATATAAAAACCCATAAATATCTTCACATAAGTTACAAGGGTGAGATAATAAATAGTGGTAATCATAGGTTGGGATTCAACTTGCAATGATATCATAGTTATTTCTACGAATGTAAACTTCTATCACAAATGATTTTACTCAAGCCATACCTATCGAAATTTGTCTCAATATTTTTTAATAGAAAAACATTTTAATATAACCTCCTTTCCAATATAAAAATAGGCTCATATAGAATAATTATACTACTTAATGTCACAGTTTCTCCATTTCCCAATAAATTTAACAATATTATTACTTATATTTATACTCACCATATCAAAATTTATATTTCAACAGATACAAATGTTCAACATTCATATAATAATAAAATTATCCTTTTACATTATAATATATTATCTTACATGATTCTGTAAAATCATTTAACCTATTTGTTCTCTAAAAATAGATTTCATATTTGTTATATTTTTCATTCGTTCAATAATTATAATTGGTGGTAAAATTTTCATGAGAGACCATGGGGATGAATATTTCAGGATTTTATCCTTTTTTATTTACAATTGTATATATTACTATTATAATTTTCATAATTATTATTTATATATTTCTTGAAATCTATTTACTGATTACATGGTGTTGTAATATTATATCATAAAAAAATAAGAAATCTTTTTATTTCACCTCAATATTTCCAATAAGATGAGTTATTAAAAATATGGAAGTTAAAGAAGAAAAATTCATACAAAAAATATTGGGTGTCACAAGGAAAGTATATAAATTATAATTATTTTAAAAAGAAGTAGTATGAAAAAGTTCTTTGATAGTATCTCATATAAAATATTATCTATTTCCATTTTTTTCAATAAGGATAATCAATGAAATCATCATGAATCATTCTATTAATAAAAATAAAATTCTTTATAACCTCAATATATTTCATCAATAACCTATTTTTCGGTCAATTAAATCATTATACTCTATTTATTGTAACTAAAATTACCTATTATAAGTGTATAGGTTGTTATAAAACATCAGTTGGGGGATTCCCCGTGTAATTTCCTAAAAGATAGTATAATTAATTATCAAAATTCTAGTGTACTTAAAATAATCATGTAAAATATGTTGGGATATAAGTTGGTTGGTATAAAAAAATGGAACCAATAAATTGATGGTGAAAAATAAATATGATAATATGAAAAATGATGTTGAGTTAAGAAAATTAAATAAAAAATAGTTAGAATGTTATGTTAAATTTCATTATTTCTGAATATCTTCTAATAAAACCATAGACTCTTCAATTGAACACAAATAAATCATTCTAGAGATATATTGATACACTATTTATCTCCATGAACCAAAATTATGTCCTTGTAAAGTTTCATGTGCTGACTATACTAAGGGAATTTTGTTAATAGTTTCTGATTTAATAGTTCCATATCCTACTAAGAGACAACTGTAATTCAGAGAAATTAGTATTTCCACTATTGAATGGCTTGGACGTCCACTTATATTCCATCACAAAAATCTCTCTAATATTACCCTAGGTGATCATGATACTAAATAAATAAAAATAGGGGACTAATATTGAAGTGGATTGCTTCATTCTAGAATTGAAAATATTCCACAAATAAATTCATTTGTATCTCAACATAGAATTATACAAAAATTCCCTTTATTATAACATTAAAATAATATAAGAGAGTATTTATGATTATATATAATGATTTTCATGTTTTCCACCTTGAGTTAATCTCCTCTCTAATGGATTTCTAGAATTTATAAAGTCTCGATCTATTTATTCCATCTCACTTTTGAGCATATTTTACATTTTCACGATCAATCCATATAGGTATAATGTGATGGGATAATTCCATGTGTACTTCCCAAATTAAACTTATAACGTAATCTTATATCTCATTTACCCCATCATTATTTGAGTTTTATATTCCACACACTATCTATTTTCATGGAAAACAATCACAAACACTATTTTTTTAATAAATTACATGTGTAGTATGATTATTAATTTTTTAATCCTCATCTGAAACTAATAAGTCTAAAATAATATTAATCCCTTGAGGTTAATTGTTATAGTTTGTGAATTAAAGTAGGGATGGTCATATGGATCTCAGATTTTCCTTAACATTTTTTTATGGATTTTTACTTTTCACACAATCATAACATATACAAAGACATATTTGGAAACTTTTTGGGGTTACCTAATAATAGTTTTATTCTACTGTATATTAACTATAAATTTTTTGTTTAATTTTAGTCCATATAGTATTACATCCTTCCAGAAATGCATTCACTAAACATTAAGTTCAAAATTATAATGTATATATATTATAGTATAATCAATGAAAAAAATTATTTTCAAATTCATAGTAACTGACCAACCCACAAAAATTTGACATGCCACTTGAGATGGCTCGATATTAGGCCTGATGTGTATTCCCAACCCCTACAGGCTAGAAACAAACACCTTCCTATAAACATAAAAAATAATTAGATTGGTTTTACCCTGAATTATAACAAAAAAATACTCATGTATAGAAATAAAGTATAATAAATCATCATACAATTTGTAAGAACAATAACACAACTGTGATACATGTAATGTTAAGTCAATATTGCTAAAACTGAAAAAAATGATAATATCATGACCATGTATCAAATTGACTATCTTTCACCACCATCCCAACTAACTCTAAAGATGAAAACAACCAAGACAAGCCACCATGGAACATGAAACCCTTCCCATTAACTATATCATGAAAATTAAATACTGCAAATTCTAAAATTAAAAAGTGGTGTGTGAGCACTAAAACTCAATTTGATAACAAAACGAATCTATATATTGACTAACTTCATACAATGGTTTGTACTAGATTTTTAAACAAAAAATGTTTATAATCAAATTTAAAATGAAAAATATTGTCTAAAAAATATATTGGTTTCTTTATAATTATTTTATATTTGCATAAACCATGAATATTATTAGTACAAGATGTATTGAATTTATCCATAGGATAACTGAAACATAAGCATGTTAGTAGTCGAACATGAATCGTTTCCATCATTTATAAAACCATGTACAAGTTGGGCTCTATCCATGTGAATACATACTAAGAAATTTAAAGGCACACTAAGAATGGAATAATTTGAATCCTATAGATTATAAGAGAATGAGTTATAGAACAAAAAATGTATACTTTGAATAAATCTATAATAAAATATTTTAATGTAAATAGAAGCATTTTTTACAGAATTTTCATTTTTTTGAATACTATAATATAATAATTCCCTATATTATTTATCTCATTTATAAGGATATAATAGTTATCTTCTGTGATGGGAACATTGAAATTTTATAATCATATTCATAAATATAATTAAATAGTTGGATAACATTCAATGATGGGTCACATAGAATGTTTATTTTTAGATGTGAGTGCTCATAAGAAGATGATAATTATTCTCAAAAAGTTTGCACATTGTAATATTTATGATGGGATATTATGAAAATAGAAATTCATGTTGGAATTATTCTTTTTTTTCGTGTCATTAGATATTCATATTACCAAGCATGTATATTGGTCCTTAATCTTTATGATTATTGTTAATTTATTTTAAAACTCTTAAAATTTGATGTATTTCATAAACCATAATGATATATTTCATGGTGAAGTTTGATACAGTGGATAAATCATAACTGATGTGTTATTAGTTTATAATTCTGTGTAGGATTATTTCCTTATATATTTGTGGATGTTGATATCTTTTACCTTTGATTGAAGTTAAGTGATCACATTAAATACCATGGCCATTGTGTAATGATAAGTTTATTTTAGATATTCAAAGAAAGATGTATCAAGAATATTGGTTGATGGAATGTGTGTGAAACGTGCTTGATGAGATATTTTGAAAATGGGATTATATTTCATTGTAATATTTCTTGTGTGGTTTTAATGTCGTGACGTTAACATTATTCTCTTGACTTAACTGACCCATTATTAGACAAAAAACTTAGAATTTTGGAAAACCTTCCGAATTCAAATGAGAAAGATTCCTAGAGGGTTATACAGTATGTTTTTTCTTTGAAAAAATTAACTTATATTTTAATTTAATTATTACAATAAATATTATTTTGAATATAGAGGAATAAATGTATTCATGTTTTATAGATTGCAAATATTTAATTAATATTTATTCAGGAGATTGTAAATAAAAAAACAATTTTATTTAATGAATGTTTATTAAATATTCATTTTCCAAAATTTTAATATAATATTTATTAATTACTAAATATTAAATTATATATTTTTCAAGATTTTTAATAAATTTCAAGGAGGATACACAGATTAATATCATGTCCAGTGATAAATTTTATTTTTCAAGATGGTAAAATAATATTTATCATTAGGAAAACATGAGCATGCCATTAAAATAATAGTATTATTTATTGTTTTATGTAATGGGATCAGATAAGGATTATTATATTATATATGGTATATTGTGTAATTAAATATTATTTGAACATAAACAATAGCTCTATAAATAAATGGTGAAGTATGTTGTATAAGGTTAATCTAGAATTGACAATAATTTTGCACAATGAACTTATCTCTATATACTTCCTTTCTATCTTCCTCCTAATAACAATAAAAACAAGGTAGAAATTTCAATAACAAACAATGAGTGATCAATACAAACAACAAAAGATTATTGATTCACCATTCTAGCATGTGAAAATTCATAGGTGTCATTCCTTGATCAAAGTTACACATGAAGATTACAACTATAGGGGCTCTACTTTTGGTCCTCCTTATGTAGAGAAGGTAATCTGAAAAAGAGTTCATGGAAGACTAGTAATGCCATAGAATATGTAAATGATCTATCAAATCTTATAAAAAATATTATTCTCTAACCACCTACTTCTATTATTTCCAGAACCTTCATGTTGTGTAAGATCGGTCACATTTATGTTTATAATAATTTATTTTATTATTAATCTATATGGACCATAGTATTTAGTTCTTTCATTTACATGTTATCTGTTATTTAATTTTATTTTTGATTAACAAGATTTAAACATTTTAATTTTCTTGATTTATATTTACTAAATTACTAATAATAGATGATTAACAATTTATGATTCAATCAGGATTTTCCATAAATTTTGGTTGGTAGATTGTGTTACAAGCCATATATTTGGATTAAACATTTTTTTCCTAAGTTAATTGCACTTGTGGGTGTCATGGGATAAACTAAATGACAATAAATTATTACATTTTATTAAATTTGTTCACGCTAAGTGTAGAGAGTGGAAACCTGACACATGGTTTGTTATATTACATGGTGGGTAGCTATAACACACATCATGTGAACTAAATGATTTATCAATGGATTTTGGGCTAAATATGTGTTAAAATTCAAGGTTTCTAACCACATGTGACAAAAAAAATAGATAATCAATGGGATACACAATGTGTTTCTAGTGGGAACATCATTTAACTCATTAACTCCTATGTCTGGGGGAACAGTCCAAGTCAATCTGCCGGTCAAACAGATACATAGAATTAGAATTACATGACCTGAAACTCATTCGTGAACACTATATAGTTTGATAGAGATACAACTTGAAGAACTTGGTGCTTTATCCACGACACACAGAAAGTGGATTACATGATGTGTAGCTATTTAATACATTTTGTGTAATCCAGTTGATGTATACATTGAAGCCTCGTTCGTTTATCCTAGGTTCCCAAAAATCATGGAACATAGTGTGTAACTCATTAGTAAAAATATTTTATTATCCCAATAATAATATAATAATATAATAATATTAAAATTAAAATAATTAATTTATACATTAAAACCTAATTACATTATTGGCACTAGATTTTCTTGACTCTTTAATAAAGGTGTTAAAGATTTAATAATTAGAAAAATAATTTATATAATTTCTATGAAATTATTGGTGATGTCATTTTATTTTCCTTGAATACTTTTATGGTGGTAATCTCTAAGAAACATGAGATGGTTATTAAGATAATGGGAATTAATTAACTAATTAAGTAACACATGTGTATTTATCATAATGATAAAGCATGAATTGACATGAATTACAACAACTGTATTTTTCTATATTTGATGCATGTGTATGACTGGTAATGATATTTTAATATATTTATGTGTTAGTAGGTTTTATTTAATTTAATTTTATTACATGGTTTTGTAATAATTTAGTATTAAATTAAATAGGATGGAATGTGTTTTATACTTTCCTATTTTATTATATAGGATTTACATTTCCAATTATGTTTATGTAATTCCCATAAACCGATTTTTTTTTGTTCTCCTTACCTACTAGTTAGTTGTAAACTTATGTAATAATGGGAGTATCCCAAGGTACATAGAGAGATTTCAAGATATAACTATCATCAAACGAACTCAATTGATACAAAGGTGAAAGTGATGAATTGTTTCATCTTGTGCCAATAATAGAATATTCTATTTTCCCCAAGGGTTATAGGTTGATTAATTGTTTTCTCAATAAATCAATCAAATATATAATCTCATTATTGGGTAAATTTTTTATTTTGATCATATAAATGATTTATTTTATTGATTTAAGATCAAGATCACATAAATAAATGGATTAATTTTCTATGATAAAATTTAACTAAATGGATTATGGATAAATATTTTATCAAAATATGTTTAATCACTTAAGTAGAATCTAGCTATTATTAACAATAAATTTAAATGATAAAACAGAAAAACAATTTGTGTATAATAAAACAAAATCCCAATAACTATTCATCATTACAAGAAAATAGCCTTATAGCCACAGTCTTGTATCTATAATAAGCAAGGCCATAGCCAAAGGGTATCTTACTACCATGGTTAATATGGGACTAGAGAAATAGGCCTTCACGAATTGACCTATAGCCATAGTTCATGTCAACCATGGCTCTAGGGCCAACTACATCCTCTATCAAGCACATCCACGATAATAGGAAATGGTAGGTAACATCATAGTTAGGTGTGAATTTCATAGTAATAGCATAGGTAAGGGCTACTACTGTGGTTCACATAGAATATGGTCATAGTCCAGCATATTTCCTTCATTGACATGGATTTTTTCCATGGCCTAACCTATGTACACGTTTCAAGTGGACTGTGACCGGGTGTGCTAAATAAATAGGCATGAACCAAGTGGACCATCACCATAGAGCTCATATATTTCAATAGTCTGCATAGACCGTGGTGATGGTTCAGACTAAGGCCATAATCGAAATTGGTCATAGGTACTTGAATCACCATGTTTTTTGTTATTTAAAATTTATAATCATTATATATATATATATTCAAATTTTACATCATATGTTTGTAGTAAAATATTTCCATTAAAATAGGGGAGGTTAAGAGATCAAAATATATTGTATAGTAATATTTTTAGAATTTATATTCCAATGGTCTAAATTATGAACATAGCCTATGGTCGTAGTCCATATAGACCATGGTCCATATGGTCACTGGTGTATATAGTGAGCTACATCTGTGATTGGGATCATCGACCTAGGTTGTTCCCTATAGAAATAATCGGGATTGTTCTCATATCCCATGGGGTATGATAATATAAATAAGGCCCATTATCCAAATAAACCATGGTCATATGCTATGAACACATTCTAAAGGCCTATTTCCATGGTTTTATCCCATCGAAGTATGCCCATTTTCTAGTAGTTCTTGAAGCTCGCTTTCTTAGCCTAAGATGGTGATGAGTCTAACGCTGAAATAACAAAATTCATACAATGGAAGTACAGGTGACAAACAAATATACTCTAGTTGCACTTATTTTTATATTCCTAGGTATTTAATGTAGTGTTTTGGAGGATCTTTTATAAATCTCAAATCTATGTATTCAATTTATCATGTATTGTAACTTCATTAACAATATCTCTTTCCCATGATTTAATTTTTTTTCTTTTTGAGTTCATTATTAGAATATTATATATCTATTTAAGATTCTATACTTTTTCACCGTAGTGACCTCCTATTACATAAGAAACTAATGAATGTCCTATTGATTTCGATCTTTCCTTAAGAAATTGTATCAATAGTGAATATGGGAATTGACGATGGGGGAAATATTGATAATATTCCATGAACCATTCTCAAGATTAATGAAATGGTATTTATTAATTTTTCATAAAAGTAAAAACAATGGTTCTTAGATATATTTTTCATTATATTATGTAAAAGGTCCATATGTATGTATTGTATATGTTCTACCATGTGGTGAATGTGTTCTACTCTTATTGAAATATATAGTTTCTTTTCATTATCATCATGCAGTAAGGGACACATCTCAATCCTTAATTCATCTTAAATTTCTCAATTTAGTGAGAACTATTTGATGGTGGTTAGGAAATCCTTTCTGAAAACCAATGCATCCTCATAGCAAACCCCATGTAAGGTTATTATGTATTGAAGTTTATAATCCTTTATTATATAATTTATTTCATTTGGTATAATCACATTGTAGGATTGGTTTTTATAGACTCTTGTAGCTTTGAGGTCCCTTTGTCTTAATAACCTTTGTTCTTTTTTCACTCTTATGTCTAGAAATGATATCGCTTCCCTTTCATTTGGTACTATAATGGGATCAACTCCTATAATTTATTAAATTATTTTTACTATGATTTTTGTGATAATTTCTTTAAATATAGAGTAAAATATATAAAATTGTTTTTATAATGGAATCTCTTTGTACGAATAAATCTACAAACCAAGTAATTGAATCAAAAAGTATATTGTAATGAATAATTACTGAATTTATATAAGTATATTGAATAATAAACCATTTCTTCTATATGGAATGTAAACATGAAACGTGAATAAAAATTATTCTTATCCCTATAAATGGTTCCCAACATGATTGAGTTTGAAAATTTTTATTGAAACTACACCACCCTCATGAATGTGCATAGGGTATTTTTGCACATTATTTGGGATATAACCTAGGTTATTTACTTTGGGATAGACTTGGTGCTTCTAAAAATTCTAGTTTAATTCTGGTAAGAATATAAAATATGTTGGAATATGTGTTTTCTGTTACCATTAATTGTAATAGAATCAATTAACCCTAATATAAAAATGAATATGAGCACATGAGAAATAATTTGGATTACAGAAATAAATTGAGAAGTAGTGGGGTGTTGGGTTCATATTTATTGTTTCATACTCTGTACTATTAAATTAATCAACTATTCACTATCCCAACACTAAATCATATAATTAATCTATTTATACTATCCATCTATATATGATAATCACTATTGCCTATAAGGTTTTTTGTTCTAGATATGGAAAAGTAATTAAATTAACTATCTATGATTAAACATTTCTATAGCCTCTTAAGAGACATTAATTCTTCAATGAACTAAGTTTTTTCCCTATTGCACAGGTTGTGTTTGTTGCAGAAATGCATGGAGCAATAAACAATAGATGATTTTATAAAAAAGAGTAAAAGGGAAAAAACAATAAGAAGATCGTTAAGAATAAAGATTTACATAGTAAAATAAATTATACCTACCACCACGGAGAGGATAAAAGTTCACTAGTTTAAGAGTAGAATTATTGGTTGAAAATAAGACGTTCATAGAAACAAAAACTCTAACTCCAAATTTCTCATAATGCAACATGGTTCAATAGTAACCCATGTTTCTATATCACCACAAAATATACAGTAAGCACGTCATTCAATAGAAATCAGTGGATGTAAGTCTATGATGCTACAGTGGTCTATTGATGTCACTAGCCACATGCTGTTATAGATCTTTGTTGAATTTTAAACTAAAATAATTCCATGTGAGTGTTGATAGTTAGAAAAATATATGATGAGGCTAAATAGCTATATTTTTTTCCTTCTGTCCAGTATGGGTCACTATTAGTAGGCCCAACATCAACCAAAGGATCGGGGTATACTATTCCAAGAAACCTCCAACTTGGATCATAATCATGAAAACTAAAAATACTTCCATGGTACCATGTTGGATAACATAGTTGATCTGAGACCCTAATGGTTATGATCATTATGGAGTATTTAAACTTTCAATCAAGTTAGTGATTATGTTGATGATCACAATGACCCTGGTGGTGGAGATAACTATGGAGTAATTAAACTTTCAATCAAGTTAGTGATTGATGGGATTTTTTTATTTTGAAATTTTAATGATGTAGATAGGGATAAAAAGGAGAAGATATTTTGAAAAAAAAGAAAGATATTCAATATAATATTTAAAAAATATATTTTTATTCTTATAATTGAGAGGGGTGGAAGTGTCTTATTAAACGATAACACCGGTGTGACTTTAGAGGTGCAAAGAGTTTTTGATGAAGTAGTTTTCAAGGGAGAACCAAAAAGGGGTTCCACCTTTATGGTAGATCAATTGTTAAGTACGGTGTGTCAATAATGTAGACCAATGTGATGTTAATAGAGAATGGCGATGAAGATGGTGTGTCGATGATGGTGAATGAAGCGTTTGCAATGGGGATAAAATATATGATGATTGGGCCATATATCGAAAGAGATTGTGACAAGGTTCATATAATGAAATTATATATTCATGGGTGTGGAAAAAATGACTTCGAGTGTGGAAAAAAATAATCTAGGCATAGTGATAGAAATCCTTGGGTGTGCTATAAACTTCCATCAAGTGATGTGTAAAATTCCTTTGGGTGGAAAAATCCTTCTGGTGAATTATCTTGTGTTTTTCAATTGCTTCTTCTATGACACTGAGCTCCGACCCAATAGTCAGGGACATATATTCTAGTCAAGTGTCATAGGTTTGGGGTGTCGAGCACAGTGGTAGTAAGGCGTTATAGGTGGAGGGGTTCCAAATTTTTTCTACAATTAAAGAGAGTGTTGGGGTTACATTGGTAATGGTGGGTATAGAAATAATTGGGGGAGTGGGGGCTGATGGTCGATTGAGTCAGTACCAAAGAACCATGTGGAATGATCTATGGTGATGGAATTTATTTTAGAAGATTTTAAAAGACACATAGAAGTTGATACATAGTAATAAACTATTCCCCAGTGTGTTTGAAAAAGAATATGAATTTCATATTTATGTGACTTCCTATCTAGAGATCTCATGAAACATATACCTATAAATGGAGAGAGCATATAGAAA
Organism: Viscum album; assembly: GCA_963277665.1. Classification (NCBI taxonomy): domain Eukaryota; kingdom Viridiplantae; phylum Streptophyta; class Magnoliopsida; order Santalales; family Viscaceae; genus Viscum; species Viscum album. The sequence continues at coordinate 35,911,326 of OY728163.1, forward strand.
TATTTATGGATCAAAGATTTTCTTAATATATTAACTATTATGTGAAGTTAAAATCTGTAGGATAAATTCTTTCAATTGATATGGGGTTTATAGTGTATCAAAAACCATGAATTCACTGAATAAAATATAGTTTTATTTTTATATAATAATTTGATTAAAGTGTGCTCTGAAAAATTCAATTTAAAGGTGGGATTAATATTTAATTTGATAAATCTTTATTTGTTTATCGATTGAGTTATTATGTTGATGATTATTTTTTTTGATATTAATGCTCCATTTAATTTATCAATAAGTAGATGGTCATAGAGGATGGGTGATATAACAATTGTGGAAGCAGATACTGTTAATTTAGAATAAAGAACATGATTATCCATGGAATGACATTCCCAAGGAAGTTATTTAAGTACATAGATCAATAGAAAATATATCATGATTTCTCAGAGTGAATATTACTTACAACCACTTGGAGAAACACTTTATCATTGATAAATCACAAAATAAATTCATAGTAATTTAATAATTTTTGTTTAATATATTTAGCATAATAAATTGATAGGTTTTGATATTATAATTGAATTCATGTTTCTCTCACTTTTGAAAGTCCCCTAAATAATGTAAAGTCCAATGATCTTGGTTGTTGGGTCTCTTATCTCAATATTTTATTCCTAAATGTTTTTCCTACTTATCCTATGATTTGAAAGAACTCTTTTTCATTACTACAATTTCAATTAAAAATAATTAATTTATGATTTCGACATGAACACTTATCTCTATTGAATTAACTTCATTTCAATTGATTTATTAGTACTACAATTTATCGCATTTTCATGGAACCAAACAATGGGTTCTTCCCATTTTATTTTTCTTGAGTCATTACCTATGTATTAAATATATAGAATGATATCATCATGTCACATTCTTCTATCTTTTGGTTCTTATTGAGATTACTCCATCTCTCATGTCTCTACTACAACTATATTTATTTCAATTTCACAACCTATAATAGTTTTTTAGAATTATATCAAGCATGTTGATATTTAGAAATAAAATTTCATCAAAAAATAAAATAACATATTCCTACAGTGAAATATATGTAATGATGCATCATAGTTCATTTTTAATGATCCAAATATAGCATGAATATAATTTTAAACATATTATAACTTGTTAAAAACTATTTATATAATTTAATAATTATAATCGAAGAATCAAAACATCATTTGAATTATTTATTCCATTAAAATTATTACAAAAAATTCATAATATCATGTATATAAAATATTATATATGTAATATTAGCTTCCCAAACCAAAACTACTATAATAAATTCTTTTGTAATTTATGTACAAAACAGTGTCTTGCACCTTGCACATTGTTTTGATAATAAATCTATGTTAATTTATGTCCAATGATATTAGATATTATCTATCATGAGTGATGTTAAGTAAATATCATATATTGTGAAAGAATTAAATAATATACGATTAAAATCATTCCATTGTATGCAATATATAACACATAAATTGATGTGACCATGTCTCAACCCGTTAGAACTAATTCAACCATATCATATATAGGCGAGTTATGTAAAAACAACTCAATAATTACTTTTATTAAATAGAATTTGAAGCATGTGGGGAATAGATTAAGATATTTCACTTATCAAAGAAATATTATTTGGATTAATGGTCCAAAAATGTCCTCTTATTATTTGATCATATAAATATACATAGTCATTTAACAGTAAAATACCACTAAATCTATGATAAAAGATTGAGGATTATCCCCTTGAGTTTCATAATGGTTCCCCCCATTAGAATTTCAGAAAATAAATACAGGAAATTATCAAAGCAGTCCAATTTTTTTGTATTTTTGAAAAAATCACATTGAGGCTAATTGAGAACCAAAAAATCATACCACACCAAAGTAGAGCCATAAGCAGGCCAGGGGAGGAACCATGTACAAGAACAGACACATCGTACGGTATGCCAGATAACTTGAAGCACCAGATGAAATTTGTTGACACGCCAGCCAGAACACGAGGTCCGCAACCACACCACCATTACAATGGTAACCAACACCACCCAAATTGTCTGGGGATCCATCAAACCAGACCATATATAGTCTTGGGTGAGGGAGTGGGGAGAAATAGTAGAGAAAACCATAGAATGGTGGATTTGATTCTAAGAGACCACAAACTGACAATACATGTCATTGTGCATCCTCATATGATAGGATGAACATCTCCACAGAACCTACACCCAAACCCAAACAATGCACATGTGGGGAACAAGAAGATCACCTCACACAGAGGACCAAACACGAACAACACAGACAAGCCCGGGGAAACATGGGAAGAACAGGTAAGGGAGCAGAAAATAATTATTGAGGACGCCCAATGCAACCTTGTACTGACACGGGAAGAAGACAAACAAATTGCCTCTATTGGGGCAGTGGATCATCGTGGTGATCAAAACGAACACAAACATGAAATAAAATGGATCAACACAAGAGTTTTAACATGGTTCGGCAAAGATGCCTACGTCCACAGGAGAAGAGGGGGTCATTCTGATTATTTCACTATCTGGATGAAATGTCGGAGGATTAAAACCACATGAAATTCATGGAATTTTGATCCCATTTTAAAGAAGAAAGAAACAAATATGTCAAGTGTTTGTTTTCCAACCCTTGAAAACTTCGACCTCCGGCTGCTGCACGTCTGCTGTGTCGCCTGCCAACCGTGAAAGATGCCCACCAAAGGAGACCCTTCATGCCAACATTAAAAACTTTTCATTGAATCATCCCTTGATTGGGAGTGGCCCCCACAAATCTCCCCCTCATGACCAATTTGGGGTAGAATCTAGAACCGCATTCTCCTTGCAGGCATCCATCTTCTCTTTTGGTAGAACCATCTTTATCATGTCCACCCCATTATAATTGGTGTGGATTTTTTCAATGTTCCACAATCTTTCTTCCAGCACATTTCTAATCCAATGATATCGCATGTCGATGTGTTTGGACCTGGAATGAAATATTGGGTTCTTGTTGAGATGAATAGTGCTCTGACTATCGCAATAGAGAATATAATTTTCCTGACTTTGTCCCACCTCCTATAAAAACTTCTTCATCCACAACATCACCTTGTAGCCCTCAGTGTGTGCAATATATTCTGCTTCTGTGGTGGATAAGGAAACACACTTCTGAAGTCTTGATTTCCATGAGACTGCTCCCCGGCAAATGATATCATGTATCCGGATAAGGATTTCCTTGAGTCCACCTCTACAGACATATCTGCATCTTTGTATCCTTACAAACTAGTTTTATCACTTCCAAAACAAAAACAATGACTAGATGTACCTCGGAGATAACTCAATATCCATGTGACTGCTAACCAGTGCTCCTTTCCTAGATCTGATAAGAACCTGCTCACAATGCTAGTAGCGTGAGCAATATCTGGTCTGGTGCACACCATGGAATACATAAGACTACCAACTGTAGACTGATAACAAACATTTTCCATATCTTCTTTCTCCTCTTCCGTTGATGAAGTCTGATTTGTCGTGAGTCTGAAATGACTCGCAAGTGGAGTTCTAACTGGTTTCGCCTTGCGCATGTTGAATCTTTCAAGAACCTTTAATATGTACCGCTCTTGAGATAGCCATATCTTGTGATTCCTCCTGTCATGGGAAATCATCATACCAAGAATGTGAGTAGCATCTCCCAAGTCCTTCATTTCAAAAGACGTGTTCAACTCCTTCTTCAACCTGTCATTCTTGGTGATATCTCTGCCAATAATCAGCATATCATCAATATAAAGCAATATGATAATAAAATCACCATCTGAAATTTTTTTGATGAAAACACAGTGATCAGCTGTAGTCCTCTTGTACTCATTTTTCTCCATGAATGAGTCGAATTTTTTGTACCACTGCCTCAGTGCCTGTTTCAGACCATATAAACTTTTCTTAAGCTTACAAACCAGGTTTTCATTCCCTTTCATCTAAAATCCCTCTGGCCCTCCATGTATATCTTCTCATCGAGATAACTGTGTAAGAACATTGTCTTTACATCCAGTTTCTGAAACTCCAGGTTCAAACTAGCCGCCAATCCAAGAATAACTCAGATAGAAGACATTTTAACCACATGAGAAAACTTTTCATCAATGTCAACACCTGTTTTCTGGCCGAATCCCTTCACAACCATTCTGGCTTTGTACCACGGCTATGATCTACCATATTCTCATTTGACTCTGTACACCCACTAGTTCTTGTGTTCCTTATTTCCCTGTGGTAACTCTACCAAATCAAATGTATGGTTATTTTACAAGGATCTTATCTCCACTTGCGTGTCCTTTTTCCATTCCATCATCTGCTGAATCTTGATCACATCATCATAACTCTTCGGTTCTCCCCCATCTGTGAGCATCACATACTCATGGTGTGAGTATATATGACTCGGTTGTCGTTCTCTGGTGGATCTCCTCAACTGCGCTTCTGGGGGAATATGTTCTAGAATATCATATAATAAAGGCATATCAGCAGATGGAGACATATTACCTGGTATAGATTTATCGTCAGTGTCGTGTATCTCTCTCACACTAGCTGGTACTGATGGTGATGATACTGGATCCAGATTGACTGGAATTTCCTCAGACTGTGATTTATCTGCATTTGTTGGCTTCTCAAAATCATCAATCGTCTGATCCTTAAGAAACACAACATCTTGACTTCTGATGATCCTCTTGCAAATAGGATCCCAGAGTTGGTATCCAAAATCTTCATGAACATATCCAAAAAAGATACAGTTCTTCCCCTTCCATCAAGCTTTTCCTTCCCATCTTTTGGGATGTGAGCAAATGCCTTGCAGCCAAATACTCTCAAGTGTTTATATGAAACATCTTTAACTATCCATACAATCTCTATAATGTCATAGTTAAGTGGAACTGATGGATAAAGGTTGATAAGATCAACTGCAGACATCATTTCCTCCTCCCAAAAGGTGTTTGGAAGCTTTGTATTTGAGAGCATACATCTGACTCTCTTGCAAATTGTTCTATTCGTCCTCTCAGCAAGACCGTTATGCTGAGGAGTCTTTGGTACTATTGTTTCTAGACTAATGCCAAAACTCTTGTAGTAATCTTCAATAGGACCATGATATTCTCCTCCATTGTCTGGTCGCACACACTTTAACTGTCTTCATGTTTCTCTTTCCACCTTTACATGAAAATTCTTGAAAACAACATGAACTTGATCTTTATTTTTCAACACAAAGGCCCAAACATTTATAGAATGATCATCTATGAAGGTCACAATATATATAGCAGCTCCCATTGTCTTATTAATCATCATGCAAACATCAGTGTGAATCAAATCTAAAACATTTTCTTTTCTGGATGGTATATAACCATGAAATGATACCTTGTGTTGTTTTCCCATGATGAAATCAACACAAGTATCCAAATGTGTACCTATTATTCCAAGAAAGATAACCTTCTTGGAGAGAATTCTGATTCCCCTCTCACTTAAATGACCAAGCCTCATGTGCCAAACTTCTACAGGAATGTCTTTTCTGGTTGCATTGACTTCTCCTCTACACGGTCTGGTATCTGTGAGATAAAGAGATCTATATTTCTTTCCTTTAGCAATTAGCAGGTTACCTTTTTTAAGCTTCAATATACCATCACCGAAGGAACTGACATATCCATTGTCATCAAGCATCCCAGTGGATATCAGATTGAGGCGAATGTCAAGAACGTGACTCTCATCCTTCAACAATAACCTGTATCCAACATTAGTTTCCAGAAAAATATTACCAATACCAATAATTCTAGATGCACCATCATTTTCCATCTTCACATTTCCAAAACTCCCTCTAGTGTAAGATGAGAAGAAATCTCTTCTGGAGGTGACATGATAGGAGGATCCGAAATCGATAACCCTTGCCGAGCCTTGACTGGCAAGACTAACCTTATTGTCTACTAGAATAATAACAATATCTTCATTAACAACAGCAGCATCGTTATATTGGGTCTTACTATCATGATTCCTCTGCTCTGCCTTCAACTTTCTATACTCCCGGATGAAGTGTCTGGGCTTGCCACAGTGATGGAACAACATGCCATATCTCGATCAAGATTTCAATTTCTTCATCCTTTGCAGACTTTGGTCACATGGTTCTATTCCTCTATTTCTTCCCTTCCATTTCATCTTCCCTTGTCTTTCAGTGACAAGATCCTATGATTCTGGTGTATTCCCCTTATCTTTCCTTCGAGATTCTTCAATCAATATTCTGTCCTTCACCATATCCACGGTGAGTGATCCATCTGGAGAAGAATTGCTAACCGACACAACTAGTGTGTCCCAAATCTTCTATAAAGAACTCAACATCAACAGTGCCTGCAATTCATCATAAATACTCATTTTCATAGAATTCAATTGATCGACGGTACCTTGTATGTTGATCATGTGCTCTGATACGTTGGTCCCGTCTTTGTATTTTATGATTAAAAGACAACATATCAAGTTTTCTTTGTTCTTCGCGGTTGTCCTCGCATACATCTTTTCCAATTTTTTCCAAATAACAGAAGCATCATGTTCATTAAAAAAATTTAGTAAGATACTCTTGTCGATCCACTGTCTGATTTGGGAAGCCCACATCCTATTGAGTATGACCCACTCTGCAACAACGGGTGGGGTACCAGTTGTCATCTTCTCACCGTGTTTACCGCTTGTTGAAGACTCCTCCACTTGTGCTGCAACGGGCTTAGTGGTTTCCACAATAGGCTTCTACAAATATTTAATATACAAAAGATTCTCCATTTTCGTTTTCCAGATGGCATAATTAAACGTAGTAAGTTTAATCATATTACCGATATTTTCGTGCATTTATAGAGTTCTAATATAAAAAATCTAACCATATGGATGTGTCCGTAATGGTCGAAATACCTGGAATCGACTCCTGGATCACTAAAAACGGACTCTGATTAGCTGAGTTATAGACAAAACAGATTCAACGTTTTGGATTGACCACCAACATGGCGCTGACGTGGCATGCCAGAGTAGTGGCTGGAATGTCTCCGGAAGGTCGCCGGAAAATCGCCAGGGGAATGAATAGTGTCGGCTTCTCCGGTACGGGGGTTATATAGCATCCAATGGTTTGACCATTCCTATATCCTTTGTTTCAGCTCCTTTTTTGACGCCGCTTACACCGTTGGAACCATCTCACCGTGCTTTTCACAAATCTAGATTCAAAATTTTTTTTCTGAACAACTTCAACTTTCGGTCCCCAGAAAATTTCGCTGTCGCGTCGCTGTTTCACTTCTGAACCCATTTATAGAACTTTGTTGTGGAAGTGGAGCGTCGTGGAGATAAAAAAACACAAATGAGAAATGAAACAGATCAACACAAGAGGTTTAACGTGGTTTGGAAAAGATGCCTACGTCTAATGGAGAAGACGGGGCCATTCTGATTATTTCACTCTCTGGATGAAATGTCAGAGGATTACAACCACATGGAATTCATAGGATTTTGATCCCGTTTTAATATAGGAAACAAATATGTTAAGGGTTTGTTTTCCTACCCATGAAAACTTCCACCTCTAGCTGTTGCACATCTGTTGTGTCAGCTGCCAACCGTGGAAGATTCCCCCCAAAGGAGACCCTTCTTGCCAACAGTAGAAACTTCCCGTTGAATTCTCCACTGATTGGGAATAGACCCCACATCCGCCTTCCATCCCGCGAAGGCCAACCGCTAATATGTGGTGCCAGTGGAGCCAGACCCGAAATGAGTAAGGCCGTAGCGGGGGAAAGCATATTGACCATCATATCAGTTTCATCGGAGGTGGGTGAATGACATCAGATGTCGATAGAGCCACTACAATTCGCAAAACCGTGAAGCAGTCGAAGAACACCACAATGCTCCATCATCGCCGCACGACCTGAACCAAACTATGCGAGGAGGTTAGCAGCAAGAATGAAAGAAGAGATGGAGGAAATATGTTAGAGTTGGTGGCAGGAAAACCCTAAATGACCTAGATATCTCCCACACACGGGGTCCAATCCATTATCAAAGAATCTATTAAAAAATTACGAAAACAATAAATACTTGATTTCATATTGAAATAAACATCATGTTTTCCAACAAACAATTTAAAAATAAAATTAATAGTTAACATTTAATTATCATGCTTTTTTCTTGGGATCATTTGGTTTTGATCCCTTTATTACACTCATTTTCTCATCAAATTTATTATATATCTCAACTTCTGAAGCATTATGCACTTCACCGATAAAATTTTCACAAGTGTTCGTCTTAGGGAGAAGTGAACCTCTAATTATTTTCATTACCATTATAATATATATATATATATAAATCATTAAATGAGAATATTTATCTAGGGTTAATAAACTAGTTACTCCATCAACTCTAAATATCAAAGTCTTATTAATAGAAGGTTCTCCCATACTACTAATCTTATTAGTAGAATCCCTATCATCATCCTTAATATTTTTTTATTCATAGATATTTTCAAACTTCTTTAATATTGTAGTATTCACTCTAGGCCTTCTTCTATTCTCAGTAGAATTGATCAAGGGAGGTTTGGGAAGAATTTTAACCATTTATCTTTCATTATTTATATCATTTTTTGTTTCTTGCTACTTGAAAACCACTTCATACTAATGGTGTCATTTCCAATATTTCTTATTGCATAGTAATAAAATTTTCATGATCCAATATCTTTTTACTTATTTGGATCTATCTATTTAACTGATTCTATTGAATATAATTTCCTGATATCTTTCGCAAAAGGAGTAAAATCATATTTAAAATTTTTTTTCACTTCATTATCTATATAAGATCCAATTTTAGAAACCCAAATTTTCTTTATCCCAAACAATATAACTTGTTCATTTATATTTTAACCCTTTTAGATAATAGTTTTATAAGTGTTTCTCTCAAAATATTTCATTCTAATTCCTATATTTGTTTTATAATAAATCATATTATTTAATGTGTTGTTTAATTGGACCATTTCCTCTTTGTGAGTAGTTTCTTACTCAGTAATTTTTTTATTGAAGTATTTCATTGAGATTAACTCTTCCACACCACCTCTGATTATTTTATGTAGGTATCTTATCAATATAAATTTTATTCATATTTCACAAGATAAGTACATTTTTCCTCATTTTCCTTCACCAATGAAATGTTTTTATTAAGGAAAATTCCTTTATTTTCATTCAAAGGAACTGTTTTTTATATTATCCTTCAAAATATAAGAGACCTACTCCCTCTCCATTTGTCTTGAGCTATTTAATGTTCCATACTAAGCACTAATTAGATTAAATTTAATGTTTTGTTTAGTCACGTAAAATTAGAGGCCAAAATATCATAAAAATTTATATTTTCAAAATATCTTATCCTAAAAAAAATTATGTATTGGATGAATATTTCAATGAATCTATATTTCATAAAGATTCAGTATATCATTATTCTATCCTGATTGTATTGTCCTGAGTAATCCAAAATAAAAAATTTAAAATATCTTCTCCAAACAATTTTTCACACAGGATGTACATACTGTATATTCTAATCTTTCTCGTATATATTTTTTGAAGTGGCATCATGGATCAGATTCATTAATTATGTTTTGATTATTAAAAAATTATATTTTTATGATTACTCATTGTTTTAATAATTTTAAAAATTATCATATTTATTTTATTATTTTATACATAATTTGGTTATATTTTATTATTATTATCTTAACTAATTTTGAGATTTCATGTTTTAATCGTTTTTCACACGATCTAAAAGATTTTTGTTGCGTTACATGGATAATTATTTAATTTGGAACCATAAACATCATTTATATATGTATTTATAGTGTTATTTAAATGTATCTTCATGTTTCAATGGATTACATAAGGGTAGAATGATTTTTACAAATGTTATGTAAAGGTAACATTTAGTTTACAAGGGTTATGTAAAGGTTTTCATCAGTTTCCATGTGGTAAATGAAGGTGTTATAAGTTCAACTATATTGGATAAAGGTAAGTATCATTTTATATGTGTTGGGTAAAGGAAATAATAAGTTTATATGAGTTGTATAAATGTAATCATGATTTTATATTAATTGTCTAAGAGTACCCGTGTACTTGCATAAGGGTACCAGTGTATTAATAATACTTGTGTAAGGTTACCAGTACACTTGTGTAAGGGTACCAATTTATTTATAATACTAATCGGGTACAGTATACTTGAATATGGATGAAATTATATTTATAATCCTTTTTTAAGGTTACCGGTATTCTTTTGTAATGGTAATATTGTATTTCTATTACTTACTTATGGTACCATGACTTTTTCAATGCTATCATATTTGTATCCTAAATCTCTCATAATTGTAAGTATTTGTATATTATAGATACATAAGGGTATATATTTTTTTAAAGTTAAAATTAAGTTACCCATATGTAGTGCGTATAATTCATGTACGGGTAGCAAATAATTATCCATAATATTCTAGACATGATTCTTTATACATAATGTTTTTTATAGACTATCCAGTGTAAACTCATAGGGATTTTTATTATCTCTATTTTATGAAAAATAGATTTTAATCATTTGTTTGGAAAATAATAATGAAATATATGAATATATGGGAAAATAAAAGTTCAATTTTCTTTGAACATGTAGAGTTAGTATCACATCAATTATGGGAGTATTCCAAAGAAATCTATTCTCAACTTTTATGGATGTATTTATCATTATATTATTTTTTTAATTTATTATTATACTTATTTTTTTTATAAATCATGGTTGTATTGTTATAGTGTATCAAATCTACATTAAATTTGATTCCACATGAATTTATTTATTTTTTGTTGTAATTTATATAGGATAATCGTGGATTTTAGAGTAAAGTAAATAACATTTTCTATTTTAGTGCAAAAAAGACAAAAGTGTTAGTTGAAGAATGACTATTCTACGACTCAACAGGGGTGAATTGAGTTTTGGAAAATTTTCTTCATTTTAAAACCACCCTCTTTAAGGTATATAGGTTTTGATATGTTATTAACATAAAAAAATCAGTGGATATAAATACAGAATGAAAAATATTGATAATGAGATATTTATAGTGGTTCAAAAAATATATATCCCATAGGCCACTTCACCAACAATCTAATCAATTATTTTGGTGATTTTCATTATTCCAACCCTTTTTATATGGGCTTTCTAGATGAGTATAGGAAGGTATTACATGTTACAATGGTCCAAGATTTTTTAACTAGGCTATCTATTTACAAGACAAATCATAGACCATAGGACACTCAGTTTTTTAGGTAACCAAACTTATCAAACTTAAATATTACATCTTAATAGAAGAATATTAATTATATAACATAACCATAAACAAAAAAATAGTATATGTGTAGAAACATAGGGAACTTGGAAACAAAATAAACTGGTTCATAATTGAGCTACATCATCTCCCACAAAGTTATCTATAAATATATTCCTTATTAATAATGTCATACATAATACTTTTCTTCATATCCTAGAGAATGAAAACATTATAAATGGAGTGATTAGATGCTCAGTGAGGGTAAAAAATAAAAATATCAATGAACACATAATAATAACATGATCATATGGTATAAGAACATGATATGAACATTCTAAAATCATACCCTATATATCATAGATCACAAATGTGAGTAATGGAATAAATATTTACAATTTATAAGACATGAATCATAAAATAATCAAATAACATGAGCCATGAGATCATAACATTGGGATAAGATGTTGATTTTTGGAATAAATAAATTTTTAGGAATTCATTTCCTTTTAATTCAAGTATCATTTTCAAAAATATAAAAGTTGAATTGGTTCACTCCCCAAAAAATCATAGTAGTCGAGGTTCACCTCCATGACTATCATAGTGCACAATATCTCTTAAAGAATTAGGTTCACTCCCCATTCCATTCATGTTTATCCTATTAGATCTAAATATTTATCCCATGAATTGTAGAGAGATATAATTGTATCCTATCACATAATACATAAATTTTTATTCTATAAGATCATACAATATTCATCATATCAGAACCCCTGAAATAAAATGGGTTCATAAAATATTCCTCAGATGAGAACCCGCAAAAACAAATGGGTTTATAAATATTTAACCATATCATAACCTGTGGAAAATAAACATGTTTCAAATTAATTTCATCATTTCATTATAGCATAGCCTTTCGAAAAAGAACTGAGTTTCATATGGATTTTTTCATAGTATCACCAGTGAAAGAGAAAAACAATTCATAAATATCTTATTATGATTAAAATAAACTATTTAAAGAAAGAATAAGAATGGTATCATTGTATCATATACACAATAAATCATAATAAACATAATATTAGGTAATATTAGATGAAAAAATATTTTAAAAGATCACTTGGAACATTTCATGAGGAAAATAATATTTCCACTTTAAAAATCACTTTTCGAAACACAAAAAATTTTAAATATGATTTTATTTGAAAATAACCTATGAAAGAAATAAAATAATATTTAAATATCCTTTAAAACATTTCATGGAGAAAATATCCTTCATATATATTCTCTTTAAATATAAAAAATTTTAAAAATCATTTTATTTTAATATAAACTTTGGAACTTATAAAGGATACCTTAATGACTTTTGAAAACATTTCATAAAAAATGTCGTTTTTACATAAAATAAAATTAAAGAAAATATAAATTCAAAAAAATTCTTTGAAAATAACCGTTGAATATTTAAAAAGAAAATTGAAAAAAATGAGTGGTCAGGATGACGGGAAATGATTTACACATTAAAACAAATATTCCTTTTGATTTTTTTTTAATCCAAATGGGCCTTTTTTAAAATGACATAACGATTCCTTTTTAATTTTTTTTAAAAAAGAATATAAATGGTATATATGACTTTTAAAAATTCCATAGGAAAGTTAAATAAATTAAATTCTTTTTATAAAAATATGGATATATAAGAAAAATGGGTTTTTGAACGAAGAGATAAATAAATTCGGTTTTCATTAAAAACTTATTTTGGAATAACAAGTACATAGAGAGAGGAAAATGAACAGATGACATGTATTAACAATAAATAAGCATAGTGGAATAAAATTTTTGAGTTTCTTGTGAGATAGTTCATAACATTGTTTCATTGGAAACATAAAAATAAACAATCTTGATAAATAATGAAATTGTATAATAAAACATGTATCACTTTGGTAACATTGAATCATTATCCCCATGTTGTAATAACCAAAAATGTAGCTTAAAATATAATGAGAATAAATAAATTTAGGATATTAAATGTCCAAGGTTCTGTATATACACCTAATAAAAATGAAGATAAGTGCATAATATAACATATATCACAAAGAATACAGGTTGACGCAAAAATCCCTTACTAATTTGATAATATATTAAATTATAATCCCAATAAATACTAACATCAAAAGAACATTAAATATCATGAAAATAGTTATATTCATGATATAACATGTAAAATGGGTAGTATAAAAACTATAAAAAATAAACAAGTGGTGAATAAGATAGACGTCTAAATGAAATAAAAGTGATACTTGAAATCCCTTACCGTAAGTCTCATATTCCATCATACATATTAAAATTACTATATAATAAATATATGTTTGTTATAAATATATTTCATAACCATACATCCATATATATATATAATACCACATATGATATACTTATGTCCTTTTATAACCCATTTATTAAAAATTCCTTGTGAAAATGACATTTAGTGTAATTACTACTTTGTATTTCTTATATGTTTTTATTTGATATTTTCATTAATATTAGTTTGATATTAGTTAAATAAAATCCATAATTTTTTCCATGATATAAATATCATATATATTCATTATATATATATATAGTGTAATCCATAAAATTTAGAGGTAAAAAATGAAATACACCATTCAAGGATGCGGTAGACTGTATGTACACTTGGACTCTATTTCCATTTTCTTGATGGACGAAAAGAATACAATGTTAATATTTTATTACACATATAGAATAATTAATATTTCATATATATTAGATATATTCTATAAATTTACACTTATTACCTCCCAATAAAAGGGTTTAATAAACGAATCGCATCGCTTCACGAAGCAGTAATCCTCCGTACATACAAATGATTTTATCATATCCCCTACAGAATGGAAATTAAGAATTTATATGTGATATATCTATTAAAGTGGAATAATTGTGATAAAATTTATAAATATTTATATTCATTAAATCTATTATTATTACCATCATAGTAAAATATATAGTAAAAAGGCATCACATCAGTTTACAATAATGTAGTCTACCACATACAAGAGTGACATTATTGTTTACCAATGGGTTGGAATGTAAGAAGATATATGTGAAATTATAATTCAAAAAGTTTAATAATATCATAGATATATTGTATAAACATTAAATTCATCATTATATCCATTCATTAGAGGTGGTGATGGAAAATGAATAACATTGGTTTGTGAGGCGGTAGTTTTCCAAACTCATGATCAACAGTTTCATTTCCAATTTAATGGAAAAAAAGATGGATAATGTAATTAAATTAAAATAATAAAATATAATTATATTTTGGATATTTTTTTTATTAGATCATTATAATTGAGGAATATTATAATGATTTATAAGAACAAGTAAAACAATAACTTATAGTCTAAAAAATTACATCTTCTTCGGACACCCTCTATAGGTTTAACCTAAATAAAATTAAATTGTATTTTTCATCTAAAAATGGAATTTAGAATGTGGGGAGGGATTTGAGGTAGAAATTTGGGTTGGTATTTTCTAAAATGAACTTTTTTGTAAGTGTGAAGACGATAGGAGAGGGTGTGGCCTTTTATAAGTGTGGATGAGGAAATACATGATATTCTAGAAAAGAATTAAGTATACCAACGTTTTTCACATGCCTAAAAGATTAAAAATAATCAATTATCTTACTTTAGAGGTTATAAAGAATATATATGGCCATAAAATTAGGTTTGTTTGAATTTATATGTCATTTTACCAATTATATATTTAGTTTTACCCCTAGTAAACCCATTTAACCTTAACAATAATAATTAATTATTAATGTTTTTACTATAAATTTCTTTAAAAAATTTACATGAACTCATCATATAATATAAATTATTATTATTACAAATATTTAATTCATTCCAAATTCTATTCACATAAGTGGAAAATTTTAATTTAAAATTAAACCCACAGACGCAACGAGAATGTGGTTTTCCAAAGAGAAATGTTCGAACGTTTAAAAATCATTATATAAAAATTAAATTTGAAATTGATCAAAATGAACTAAATTGGATTAATAAATATTTAATTTTAATAATTTTTCTTATAAATCCATTTTAAAATAAAAGGATCCTTAGACATTCTTTAAATGAAAAAGGCAGTTTTTATTAAATACCATTATTTTCTAAAATTCTTCGAAAAGTTAATATTTTTAGAAAAATCCCAAGATTTACCCTAAGAAATTTTTGACATTTAGATTTAAAAAATGAAGTGTATTTTTTAAAATAAATTTTATAAATTTGTATGAAATTAATTTTAAAAATAAGTGGGAAAAATATAATAAAACCTCTTTTTTGAAAAAATGCATTTTCTAAGCACAAAATTGGATTTATTCATATGTTAAGCCTAGAATACACATAAGGTATATTTTAAAATATTTATTGAATATATACTATGTAATTAAACTATTTTTTTTTACAAAAATATATATATTTAATTTATGGGTAAAAATATTTTGTTCAAATAAAAAAAAATTAGACAAGATTTTCTTTATTTTGAAATACATTTTAATTTCATTTATAATTAATTGGTAAGAAAATAATTCATTTTATACATTGGTATAGACCAAATATTTTCATAATTTACCTTATACTATTCATGTGTTCTTTTTCAACAGCTAGATGATAACCATCATATTAAATAAAAATATTTTAGCAGCATATCGGTTTTCATTTAAACTCAGTGTTTTATATAACACAAGATAAAGTCAGTATTTCATGTAACCCTATCAATTAAAGAAAAAAAAAATCATTTTAAACCAAATATATTTAATAAAATCTCATGGTGTAAAATTATACCCCCTTTAATATGAATTTCACCCTTGAATGTTTTCACTATATTACAAACAACTAAGGCTACTTTTGACTCATTACATCCTCAGGTTCCGATATAGCTTCCTCAAGTTGTTGGTTTCACAAAAAAACATTTACCAAGTGAGTGGTATTGTTTTTTATAAAATTATCTCTATGATCCATAATATTAATCAATTGTTCCTCACAAGAAATATTATGATCTAGTGGTATGATCTTTGAGTTCAATACATGTGATTAATTAGTTATTTAATTACTCAGGAGAGATACCTAGAACACATCATAGACTTGAGAGTGGATTTGTAGAAGAAACAATCGATCAGATTCCATCTAGATACAATCAATAATTTTGAAGGGATTAATATACCTAGGATTTAGATTTAATTTATATGATAATCACAATTTCATACTTTGGTTGTGTTTTGATCAATTTTCACTTCATCTCTTAATCAAGAAATGAAGGTAAATTTGTTAATCTAAAGGCACTAATGGATCAAAATATCTATAATATAATAATAATTTATTCATTCTATCTCTTGTTATCATCATGAAAAAATGGATAGTGAATGTCATCCAGTATTTATAAGTCCTCATACGGATAAATAATATATTAATCTTTAAAGACTCGTCCAAAGTAAAACCTAAACCATTTAATAAATGGTTAACCATATGAACCTTCAAATATAAAAAATTTATAATGAAGGTGACTAAATTTCAAAACATCAACTTAAAATTAAACCCAAGTATTATTAAGTAGCGGTTAATGGTCACATAAAAAATATAAGAATACCTTGGTAATATATTTTCATGAAGCCTAGGAATAACCAAAATTACCATAAAACCTTGTTAAAGAAATAAATTCTTCCTCATTCCTTAATTAAAATCACATATTATTGAATAAATTCCATATATCCAAAAATTTAGAAACCCCATCAAATATAACGTAAAAAACATTTTCATTAAATCACTAATAAGTTCCAAGGTCATCAACTCTTTCCAATTATCTTTATCTATATCAATTATCTCTTTATCTATACTAAACACAATTGTCCCAACATCATGAACATGTTAAGGGTTGTCATCCTTAATTATTTATTTCAGTTAAAAAATCAATTTTCTATTAAATCACTTCTCTAGGTCATTAATAACAAAGAACATATTCAGGAAAACCCATAATGAAAAACTTATACAAAATATTCCATAATTATTTCACAATTCATATAACATGATTCATAAAATCCCATAGATAAACACATAAATAATTCTACTTCATTATTAAACCATTGAATATGACTTATTATATTAGTTTTTAATACCTCATTATTAAAATATGGAATATGAATTAACCCCAATTTAATCTCATTTATTATGTTTAATATAAACAACACAATTAGAACAACCCATACCATTCATATGTCATTCATGACCTCTTCGTCATCATAGTATATCTATTATCCATACCACATTGATGATTCACATCATGATCATTCCCAGTAGGAAATTGATTATCATAATTCCCATAAGTTCTACATTGAAAACATTCATCCATTGATTATACCATTGGGAGAGAAATATTTCTATCTATTGTGTTAACTGTACATTTCATTTTCCCTTAGTATTTTATTACACTATTCACTTTGTAACACCTTTTTTTAGGTACATGAGATTTTATTTTCTTATTTTAAGTATATATAATTATCAAGATTTGTTTTTAGGGGTTTATAGAATTTTTTAATGATTTGAAGTGTTTTTGGAGGTGCTCAATGTGATCATAGTTAGAACAAACCATGAACCCCATTTAGGAAATCATGTGACTTGTGGAAGGAGAGATAATAGCTTCACACAGTTGGTGTACATTTTTCGAAAATTGGTTATATTCTTAAGGGAAACTATATAATTCCATACAGAAGGGGAAAACCCTATTTTCCACAAGGTTTTTCTAACTGTTCAAGCTAACCATGTGAGGGGTTTGATTCATGCTGTTGCACCATACATTTCTCCAAACCATATGGACAAAATGTGTGACATGCAGTTATAGATCCGACATTTTTTGATCTATCTCAGGATAAGTCCTATAAGCCCATTTAATTTACGAATATCTCATAATCCTAAAATATGTTTCCTCTCATGGATTTAGAGGTTATTCCCTTCTACAAGGGAGCATGATTTAAGTGTTTAAAAGCCCATTGTAGATCCTAATTCCCTATTAAGTCTCTATTCTTGGCCATTCTTCCAATATTGTTTCCCCATGTGTTTATTGGAACCCTAGATCTAATACAGTGGTATAAATCCATGTTATATGAGTGATTATTGATGATATCTTCAATAATTATTTTTGGATATAGGTATGAAAATGTGGTTCATGATCAGATCTAACGAATCATTGTGGTGTTCATCATTTTCAATCCTTGTATGGTCGGCAGATTCTCTCTCAACTTCACTTGATTAGAACATGAATAACTAGTATGAAATTATTTTTTTCTTGAAATTCTATTGAGAAACTATTTTAACTCTTGATGTAATCCTATTAAGTGATGGTTCTGATAAATTGTGTAAACTATATGGTTTTGTGGAAAATCCACTATAATGATAATTGTAAACTGGAGATTTTAAAATTATAGTATTATTTTGATACCTAAAAAATACTTTCATAATTTTATTAAAGAAGGAAAAATATTATGTGAAATTAATTGGAATGGATTTTTTCATACATGGTTGGTGCAGGATACTCTTTATTTGACATGGACCTATGGATGGAGTGCGTTCCATTAGGGAACTTGGTATTGGTTACCTTATGAAAACATAGTAGATTGATGATAGACCTCTCATGAGTATTTAGCTGTCACCTACACATGATAGTGTGGATGTGTGGAATAATGTTATGTGTATGGAAAATGGAATTGAGAAATGTTTTTAAGGGATTGTTTTATTACATTCAATAGAAAACTATTTGACTTTGATATAAATATATTTTGATAATTTTAAACTATTTTTTGATAAAATACAAAAAATATTTTTCCTAGTCGAATGAGTTGTGATATAATTGGAGAAAATATTACACTCACCTTGGCTTTGGAACTGTTGTATGTTGGTACATGTAATCTATTTATTCTTAGGTAAAGGTACGATATCTCAGTTATTTAGTGATGTTTTAGATACCGTTGGAATGGATTGTCGAGTTAGATCTTGGAGCACGTTTGAAGTTTCTAGTTGGATGTCTTCAGTTTCGTTGGGTTTTTTTGTATTTTGATTCCTTTGATTATGTCACTTGGTTTATTTTTTGTACTCTAATTTTGTTGTTGTTTTGGTTGTCTTTTTGTTTGATTATTGTACTCATGAATCATATAGTGATTTATTGATAATATTTTTATGGTTTGGGTGTTTATTTTTCAAAATGGAAATCATCACCCATTTTTTTCATAATTACCATGGAATTTATTTCTAGATTTTGGTGTCGTGGGGATTTCACCTAACTCTAGTAACACTCACCTTCTCCTACCAAGATAATGGGCGAGGTTAGGGATATTAAAAATGGTATCAGTTTTTTCAATCATTGTGTGTTATTTTTGTTAAGAAAAAGTGTTAAAAATGGTATCATTTTTTATAAGTTCATATGGTTCATATTATTATAGAAAAGGAGTAGGATTGTCAAAACATGAATTATAGAGAATAAAAAACATATCTATACTTTTTATGTTTAACTTCATGTTACTAGGGTGTTTAGGTATATATATTTTGAAGACACTTCTAGGTGAGTTTTCACCTCATTGTTATGGGTTTAACTGAGAAGATTTTCCAGAAATAAAATTATAGTATGACTACCAACATGTAATTCATTATTCATTATTGACATAATGATTTATGGAAATTGTAAAATGTAATTCTTTCTTAGAAACGTTTTAACCATATTAAAATTATGATATTTTAAATATTTCTTGAAGGTGGTTTTTTTGAAAATGTTAAAAATGATTTATTGTGGATAAAAACTATTGTTAAACCTGTCTAAATGGTAATTGGAAATAGCTAAGCTATATTTTTATAGGTTGTGAGACAAATGGAGTTAGTTTTGGATATAGTGAATGACATCATGAAGGTTCCATAGAAACCAACTAGAAGAGGTTTTTTAAAAATTGGTTGCACCTAAGACATAGGTGAACCAACATTTGGTCCAATTTATTTTATAATTTTTTTGGATCATGGTTAGAAGGGAAAACAGATGAACCAAGATAAGTGGATCTTTTAGTTAAAATCTAGAAGCATAACCCTCCAACATTTGTGGGGGATTATGAATTGGAAGAAGAATAAGTGTAAATTAATAAAATGAATAAAATATTAAATTTCCATAGGACATCAGCATAGTTGAGAGTAAAGATAAAAACATATATGCTGAGAGATATAGCATGCTGTTGTGGGATTTATTAATTCAGGATAAATAGGACTAAAGAATGGCATGGGAAGATTTTGAATATTTTCTCAACAATAAACTCTATCCTTACATGTTAATGATTTATAAAACAATGTATTTCTCCAGTTTAAAGAATTAAAATCACTTAATCATGTAGTATGTGGATAAATTTATGAATTTGGTTCACTTTTTACCAAATGATGTTAAAAGGGAATCCATGAAGGCCCATATTTTTGAGTAAGTATTGAAATCAGAAATTCCTTCAAATATTTTTTTTTAATATGTATTAAACTTTTGTTCTCAATAAGGCAGTGGTGGAGGAAAGAGGCATCTTGGGAAACATGGTAAAAGGAATCATGTATATTCCTTTTGGATCATGTGGGAAAACCAATGCAGGAATCAAGTGGAGGGACACCTACTCTTAAGGGGGTTTTATACCTCAAAATCATACCATGGGATTATTAAACTTTCCACCTCATCCAAAAAGTAATCCTGGATGTTTTTCGTGTTGATCTTATGAGAACATAATGTATGATTACATGGAACAACCTAATGAATGTCACAATTACAACCATAAGAGACATATTCAAAGATATTGTGGAAGTTCTCTATGGATGGGTGATATAGACACATCGTCTGATTATTATACATTGTATGTGTCAATGTGATATGTTCTACCAAATATTTATCATCAGCAAGATTAAGTAATCCATTGTGATTCTAGGAACATGATGACTCATGGACCAGTGCAATGTGAAAAAGTTAACAAAGAGAAAATTTCACTAATTAAACAATTGTATGGATCTGAGAAAATGATCATTGATGATCAATCAAGACCTTCAATGGTTATAGGTATGATTATTTTTAACTCTACAATTATATAAGATTTGTTTGATACCAAGGCTTCCCATTAGATTATTACTTACTATGTTATTGATCTGATGAGTGTACATGTTGAGATTATTTCCTATATTATGAAACTCTAAGCACCATTGCGATAAGGAGTGTGTAAATATTTGAAATGTGTAGAATATTTAACAACAATAAATGAGAATGAGTTGTTTTGGGATTTCTCTGAAATAGATATAGATTTCTATGAATTTATTTTAGGAATGGATTTTTGATTGAAAAAATATTTTCAATTAAAATTAAATTGAATATAATTGTTGTAAATTCCATAAAAGTGTTACGTAATGAAAAATTTCCTAATTTTTTGATATTTGTGATATTTTGATCTTAATAGTTAAAATGGCCCATTTCAAATTTTTAACTATTTTAAATTATATCTGTATTTTTTTCCATTAAATTTTCTACACTAATTCTAATTTAGAAATTATTTCTTATACAAATTTTACACATCCAAGGATTAATTTAATCCTTCTTGACCAAAAAAAGAATCAACCATATGCAATCTCAAAAGTTTCTCAGATGTTGGACTATGAAAACTATTTATAGATCTTTCTATTTTTGGTATGGGGTCCATAACACGCTCATGGTGGGCCCAATTACTATGAACATTGGTAGGTGGACACGCAAGACATTTTTTAACATCATTAATTAAGTCGATGAATCATGAATTAGACGTTTTAGTGGTCATTGAAGTATCCTAATTCAGAGGTTTGCGATTTGGAGAGTCTGACTGGACAGAATAAATTTTCATAGTAAAATGGGCATAACTCTCGGAATACTTGTCCAAATACACTAATATATTGAGGATAAACGTCCAAGGTAATTATGAACAAAATTTTAGAAGGGTGAAATTCATGAAGGGGTCATTTAATGGGGATACGATGCATCCACATTTGGGTGAAAACATCTGGCAATAAATGGAGGAGAGCTCCCCCCTCTCAAATCATCACATTCTATCCAATTCCTTCAAGGACACTTAGGGGGAGAACTTTTCATCTTTCACTATGTTGTTTTGTTTTTTCCATTGATTTATAATGCCTTATTCTTCCCCATTCATCTTGATTATCCTTACCAAGGTGGGGTAAACATTTTGAGTGATTGGGGAAGTGTTGGTTTTCTATTTTGTAATGATTGAGTTCTTGGACTTAATTGAATGAAATTTCTTTTTTATTCAATGTTTTTTTCAACTTAATATAGGTGATTTTATTATAAAGTGATATCATTCTTGAATTTTAATTTCGTTATTTATTTTTTCCTTGGTTAAATAATCATTATCCCCCTCCATTGATTTTTTGTTTATATATGATTAAATAGACCAAGAATTAGTGTTGAAGTACTTGATGATCGTCAGTATGTGTAAAAGGTGTAGTGAATGTTCTTCGTTGTTTGGGATGAAAAAAGACCGGATTAGGTATTTCATAAATCAATTAAGGATATTCAATACAACATTTTTTCACATGTAAGGTGTGTTGACTAAACTGAGATATTGGTAAGGGTTTCTCTCACCATCATAATTTCACCAAGGAAGTGAGTGGAAACAATTGTGAAAACTCACTTTAATCAACTCAGAAGAAGATATTTGATTTAAATTTAACAAGGAAATCATTAAAAATGGGAAACTAATCCGAGCATAATCTATTTTTTAATATCATAGTTTTTAATAATTTGAAATTGAAATTTCTTTTCAATCATTTTCTTATAAATTTATTTTAAAAACACTCCATTTTTACCCTCGTTTAAAAGTGAAAACTATTTTGTGTGCGCACTTCTTAGGGAGAAATCCTAGGTTTAATCACAAGTATAAACAAGGGAATATTTAAAAGTTCTTTTTCCATTCCCTATAATAGGTGTCTGTAAAGATAGGCACCATTTCCAGGGAGGCAGTGCAACACAAAAAACAATATTTTTATAAATTAATGACCCACAACTTAAAAGATACATTAATTTAATTTGATCCAAAATTGAAAGAACATTATCCCAAGTAAGAAAAAGAAACCTATTATAAATATTTGAACAAATAGATCTCTCAGATTCAATTGAAACTCTTAGTGTTCACTTCAAACCTGAAATCATGGCTAGAAATCACAACCAAACTCTGTGTGATATATATACACCTCAATTTTCCATTCAAAATAACCAAATAATTGCACCAACAAAAAAATGATTTTGAATTTTGTGTCAATATAATTATTATGATTCAAAATATTGATGGTATTGAAGGAGAAGATCAAAATCGTCACATGAAAGAATTTAGATACACTTGCTCAATTTTCCGGCCAAGAGGAGCACTCAAAGGTCAATTTCAGTGCAGGTCATTCCCCTTCTCACTCAAAGGAGTGGCTAAAGAATGGTTGTAAAATATAAATCCATGGGAGATAAGTGATTGGTAAAACCTAATAATGTGTTTCATGACAATATGATTTCCAACATCTTGGAGAACTACCATTAAGAATGAGATTTACATAAAACGACAATCAACTAGAGAAACCCTCAATGATTACTGGGAACTTTTCAAGAAGATATGTTCCAGTTTCCCACATCAAGAAATAAGGGAAAACCAATTCATTGTTTTATTCTACCAAGGAATACTAGATAATTATCATAATATTTTAGATGCATCATCTTGGCGATCCCTAATTGACAAGTCGCATACAGATATCAGAGTACTAATTGAGAAGATTGCTCGAAACTCAAAATAATTTGGAATAATAGGGTAGGGAACAAGATTAAACCATGATGTGGGAACATCAAATTCAACAAAATTAATTAGAAGTGAGATGGATGAACTCACGAGGTTAGTGTGACAGATGGCTGTGAAACAAGTGAAGGAACACCAAGAAATGAATCAGGTTTGTGGTTTATGCTTTATGATTATCATTACACTGACTAGTGTCCATAAGTGAAAGGAACCAAATTTTTTTGTGCTAACTATCAACAAAGGCAATTCTCGAAAAATCCACCACGTCAGCCCCAAAACCAACCAGGATATGGAATCCAATAGACCCAAGATTAACCTCTTATTCAAAACAAATACCAGAACCCCCTCCATTCCAAAACTCCTATAAAAAACACTTTATTTAACAACTATCCTTTCAGACACCACCATTCCAAAGAAATTCATATGAGAAACTTCACACCAGTATAGAACCATCATGTGAGAACCAACTGCTAAACTCAGATGTTGAGGGGCTTAAATAAAATTTTAACGAATTATCCAACCAGTTAAAAAATGTTTTTGATATTCTAACCAAGAATATAGGGAAGCAACTATACCAAAAAAATGTGAAATTACAAATAGAATTTAAATTCAATCCAAATAAGATGTATGAAATAAATATCACCTCCAACCAACCTTGAACTAGAAATAATACAACTTGTTTTGTGGGAGAATAATGTTAAAAATTCAGAAAAGCTTGTGAAAAATCACCAAGAAGATGAAAAGGAGGAGGATGAAAATGATAGTCCATTGAATAAGAGACAACAAATTACAATGAAAATAAAACAAAGGTAGAAGAACGTATTACCCCCACCATTTCCATCAAGGATTATTGAATCAATGAAATTTCATGACAAAACTCTTCAAAAATGGAATTGTAGACAATTTTTTGAAAGTTGAAATCAATATCCCTCTACATGAGGCTGTCAAAAAAATTACAAGGTATTAAAAATTATTGAAATATATTTGTACCAAAAAGAGAAGAATCCATTAGAATAAAATAATCATATTATGGAGAAGTGTCTCAGCCCTTATCACACAACAGATTCCAACCAAATTCCATAATCCAGGGATTTGTTCCATTCCATTCATTATTGGTTCATTAATTTTATCTAATGATTTGTGTGATCTGGAAGCTTCAATTAATGTATTTCCTCACTCTTTTACACTTACTTATAGATGGGATACTTAAATAACACAAGAGTGGTGGTCCAGCTTGCATATAGATCCACAGTTTTCCATGCTGGGGTTCTATAGGATGTCTTGGTGAATGTAAAAGATCTCTTATTCCTAGCTGACATCTTGGTGCCAAATATTGAAGAAGATAGGATCCCATCACACTCACCAATAATTTTGGGGAGACCATTCTTGAAGACAACTAAAACCATCATCAATTTACATGAAGGGACACTCACCATGGAGTTTGAAGATAGCACTATCCACTTCAACATTTTTGAATCCATGAGGTACCCATAGGATGATCACTCCCTCTTTTCACTCTCCAATGAAGTTATTAATGTTCCCATTAAAGAATCATGTATGTTCCATGAATGCATATATATATGAGACAATCGTTCCATTAATGAACATGTGAATGCCCAAAACACTGTAGATTCTGATTTTTTGTTGGATGAATAGGTAAAATATGATTTCTTTGATGATTTTTTATGAGGGATATGGTATTGTTTCTTGTGTATAAGAGTTACACCCTTTGGAAGTGGGGAATGTCAGTTTAATTTCAACCGTTGAGAATTCCCCTGAACTTGAAATAAAGAAACTCTCTAATTATTTTAAATATGTGTACCTTATAGAAGGAGAGAAATTACCAGTGATAATTGAATTCTTTTTTCCAAAATCATAGAAAAGCATTTGATTGAGATTTTGAGAGAGAATGTATAGGAAATAGGGTGGATCATAGGTGATATCTAAAGAATAAACACAAAAATATGCTCACATAGATTTTTTCTTGAGGGAGATTCCAAAACTGTTAGAGAGCCCCAAAGGAGGCTGAAACCCACCTTGATAGATGTTGTGAAGAAAGTGATAAATAAGATCATAGAAGATGGGATCATCTATCCCATTTTGGATTCATAGTGGGTTATCCCCATTCATGTCGTTCCTAAAAAAACTATACTGACCACTATAAGGAATGAAATGAAATAGTTAATATCTATGATAATTCAAAATAGTTGGAGAGTATGCATTGATTATAGGAAATTGAACCAGGTCACTCAGACATATCATTTTCTCATCTCCTTAATTGACCATATGTTAGAGAGAATAGTAGGTAGAACTCATTATTATTTTTTGGAAGGATTTTCAGGTTACTTCCATGTACCAAATTCCCCAATGATCAACAGAAGACAACATTTACATGTCCCTTTGGTACCTTTTCATATAAAATTATTCCATTTTGATTATGTAATGATCCAAGTACATTTAAGTGGTGCATGGTAAGAATATTTTCTGATCACATTGAAATTTTTTTGAAGTTTTTCTTAGATGATTTCATTCTTTTTAGAAATTCATTTGATCGTTGTTTGAAAAATCTGGAAAATGTTATGCAAACCTGCATTGAAAAAAAACATGTTTTATACTTTGAAAAGTGTAATTTTATGGTTAAAAAAGGAATTGTACTTGTTCATGTCATTTCCAAAAATCACATTGAAGTGGATAAACTAAAAATTGAAGCGTTAAATTAATTTCCTTACCCTACTGGTGTGAACCATGTTAGATCATTTTTAGAACATGCAAGATTCTACAGGAGGTTTATCAAATTTTTCAGTAATATTTTTCTCCCTTTCCCTAAATTACTTTTGAAGGATGTAGATTTTGAATTCAATGGTTCATGTATATAATCATTTGATGAGTTTAAGAAGAGATTTATTTCACCACCTATGATGAAACCACCAAATTGTGAAGAACAATTTTAGATACTTTGTGATGCCATTAACCAAGATGTTGGAGTAGTCCTTTCATATCGATTTAAGGGAAGACCACATGTCATTTCATATTACATGAGAACCTTATATATGGCCCAATTAAATTACACAAACCTAGAAAATATTTCTTAGCAGTTGTTTTCTATTTATAAATATTTATATTATATCATCTTGATAAAAAATCAATATGTTTTATGAATGTACAACTCTGAGGTACTTGATAAAGAATGATGATTTCAAATAGAGGTTAGTGAGATGGATGATAATACTGCAGGAGTTCAATATATAAATCAAGTATAACAATTAATCCAAGAACCAAGTGGCTGATCACTTAAGTAGACCGCCAAACACTACTGAAATTTAAATTCCAGAAAGAGACCCACTGAATGATCAAATTCTAGGAGAGTAGTTCTACTTGGTTGAAGTACAATTGCCATGGTATGTTGAAATTTTCAATTATTAGGTAACATGTTAGGTCCCATCTCATTTCAATTCTCAACAAATTCAAAAGCTAAAAGCTAAACCTAGGTATTACATTTGGTATGATCCATTAATTTGGAATATTTGCAATGATAAAGTAATAAGAAGATGTTTAACTGAAAGTGAAGTTAAATATGACTTTGAGTTTTTTCACATTTTATATTGTAGAGGCCAATCTGGACCTCAAAGGACAGTAAAGAAGGTTTTAGAATCTGGAATTTATTTTCCGACCACTTTTTAAGATGTTCATGAATTTTGAAAAATATATAGAAAATGTCCGTTTTAAGGAAATATTTCCAAGAGACAAGAAATTACTCAAAATCCACTGATTTTTTGTGAAATTTTTAATTTTTTTGGGGTAGATTTTATGGTACCTTTCCAAATGTAATTTGGAAATGATTATATATTTCTGTCAGTTGATTATGTTTCCAAATGGGCTGAAGAAAAATCCACAAGGACTGATGATGCTAAAGTTTTTTGTGATGTTTTCCGGGCTAACATATTTTTTTAGGATTGTAGTTCCTAGGGAAAACTTCAACGATAAGGGACTCACTTCAAAAATTGGAGAATCAAGACATTGCTGAAGAAGAATGGGGTTAATAAAAAAAATCAACTCTCTATCATCTATATACTAATGTGAAAGATGAAGTTTCCAACATGGAAATCAAGGGAATTTTTAAAAAGACTGTTAATCCAAATGATAAGGATTGATGCCAAAGGATGTAAGATACCTTATGGGCTTATAAGATTGCCTACAAACCCCCAATTTAAATGAGTCCATATACACTGATATATGGGGAAATAGGTCACCTATCTATGGAATTGGAGCATAAGGTATATTGGGTTGTGAGGAAAATGAATTTGGACCATGAAAGTGTTGGGAATGAAAGAAGATTTAAGTTGAATGAGTTGAAGTAAATTATAAAGGAATCACTGAAAAATTACATGATTTACAATGAAAGAACAAGAGGGGCCTAGGACAAGATGATCCAATAGAAAATCATAGAGATAATATGTTGTTATTAAACTCAAGAATCAAGCTGATTTCAGGTAACATTGTTCCAAATGTGAAGGTCCATTTATAGTTACTAATTTATATACTTTTAATGTTGTGCAGATTATGAACGATGGAGAGTAGGATCCATTCACCATTTATAGGCATAGGTTGAATAAACTCCTTGGGACCCTACCATCAGAGCTAGTATAGGATATCACACTCCTCTAATCTTTTTATCGATAAAATATATAAGGTCATACCTCTAATTTACATTTTCTTGCTTTCTGTGATTCATTGTCAAATATTCTTACATGTTTAAATCAATTTTAGTGAAATGAGGACACTACTTCAATTAAGTATGGTGTAGGAAACCATTATAGTTTAGGATTTTAATTTTATATTTGGTTTACATTTAAAAAAAATGTATTTTGTTTTTTTTTCATATTTTTGTCTATTTTTTTATTTTTTTCTTGTTTTTGAAACATTTGAACCAAAATGATTATCATTTAAATTTTTGAAACACATGTCAACAATTTAACCATCTATTTCATTAAACTGAGCTTAAATTAATAATGAAATGAAATTGTTTTAAGTTCAAATATTTTGGAATTTCATGAGAAGTACTCTGATTTTTAAATCTCATGCAACATATCACTATCTTTATTTTTTGAATCACATTAATTTGAGGCTTATTTAACATTGTTGTTATATTATTTACATTCACCTCATTTCATGAGAGAACCATACAATGCATTCTTTAACTAGAATTTGATTTATTTCTGTCAAAACATGATGGTTTGAGCTACATGTGTTTTAAATGAGTAAG
This sequence comes from Viscum album, assembly GCA_963277665.1. Classification (NCBI taxonomy): domain Eukaryota; kingdom Viridiplantae; phylum Streptophyta; class Magnoliopsida; order Santalales; family Viscaceae; genus Viscum; species Viscum album. The sequence goes on from OY728163.1 coordinate 35,940,803, forward strand.
GCATTTAGTTGTTTTGAATCCCCCTTTTCAATATAATCCTCTTTATCATGTCCTATCATATACATTAATCCTTATATACCTTATAATCCACAAACATCCTGTTAGGTTATCCACATTACAAGCCAATTTTCCCTATCCATCCTGCTCTTGAAGTGAAATTTCATGATCTAGTTAAACTTAAGGGTATGAGAAAATATTTTGTGGTGTACTACCTTTTTTGGTGATACATTGGGTGGAAAATTAAATGTAAAAAATATGATGTTTCTACTAAATATTTCATTTTGTTAAAATATGTTCCTTTTTTGATATTTCATGATATAAGAATCGGTGTTGTTCTATTGCTTCCTATGTAAAAAGAATGTTGTGCTTATTAGAAGATTTCAAGAAAAACTCTGTTTGAGATGAAATTTTGGCAGGTAAAATAATAAATGGAATGAAAATTCGTTGAGTTATTAGTATTATATAGCCAATTTTCAACAAAGGGGAAGACAAGGAGTCCATGCCTGAGTGAAAAATTAGAATCTTGCAATTTTACTTCAAAAAGAGCCAATCCCTCCTTTTTCGGCCCCAAATTTCTTAACATCTAAATCTTACCAACCAGATGCCACAGAACATCCCTGAAATGTCCTCATGAGAAACATTTGTCGTTGACTCACATCGGGTGGAGACTTAGGAATTTATAATGCATTAGGTGACTCTTCGGTGAGTTTGGAAGGGAAAATCCTTCATGAATATTTACATTTATGAGATGAGAGAAAATTCATGTGATGTAGGTCTTTTATGTGCATGGGATAAAAAATTAAGTGGAAATATATTAAGTAATATAAAAATAAGAACTTGAAATATGTTTTTTATGGGTCGTGATATCTTAATTTTTTTCTTGGTATCGATTTGGTAGATCTCATGGGTATATGTTTTGAGTTTTATTTGATTTGATTTGATTTCATTTTTAGGTTTACATGACTAGGATTCCAAGTTCTAAGTGTGGGGGAATTGATAGAAAAAATATTTTCCATTAAATTTACATGGAAGATCATTGTTTTAAATCCCACCAACGTGTTACTTCATGATAAATTTTACCATTTGTTGATATTGGTGAAATTTTGAGCATATTAGTAAAAATAGACCATTTCAGATTTCTAACTGTTTAAATTATTTATGTATTTTTTCTATTTCATTTTATAAAATAATACAAATAGAAAAATTATTTCTTTTCCAAATTCTAAACATCCAAGGCTTCATTTAATCTTTATTGACCAATAGTTTAATCAAACATATAGAATCTAAAAAGGAGCTCACATGTTTGATCATGAAAACCGTTTACAGATCTATCTATTTTTGGTGTGGGGTCCATAAATCGTTCATGGTGGGCCCCATTGTTGTGAAATTTGGTATGGGGATACAAAATATGTTTTGAAACATCTTAAATTAAGATGACGATGCATGAATTGTACTTTTTAGTGGTCATTAAAGCATCATAATCCAGTGGTTTGTGATTTGGAGAGTCTGACTGGATATAATAAATTGATAGAGTAAAACTGGAATAACTCTCGGAATAATTTTCCAAATAAACAAATCATTTTAGGGTAAACAGAAATGATAATTATGAAAAATATTAAATAATGTTTAAATGACTGAAGTGGTAATTCAATGGGGAAACAACGTATCAACTATTAGGTGATAGGTTTTGTATGTAAAATGAGGGGATCTCCTCATCAAATCATCTCATTCCATCGCATTCCTTAGAGGACACCAAGGAGGATACATTTTCATATTTATCTGTTTTATATCTTTTCTTTTTCATAGATTTTTTATGCCTTATTATTCCTTATTCATCTTGATTACCCTTACCATGGTGGGGTAAAATTTGTTATTGTTTGTGGAAGGGTTGGATTTCTATTTTGTAATGCTTCAGTTCTTGGCCATAATTGAATGAAATTTCTTTGTTCTTAAAAGTTGTTTTCAATTTAATATAGTGGTTTTTATTATCAAGTGATATTTTCCTTGAATTTTAATTCTGTTATTTACTTTTTCCTTGGTTAAATATACATTATCTCCCTCCACTAATTTATGGTTTATATACGATGGAATAGGCCATGGATTAGTGGTGATGTACTAGACAATCGTCTATATGTGTAAAATGGGTAATGAATGTTATTTATTGTTTTGTATGAACAGGACCTAATCAGGTATTTCCTAAATCAATCGAGGATATTCAATACAACTCTTTTTCACATGGAAGGAGATTTTACCAAAGTGGGATCTTGGTAAGGTTTTCTCTCACTATCATAATTTTACTAAGGAAGTGAGAGGAAACAATTATTGAAACTTACTTTAATAAACTCAGAAGAAGAGATTTGAATTAAATTGAACAAGGATATAATTAAAATTAGAAAACAGACGCAATCATAATCAACCTTTTAATATCAAAGTTTTTAATCCATTGAATTTCAAATATCATTTCAATCATTTTCTTATCGATTTATTCTAAAACACACCATTTTTACCCACATTTAAAAGTGAAAAACTATTTTGTGAGCACTCTCCTTTGCAAGACATCATAGGGTTAATCACTAGAATACATTAAGGAATAGATTAAAATTGTTTTTTTATTCCATATAATAGGCGTTCATCAATTTTATGATATACATTAAGGCACATATTGATTTTTATGATAATAGGTGAGTTTAAAATATTCTAATGATGTTATAAATTTCATCAACGGTGATTGGTTAGTGGATGAAAGAAGTATGGGACACTTGGTAAGGGTGGTTAGAACTATGTATTAGTAATTAACAATAGTATTTTTGGAATCAGTGGATGGGATAGGGAATAGAGTTTTTCCATCCACAGTGGACCAATTCCTTGATGTTTATTCATGAAACTTTTACTAGGTTTCAACCCAAAATAGAAGTGGACATTATTATTGGTCTCCTAATGAAGATTGGCCCTATTTCCCTTCCATATTATCATATGTCAAAAAAATATTGCAGGAATTGAAGTATCAGTTGGAATATTTTTAAAGTAAAGTGTTCAACTGACCGAGCATGTCTTCATGGGTTGCACATGTTCTTTCCGTGAAGAAGAAGGATGAAACTGTTAATATTTGTGTAGATTATCATAATCTTATCCAAGTTACGATTAAAATTTATCCTCTTATATTAATTAATGATCTATTCTATAAATATGGGTGATCCTTTTGATTTATTAAAATTGATTTACATTCAAGATATCACCAAATATTAATTTAGAAGAAGGATATTCTGAATAAAGATATTTAGATGTAGATTTAGTTGGGACAACATTGTTTATGGGTAGTATTATTTTCCAACACTTTTCAATAAATCTCAAAATTAAGAAGGATCTCTAGATATAATGGATGATGGATGGAGTGATTATAAGTAGATCATTGAATTCCATGCTTGGTAAATTTTCTATATGATTTAAACAAGTTGATTGATGAAATGATCCTATGTGCAAAGAACTTGTGTCAAAGGTGACATAATTTTTAATACAATGAGGTATCATTCATTTGGGGATGATTGATGTGCTTTGGTAATCATGTTCCAAAAATAAAATGAAATTGGAAAAGATATGGAAGTGTGCATGGGTTAGTTTGAAAGTGCTATGGTGTCCATGAACTTATATTGAAAACATGTTTTTTAACCAACAATATTATGGGGTTTAATTAAACAATAAATTTCCAGCCTACAATCCAAACAGAAAACCTAAACCCTGGGCACCTGTGTGACATGGGATCAACCGTACCTAATGGAAGCCAGCAGGTCAACCTATAGGGGTCATGTAGGCTATGTTTATGCCCACATGACCACACGTGGAAAAGCACGTAGTTGGATCGAAGCCCTTGCATAGGGTGGGTGTAGAGCACACCCCTAGAAAACACAGAATGGGGGGGGGGTACCTTGGAGGGTTAGGGATTAATCTGGGTAGTAGAAGGAGTGGTATTATACTTAAATAATGGCTCACCAACAAGTTGGTTTTGATGTAGGGAAAATGGAAGCCGGTATTATTCAGAACATAAAAAACATGGACGCAATCGTGGACATACATCTCATCTGTGCTCACAATATAATCACCACTTCGTATCTCATACGAACTAATCATGTTTGAATGTGGACTGTCTAATCCTCCCAAGGCATTTGAACTAGCCTACACCATCATTTTCCTCCTCCAACACTCGCCGGTAATGTTGATATCCACTGAAGTTGATGAAGAACCATGATTGTATCACTATGGAAGATCATTTGACATCCTAAGGGATAATGGTTTATATCGAGACACTGCATGAAAAATTTGTCATGCATGCATGTGTATAACTCAAAGAAAAAGGTTTCACCAAATAAAGATAAGTTGTGAGTCCATAAGTAATGGTTCATTCTTTATTTTAAAAAAATTGCATGAAATCACAAATGAATGTATGTGATAAGAAAGGGAGAAGGCCACACACATGACAAGGAAACACCCAAGAATCTCCACATGTCTTTGATGTGGGTCTAAAGATATTTAAAACAGAATATATCTTCTGATTCAAGTGGAAGATTTGATGATCATATTTTATGGGATTTAAAATGTTGAAAATGAAGTGATTCATGCCTATAAAAGGAGAGGTCCCAAGCCAAGAAGAAGAAGTCCTTTCCCTCCACATATTCGAGTTATCCTGTTCAAAAACAAATAAATACCTAGTTTTTTGTTCTTCCCAAAGGAGAATAAGACTTATAATCCTTTTAGGCTCTATTAAGAGAGGTTTCCACAAACCCTGAACAAGTTCTAATCAATCTTGAAGAATCTCACAAAGAGGAGTTGTACTTTTGTTCAAAGAAGAATCCACAGAAATGTGACTGGTTTATAAAAAACCACATTGTGTTTCATAAGGAAGTTCCCATGGTTACACAACCAATGAATACTCACCCTTGTTGTGATTTATTAAGTCCATCTAACTGTGATCCAGTGATTTAGTTTCAGTTTAACTATTCCTTGTGAAGAGGTAGAGTCGTGAACTCCATGCACGAAGAAGAGCAGTGATCCAAAAGCCTTTACAAAGGTAAACACCCTATGGTCACACAATATATCCTACTATTTTCAGGGATTCATGTTTTGGTAAAAAAGGATATTTGAAGAGAAGAGGTTGGGTGTGTTCAAATACTTATACCCAATGGGGTTTTCATAAAGGAGATAAGAAGTAAATTGTGCTTTCACACTTGCATTCACATACACACATGATGAAATTTATTGAAAGAACTAAAATTATATTTACACATGTGTGAATATGATTAAATAATAAAGAGAATATGCATGCTTGCATGCATATGTAAATAAGAAGAAATTCAGTTAAATAAATGTCAACTACAGCAAGAAGAAAATGAGATAAGTTATATTAAATTCCACATGCATGATATCATACATATATGAAAAGAATAGTTGATAAGAATCTAATTCTGACGATGCCAATTAAACTGATCATCAATGATTGAACAATCACATAACTTTATGAAATTTTTTCCAAGAAATTAGAAGAAGCACTACAGTTGGTTTTTCACTAGAGAAAAATAAAGGATAGTTCCTTGACTACTTCCTTCCACGTATCCATGTGACAATCATTAAATGATTTTCAAGAGAAGAATCTACCATTCTATGAAGGAAGAAGACTATATCCACAAGGATTATAAAGAACCAGGGAGAGTGTTCAAGTTGAACTAGGTTATCACAAACTCAGAGAAGTGGATTGTTTCCCACCCCCTCCAATGTGTAGGGACTTACATTGTCAATAGGATTGTTTTTCTAGACAAAAAACTATAATAGTTATCACATTATAGTAGAGAATCTATGTATTTCTCATCACCATACATAGAATGGATGTAAGTTCTCATATTGAGTAGTGAACCTTATAAAAATATAATGCGTATATTTTTACTGATTCCTATTATTTCTTCTGAGAGGAAAAAGATAAAAAGAGAATACAGATTCTAACAGGTCAAGAGGTTCTGGGATAAAATGTTTGAATCGGTTTAAAAAGACCCTAAAACTAATTCCTGCCTCTCTGTTTTAGTTATATACCAAATTGGTCCTCTCTATTGGTATCAGATGTCAAGGTCCATCTCTATTAGTTTCTCTACAGTGACAGTATTCACTATTGAAGACTTGAGTTTCTTTCAAGAGTAAACAATGAAGTGCATCTTTGGTGACAATTTAGCTATCTATAAGCATATGGTTATATCTACCAAGACCATGATGAATAAGAAATAGAAAGTGAAGATAATGTTGATGATTAAGTCCCTCTTATCAAAATAACAAGAAGTATATAGTTCTCTAAACCTTGCTGACAATTATGAAACATTAGGCATGGAAAGTAATGAGTAGGTCGCTCAAATTTCCACCAAGAAGATGAATAGCCTTCCTCTCTCAAGTGATAAAGTGGTATGTATTAGAATATTTGGAAATTAATCTCATGATAAAAATTCTAGAAGTGGTGATGATCAATCTACAACCTCTTAACAATTATCATTGGATAGATTAAGAGCTATTATGCAAGATATCATCGAATAATGTGCATCCCTTTTTTGGAGTATATCCATGTATGAAATAAGATATCACCCTACTATAGGAAGAAACTAATGTTTTAGGTAAAGTATTACAGGAAACATTTATGAATTTTTAAAGCACTCTAGACAATTTGGATCCTTTGAAGAAACAAAGAGTGAATTGTAAATGAGTTCCTCAAAATGGTTCAAATAAGTTAACGAAAAGAAGGGATTCAAAAAGACTTCAGAAGAGAAGATACAAGCACTTAAAGATCAACTACAGAAGATAAACGATGTCAATGATTTACATTTAAAATAAAATTCCATGAAGATCAAGCAATTTGACTCTTTGTTACAAAACATTTTTATGATACATGAAGGTGAACATCAAAGAATGGATATGTCTTTTGAAGAGAAGATGATCATTATTAAAGAACATAAGATCATTTTCAATATGGAATTTCTAAAATTAGAAGCATATTGTTCCAATATTAAAAATGCACATATTTATACCTCACAAAAGAATGTGACAATTGAAACTAGCACTCAATGTTCATCAAGATGACTTTAAGGCTGAAATACCTCTATCATGTGATAATAATATAACGACTTCACTCGATGATCTATCACAAGTAGCTAAGAAGAATAATGTACCATCCAAACCATCTTATAATCATGTTTCTAAAAAGTTTCCTACAAAATGTGTATGTTATAAGAAAAAATATAAACAAGTATGGAAGAGTAAAAATGATGTGATACTTACCACCATGTCTAGGGTGGATAGGAAGAATAATTTGGAAGATGGTTCCCCATATGGAGCAAAACAAATCAAGAAGAAGGCCCAAACATTTTATAGAGAAGATAACACAAAATCAAGATTTATGGTTCAATGTTGGTGCTGATATAGGTTAGGACATTGTGGACTAAATGTTTTGTACAATCCTCAAAATGAAAAAGCAAAAACGAAGCCTCTCTTTAGGTGGAGAAATCTAGAGTGATGGAAGAAACATCCACAGATCCAGAAGCATATGTATATTACAAATATATTTGGAGTGCATAAAAACATCTGTGATATATGCAATGGATGTTTTCACAAGGTTGGTATATTTTTAGATCAACATGTATCCAAATATGGTAAGAAAAGGAGATAAAAAAATTTGGATAATAATAATGAAGCAGCCTTGGGAATAAATTAGAAAATTATTGAAAAAACAAATTCTACCAAGAAGATTATAAGAAGGAAAGATGATGATTACATGAATTATAAATTAATGAAGATGAAGGTTGGTGCATCCAAAAGAACTCTTAAGAAGGATGTAACTCAGAATAATCAATGTAGAAGAACCAACCTTAATACCCCATACCCTAATGGGTTATTAGTCATCTATCCTGAAGATTTAGAATAAATGAGAATGATGGAACAGGCACATGCTAAGGCTAGTGAAAAAGGTAGTAAAAAATATTCCACATGAAGATAAAGAATTCATGCATGTGAGGTGAAACATATCTATCCAAACGGTTAAAAATTTTATTATATTTATACTTTGTCAACAAGAATTTCTTCATAAGATGAAACTTTCTCTAAACTGTCAAATGTGAATGTGTGAAGAGTGGAGAAAATGGAGAATTTGGGTTGAGATAATCATCTCAAAATTTATGTTCACATTGATGATTTAGGGAGGATCCACTTTATTCCCTTAAATCATTGTGTACTATTTTTACTCCTATATTATAGAGAGTTTAAGGTGAAGAAATCTCTCAGGGGGAAAACCTGAGAAGCAGTGAATGATGATGAGGAATGTTTCTCATGAGGGGGAGACATATGAAGAAGCAACCAAAGAAATTATTTCAATTACTATCAACTTCAGTTGGTTTCGGATTCAATTAATCTAGATATTTTTTAAATATCATTTCATTGGAAAATGTATATCATTTTTCAATCTCTCATACAAGGTTACTCAAAATAATTATTATTATATAAATGGTAGTAAGTAAATTAATCAGTGACATAAGAAGAATTCAAGTGCCCCAAGCTTACTCATCCTACCTATTGCACATGAATGTTTTGATCCATTTTTTGAAGTGACTGTAGGAGTGTCATGTAGAATATTCCTAGAATGATTCATCTCATATCTTAAATTGGAAGAAGAAAACCCTTGAAGATAGTTATATGAGTTCTCATCTCATGAGGTTTCAGGATCAGTGGATAATGGAGAGCTTTGTTTTTTAAATCAAATCCTCTTGTTTTAAACACCATAAATTTATCAAGTAGACTTAGAGAGAAATGAATTATGGTACATTGCTTAAGTGTGGATTGATACCCTTTTCCTAGGAAATATTTATTTCTTATCAATAAGGGGGACAGAAAGTAAAATTTATGTTCAAAAAATTGAAAGGTAGAATGAGACAATGATGTGAAGGGGAGAGAGAAGACAAGCATTTTGATATTGACACATTAATTTAAAGAACATTTAAGTATTTATAACAAATAAAAAGGGGACGATTGTTGGGTCCACTTTGTGTATGAGTTGTATTTGTTTTCATTAGATGGAAATACTTATCAATATGAAGAAGGAACTCCAATGTTAATGGGGGGATGATTGAAGTTATGATTCTTGGATAATTGTTATGGATTCAGAACATTGGATGCCATGTTTGAGAAATTCTCCATGTGTTTTAGATCCGTCGATTGATAGAATGATCCAATGTTGAATGAAATTGTGTCAAAGGTGACCCCGTGTTTACTAAAATTATGTATCATCCATTTGAGGATGATTGAAGTGTTATGTGATTCATATTCCAAAAATAAAATGAAATAGTAAATGATAAAAAATTATCCATGGGTTAGTTTGAAGTGCTAAAGTGGCCATTCACTTATATTGAACATATGATTTTTAACCAATCATATTATGTTGTTTTCTTTAAAAAAATAAAAACTTACTAGGAAGCCTGATAACCTCAACCCCAGGAACATGCAAGACACATGTTCAACCATACCTAAAGGAATCTAGAAAGTCATCCTGTAGGTGGCATGCAGGCCATGGGTAGGCCAATAAGAGTGCATGGGGAAAAGCCCATAGTTGGGTCAAAGCATGTACAGAGGGTGGGTGCATATCATGACCGCATAGAACTCGGTATGAGGAGGTACATTGGATGGAGAAGGATTAATATGGGTAGTAGACAGATCAACTTGATACTTATATCATGAATCACACGCATGCGGCTGTTGATGTGGGACAAATGGAAGAAGGTACTATTCAACACATAAAAAATCAGTTGCGATCAGGGATTCACATCTCGTCCATGATCAGGATCTAATCACCACCTTCCATCCCATTTGCACTGTGCATATTTGAACACGGATCATTGTATCCTCCCATGGCATTTGAACCAACCATCATCACCGTCTTCATCCTCTAACGCTCACTAGCACCGCTGCTATCCACCAGATTTGATGAAGAAACCTGATTGAATCACTATGTAAGATAACTTGATATCATGAGGGATAATATATCTTACTGAGACCATGCATGCAGTATTTGTATTGCATGAATGTGTATAACTTGAAGAAGAAGGTTCAGCTGAAGCTACACAAGCTGTTAGGCCATGTGGAATGACTCGTGCTTCATTTAAAAATAAGTATTTCATCCAATATTTAATGAATTCATGTAATAAGAAGTGTAAAAGGCCACGTATAAGAAAAGGAAACACCGAAGAATATTGTAATATCATTGAAGAGAGTTTGAAGATATTAAAAACATAATATCTCGACTTATTCACGGGAAAAATTTTACGAGAATATTTTGTGGGATTGAAAATGTGGAAAATGAACTAATCCCATTATTTAAGAGGAGAGGTCTTGTGATGAGAAGAAGAAGATATTTCCCTGTGAATATTCTAGTACTACTATTCAAAAACACGAACTCCCATGTTTTTTGTTCTTCATTAAGGAGGATAGAGACCCAAAAACCTTTGAGGCTCTATGAATAGAGGTTCCTACATACCATAAAAAAGTTATAATCACTCCAGAAGCATCTTGAAACGAATAAACACAACTCTATGTGAAGAAGAATCCATGGATACACAATTGGTTTATCAAAACCATTTCTATGTTTCGTGAGGAAGTTCCCATGGGTACACAACTGGTGAATACTCTCCCTTTTTTGTGCTTTACAAAGGCCATCTAACAATGAGGCAGTTCATGAGTTTCAATCTCACTGTTCCTTGCAAATAGGTAGAGCTGTGAAATCTATGAGTAAAGAAGAACCGTGATCCCATGACCTTTATAAATTTATACACACTATAGTTAAAAAATATATTCCATTGTTTGTATGGGTGTATGTTTTGGTGAATAAGGATATTTCAAGATAATAGGTTGTGTGTGTGTGTGAAAATATTTATACCCATTGGATTTTTCATACAAGAAAGAAGAAGTAAATTTTGCAGGAACCCTTTCATGAACATGTACACCTAAGGATATTTAATGAAAGAACAAAAAATCAATGTGCACTTGTGTGAAGAATAATATGGAGTGAAGATCACATCCATGCTTTCATGCATACGTAAAAGGGTACAATTCAGTAAAATAAATATCAACTCCACCAAGATTAAAAAATAGATAAGTTTAATTATATTTCACATGCATGATCTTAGGAATATATGAAATAAAGATAATAGAATAATATAATTCTAATAATTCTAGGTAAGTTGATATTTATTTTTTTAATAATCACATAGGTGTATGTGATTTTTTCCAAGAAAGAATAAGTAGTGTAATTGGTTTTTCACTAGAGAAGAATACAGAAGTAGAAAAGAGAGTTTCTTGCCAAATTCATTTCATGCAACCAAGTAAAGAGCACTAAAATAAGATCAAGTGTAGAACCTACCTTTTTAAGAAGTAAGAAGTCTATATTCATTGGAGGTATAAATAATCACCTATAGAATTCAAGTTAAACAAGGTTACAACTAGTTCAGGGAAGTGGATTGTTTTCCACCCCCTCCAAAGTGTAGGGAATAACACTAGATAAGGGATTTTTTCCCTATCAAAAACACCAAGAGAGTTATCACATTGTAGTAGATAATCCATGTATTGGTCATCACCCTACATGAAAAGGATGTACCTACTCTTATTTAGTAGTGAACCTTGTAATAATATCACATTCTTATTTTTACTGCTTTCTATTATAAAATGATACCAGAAAAAGAGAACAAGAGAATAATTATTCTAATAGGTCAAACGGAATAGGGATAAAAACATGTAATTAGTGTAAAAATTCTCCAACACTGATTCATCCCCCTCTCAGTGTTAAGTATATCCCAAATTGGTCTTCTCAGATATGGCTATTATGAGTTTGTTCTTATTCCTTTTGGTCTTACAAATGTTCCATCCATATTTATGAAATTATTGGATAAAATATTTCATAAGTATCTGGATTCTTTTTTGGGTGTGATTTTTGGATGATATAACAGTGTATTCTAAGACAAAGGTGGATCATGAGAAGCACTTGGTGATAAATTTTGGTATCTTGTGGGAGTATCATATGAATTTTAAGGTATGAAAGTTGTAATTCTAGATACAAGAGGTTTTATTCCGGGGCCATATCATTTTGGATAAAGTTATTTATATAGATCCTGAAAAAACCGAATTTTTTATCTCTTATAAAAAACTGACCAATGACTTTGAGATATGTAATTTTCTGGTCTTAATGGGATTATACATAATCTTTTTATGTGAATTTTAATATTTGGAATGAATTGATTATAGTTTTTATAATAATGGTTTTCCTTTCCAATGAATGATTAATGCTAGAAATACTTACAATAGAATAAGGTTAGACTTATATCAGTACATATCCTCGCATTTTTAGAGCCTTGATAGGGATATGTAGGTTGTTATGGTGCATTGGGATTTGTTTTTGGATGTTTTCTCATATAGTAAAATACTATATTTACTTAAGGATCATTATAGTTATGGTTTCATGAAAAGAAGTACCCAACACATGATTTGGAATTATCTATGATAGTTCATGCTTTTATTTCTTGGTTTAACTATAATTTTACTGAGAAATTTATGATTTTTATATATAATAAGAGTTCGAAACACATTTTCTCAGAAATATATTTGAATATATATTAAGAAATATTAATGGATTATTTGGAGGTTTTTAAATTAAACTTGATGGATACAAAAAGAAAAAGAAATTCAGTGGTGGATCCATTATGAAATAATTCATATAATCAGATGGATAAATAAGGAATCCCGTGTAGTGGATTAACGTCCAAATATGGGTTACCACTACGTATCGACTTTTTTATTATTATGGAGTGGATATTTCATTGGGGTTTCGTTGGTCTGTGGAATTCTGTTTTGTTGTTTTATAATAAAGAAGGGGGACTCTCATAGTCTATTTTCTTAATTGAACTGGTGTGGTGATCATATGGAGATGAAAATGGTGGTGGTAAGAAGAAAATCATGACGGTGGTGACTAATCATGGTGGTTTCAGTTTAATTTCTTATGATTTAAATTCAGCTATAGTGGGTAACTCATGGATCGAGTCTTTCTCGTGTTCTGTGATCCTTAGGTATTTTTAAAATTTCAATATCATTTTGGAATAAGTGAATCTATATCTGGATTGTGGTTTTATGGTTACCACTTAACAAAAAAGAATATATTTTCAAAATTATAGAATTGAATATTTATTCAGATTTATAATGAAGATTCATATCACCAGCAGCTGATATCACTCATATCAGACAAGCACCTGGATTGTACTAACTAGGGTGGTGTTGAAGTTTTCTTCTAGTTATCATTTGTTATAAATTTAATTTCTCATGTAAAATATGACATGATATATTATTTTTAATTTGTTACCAGGTGGTAAAAAATCAATAGTGGGGAATCCATTGAGGGATGGAATCTTTATGGGATTTTGTTTTTATTCATATATTAGATCATGGTACCTTGGAGTTTTTAGGAAAATATTTTTTATATTTACCAACATTTGAAATGTTCTATTCAACTAGGCATTCAAAATATATATAGATTAATGAAAGAATAATTTTGGTTGGTTGGAATGAAATATTTTGTGGATGAGTTTGTTTCATGATGTATCCCATTTCAGTCGGCCATGGAGGAACACTAATTCCAATGGGAATGCTGCATTATTAACCAATTACATTGTGGAAGTGGGAGAAGATGACCCCGTATTTTGTGAAAAGTTTACTGAAAATGGTTATGAAACATGATTCCATATGGGTAATTGTAGATTTCTCAATAATTCATCTCATTTTATCCCTATTTATGAATCTCATATGGTGGTGGACTAGTCCAAAATTGGTATCTATGAAGTTTTAAATCTATATAATATTCCATTCAAGATTATATGTGAGAGAGACTCTAGTTTTTCATCTAATTTTTGAAAATACCTACAGAAATATCTTTAGACATAATTTACTATGAGAATGGCATAACATTTTAAAATGGATTTACAATATGAAATGGAATTCCCAACATTAGAGGTCATGCTTGTGTATTTTTAATGATTTTTGGCTGATTGTCAGATAATATACTATTATAGGATTTCTTTTACAAAAACAATTATTAGGCCTCGATATATATGGATCCATTTGAGTAATTGAATATGAATACTTGACATTCTCTAAATTGATAGGCGGGAATAGTTTTCACTTTACTGGTTGGACCCATCCATGTAAAATATACAATAAAAATATAGACTTGATTATAAGGAGTTTGTAGATGGCATATAGCCATTATGTGGATAATCGTTGAGGACTGTTTTTTAGGGGATTGTTTATGTGTTTTTTGAAAACATTACAAGGCTTGGGAAACATTATTTTTCTAATCAGGGAATTTTGTATCCTTAGTAAATTTTCACTTTTGAGATAGTTGAAAATTTTGGTGATGTGATATATTTGTTGGATTTGATGCGAATGTTAAGTTGAATGAATATTTTTTTATGTATATTAATTAAAAAAGTATCAACTAGATCATGGCCATGTGATTTGATGGGATCACATTGACCTAGAGCTAGATTCTATGTTGTTTCCAATTCTAGTACAAATTATATTTAGGTAATAGACTATATGGTATGGGAAAATTATCAGTCTAGTATGGGATTTATTTCCTCATGGTCAGATTTAGGAAGAAATGTTGAGCATCAAAATGAAATGTTGGAGTAGTGGTCCAAAATATACCTGGAAAGCTTTTGGTTTTCTATTTCTATGGATGTAAAGACCAATGGTTTGGAGAATGTACCAGCCCAAAATATCAGGTACTTGCCCATTATTTAGGTATTTAGACTATATATAATGTCTAGGTAAATTTTTTAAGAACTTAATAGGAATTTTGGAAGGATTTGGAAGCTTTTATAAAGATGAAATGATTCATAATGATTAGTTAAAAATGTGCACCCCATATCGGATAAAAAGTGTCTTGAGAAGTGGGACGATATCTCTACATGGTTGGTGAACTATTTGAGAAAAACTATGTGGTGGACCAATTAAAATTGTGAATTAATTGACATAAAGGAAAATCGTTGTTGGTGCATGGTTTCTAACTGTGTGAGCCTACCATGTGATCCAACCATGTGATGAGTTGTGTTAAGGTAGTACCAACACACAAGTGTGCACATTTATTAAAATCGTTTAGCCTATCCATGTGATGTTCAGTAACAGATATTAAACTTGTGGATCTAAAATTGATTGAGTCCCAGGAAACCATTTCATTTCTTAATCTCTCATAATCCCGAACTCCTTTTCCTCTCAATGCTTTTGAGGAAATTCCCTTCAATCTAGAGAATTTATTAGGTGATTCAAATCCCATTAGAGATCCAGATTCACTAATTAGTCTCCATTCTTGTTTTTTCTTCTTATATATTTTCTCTTTCTCTTTCTTGGAACCATAGATCTAATCTACTAGGATAGATCCATTTTCATTGATGGATTATTGATAGGATATTTTTGAATTCATATTTTATATATGAAAATAATAGTGGTTCATGATCATATCTTGAGAGTTATTGTGTCTTTATCCATGTTCACCAACCATAATGAGGCAGGTGTCTTCTCTATTGACTGCCCTTGACTAGAACATAAAGTCTTAATTTTATATAAATGTGTTTCTTCAATTTATTGAGAACCCCTCTTGTGTTTATTTATAGGAACTAATTTAGTGAAGGTTTTAGAAATTTTGGGAACATGATTGTTTTAAGGAAAATCAACTTTGATTTCAATTTTAAAATTAAAATTTGAAAAATAAGATTTTTATTTGATACATTGAAAATGGATGATGAAATGTTTCAAATATATAAAGGTTTTATGTGAAATTTATGGGTATGGATTTTGAAAAACATGGTTGTGTGGGTTCATTTTTCATTAGACGTGACCCTATAGAAGGGGAGTGTTCCATTAGAGAATATGGTATCGGTTACCTTGGGATGACTTGGTAGATTGATGATAGACCTCTCATGATTATATAACCTTCAGATAGGCATGCATGTGTAGATGTGTGGATGTGTGGAATCATGGAATGTGCTTGCCTAATGAAAATGGGAAAGGTTTTAAATTATTGTTTTAAATATTTCCATGGTAAACTAGTTGGATTTGATATTAATTGGCTTTAACTATTTTAAACGTTTTTATAATAATATTCTATCATGTTTTTTCTTATTGGCATGAGATGGTATGTAATTTGTGAATTACTACTTTGTGAAGACTAACTAACTTATTAGGAACTATTATGCATTTTAATAAGTACTCAATCAATAAATAAGTAAATTAAAGTAATATAAGTTATTTAGGGATGTTTCTTGATACATTTAGTGTGTCTTGTTTATTTGGATCTTAAAACAAGTTGGGAGTTTCTAGTTTGATGTATTTGGGCTTCTTTGTCTATTGATTCCTTCAGTTATGTCACTTGGATTGCTATTGTACTCTAATTTGATAGTTTATTGGGTTATTCTTTTGTTGTATCTATTTAATCATTCATAATATATAGGTTAATTGATTATATTCTTATAGTTTATATTTTTATCATTCCAAGGGAAATTTGTCTTTGAAATTTTCTTAAGGCCCTTTGCATTTATTTCCATACTTTGGTGTCTTAGGGATGTCACCTAAGGCCAGTAACACCCAATACCTCTTCACAAGATAATAGTTGTGGGGAAGAATGTTACACCCTTATTCCCTATGGATAAGTTATCTTCTCATTCCATTGAGATATTATATTGAGTGATTCTTCACACATTCTCGATATATAAGAAAGTAAAACAACTTTAGATTGTTGTCTCCACCACCCAATCTCTCAACGACCTCTATAATTATATTCTTTGGTGAGATAGAGTTTTAATTAATAATAAATTTCTTAATCATATATCATGATAACTAATTAGAAATATGGCATTTCACCTTTTTATTACATAATATTTCATTACATTTTACAAACAGGGGATCTTTAAAGTCTAGTGTCTTGGAAATCTAGAACATAATACAAGAAAACAACATAAAACATTTTTCTAAACCACTTTTAAGGCTTCATAATAGGTTCATCCTATGTACAAATACTACATCTCATATCATGGAGACATACATGAAAGGGAAGGGTGATCAGAAGGCCGAGAAAGGGGTAAATAAGGGAATTAGATTACTTGTGATATCAATAAGAACTTGATGAAAAATACGAAGACATTAGAAATGGAAAAAATGCATATCACAATAATAAGAACATGAATCATAACTTAAATATGTGGCTAAAACATTTCATTTATACATTGATGAACTTATCACCATGGTTTATCCCCGAGGTGTCATAAAACTTACCAAGGTTATTCACCAAGGTATCGTGAAACATGTTATCTCTAGAGTATAATTTCATTACCCAATGCATTGGATAGATATCAATGAGCACCCTTAAAATTTATTTACTTTAACGTGATCCACATATAACATAATAAAACATTTCATAAATAACCCATGGTGAACAAAAGAAATGATATTCATTTTAAGATCGTGGCATTTTAAAAGTTCTGAAAAATAAGATCATTATGTCATTTATAATCCATGGAAAGGGAGTGACCGTTATACATATGTCAATTCTAGAATCAAATATATCACATTTATATATTTATGAACACCCATAGAAACGAAATAGGTCTAGGTATTCACATAAATAAAACAAGAGAATTTCTGGAGAGAAAGAGTTAGAAATTTTGAGGTGAACTTTCTGCAGCATAACGGCTATATAACATGGTTTTTGAAAACATTGAAAAGAGAGGGAAAAAGGGTCAAAAACTCATAAATAATTCCTAATACAGTATGGGTACCTAATAATATCATGGTATGGATATTAAAATGACATAACACATGAAAACTAAACATGAAAGAAAATAGAAGATATGATTTCTTTTAATAGAAATTTGTCACCCTTACAACGTCACATAAAAATTCAGAAAAACAATTGACGAGAGTGGAAAGGGTCTCTCAGAAAGTTGAAATGAAATAGGCAGTAATGAGTACATATAAGAACCTACCCTCAACATAATAATATGGAAACTAGAAGACACACCATAAAGGAATTCATGGATTAAAATATGAGGGTGAAATATTCCCTTACCTTGAAATTCATTTCGAAAGCATGAAGGTCGGGACCTTAGGAGTCTTAAGAGAACCTTGGGAGGACTTCTTGGGAGGTAAAGATACCAAAACTTCATTGGGGGGGATTTTTAAATGAAAACGATGAGATGATGTCTGTGTGTTTATAGGAGATTTGAGAGAATAAATTATTAATTTCCAATAGACACCTCATCGGTGGTGTTGGAAAAACCATGGGGTTTTCCATTGTATTTTCCCATGGTATTAGCCACTTGGGACACCTCAAAGAATATATTACTATTCATAAGTGACCAGAATGATTACATACTTATTACATCATTAATGACGTTATTAAACACCCTAAACTCAAAACTGTATTTTTACTATTCATCTAAAATTCAACTGTTTCAGAAAAATCCAATAAATTTCACCTTTACCTAATATCGATGCTCTGAATTCAAAAATGAACTCCTTTGTATGAAAATAATGTTATAATTATGACTTATTTAATTTTTAAGTAAAAACATTGTTCACCGAATATTCCACTATATCAGAAAAATCCCCAAAATTCACTTTAACCTATTTTTGATGCTTTAAATTCAAAAATTAACTCTATATTATGAAAATAATTTTCTAAATATTTTTAATTTAATTTCTCAATAAAAAAACTATTCACCCAAAAAAACAAATAGTTAACTAATAATTTCTTTAATAGTTATTTACTTATTTTTATTAAATCAAATTACCTAATCATGGTTTCTAAATTATATTAACACATTATTTAGTGAGTTTATTATTCTATTTAGACACATTTCTATTCATAAGTACAAAATTACTATTCATAAATTACTATTCACCAAAAATTAAGTTGATCTTATTAGACTCTAAATATCTTACTGAACACAACATTAGAAGACCATTTTTTTAAATCATTACACATTATTAATTATTTCAGCTTTACATAAATATTTTAAAATATCACCTTTTTTTTCAAAATTAATCAATAATATACATCTTATATTTATCTGGACATTTGAAATTCACAAAATTTTACATAAGAAGAAATAAAAATTTTATTTATATCAAAGGATTAAAAATAGAAGCTAAGGTCTCGTTACACAACCCCTTATGTAACCAACATAGGACATAAATGTATGGTGTGCTAAGGTAATAGAATCTTGGGGTGGCTCGACCAACATTGCCTGAGTGGGGAACTCTATGAGCTTGAACTTCTCCCGTAAGATATTCTGTTCAACCTTCACATGATGAAGTTCAGATTGGGCTTGGTCTAGAGCAAAGCCCAATGGTGGTACCTCCTTCCCAAGTCCAGTCATATGGACTTCGAACGACCTGAGTCTACTGGATGAGGACATCAAATATTCTTTCTGTATTAATTAACCAAGATCACTTATATTTATAAACATTAATTGTAATGTTAATATTTTAGTTTCCAATGGTCATATTGACCAACAGTCAAATAACAGTCGAAACCCAAAAGTATCATTTAATTATACTCACTTCATTAATTAAAGAATATAGTTTTTTTGAGTATAAAATAAAATAACACACAAAATTAGGAAACAAAAATTATTCAAAATTTCATGTCGTTACATTCTTCCCCCCATAAGAAATTTCATCCTCAAAAGTTTAACTCATACCCTATAAAGAAAAAAGGCATTAGTACTTCTTCCTCATAGACTCCTCTAGTTCCCATGTGGCTTCTTCGCATTTGTGTTTTCTCCACAGCACATTGACATGGTGGGTATTCTTGTTGCGTAGAACCATATCTCTACGATCCAAGATCTCTACCGGCTGCTCCTCAAAAGAGAGGTCATGTTCTAGTTGTACCACGTCTAGGTTTAGTACATGTGAAGGGTCAGGAATGTACTTTATCATGAGGGATACATGGAAGACATCATGATCTTGTGCTAGATTTTAAGGAAGTTCAAGCTGATAGGCCACTGCTACTACTCGATCAAGGATTTCATAGGAGCCAATATACCTAAGGCTGAGCTTCCCTTTCTTCACAATCCTCATGAATCTCTTCCAAGGTGAAATTCTATGAAAGACCTTGTCACCAACATCAAACTCCACGTCCCTTCGACAGTTTCCAGTAAAGCTCTTTTGTCGACTTTAAGAAGCCTTATAG
The DNA here is from genome assembly GCA_963277665.1 of Viscum album. Lineage (NCBI taxonomy): Eukaryota > Viridiplantae > Streptophyta > Magnoliopsida > Santalales > Viscaceae > Viscum > Viscum album. The sequence goes on from OY728163.1 coordinate 35,961,099, forward strand.
TGTTGTTGGATGGCATGGACTTTTTCTGTCATCTCATTCACAAGATTAGGCCCAAGAAGGTTTCTCTCACCAGCTTCATGCCAACATTTAGGAGTTCTAAATCACTTCTCATATAGATCTTCATAGGTTTTCCTTTGAATTATTGAGTGGAAGCTATTTTTGTAAGAGAACTCAACTAATGAGATATGCTGATTTCATCCACCTTAAAATTCCATTGAGCATGTTCTCAGCATGTCCTTGAGTGTTTGAATAGTCCTTAAAATTTTCCATCGGTTTGGGGGTGATAGGTTGTACTGAAATTCAATTTAGTGCTCAAAGAAAGTTGAAGACTTCTCCATAATTTTCATTTAAACCTTGGATCATGATCATATACGATATAATGTATAACTCCATTCAACCATACCACTTCCTTCACGTAAATCCTAGAAAGTTGATCAAGAGAGAAATCTTCCTGAATGGAGATAAAATGGGATTTCTTGGTGAGATAGTCCATAATAACCCATATCGCATTGTATCCTTTGTATGTTCTTGGGAGACCAGTGACCAAGTCCATGGTGATATTGTCCCACTTCAATGCTAGTATGGGTAGTGGTTGAAATATCTTTTTAGGAAGTTGTCGCTCTGCCTTCACTTGCCGACATACCAGGAACCATGAAATATAGTCAAAAATCTATCTTTTCATATTACCCCACCAAAAAATGATCACGAAGGTCCCAATTAATTTTTGGGCTTTAGGATGTATAGAGAAAGTAGAACTACGGGCTTCATCCATTAGCTCATTGTTTGTTTCTAGAATATATGGAATACATTGTCTTGTACGAAATTTCAGTACACCTCCTTTGTCAATATTGAACTCAAGAAACTTCCCATCCTTCACAGCTTCAAACTTCTTCTATAACAAAGGATATTATTTCTAAACTTTCTTGATCTTCTCTAGTAATGATGGTTGACAATTAATTTGGGTTAGGTTTGATGACGTCCCTTCCCCTATAATTCCCATGTCTAGAATTACTAGGTTATTAATCAAAGTATATTTTTGAATCCTCATCATGTAATGAACAACTGGGTATTTTTTTCTTAATGCATCAACAATATTGTGAGAAACTATACTTCAAACATTTACGGTCTATGTATATATAACATTTCTCCCCATAAAGATAGTGCCTCCAAATCATCAGAGAAAAAACAACTGCGGCCAGCTCCAAATAATGCATAGGATAGTTCTGCTCTTGAGTCTTCAAATATCGAGATACGTAAGAAATTAATTTTCTATTTTTCATGAGGTAGCACCCAAGACCATTGAGATATGAATCGCTAAAAATAACGAATCCTTCTCCACTTGAGGGAAGAGTTAACATGGGTGCAGTAACCAATATCTTCTTCCGCTCTTGGAAACTTTCCTCACACTATGTTGTCCAGATGAACTTGACCCCTTTACGAGTTAACTTGGTTAATTGATTAGAAAGTCAGGAAACGTTTTTCACAAACCTCCTATAATATCTTGCTAAGGCAAGAAACATTAAATATCAGTTATTGTTGTATATTGAGTCCACTCCTCTATAAAGTTTTTCATTTTAGGGTCAACTGTGATTTCTTCATTGGTAACAATGTGCCCTATAAAAGCAACCTATTGTAACCAGAATTCACATTTGCTAAACTTTCCATAAACCCTTTCCTTCTGTAGAATTTGTAAAATAACCCTTAGATGATCTTCATGCTCCTCACGAATTTTGGAATATATTATAATATCATCAATAAAAACTACCAAATAGTTATCAAGATAATACGTAAAGACTTTATTCATTAGATCCATAAAAATAGTAGGCACATTAGTCAGTCGGAAGGGAATAACAACAAACTCATAATTCCCATATCCTGATCGGAAGTTATTTTTTGTAATATCTTCTTTCTTCACTCTAAATTGATGATAACCAGATAGATGATTAATCTTAGAGAAGAATCTTTTTACAACGATGTTGGTCAAATAAGTCATCAATTCTTGGAAGAGGCTATTTTTTCACTGTGATCCCATTCAGTTCTCTATAATCGACGCATAGCCACATCGATCCATCCTTCTTCTTCACAAAGGGAACTGGTTCTTCTTCTTCACAAAGGGAACGTGTTCTCCCCAAGGTGACACACTCAATCGGATAAACCCCTTATCCAAGAGATCTTGGATTTGTTTCTTTAATTCTTCTAGCTCCACATTTTCCATCCTATAGTGGGTCTTTGATATCAGATGAGATCCAGGTATGAGTTCAATGGAGAACACTACCTATCGTTCAGGGGGAGGTCCGGCCAACTCCTTAGGAAATACTTCAACGTATTCCTATATGATGGGGACATTTTCTATACTTAAAAATCTCATATCATTCATCAAATTCAACGATAAAATCCACAATGAAGGATATAGGGGGTTCTTCTAGGCAAAGATCAAGTTGATATATCTCTCCTTAGAAGATATGTGTAGGTTTTCTATTCAAGACTACTGAGATTTCCTTGCTCTTGCATTTGATCATAGCATTATACATTGAGAGACAGTCCATCCCTAGTATAATGTCGAATTCGAATATGGGAATGACTATTGGATTTGTGATATGATTTTGCTCACTAATGTAAATACTAGAGTTTCTAAACACTAATGATGCTTGTATAATCCCACCAGAAATCTTGACTCATAACCCTTCTTTTAATGAATCAGGGGTTGATTCTAAATTCCATGCAGACATGGATAAAATAAAGGAATGCGTAGAACTAGAATTAAAAAAAGTACTTGCTAGCTTCTATTGAACAACAAGAGTACCTGCCACCACATCATTTGGTGCAACTTCACCCGTATTTATTGAAAAAGTATGTCCTTTTTCCCTTGGCCGTTGTTGAGGCTGATGGTGGTTCCCCGCCACTGCCCTCGGATTTGGAAAATTATTGGCAAAGTTCTCAAGTTTCCCACACTTAAATAACTGGACATCGAGTAGATACTACACCATCGTCTCCATGTCGTTTGTGTTAGGAAGTTAAGGTTTCACCTCACTATGAAAATTCCTCACAATATGGCCATCTCTTCTACACTTGTAGCATTTCCCGCTCTCAAGAAGGAAGTTCCCCGAATGCTTCTTCCCAGATTTATTACACATGGGATGTTTCACTTTCTTTCCTCCTCTTCACTGATCAAAGGTCCTCCTTAAGATGGGCTCCATCGATCTCTTCTTTTGACTTGATTTATGTGACCATAACATCTCACCAAACTCCAGCTCGACTTTCATCGCACTCTGCGTGATCTCCTCATAGCTATCATAGTCTTAGTTGGCTAGATTCTTCCGCATATGGGGTCTCAGTCCACTGAAGAATCTATCAACCTTACTATTTGTATCCATGACAAAGGTAGATGTGTAACATGAAATCCTTGTGAATTTCATCTCGTAGCTTCCCACAGTTTCATTCTCCATTTTCATTAGCTTGAGAAACACCTTCTCCATTCTTGTTCACATGAAACGAGGGAAATATTTATTGAAAAGGATCTTTATGAACTCCTCCCACTCCATAGAATTAACATCCACTCTTGTACTTGTGTTTTTAATCTATTCACACCACTTATCTGATTATCCTTCTAGGCGATAGACATCCAAGGTGACCATCTCTTTCTCTGAACGGTGAAGCACAGAAATTATCTTCTCGATTGAGCTATTCCACTACTTAGTAGTCAATGGGTCTATCGATCCACTAATGGTTAGAGGTATTTGATGCATAAATGACTCAATAGAATGTTTTTCCCTTTTCAAGAAGACCAGTCTCTCATTTTGATTGAAGGTATTTCCCATAACTTGAGTCAGTTGGTTCATCATTCGCGTGAATATTTCCATTCCAGCTTCCATCAAAGGGTTGTCAGTGCATGGACCATTGCGGTCACCATTTTCTCTGTTCCTCGTATTTCTGCCATTTTCTAGAAGAATAAAACCTTAGTGGGGAGCTTATTTCATTTATGAATTTTTTTATTATAAAAGATTTTATGTCTTAAAATTTCATGCCTAGACAATTACATTTCTTTATAATTCCTTCATAATTATTCATAAAAGCTTATGATTAACCAAACATATCCCCCGGGAGTGTTGTAACCAAGAGTGCAGCAAGTCCCATTGTCATGTACCAGTTCTTGTTCGAGTCTAGCACAATGCGGTGTTTTTGGGTTTTACCCCTATGTACATTTGTGCTAGAGTCACCTCTACCTGCTCGTATCCAGATAGGGATGTATTTGTTTGATAAACCACTTACTCAATACTCACAAAAATAATAGGATGATTTCCTATATTTAAACTATTATATAGGGTTCTTACTAAATTTTTCATATCCTAATTTCCCTAAATAACTAAACTATCCTTTTATACCAACTATGGAATCCCACTTTTTTATTACATAACTTTTCATTACATTTTACAAACAGAGGATCTTTAAAGTCTAGTGTCTTGGAAATTAGGAACATAATACATGAAAACAACATAAAACAATCTTCTGAACCACTTTTAAGGCTTCATAATAGGTTCATCCTATGTACATATACTTCATCTCATATCCTGGAGACATACATCAAAGGAAAGGTTGAGCAGAAGGCCCTGTAAGGGATGAACAGGGGAATCAATTTACTTGTGATATCAATAAGAAATTGATGAAAAATATGAAGACATGAGAAATGGAAAAATAGTAATATAATAATAAAAAGAACATGAATTATAACATGAAAATGTTTCTAAAATATTTTATTTAGACATTCATGAACAGATCACAAAGTTTCATCCCTAAGGATTCATAAAAATTTCTAACGTTATTCACCAAGGTATCATCAAACATGTCATCTCTAGAGATTAATTTCTTTAACCAATGCATTGGAGCACTATCAAGTCTCACCCCTAATATGTCATTACATTAATGCGATCCACATAGATCATAATAAAACATTTCATAAATAACCCATGGAGAACAAAATAAACAGGTTTTATTTCAAGATCATGACGTTTTAGAAGTTCTTAAAAACAAGATCATTATGTCATTTATAACCCATGGAAAGGGAGTACGAGTTATATGTATGTCAATTCCAGAATCAAATATATCATATTTATATATTTATAAAAACCCCTAGAAACGAAATTGGTCTTGGTATCCACATAAATAAAACAAGATAATCTATGGAGAGAAAGATATTGAAATTTTGCGGTGAAATTTTTTGCAGCATAACAGCTATATAACATGGTTTTAGAAAACATTGAAAAGAGAGGGGAAAAGGGTCACAAAATCATAAATAATTCATTATATAGTATGAGTACATAATAATATCATGCTATCTATATTTTAATGACACAATACATGAAAAGGAAACGTGAAAAAGAGAGAAGATGTGATTTCTTTTACGAGAAATTTGATAGCCCAACCACGTCACTTAAAAATTCAGGAAAACAATTGACGAGATTGGAAAGGGTATCACAACAATTACACATGATATACACTAAAATGAGAATATATAAGAACATAACCTCAACATACATATATGGATACTATAAGACACAACATAAAGGATGTCATCGATGAAAAGACGAGGGTGATAGATTCCCTTACCTTGAAGAGTAACTTTGAAAGCATGAAGGTCGGGACCTTTGGTGGAATAAGGGAACCTTGGGAGAAGTCCATGGGAGGTAAAGATACCATCACTCCATTGGGGAGGATTTGGAAATGAAAATAATTATGGAGTGGCATGGTATTTATAGGAGACGTGACTGAATAAATTATTAATTTCCAAGGAACACCTCATCAGTGGTATTGGAGAAACCATTGGCTTGCCCATGGTATTTGACCGTGGTATTGGCCACTTGGGACACCTTGTAGAATATCTCACTATTCATAAGTCGACCAAAATGATTACATACTTATTATATCATTAATGATGCCATTAAACACCTGAAACTCAAAACTATACTTTTACTATTCACCGAAAAGTCAACTATTTCAGGAAAATCCCAAAATCGCATGTTTTCCTAATATCGATGATTTGAATTCAAAAATGAACTCCATTTTAGGATACTGATTTCATTATTGTGAGATATTTAATTTTTAAGTAAAAACACTATTCACTGAAAATTGTATTGTTTCAGAAAAATCCCCAAAATTCATTTTAACCTAATATCGATGATCTAAATTAAAAAATGAAATCCAATTTAGGAAAATAATTTTCTAAATATTTTTAATTTAATTTCTAAATAAAAACACTATTCACCTGAAAAAACTAATACTTATATGATAATTTCTGAAATAACTATTTACTTATTTTTATTGAATCACATTACCTAATCAAGGTGGCTAAATTATATTAACACTTTATTAAATGTGTTTACTATTACATTTGGTCCCATTACTACTCATAAGAACAAATTTCTATTCATAATTTACTATTCACCAAAAATATTGTTGATCTTATTAGAACCTAAATTTTTTACTAAACATAACTATAGAATACCATTTTTTGAAAATTATTACACATTATTAATTATTTTAGGTTTACATAAATATTTTAAAATATCCATTTTTTTCCAAAAATTCATCAATAATATACATCCTATATTTATTTGGACATTTCAAATACACAAACATTACCATAATAAGAAATTATAATTTTATTTATATCAAAGGATTACACAAAGTATATGAAGGCTCAATATATAGCCCCTTATAACACCAGCATAGGACCTAAGTGTAAGGTGTGCTAAGGTGATAAAACTTTGGGGTAGCTTTGCCAATATTGCCTGAGTAGTGACCTCTATCATCTTGAACTTCTCTCGTAGGTGATTCCGTTCAAACATCAAATGATGATTTTTGGCTTGGTCTTGGTCCAGAGAAATTCCCAGTGGTGCTACCATTTTTTCAAGTTTTGTAAGATGGGATTCGAATGGTCCGAATCTACTGGATGAGGCCATCGAATATTATTTCAGTATTAAATAACCATGATCACTTGTATTTATGAAGAATAATTGTAATGTTAAGAGTATAGTTTCCAATGGTCATATTGACCAACAATCATATAACAGTCAAAAATGAAAAGTCTCATTTAATTATACCCACTTAATTAATTATGGAATATAGTTTTGTTGAGTATAAATTAAAAATAACACACAAAATTAGGAAACAACATTTTTTCAAAATTTCAGGTTGTTACAAGTAATAATAACAGTATCCTTCACTCTAGTAATAATCCCATTTGTATTATTATCAAAACATTTTCTATCAAATTCTATGTTTACCTAGTTCCTTTTGGTTCAATCCATTGACTAAAATCAAAATATGTAGTTGAGAAATAATAATCATAGAGGAAACCACATATTCATGTATAAACACTAATTGGATATCTAAATCATGAAAACTTATTTTCAATCTATAACCCTAGGATTAACCTATTTGATTATTGTAATCCTTCATGATGGTAAATAAAGAGTTGGTGAATTCCCAAATAATACACCTAGGATTTTTATCCCAGTGGAATAATATGGCCCATTTTCATGTACCTTATAATGCTAATGTCATACCTGATGTGCCTTTTTAGAGTTATCACACCTAGTTACATATTTTATGGAACCACACCCATTTTTAGTATCCAAATATGGATGTAATTTCTTGGAAACCAATCACTCTATCATTCTTAAATATTATAGGATATTTTCTAATACATAGAATTATCCTTAAACTTACCCTTAGAGATATCCCTAGGTTTCTCAATAATTTTTTCAAATCCATTTTCCCAAATTTTAACAAATACATTCTCTAAATACAAATATAGGGAACCAATATTCTCATACATAAACCTTACTAATAAATTAAATAATATTCATTACATAATATAATGATCGATGAAATAATCCTTTAGATATAGTGCATTCAGAAATATGGAAATATAAATAACTAGTTCAGAATTGAACTTCGTCATCTCTAAATAAGTTCTCTATAACTATTACACTTCTTAGACATATAATATATACTATTTTTCTTTATATCATAGGGTAAGGAACCATATTAATGGGTTAGATCAGATTCTCAAATGGGAAAAAGGGTGACATAAACAATAAAAAATAATATAATGAATATAATGCTAGAGACCATTATATTAACATTTGAAAACAATACCCTGTATATCATATGTCATAAGTATGAGTCATGGAAAAATTCCTGGAATTACATATGGCATGAATCATAAAGGAATAATAGAACATGATCCATGATATCATAACATTAAAATAAGATATTGAATTTTTTCATACATAGAAGCATTAAATATAATTTTATTAGTAGTCAAGTCTCATTTCAAAAACAATCATTGTGGATTGGGTACACTCCCCAAACCATCATAGTAGTTAAGGTTCAATCTCATGATTACCATAGTGGAAATTATCCCATACAAAAATAGGTCCACTCCCCAATATAGTCATTTTTATCTCATGAGAAATTAATCTTTACCTAATACATTGGTGGGAGATATAAGTCCCACTGATAACATAATCCATATAATAGTGCCCCACTAGATCTTATTACATTTCTCATATCACAACCCATTAAATTAATCTGTCTATATAAGAAATTTATCATATTAGAACCAATGAAAAGATATGGGTTTCATAAACATTTCATAATATCCTATCATTTGTAAAATAAAAAGGATTTATAATCATTTAATTATTTTATCATATAATAAAAAATGAAATAAGAAATGTGTCTCAATTAAATTTGGTTATGGTATAACCAGTGGTAGATGAAATTTTTTCAGAAAAATCTTATCCTCATAGAAATAAACCATTTAGAGAAAGAGTAGGAATGGAATCCTTGGATTATATCTCTCATCTAGATGAATAATTATTTTGAAATATGACAAGGATAATTTCAATTTAAAAACATCCTTTACACTTTTAAAATCACTTTTCAAAACATAAAAAGTTGTCAAAATCCATTTCTTTGAAAACAACTATATAAAATCATAAATGAACCTTTAATGAAATTTTAAAACATTACATGAGGAAAATAAACTTCCAACATTGAAGTCCATTTTTGAAAACACAATTTTTTTTAAAATCCATTTCTTTTAAAATAACCCTTGAAACTTATAAAGGAATCATTAAAGATAATCAAAACATTTTTTTGAGGAAAATATACTTTCAAAAATAGTTTTTTTTAAACCAAAAACAAATTCATAAAACGTTTATTTTATAATAATCTATTAAACTAATAATGTAATATTAAAGACATTGAGTGGTCATGATGACATGAAATAATGTACATGTTAAAATAAATATTCCTTTTACATTTATAGTAAAAGGAATATGAGCCTTGTATTGAAAATGATATAAAGTTGAATTTTTAAAATTTTTGTAACAGTTTTAAAACAATGTAAATATGAGTTTAAAAAATCTCATAGTATCATTAAAAAAATTTCAAATACATTTTTATATATCATAGATATGGAAGAAGAAATATTTTTAATGTGAAGAGAGAAATAATTTCCATTTTTTTTAGAACATTATTTTGGAATACTTACTACAAAAATGAGGAAATTAAGGGTCATAATTTATTCTCTATAAATAACCATAGTATTATAAAAGTCTTGAGTTTATTGAGAGATAGTCTATAATATTTTATCATCAAAATAATCAACATAAAAAATCTTGGTAAATAATGATATTGTATCATAAAACCCTTACAACTTTGGTAACATTGATTTATTAACAACAATAAATAATAATGCAGAATGAAAGTTAAAATACAATTATAAAAAATAAATTCATGACATTACATGTTAATTTGGTTTTATATATACCACATAAATGAATATTGGTGCATAAAATAATATATGTCCCCAAGAATACAAATTGGGAAAACAATTCCTTACCCATTTGGTAATATTTTTAATCATAAAACCAAAAAAAGAATAAAATAACATAAAATAATAGATGTCATAAAAATATTGATATTAATTATACAACATGTTAATGTTGTTGTATATACACAACCTATAATCAGAAAGGTTTGGGGTCAAGACTCTTTATTAAAGAAAAAGAAAAAAGACAGTAATCACTTTTGAGTTGGGTAGGGTAAAACCCATTACAATCCTGTAGGCCAAGTGGGACAAAACCGATTTAGAGACATGCACCCAAAGCATCAGATGATGTGATAGAATATCCCAGTGGGAAAACCCATTAATAGTGAAAAACATCACCAGATCTTGTGCCGTTGTCAACCCCGCTGCAGCCCGAAGCCCCGCCAACGATGACTACATCACGCAGTGATGACCGCCACTCCAAAATTCCCATTCCCATACCTCGGAGCTATCCACAGCCATCAACACACACGATCTGGTTTGAAACTAGATCTGAAATCGCAATTCCAAACACCGCTCCGATTCCAAGCCTGATGCCAGCGAAAAACATTCATCGTTTTCAATATCATTGCACATCACAACTTCAAGCCGGCAAAGAACACGGCGAGACGCAGATGCACAACACTACTCCGCAAATTGGGCAGCAAACCAAATCTCAATCTCTTAAACAGATCCAGAACCTTCAAGCATTCCCGAAACACAAAGATCCCCCGCGAAGGCGAGAAACAGAGACTGAGTCGCAAAGCCTCCCCCTCCGAGCCTCTTAGATCTAGGGCGAGCTGCACTGGAAACCGCTGAAGAACCTGGTCGCGCCGGACAATCCGGTAAACCATCCAGGAGCCAAGCCTCGTTGTCGACGGCAAACACCACTTGCCCACCGGAAGACACCAAGCACGTCGCCTTCAGAAGGGCGAACTGCGCCGCGCCGAGCCGAACACAGAGCACCGCCGAGAGAAAGCCGAGCCCCGCCGAGAAGAGGACTCCGAACAAGAGAACCGGATGCACGACCACACCCACACCGAGCCGAGACCAGGGACAGCCACCGCGAATATACTAGGCCGGAGGGGGAAGGGGAAACGGGATTAGAAGAAACCCTAGGCGCCGCGGGTTTGGGAGAAGAAGCCGCTCCGAGGCCGTATCCTCACAACCTATAATAAACAAGTGATGAATATGAATTATGTCTTCCACAAATAAAAGAGAGACTATAAATCCTTTACCACAAGTCTTGACATCTTTCATACATGTTTCTAACTAATTTATAATAAATATATGTTTATTAAAAATATATTAATTTACCACAATTAAATATATCATTCCATATATGATTTACTTGTAACCTTTCGATACCCGTTTCTTATGAATTCGTTGTTAAAATCGTGTTTTGGTAAATAACTTCTTGGATTTTTGTGTATATGTTGGTTTTTTATTTTCGGTCCTCTTACATTGATCATGTTTCTATAGTATCCATAATTTTAACCATGATATTAATATCATATATATTCTATATATATTTATTTTGAGTAATCCCAAAAATTTGTATATAGAAAATGAAATATACCATTCATGTAGTGGGTAGGCCATATGTATAGATTAACACTATTTCCTATTTCATGATGGAAGAAAATGAGGAAAGGTAAATAACATATTATCCTTAAAGAATAATTTTTATGTCATATATATCACATATTTCCATTAAATTTACTCTTATTATCTTATATGTAAATCATTAATGAAAAATGAATCACAACGTTTTGCGAGACAATTGTCCGTCGTACACATGTTCTATGTTATCATATCCCCATATAATGTAATGTAATAAATTATATGTGATAATATTATTAAATATGATTAAATGTTTTACAAATATCATATATATTCATTAAATAAATCCTTCTTACTATCCAGGTAAAATGGAAATGGGAAAACAAGTCACATCGGTTCCCTAGGTGGTAGTTCGTCATACACATGAGTGACATTATTATTTTCCAATGGTTTGAAGGGTAAGAAAGAATGTGTGATATTATAATTAAATAATTATATTAATATCATATATATTTATATATTAAATTCATAATTATATCTATCAGAGATAGTTTTTAATGGAAAAAAATAACAATGGTTTGCAAGGAGGTAGTTTGATGTACACACGATCGATAATTTCATTTTCCATTTGATTGAATATGAGAAATAATTAAGTAATTCCATTAGCATAATATAATATAATTATATGGAAAATATTGGTGTTATTATATCAACATAATTTATGAAAATTATCAGTAGTTATAATAATAAGTAAAACAAAAATCTATAGTATAAAAAATTACATCTTCTACAAACAACCCCATGGTTTGACCTAAATCATTCATAGATTGCATTTTTTATCACACGAGGTCCCTTATGATGGGGTAATAATTTTAATAAGATATTTTGACTAGGATTTTATGACCTAAAGGGGATGGAATGTGTGAATCGTAAAGGGGAGGTGGTGGACATTTATAAGTGGGGGAGGGAGAATAATTTAATTTATTCCATTAGCATAATAAAATATAATTATATAGGAAACATTGGTGATATTATATGAACATAATTTATTAAAATTTTATGTGATTGTAAGAATAAGTAAAAAATAGTTTAAAACATTTCAACTTCTTCATACAACCTCTAGGTTTAACCTAAATCTTTCTTAGATTACCTTTTTTATCGTACCAATTCCATTATATTGTGGTAGGAATGTTAGCATGATATTTTGGAAGGGAATTTATGATCAGAAGGGGTTTGAATGTGTGAAGAATAAAGGGTAGGGGTGGCCGTTTATAAGCTGGGGAGAGAACACACATGGAATTTTTAAATAAAGTGTACCCATGTTTTTAAGAAGTAAAAATAATAAAAAAATGAACAATTATAGAACATTATAATTTTAAGAGGTGTAAATATGACCAGAATACTTCTGTTAGACATTTTTATGTGTACTTTTTCCACATATTTTTTATTTTAACCCACGGTAAACCCATTTTATCCTTATTTTTGGTAATTTATTTTTATAGTTTTCACTTTTCATTTTCACTTATAATTATATTTAATATATTATATAATAGAAATTATTATAGTTAATAATATTTAGTAAATTTTTTGAAATTCTATTCATAGAAGTGGTAGTTTTTAATTTAAAATTTGTATCATTTACACGATGAGAAAGTAGTTTTCCAAAAAGAAGATGTTAAACAATTAAAAACGTTTTTTACATAAACATTCATCATGAAACGGATATAAATGAAATAAATTGGATTAATAATTATATTTTTTAACTAATTTTAAATTTTTATCCATTTTAAAACAAAAATAACCTTATATATTCAATTAATGAATATGTAGGTTTTAGTAAAAAAAATATTTTTCACTATTAATAAAAAATTAATCATTTCAAAATATGCCCAAAATTTCACTCTAATTTAATTTTTACATTTATATTTAAAAAAATGTTTATTGTTTTGAAATATATTTTACTAGATGGTGGAAAATTAATTTTAATAACTGTGAAAAATACGATAAAACTGATTTTTAGAAAAATATAGTTTTGAGTACAGAATTTGATTGATCCTTTTCTCAAACCATGAAAAAACATGATATTAATGACAAACAAATTTCATATATTATATATAAATTTCATTAAAATAATTATCGAAAAGTTATTTATTTAATTTATAGACATAAAGCAAATTTGTTCGCATATAAATAGTTTTTCCAAAAATAGTTTTCATTATTTTAAAATTGTTTTTATATTCATTTATAATATATTGGTAAATAAGGAATTATGATAATATATATTTTTAAACTATATAATTTCATAATTTTTTTAATTCTATTCGTTCCTTCTATTCCAACGGCTTGGCGATAACCATCATAATAAATAACAATATTTTAAGAGTATAGTGTGTTTCATTTAAAATTTGTCTTGTGTAAAATGAAAGATAAAATTGGTGTATTGTGTAAAAACAGATATCAAAGACATTAAATTTATTTGAAGAAATATATTACATAAAATCTTGGAGTGCTATAATTATAATGAATGAATATTGAAATAAATTTGAATTTTGTTTTGAAAATGGCGCATCATACAGTTGAAAGCAGCAAATGTCAGAAGATAAAGAAACGTCCAAAGAATATAAGAGTCTTCTAAGTGAATATCATGAAGTTTTTTTATCAGAAAATATAACATAAAAATCACATAAACTATAGATCTTCTTTATGTATTGTATTTTTGAGAATTTCATGAAGCACAGATCATTTCTTTTCTATGTACAAACCTCTCTCTATATTCAGTGGAATACTATTATATTTATATATTCTATTTAGAAATTCATATTAAGCATACTTGATAATACCAAAAGTCAATTAGATAATCCTTTTGAAAAAATGAATCAACTGGATTTTAATGGTGTGTATCCTTATTTTAGAAATATGGAATGGACCACTATGGTAGAGATGTTAGAAATATTCTTTATCAGATCTTTACATTCTTGTAAAAAATGTGTTTTCCAAAATAGACCATTCCTTATATAGAAAACTACTTTTATAATATGAAATAAATCAAAAGTTAAATTATCAAGAGGTCATGCCAATAGTAAGAGTATAACCATAATCATTCTAATGATATTCCATTCTTCTAAATATAACATTTTGGAATTTCTATTCTTGTAAGATTATTTATAGATATTCTATGTATGATAAAAAATTTATACCCTTGACTTCTGTATTTCATAATATATATAATATTTATTTAGTAATTTTGTAGGATAAATCCATTTTGTAAGATAATATATTATTAGAAAAATACATTTGACTTTTATGGATTGCTTTTACTTCTGTAAGCTATTAAATTTACAGAGATCTTGTTTGTAAGATAAAATTCAACAATTAATTTCAATATGACTTTTCCTTCTTATCATGAATTTTTCTAAAGATGGTATTTCTAGATCATAAGATACTTTATTAAAGTAGTAAGATAAGTTTTGATACTAAACTTCTCTCAAATTAAATACTTTAGCGCATACTTTATAGTTTAGTGCAAGTACACAATTTTCTTCGTAAGTGAATTATTTTACACATATGATGAACAAGAAACATAAGATAAAAATCCTTTGAATGAAACCTAAATTAAATTATCTATAAAATGAATTTATTTTTACTGATGTAATATAAATTCCCTAAAACTTTATTCATCAAATAACTTATAATCATTAAGAATAGTAAGACATAAAATTATGAAAAAAATAAGATTAAATTGTTAGTAAAAAATATGATTTTATTAATCATACAAACAAATAGAAAACTATGATTTGTTGGAACAATAGAAGTCTTTCTGATAGTCACCCCATTTTTGATGATCACAAAAACAATGGTAAACTAATAAATAAGGAAAATATTAAATTTGGAAATTACTATTAAAACAAATTATGGTATTTTGTTTTCCTTTCTTCCATAAACTAGTTTGGAATTATATTTCCCCTTAATTAGAAATGGTATTTCATCAAATTTCCATGAATATTGTCTGGGCTTAATTCTATACCTTTTTTGATATAAAAAATAACATGGTAGGTAGAAATCATTTTTATGGCATGTGAAAAAGTGCAGAGAAACTAAATATGAAGAGAATATGGTATTGAATTACAAGGAAAACCAAATAGTCAGGATGAAAGAAAAAACATCATAAATATGAAATAATATAGAGACATATAATAATGACAAAGAATATTTAAAAAAAGGAACAATAAAAGTTTAAAATGTCAAAGAAGCAAGTAAACAACCATTGAAATTTATGGGATAAAACCTAAAATTTGAGTTAAGTAAAAATAATGAATGAAAATTTGTCTGGTGGTATATGATAATTTTTTGGAGGTGGCTTCAAACTATATTAGAATAGGCCTATAGGATGGGAAGAAATAAGTAGATTGACATAATCACTCTTTCCTGTAATAGCTCCCAAAGTATAAAAATATTCTATAAGGGAAAATATTTCTATAGAAGTAGTCCCCACAAAACTAGATTGGATAATGATAGAATATTCTTGAGATCTAGGCTTATCAATGTGATCTATATGACTAAAAATACATTATTTGAAGTATAAGGGTAAGGAAATGAATCATATATAATATCATTGAAAATTTTTCTTGAATAAATCTTCTTTATATAAATTATCACTTGACACCTTTGGGATTTGGTGGCATGATGATCAGAAATGGAAGGACCCTGTGAACATCTTCATCGTACATGGAATAATGAATATGTGCATATTTCAATCCATTTTGACACACCATTTTTTAGTAGTTAATAATGTTAGTAAAACCATTATATGTATTTTTGAAAAATATTCAAATGTAGTTAGGAAAATCTATCTTCCATTTAAAAATAAGGGAGTTTGTTTTCAAAACATAAATTGGATTATGTGAAAAACATACATAACTAGAGGTAGGAGTATAAATATTCAATAATGCGTTAAATTCTTTACCCTTAGTGGTTACTCGATGCAACTTTCACTTATAAAAATCATATTATTCTCTAAAATAATAGTTTGATATAATTTTTTACATGTATATCTATTGTAGATGGAAAAATTGTTCTTAAACAATGAAAAGTTGTTTTCTAATTATCCAAAAACATTTCCTAAACCAGTGATAATGAAACTAGTATTTTTTAAACATTTACCAATGATTCATGAATCTCAATAATTTTCTCTTTAGGTAGATTACTAATCTCTTTATGATATTGATTTATACTAGTAAATGTTATTTTATTATATGACTTAATAAATCCTTATTTTAGAAACAAAAAAATGATAACTATGTTATAGAATGTGTTTCCAAAGGAGTTCACATTTCATAAAATAAATCCCAGAACTTAGTGTATTTATATATTGAGATACTTCTTTTAGTTTTTATTATACTTAAACCTAATATAAATATATATTATTCATGGATTCTATAGTAGATCCCTATTAGAATTTATCTATTGTCGATTACATATAAACATTCACAAAATCAATGTTATATTTTGATATTGTATTCTCATGACGAGTCCTGAGTTATATGCGAGAACCGATTAGATCATGCGTTTTCAGATTAAAATAATATTGTAGCACTTCATAAATATGAAAATATCACTCATTAATAGTGTTAATATTGGACGTAGGTATATCTATTGTATTACGGTCTATAGAGATAGGCTATGATATTTATTCTGGTTATGTGACTTTCCAATCATAACATAGTGGTTAATTTCTTTTAACTTGTTAAATTTTTTCAACTGATGTATTTTCTTCAAAATTATATGGTTTATCATATTATGGTCTCTACTTATTGGTATCCATAAGTAATTTATCCTTATCAATATACCCAAAATTCTCCTCATCAAAATCAAAAACAACTCATCAAGTAAAAATTAACTGATTCTTTCTTAACTCTTCTTATCTCAATGGGAAAAGAAACATCAAATAGAGGAATGGAAATAGTAGTAATTGATATGGTATCCTATTGACCAATACTGACAAACCATTTAATGGATTAAACCAAACTCTCCCTTCAAATATAAACTAGTAGTATAGATGTTTGAATAGTTAAAAGTGTTGGTTCATCCCCAAAAATCTAACATAGTTATCATTATAATTCTATAGAATATATTTGCATTCCATTATAATTAGCATTAATCTCTTCTAAAACAAAAATATTTTTTTTTTCATCGATCAGAAAGATTTATATTTTCTGAAGGGTCGTCTTCCATAGCTACACTTCCAGTCACATATTCATGTACCTGAGTTGAAACCATTACATGAGATGACTTCACCTCAACTTGATCGGGCTATTCTTCCTTCTATTCATATATTCCAAATGAGAGTAAAAATATTTCTAATGGTTTTTAGAAAAATTAACTACATTTTTAAACTCTACCACTTAAATATTTCAACACAGTTAATTGGGTGGTTGTTGCCTAATAGAAGAGGACATAGGATTTTAAAAAATAACATTATAATTCATCCAAAATGGATAAATATTAACCATATAATTCTAAAATTGTAACATGTACCACATTACATAACATTAAAGGTTCACATGATTCTCAATAAATAATATATATACCAATGTAACATATTGAAACAATATTTTCTAAAACTCACAGTTTCTATGTGGAATAGATTGTTGAATAAATTTCAATAGATTTTTTTCTAGTTTTACATCCTTGATGGTTTCCTTTTAAATATACATCACACAAAATAGAGATTTTATTATTTATAGTTGGATAACATCATCAATGATAGCTAGAAATATTTTCGGAATTTAAACTACCTTTATTTAGACATCTGAGATCCTCGTCCATTACAATTGATGAGATCGATAAATACTTTTTTCTTAAATTCACAGTACAAAAATCGTCAAAAATCCCCAAAATTAAACACAATGATGTAATTAATGTCATGAAATTAATTCCCAAAGTAAAAAATATCATTTTTTCTCCTAAAAAATATAATACCATCCATGGCGGACAATAAATTTCTTGATTGGAATATAAATCCTGACGATCCAACAAAAAACAATTTATTTTCCGCTCAAAACATTACTCACTAAATTTTATCACTTGTATATTTTCACAATAGAACTATATGATATCTCAGGGTATCTCAGGATTGAAGAAGAATTGAAGACTTAAATATTTAGGTAAAAGAGGGTTGTAATGAATGTATTTGAGATATCTATGTTTTTCAATGGGTTTGTGCATAAGAAAGATTTTATTTCATTAGTTTTGGGATAATCGAAGGGTTGAATAGAGTGGTTTGAACGGTTGCCATGAAAATTTTAGGCTAGATATCACACTATTATTTGATCTAACGCTAATAAAGAGGATCTTATTCTAGGATTGAATAATGAAAATAATAATTTACTAATTATAAACTATCATGTTCTATATTTTTAGTGAAATAAAATATACTCAACTAAAACTAATTTTTCCTAATTCGGATTTGATTAAATAAAATATTTTAGTAGAAATTGGTTTTGTGATAATTTATAAAAATTTATTATATGTGAAAAAATATTCCAAAGAGATATCAGCTTTTTTGATCATGATATATAAATAAATAATGCCAGATATCTATGTGATTTTATATAGACAGTTTTATCAAATTCTTTGAAATATTGATAGCACTTTTTTGGAAACATTTAATTGGAATAAAACTTAATTTTAATAAAAAATACATCAGGGTGTGACTCATCCATAGCACTTGTGAAAAAAACATAATATACTCATCATTAGCAGTTGATAATGTAACAGAGTGTTGTTTCTTCATATACTATGATACTATGTACTTACCCAAAAAATGATAGGTTCATGAACCTATCATTTTTCAGGGTGTGACTCATCCATAACACTTGTGAAAAAAACATAATATACTCATATTTAGGAGTTGATAATGTAACAGAGTGTTGTTTCTTCGTATACTA
Source organism: Viscum album (assembly GCA_963277665.1). Classification (NCBI taxonomy): domain Eukaryota; kingdom Viridiplantae; phylum Streptophyta; class Magnoliopsida; order Santalales; family Viscaceae; genus Viscum; species Viscum album. The sequence continues at coordinate 35,980,485 of OY728163.1, forward strand.
TGATACTATGTATTTAACCAAAAAATTATAGGTTCATGAGGTACTTTTTCAATTTACTATACACCCACCAAAGTTGGAATATGAGTTTTATATTAAATTAAAATGATAATTGTTTTGAAATAGTAAATAAAGACAAATTTTTCCTTTTATATACCTTTAAATTCTGTTGGCAATAGTTAAATGGGATTATTTAAGTTTTTATTGAAATCTAGTGAAAAGAAATACTTAGAACATAAATTCTTGCCTACTTATAATAAGATTAATCAAACTACCAATTATTACCCAATGTGACGTTTTCTCAAATGGTTTTCTAGCTTCATAAAAGTCAAGTAGAATATTAGAACTCAAATGAGTTGAAAAATTAATTCCATTTTCATGTAAAACCTTTTTACGTAAATCAATTATGTATTTTCATTAGTTTAAAATATTTACATATTCCCTTTGATAGTTGCTTTAATCTAGAATAAAATTCCACTCACCCAACATGCTCATCTCAAATTATTTTTTCAATAGTTTTGAATACTTAGTATATAGGTTTTTTTAATTAAAATAACATCATCAAGATGTATTTGAAAAATATAATTGTCTATTAAAAAAATTTACATGATTAGAGTGGTGGTCACCTAGCTCCACATCAAAACCATTTGATAAATGAAGAGAACCTAATATTACATAACATAGTCTAAGTGTTTGTTTAAGACCATAAAGAGATTTAGAATGTTTAAAAAAAAATTAAAAATGGGGGTCTTTACAAAAACGTGTTTGTTCAAAATAAACTCTCTCAATTAAAAATACATACTAAAAGGAAGATTTGACATCCATTTGATATATTTTTAATTTCATAAGAGTTGTGTATTCTAGAAGGATTATAATAGATTCTAACCAAGCTACTGGGGAAAATGAATCTTCATAATATATTCCTTCTTGATTATAAACTATTATAACTATCCTATCCTTGTTTCTAGCGATCATACCTTGATTATCCTATTTGGTCCTAAATACCCATTTAGTTCCAATAATAGGATACTCCGAGGGTCTGTTGACAAATTCAGAAAAATTCCACCTCTTTAACTAGTTTTACTCTTCTTTCATTAATATAATACAACTCCCATAATATGTAATGACATGGTCCCACAAGGCCACTCTTTTCTGCAAAATCTAGTACTTGGGGTGTTCAGAGAGGTAATATTGTCTTAATTTGGGAATTCACCGTAAATCCTTTTTTGACAGTAGTTCAACCGAATGGTGGCACCAAATGGTGCCTAGTTGATCTGTGGCACCAAATGGTGGCACAGAATGGGGCCTCAATGAGTGTTTCCTCACTAAACAGCGGCACTTGTAACACCCCAAGCTCACACGATATGGTCCCTTTTTAAATAATTCAATAACATGTGATGTACGCAACACCGAGTTGAAGCGCACCATGACCTATAAAACCTGGCATTTAATATTCGGATTTGAATAGTATGAACAAAATTTTGATTTTAATATATCACATATAATTTAAAGTTAATATTTTTTGTTTCTTAGTCATAATATAATGACAAAAATCAACTTTACAGATAAAAGGAGTATTTTTGAAAAAATATAGTTTTTTCTTATTTTCAATGAAAACACTTTTTAAATCCAATATTTGACACTTTAATATATTAAATTTAATGTAATTAAATTATTATTTAGATTTGAGAAATAAAAATTTAATTTGGATGAATTTTCGGTATCTTTATGATAACATTTATATTTTGATAAATATTGAAAAATAATAAATTTTAATTGAAAACAAAATTTTTAATCGAAATAATTTATATTATTAAATTAGAAATTTCAGTGGTTTTAAATTATAATTACACTGTATTTTTAACATTTAATCTAATTCTGTTCATTGGAAGTAATTGCACTTTTTAATTAGACATAAACATTTGTCAATCTTTTGTTAAACTTTACTTCATAAAAACATGTTTTTTTGGTTTTTCCAACGGGAATTAATTTTAAATTAAATTTAGATAATTACTGTTTTGAATTTGGAAAGATATATTCCATATTGGGAATCAAGAGGTCCAAATTTTTTAAATTAGTAACGTTTAGTTTTATAAATTATGAATAGTAATTTCAGTAAATATTTTATTTACTATAGTTAAAGGGTAAAGCTTTTAAATAAGGGTAAAAAATAATATTATAATAATATCAAATTCTCCTAAAACATGTGATAAAACTATTTTATGAGATATTTATGACCATGGGAATCCTTGGATCTATTTTAGGACCCCATGGAGCCACTCGGGTTTGAAAATTACATTTAATTACTTTTAATTTAATGTTATGGAAAATATAACTTAATCATGTATATTTTACTAAAAAACTTTTTATATGTGGTTATATAAGTGATATCATAGACCATAAATACTAAATAGAAAGACAAAAAGATATCTTATATCATGGTATTTTATTTTTATATTTTAGACATAAAATAAATAAATTTAATTATGAAACAATAGTAATATAGTGATTACCTTATTAATGAACGATTTAAATAAATGAGATTATAAATAGTAAAATAAATTTATTTTCAAACTTTTGGTGGTAACCAAAAATTTTATGGATTATTATGAATTTTGTTCTTTGAATTATTGAATTTTTTTTGAATTAATCATGTTTTTATGGATTTTTAAAAAGGCATGATTTGAATAGTTTTAAAATTGACAAAAATGAGTTTTTAAATCAATTAATATTTTATTAAATGATATAATATTCTTAAAAATAAAAGATTTAGAAAAAGGACATAAAAATGTTATATTTGTCCTTAATTAATCACTTTAGGTTCTCTTTGCATTTTATAGTAACTATATTAACCAGGTAGTATAAAAATACAACAAGACAAGGTAACATTTAAACTATTTAACTAAGAGTTAGACATGAAAGATAAGGTTAATATGGTGACTAAAACTTGTCTAAAACCTATTATTTTAGAGGATTGAAAAACATACACACTTTATTCATGAAATAAATTCATTTAGAGCTATTATAGGCCTAAATAATTTAATAATAAAATAATATTTATAGCTTTTCCTAAAGTGCCCCTCACCTTATTAAAGGGTACTTCCCCTTTTATTCAATTCACACATACAAATCCATTTGGATCAACCATACCATTCTCAAATATTCTCCCAAATACCATAAATTCAACCTAGATTCATTATTTTGATCATAAGTCCAACCTGATGAGCCGTTTTGTACAAATTAAAAGGAAGAACCTGAAGAAGAGGTACTAATTTTATCACATATTTCAATGTTCGTTTCTTCTTCTACTTCATCATTAAATGTTATTTCCATACTAAAATAATAAACACAGTACCTAATATATATTTAGAAGTTATTATAAATATGATAAAATCATATTCATTATTCTATCCATCCTATGAATGACAATGTCACCATACGTGTATACGAATGACTTACCGTCTCCACGTCACGGTGTAGTTTGTTATTCAACAATTCATAATTTTGATGGGTATAATAATGAGTATTATTGTTGTACAAACTAAATATATAATGTTAATTTTTCTTTAAAATTAATATACTATCTAATTTTACAACTTTTAATCAGTAAGGAAGTGATATCATTGCTCGTGCGTGCGTACGACTTACCCTCTCCACGACGCGATGAGATTCATTTCCATGTTCAACATTCAACGATGATTATAAAAATATATATTATTAATAAGTATGTAATAAAATAAATAATTATTCTACCATAATATTATATATATATATATATATTTACATATATTTCATTCACTTACTTCCATTTAATACTATATGAAAACGGAAACAACATTCATCCGTACATACGACCTACCATCTCCTTGAGTGGTTTATTCCATTATATATATATATATATATCTATTATATATATTTATATTATGAATATATATGATATATAAATAAAATTGTACATTCCAGAAGTAATTAAATCATTATCCAAGTAATATGATCAAGAAAAACATGTCAAAACACATACAATAAATAAAGAGATATTACATAAAATATTTCAATAACGTGGAATTATTATTAAACGGGTATTATAAAGTCATAAAAGAATCATATATGATATAATAAATATTATTATGTTTCTGATATTAGTTAATAATATGTTTAAAAAACATTATATGGGAGTTTCAGACACGTACAGAGAGTATCAGACCTAAGGTAAGGGTTAATTCTTCAATCTCATTATTATCCGAGATTGTTTATGTGTAAATATATACTATGATAGATTTATAATCCATTTTCATGTCTCCAAAAAATGTTTTCAAATGGAATATTTTATTGTTTTATGGAATGTAATATTTAACAAGATCAGCATTTTAAATATTTTATGGATTTTTTTGATAAATGTATTTCATTATGGTCCATGTTTTCAAAATGATTTTAAAGATTTATTCATATGGAAGTAATTGTTTTAAAATTTTAATTCCATTTAAAATATTCAAAGTGGTACGGGGAACTTTTTTTCAAAAATCTCTTTAAAATGAGTTCCTTTATAAACTATGCGACTTTTAAATGATTTCAGGAAAAAGGGATATTTCTCTCATAAATTTTTATTGATTAATTTCAACTATGTGAACATCCTTTATTGAATATTATTCTTGATTGAGGATGATTTTTTGTAATATAATCATCAAATGTGTGATGATATGTTTGGCGATGGATGTGATATTTTTATACTAGAATGGTTTATGGTTAAAGTATTAACATTTCGTATGATAGTTTTAATATGAATGTTTATGTTATATTTCACCATTTTCATAGGATGAATGCATTAGACCTAGCATGTAATTTTTGGGGCCCAAAATAGCCCCCTGATTCATTAGTAGGCCTCATGAGACAAACTAGTGACTTGTCACAACTCCTTAATAGAATATTTGTGAATTTTCTTGGCAAAGGTTTGTGAGGTAGTTGTTATTATGTACAGAATTATGCATTCCCTAATTATGAAATTATTTATTACATGTGATTATTTTACTAGCAGAATATCCATGTACAGTTTTTATATGGTAATGTTTGATTTATATTGTCCATATTATGTTCATGATTATGTTTAAAAGGCAGATGTTTTTATTTTACATCTTTCTATAAAATTTTGTAGCTTCTGCTGAATTATTTACCCTTACTGATAATTTGAGCTCTCCCATTTCTTATGTTTTATTTTCTGAGGATGCCAAGAAGTGTAATAAGATTGATATGCAGGGTTATACTAATGGATTAATGGTATTATGAATGGATTATATATGTTTTATTTTATGTTATAAATTTTAATGTTATGTTCTTGTATGTAATATATTTTCAAAGACTGCTAAACTGATCTATCCTTCAAGACTTTATTCCTTGTAATCATGCTAATGTATTAAAATAATGCACCAGCTCCAGGATTCTGGGGTCGGGGCGTTATAGCAAAAAACAATGCCTCAAAGAATGGTGGCACCAAACAGTGCCTCAGTAAATGGTGGCATTGAGGAGTGGCTCCCTGAATTGTGGAACCAAACTATGCCTCAAAAAATGGTAGCACTAAATGGTAGAACCAATCTATGGATCCCTAAAGTTTGGTACCAAATAGTTCCTCCCTGAATGGTTCCGTCAGTGACTCACCCAATGGTGAGACACTTCTGTCAGTTTTTCAATTTTTCAATTTTTCCAAGTTTCTCCCAGTTTTTCTAGTTCCTCCCCTCTTATGTCTTATTTGACGTAAATTGAGTTTAAAATATTGTTTGGTCCTTTGTAAAGGAATTTAAAAGAATATTAATTTTATCTTAAAATCCTAACACTCCAAGGGATTTGTAGTAATCCAACCACATGATCTTGACCAAAATATCTTGTTAATAACTTTTGAAACTATTTCATGTTCTATTAATATAGGATCTAGATTTTTCTAAAGATGGGGTCATGTCTTATATTTTCTATTGGTGAGCCTTTAGATATTTCTCCATCTAGAGTCTCCTTTTGTATCTTAACCATCGATTATGTTCCTTTGGGGTCATTCCTGTTGCTCGCACGACCACCCCTTGGTACGGCTTAAAGAGGAATTTTGGTCGCATGTTGTTCCAAGTAGGTATTTCAATTTTAACTCTTTTAATTTCATATCATGGGGGTGGGTATTGTGATGAAACATTTTGAGAATGTATAAATCCAAATTTAACAAATATAATGAGAAGTAAAAATTGTAGGATAGGGGTGATGTTGATGATGATTTCCTGTTTCATTTGTTATCTTGTTTAATGATGTGATCTGTTGTGGCAGTGTGGTCTCTGAAAATCATGGTCACTGCTGCTCTTTTCATGCGCATGTGTGATTCCTTATGACTATTATTATTCTTCATGAATTATTTATATAAAAAATTGTTTAATCACATACACTTGATTAAATAATTGGATTCCCCATGATGAAAACCTTGTGTGATCACCCCTGCTTATCAATGTGAAATTAAAAAAAAATAGTGTTTCAAAAATATGAATACACCCTCTATGATAGGTGTGTCTATGTAATATGTTATTTTTTTGGTTTTTTAATTTGTGTTGGTTGTGTGGTGCTTCTATTAGAAGCACAATTTTGTTTTTAGGGGTGAAATAGGATTTGGTTACGTGATAATGGAGTGGTATATGTGTGCAATGGGGATATAGTTTAGTGGTGGTTGTTGTGGGATCTTTGTATGGGTTTTTACGGGTGGTGTGTGTGTATCTCAGTTTAAGAGATTGATTGATTGTTTAATGGATGGACTTGTTATGCAGTGGGACCGTATCTATGAAATGTTTGCATAGTGGTGATGAAAGACTGGGTGGTCATGATTTCATGTTCATAGGAGTGTCGGGTGTGCTGTTGTTGTGTAGCGGGGATTCCAGGTTTGGTGGGGAGGGAATTACATTAGTGGGATAAAATTGAAGAATGGCAGTTGGAAGTGGTCGAGTGAGTGTTTGGGAAATGGGGGTGTGAAGTGGTACCACAATCTAGTTGTCTTAGTTATTTTTATAAATTGGTGTTAAAATGGATTCCTTACATTGATCCCTATTTTCTTGTTTGACTTCGAAGAGTATAGTGGATATTATCCTTCTTAAAAATGATTATAGATGTTGTGATTTTTATTTTCCAGGTTAGGGATGAATTAAATAATTGAATGGGATTATAATACAGAATGACAGTTGGTTAAATGAAAAGGGTGGGATGATGTTTGGGTTGTGGCTGCTATGTGGCAGTGCATGTAGGTGTAGCAAAAAAAGTGGTTTTATGTGGGCCAGCTTTTTTTTGGAACCCATAGTTTTTGATTAGTGTTTATGTACCTATATGTATAAACTTTTATATCTTTGTGATTTCTATATGCACCCCAACTATATTGATCACTATGTCTTGAACAACTCTATTGTTAGGGGGAGGGATTCCTTTCCCAACATCCCAGTGGGAGGATGGATGGATGGTTATTGGATCTTCTCTGCTCCCTCTTCTTGCAATTTATCACCCAAGACTCTTCAGGTAGGCTATAATGTCTTGAGGTTTATTACCAAATTTATGGTATTTTTTGTGTGAGAGGTGATTTTTTTCATAGGTGTCTGTGATATGAGACACATCTATTTTTAGGTAGGGGGTGGCATGTGTGAAGCCTAGGTTTCTATAAGAAGTATTGTGGTATGGTAGTGGCCAAGGTGTCTGCGAGTTGGATATTTGTGGTTTGTGACCCAAGTGTTTGCGGGTGGGTTGTGACTATGGGGCTTGTGAAATATAATGGAAGCATTAGGAATTTCACCGTAAGGAATGATTAATAAACTAGTGGGAAGTGATGTGAGGTACCAAAATATCGATTTTCATAATACTTTACAATACACGACATGCCTTATTTTGTGTGCATGCCTTAGTGATGCTGGGTGGTTATTATTCCTTGTTTGGTGTTCTTAGTTCCAAATCTTTTCACAGTGGGGCATTAATATTCTTCTCCCACTTGTGTATAAGTGACTTTGTTTTCCCTAATGAGTATACCGGTTTTCTCACCCTACATATATATAACTTTTTTACGGTTTCTAGGGATATTATCCAGACCATGTTGGAAATTACTATACCAGACATTGGGGATAGTTGATGTGTTGTTGATTGGTTTATTTTGGTACATTGGAGTTTCTTTATATTTTTATATGTTTCACATTAAACTATCATATAGGATGGATTTTGGTTTCATTATATATATGTACCGTGGAGTTTTTTTTAGGAAGATGCATCTTATCTCATGAACTTGGTTAATATAAAAAGGGTAACACCTCCCATTTTTTGTGACATTTTTATACCCTTGGTCTTGGTCCCCACCCTGAGGCCTATTGGTGGCCAGACTTGGGTTTCTGTAACTATGCTTCATCTTAATTGTGGAAGGTCTCAACATCATGTTATCTCATCCCTCATATTGAAGAAGGTGGGTCATGATAGAATGTTATTAGGGGCAGGTTTATAGATAGGATGGAGTTTGGAGTTAGGAACAGTGAGTATTGGATGGGTCAGTAGGGAAATAGTGTCAAGTGATCTTGGTGTGTGACACAGTCTAGGGAATACCAGATATGAAATGAGATTTTTGGCCCCACCCCCCTGTGATATGATGAAATGAATATGAGCTTATGAAAAGACCATGTGAGGCTACGCTGATTACAGGATAGAGACCCTAAGGACGGTACATGCATCATAATGACTTGGGTTTTTATTTATCTTGGGTGTTTTAAAGAAAATTTAAATAAGTAATGAGTTAAAATGAATACCAAATAAATTTTGTGTTGCACGAGAATAAGAGTTCCTTCATTACCTTTTAAATACGGCACTCGGTCTTCATCCACGAGTCTCTCGGGTAGTAGAGGCACATTAGTCCAATCCAGACCATCGACATAGGGTTGATCCAACAGTGGATGACTAGAGTCAGAAGATGCTTCATGCCATCCAATAGTATACTCTAGGAAAGTATAGGGGAAGTGTCTTGGATATGGAGATGGAGAGTTGGATCGAGGATCTGGGGAACACTTTTAGCATGATCAAATATCTGATAGAGTACTGGGATATTCTAGTGGTGAGATTGATGAGGAGAGCATCACATCAGTGGTGGTTGCCTTACCTCAGGGAGAGAAACAAGTCTCTTGTATTGTGTCCTGACATTGAGGATTTCGAAGTGAAATTCCATTCATCCATGATGAAAGCAGATAAGATGCAAGAGATACTATCCCTATAGAAGAGGAGTATGTTGGTTATGGAGTTTGGGATCATGTTCAAGGATCTTATATGTTTTTCCCCAAATATCTTTTCAGATCAGGAGTCTCAGGTGACGTTCTTAGAGGAGGAACCCTGCCCTTCCCTTCAGTATGTAGTTACTCCCTTCAAGAAGGCTGAGGTAGTGGAATTTATACCCTCACAAGGAGGTACACCATGAGAAGGAAATCAACTGAGTTCTTCATAGGGGAAGTCCATCAGTAGCATGTCTCCGGAGTTAGGGCCTTCTGGGTTTTGGCCAGCAGGGAGCTGACCCCAAAATTTTCAGCTTCAACCCTCTAGTAATAGAATTTTTAGAACAATGCTAGTGCCTGTGTGTTTATTTTTGGGAAGGCCATGAGAAACTCCAAGTATAGTTCCTGACTCATGATCAATATGGTGGTGGTGGGCAGGTACATCACCCACCTCAACAGTAGTTTCCATCCATGCATTTCTTGTAGTTGGTAAAGCAGTCCCTTACTATACCAATGGTGGATAGTGTTGGAGGAGGCTGAACTCAGGGAGATCCTCAGTGACCTGAACAAGGGATTGGTTTAGGAGGTGGAAAAAAAAAGAGGGGAAGAGGATATAGATGTGGTATGTTTCACACTGCGGAGGAATCAATTTCAATAGGGCCAGAGATCATTCTATCAATGATCAATTATTTCGGCACTCTTACTTATTATTTTTTCTATTGGGGAGATTATCACTCCTTCATTTCACCTGCTCTATCCCACACCCTGGTACAATAATAGAGACACTTTCTATACCGGCCAGTTTTGAGTACACAATAGTCAGAGGTCATAATATCCTATTTGATGTTTTACGGGGATGTAAATTGATGTTAGTGCCACATCAGCCCAATGAGGATCTCATTCTATTATAGATGCAGCCATAAAAAATCATACTTGTCATTAATTGGTTGTTTTAGATGAATGATATTATCTACTTCTTTTGGATAAGAGTCATGTTTTCTGTTGTGAAAGTCCAACATTTATCTTTCGTTGGCGAGTAGAGTTATTGGTTGGGTAGTTAGTGCATAAAGCCTCTTCCTTCCTTGATAAACGGAAAATTCGTGGGATCAATGGAAATGGAGATGGAAGGGAATCCTAGGGTCATTGGGGAGTTCATAGAATTTTTTAATGAGGCGTTTGTAACTCTACCCCCTATATTTCATGTCGTGTTCAGGATAGGCTTGCATCTTAGTGCCTCTACAATTTCGATGGATCCTTCTCAGATGTAAACTTTTGAGTTTCGGGAGTTGTTGGTTCCGATTGAGGATCTGATGAGGATGGGATTTACATGACCCATTTTTTCTTCGTGGGGTGCTCTTTTATTTTTTATGAAGAGGGTGTATGGTGGTATGAGGCTGTGTAAAGTCTACCAGAGGTTTAACTAGGTAATTTTCAAGAACTGTTACCCTCTCCCGAGGATAGATCCTTTTTTTGACCAGTTGAGGGGAGCAAAATTTTTTTCATGATTGATCTATGATTTGGATATCACTAGTTGAGGGTGCATGATGGTGACATTCCAAATACTTATTTCAGGTGCAGGTATGTGCACTTCGAGTTTATAGTTGTTCCATTCAGTGTTATGAATGAACTATCCATGTTCAAGGGGCTCATGAACTCTATCTTTTGAGAGTTCCTAGATTGATTCTTCACCACGTTTATCGACAATATAATGATATATATAGGGTAATAACAAGGGAATACCAAGCATCTTTTGGGTTTTTCTAAAAATAATTCATCACCACAAGCTCTACCGAAAGCTGTCCAAGTGAAAATTTCGGACATGGGAGGTCCACTTACATAGGCATTTTGTGTCTTAACAGGGTGTTGTGGTGGATCCAATAAAGTTCAAGGAAATTATTTCTTGGGAAACATCCTACAATGTGGAAAACGTTCACAGTTTTCTCATTCAAGTAGGATACTACTAGAGATTTATACCTCATTTATCTTGAGTATCATCTCCGTTTATGAATCTCAATAGAAAAGGCCAAGCCTTTGTGTGGAGTGATATGTGTTAGACAATTTTTATCTATCTTAAGTGGAATTTGGGTCAGTACTCCAGTGCTGAGGTTTCCAGAGGAAGGGGTGATGTTTATGGTGCTTTGTTACACTTCTTATCTGGTCTTGGGTTCTGTGCTGATGTAGCAACAGAGAGTGATATGTTATGGGTCTAGGATGTTACATATCGATGAATTTGACTATTACTCCCATGATCTAGAAGATGTAGTGGTCGTATTTTCACTGAAGTTATAGAGGCGTTACATAATCAATGGGGATTTTGTGGTATTCACATATCACAAGTTCTTGAGACATATCTTTTCTCAATAAGACCTAAACATGATATAGTTAAGGTGGATGGAGTTTCTCTTGTATTATGATTTTGAGATATCTTAAGCCTTTTGGAATGAAAATTTTGTGGGTGATTCTTTGAGTAGAAAGTCACAGAAGGAGGTAGTTTAGGAATATGCGGATTCTTGGAGGGAAATGGAAGATTTTATTGTCTTTCACATAGATGTGAGATTTTATGGGGGAAGAGGCTTCCTATTTTAGTTGAAAATACAGTCTTCTCTGATGTGGATGGTGGAGGAATATTAATTGGGAGACTCAAAGGCAGAAGTGATGTGTGATCGTGTTGAACAAGAAAAATCTATGGAAGAATGGTCAGAGGATGGTTAGAATTAGATGCTATTATATTGGAAGTTGTTTTTCTTATTGGAAGTGCGTGAGGAGGTTATACATGATTTTAATAGGTCACCCCTTACAATACACCCAGGAGATTCCATTATGTATTTGAGCTTGAGGGAATAGTTCTGGTGGGCCCGGATGAAGCAGGTCATGGTTGATTTTGTGGGATACTACCTATTGTGCTAGAAAGTGAAGGTTGAGCACTGTGTTCCTAGTGGTTTGATTCATCCCCTAGATATCCCCATGTGGAAGTGGGATTAAATATAAATGGATTTTATCAAAATATTCATGAGATATTTGGGAGGATGTGATGCAATTTGGCTGGTAAGGGATCGGTTGATGTAGTTATCTCGCATCATAGCGATCTGGGAGTCGAGCATAAAGGATGACTTTGCATAGAGCTATGTGGATGACGTGGTGTGGTTGTATGTATTTCATAGATCTATTATCTTATATCAGGATACACGTTATACATAGCAAGTTTGGAGGGTATTTAATCATTCCTTTTCCACTAAATTACACCTCAACACTGCATTCCACCCTTACATGGATGGAAAAATAGAGAGGTTATCCCAACATTGGAGGACAGAGTGCAGGAATGTGTTTTATTTCTTAGTGGGATGTGTGTTTGAAAATTTCTATTGTTAGAGTTTTCTTGCAGTAATAGTAAGTACTCTTCCATCGACATTGCTCCATTTGAGGCATTACAAGGAAGATTGTGTCATTCACCGTCGAGTTGGATGGAAGTTGGGGAGGCAGTTATTTTTGGTCCAGATGTGGCGTAGAGTATGACCTTGAAGGTTTAGCTTGTCCATGAGAGGATGAATGAATAATAGGACTAGCATAAGTAATATAATGATTGAAGGACAAGGCCATTGGAGTTCAAGGTTAGAGACTATGCATTCTTGATGGGTTACCATTGATGTGGGTATCAGATGGTTGGTAGATGGAGAAAGAGTTCTCCTTGGGTTTCTGGACCTCTCAAGGTGTTGGGATGAGTTTTTGAGGTGTAATATTAGTTGGTATTTCCAACATAGTTGGGTAGGGTCCACATCATCTTTTATGTCTCCCAGGTTCATCGCAATCATCATGATTAATTATATGTCACTGATTAGAGAGAGTTTGATATTAAGGATGAAGAAACATTTGAGAAGTGACCAGTGGAGATCCAAGATAGTTTGGATATGGTTCTTCATGGATGGAAAATTCACATGGTTCATGTGTTTTTTAGTCATAGTGGCCTCAACGATATTACATGGGAGAAATAGGCATAAATGTGTGCCTGATTCCCAAAGTTTTTTTTGAGTTTTTCTATTGTGTTTTACTTTGTGAAATAGTTCTTGATACGTTTTGTAATGTAATGGGTTGTTTCAATGTTCTCTAATATATTATATGGTCTTAACCTGTGGAAATGGGAAACATGATTCCTAATTGAGACATATTATTGTGGATGCGGTTTAACACATGCGAGCGAGTTAGTGCTTCCTAATGCGTATAATATCTTAACATGGAGGTAGTAATTTCCCTAATTCAGGCATCCAAATAGTTGGTGTGTTGGGTAACTTATGGATGTTTGGGTTAACAGATGTGGGAGGAGGTGTTCTTGGATGACTATGTTTCGCATCATATTTTTACCGGCATAAGGTGGTTTATCCTTGAGAGGTATCTTATAGGGTGGTTGTTTGGACCCCTCATTCTTCTAGGTCTAATTTTGAATTCCCAAGGATTATAATGGTTTGAGAGGTATCTAATACAATGAATTGGGCCATCTGAGTAATTCCTTTGTGAAATAATTAATGTTTGGGGAGTTTTGGGATATAACAGTTGCTTAATTTTCGATTTTAACGTAAATCCTATTATTTTGAAATGGTGCCTCACTGAATGGTGGTACCTAACAATGGCACCAAACGATGCCTCATCGAATGGTGGCACCAAATAGTGCCTCTCTAAATGAAGTCAATAAATAGTGGAAACGAATGGTTTATTAAGAAAAGGTGGTACCGAGCAGTGGATCATTGAATGTTGGAACCTAATAGTTCTTCTCCGAATGGTGCCACTGGATACTCTCCCAAAGGTGAGTCACTCTAGTAGTTTTTCTAATTTCTTATTTTCCCAGTTTCTCCAAATTTTTATAGTTTCTCCCCTCTTATGCCTTATTAGATTTAAATCAAGTTTAATGGTTTATTTGTTCATTTTTTAAGTTAATTTAAATGGTTATTAATTTTATCTTAATACCCTAATGCTCTGGGGGGTTTAGAATAATAAGAATGCATGATATTGAAGACAATAACACATAAATGACTTTTGAAACCATTTCCCATTCCATTGATATAGTATCTAGATTTTTCTAAATCTAAGGTATTTTCCTCTCCATTCTCTTGGTTCACCAAGATCTCTTCATCCCCATGGAGTTGTGTGTTGTTTTATAGCCATTGATTAATTTATTTTGGATTTCTTCCTGTTGCTCATGACACCCCACCCCCCCTTTATGAAAAGATGAGTTTTGGTCACCTATTCTTCCGGTTAGGTATTTCCTTCATCTCTCCATAAATTCTCTATCATGCGGTATGGGTTTAATTATTTCTCCTTGTGAGAATGGATGAATCCAAATTTAATGAACGTATTGAGAATTAATAACGGGGGATAAGGGATATGTTGATGTTGATCACTTGTTTCGTTTTTTATCCTTGTTTATGATGTGATCTGGTGTGGCCGCGTGGTCTCTAAATATCATGGCCATTGTTGGTCTTTGCATGCGCATGGGTGATTCCTTATGACTATTAATTTTTATCATGATTTATTATTGTATATAAAAGTTTTTTTAATCATGTACACTTGATTAAATAATTGGATTCCACATGATGAAAACCTTGTGCTCTCTCCCCTTATTATAAAAGAGAAATTAATGTATAGTGTTTTCCAAATATAAATACAGCATTTTTGATAGGGGTGGATATGTGCTATTTTCTTTTGGGTTTTGTGACCTATGTGGTTTGTGTGGTGCTGATGCTGGAAGCATATTTGTGGGTATAGGGGTGGATAGAAGAGTTGGCTCTATGAGAAGTGTGTGGTATGTATGTGCAGTGGGGATTTCATTTAGTTGTGGTTGTTGTGGAAATTTATTATGGGCTAGTATATGTGGTGTGTGGGTTTCTCAATTTTAGATATTAATTTATTATGGAATGGATGGAAATTTTATGAAGTGGGACCGCATCAAGTCTATGTTTCTGTAACGTGGATGTTGTATTATGTTGTCATGATTTCATGTTTATAGGTGTGATGGGTGTGGTGTTGTTGTGCAGTTGGGATGCCATGTTTGGTTGAGAGGGAATGACTTGAGGGGGATAACATTGAAGAATTACAGTCAATAGTGGTTAAATGGGTTTTTGGGAAAGGAAGTGTGTAGTGGGACTGTAACCTGGTTTTCTCTATTGTTTTTATTAATGGTTGTTAAATGGATGCCTTATCTTGGTACCTATTTCCTTTTTTTGACTTGGTAGTGTTTACTGGATTTTAGATTTATGAAAATGTGTGTGAATGTTTTTCTTTTTAGTTTACTGGGTAGGGATGAAACAAATAAATGAATGGGATTATAATGTAGAATTATAATTGGTTAAATAAAAATCCTGGGTTGATGTTTTGGTTGTGTCTATTATATGGAAGTGCATGTAGGGGTAACAACAAAAGTGGTTTTTTGTGGGATGGTTGTTTTCTTAATAACCCATTGGTTGGGCTGACAGTTTTTTTACCTCTATGTATAAACTTGTAGTTCTTTGTGATTTTTATAGGAACACACCAGTGTTGAGCACTAGGATCCAAACACCCACCATTATTATGGGGGATGGTTTTTTCCCAACCACTCACAGGGAGGATGGGTGGATGGTTATTAGATCTTTTTTGTTCCATCTTCTATGCATTTATCACCCAAGACTCTTCAGGCTTGCTATAATGGAAAAAGTTTTATTACCAGATTTATGGTATTGGTTGTGTGATAGGTGGTTTATTTACTAAGTGTCTTGGGACTTAGGACCTAGTGTTTTCGAGATGAGTGTGGTATGTGTTTGACCTAGATGTCTCTGAGCAGGATTGTAGTGTGGTAGTGGCATAACTATCTATGGGAAGGATGTGTGTGGTTTGTATCCAAGGTGTGTGTGGACAAGTTGTGATAGTGGGTCTTGTGCAAAAGTGTGGTACCATCAGGATGTTCAACATTAGGTATGAGTATTTAACCAATGGGAAGTGGTGTTGGGTACCCAAATATCGATGCACTTACTACTTTATTGTACTTGACTCATGTTATTTTGTGAGTGTTCCTTAGTGAGGTTGGGCAGTTTTTATTACTTATAAGGTGTGGTTGGTTTTTTATGTCTTCTCATAGGAGAATTATTATGGTTCTCCCACTTTTCCATGAGAAAAATGGTTTTACCTACTGAATATTTCTGTATGATCACCCTACAAATATGAAATTGTTTTTATGTTTCCAGGGAGATTACATGGACTGTGCTAGTTCATAGTAGCTTGAATATTGGGGGGTAGTTTCTGTGTTTATTCTTAGTTTATTTAGGTGCTTTAGAGTTTTCTTTGTATTTCTAGCTATTTTACATTAAATATTTAAGTGTGATGGAT
This sequence comes from Viscum album, assembly GCA_963277665.1. Taxonomy (NCBI): domain Eukaryota; kingdom Viridiplantae; phylum Streptophyta; class Magnoliopsida; order Santalales; family Viscaceae; genus Viscum; species Viscum album. The sequence goes on from OY728163.1 coordinate 35,997,065, forward strand.
TTTAGTTTCATTATATATATATATATATATATGTATATATATATATATATATATGTCTGTGTTTGAGTTTTTTGAGTATGATGTATCTTATCTCTTGATTTTGGTTAATATAAAAAGGGTAATGCCTCCTTTTTTTGTGTGATTTCTATAACCTTGGTGTTCGTATCCCCCCTAGGGCCTTTTGGAGGTGGGACTTGAGGGGTTATTATCTGTCCTTCATCATGAGGAAGGAAGGTCTCAACATCTTTATATCCCTTCCCTCATCATGAATAAGGCCTTTCGAGATATATTCTATTGCTTTTTATATTGTTTTAAGTTCAAGTTGAGATAAAAAAGTAAAAATATAAATTGTTTAACAAATTTCATTCAACAGTAACACATAAAAAAAGATCTCATATTATAGTCCCTATGAGATTATATTTATGGTTTTTATGCTATCTAGGCTATACATTTTCTAGTTCTCTAGTATAAGTCCCTTTTAGATTGAATTTAACTTGATTTTTTTCCATGCCTTCATCATTTTGTATCAAAAAAAATTCATGTTTAAGGTTTTATGTATAATCATTCAAGCCATAAATATGGGGTTTCTTATGATCAAATGGATAAATTTCAAAAAACATAACACGAGTAGATTTTGAAACTACCTTTGGCTTCTAATTGAAAATATTATATCCTTTGAATGTAGTGGAATAACATAAGAAGATTCCTTTATCAACCATTGGATATAACTTTCCATCATAATACATAATTTTTATGATATAAAACATACATCCAAACACATTAAAGTATCTTATATTTGGTTTTATATTATTCCATAACTCACAGGGTGTTTTCTGTAAGATATTCATTATTAAAACTATATATATGAATTAACATGTTGTATTTACAACTTTAGTGAAAAAATTAATGGGCATGTTATATTCAAAAAACATTTCCTAGAAATTTATTTCCATTTCTTATTCTGCATTTCAATAGAACCATTCTATTCAGGTGTCCAAAGTGTATAAAAAATATTTTTAATATCATGATTTAAGGAAAATAAATTAAATTCTTGATTCTCAAATTCCCCTACATTTTCACTTCTTAATATAGTAATTTTGGGATCTTTTTAATTTTTCATAGGTTTTAAAAAATTTAAAAAAATAGATCACTATTCACTTTTATCTCTCAATAAATAAACCTATATAAATTTTGAAATATCATCAACTAAAACTCTAACAATATATTTTACAACTAATCTTTGTTTTCTAAAAGGATTGAGTAGATCCATATTTATAAGTTCTTAGGGTTTGGAAGTGGATTAATCATTAATTCATTTAAATGATGTTTTGTTCTATTTTTCCATTTGACATGAATCACACCGTCTCTTTTTATCCAATTTACGATAAGGGAAATCGAACATAAAATTTATCATAGATAATTATATTATTGGGTAAATGTTGCATTGTCCATGCATTCAATTATAAATCTAAAATTCATTCATTTTACCATTCATTTTTTTTGTTTACAAAAAGTATATACATTTTATGTTATTGGTCCATGAAACATTATTGATTCATGTTTAAAAACCTATGTTGGAATTGTTAAGAAAATAAATAGATTAATATTTATCATATTGTTGAGAAATACTTATCATGTTGTGCTTTAAACATTATAGAAAATGAAATTGTTTGATGAGTATTGATTGGAGATTTACAATAGATACTATTCAAAGTATCTTTATTTTTCATTATCGCTAAATTATAAAAATCCTCAAATAATATTAGATTATGAGTGAAAGAAGGAGAAATATCCACTTATATTTTATCATCAATGAATATCTATAATCCATTTTAAATTTATGTCAATTTGGATTGTTCCATATAAATAGAAATAAAAAATAATATTTTTTGGTACCCACACACTCTTGAGTCCAATGATTTTCGATAAAAAGTGTTTGAGAACCCCAATCTTTATTCATTTTGGAAAATTAAATCTACAATTTGATAATTTTATAGAGATAACATCTTTCATCTTTCTATATATTTTAGCACTTCTTCAAAAGAAATAAATTGTAAAATGACCATTTATTCCATAGTGAAATAATATAATAATTTACATACTATGAGTTTTATATCTTGGTTTGAAATAGTTTTTATAAATCTTGGGATTTCAATTGTTACTTACAAAACTATATTACCATCTTTTTGGTTAGTTTTTACTAAGGTTTTATTTATGTGATCCACACCATTAGTAAAAAGACTTGTACTATCTTTAAAATACTGAAATTAATTTTTTAGATTCTCTATTTTGTTACCTTGTTCAATGCATGATGGTGTAGAATTTTTTATATATTCTTTTTAATATCTAATTATTGTTTTTCTATGTCCTTGTTTTCGTTAAAAACATCATTGTGTTAATTTGTTAGGGATCTGTTTTTCATTTTTAGGATTTTATATTCAACTTTCATTATTTAAAAATAATAATTTAATTATTTATAAGCGAAATATATTTTTTATTCAAAATCACGCTCAGAAGAATAAAAATAATTTACCATATCTATGTGTTCTAGAAATACAATATTAGCCTTTTTATTAGATATATATTCTTCTAATTATGAATTTATATCATCATAATATTCATAAAATGTGCTCCATGTGGATTTTTTGAATTTTATGGCTTTCACATTATATGTATCCTTCATGAAATACTTCTTTTCAAACATATTGATTTCTTGTAGTTTATGGAAAACTTGCTGGATATTTCCATGTATCTTGAACTCATATAATATATCTTCTTTATAATTTCCCTAATGTTTTAGGTACTTTTTGAATGTTTTTTTGAAAAATATTCTCTTATTATAGTTTTTTTAACATTATTAAAATTATTAAAGTTCATCATTTGATCATGAATTTTTTATGGTATCTTCTTATCAGGAACTTTTAGTTATTTTTATATTCATATTATTATAGTCATATTTATAAGTAAAAATATTCAATTGGGCATTTTCCTTCTTAAGAAATTTATGCCCTTTGGCTTCAGCTTCCTCCTCATCCTTGTACATCAAAATAGTTTCAATGTGATATTTTATTTCAAAAAAATTACATCTACTTTATCTAATTACAATTTAAATTTCACTCTATATAGGAGGTGGAATTATTAGTATTTTCAATGATTTATCTGGGTTGGTAATGGGTGTTCATGAATTAGAAACATAATTTACAACATTAGTAATTCTTCAATTCCACTGGGTGAAAATTTCTAATTATATTAGTAGTATTATATTAAAGTGTTCTATAATTTTATATACCATTATAAGACACTGATATAGTAGTCCATATGTCTTGAGTCATTTATCATTTTTAAATTTTATTGAACTCAATATGACCTAGTCCACAAATTATTTCATTCATTGATTTAGAGTTTAAATCATAGTTATCTTCGGTATTAGCATCCCATGATTCATGTAATGTCTAGGCAATTTCATAAGGCTTTGTATATTTTAAATAAACATTCAGACCAAGGTTCTTCAAATTCATTATCATACGTAACTTTTAACAACCATATTTTTATCCATTAAAGTAAGGTTCTCTAACCATAAATATTCATTTTTTGTAAATAGTAGAATCTATTTGAAAATGATCTCAATACACTAACATTTCAAAACTAATAACTCCAAACTGACATACTATGATACTAATTGATTGTTTGGGAATCATAGTACAATAATTAAAAATGGGGTTTAATTGATTTGTGGAAATTTCTCTTCTTCATTAAAGGCACCTTCTTCATGGTATATAGGTTTTGATATTTTCATTAAATAAACTCATAGTTGAAATAAATGATGAAACAAAATCAATATTGAGAGATATATAGTGGTTCAAGATATATAAGACCTATATTTCACTCCACCAACACTCTAATCCATGATATTGGTGATTTTATCTATACAAGTTTCTTTTTCAGGGGGCTAACCATCTAAGTGAATGTAGTTTTTACCTATTACAATGGTCTATGAGATTTTAAATAGGTTATCCCATTACAAGAATAATACATGAACATATCAAACTTTATTACAATGAGTATAGATAGAAATATATAGGAATAAATGATGTTTAAAAAACTGTGCATCATATTTTTTCAAGAAAAAACTAATAGAAGATGAAGATACATATAGAGAAGATGAGAATATTCTAAGTGGAACTTTGTAAGTTATAATATTGAAAAAGTTAATAATATAATCAAATAAATATTATATCTTCTTCATGTAGTTTATTATTGATATTTTTATGTGGTATAGATCATTTCATTCCTATATACACTCTACTCTCTCCATACAAAAAAAACTCTTCTATATATTTTTCATTTTTGAATATACTCAATAATTCCAATGGTTGAGTGGATAATACTTTTGAAAATATATTAATGGATTATGTCTTTAATTTATAAATATGTAATGTGTAACACCCCAATATTCCACAATACATTTCACTTTTAATAATACAATAGCTTGTGTTGTACACAACTTTGAGTTCTAGCACACCACGTCCAATCAAACTGGCCGTTTAAAAAGCACTAATGAATAGTAATACCCAATATTTAAAATTTTATAATTTTTTTTCAAATTGGAATTATTTTTTATATTCATAATATGAAAATTAGATTCGGGAGAGTTTTTGGTATTTTTCTAAAAACTTTTAATTTTTAATGAATAGTGAAAACACTGCGTTATTGTTTAAAACTTACCTCTTATTTAAATATTTAATATTTAATTTAAATTTATTTTAAAGTAAAAATAAATACATAGTACCTATATTAGTAATATTTAATTTATTGTATTCATTTTATATCATTATTAGACATGTAAAATTTTATTGAACTTTTAAACGTCTTTTACCCACCTTCTAGGAACATTTTCTCATTTACATAAAACATAATTTTACTACTTATGTGAATTGAATTTAAAAAATCCAACAAACACATTTGACATCAGTATTTAAAATTTGGATAAATAGGATGAAAATATTTTTTGGTGAATAGTAACTTTTCAGTTTAATTATCACGGATATAAGTAAATTGGGTAATTAAATGTAAAAATAATATTATAATAATATAAAATTACCCCAAAACATGTACTAATTATACTGGATATGTGTTTTTCGACCAAAATAAACCTTAGTAAAAAAATATGACCCTTTTTGATCCACTTGGATTAGATTAGTACATTTATTATATTTTATTTAAAGAAGAGTTAAAAGTGTTAAGTTCAAATTTTAATAACTAAACCATTTTTAATATAGGGTTATACATAAGATAAATTAGACTATAAAAATTAATTAAATGGATAAAAATATTTCCAACATAATAATATGTTATTTATAATTTTTAGGCATTAAATAGTTAAATTTATTTATGACACAATGATGATGAAGTAATTGCCTTATTAATGAATGATTAAAATAATTGATATTATAAATATTAAAATGTATGTAAATTGAAATTTTTATGCCATAAACGAATTTTATAGTTTAATATGAAATGTTAGGGGTGATTCAATGAATTTGTTTCGAAGTAATCAGGTCGTGAATACTTTAACAAAAACCAAATACTAAATAGTGTCAAAATATACATTAATTAGTTTATTTTTAAAATAGTATTTTATTAAATTATATAATAGTCATAAAAATATAAGATATGTCCAAATGACTTAGATAATGTTACATATGTCATTAATTAATGACTTTAGGTTCTCTTAGAATTTTATAGTAACTATATTAACCATGTAGTATAAAAATACTAGAAGAAATGGTAAAAGATAAACTATTTAACTAAGAGTTAAATAAAAATAATAAGGTTAATATGGATACCTAAATAATTATAAAACTAATTGGTCAATAGTATTTTTACCAATAACCATATTATCCTTGAAATAAATACATTTGGAGCTATTGGAAACTGAAAAAAATTATAATAAATTAACAGTTCAAGCTTTTCCTAAAGTGCCCCTCATCTCTCTTATAAAAGGGTATTTCCCTCTTATCTTAAATTGACACCTCCAAATCCAATTTTCTTGTACAAAACCTACTCTAATATCCTCCAAAATACACTTAATATATCCTATAGTACTTATATTGATCAAAAAGTAAACCTAATGAGACTTGTTTTTCAAATAAAAAAGGAAGAACCTGAAAAAGAGCAACTTATTTTATCACCTCTTTCAAAGTTATTTTCTTCTTCCACATCCTCTTTATTTGTTGTTTCCATTCAAGAATAATTACTCTAGTACATTATACATAAAAAAATTATTATAAATATGGTACTACCATATTAATTATTCTATCCATTCGATGAATGAAAAAGTCGCCATACGTGCGTACGTACGGCTTACCGTCTTCACGTCGTGGGGTATTTTGTTATTCAACAATTAATTATTTGTATGGGTATAATAATGAGCATAATTGATTTAAATAATAAATATAAAATGTTAATGATTCTTTTTATATAATATACCATCCAATTACATATGTTTTCAGCATAAATAGAATGATATTATCACTCATGCGTACATACGACTTACCGTCTCCATGATGCGATGAGAGTTCATCCCCCATCATAACCATTCAAGAATAATTTTTGTTTTGTGATTAAAAAAGAAATTTTTAAGAAGATAATATAATTATTTATAGGAATCAAATACATCCTATCCATAACAAACAATACTTGTGTAACAAAACATATAAAGGAAAATGAATTAGTAAACACCCAAAACAATGATACTACTAAAATATTAGTAACAAAGAAATATTGGAGGATCACATATGATATCATTTTTATGTATGTAGTTATTATATAATTTATTAACCACTATTTAAACATTATAAAATATATTAACGTACACTCTACTATGGAGAAGTACAAGTTAAGGGTTAATTTTACAGTCTCCTTATTATCTGAGGTTGTTTATACGTAAGTATATACTAAGAATTTTTTTTCATCCACATCTGTGTTTCATAAAATTGTAATTCAAATTTTTTTACTATTTCTTATAATATGGGTTAAATTCATTCATACACTTGTTTTAATTTTTAATTTTTTTTGAAAGGAATCTTTCTGTCGTTTTCCAAACAAGGTACTTTATGACCTTTTCAACAAATTATGGAAAGAATGTTTTTTTAACTTATACGGTGGGTGTAGCTATTTCAACCTCTGTAACACCTTAAATGATTCCCTACAATATTATAAGAATATATTCGAAATAATTGTTTTTTATAATTATACAACTTTTAAATGATTTCATGGTATAAAGAGATATTTCTCTCAAATAGTTTTTGGATTGATCTCATCATTTTCAACCTATAATGTTGAATTATATGTTTAATTGAAGTTGATTTATTATGATAAAATATTACATGTTTTATTGATAGTTAAATAATATGTTTTTATATGGATGTTCTATTTCTATTCCGTTCACAGTTTATGGTTAAAGTATTAACATTTCAAATTCTAGTTTAATATGAATGATTAAGATATATTTCACCCTTTTTATATGAGGAATGCATTGGACGTAGTGCATGTTGTGTGGGGTCCGCTATAGACCCTTGATGCATCGGTAGGTTTCATGAGAAAAAGTGGTGTCTTGGAACAAGGCCTTGACAATATCTTTATTTTTATCCTCAGCATGATATCTTGACTACGGGGTGATGATGTCCGACATTATGCATTCCTTCATTACGAGATTAGATATTGATATTATATGTGATTATTCGACTAGTAGAATATCCATGTGAATAAGTAAATGGAATTATATGATTTATCTTTTCATATTATGCTGAATTTTATGATTAAAATTCATATGTTTTAGTCTTATACATTTACTTAAATTTTTATGCATATTTTTGATAGTTTTTTCTATATTTTTATCCTTTATGAGAATATGAGCTCACCCCTTTATTATGATTTATTTTTCCTAGGATTTGAAGAAGTATATTATGAATAAACTGCAGGGATAGGCTAAGGGATATGAGTGTGTTCAATGAAGACACAATGTTTCTCTTTTTAATTTTATAATGTAAGGTAAAACATATGAATTTATCTTGTACTTACAAGGTTAGTAAACTAATCGTTATTTCAGGTCATTATCTATTATGATCATGCAAATATTATGTAATAATGCACCAAATTTGGGTAACTGGGGTCGGGGTGTTATAGTTGGTGTCATAGGGATTTTAGTACAGAACATAGAAACTAGATTTATAAAAACACTAATTAAATAACAATACCCAATGATAGAATTTGAGGATTAGTATAGAAAAACATCCAAAATATTTGGTAATGTAGATATTATGTGGGTTTTCTAAGAAATACAACTGTGTCTAGATACTACAAGTGGAAGTGGTTCTGGAGCAGATGTACCTAGGCATGAAAACTCCAACAAGGTGTTTTGGACTTATCATGGGGTCTCACAGTACACAACAATTGGCCTTACTGCGCACCTCGTTTGACACTCATGGGGGATATGCTTTGGATAATTCACATTTTCATTACAAACCATTTTTAAGGATTTATGATTAAATAATTCCTTAATGAAAACAATTTTATGATTATGGATTATATGCATATACTATTACATTTATGTTATGTATTTTACATGAATGGAATTATGCATTGAGATTCTTAAAATAATATATATTATGTCATTGTTTAGAAATGGTGCATAGTGGAAGGAATGGAAACTGTATCAACACATGCAATCCATGTAGGGAATTCCCTCATAATCAAGATAATTATAGTGAATATGGTGATGTAATTTGTTATGAACAACATATATCTATACATGGACAACTCACTCAGGTTACGAATAATAAACATACTCGTATGAATCACCCTGATCCACAATGTGGTGGATCAATTTTAGACTTCTTCATGAGGAAACAACCAAAAACATTCAACGAGACTATAAATCTATGTGTAGTTGAGAAATGTATAAGTTCCCTAGATAAAATATTTCATGGTTTAGGGAGTAGCTGAAGGGAAAATGTTGTTATGGAATTTTATCACCTCTCAAGAGATGTAGATCAATGGTGGTCATTAATTAAAAAAAATGAGGATAGAGAAGTATCAAATATGGAATATAGGGAGTTTAAAGATATTTTCTTAGAAAAATTGATTCCTTGTGAGCATCAAGTGGATATGGAAATTAAATTTATAAGTCTAAGGAAAAAATGAGGATGATAATGTCACAAAGTATGAGGTTAACATTACATGGTTAGTAATCCATGCTGCTAATTATATACATAACAGAAGAATTAAGATAGATCGATTATTTTATGGGATAAAACCATTTCAGTGATTAGAATTAGTCTTACAATCCTTCTCATCTTATGAAGATATATTCTCATGTGCTATCAAGGAAGAAAAGGAATTCTCTAAGTCGTATGACTTTAAAGTGAATAAAGAGAATGTGAGATCTGTTGAACACCCTAGAAAAGGAAATTAGGGGATGAAAGAAAAAAAGTTGACTTTCTATCCTACAGTAATTGTTGGAAGAAACACCATGAAACATTCCAAAAGGGGATGAATGTTTGTTATAAGTGTAGATAGAAAGGCCATCAATATAATTATTGAAAGGGGAAGATCATGGCTATAAATGTTCAATGTTGCAGTTATAAGGAAATTGGGAATTCTCAAAATTAATGTCATATGAGTCAAGGAAACATACCTCAGAAAAGGCCAAGGGAGAAAGCCCAAGATTATGTGATCAAAACAGCTGAGGTTAATGTTCTGAATGACATGGTGGTAGGTACTTTAATAGTTTTCTCAAAATTTTCTAATGCTTTGTTTGATTTTGTATCATCGCATTCTTTCATATCTTCCCAGTTTTTCAAGAAAATAAGATATTTCCAATTTGACTAATTAAGGGAGTTGTCAGTCAAAAATCCTAAAGGAAGTATCATAGAAACAAATTTTTGTCAATCAATTACCATTACAGCATATAAACATGCTTTATATATCCGTATTATTGTAATACCAATTATCTAATTTGATATAATCCTCAGTATATATTGGATTTTAGAAAATGATGAAAACATTTCTTGTAAGAATAATGAGGTTTCAATTTTTGATGATGATAAAGAATTACTTATCTTTATAGAAGAAACAGAACCACCTGAATCTCATCTACATCCACCTTATGTAGCTCTACTAAATTCAATTATTGGGGATGAATGGATTGAAATAACTATTGGTTAGAAAAATAATGTAAAAATTGAGGATGTACCTTTTGTGCAAGGATATGTTGATGTGTTTCCAGAGGATTTACCTTTACATCCTATAGAATAGAAAATTGGGTTTTCTATTGACGAAATTCCTTGTTCGAGGCCCATATCATAGACCCCTTAGAGAATGGTCACTGTAGAATTATAGGATCTAAAGATACAACTAGAGGAATTGAGTAATAAATGATTTGTTCACCCTAGTGTTTCTCTATGGGGAGCCCCTGTTATTTGTTTAAGATGAAATATGGATCTATAAGGTTATGTATTTACTACAGGGAGATAAATGCAATAAAAATAAAGAACAAGTATCCCCTACCTCGCATTGTTGATTTGTGGGATCAACTTCGTAGAGCTCAATATTTTTCAAATATTAACCTTCGATCAAGATAAAATCTGTTGTGCGTGTGGAAGGAAGACATTCCAAATATAGCATTTCTAACTAGGGATGGGCATTATGAGTTTACACTGCTGCCTTTTCGACTGACTAATGCACCTTTTATTTTCATGGATCTAATGAATAGATTTTTCATGAAATATCATGATGAATTTTTAGTGCTATTTATTAATGATATCTCTGTATTATCCAAAATCTACGAAGATCATGAAAATCAATTTCTCCATATTCTGAAAACTCCTAGAAGAAATGAATTATATGGGAGTTGTAGAAATTATGAATTATGGCTTCTAAAAATTTCTTTTCTTGGTTATATTATCTATTTGGACGGAAGCTATGTTAATCCTTCAAAGACAAGGTAAATCCACGAATTTCTAACACCGAATAGTATAACTGAGGTACACCATTTTATTTGTTTAATAGGTTACTATCGGTGTTTCGTCTAAAATGTTTCTCGATTTTCTAACCCATTAACCAAGATCACACGTAAAGGGGTTATATTTGATTGGAAAAAAGAGTGTAAAGAATATTTTTATGAATTTAATATATTATTAGTCAATTCTCCTATTTTTACTCTATCACCAGGGAGTGGTGGGTTTGTTATCTATAGTGATGAATCAAAGAAAGGAGTTGATTTTTTCCATATGAAATATGACAGAATTATTGCCTATGCATCACAAAAACTAGAAATTAATGAACAAAACTATCCCACTCATGATATTGATTTAGTAGATGTAATATTTTTTCTAAAGATATGGAGACACTATCACTATATTGAATATATTGATATATATATATATATTGATCATAAGATTTTTAATTATATTCTCTCACATAATGAATTAAACATGAGACAATGGTGATGGATCGAACTTATCTAGGATTATGATTTCACTATAAACTACCACTCGGGGAAGGTATATAAGGTGGTAGATGCTTTGAGTGGAAAGGATCCTGGAGTTCTGAACAAGATGAGAGTTGAAAGGTATCCAATGTTCATGGATCTTATAAATATGGATATGGGAATAATCATGTAAGGTGAAATATCAATAATTTTTAAAATGGTTTAAAACCATCTTTATTAGAAAGGATAAAAAGTTCCCCAACTGATGATGAGGAGTATCAAAAGAAAATTATTGTTGTGAATGATGGGAGATTGGATGACTTTTTATAGTATAATTTTAATATTTAGGAGAGGCTTTGTGTTCCCGATATACATAATCTAAAAATAGAATTTTGGGACAATTCTCATAGCTATAATTTCACTATACACAACGGTAGCACTAATATGTATAAATATTTGAAGGAAATGTTTTTGTGGGACATCATGAAGAAAGATATTTCTGATTACGTGTCAAGATATATGGTTTTTCAATAGGTGAAGGATGGAAGACAACATACTAGATGATTCATGAAACCTCTTCCCAAACCCGAGAGGAAATGTGATGATATTATGATGGTCTTTGTCATTGGGCTACCAAGGACTCCTAGAAGCAATGATACAATATGGGTCATTGTTGATCATCTTTCCATGCAAACACATTTTCTTTCCATAAGAGAAGATTAACCAATTGAACGTTTAGAAAGACTATATATTAATTAATTTTTAATACTTCATGGTGTACTCGTATTGATTTTTTATGATCATGATTTCCTTTTTACATCAAGATTCTGGATGTCTTTAGAATGCCATAGATGATGAACTTCATTTGAGCACTGCCTACCACCCTCAAACTGATGGATAATCAGAACATACTATTCAAACATTAGAACACCTGTTGTGATGTTTCTTACATGAAATTCAAGGTATGTGGGATCAATATCTACCTCTGGTATAATTATTCTATAAGAATATCTTCCAATAAAGAATTTAGATTACACCATATGAAGCATTATCTAGAAAGAGATGTCACACACCAACTTTTTGGGATGATGTTGGTGAAAGAAAACTCATAGTCCAAGAACATGTTGTGGGAATAATATAAAAGGTGAAGATTATCAAAACCCACATCAAAGTAGCTCAAAGTAAGAAAATGAGTTATGCCGATAAGCAAAGGAAGTATTTTGGATTTCAACAAAGAGATCATGTTTTTCTGAAGGTGTCTCCATGGAATGGTGTTATACAATTCTGTAAGAAGGAAAATTATGTCCCAGGTATATCATACCTTTCGAAATTCTGGAATGAGTTAGAGCTCTACCTTACCATTTGGAAAACTGGCCAAGTCTCTCCAATGTTCATGATGCATTCCACATATCACTATTGAGAAAATAAATTTCTAACCTAAAGCATGTCATCACCTATGAAGAAATAAAACATGAACAAGATTTGTCTTATTGTGAAGTGCCTATCTAGATTCTTGATACCAGAGAACAAGTGTTGAGAAACCAGACGAGTTATATAGTAAAAGTTATTTTATGAAACTATAAAATGGAAGAGGCAATGAGGGAAACTGAAGGGATTATGATGAAAAACCACAGAAATCTTTTTAGGCAGTAGTATTCCATGAATTTCGAGGATGAAATTATTTGAAGGAGGGATGAATGTAACCCCCTAAGCATCCATGGTATGTTTCCTTTTGAATAATATAATAACTTTTGTTGTGCGTAAATTTGTGATCAAGTACACCATGACCAATCAAACTAGCAGTTTAAAAAGCTGTTATTAATAGTAATACTCGCCTTTTGAAATTTTATTTTTCAAATTTAAATTAATTTTTGGATTCAGATTATCAAATTTAACTTAAAATGAATTTTTTGTATTTTTCGGAAACCTTTCAATTTTGGATAAATATTAAAAAACAGAGCGTTATTTTTTATAACCAACTTTTTATTTAAATAATTATTTTTAATTTAATTAATTTTAATGTAAATATATATACACAATACCTTTGTCAGTTAAATTTAATTTGTTGGAATAATTTTATAAAAAGATTAGGCATATAAAATTTTATTGAACTTTTTAACGTATTTTACCCACCTTCTAGGCACATTTACAAATTTGCATAAATCATAATTTTACCGCTTCTGTGAATTAAATTTCAAAAATCTAAATGAAATTGTTTTCATCAGAAAGTAAAATGTGGTTCAATGGTATTAAAATAAATTTTGGTGAATAGTATCTTTGGAATTTTATTTTCAATAGTTAAAAGTAAATAGGGTGATTAAAGGTAAAAATAATATTATAATAATATAAAATTACCACAAAACATGTCATAATTCTATTAGATAAGCATTTTTCGACCAAATCAAGTTTACATAGAGAATATATCCCTATTTGATCCACATGGATTTGTTTAAGACATTTATTATATTTTATTTAAAGAAGAGTTAAATTGTGAAATTCAAATTATAATAACTAATCCATTTTAATATCGGGTTATACATATGATAAATTCAACAATAAATATTACTTAGAATGCTAAAAATAATTTTGACATCATAGTAGTTTATTAATAATTTATAGACAATAAATAATTAAATTTATTTATGACAAAATGGTGATGCATTAATTACCTTTTTAAGGAAAGATTAAAATAATTGATATTATAAATATTATAATAAATGTTAGTTGAAACTTTTGGTTCCATCCCGGAATTTTATAGGTGAATATGACATGTTAGGGTTGATTCAATGTATTTATTTCGAAGTAATAATTTTGTTATGACTGTAACTAAAATAAAATACTATATAGTCTCAAAATTGACATTAATTATTTTTAAAACAAATAATATTTTAATAAATTATATAATAGTTATTAAAATGTAATATTCATCTAAATGACTTAGATAATGTTACATATGTCATTAAACAATATTGGTTAATATGGCACCAAAAACATGTCTAAAACCTATTGGTAGATAGTATTTATACCCATCCCCTTATTATCCTCATAATAAATTCATTTGGAGCTATTAGAAACCAACAATAATTTTATAATAAATTAATATTTCATGCTTTTCCTAAATTTCCCCTCACCATTCTTATCAGAGGGTACATCCCCTTCTCTTACCTTAAAACCTCCAAATCCATTTTTATCGGCCAAACCCTTCACAATTATCCTCCCAAATAACAAAAATTTATCCTATAGTCCTTAAATTGATATTAATGTCATCTTAAGAAGCACTTTTTTTCAAATAAAAAAGGAAGCACCCAAAGAAGGGGTAATTATTTTATCACCACATTCAAAGTTCTTTTCATCTTCCACATCATCATTATTTATTGTTTCCATAATAAAAAAATAACTCTAGTAAATTATAAAACCTTATATGTTATTATAAATATGGTACAACTATATTCATTATTATATCCATCATTTGAATGATAAAGTCCGCATACATGTGTACGTACGACTTACCGACTCCACGCCATGGTGTAGTTTGTAATCAACAATTAATTATTTGGATGGGTTTAATAATTGGTATAATTGATTTAAATAATAAATATAAAATTTTAATGATTAAATATATATAACAAACCATCCAATTATATACGATTTCACTAAAAAAAGTATGCACAAATTATCGTCTCCACGATGTGATTAGATTTCATCCTCCGTAGGAACCATTCAAGAATAGTTTTCATTTGATGATTAAAAATTAATTTTTAAAAACATAATATAACCATTTATAGGAATAAAATAAATCCCACTAATAAAAAAATGACTTACATAACAAAACATATAAAGAAAATGAATTAGTTTACACCTGAATCAATGAAACTATATAAATATTAATGACAATGAAATATTAGAGGATCATATATGATATCATATTTATGTATGTGTGTATTTTATAATTTAATAACAATTATTTAACCATTATAAATGAGGTTAAAATACCCTCAACTAAGGAAAAGTACAAGGTATGGTATAATTTTACAATTTATTTATTATCTGAGGTTGTTTTTATGTAAATATCTACTCGGAATTTTTTTTATCATCCACATATGTGTTTCATAAAAATGTATTTCAAATTTTTTTACTATTTTCCAGAAAATGGTTGAATTTAATTTATACCCTTGTTTTAATTTTTATATTTTTTTTGAAAGGAATCTTTCTATCATTTTCCAAACAGGATACTTTATGACCTTTTCAACAAATTAAGGAAAGGATGTTTTTTAATTTATATGGTGGGTGA
Source organism: Viscum album (assembly GCA_963277665.1). Classification (NCBI taxonomy): domain Eukaryota; kingdom Viridiplantae; phylum Streptophyta; class Magnoliopsida; order Santalales; family Viscaceae; genus Viscum; species Viscum album. Next base: position 36,012,847 of record OY728163.1, read on the forward strand.
TGTTATTTTATGCCATTATAACACGTTTAAATCGTCCCTCATAAGATTCTAAGAAATTTTTCAAAATAAATGTTATATTTTATAATTAGGCATCTTTTAAATGATTTCAAATTAAAAAGAGAAATTTCTATCAAATAGTTTTTGGAGTGATTTCAACTATGTCAACATATATTGTTGGACTTTATGTTTAATTGATGTTGATTTATTATGATAAAATATTTCGTATTGTATTGATAGTTTTATGATATGTTTGAAAATGGATGTGCTATATTTATGTCATTCCCAGTTTATGGTTAAATTATTAACATTTTTATTCTAGTTTAATACGAATGATTATGTTATGTTTCACTATTTTCATATGATGAATGAATTGGATATAGTATGTGACCGGAAGTGCCTGCTATAGCCCCTTGATAAATTGGTAGGTATAATGAGGAGAACTAATGTCTTTGAAAAAGGCCTTGACCATATTTTTGTTTTTAGCCTCGGCACATGGCATAGACTATGTGGTTATGATGTCCAACATTACTCATTCAATCATTATGAGATTAGATATTTATGTTACATGTTATTATTGGACTAGTAGAATATCCATCTGAATAAGTAAATGGAATTATATGATTTATCATTTCCAAATTATGCTAATGTTTAATTTTAAAAGGTGTTTGTTTTAGTCTTATACATTGCCTTAAATGTTTATTCTTATTTATGATAGTTTCCCCCATATTTTTATCCTAACTTAGCATCTAATCTCACCTATTTATTTTGTTTTGTTTTTCCCAGGATGTGATAAATTATATTATGACTGGCCTACAGGGATAGGCTAAGGGATATGAGTGTGTTCAAAGGTGACACAATGTTACTTTTTCATTTCTTAATGAAATGTAAAACTTGTGAATGTATATACTAATTCCAAAGCTACTAAACTTTTCGGTCTCTTTGGACTTGATCTCTTGTGATAATGAAAACATTATGTAATAATGCACTACCCTTGGGTAACTGGGATCAGGTTGTTACATAGTGAACCTCTATTATAGAGATATCATTAATATTTTTATCAAATAATTCAATTTATGGAAAATGAGTTTTTTCTAAATCAATCCTCCTTATTAAGAGTACCTTTTTAATTGAAAAAAAAGAATAATTTGACTTATCAAAAGGTTATACAGTGGTAAGAGTATACTCATAATTATTCATAAGATAACTTTATATTTGGAAGATAATCATCAAGCCTTACTGTTCTCACATGGTAATTTACAAAGAACCTTCATCTCATAAAACATTTTAGACCATTGAATTATATATTTCAGGAGATAATAAATCATGATTTTATATTTTCATTGGATAACACTATTTCATAAGATAATATATTATTTTCATAATATAAAAAATTCTATATATTTCATTGAATTTTGTAAGATGACTCATTTATGAATTATTTCTTTATAAGATAAAATAATTCTCTAAATTTTCATATGAGTTTTACTTAAGATCTTGAATTTTTTATAAGTTGACTTTTCTATTGTATAAGATACTTTAAAAATATAGTAAGATAATTTTTTATGCTAAACTTATGTATAATAAAATCATTTATCAAATAATAAATATTTTATAAAAATTACATGATTTGTTTCATATGAGAATTATTTTATGCATAAGATAAACATAACATGTAAGACAATATTCCATTGAAAGAAAACAAAATTCCAACATCCATAAAATTAGTTTATTTTAACTCACCTATGATTAATTTATTTTGAATTTTTTCATCAAACAGCTAAAAATCCATAAGAATAGCTAAACATAATTTTTTTTGAATAGTTCGGATAAACTTCTTAGTAAATAAATATATATTTTATAAATCATAAAATATATACAAAAATTAAATATATTTGAACAACATAAGTATATCCAACCTAAATAATTTAGTGAAGTATTAAAGAAGGGTTAATATAATTGAACTCACTCTTACTACATTGTTTTCAACTGCATCATTGTGCTTCATCAATCAACTTCTTGATGAAGTACACTTCTATTTTCCTAAGATTCATTATTTTAATATATTAAAGTGATTCATCACTGCATGATCTATTTTCCAGCATCTTCATTTAAAATCATTCATCGAGTTAAATTATCTTATTATTTAATTGTTTTGTAATGGTTCTTGTTATAATGTCACATTTAGTTCATCTTTTATAGGGTTATACTACTCAAAAGAATTTGTATCTAGGTTTAATCTACCCCCTTAGAAGATCAGGTTTCAATTGAACTATAACAAAGAAGAGGATAAGTCTTATTATATGTAATTATATGTTGGGTCTACACCTATAAAATACTGGGTTAGATTTCCACCCATAAATGATCAGGATCCTTCTAAACCAAAAAAAATAAATTGGTTAGTATTGGGATGATAAATGTATAGGTTGGTTATAACCTATAAAAGGCAATGTTTTGCCCTCAACCCCTAAAGGTCAACGGAATTGGGATAATCATCTAGTTTTGAAGAAGGATATTGTAATGAGTTTTTAATCTCCTTAAAAACTGATATACCATAGTGGGTTCCATCTCTATTAGTTCAAGATATTTTTTAATATTAGAGTTGAATCATTTTTATTGGAACCAATATAAAAATATTGGGTATAGTTTTTAGATTATTTAGTTTTCTTTTCTATATCATTTATTATATTGGTGATATTGAATTTTTTAATGATTAGATTGATCAATTTTATACCTTAATGTTTAATATCTGATTTGTTTTAAGAAAGGAAACTAACCCATCCCCTTTTCCATTTTTGTCACCCAAACATGGAATATCAGGTTTCATTGTAAACATATTATTTATCTCAATAAATGCTATATTCATTTAAACACCATTGAATTTATTTATTTATAGACCAAAATCATCATTAATATTTTATTTGGAATTAGTAAAATAATATCTTAAATATTTTAATGGAATTCATAATTTTATTATAATAAAAATCAGCCCATTTCTAAAATCACATAATATGCATCCATTATATTATACCTTCACATAAAAATATGAAATTAATATTTCTTTAATAAAAAACCCATTTATAATTCTATTTATAATCTGGAATATATTTAATAGTAAGGAGTGAAATCATCTTATTTTATAAGTTATATAATATAGATCATGGTTTTACCAAGAATTCCTTTCGAGATCGTTGTTGATGATACACATGCCTGATATCCATCACATGCTCTAATACATTCCAATAATTTCAAACTACTAAATATAAAAACCTCAATATAAAGATAAAAACACATCTAATAAAACTTTTTAACATCATGACCCAATTCACTATAGGAATAGTATGCAATCCAGTTCACTATGTGACCTCAGGCGCACATCCCTGAATGTCAAACCCTATTAACTTGCATCAGGGGTCTGTGGAGGTGTTATGGGAAGGCTATGACCCCTAGCATCATAGTTTCAGTTTTTAACACCCTTATCATTTAATATAATAACATTATGTTTGATATCATATACGACACACAACACTCAACATAAATGACCTGTGAAATATATTACGATAATATGACCTCTATAACCTACCTATTAAACTAGTGGGTATGTATAGGATTAAATAATATATGAAATACATATAAAGATCCTACGAAATATAAATTTATTTTAAAATTATTAGGAAATAAGAACTCAATTTTTAATGAATACATTTTATTCTTTAAACAAATATGTTTTAATCAAATATGGTTTTAATTGCTTTTTGTGAGAATATATTATCATTCATTTCATTAAGTTTTGAAATTATATCTTATAAAATGAATTTAATTAGTAAAATATATATATAAATATCAAATATGGATTAAATTTTGTTATTTTTCACAAATGTTTAATTTTCTAGTGAATAATGAAAATTGTCGATTTCTCAAATATTTTCATTTCTTTTTATTAAATAAAAAAAATTAAAAGGGAAATAATATTTTATATATTTTTGTTGAAGTTAAATATAACCAATTTTATTATTAATAATCTATATAATTTTATTTTAATTATAAATTTTTGTGATTTTGGGATAAGTTTACTTTTATACTTAATAAGAGATATATCTGAAAAATGTTTTTAAATGCATAAACGTTTACCATTACAATTAATTATACCATCCCATAATAAGTAAAAATTTAATTTAAATGAATATATTATGTATCTATTTATATTTATTTAAGTTAATAAAATTTTTATTTCTAGTCATAGTTATAATATAAGATCATTTATTGATTGAAAATGCATTTTTTAATACAGTTTTTTTATCGTGTTTTGCCGAATTAATTTTAAATTGATTCATTAAATTTTTTGAATTTAATTTTTAATATTTATTATAAATTTTAAAAAATTATTAATAATATTAGGTATAAAATTTATATTTATTTTAATGAATAGTAAGAATAGTAAAAATTAATTACTACGGTTAAGGTGAAAATGGGTTTTGGTACACTACTGTGGTTGGGTTAAAATTAATTTTAGACACACATAGAAATTTTATTTGATAATTTTTTTTTATATCTAGATTATTTTATTCCAAATAATATAATAAGAATCATTTTATTTTTATTAGTAAATGATAAATTTCCTAGGTAAGAAAACTTGTTACCGTGGTGAAAACTAAAATGGTAAAATCAATAAACATAATAGAGAAGGGAATAACATATTTAAAAAAAATATATTTTTTATTTTTCTAGGTTTTTATAATCATATATTACCTCTAAAACATAATTTATAAATTTCTTATGAAAATTTTTGGATAGTGACTTCCCATTATTAAATAATTTTAATTATTTATAAAAATGCCACTCCGTCTCATTTATAAAAGGGAACCTCTTATCCTCTTTTATTCACACATAAACGTACTTTTTTATGATCCAATCCATACCAAAATACCTTACATAATCCCCTCATAATATTTATAGTATTTTTTTATTATAATACCCTCCTTGGAAGTCTTTTGGGGTGAAGATAAAGATATTTTCTAAATTAATGGTATTATCCTTAAACAATTATTTTTCATTATTTCATCTTCCACAAAATTAAAATATTATAAACCCATGTTGATATAATAAAATCATAATATCCCATATACAATTATGTTATTATGTTAATTTAACTATATATATCAATCTCTTATTCAGTCAAATGGGAAACAAAACCATAGTTTGTGTGTATAGTGAACTACCACCTTGCAAACTGGTGTATTTCTTTTTTTCATTATCACAGATAGTTGATATTTATAATTATGGATTCAATATATATATATATATATGATATTAATTAAATATTTATTATTATTTAAATTTAATACATCCTATATTTTCTCACCTTTCCATTCCCGAAAAAATTATAGTGTCATTCATGCGTACTTGTGGACTACAACCTCAGTGATATGATGTGATTCGTTTTTCATTGAAGAATTAGATGGATGGAATATATAAGTGTATTTAAATAAATAATATGGTATTATTATATAATTATAATTCTATAGAGTTAAAATAATAATGACCTTCTTTCTATCACAACCGTTAAAAAATGGAAATGTTACTCATGCGTACGTACGACCTACTTTATCAGTATTTATAACATTGTTCATATTTCATAACCTCATTTCATGTATTTTTATAAAAGTATAATTTTTTTAAAGTGATTATTATTTCATGAGTATTATTCTATATATGATGGAATGATGAATTCTTTTACCATATTTAACCTACCAAAGTTATCCATGACTCATGTTTAACTCATGTTATATTTTGATGAAACGTATCTTAGGTTTTTATGATTTTAGGATATAGTTTTTTTTGTTTTTATTCAATTAAATTTGTTATGATATTTATCTTTTATGATATCATTATATTCCTTTTAATCACACATTAGGATTACTTTTCATGTTTATTTTATTACTTGTATTTTTGGATCACTGATTTCTTTTATATATTTACCAGGTCATTCTATATATATTTTGGGGCTTAAATAGAATTAAGACATCAAAATGTAGAATAATAATAATTTTTTTTTGTTTTAGTTTATTTTAAAATTTTATATACCATGTCTTAGAATGACACCAGACATCCTGATATTTGGGTTTTAATTAATGGATTTTTATGTTAAAAACTAAGTAAAAATATGTGTCAAGAGAATGGGTCACTATAGTTGGTATGAGATATATTACTTGTATTTTATTGGGTTTTATGATTAAAAAACATTATGATCATCATGGATGAATTATATTATAACTAAGGATCCTGGATTGAAAATAATGCTTTATGATTTATACATCCTACAAATGATTTTTCAAGATTGTGATTATTTTTTCTCACACAATTATTTTTTATTTTATTCTATTTCTACAACTAAGAGGAATGATGTTAATGTTGAATGTGATGGACAATGTATTCACTCTATGAAACAAAATTGAATGACATATAAATTGATAGTTATTATTATTATTCCTAATCGATTATAATAGTATATGATTAAAATAATAAAATAATAGAGTACAGTAAGTGATTCGGTGGAGGAGACCACGAAGTTAAGAATGCTAAATTTCCTTCACGAAAAAAATATGGGAAGATAGGCTTAGGAGAATGGATCAAATAAAGAGGAAAATGATTTATTTGTCGAAACATTGTGCACATAACAAAAAAAGTGAGTAAAATGATGATTTTAATGGAGAGTATTATATTTAATCCTAGATAAAGTTTTATAGTTTGTTTTCTTAAATATGTGGAACCTAGGAATTATTAGAGTAAATGGACTTTTTTAAGGGTTCACTCCTAGAACAAGTAAAGATATATATTATACAAATCATAGAGGTGAAAATTGTATTGTATTGGTATTAAATAATTACATTGTGAAAATATTTTTATCAATGGTATTTTGGTTATAATAATCATAATAGATAAATTGATTATGTTAATTTATGGAATAATATTTGATTTTAAAAATAATTTATGGTGATTCATGTTATTTATGAAAACATCATTATATATTATTAAGGAATATAAATTTCTATATTATAGTTTAATAGTTATTTATTTTCTTGGGAGATAAATTTTATCTATATCATGGATTAATATGTGATCCAATAATTGAAAACTATAGGTTTCAACAATATTGAGGAATATTTTTAATAATTTGAAGGTCATTTGTTTATAAAATGATATGTGTTGAACTTTGAGTGTTATTATTTTGGCATTAGATTTTAATGATTGAATTCATCATACAATGTTTTATTAATTTTCATAACTCTATTACTTTGTGCTATTTTTTTTGTTTTCATTATGTTCAAAATATATGAGGAATGAATTTTCATCCTTTTGTGGATTATGTGATCTGTTAGAAGCTGATTTCACTGCTTCATGCATTAAAATAAAATTCATCTTGGATATTAAATTCATAGAGTAGAAAATGAAGTGAAAAATGGTCAATTAAAAAAATGAGGAAATTGTTCTGGTGAAATAATAATATATCGATTAATTATTATTTTTTTGGTTTTCTTTATCAAAATAGTGAAAGAACCACTCCATTAAAGGAAATGGATCATGAAATATAAATTTTATACATTAACCTTCATTTATGATGAATCAATTTTAACACCCCAAAATTATAAAATAATAAAACTATATTTAACACCTTATATTACACACAATATTGAGTTTAGAAATTGTTACACCAGATAAAGAGTTTCTTCGAAAGCTTAAGTTACACACAATGCCTATTTTAACCAAACAATAATATACCATTAATATTATTATTTAATATTACAGTTATAATCTAACCATTTAATTGGAGTGTGAAAATATGATTAAATAACTTATGAAAATATATAGTTTACACACATTTATTTTTTATCTATTTATTATTAGTAAAATAAGAATGATTAAAAATTAAAATAAATATTATTTGAAAAAAATTTATTTTTCTAAAATATGGTTTCATCACACATTGTGCGAAGGATTTAAAATTAATTTTTAATAATTTTATAAATATTAAATAAAAAATTATTTTTTAATTTTGAAATAATAATACAAACATTATCATATGGTTATTTTTTGTGTTTTTGGATGGGGATCATTTTATAATTAATAGAGAATAATACTGAATTATAATTGAAAGATACTTTTGTGTTTCAATAATTTATAATGTTAAATAATATATGGAATTGGTTTTATTGTAAAATTATTTCAATTACATATCAATTAATAAAATATATTTTATTATTATCATCTTCATATTTAATTTAAAAATAAAAAGTTTTTAAATTTTTGAACATTTTCACTTTAAAAACTCGCTTTCTCATCATGTTTTTGGGATAAATTTTAAGTTATATTTTCTCCATTAAGTGAATTAAATCTAGAAAAATTATTAAATAATTAGAAGAATTATAAGTGTTAATTTATAAGATGTTCAACATAATTGTTTACAAAAATTAATAGTTAATTCCATAAAAAATGATAATTGCGGTTAAGGTACAAATGAGTTTATTGGGGGGTAAAACTAATAATCTAATGGTAACATTTCATATAAACTTTTATAAAAACTATTTTATGGATGTATTTAAAAAATTAAACCTATAAAATTATATAATAGTTGATTTTGGACCCTTTTGATATTTGAAAAAGGTGGGACCACTCAATTCTATTCAAAAATACCATGTGTGTCCTCTCCCCCACTTATAAAAGGTCACCCATATCCTATACTATTTACACCTTAAAACCTATATATACAAAAAAACATCCCAAATCACATAAAAATATCCCTTAAATAATCATAAAATCATTATTTTTGGCATGAAGAACCCTTATAAGGCTTTAGTTTAAACCTAAGAAGGATACTAGAAGAAGTTATAGTGTTCTTCAATGAGGTTTTTTATTTTACTTCTTTCTCCACCCCGTAAAATTTTAAATAAAAATTTTGTTATTATAAAACCATTATCCTACATATAATTTTTATATAATAATTTCATGACCTAAAACAATCTCTGCATCCAAAAAATAGGTTATGAAATCATCATTTGTGTGTACAACGGAAAACCACCTTAGAAACTAATGCCATTCATTTTTTCATTTGGACCTCTCAAGGAAGGATGTGTTGATGGAAATAAAAAAATTGCATATTCAAAACATATTAATAATGATTTATTCACTATATCATATATATATATTTTTTACCTTCCATTCTGTTGGAGATATGATAACGTCGCCTATGTGTGCGACAGACTATCGCCTCACGAAGCGATGTGATTCGTCATTCACTAACGCTTCACATGGAAGGTGAACAAGATAAATTTAATTATTATATGTTATATGAATGAAATAATATTATATTAATTACATTTATTAATTATATATTTATAATATATATAATTTCATTTCGTTCATATTCACTCACGTAAATATGATAAAATCATTTATGTACATGTGGACTATTGCCTTCATGAATCGATTTGACATTATTTTCATCACTACACCATATGGATGATATATATAAGTATATAATTGTATTAATGATGTTATTATGATTCAATAAAGGTAAAATATCACTTACCTTACCTCCATAATGATCGGTGGAAAATTAAAATGTTACTCATGTGTACGTACGACCTACCGTATCTGTCATCGTAACATACTCTATTGTTCATAAACATCATGCATGATTGATTTTAAATGTAATGTGTTACTAAAAATATCTTAATTATTTCATTAATATTATTTTTAAGATGATATAACTACATAATATGTGAAAGAACCATATCTTTCATAATGAAACACACATGAAAAAACATAGTAATTAACACCCAAAAGAGTGAAAATAATAAAATATTATTAATGAACATGTAATATGATGTTATAAAAGGATAATATGTGATACTATAAGTATTAAAAAGTTTATGATATTATTTAATGAGTTTTTAAAACCACTATATAGGAGGATAAATAATGTTCATTCAAAAGGATGTCTCTGGTAAGGGATTTCATCTATATTTCATTTCTTATTGTCATATTGTAATGTATATCACATATTTTCTTTTATATTTTGCATATAATGTCCCTTTGTCCTATAATATCATGAATAATTAATAATTCAGGGTATATTGAGCTTAAATTTGAAATATTATGTCCATGATGATGGTACTTAATACTTACCAAGGGGTAATGCATCCTGTAATTCAATTTCTTTTCATTTGGTTATATTATATTCTCGCTATCAATATTTTTATAATATTATGTGTATAATAATTTTTTTATATTCTGTTCTATTTAATCCTATTTTATGCCTATTCAGAGTTGATACATATAATCTATTCATTGGTTTTTTATCACTTTAAAGTTATGATCTTTTCAAGAGTTTACTTCATAATATAACATTAATCGAGATTATTTATTATTATATTTCAATTGATGAAAATAATTTGACCACATCCTAATAAACATATTTAATTTTTCTTTCTTCTTGTTATTCGTGATATTTAAATGTAATAGTTCCATTTTCCCCTATTTGTTATTTAATTTACTGATTAAATGTGTTTAAGAAAACCAGATTTCATTTATCTATTTCGTCAAATATCTATTTTCTTCCAAAACCATGTTTTCATAATATGTTTTTAAAGAATTTTAATCAATTTAAATATTATTTATCAATGGAAAAATGACCCATTTTTTCTTTTTTAATTTTTTTTCCAATGTAATATTTGGTCATTTTCAAATCAATGCCCATTTTTATTTTTCCAAAATGTGGAAGGAATATTTTTTTTATTACTGTATTTTCCTAATATTTTTTCAATGAAAAATGTATTTTCTTTTAACATGTATGAAATTTAAGGAATTACCCAATTTCATGATTACCATTTCAACGAATCTTCCTTTTTAACATTATAAGGATATTTTTAAATAAATTTATTTAAATGTGATTTCCGAAGAAACAGATTTTCAAAATGGTTTTCTCAATGAAAATCTTATTTTACTCAAAAATGATTCTAATGATATATTTTATGTTTTATATATATTCATCAAGGAAGAAAACCCTTTATTCATACTAAAATGGGTATATATTGATAACATCCTTAATTTTCTTCTTTATCGTTTATGATTATTTTGACGATGGATAATATAGACATTAACTTGATTCATTTTTTATTCATTAGCATACCCTTAATGTATTCCCTTTTCTATGAACATTTGATATTAAATTGTCCATAAATATCCATAAAATATATCATAGATATTCTTATTTCTTAAACCATATAACGTTATAAAAAATAATGCTTACATTGATAGTTATTATTTTATTTGGGGAAATATTAACAAATCATTATTATTTAATAAATATTGAACTTTGATGATAGGGAACATTATTTATGAATTAAAACAATTATTAGATATATGGGGAATGTTTTAGACATGAAAGGCATGGGTTGGGGACTATTTATAGAAATAAATATGATGCATTGGTAGTCTCGTGAGATGAATCTATTTCCCAAATTAGATGGGATTCTACCAAGTATCTTTTAAACAATCCTAAGGATATATAGAGATGGTAAAGGCATAAAGTTTCTTATAAATGTGATGTTAAATAATTAAGATTTGATTTCATTCAGAATATTGTTATTATTATCCATTATATTTTCATAATGATATTATCTATGGATGTTCTTCATTCTAAGTTTATTGATAAAATGGAAGGTTTTTTCATTTTTCCCCTTTCCATATTTATTATTCCTTATACATTTTTGATAGTGATTTTATTTATAATATGTAATGGGTTTGAAATATTTATCTTTCCATTGATTATTCTAGTTAATTATTTAAATTTAATGTGAGTTTATATTTTTATCTTACCATATTTTTCAATTCTTTTTTATTATTCTTCATTAATTCATTATATCATCCATTATACTTAAACATTATTGAGATTTTTAGATTATACTTATATTATTTACATTCTCTAGGATCTAAAGAAGAGATATTTTAATGAATTTCAATGATGTCATGTTATTAATTTTTTTATTTTGTATTTTATTTTCCCAATTTAAAATCGGTATAATATATGTATCAATTTTTATAAAACTACTAAACTTTTAAATCCTTAAAGATGAGATTACTTATATTCATGAATATATATCATTGTAAGACACCTTCTTTCAACTACTCGGTTTAGGGTCATTATATTTGGTATCAAGGGAAGTTTAGTAGAAACAACAGAATCTTTATTTAAGAAATAATATATTAGAGATAATAACTATATAATAGACTTTGATGATATGTATATATTAATGTATTCATGTTTTGGTAACTTATAAAATGTTAGGGTTGTTGGGGTAAGTTATAAAAATTCAGGGCTGCTAGGGTTAGTATAATCATGTAATAAATTAAGACACAAGCTTCGGGCTAAATGGGTTGGGATCATTACTATTGGTATCAAGGGATTTTTAATAGAAACCATGGGAACTAGATTTAGGAAAACAATGATTTGGGAGAATAACCCTATGATATACATTTCAGTTTTTTCTAAAAATACATCCATATAGAGATACTCTAAGTGGATATGGTTCTGGACAGATGTACATAGCTGTAATAACTCTAAAAAAGGAACATTGTGATTCACCTGGTCACCACCTAGTGCACGAAAATGGTCCCTACTACACACCTCTTTTGACACTCCGAAGGGACTATTTGGATAATTCACATTTTCACGGCAAACCATTATTAAGGATTTAAAAAAAATGACATCTACTAAATTATTAAATTTATGTCATGTATTTCACTAGTTTTAGGATAATATATTAGGTTTCATAAATTTATGATCCAATTTATTATAATCCATCATTTGTAAATGGTGCATAGTAGAAGGAATGAGAACCAAATCAATGAACATAATCCAAAGGGTAATAATAATAATTTATTTGATATTTTAAAGATAATTTTTAAAGGGATGTAGTCTCTAAAAAAATTATCATAATATGAGAACATAATATAATGTTATAAAATGATCGATAAATAATTCTACAGGTATTATGGATTTAAAGGTAATAAGGTGAGGAAAATGAGGGAAGATAAAAAAATGAAAAAAAGGAAGAATGGAAAGAAGTATTTTACCACTTGTGATAATTATAGAAACAAAAAACATGGTAAATTATTATATGGAAATTGAGTTTGATTCATGGGGAGAGAAAAAGGATACCATGTAATGATTTTAGGGGAAAAAATAATTTTTCATTGTATAATGCTTCAACTCTACAGATATAGGGACTAAAGAAATGATTTCCCCAAGTGACAAAGGAATATACCTCAAAATAAGTTAACAGATCGAGTTAATGATTATGTTATTACCATAGAAGAAGAAAAATAATTAATGTTATTGTGTTTGAATTCAATAATTATGTCATTTTATTATTTTATAAATCATATAATAATTATTAGAATTACTAATTATATAATGATTGTACAAAAATACTATTTCTCTGAGGATTTGAATGCATTAATTGTTTGGTATGAAGAAAATTGATTTAGTGGCATGTTGAAATTCTTTGAAAACACATAATTATGGGAGAGATAACCCAAAATATTTTTCAAATGTTGTGATACTAATATTGTGATATATAGATAATGAAAATTGAATAAAACTGACTATATTAGAAATTTTTAATTATTTGGTGACATATTGTTTAATTCAATCATTGATGGAGATAAAAATATTTTATGATTTAAGGAATATATCCAATAGTATGTTTATTATTTAATGAATAAGAAAACATTCATGTATTTAATAATTGTTTTATAGAAATTCTTGTTATTACCATATTCCAGAAAATAAATGATGAATGTATTCACATGTTTGGAATGGATAAAGTATATAATGGTATGATATTTAGAAATTAAAGTATTATATTGGATAACTTTTTCAAAACATATTGGATTTGAAAAATATTTAGAGATATATAGAAAAACTTGTTATTATTTTATGGATGTTAAAATCTATCCGAAGTGAATTATAGTTATATGGGAATTAAAAAAAATTATTTTTTGAAATTCATTTCATGGGGTAACGGATGAATTGAAAATTAATCAAATCATAACCAAATGGTAAAATTGTAATTATGAAATATAAATATATCAAGTAAATGTATTTCCATATATTCTTAAATAGTATAAGAATTCCTCATCTTTATGAAAAGGATCTCGAAAAAAATATTTTACCACATTATATTCATATCTGATGAAACCAATCATCTTTTAAATCATTAAAAATTTATGGTTTTGTAACCCTTAACATTTAATTTATCATTCACATGTTTTTGATCAATGACCTCAATCACTCTCTATAATTATTTACACTTTTCTCCACATTTATATCTTCACATTCAAACAATTTTCTCTTAGATTGGAACTTATTTATGTGTTTTTAAATTTGGATCTGGTATATCCCATTATCTAATATTAATGGGATGTTTTATTCACTCTTTTTAATATTTATTTATTCAAAAAAATAATTTCTAAATGTCAAACCCTTGATTTCTATGAACAAGATTAAATTGTGAGGTAAAACTTTATTTGAGTTGGGGATAATGTAACACCCCAAAACTATAAAAGAATAAAATTTTCTTTTATATCATATATTACACATAAAAATTAATTTATCTTTCTTTACATGAAATAACTAGTTTCTTTGAAATCTTACGTTACATGCATGACTGAATTTTACAGAGCAATAATATACTATTAATATTATTATTTAACATTCTAATTATAGCCTAGATGTTGAATTTTAGAGTAAAAATTGGATTATATAACTTATGAAAATATATTTTACAAAAATATATCAGTTATCTAATGAATAGTTATAAAATAATAATCATTTAAGAGAAAAAGAAATATTTTCTGAAGACTATATTTTTCCAGAGGATAGTTTAATCACTCATTACGTACAAAGTTTAAAATAAAATTTTAAAACATTTATAAAACATATTTTTGAAAATAAAATTCTTTTTTTATATTCTAATACCAAAATTATCTTAGGGTTTTGTCTTTTTAGTTTTCTAAGAAGTTTCATTTATTTATGAATAGTGGGAAATAATGAATTTTAATTGAAATATTCTTTTTAGTTTAACTAATTTGTAATTTTATGTTTTATTTTAAATTGGTTTTAAAATAAAATTATATCAATTTTATATAAAATAATACAATTTAGAACATTTTAATAATTTCCTTATTGAATTTATATATAAATAATTTATCAACTTTTGACCATTTTCATTTTAAGAAATCACTTTCTCATCAAGTCTGTGGGATTAATTTTAAATTAAAATTTCCCAATTATTTAAATTCAATTTTAAAAATTGATTAAATATTTTGAATCATATTAATTTAAATTTTATAACATGTTTAAATTAATATTTGAAAAAAATGAATACATAATGAAATAAAAATTAATAACCACAATTAAGGTATAAATGGATTTACAGTGAGTTAATGTAAAAAGATATGGTTTGAAACGACTTATTAAATTGTATAAAACCAATTGGATGGACATAGATATAATATTAAAACTGTAATGTTATATAATTTCCTATTTTGGGCCCCTGTCATATATTAAAAACATGGGAGTACTCAATTATTTTCAAAAATACCACGTATGCCCTCTACCCCACTTATAAAGGCCACACCTCTCATCTCTTATTCACACCTTCATACCTCATTGGATTATAAATTACCTTACCAAATAACCTCTCAATTTCATACTATAATCTAATAATACTTATTTTAGGTAAAAATTCATCCATTAAATGACTTTGTGCATACCTAAGGAGGATACCCAAAGAAGAGGTAATGTTCTTCAACGAGCATCTTTATTTTACTTCTTTCTACCCTCCTTAAGCATTAAATGAACAATTATAATAGAATAACCTCAATATAATCCATATAATTAGAGTTTTTTGCTGATAATTTCATGAATTAAAACCTTATTCATATCCATCAAAATGTTTACAAAATCATTGTTCATGTGTACGGTGAACTACCACCTCATGAACCAATGTCACTCTTTTTCCACTTCCACCTATCAATGATGGGTATGATGAAGGATATAAACTATTTATATCATAATTATATCATATTTATACATAGTGAGTAAATAATATATATATATACCTACTATACCATAAGAGATTCGATAATGTCGCTCGTTTGTACAATAGATTACCTCCTTGTGAAGCATCATGATTCATTTTTCACTAACACTTCATATGGATGGTGATAAGGATAACATAAAGGATTATATGTGATATAAATGAAATTAATATTATATTCATGAAATATTTATCCTTAAATAATGATAATATATATCATTATCTTTCCTTCCTTTTCACTCATGTATAGATGACATCATCATTCTTGTACGTGTGGACGATCACCTTTATAAAGTGACGTGACTCTATTTTTATCACATCATGAAATGGATGATACATATAAGTATATAATATTATATAAATTATATTATTATTATTATATAAATGTAATATATTACTTGCATACTTTCTATAATTATCAGTAAAAAAGTAAATGTTCCTCATGCATAAGTATGTCCTACCATCACCATGATCATAACATACTTCATTTTTCATGTCCGTCATTTATGATTGGTTTTAAAAGTAAAATTGATAGAAAAATGATAATTAGGTCATTATTAATTTTTCAGTGATGATATAACTAGAAAATATATTGAAGAACTATATCTTGTAATGTGAATGACACATGAGAAACAACCAATTAACACCTATAATAATAAAAATAATGAAAACTTATTAATGAACGGGTAATAATATGTATTAAAATAATAATATATAATATAATAATATTAATATGGTTCTTTAGTTACTTAATAAAATATTTAAAACCACTATACAATATGATAAATAATATCCAATCAAAATGATGTAAGGGGTAATGGGATTCATCTCAATTTCATTTCCTTGAGACATATTGTAATGTCATGCACCAAATTTATTTTATATAGTGTATATAATTACAATTTTATATGTAAAATCATGATTAAAAATAATTCATGGTATATTGAGTTTCAATTTTAATTCCTAGAACTATGGGGATTTTACTTAAGATTTTCCAACCGGTAAAGAATTTTATTACTCAATTTTTTTTCATTGGGTTTTATTTCATCCTTATTATCATTAATAATATAAGATTATGTGTATAATGATTTTTTATGATGTTAACTTTTATTTAAAATTATTTATTCATTTTTATAGATGATACACATAATTGTTTCATTGCATGATTTTCACTTGAATGTTGTGATCTTTGTAAGGGTTTATATCCTAATCTCTCTTTAATAGATATTATTTATTCTTGAATTTAAATTGAAGCAAATTATTTTCAATATTCCTAGTAAACCCAATTTTTTTAGTATATTATTTTAATTCATGATATTTTCATGTAATAATACTATTTTTCAACTCTTTGGTACTTAAATTAATAGAGAAAATATTTTCACGGAAATACGAATTTATTTCATTGTTAGTTCAAAAATCTATTTTCATCCAAAATCTTGTTTTCTAGATATGTTAACAAAATTGTTTTTAAACATTAAAAAATATTTATCTGTGTAATATTCACCCATATTTACTCTTTCCAAAATTATTTTAAAGGAATATATTTTCATTTCTAAAAAAATTCTCATTTGCATTTTACCTGAAATGTTATAGGAATCTTCTTTGTCATTTTATGAATTTGAAACAATAAAAAAATTACAGTTCCAAAGGAGTATTATTTTAACTTTTATGGAATGTATGTAATTACAAAAAATAATGAATACCATTTATTTTAATATTTCTTTTTATGTTTATGATGATGATTTTAAATAAAGTGTTATTTAATGTGATATTCAAATAAAAAGAATTTAAAAATGTTTTTCAAAGTAAAATGAATATTTTCCTTAATATTTTTTTAAATAACTTCTATATTTTATGTATATTCATCTTTTCAAACAAATCATTATTCTATATCCAATGGGTATATATTGATACCATCCTTATTCTTTCTATTTATGGTTTATGATTACTTTGTCAAATAATGGAATTGTAATTCAATTCCTCGATTCATTTTGTATTAATTAACTTTCCATTTTATTGATAACATCTATATGATCATTAGACATTTAATTTCCCCTAAATATCATTATTATTTATCCATGATATTATTATTTCTTAAATCAAATACCATTTTAACATACATTGTTTAAATTGAATATTATTTGTTTTTCTGGGGAAATATTGATAAATCTATATTCTTTACTCAATATGGATATTTTATGATTAGGCACATTTTTTATGAATTAAATAAAATTTTCAATATAGGAGGAATTCTTTGGAAATGTAATAAACATGTTTGGGGACATTTTATAGAAATCCAGTCGATGATTATCTTGTCTCATGAGATGAATCCATTTGAAAAATTAGACGGGATTTCACCTATTATATTTAAAATTATCATCATGATGGATCATGATGTTAAAGGGTATCATGTTACTAAGAAATATGATGTTCACGAATTAATAATTATATTGATTCAGAATTCTGTTATTATTATCCATGAGATTTGTACAATGATATTGTCTCAAGATGCATTAAATTACTAGTTTATTTATTTAAGGGAATGGGTATTTAGTTATTTAACATTACTTATTAGTTATTCATTATCCAGTTATGATAGTCAGACTCTTGATTAAATGACATGTGGTTCAATTATTTACATTTCCATTGATTATACTTTTCAATTATTTAAATGGACTATGTGTTCAAATATTTAATTTTCATTAATATTCATTCCATATTTCTTACACTTAATTTATTCATGATAAATTTTACTATACAAAACCCTTACTGAGAATTTTATCTCACCCTTATTTTGTTCTCTTTCCACAGGTTATGAATATGAATTCTTGGAATGAGTTTCAGGGATTCTGTGTTTTTACTTTTTTATGCTATATTTTCTTATCCTAAATTCAAAAAGGTGTCATGTATATAACAGCCCATATTCTATATACATAGATATTAATTAAAAAAATGAAGAATATTCATAAAAAAAATAAAACAAATCCATGATAGGACCGTATAGGTATTGTGGATTAAGAAACTGGGAAACATAAATCAATTGGTTCATAAGACATCTAGATTGTCTCTAGTTTATTACTTTATAATTAGACCCCTTTTTGACATATATTACTTAATAATATTCTTCATAACCTTGGGAGAAGAAACATATGAAAGGGTGATATTAGTTTCTCCCTAAGGGTAAACAAGGGAGATACAACCATATCACAATCATAAGAAATAAGAACATAACATTTGAAAAAATTATTCTAAAAATCTTATCCTGTATATAAAATGTCATGATATCATATAATGGGATAAATCATAAAATTTCAACATAAAAAAAATTCATAACATAAGAAATGAAATTTTTTGGTATACTCATATTTATATAAAACATTTCATATTATTAAATTCTCTTTTCCAAGTCTATCATAGGAGACCAAGTTTATTATTGAACTGAGTTCACTCCTCATTCTAACCATGTATTGCTAGACAAAGAACACTTCTTTTTCTTGTCATATATATCTCATAAGATATAATTCGATTCCCAATGAATTAGAGGAAGACATATTCCCCACTCATCACATAATTAAATACATAAATATGTGTTCCAAAATAAAATAAATCATTCAACAAAACATAACATAAGTAATAAAATTTATTTATTAGACAACATTCCATCATAAGATAATCCATGAAAAACAAATTTATATCATAAATATCATTCCATAAATAAAAACAATAAAACCAGAAGAATAATTGGTATAATATACTTGAAAAAAACCTATTTTATAATTCCACATTAACTAGAAATGAATTTTTATTGAACACTTGAAATTAAGTCTTATGGAAAATATCCTTCTGTCATCAAAACCATTTTATTTTCTAAAAATGACATGAAATTTTAAATGAAATAAGTTATTTTGAAAATAAACTTGAAATATTGTAATGAATTATTCATGTAAATAATTTTTATGAAATAGTAAAAACACATTTCATGCTGTATAAGTTAATATAATACATTCTTCTCATATGTTTGTCAGAAATTCAAAAAGTATCTCATATCGAAATCGAAAAAGCATTGTTTTCATATCATTTTGTAATACATTACCAGTGGGTAAAATTGACATTAAAAAATATTAGAATAATATGAATAAAATTTTATCATAATTATGTATATAACATGGACATGGATGATAAATATACCCTAGTAAATACTTACATATAAATAATCAATAATATAAATAAGATTACAAAATTATCCCTTATAAGAGGTTTGATTTCCTTTGTATGTATTTGAAACTCTTGTATAGTGTTTTAAATAATGTCATTGAATTATTCCAGAATCATAGTTATTTTTATGATATCATATAGGAACATATTATCATCTTTTTGTTAAAAACATTTCATGATTACACATTATTCAGGTATTAACAACTTCATTTTCTTATGTATGTTTGTCTGAACAGTTCTTAATACTCTTCTTACATTATAGTTATAAAATTTACATAATGATATTATTATAATATAAATCATATTTATTCACTAAATTCATTAATATAATCATGTTTTAATGAAGATCATGTAGAACGAATCACATCACATCATGGAGACGGTAGATTGTACATACGCAAAAGTGACTGTATCATTCCCATAATTGTTGATTGTTATTGAGGTGGATGGTGTATATAATATAGGAGAATAAATATAATATTATAATAATTATATATATTTATTATTTCAATAATTATAACCATCCATGTAAGGTGGTGTTGAAAACCAGATTACACCACGATGTGGACATGATAAGAAGTATATATGCACGTTTTGTGATTTTATTTTTCATAGGATCGATAGAATGTAGAAAATTGATATGTAATCATCATAATAAAATATAAATATATAATTGATACTATGGTTATTAATTTATAATGAACAAATCATAAAAATTATGTAGAATAAGAAATAATTTAGAAAGAATCGGTAGAGCAGATTACCTCTTCTTCGATGTGATCCTTCTAAATATCATATTAAAGAACTAGAGTTGGTATTTAAAAAGAAAAAAACCTATATACTTTTACTAGGAAAGTCGATAAGGGAAATGGGTTGCAGATGGATGAGATTAAAGGACCAATGTGATGTGAATATTTAAGGGAGGAGGGGCCCTTTTATAATATAGCTGAGGGGGACTTTTGTGATCTCCAAAAATATTAATTTATAATAAAATTAAATCCCATACAAAACCTCCAAAAATTTATAAATTTAAAATATTATATTATATAGGGTTGTAATATCATCAACCAATAAATTTTAGACATGTATGTCTGTCAGTTTAATCCTTATAAGTTTAATTAACACTTAGTTATTCATTTTAATTTTTAAATACGGTTATAAATATTTCAATTTTAAAAGGGTCAAATATGAACTTATTTGATGTCAATTATGCCATAAATAAATAACTTTTTACATTTAAGACCATATAATAATAATTATATATTTTTAAAAATGTTTTATTGTTGTTAAATAATTTAATAACAGATTATTTCTATAAAGATACAATAATTTAAATTTTGAAACTATTCAATTCCTTGATTTTAAAAATATGAAGGTAACAAGTTAAATTCGAAATAAATATTTTATTATACACCTAATATTTCAAGGTCATCTATAAAATTAATTGGAAATTTTATTTATATGACATTATATTAATTTAAAAATTTTAAATGACATTTATTTAATATTCCCCTTAATAAAATGATTACTACAATTGTGTTTCGTAATTATGTAATATTCTTATTTGTTGAATAAAATTTAAATATAAAATATAATGAAAAAGATAAATCTTATATAATTAATAATAATAGTTATTATCGAATTTATCTTCATTAGAATCCATCATTACTAGTGATAGTCATATTAAAAGATTAATTTGTCAAGTTCATAATCACTTTAAATAAACTAATATAAGCTTCATGATCACTTCTATATGGCTCCAAATGGACAATAGCTGTACCCTTGGATATTTATGGCAAATATATACTTAACCAATACAATTTTTTCTATTTTGGTGACTTTTAATAGTTATTATCAATTTTAATTAAAATTGTTTAATTGATTTCTCATCGATTAAATAATTTTTTCATCATCAATGTATAATCCTTTAAAGTAATTATTTATTTCCTAAGAATTAAGAATAAATTATCATTATAAATAAAAAAATTATATTTAAAATAATTATTTGTAATAAAATTTATCTTTTGTATAACCATATATTAAAAATCATTTAGTTGTTAAAATTTGAGTGACACATATTTAACTTTTGTTTAAATAAAAGAAATTAAATTTTCAAATCACGTACATGTGAAATCAAAAGGAAACCATCTAGACCCAAGGATGATATAAGTTATAAAAAACTCAGAAAATTATATTAGTACAAGTGTTAAGATAAAAGTATTATTTTTACACTTATTAAATTGATTTTCCCTTTTACTGTAATAATAAAAATTAATGATGTTGCTGATCATAATTCCCAAAAATAAAATATATATATTTACATAATCTGGAAGTAATAATTTTAAAAATAGAATTCATTTTTTGAAATTAAAAAATAAAATAAATGTTGTAGTAATTAATTTAAAATTAATCTTATAGTCAAAAATGAGAGAACTCTTTTTAAATGGAAAAACATTTCAAAATATTGAAAAAAATTTACATCTGAATTCAATGTAAAATTAATTCCAAGAACCAACATTATATTAACTAATAATAATATATTGTTTTTATACTTTTAAACCATTCAATAATGTAATTTAACCATATACATTATTTGGAAGATAAAAGTTGTTTTAAATTAAAATTTAGTGTATTATTACTATTCATGAAAACATAAAAGTTATGAGAAAATATAAAACATTTATCAAAAGTAATTTTTTATATCCCATTTCAAAATAACATGTTTAATATTTTATACAAAAATTATTAAATTGTGAAAATATTAATTTAATACACTACTACAAATAGGTCTTTTAAAAGCGCTAAAAACCACATTTAACAGTGCTGAAAACGCCTTTAATAGTGCTAGAAAAGTGATATTAACAATGACGAAGATAGTGGGGTGTCCCCATTAATAATTTTAAAAACATGTTAATGGCTTACCTTTATCCAAACAAAAAAACACTGACAAAGTCCCCACCTTTTTCAGCGCTGATAAAGGCCCCCTTTATCACTGTTCAGTTAGCGCTGATAAAGGCCAAGTTTCCTGAGAAAACCCTACACTTGCATAGAACCTTCACACCTAAGACATCACATACACACACAGCACAAAAAATACCTTCACAGAAAATAGCTACACAAAACAACACATAAACACAAACAAAGCATAGAAGAACCAAACAATGCTATATATATTCACTTGAAATCAAGAATAAAAAAACACACTACTATATACATTTCAAACAATGTTTTATATGTTTACAATTACAATTATCCAAAAAATAGTAAAAAAACATTAATGTTTCATCCTTTTAACATATGTGACTACCTCTCAAAAATAGTCCTTCATGGTATCAGTTGTCGAAAAAGCTTCCGGATTTAGGAAAAAAAATTCCCCCTATATAAGAAAAAAAAGTATGTCAGTAATACAATAATGAAATAAATTAATCAATAATATGGAATAATACATTTATAAAATTTCAATGTTTAATAAAAAAGACACTTTTGGGTTGGTAGGTGGCCATAATTCTAGATGATACTTGATACCATACCTTGATATGTGTAGGAAAGCAGCCATCAAAAGCTACTAGAGTAATAAAAAGGAAAAAAGTCTACAAATTACAACAATTACTGATTTTGAGAGGTTTCTTAGTGTATGGACTTGCCCACATTGTCTTGTTAGTCCTATTAGAGGAACAATCTTCAAAAGATAACTTGAGATGCCAAAAGTGGTGTTGATGGAGGCACAAATGATGTTTCCTTTGGATCAGAAACAACCACATCCATGAGCTCAATTTGACATGGACATCCCTGATCATTATACTCTTAGTCATTTTTGAACAAAATATGGCCACAATATCTCCAGGAAAGCAACTAGAGAGGTGGTAGATGACCAAATTTTACCTGCCTCTTGATATATCAAAGAGAAAATGGCTTAAGGCTTCTCCCCCAACAACAATGGTGACCGAAAAGCCTATCCCTACCCCACCAAAGGTGGAGGGACCACTATCATCCACTAAGTGTGTGATGGCCTCTTTCTCCCCATTCTCCAAACTTGAGCTCCTTCTACCTTTACCGTAGAGATACCTATTCCCTTAGGTTCTTGAGATCTATGGATGGTGTCCTAATCTTATTTTATTTATCATAGAGTTCAACGATACCTCGACACACCTTAATCAGACCCTAGTAGTGGATTTACAACAGAGAAGACCACCGGTGGAATCCTTTGATCGGTTTGTTTTTTTGTTCTTGGGATATAAATGAGAGAAATGCAGTGGGTCTAATCAAAAACAGATGCATTTTGATCCATTTCGTGTTAGAGGAAGACAGAATGAAAGCATTTTCTAGTGCGACTAGCATCTGCAATGAGTACCGATTCTTCCTCCAAATATGGTCTTATGACTTCTATATGAAGAGGGACTCCCCTTTGGTGGTGATATGGGTGAGTTTCCCTAATATCCCCCTTCCTTTTCAAAATACTTCAATCATTAGGAATCTTGGGAACCTCATAGGGAGTTATGTATCCCCTGATCAACGAACTACTACTATGTGCCATCATGTTAATCCCAGTGTGTGAATGGAAGTGGATGCCTTAAATAAGCCTCCTGTGTTTATTTGGATTACCATAGGAGAAGAATACCTATGGAGAGAGTAGGTTTTTATGATATTTGGGATGACTTATGTTCTAGTTGCAAGCATTTGGGACACTCGTCGGTGACATGTAGATGTGGTTCTGGACACCGGATTTCTGCTAAGTAGAATATGGTCCCAGGTGAGGTTGTTGTTTGTGACAGCCCCTTGGGGGTCTATTGCAATGGCCAAAATGCAGAGTGGAAATTAGATACTCCTGATCAATCATACTTACAAGGTTCCAAGAGTATATGTATGCAAGTGGATGGTATGGGGTGTCCAATCATGGAGTGGAAATCCCTATCGGCACTGAAGCATTTTAGTGTGCTGCAGGGGATTTAGCGGACGGACCTGCCTGTGGTTCTAACCATAATGCTGGTGTGGAGTGCTTGGACTCTCTGTCTCCCTCTCAAGGTTGGTATGTCAGACTAGACAGAAATATCAATTTAGTTGTGGAACACATTTTCTCTCCTGTTTATGAGCCTCCATTTGAAGAAGATAGTGTTCCACAGACAACATTGGTTTCTCAGAGAAGGAGGTCCACATTGTCGCTTTCACAGTGAAGAGTCTGAACCTTCAGGGAACATATTTCTAGAGGTGGCCTTGCTCACTGCTACGGTGCCTCCAAACAACAAAGGGTGGCTTGAGGAGGGGGGTGTTGTTGAGCCTCCTGGAATGTAGGAAGGGCACCAGTTATCAATAGCAGTGTCTCAGCCAAGAAAAGGGTGTTGGGATTAGGGGATTGTCTTGGTTCCCTTGGACCCAAAAATTTTCTATTCAAAAAACCCATCCTATCTAAAGGATATGAGTATAGGGAAGAACAAGAATTTCCTCAGGGTCCTGGGCAATTGTTTTGGTCTAAGACCCCACAGAAGGCCCGAGGGTTGAGTTGAGTAACCGTTTTAATAGTCTGGTTGTTCAAGATCAAGATGTGTCTCTTGAGGATGATGATTCAACTGATGAATTTTATAGCTATCTCTCAGTGGACAGTTGGGACAGTTTCTAAGGGAAAGGTCCTAACAACCCTAGAAGTAGGAAGGGACTAAAAGGGAAGCCTAACCCCTGTAAATGCATTGTGGGCAACAGAAAAACCAAAGGGACGTAAGGACTATTCTTACTTTCCCAATCCAATGGAAACCAAGTCGACCAAGAAAAGTTGGATCAAGGAAAGAAATGTCCTGCAATATGGGGAAATTGGTGATCTAAGAAGGGATCCAATAGTGAAGTAAGAAGAGGTAGGGGAGTTTTTAAAGAACATATTCCACTAAAATGAAGAAATGATTGAAAAATTTCTTCATCCCAATGCCTCAAATGAGGATATTGTAATAATTTATTAAATAAGGGTGCAAGTTGAGGCCACCGAGGAGCAAGAAGCATGAATCAACAAGTAAGAACAAATAATATCGCAGGGTTTCATTCAAGGAAAAATCACCCTTGAGGAATTCATTCAGAAAGTGGGTAGGACGGTTTCCCACCTCTAAGAAATTATCATGGAGATCTAGACACATAGGTTAGTACTTTGCATTGTGAATAATAAATATTGGATGATTCAAATAATATTAGTCAGTGTTTAATAAATTTATGAGCTCTTTAAGCATGTGGTGTCATTTTTTTGTGAACGATGGTTTTCAACTTGTTCTTGAAATGTCTTAATAAAAAATTTAAATTTGGTGGTAAGAGAAAATAATGTTCATTGTAGTCCTAAAAATATCAAAGAACATATGAGTGTGATGATAAAACTTATCTTACCTCTTCACTAGATCCATCATAATCTTCATTATCATCACTAGTTACCATCATGCTTGGAATTAGAATTCTCTATGATAGGGGTGTGTAACGGTCTTGGAATTTGATAGAATGAATCACCACACTATGTTCTTGGAGAAGTTATTTGACTTTAATTGGATAATGTTCATAGAAGATTCATTTGGGAGAGATCACACTCCCAAACCACTCTAGCTCTATTTACACTTGACACAACACTATATAGACCTCTTGGGTAAATTTATTCCTACTATAGTTGTCCTAGTATTAGAATTTGATGGGAAACATAGCCATAATTAGAGAAGATCCCCCACTGACTAGAACTTCTTTCATGAGAACCCCACACATTCTTACCAAATCTGTTGGAACCCTCCTTGTTAATGGTGTTGGATCTAAGTGCATCATTTTCTTCTAAGACATCTAGAGAGATGTGGGTATTCTGGCTGATTTTGTTTCTATAATATAACTTTTTTATGATTTCAGAGCCACAGTGTCCTCCTCCTCATCCACTATTAGAAGATCTATGAGATTTATCACCAATGGAGCCAACTGACCATTCAGGTATGATCAGACCAAGGTATTGAAATAAGACATGGAGAGGTCAAAACCCACACTATCCAGAGGGAAGGTCATCCTGAACTATTTTTCTTATCAGGTGAGCATTATCCATAATTTTTGAGTCACTATGGTAGTATTTCTAAACAGATGTGGGGAGGGGTGGGGAATTTCATCTGAATGAACTGAACTATATCCCAAATTAGTATGATTCATAGAACTCATATAACATATATCAATTAATCCATGTTGATAAAACAACATCACATATGGATAATATATATTCTTAGGCTACAATATCACCCTTTATATTATTGGCAATTTAACAGGTCGGTGCTCGGTATGGTATAAAAACTGATCATACCAGTTCACTTTTCTCTTGATCTCCAATTTATTTAGTGTGATTTTCCAGACCACACTAGTACATTATTAAAATTTCTGAACTAGTAACTTGGAATTTTTTGTGTATTATGTAACTCATATCCACCAATGTGGCCCCCATCCAACCCCATTGTAGTTGAAGGGGGATTAATTTACTCATCATATTTATCTCCTAAAATCATCACACTATAGATCATCTTAATGTACCATATACAGATGTTGAACTCACCATACATAAAATAAAATGTGTTAATGTATTTACTATATAAATTGAATAAGTCTACCGTCAAAATTTTGTTTCAATATGTAAGGGTTTGGTAAGACAAAAAAGATTCATAAAATCCTATTTTTTTCAGCTCAACCACAAACACAGTGGTAGTACCCTGAACCAAAAAGGGAAAACCCTGGTTCATCCCAAATCATCCACCTAATGGAATAACCCACCCAAATAACCACCCCAACATCTAATTTTATATAGAGTTTAATATTTTTGACATGTAAATATGGGTTTTATGCTTTGAATCATTTTAGAACCCTTTAAAATCAATCTACATAGGCTACAAAATTATGTGCATTACTTGTTCAAAGTCATGTGATCACATGACCATAATAGGATCATGTGATCAAATTAACCTATGCAATTTATACTATTACACGACTCGTGAATCATTATGTTATCATGTTAATAAGACAAGAATACATGAATCATGGTTCAAGTTAATTACATTGATAATGTGATTTTTTTGTGAGATTTGATCTTGTGATGAGATCACATGATCAATTCATATGAAAAATTAATACAAAAGAGATTATGTGACATGATCACATGAAGAGGCTTATCTGAAGTAGAGAAAAACCCTAAGAGATCTCAAAGAGATATGAAATATTGAGTCATTAGTGAAATATATTTCCCATTACTCTAATATCTATAGGAAATTTCATGAAATACCAAGAGTATGTTAGAATACTAAATGAAAAATATAATCCAAAGGGAATATGTATGGTATTCACTTCCTTATAAAAATGTCCATTTTTATTCTTCTAGAATTTTTATGTGAGGTGTGTATCCATATGGGAATTGATGTGATAAAGGTTCTATATGAGGTGTGTAGGCACCCAAATTTTGAGGGGCATGTATATGTATATATAATGCGGGTTTATTTGAGAAATTTTTGGGATGCAAGATCTATGGACAATGATTTTATTGTACAAACATCAAGATTACCTACGTGATTATGAACACACAGCATCGTTGCTATTCTTAAAAAGGCATTTCACATTGATAGATATCTTCTAAAATAAACATAACCTACAGGGAATAATGAAAATAAAATCATTATTTTATTATATAATTATTTGTTAAAATAGACATATTGTATTGTAACACTACCTTTACATATTTCCAAATGGTTTCTTTGGCCCAAATATAAGTTAATAACAAAACTGATAATTCGTTGTGCACATTAATATTGTTGGTTAAATACCTCTTAGTATATCATGTGATTTGAACTTCTGATTTGTTGCCCCGTGATGCTCTCATCTGACACCATCTCTATGATACCATCATTTAGCGTTCACTTTTCCTTCTCTTCCTACACCCATTTACCTAGTAAATCGGTGCACGAAGAGAAGGAAAAGTTAATGAAAAATTATTCTATCATAGAGATGGTGTCCGATGAGAGAATTAGGGGGACACTAGATCTGAACTTGAGATCAGATGCTACATTAAGAGGTAGTTAACTAACAGTAGTGGATAATCCTTAGGTTTGTTATTAATTTTTTGAGTGGTGCATAACCAATATTCTTCCAACACACTGCATCGGTAGAAACATCTTCATAAATGACGAAATTATAGAATATAAATTGTCCATTCCATAATATTTTAGCTCTAGTACTTTTGGAAACATGGAAACACAACGAACTAGTTCATATGAGTCTCTCATTAAGTTATGCTTTACTTGAAGGAAAAATCATTCCTAAAACCATTATTTATAACACAAGGATATAAAACATAATAAAGGATGATCATATTAGCTCAATAATTGTTAATATGGGAGATATAAATGATCATATATGGATAACATAATTTGTAGGAATTCACCTCCATCCAATTTGTTTTACAATCTTCTATCAGGTGTGCTTCCCATTCAATTCTAAACACATCTATATCATCTTGTGAATATGAGTTTTTATGACAGTCATGTTATTACTGAAAAAATATATATAAACAAAGGATTAATAAATATTTTAAATGAAATCATAATTATTTTCAAAAATACCTCTTTAGGGATGATAATTTTTTTATAAAATACTATCTATTTCATAAATTTACAATCATAATAACCACAATCCTTTTTGTTTGTTTATTTTGGACATTTCAGAAACATCATGAAAAATAAGTACTTTGTTTTTATATGTGTTTGGATAGTGAAATAGTATTATATATACTAGGTTTTTTTCATTTGTTGATCTTGTAGGCTTTCTTGATCATAGGCCATGGTTTCATTCCATGAAGTAGACAATATTGATACACCACACTATCATAACAAAATACTCATTAACAGATAATATAAATTATATAATTAGATTTTTAGTTCTAAAATATTGGATCTAGTGTATTACAAATTGGTAAACTCCATCATGCATGGTTATTTTGTTACAGATCCTTGCATTGAATTAAGAAAATATATTTTTGGAGTATCCATATTGACTGCAATCAGCATGTAATGATGCCTAAAAATAAAACAAAGGAATAAGAAATGAATGAAATGAAAATATAGTTGATATGATTAAATTTTAAAGTTTTACCCCTGAATCATTGGTATTAAAATATTCTGTCATCCGTAATTTTGTTTTCAAACGTTTTGAGAAGGGAGGACATTATTTCAGCCTCTTTATCAGAATTTATTTCTTCTTTTGATGAGGTGATGTGAGGACTAACGAGTCCAAATTTTTGTTCAAGGGGAAATCCATTCAATTTTTTTTCGTCTATATGCATCAAAAAAATATATAATGTATTTTGTAATAATTATCATAGTATATCTACTTTGGTGAAATAAAATCCTTAAAACATACCTCATGTATACATTTACAACGGAGGTTCCTATCCATTTATACTTGGGTATTTCATTTACATTTTTAGTACTAATGAAATATTATTTTTCTTCTCCATATATATATTTGGTCAAAATAAACTGTGTGAGAATTTATTTTTATCATCTTTGTATCCACATGATCCCGCAATGATAGTAACTATGGATATAGAACAGGAAGGGTGAAGGTGCTCTCAGTATATCTTTTCAATCGGTTGGTTGATCCTTGAGATCGTTTTGAGCTGATATTTCATTTCACCCTATTCCCTTTGTCTTTCAATAATAACATTCATCAGTTCAGACCTTTTTCAAATAAATGTTAAATGTTCATCTAGAAAAATAAATTGGAAATGGATACCTCCCTGCCAACTTGTTTTTTTACACGAATTGACAGCTGTGTGATGAATTTTCAAACTGATTGCTCGACTATATGAATGTCGTTATAGTCGTTTAGAATAGGTATCTCGGAACATGGAACATTAGATATGTTAATCGACAATATGATATGACCTGTTATATGTTGTCTATTGTGTAGCATGTCATTCTTCATATTGAACACTATATCCCTCACTATAAGGAAGTAGGTGGGAGTTGATAGATGTAAATAACAATCATTTTCACCCTGTTGAATATTAGTAAAGGAAAGGTATCAATGTATATGTGATTCACATTTCTCAGAAACAATTATTATAAAATTTATTACATAAGATAATTTAGGTTTTTGAAGTGAATGGCTCACCTCAAAGGTGGGGGGGGGGACTTCACGCACAACTTGTTGTTGAGTTATTTCTTCTCTTTTCCTACCCCCATCGTACTTGCTATCATCTTTATTTGGTATTGTAATTATCCATGAAAATTGGCTATTGTTTCTCTCATATTTTTCACTTCCTAAATTTGACCTTCCACTTGTTATTCTTTTTGAGAATATATTTGGGGTGTCACCACAAAACCTGCACCTCTGACGCGACCACACTGTTCTAGCTGCATCAAGGTCGTTGAATGTATGTTTGCATCCACAGCAGGTGTTGTTGATTTCTGTGACTATGTCAGACAAAAAATATAGGAAAATAAATTATCATTATTATGTAATAGCGATTTAAGGAAAATAAAATTAATATTATATTATACTTTCACATGTTTCCTATAGTTTTTGTGTGTTTTCATCTATCAGTATCCCCTCTTTAGTTACACGAGCCTCCTTCCATAGAACAAGGAGTGGGATGGAAGCGGATTTTGATTTTGATTCATCAATCTCCATATAAACAGAGGAACATTGTTATGGTGTCATTTTATGTCACATAAAAGTATTACTGTAGATTTAAAATACATACCAATTTTTTCTCAAGTGAAGCATTCCACATCCTAGATATACGGTATAGATTTTCTGGTTTTGTTTCCCATTCTTTATTTTCAGCACTTAGTTGATGTTTCATAAATAAAAAACTATCAATCAATGTAATGAACACATGAATCATCAAACAACGTATTACCTGACAAAATGTACCTAAAAAGTCTTCTCCCCACGACGGTTACTAAATGTATCGCACACTTCTTGGGATATCAAGTGTGCATAAAGAGGGGGTGGGTACAGCTTGATTTTCCATTAAACACATTTTAGATAATATTTTGTTAAAATTGTGTGGAAGCTTATATGAATCCTTCTTGAAACTCATAATAAATATTCTTTATGTGCAGCATCTACTATAAATGAACTCTGTAATGGATGATGAAAATCATGTCAATGTTTTAGTATTTCATTTTATTTTAATAAATTAAAGAAATTATTTCATAATGTTACCATAATCTCTTTCCTCATTAGTGTCTTAAGCGTGGGAAAACATGGTTCCATGACTGTAAATCAATCGGCATGTGTTTACGAGTGATGATTACAATGTAGCTATTAAATTTGTATTTGTTGGGGTAAAAATGTTGGCCTCGCTTATTCCATCCCACCTCATATTTGGGGCCTTTTTCGTTTCACTTTGGGATTTTGGCTGACACTGAAAAACTACGACTCTTGTTTTTTTTGCACCATCGGGGATTCATTTCCTAGAATTTCCTTAAATGCATCATCATTGTGTTTCTGTAGAGTTATAACATCAAAACTAGGACCAACAACAACATATTGAGAAACCTGTTATACCTCAGCACTGGGACCAGCAACAACATGTTGACAAACTTGTTGTTTCTCTGCACTGGGACCAGAAGCAGTAGGTTGAGAGACCAGTTGTGCATTATGAATGGGCGCATCAGTAGGTATAGAATTCATTATCTATAGAAGTGGTTTAACATTTAATTTATATTATATAAAATAATATGTGAATAGTTAATAACATAACATAACACAATGTATATTACAATAAACAAATAACATAATTATGGAAGTCTTTTTTTAAGACTAGAAAAATTTGACCCCTCTATCGACTACGTAAATACCTTCATTATAGTATCATATGAAATACCAAATGCCGTCTACATTGGGACTACTGCGAAATAAATGTACAATCCCAATTAAATAGTTAGCCTCTGTTGAACATTTATCTGACCCTCCAATTGTATTGGTTGATAACAAAAAAATTGACCAATTTCGGTTTGGGGGATATGGAACATAAAATAATTATAATGCCTGTGATGCCATATTAAATAGTTCATCTTTCTCCCCTTATTTACTAAAATCATCTCTCCCAAATCCTAATCCATATATTTTAACAACACTCCTATTATCAACCCACATAAATTGAAAAATCGGCACTTGGAATTTTGTATTATCTAACTCCCATATTTTTTGATGATTCCAAAGTATGACATATTCACATAAATTGGATTTCTATCCTTAGCACTAGAAACAAGCATCGCTTCAGCCACAAGTGTAACCCCACTATTATTCAAGGTATTTTCCTCATCATGTTCATTACTATAGAATGTATATATATTAACTATATAATCATTGTCAGATAATACATTCAAAATTTCTCCTCCAGAAATCCATCGAAGTCATTCTAAAATTGAGTCCAGATTTTCATCTAACTTCTTATAAATATAGATCCAAAACCATCATGTAAACTATATCTTATTTGTATCTAAAATCAATTTCATCCCTAGATGGATTCAAATGCCGAATAATTTCTTTGTGGGTTTGAACATATCAGTCAACATCGAAAATGTTATGAAAAATGTATAGGTGTGCTTCCTCATGATCTTTAATATTGATTGTGAAAACCTCTATTCAAAAAATTCATTCACCCTCAGGCAGCCTAGTGTGGTGAGATTTTGGTAGGCCAATGATTTCCACACCAGATAGGTATTCAGTACAAAATTTGATGGCTTCCCCAACAGTATTTTTCTTCATAATACAACCCTCTGGATGACTTCAATTTTTGACATACCCATTAAAAATATTTATATACCGTTCAATGGGGTATATCTATCTATAATTTATGGGACCACATAGTCGAATCTCTCTAACCAAATGAACGATCATATCGAAGAATTTTTGTTGGAAGAACATTTCAATTCACATAATATGACGACAATTTTGCTTTCCATAGTTGGCAATTTTGGCCGAGTCTATAACATAGTGATATATAGCTTTGAAGAAGAAACACATCTTCATTAATGAATGGTGGAAATTTTTGGGCAAAATGAAACATAAATCAATAAGAATTAGATCTTGCATCAAAACATGATAGTCATGTTATTTCAGACCCTTTAACATTAAATAGATCATTGACATGATATTATTGATATTTGATGAATACCCCTCTGGAACCTTTACGTCATTCAAGAAGTTTAAAAACTGATATATCTCTAGCCCAGAAAGAGTGTAATTAGGAGGAGGAAGAAATGTTCTTTTTTCAACCTTCACTAGTGCCAACTCTTTTCGTATTCCCATATCAACCTTGTCCAATATAACCTTAATTCCATCCTTTGTTTTTCTATGTGTAATTAGTAACATGCCGATGACACTATCACATGCATTTTGTTTCAACATACATAACATCTAGAAAATGTATGCCATAAAAACAATTTATGTATGGTAATACAAAAAAAACTGATCACTTATTCCAACCAGTTTTCAAATAGGTTTTTTGAAATTTTTTTACCAAAATTAGTTTCCACATATTTTACTTTCAAAAAAATTGATCGCCTATTACATGAGATGGTTATAGATGTTCTTATGAACTTCCATCGAATGATGTTGTTCAAGATTGGTACTCATGTCATTGGGGTAGAAATCTGCGATGTATTAGAAACAATTTTATTGATAAATGTTTCAACCTAATTGACTGTGAACCTTGTTCGCAAATGAGAAACCCTTGACTTCCATTTAGGCTATATCCTAACAAATTTCCATATGTAGGAAAGTCATTTATCGTCCCATACAATATAGTACTCAAAGTTAAATATTCATATCTATAAGCATCATATATAGAAACACATGGTTCCCAAAATAATTTCAAATCCTCGATCAATATAGCCAAATAAACATCAATATCATTACTCGGTTGATTTTTTCCTGATATAAGCATAGATAACATGATGTATTTTCAATTCATGCATAACCACGGTGGTAAGTTATAATTTATCAACATGACCGACCATGTACTATGACTACTACATTGAAAACAAAAAGGACTCACTCCATCTGTAGATAATTCAAGATGAAGGTTTCTCAACTCGTTTCCAAATTCAAGATAATCATGATCAATTATCTTCCACTGAGAATAGTCTTCCGGATGACATAGTTTTCCACATTTAATTATTGTTTCTTCATGCCATGTTAATTGTCTTGCAGTCTCCTCACTTACATATAGGCTCTTAAACCTTGGAATGATTAGGCAATACCATAAAACATTATTAAGACTATATTTATCTTTCTTGTATCGAGAAGCACCACATTTTGGGCAGTCATTTCGTAATTGGTGGTCCTTGAGAAATAATATACAATTATTTTGGTAGGCGTGTATTCTTTCAGATATCATACCCATCAAGCATAGTATTCATTTGGCATCATATGTTCAGCTCAGTAGCTCATTATCTTCTAGGATCATGTAATTCAATAGAGAAATGCGTTCCATAAAACAGGGGTCACTTTACCTGTTACCTACTTTCAAATTATGCAGCTTTATAATGGATGAAAATACTGTATATTTAGAGAAACCAACATAAAATGGCATCTTTTCACAACTCTTTAACTTCTAATTTTTTTTTGGGAAATTACAAATTTCATCTTCAAATGTCTGTGTCATTACTTCAATACGATCTTCATCATCATTCACATCAGTATTCAGATCATCTATACAATCATATTCATTTTTGACACTTGTAATCATATCATATGATCAATAAAATGCAGTAATATCCCAGCCACTCCCTGCATTCTTTTTTTCCCTAAGTTTATTCCATCATATATAACATAGATATATTCTGTGATATATCAGGTGTTCTTCCAACTCCTCTGGACTAATGTTTCTTGAATAACAATTGCATAATCAATGAAAATTATTTTAGAAGGGTCATATGCATGATCTTTTAAAAAATTGATAAACTGTTTCACTCCATCTCCATACTCTTTTGTTAACCAATTGGAATTCATCCATTCATTATTCATATTCATCCTATTTGATAGAGTAATATTAATATTTAAAAAAATATTTACACAAATGATGTTCCACTAGGGTCATCATTTAACCAAAATAAATGGAACTAGATATGGTAAACAATATCCTTACCTCTCCAGAAATTACTCATAACCAATGATGATCACACCCATCTTCCCAACCCCCTGATCAATGGAACTATCTATGAGAAGACTTTGCACTATAAATTATTTGTATCCCACATGTGATCTATATGCATTGTTGTAAACCTTTTAATTTAGTGTTTCTCTAGAAACATAATGTCTCTTGTCAAGAACTATGGTTCTAAACTAATAGATGGTATTATTTTCAATATAGTACTTGTGAGAGTAAGAATTCATTACATGTGTTGTTATGGTTATTTGACTAGAGTGTCCATAAAGTGTCTCATAGTGTCCTCTAGTGATGTGGTTTTCTATGATTCAGTTGAAATGTACTAGTAAAAAAGTGGTGGTTCAATTGAAATGGGTAATTTTTGGATTGATATTCAATAGTGGAAGACCTACAACATGAAAAAAATGGCATAACCATCATTGAAACAGCCACAACGCCAACCAAACACATAATATTGATCACAATCGCAACACCATACAAACCAAACAATCACAATTTCAGATTTTATAGAGCATCCCTTATTCAATTAAATTTGTTATTTGAAGTGTTATCACATAAGTCTTATCATCCTGGGGAATTCATTCATTAGTTAGTATACATAAATTACCTATTATTATATTCACATTTTCAACAGGATCCATCCAACATGCAATTTATTTAGTGCACAAACAAGGACAACCAACATCCATAATTTTGAGTAGGGTATTTAGCCCATAAATTTAAAAACATAATCATCAATATCAAACAGTGATAACATGCATTCAAGAGGAAACCAATGATTAAGAAGAGAAAAATCACCATGAAGGTGTCACTCAACACACAGCAGAGGTGCGTTCGTGATAGAGGAGAGGCATGTGGTAGAGGATATTTACAACTTAAATGAAAACGTAAAATGATAAATCACATGTTAAACATTTTTATTGGTCAATAATGGTATTATATTTTTCATATATGATATTTGATTCTTGTTTATTTGTTTTTTGTATATCTACTATTTTCATATATTTTCAACTTATGAATGGGACATGTCTTTGTTTAAAGAGAAAGATCAATTTTAATTTACTCTAATTTAGGGGTTAAATATTCCAAATTAATTGTATTTTTTATGGGCTCGTTGCTATCTTATAAGGATAATGAACACTTATTAAGATAGTGGAATGTCAGGTTTGTTATTGGTTATGATACCAGTCTGGGACATATCAATAAATTTCCAATTGTAATTGACCCATGTCCATTTAAATATAGGATTCGGGGGGGGGGGGGGTTAGATACTATTATATAGGAGGAATAAGAGAGGTAAAAATTATCCTAGTCTCTCCAATACAAGTGATGAAAGATGAATCATACATCGGGTGAGGGAGAACCACTCAAGAGGAGTGGAGGGGGTGGTTGGCATAGCATAGAGGGATTATAAACTTATGTTTTTATGCATTAATTAAGATATGATATTCTCTCATTGATCATGACTAATTATTTATTATTTCTCACTATTTTGAATTTTTTACATTATTTTCAAAAACATTTATTCCATAAATCATGTTTATGTTCTAAAAAATATTTCCTGTAACCCTGATAATTTATGTTTTCGATCTCATACCCTTATTAATATAATATTATCATGATTTATCATTGATTGATATCACCTAGGATTACCTTTATTGATTATTTTATCTCCCCCTTTATTATTTTTTCTTCTTTAAGGTTAAAAAGAATAGTTTTATGTAGGGTATAGCTAAGAAGTGTTATCTCTGGGAAATACTAAATACCCTTCATGAAATAAAAGGATTATGTATCAAGTATTCATAGACATTAAACCATTATGATTCTGGTTTGGATAATATTGATATGTATTTACTATTAATCTATCATTTTTAGTATTTATGCATGAAATGTATGGGTCACTATATGGTACCAATAATATCATTTTCCCCCCTAATGTTGTCAACTCCATAGAATGTATCTGAACTCTCCCAATTAATTTACCTCACTAAACCTAATGAAAACTACATACATGGATACATGTAGACTAATTTACCTAAGGGTGAATATCCTCAACCAACTCAATATTCTTTCTACCTCCAAAAATAATTGATCACCTTGTTAAAAATCATAATGCATTGGATTAAACTATTTCAATTGTTTAACATTAATTGGGTGGGAAGATCTATGATGGCCACATTGGAAGGTTTTCATTGGAAGAGATAATGGACATGCTTTTTACAAGGGAAACCCCATTATAGAAGTATTGGTTGAGGCCCGTGATCTTTTAACTCTAGGGAAATTAAAAAAAGGGTGTTGAGACCAACTCCCTACTAGACAGCACATAAAAAACTTTGACAACCGAGGAAATCCATCCACATACTTTTGCACTGATAATTTTAAATGGATTCAATATTGAGATGAATCATTTTATAATAGAATAATATCTATTACATTATACTTTTATAAAAAAAATACATTGAAAAGGTAAATGGGGTGAGTCGATGTTTGATCTCTAGTTGTGTTTCCTAATATAAATACCACACCCTTTAATCCTCTTAAAGTATAATGTTATAAGTATGGAAAATAATATTATTAAAATAAATTCAAAACTATCATATATTAGATCTCCCCAATTAGATAGAAAACAACACATTTCATTGTTTCTCCTTCAATTCCAAATAAATGAAACTATCCAATGATTTACTACAAACATCTCCCATGATATCTTGGGATCCTCATAATCACCATGAAACAAGATCCATCCATAATGAATAGCTACTAGAAACAAGACAATAAAAAATTAAATCCAATGTTCCATTATATAAAGAGTCAAAATAAAAAAAAATCTAAAAATCCTCTAACAATATCTCAATCTTCTAATTATGTATATTTCTATTATAATTAAATAAGAAATAATGTTGAAACTCACAAAATAAATTCCTCTTAGAGTTATCCTACTTAGGGATCACCCTTATACATTCAATTGAAGCATCTCGAATCACCCCATGCAAATCAAACACAGGTATATTCCTCTTACAATAGAACTAAATATTACAATTCATGAAACAATACATAAAACGTTGGTAATGGTCTGAAACCACCAACCTCAAAGTGTAGTTGACCCTTTAATAATGCTCATCCCCATATCCATTTTCGAAACACATGAGGAGGTGTCCACAGAGGAGGAGGATGATTTATCAGTCAAAGGAGGAGAAGGAGGTGGATCAGGCAGCGGTGGCAGAGGACGAGGAGAAGAAGGGTCGTGGTGAATGAGGAATCACATCGGTGGAGGAGGAGAAGGAATCGGTAGAAGAGGAGGAGGTGGTGAGTCCCGATAGAGAAGGATGACATGACAGCGAAGGTAGTGGCAAAGGAGGAGGAGGAGGAGTCGCGTCGTAGGGTGCAACATCCGTGAAGGCTTTAACAGGTGCAACAGAAAAGGGACCCGTTAGAGTTTTTTTATAAAAACCAATGGAACCATTATCAATGCTTGTTAAAAGACTTGATAATGGTATGTTTTATTAGTGCTAAAATAAAAGTGCTGATAAAACATACCATTATCAGCAATTTTTTAGCACTGATAAAAAAATATTTATCTGCGCTAAAATTATAGTGCTAATAAATAATTATTTTTGCAGTCCTTTTTAATGATATATATATATATATATTAAAAACTACTATATATTTAGAAATAAAATAAACACAATAAATATATTAAATATAATAAATATAATGAATACAATGAATTAATCTATTAAATCTAATATATCTATAATAAATATAAAAATCTAATTAATATATTTATTATTTAATGTAATTTACTATTACCATAAAATTATATAATTATATAACTATATATATTTATTTAATTAATTATAATCATAGAAATAATTTTTTTCAATTAAAACATTATATATATATATATTTGAATTATTAAAAAAATCTATTAATTATATAAAAATTGTTTTTTATTTAATGCATTCAAATTAAAATTAGTTTTTAATATAAATATAATAATCTTATATAAATTAATAATAACTAATTTTATCAGTGAAATTAATTGAATTGGTAAATGTACACTTTATCAGTGCTAAAAAAGGCCTGATAAAGGATACACCTTTATCAGCGCTTGTTTTACTGCTGATAAAGTGTACATTTATTACCACTATTAGCTAGTGATAACAAGGCCCACCCCTTTATCAGTGATTTTTTTTCTTATCACTGATAAATGGAAGTGATTCCCATAATGTGTTTTGTGGTACTGATAGGGTTTCTCTATCAAAAGGTAGAAAATTTCCATTTTGAAAAATAGTGGTTTTTATACATCACAGAGGGTTTATTCATACCTTATGAAAAAAATATCTATTTTATGGATATAAAAAAATTATTATGTATTTAATATTTATATTTCTTTAATTTCATAACAAATTATTAATTGAATCAATTTATTAATACCAAGATACAAATATATAATTGATTATTATTTTTCATAAATAATTGGTATAAAAATAATTCACAATACATTTTCATTAGTTAGTAATATTTATTTCCACTAACCTAACATCTAGGTTATGCGGTCTATTTTATACTAAGGGAATATTGTTGATCATTTAAACTCCTTATCTCATGCAATGAATTCTATTGATGAGTAAAATTATTTAAAGAATATATTTTATAAAATCATCTAGATGTTACATTCTACTCCCATTAAATTGAATTTCACCATCACAATTTGTCACTTGGATAAAAATAGATAAGGATACCTCTACCTCGTCACAACATGATGTTCCCAGATAGCTTCCTGAAATTAACGGTTCCTCCGAAAAACATTTACAAAGAATGTTTCCGTGTTTCATCGAACTATTTCACTATGATCCAGAATCATTATCTGTTGTTCTTCATAAGAATGGTCTTTCAACACCTGTATGAATTCAGAGTTTAGTACATGTGAATGATTAGGTATGAACATTCATATGGGGGTTATATGGAAAAAATCATTGATTCTAGAGAGTTTCGATGGAAGAACCAATCAATAAGCTGTCATCCCAAAACGGTTTAGAATTTCAAAAGGTCCAATATAAGTAGGGCTCAGATCGACCTTCTTTCAAAATCACATTACTCTCTTCCAGGGATATATTCAAAGAAACACCTTTTCACCCACTTCAAACACTAGGTATTTTCATTAGTTCTCAGCATAATATTTTTGACTTTGAGTTTCCCTCATGTGTTGTTGGATAGATCTGATTTTTTATATCATTTCATTAACATGATCGGGTCCTAATAGTTTTCTTTCCAAAACACCACCCCTTGAAGTTGGAGTTATTCAATTATTTCCCTATTGGGCTTGAGGGATCCATCAAAATACTAGAGTGAAAGCTGTTGTTGTAAGAAAATACCACCAAAGGTAGGTGTTGATCCCAACGACCTAGGAAATCCATAGATAAATATCACAACATGCCTTTTAGAGTTTTAATTTTCCTCTTAGACTGTCCATCTCTCTGAGGATGAAATGCATTTCTAAAACATAACTCTATATCCACAGCCTACTATAGACATCAACATAACTATGAGGTAAACCTTGGAACCTGATCCGATATATTTTAAAGTTGTAATCAATATATTCTTACCACTTTAGATATATCATTTAAATATGATCAAGAGATAAATCCTCTCTAATAGAAATAAAGTTTGTTGAATTCATATGGAGTTCTACTATAACCCATATAGCATTATCAATTTTAGATATTTTGGGAATTCCAACTAAAAAGTACTTAGCGATGATTCCAATTTCCATTTTGGAATGTGAAATGGTTGTAACATCCCTTTAAACCTTTGTCTCTTATCCTTAACATCTGACAAACCAAGCACTGAGAGACATATTCAGTAATATCTCTTTTCATGCCATCCCATCAAAAATACCTTTTTGAGACCCTGAACATCTTTGTGATTCTATGATGAATAGATAATGATGAACTAAGAGCCTTATACAATAGATCATCATTTAATTCTTGTATTGGAGGAATAAAACATGGTTCATAAACCATATTATTTTATTACAATCAAGGTTGAATTCAGGAACATTTATCGCCTTCTTTTGTAACTCTACATCTTCCTTCTATGCCTCTTTAATCATAACTTGTATATATGGATGATCATTAATTT
Organism: Viscum album; assembly: GCA_963277665.1. Classification (NCBI taxonomy): domain Eukaryota; kingdom Viridiplantae; phylum Streptophyta; class Magnoliopsida; order Santalales; family Viscaceae; genus Viscum; species Viscum album. Next base: position 36,055,519 of record OY728163.1, read on the forward strand.
GATAAAGATAATATTTCACCCCTTCCCTTAAAATTCCTATTCCATCCTTTATAAATACATAAATATTGGATCTTTTGTGATCATCATCATAGATATGCTATCATGGTCCTTTCAAAACAAAGCATCTTTGACCTTGTTTTCTTTCCTATGGTGGTAATGTATTGAGCAGTCATAATCGTTAATCAACTACAACCATATTCTTTGGTTCATATTTAACTCATTTCTTGTGAAATCATACTTTAAACTTTTATGATCAATATTAATATCATACTATTCACCATAAAGATAATGCTTCCTTATCTTTAATGCAAATATTAATGCAGCGAACTCCAAATCATGAGTTGGGTAAATTTTCTCATGGATTTACAATTTTTGTGATGCATAATAATCTCCATATCATTTTTATTGAGAACACATACCATCCCAATCTTGGATTCATACTTTTAGATCAAAAACCATTCTCCACAACAAGGCAGTGTGAGCACAGGTGCACAGGCTAACCATCTTTTTAGCTCTTTGAATTATTTTCACATTCCTCTTTTCACACAAATTTAAGTACTTTCCAAGTCATCTTGGTGATTGGATTAGATAATAATGAAAAATATTTCACAAATTTCAATAATATACAGCCAAACCAAGAAAATGTCAGATCTTATTTACCATTTTTGGTCTCAGCTAACATTTAATAACTTCTTGCTTTTACTAGATCCACATATATCACCTCTCTTACGATTATGTGTACCAAAAATGAAATTTTTTGAAGAAAAAATTTACACATGGTAATTTTTTCATAAATCTTATCCTTTCATATAATCTTTAGTAAAATTCTCAAGTGATCTTCATTTTCTTCCTTTATCTTCAAATAGACAAGAATATCATATATAATACTACCAGAAACTAATCTAAACACACTACTCATTAGATCCATGAAGATGGTGGGGGATATTAGTGAGACCAAAAGGCATCACTATAAATTCATAGTGTCCATAATTTTTATGGAACTCTATCTTTTGTATATCCTCTTTCTTCACCCTTAATTTATGATATCTTGAACAAAGATCAATCATATAAAATAATTGTTCTCTGTGTATCTGGTTAAATAAGTCATCAAAGTAGGGAATAAGATATTTTCTCATGATAATGATCTTGTATGTTCCTGATAATAAATACAGAATCTCATTGATCCATATTTATTCTTAACAAATAGAACATGTTCTCCCCAAAGTGACACAGTGGGGGCATATAAATCCCTTGTCAATATTCTCTTAGAGATTATTCATTAATTCATGTAACCCCATTGGGGACATTATTTAATGTGTATTTGAAATAGTCATAGAACTCAGTATGAGTTCTATTAAAAAATCAATATCCTAATTCATTGGAAGACATTCCAATTCTTCCAAAAAATCATCATCAGACTCACATACAATATGTGTATTCGTAATGGAGAGTTTGGCATCATCCATTTGAGGTAGTTATCCCTCATTTATTGGAATCAAGACCCATAATATGGAATAAATTTCCAATGGAATTTCATATTCATCCTCGCTTCGAAAGATGATATTAGATTGATCGGTAATATGAAATGTCACTTCACTTCCTCAAGAATTGATATCAAATAAATATAAAGAAACTGAATCCATGCCAATAATGCCATCGAATTCCACTATAGGAAGGATCAAAAGATTTTCATGAAGCAATTTCCGACAAACTTCAATCGGAGAAGAATCATTAAATTTTGATGCGACCATTGTTCCATTACGTGTTTTCACAGCTAACCCAACATCTAATTGTTTTTGTAATATAGTTATACCCTCATAAAATTCATCATAAATAAATGAGTGGGAGTATCCAATATAAAATAAAACATTTTCTATTTTTGAATGGATAGTAATAGTAGCTTTCCATACAACATAATTATACTCCACCTTACTGATAGTGATCGCATGTTACTTTCCTTTGTCTTTGGCCTTAAGAGTTTTTTGATATCAATCATCATAAATACACATTTTATTAGGGAATTGATTATAATAATTCCCCATTTCAATTCAAATGTTGAATTGAAGTGTAGGAGGTGAATTTTGTTTATCCTTTTCTTTATTCATATTAGTAGATATATTTTTCCCATCACTTCTGTATTAAACTACCTAATAACCGTATATACCAAACATAAAAAATTTTCTACTCCGTTTAAGAATATTTCCTCTGTGTTTCATTCTATATAATGAGCATATGGTTTAACTCATCTTTTTTTTTCAGTGTGTTCTTTAGATTTTCTCTTGAATTCCATTTTTCTCTTCTTATCATTTCTATATGACTAATTGGTTACTCCAATATCCATCTCAAACTTGAAATCACATAGAAAAATTTCCTTATAAAAATTGAAGTCCCTTATGACTAAAGTCCTTAAGAGACTTAATTTTATGCAGAAATATAATAAATCAATTTTACTCAATGGTTGGATAATAATTCTTGAAGAATACCTTGAATGTCTTGTAAAAGTTTCTTTGTAGGTACCAACAGATTCAGTGTCCTTTATCTTATGCTCAAATAACTCATCCTCCGTCTTTATCTGATGAATATGAGGAAATTACTTATTTAAAAACAAGTTATTGAGCTAATCCCATTCTATAGAGTCAATTTCATCTCCTTGTCTCGTATTCATGATAATATCACACCACTAATCAGCTTAAATGTTCTAACAATAGACTACAAAGATGAATTTTTCATGTTTTGAACATTAGAGGACTAAAAATATATTTTCAGTTGTACTGATCCATTGTTTAGCCATTAATGGATCATAAGTCCCGCTGAAGGAAGGTGGACCCTATCTTATGAATGACTCAATAGAATGGTGTTCCCTCCTTTTCTCATTTTGAATTTATACATGATTCACAGCTTGTGAATTTTTTGTGAGAATAGCTAAATTATTTTTCATTCTATCTAGCATAACATTTGGTTTCTTAGGAGGAAAACCATTCCATTTTCCTACTCATTCGGAATTAACATGGCTCTTTTGGGTTCTAGACATTTAATAAAACCAATATGCATTGTGTGAGAAATAATAATCACAATGGTAATCCCAGATAGTCAAGAATAAAATTTCAGTTTAGGAAACTTTAGGTTTTATCCAAGTTTATTCATAATCATTTCTAAACCACTAGGTTTACAAGCTATACTTCAACATATTTTTAGAGTTCTTTCTATGGTTTTATCATCCTTGTTTCCAAAGGATAACTATTTATTTCCTGTGATACCAACTATAACAGCCCATACATTATATACATAGATATTACTTCAAAATTGATGGATATTCATTAAAAAATATAATAATTACATAACATGACTATATATGTTTATTGTCTTCAGAAACTGGGAATAATAAACAAACGATTCATAAGGCATTTACATTTTCTCTTTATTCCTTCATAACAATACACCTTTTGACATATCACACTTAATAGTCTTCTTAAAACATAGGGAATAGAATGCTATGAAATGGTGATATATGATTCTCATTAATGATAAACATGGGATATATCATTAATATCATAAAAATAAGATATTATTACATAACATTTGAAATCATATCCTTAAAATCTTATCCTTCATATAAAAGATAATGATATCATGTCATGGGATAAATCATAAATTTCAGTGTAATAAAAAACTTAATAATATAAGACATTAAATTTTGTGTCCTAAATATAATATTATAAACTTATTTCATATTATTCAAGTCTCATTTAGAAGTCCATCATAGCAGAAAAATTCCAATACTGAACAAGGTTCACTCCATTTTCCAGCCCTGTATTACTGAACCGAGATCATTTCCATTTAATCCATTTCTATTTAATGAGATATAAATCAATATCCAATGAATTGGAGAGAGATATCGGGCCCACACATAACATAATTCAAACCATACATATGTGTTCCACATGAACATAAATCATTAAACATCTGATAACCAAGGGAATGAATAGGGTTTCTTAAATATAATTCCATTATAAGATAATCCATGTAAAAAATAATTTCATAAAAATAATTAAATAAATAGACACAATAAAACCATATGAATAATGGGGATATTATACTTGAAACAAATACATATTAAATAATTACTTCTTATATGGAAAATAATTTTTATTGAACCCTTGAAATTAACTCTTGAGTAAAATATCCTTTCATCTTCAAAAATCATTTCTTTTAGATGCAATTTTAAATGAAAATAATATATTTGAATATAAACTTGAAATATTTTAAAATATGTTTCATGTAAATAAGTTGTTTTGAAAGAGTTAAAAATTTGTTCATGTCATATAAGTCAAAAGATAACATTATTCTTGTACTTTTGTGGAAATATCAAAAATTTCTTCTTATTGAATGCAACAAGATATTCCTTTAATATCATTTTTAAAAAATTATAATGGGTAAAATTTAAATTAAAAAATAGTATAAGAATATGAATAATATTTTATAATAAATATTTATAAAACATGTACATGGATGATAAATATACCCTAGTAAATATTTATGTATAAATAATCTCTTAAAAAATGAGATTCAGAAATTGCCCCTTAGTTGAGGTCTAATTTACATTATATGAATATGAACCTACTATATAATGATTTATATAATTTCATTAACTTATTCTTGAATTATATCCATTTTTATGATATTATATTTGATCATATTATTAATGTTTTGTTAATAACATTTCATTATTACTCGTTATTCGGGTATTAACTCCTTCATTTTCTTATGAATGTTTTGTCTGATAAGTTCGTCTTGAACTTTTTTTGTTACAGTTATATCATTTATGAAATAATATACTTACATTATATATAAAATATATTCCTTAAATTCATTTATATAATTATGCTTTAATGAATATCATGTACAATAGATCACAACGCATCGTCTAGATTATAGGTCATATATATGCATGAGTGACGATATCATTCCCATACCCATCAAATGGTATTGAAGTGGGTGGTGTATATAATATTTTATAATAAATATCATGTTATAAAAATCAAACAGAGTTATTATTTCCATCATTATACTCATCCATTTAATGTGGTTATGAGAATAATATTACACCATGGCGTAGAGACAATAAGCCATACGTATCCATGTGTAGTGATTTCATATTTCATAGGATAGATAGAAGATGAAATATGGTTGTTTAATAATATTAATAATAATATCTCACTATATGAGTGATACTGGAGCTATTACTTTATAATGAAACAAATCACGAATAAGAAGTATAATAATAAAGATGTTTGAAAGAATCAGTAGAAGAGATTACCTCTTCTTCGACGTGCCCCCTCTAAATATCTTCTTAAATCACTAGAGTTGGTGTTTGAAGAAATTAATAACTTATATAATGTGATAAGAGAATTTTATAATGGAAATTTGAGGAGTGTGTATGAGATTAAAGGATCAAAGTGATGTGAGGAGATGAGGGAGGAGGTTCCCTTTTATAATTGAGTTGAGGGGCACTTTTGGGGTCTCTGAAAATAGTAAATTATAATAAAATAAAATCCCATAAAAATCCACAAAATTTTTTCAATTTATAATTATTGATTAGATACGATTTTGATATCATCAAAAAATAAAATTTAGACATGTATTTATGTCAATTTAAACATTATCATTTTAATTAACACATAGTTATTCAATTTAATTTTTGAATAGGGTATCATATATTTTACTATTAGAAGGGTTAAATATTTACTTTTGTCATATAAATTAGACAATAAATAAATAACATGAAAATTTTGAGACCATTTAACAATTATTATATATTTTTTAAAATTTTTTATTATTTTTAAAATATTTAATAATACATTATTTTGATAAATAAACATTAGTGTCAAATTTAACACTATTCAATTAATTGATTTTAAAAATATGAATATGAAAATTTAACATTGAGAAAATATTTTATTAAAATATTATGAGGTCAAGGTAATATATAAAATTAATTTAAAATATTAACTAGCCAAAATTATTTTTATTTTAATATTTTTATTAATGATTTTTTGATATTTCCCTTGATAAAATAATTCCAACAACTATTTTGTGTAGTTATTTAAAATGATTATTTTTTGAATATAAAGTAAAAATAAAATAATATGACAAATTTAAATCATCTATATTTCATAATAAAGCTTATAATATATTATATTTTATGTATAATCCCTCATTAAAAATCTTATATTTATTAAAACCTTAATATGGCATGTTTATCATTAATTTTAAAATATATATATGTGTCATATTCACGCCTATAAGGATCAAATTAGTAAATAAATTGACCCTTAGAAAATTATGATCGAGATAAAATAGAACTACATTATTTGGTCATGAGTTTGGGTCTTTTATTTGTTGTTATCATTTTTAATGATAATTATTGTGTTTATTACTCATCAATTAAATAATTTCTGCATCATCAATGTATAAGTTTTTAATATAATTAATTATTTCCAAAAAAATTAAAAATAATTTAGGGTTATTAGCTTTAAAATGAGTATTTATAAACGAATTTATCTTCTGTGTATCCTTATATTAAAATTAACTTATTTGTTAAAATTTAAAAGAGACATATTTAACTTTTCATTAGATAAAATAAATTAAATGTCCAAATCTAATCCAGGAGGCTTCCAAAGGACACCATTTCATCCTAAGGATGATTTTGGTCAAAAAAACTAATTTGAAAATATTAGGACAAGAGTTCGGGTAGTGACTCACACCTGTCACAGGGCATGGGAAAAAATTATTTCCTAAGTTAAAATATAGTAATGTGGTTTACCAAGGATGTCCTCCTAAGAGGAGTGCACACAAAATACTTTGTCACTTTAAAACGAGCGTAAAAATATGTTGTTCTTTTGAAGTAAAATTTGAAATTAAAATGAATAAAAAACTATAACATAAAAAGGGAGATTATGTTAGGGTCAGTTTCCTAATTGTAATGCTATCGTTGTTCAATTTAATTAAAACCACTTCTTCTTAGTTGATTAAAGTGAGTTTCTACAATCATTTTCTCTCACTTCCTTTGGAAATTAAGATGGTGAGAGAAAACCTTACCAGGATCTTAGTTTGGTCAACTCTCCTTCTAGGTGCAAAATAGTTGTATTAAATTCCTTAAATTGACAAGGGCAATACCCGATCAGGTTTTGTTTATCCTAAAAAATCATGATCATTCACTACCCCTTTTTCACATACTGATGATCGTTGAGTACTTCACTACTGAATCTTGGTCTATTCCATCGTATATAAACTATAAATTAGTGGAGGGAGATAATGATTATTTTACCAAGGGAAAATCAATAAAAGAATTAAAATTCAAGAACAATCACACTTGAAAATAAAATCCTCTATATTAAATTGAAAACAACTTTTAAGAAGAAAGAAATTTAATTCAATTACATCTATGAACTCAAGCATTACAAAATAGAAAACCAACTCTTCCCCAATCACTCAAAATTTTTACCCCACCATGGTATGGGTAATTGAGATAAATGGAGAGGAATAATGCATTATAATCAATATAAATGAAAATAAGTAAAATAAAAATATGAAAAGTTCTCCTTCTTGGTGTCCCAGAAGGAATGGGATGGAGAATGAGATTCTTTGCGAGGAAGGAACTCTCCTCCTTTTATACCAAGAATTTTCCCCCCAAATGTGGATGCGTTGTAACCCCATTAAATGATATCTTCATGTGTTTCACCCTTCTTTAATGTTGTTCATAATTCTCTTGGACGTTTCCCCTCAAAATCGAAGAAAAATTCTATAATTATTCCGAGAGTTATGCTTGTTTACTCTCACAATTTATTATGTCCATCCAGACTATTGAAATCACAAACCTCCAGATTAGGATGCTTTAATGGCCCTTAAAAAGGACAATTCTTGCAGCCTTACCTTCAATAAAGATGTTCAAAAACGATTTTTGCATCCACCCACCAAATTTCACAACTATTGGGCCCACCAAAAATTAGTTAGAAACCCCACACCAAAACATGGAAGATCTGTAAATAGTTCTCCTGCACCCAATTGTAAGCTTCGTTTGAGAATCCATATGACCGATTCAACTTTTGGTCCAAATGGATGAAATGAACCCTGGATGTGTAGACTCTTGAAAAGAAAGAATTTTGTAATTTCGATTAGTTTAGGAAATGTCATAGCCGAACTACCAAAATAATTTAAAATGGTTAATAATCTGAAATGGGGCATTTTTACTATTATGCTCAAAATATTACCAATACCGAGAAAATGCAACAATTCATCTTAAAGCAACACTTTAGTGGGTTTTAAAACAATAATATTAAACTTAATTTTATTGAAAATATTTTCCCTATTAATTCCCCCCCCCACTTAGTACTTAGACTCCCGAGAAAGTAAACATCAAAATCAAATCCAATCCAATCCAAAACACATACCAATGAGATCTGCCAAATCCATACAAAGAAACAAAAAGATGGCATGCCTCATCAAAAAAATTATTTCGAGTTCACCATTTTATATTATTTAATATATTTCCACTTCATTTATTATCCCATGCAAACAAAACACCTACCTCACATGAAATTTCTCTCATGTTAAAAATATAAATGTTCAACAAGGGTTTTCTCATCCAAACTCACAAAAGAGTCACTATAGGCATGATAAATTACAACTTCTCCAACCTATGTGAGTCAAGGACATGTGTTTCTCATTGTGACTTTTCAGGGTAGTTCTGTGGCTTTGGGTTGGTAGGATTTATATGTTAAAAATTCTAAGGCTGAAAAAGGAGGGTTTGGATCTTTTTGAAGCAAAAATGAAAGATTCTAATTTTTACTCAAACATGGTCTGCTTCTCTTCCTCATTGTAAAAAATAGTCTCCATGATAATGAAAACTTAGGTAAAGTTCATGACATTTATTATTTCACCAGCAAATATTTCTTCTCAAACAATGTTTGTCTTGAAATCTCTAGATAGGCACAACTTTCTTTTTACATCAGAAGCTCCAGAATGGAACAACTTCTTTTATCATGAATACTCCAAAAAGGCACAACATTTTAGAAAATGAAATATTCAGTAAAACATCAGCTCTTCAAAATTTTATTTTCCACACAAATTATCCCCAAATGAGTTAGTACACCATATGACATCTTCCCCCACACTTAAGATCAACTAGATCATGCCATTTCACTTAAAGAGCATGCTGGACAGGAAAATTGGATTGTAATGTGGCTATCCAAAAAGGTTGTTCATGGATTCTAGGAGATACAATGATTAATGTATAAGTGAGTTCATAATTAAAATGATTATTTTTAAAACGAGGCTTAAAACCAAATAAATTCCTCAATCATTTCAAACAAATGTACCTCAAACCCTTAGGTTTTGAGAGGAATAAATAAAATTATAGTTAAAGAAAGCATGGTCTGGTTCTCTCAAGAAATGAGTAGAATGAATATAAATTTACCAAAATGGCTCAGAAGCCTCACATGAAAGTGATTTTAAAGATATAGATAGTGAAATATGGCATGGACTTCAAATATCAATGTACGTTTCATGAAATTACAAAAGATTTGAACTCAAAACAAAGTCATTTCAACATTCATTTAAGCTAAGTTTCATGTAATTGATTGATTCCCTCAATTACATGGGTTTCAGAAATGTTAGTGATAATCATTCCAGCTCAAAAAATTCAAAAATTAAAAAACAAATTGATAAATAAACACACAAAAATATAAAAACACGCAATTTTTTAAAACAGACCCAGAATGAAAATCCTAAACTACAAAGATTCCCTCCCCCATACTTAAATGATGCAGTGTCCTCAATGAATTCAAGTGTATTTAATATGTATGTATATTTTTTATTGATTCACATCAATAAAGTAAGTATAAAGGAGAAGTAAAACCTGATTTATTCACAGTGTAACATGGAGTTAAGCTCCTAAGTGATGCACTATGAAAACCTACAAAAAAAGAAAAAAAGAAAACATAATATATTTATTTAATGAAACAAAAGTATAAATTGAATGAGAATAGAAGGATAAATCTTGTTTTAATCCCCTAAGTGGGCCCTTGGTTTTGATGGACTCCAGATGGACAGTTCTAATCAGTTATCCCCAATCTAATGGTGGGTGAGGTTTATTTCTCATGAACCAAAAAATATTCTTCTTTCCATTATGTACTTGTTCCTTTTTGTTGAGGACTCCATGGATATAGCATACAAAGTACACCCTGATTGTAGTAATATGCAAAATAATGGTGGGGTTTGAACAATGAATGAATCCTCCCATTTCATATTATCCACCTGTATAATTTATTCTTCTTTCATTAGTTCTTTCTCAAGATATAATGCATCAAGGGAATAATCAAAGGAAATTTCAGATTGTATGTCTATTTGAATAAAATTAAATCATGAAGAATCAATGTAAAATGCATCTCCTTTAGTGTGGTTATCATTCATATCATTCTCCTCAGGAAAATCCACTTTTGTATCCACTTGATATCTTTATAATATGTGTTCAACAAGATCAGGGTCCACCAGATGATCTTCATCAGTTGCATCTTTTTTTCTACCCCAACCACCAAGGAAATAGATGTGTTGAATGAATCTCAAAAATTTAAAATAAGGGGAGGTGATAAAAAATTCATATTTAATAAGATCAAAAGATAACGAGTTAATGAAATAATTACCTCCCTCAGTTTTTATGTCTTCAATCTCTTCTTCATTTGAAATCACCTCTTGGAGTTCAGTAGTATAAGATAGAGGCAGGTAGTCAGTATCCTCTATTTATTCTTCAAATTCCACTACATTAGTGGTTTCTCCCATTAATTTTTCCAAATATTCTTCTTTTGGGGGTCTAATTGGTTCTTCACACACGTTCCAAAATTCATTCAAATCATGTTGATCCCCACCATGTATCCGAGGCTCTTATTTCTATTGGGTAGAAAAGACATATTCGGTTAGCCTTCGTATTTAACCCTTTAGTCCTCCCATAGCCTCTTTGAGTTCCTTCAGTGGAGATTTTTTATACTCTAAAACAGCTTTTTGTTGTTGTTGATGTACCTGTGTGTATTCATTCCATTAATAGTAATAGTAGCATGAATAAATCATGGAGAAAATTTGTTTTTATTATTTAAAAAGAAAGAAAGCTGTTAAATATTTATAATTATATTGTGGATCTACCTCCTCGGAAACGGCACCAAGTTTGGTGCATGACTGTCATAGGGTGTGGCAAAACAATTTTTTCCTAAGATAAAATTTAATAATGTGGTTGACATACGATATCTCCCAAAGAGGAGTTCACACAAAATATTTTGTCACATTAAAATGAGGGTAATAAATTTTGAGTTTTTTAAAGTAAATTTGAAATTAAAATGATTGAAAAACTATGATATTAAAAGGATGATTCTGTCTGGGTCGGTTTCCAAATTGTAATGCTATACTTGTTACATTTAATTAAAACCTATTATTCTTAGTTGATTAAATTGATTTTCCACAATTGTTTTCTGTCACTTCTTGGGTGAAATTATGATGGTGAGTGAAAACCGTACCAAGATCTCAGTTTGGTAAACTCTCCTTCCATGTGAAAAATAGTTGTATATAATACCCTAAATTGACATGGTCCATACCCGATCGGGTCATGTTTATCCCAAAAAATGAAGAACATTCACTGCCCCTTTTACACGTACTAACGATCATCGAGTACGTCACCACTAACTCCCAGTCTATTCCATCATATATAAAACAGAAATTAGTGGAGGGAGATAACGATTATTTTTACAAGGAAAAAATCAATAACAAATTTAAAATTCAAGAACGATCACAATGGATAATAAAATCTGCTATATGAAATTGAAAAAAACATTGAAGAAAAAAAAAATTCATTCAATTACATCCAAGAACTCAAGCATTACAAAATAGATAACCAACCCTTCCCCAATCACTCAAAATGGTTACCCCACCATGGTATGGGTAATCGAGATAAATAGGGAAGAATAACGCATTATAAATCTATGGAAAATAAAATAAATCAAATAAAATGCTGAAAATTACTCCTTCTTTGTGTCCCAGAAGGAATGGGATGGAGAATGAGATTCTTTGAGAGGAAGGAGATCTCCTGCATTTATAGCCAGAACTTGTCCCCCGAATATTGACGTGTTATAGCCCCATTAAATGAAATCTTCATGCATTTTACCCTTCTTAAATGTTGTTCATAATTCTCTTGGGATTTTTCCACAAACGATCAGCAAAATTGGACAACGATTCTGAGAGTTATGCCTGTTTTACTCTCACAATTTATTTTCTCCACTCAGACTCGCCAAATCACAAACCCCTACATTAGGATGATTCAATGAACCTTAATAAGACCACTTCCCATGGCCCTCCCTTCATAAAAGATGTTCGAAAACTCTTTTATCGTCTACCCACTGAAGTTCACGACAATTGGGCCCACCAAGAATTAGTTAGAGACCTAACAACAAAACATGGAAGATTAGTAAACAGTTTTCATGCCCCCAATTATGTGCTTCGTTTGAGCTTCCATATTTCCGATTCAACTTTTGGCCCAAAAGGATGAAATGAATACCTGGATGTGTAGACACTGGAAAAGAAAGAATTTTCTAATATGGATTAGTTTAGGAAATGTTGTGGGCAAACTACCGAAATAATTTAAAATACATAAAAAGACGAAATGAGCCATTTTTAGCATTAAGATCAAAATATTACCAATATTATAAAAATGAAACAATTCATCTTAAAGTAACAATTTTGTTTGATTTAAAGCAATAATATTAAATTTAATTTAATTGAAAATATTTTCACTATCAGGTAGTAATATTTTTCTTCCATTTGTTTTTGTATTTATCATTTTTCCTTAATAATAAATATTACCGAAAATTCTATTCATAATGCCCAAAAATAAAATATACATATTTACATAATTTGGACCTATTGATTCCAAATATGGAAGCCATTTTTTAAAATAAAATATACAGAAATTTTAGAAATTAATATAAAATCAACCCCATTGTTGGAAATGAGAGAATGTGTTTTAAAAGTTAAAAAATTACAAAATATTGAAATGTTTTTACATATGAATCCAATGTCAAATTAATACCAATGACATAGATTATATTTACTGAAATTTTTTATATTTATACTTCAAACCCATTCAATAATATAATTTAACCATATAAATTATTTTAATGAAAAAAAATCAATTACAATTTACTTTATTTTTACTATTCATAAAAAAATAATTGTTATCATAAAAATAGAAAAAATTCATCCAATGTAAATTTTTATATAAAAAATCCAAAGAACATGTTTATTATTTTATATAATAATTGTCAATGGGTAAAAATCTTAATTTAAAATTGTTTCTCAATTAAAAGGTGTCACATTACCCTTTTGAAAAATATAGATTTTTATATATCACATAGCGTTTATTTATACCCTATGAAAAAATATCTATTTCATGAATAATTTTTTTTTATTAATTATACAACATATATATTTCATTAATTTCATTTACTATAAATAATTTAATCACTTTATTAACAAAAATTTAAATATACAATTGATGTTTATTTTTCAAAAATAATTGGTAGCTAATGAATTCACCATTAATTTTAACACAAACATAATAGATATGTTATAATGGTCATTTTAAAAAAAGGGCACATCACAACTCATTTAAACTAATGATTGTGTGCAATTGAAGCTTTTTATGAATTTAAATTATTGAATGGAAATATTTCATAAAACCATCCAGGTGTTATAATGTATGTATCTAGTTTTCCAAAAATAGTAATATTTTCAGTCCTTAGGGATAGGATTCCTTATACCATTCCAATGTTATAAATTCAGACACCAACTCTAGGATTCCAGGGATGTGGTCATTACACCAATGGTCTTTTCACCCATTATAGATTTATGTTTTTGTGGTCGTTAACTTTTTCCTATCTATATTTCTATCTCCCACTATTAGTTATTAGGTGTTATTTATCTAATATATGTCTGTATTTCTATTTCCCTTTAATTTTCACAAATTTAGAAACATAGTTCTGTGTTATGGTATATTACTGTTATAATTCCCTTTCCCTCTTTCTAAGAGGATGTTTAATTAAACTAATTTACGATATGGGTTTTCATAAAGGTATTTGCAAATAAAATACCCTTGATTGTAGATATCAGGATGAAATTGTGAGGATAAAATTTATTCGGGGTGGAGAAAGTAACACCCCATGATTTTAAAAAAGCATATTATATTTGATATCATATATGACATGTAACACTGATCTTAAAAGACCATCAATATATATTATTTAAATATGACCATTGTAACCTAGCCGTTAAATTGGTGTGTATGAGTAGGATTAAAATAATTATTAAACACATATAAATAACCAACTCAAGAAATGTATACATAAATTATTTGTAAATAAGAACTCAAATTTCAATGAAGACAATTTGTTTATAAAAATTGATTTCTTCGTTAATTATTTTTATTGATTATTTGGTAAAATAATTTAAATAATTTATCTAAATTTTAAAAAAAATTATATTATAAAATTATATTCATTTTTTAAAATCATCATATAAAAATTTACTCATGGAAAAATATATTTATTTTTTTGGGATAATTTATTTTTTAGTGAATAGTGAAAATTACAAATTTTTAAAATGCCTTCATTTATTTACATTAAATAAATCAATTTAAATGTAAAATTATATTTTGGGTGTGGTATTAAAGTTAAAATTTATCCATTTTTAAAGTAATCTAATTAAATTTTTTTTATTCATAAATTTACATGATTTTGGAATATGTTTACTTTTATGCTTAAAAACACGGTTCTCAAAAAACTATTGTTATGTGCATAATGTTTATCTATTATTATTAATTAAAATATCCCATATTAATGAAATTATTTAAATGAGATTTATATCTTATATATATATTTTTATGAATTTAAATTCATATAATTTTTATTTCTAGTCAAATAGTTAATATAAGATCATCCATTCCATGAAAAAAAAATTCTGAAAAACTTTTTTCGTCATATTTTGTGGGATTAATTTTAAATTATATTTTACAAATTATACAAAAATAATTTTATAACATTTAATTAATTTTATTTATAATAATAAAAAAATTAATATTATGTAATAAGGTGAACACAATTTTCGGTTATAATAAAAACTAAAATGTAATTATCATTGTTAAGGTTAAAACTTGGTTTTGCACATTACATGAACTTGTGTTACAATAAATATTCAACAAACTATTAATTTGTAATAGATAAATTATATTTAATAATTATAATCATTTGTTGTAAATTATCTAATATTTCTTATTTTATTTTGACTATTAAAAGATAAATTACCTTTTAAAAAAACTAGTTCTTGTGGAGAAAACTAAAATGGTAAAATGAGTAACTGTTAAAGTAAATGGAATAATATGTATAAAAATTGTTTAATTTTCAATTTTGGTGGTTTTTGTAGACCTTTACTTACCTCAACTACATAATTTATCAATTTCTTAGTAACTTGGATTGAGAGTTTCTTTACATTATTGAATATTTTTGGCTATTTACATAAACAAAACTCCATTCTATTTATAAAATGGTCCCTCCTCTCCTCTTTTATACACACAGAAAATATAAATTTTCAGAAATTCCTTGAGAAATTAAATTCCTTACTCCTTTTCATATATAATAGAGGAATTTTCATTATAAAACCCTACTTTTAAGGCTTTTCATGAAAACCTAATGTTTTTTTTCTGAAGATGATGTGTCATTCTTAACTCATAATTTTGTATTATTTAATCATACAACTCCATAAAATAATAGTAAAAATCGATGATATCATAAAAAAATGATATACCATATAATTTTATATAATTTTGTTAATTTAATACCCTAAATCTATATTCTTTTCCATCAAATGAGAAAGAGAACCATCATTCAAGAGTATGTAGGACTACCACCTCGTCAACCGTTGAAATTCATTTTCCATCATTTCCCTACATGGTTGTTTATGATGATAAATTTAATGTATATATATTAAATTTATCAAATATTTTTAAATATAAAAAATTAATATTTCACATATTTTCATACCATTAAATTCATATGTACATGTGGTCCACCAATTCCATGAAGCAATATGATTCATTTTTCATCATCACAAATCATGGATTGAATATATAAGTGTTTTTAAATAATTAATATTATATTTATGATATAATTATATTTCTATATATTTAATGTAATACTTACATTCTTTCTATCATTATTGAACAATAAATGGAAATGTTACTCATGCGTGTGTTTGACCTACAATCTCTCTGATTGTAACATATTTCCTTTTTAATCATGTCTAATGATTTTTATGAAAAAAAATTTAATGTATAAAAAAAATAATTATTTCAATATAATTATTTTTTATATGACGAAACAATTACTTCATTTACCATTTTAAACATACCAAATTCTATTGTGGCATAGAAACCAAGTATCGGGAAAACATCCAATGGGAACATAATTTATTATGTGATTAAATATCAAATGATATTGAAAAAATTAAATGTAATAATAAACATGAAAATGGTTCTTATGAATTTAAATAATTAAGATAAGTTTATTATTTAGGAAGATAAAGTACGTATGTGATGATCTGAACTCGAGGTAATGGATTTCATCAAATTTTCCATTTATTCAGACATATTTTTATTTTATGATCATAATTTATTTTATATGGATTATAAGGAAAACCCTTTACATATTATTTCAAAAATAAATCATAATTTATTGTATTTTAAGTAGAAATTAATTTTACATCATCCAAGGGGAGTTCACTTGAAAGTCACCAAAGGGATGAAGGCATTATGTTACAATATCATTTCTTTATGAGATGGTTTATATTCATGGTTACTTTGGGGGAATTTATATATAATTAATTTATTTAACCACATCTATTATATTCTAATCTTCCCTTGAATGAGTTTTATATGTTTCATTTAATTTACCTCCCTTCATGAATAAATAAAAACATGAATTTTTTTTGTCATTAATACTGACCTTGAATCTTTTTTAAGACCTGAAATGTTTCTCTTCCATGTCTATATATTCATTTAAATAATTTAAAGAAGGTATTTTCTATTCTTTAATTTTTTTAATGAAATTTTCACCCAGTTTAAATTTTTTATAAAATGTCATAAAATGAGTATTTATGTTGTTTTCTTAACAAGGTACTATCTAACATTTCTTATAAAAGTGTAAAATGAATGTTTTATTTTAACATTTCCACATAAATAGAATTTACCATTTTAATTAAAACATAATTATTTTAATATTACTTTACATGCTTCCATGTTTGTTTACAAAGAAAATGTTTTCTATATCATTTGGGAAATTTTTAGATTTTAATTATTAATTTCAATGTGAAAATGGTGTTTTCCTCATGAAATATTCCATGTGATATTTTAAAGATAATTCCATCAATTAAAATAACCTTTGATGTTATATATTACTTCTAAATTATGTATATATTTCTCTTACACATATACCTAGATCATTTTCCATTCCTTTTAAGGGTTAATACCAGCCTTAAGTTCATTTATCAGATTCCTTATTTATGAAATATCCATTTATTACAATGTTGGGAAAGATTATGCAACCAATTTCTTTCCAAGGGTAATTATTATATTTATACATTATTATTTACATTATTTTTTGTAACACATAGGCATGCACATTTTATGATTGGTGCACCCAAATGATGGTCTAATGCATTGGGTAATTTTGTTGGCTTTAGGAGATGTTATGTATGTGATTAAAAAGTAAACCAAATCTATTGTGGGACTTTTTCTACCATGTGATATTCTCTTGGAAGTTATCCTTTAACCATGTTTACATCATGTTATATGTTTTCTTTCACATTTATTTGATTTCTCTGATCTTAAGATACCATGTTTTTTTATGCTATGCTTCCATGTGATTACTCATGAGAGTTATCTTTTATGATATCATGTTATACCTTAGATTCACATGTTATGTTTCCTTTTCCTGTTTATTACCTTTTTGGGATTTTTATTTCTCCCATTTATTTGTGTATTCCCTAGGTAATCCTATGCCATTTTAGGATCTCAAATATATTTAGGTGGTCATTAAGGGGAATAAAAATAAAGATGATATATTTCAATTTATTTTGAGGTTTTATATAGAATGTCTTACAAAGACACTAGATCTAATGATCATTGGGTTGTTAATAATATATTTTTATGTTAAAAATCATGAAATAATATTTATAAAATGTTTGGATCACTATAACATTATATTTGAAATAAATAAAACATAAATATAAAATACACCCATGAAATCAGTGTATGTGGTAAATAAAATAAAAATACATAATAAGATTTAATAAAATGAAATGTTGACATACATTCACACAAAATAATCACTCACTAGGCCAAACACAATATAAATATACAAATGATGACAAAAAAATTAAAATATAAACACAGGTGTCTCCACCACAGACCTTGATCCTCTTTTCATCCAAAACACCAGTCCCTTGTGAGATGATCAATCTCAACTATGTAAAAGGAAGGCCCCGTCCTAACCTGAAATACAACTATTTAGAGTTTCTCAGTTATCCTAGTGAAATGGATCCCCGAGTAGGGTTTGATTACATATCGGTAAGCCACCACCTTTATATTCCCTAGATATTACCATTCAGAATGATATTGAATATGGATTTGCTTGAAATAAAACAATTGTAAGAAGTAATTAAGAATATTTAAAACAAAAAACATAAAAAATGATGATCTGAAAGAGCTAGGTTCATCCTAGGAATGGTACATACCTCATGCAACTAGTACTAGGGTGTCTCTAAGGAAATAGTGATGATTGTGCCAACCATCCCGTCATATATATGAGAAATATACTCAAAACTAGCCCAAACAAGTGGCATCTTGGAGAAATATTCCCATCCCAAGATCCCCAATATCCTTTTGAAGGATGTTTTCACCTTAGGTTTACCATAAGTAGAATCTCCTTGAGTGATAGTTTACCCCAGATTAAGCATAACCAGTGTCCCATTGGGGAATTGGTCACCCTATGTAAAACAAAAAACATTGGCATCCCCTAGGGGTATCATTCAAACTAGGTTAACTAAATAATACAATAAATCTATAATACACATATATCAATTCAATTACATAAATTAATATATATGTCATAACATTTCATTTATATTCTCATCTCAAAATAGTTTCATTTACCCTATGAAAACCATTTCAAAGTATCATTTCTAAAGTACCATTTCCAAGTTGATATTTTAAAACTAACCCTCAAACCCAACATATTACATCAATTTTATTATTTACACTAAAAATAAAACAAAATAATTTACATTCTAAATGTACTTAATTTCTCTAAAACCAAACAATTCATCATTTCCACATTTTCATTTTCAAAATTAATCTAATTATGAATTGAAGAAAAAAATCCTAAAAACACAATTAATCCTTAACAAAATAAAAAACCAGTTCCAAACCCTAACCCATTTCCAATGAAACCAAATTATTTTCATCCTGAAAGTCACACCACCCCCAATGGTGAATTTTCATTCGAAGAAAATAAATTTTAGAATTTGTTTGTTTTGAATATTATTAAATTACCATTATATAATCATCATGATAAATAGTGATTCCATTTTAAACCTTCTAAAATAATTTCAGTCACCATCAATCGAAATACCGATAAAACCTGTCAGAAGATTCATTATTACCAAAAAAGGATATAGGGTATATATAGGGACCACATACCCCATCTTAGAAACTTTTCCACATTTGTATCCTGATGAAGAATGTCACTTATAAGGCCCATTCATCCCCATCCAATCTCGAACAACCACACCTAGTCTCTATCTCACAACAAACATCATTAATTAATTTAATAATTATAATAAATTATAATAAATTTGAACAATTTACAATGTAATTTGAAAATAATTAATTTTTTTATAAATTCCTATAATTCACCCGAAGTCCTCATCACACCAGAACAATGACCAATAACCAATAAGATGTCTACTGTGGACCCCCACATCTACCTAGAAAAAATACCAAACCAATGATTATATCTCCATAAGAAATCCTTATTAAAATTAATATAAAACATTGATAAATTCAGCTTTGGAAGATTCCATCAACAATTCAATTATCCATGGTACTGAGATTTCATTTTAGGGAATCCCCTCTCTAGGCATAACACAAGATCCAACTCATTTTTTTATTCCTGCTAGATCCAATGGAATTTAAATCAAAACTCTAATATGTAGAAACAAAAATTTAGAACCATAATAGGAGAGGGTCAACAAAAATAAATGTTGGTGAAAACATTTGAAATCAACATAACAAACTAAGAAAACCCACCCATTTTGAATGGTAAATGGATAAAGTAATGAGGGGATCCTATCTGTGCCACATGAGCGATATTAGGTGGGTGGTGGGGTAGAATCTCTTAAATTTATTTAGGTAAAAAGTCATTTTTCCATTTTTAAAGAGCCAATGCATAGATGATGTAACCTATATCCACGAGGTCTCACTACCCAATTCCATTAGATATCCAAGGTTTTTCTACATTTTACATTTATATCAATCACCCAAACCCTCCTAGGGTCTCTCAAAAACACTTATTGTTCTTCTCAATGTATATACCACACTCAAAAGCACAGTTTTGATGAGTCTGTTACCAAGAATGTTAACTTGAATTCTGATTGAAATATCTCCTTGAACACTAGTTAAAATTCTCAATAACCATCTAAAACATTCATCCAAACTATATATAAAAATCCTTATAAATAGACTTCCCATTATATAATAGGGAGTCCTAATAATATCCCCTTCTCAATTCCTTTAATTCTATGTTTTAATTCTTCCTTTTATCTCTTGATTTTCTTAACTATATGTTCACTCCCTTTAAATCCCAATATTCTTTTTGCTGCAAATCAATGAGTGGGTGAAAATATTTTCCCTAAATAATTATTTGAAAATAAACTAAGTGGGGTTTTAAGCTATAATGTATTCCCATAATTCATCTTCTTTATTATTTCTCAAGTCCTTCAAAGTTTGTTGTACTATCTATTAAAAAATATCTTAATTTCTCTATTAATGTATTCTGATTACCCATTTTTTAGTGGATGATATGTTGTTGAGGTATTTTGGTGCAATTAATAATTCTTCATAAGGTAATCCTTGTTATTATTATATAATATTTTTTCTTGGTCATCAATTATAGATTGAGCCATCCCAAACCTACAAAAAATGATTTATTTTAGAAACAACATCACAAATTTTTAATCATTAGTTCATGTTGTTTTTTCTTCAAAGAATGTTGTAATACAGTCCACTGGTAGTAATATTTATAAAGATACAAATTAAATATGAAATAGACCCTTGAAATATAATATAATACCATCAATTACTTCACATAAAATAAAAGTTTTTTTTAAATTTCTTATCTTTTTGAAATTCCACTAAAAAGATAATATATTTTAAATATTTTGTAGAATTTATTGGAATCCTAAGAAATTAATTTCCAAAAAAATTAAACATTTAAAAATTCATAGTGGTTCCTAGGGGCCGAAATTTGTTTCCATGTGAATGTGTATAGAAAATTTAAAGAAACATCTTCCTCTGGGACACAACTCTGAATAACATTATCCCTAAAATACTCCATAAATTTGGCATCTCTATGACATAATGCTTTTATTAAATTTTAAATCTATATTATAGATTATTATTAAATAAGTGGATAAATTTTATGTGATGAAAAAATTCTCTATGTCATCATACAAGGTCCACTTTGGAGACTTCTTAAATCATATCACTATGGAAGGTGTCAACCATGTTTGATTCAGTTAGTTTTTCTACCTTGGTTGTGTGTGTTAACATGCTAATGCAGTCTACCACATGAATTTTATATCATCTCTTGTTTTTATCTAGAAGTCATATTTTTATATCATTAAAATATATATTACTTATTTTAGTTTTGAATCATCTTTATTTATCAAATACCTGAGTGTAACATGGTCAGAGAAAACATTTATTTTTATTCCTAATAGATATGACCTGAATTTTTTGAATTCAAAAATAATTAAAAATAATATTTTTTATTTGTTTTGTAATTTAATTAGGATATTTTTAGGGTGTGTGAATCATATGTTATCTCTTATTGATGAACATTAATTTTTGGGATAACATAGCTTTAACATCATTGTTTGAGGAATCACATAGTATCTGAAACGGGATTTTGTAGTTGTGTAGGAAGAAAAAAAGATTTCTAGTCATAATTTCATTAAATATATTCAAATGATTACATGAATAAATAATTAATCACAAAATCATATTAATTTTTATGATGTTAGTTAAGGGAAGGGAAATTTTGCTAAAATATTTAATAAATATACTATAAAACTCAATGTGGTTAAGAAAAAATAAAATTTTTCCCACGGTTTTGGGGTAAATAATTGTATAAATAATGTTAAATTTTTTCTTATACACTTCAATACCATATTAAGAAATTATATGATACAAAATATATTCTTTACCCACTATCAAATTCTATTTTTTAATGTTAACAAATATCTTTTAATAAATGAATTTCTTAAAAAAATTACAAACATTAAAGAAAAATCGAAAAATATGATACAAAAATTAGAAAATAATTATGGAAAATATCATAGGATCTATAAATTAAATAAAAACATTTACTTACCATGTAGCATTGAATTTACCAGGGGAATTTCATAAATCAAATGGCATACATCGATATGAAAAAATATCAATGTAATAAGTGACTGTTGTCTTGTTCTCATCTTCTAAATCTATCACGACATAGAAATGCCCAACACAAATTTTGGAAATAGTAGTGAACCATTTCAGTTATCCTCTGTATTATTTGATCTAAAAATGGAATATGGAAGATTTATTTTCGGGAGACATGATTCAATTTTATATTTCCAATACTAATCTTCAATATTTTTTAAATCCCAATAAAAACTAACTCATTTTCATCATTTTACAAAGTACTCAATCAAGTATTATTTAGGTTATATCTGAATGGGGATAAACCATTGGAATTCCTAAATGGGGTATATTATTCCAGCTCAATGAAGTGTTTTATCTAATATTTGTAACAACTTATATGAATATCCGGTTGAGCATTATTTTTTATTGTCTAACTAGTTTAGATTCAAATTCTAAGAGTATATATTGTAAACAAGTTATATAGTCTATCCCTAGTATGTCTTCTATTAATAATCCAATTTCCCTATAATTTTATTTTATAGATTCCTTAATTTGATTCTCTTTATTATATTTCAATTGGATTGAGATTATGAGATGTGATTTATCATTTTATTGGAGGAATGAATATTTCATGTAATAAGTTAATGACATTAAATCTAGTTTAGTTGGGTTATTTAATACTGGTTTTGATTTAGTATTCTCCATGTTCATACCCAAAAAAATTTACAATAAAAATTTCAATGGAATTTTGGATTAAATAATCAAAATATTTCCCACCAACTTATTTAAATTGTTCATCACACTAAATGGATTTTGGATTAAGTCTATTATCAAAGACATAACTATCATGTAAATTGGTATAATTTAAGGATTCTATTAATAAAGTTATTTCATAAAACAAATATTTTCATCCTAATAAAAAAAATTATGTTACAAATGATTCATTGAAAAAATAGATTGCTTATCCGGGGGATATTTTATTAAATTCATAATGTTAAATTTCACAGTTGTTTATCAAAAATCTATTTACAGGGTTACTTTATTAACATTTATTAAGGACTTTAAAATATTAATAAAAGGAGTACCTATAATTATGGTATAGTGAGACTTATTTATTTCTTCTTTCATGTATATGATGTAAAAATAAAATCGGAACAATAATCCTTTTACTCTTTCAAATACATATTTTATGACACCCCCTTGGCAAGTTGCATTTTCAGTAGGCTAATTGTATAACTACATTAGTGTGTTTTCCTCTCTAATTTATAGGTAATAATTAATGGAGTAATATATTACATTATATTTGACTCCCAAATCACACAATTCACTTCAATATTGAGTTTTACTATGGTGAAATGGATAGTGAGAGTACCTTAGTCCTATAATTTCTAAGGTAATTGTGGGGTCATACGAGAAAAAATTAATCATATGATTACCACTTAATATAATTCATGTTTAATCATTATGTGAATATTTAAGTATTTAATTTATCATACCTTAGGATTTGGTGGGTGGACTCCTGTAATGGGATGTTGATCTCAACTATTTTGAATATCTACCTGATCTATTATTATAAATCTTCTTCATCAGATCTCTTGGTTTGTTTTATTATTTTAAGGAATTGAGTTTAGGGTTAATATAGTTATTTCATCTAGGATTATACATAGACTTTATTCACTTATTTTGTTTCCAATCTGACCACCCCTTCAAGTTTCTTTTTAGGTGAATATGCTTCATGTTCTTTGGGTTTCCACTTAGATATTATGTACAAGATAGTGATTATTAATTATTTATCAATTATTCTATGATCCCTATAGAAATATTAATAACATTTCCCTTTGGTATTTAAAGTGAAAGGGTAGGGAGTTTACCTAAACATTGGTTTACCAAATTTTTGAGGTTGGTGATGATCTTGTTGAAATATCCCTTAAAATATTTCAACTCTGAACAACGAGTGTTTAGGGTAGATTATTGACTATTATGATACTCAAAATATTGTTTCATTTGAAACATATGGAGAATTCAAGAAAATTACATTGTGATTAACTTTTATAAGGTTTAGAAGTAGTCCTCTAAAAGTTTGTTGGATATAAGTTTATTTTGATAAACATTCTAGAATAGTGGTCTTTGATTCTTCTGGTTTCTAGATACAAATTAAGTATTAGAATAATCTCTGAATTCGTGAATTCTTGTTTGTTTTTGTTGGTTATATCTATCATACATGGTATCTAAACTACTTTTCACATGAGTTAAACCATCAATGTATTTCAGTAAATAATGAAATTTCTAGCAGATCTGATATGGTGTAGAAATTGTGGTCTCCAATTCCTCATTAAAAGAAAACTTCATTGAAAGAGAGTTTAGTTCTTTAATTTTATTTTCATGTAAAGGATATTTGTAAATTCTTACCTCATTTAATAATTTTTAGTAGTTCTTATTCTAAATTGTTCATAATTATATAAAATACTATTAATCATTTATCTGAATTCAAAAATTTATTGGTATATATTTGTTCCTCTAAAAGAATCATCTTGTTGGTTTTGGTCATTTTCCATCAACCCTTAGTAAATTAATACTGTGAAATTATGTTATTCTAACGTATTATGTGTTAATGATTTTGTAAACCTCTTGAATCTATCATGGAACCCATAAAGAGTACCTCTATTGGCTGGTTTGATTCGGTATATATCTTTCCTCGGTTGGGAACTCCTTGATATAAGGAAAACATTATAGAGGAAAGAATTATAAAGTGAATCACATGTGGTGACTTCTCCACATTATCATTTGTACATCAATTCTTCGGATGATCCTTCAAGGGGTAGTGAAAGGTCTCCCAACTAATTTTATCCTTAAATACTCTGCTAGTTATGAATCTATTATGGTCATCTCTAAATTCTCTCAAAATACTATTTGTATCTTCTCTTTTAATTCAGTGAAAGTTAGGTAATAATATTATCGTTCTTGTTATAATCCCTCCTTCTATTTGATTATTCATTTATAACATTTAATTATTATTATTGAAATTAGGTGAATAAATAAATCTTAATGTTTTATTTTGTTGATCTAGTTTTTCAACCATATTTTCACTACCTAAAATAACTCTAATAGAGTAATATTATTGGGAGGGAGATTTGGTGAATGGAACAATGAAAAACTCTCTCTCCACTTCCTCAATTATTCATAATTCAGAATATTTCTAGAATTCCACTTTCATACTCTTGATCAAAATAGGTTAGGTGAGTGAAAATAGAAACTATTTTGTATCAAAACCATTTAAAACTTAAAAAATTAGATTACAACACTCACCTCCATAAAAACAAATTTAGGTTGATTAGTGGAATTTTATATGGCCATAAAAAAACTAATATATGAACAAAAATTTAATGTTGTGGTAGTGGGACTCGGGCTTTCTTTGAAGAGGATAGTGTTAGGGGTGTGTTTTATTTTTGTTTAAAGGTTTTGATTGTGTGAAAATAGTGAATGAAATTGATTTATGATGAAATTGATTTTGTTTTGGATTCCATATTAAAAAACAATTCATGACCTTGGATTTCCCCTCACATACATGTTATACCATTATTCCATTTTACTTTCTTATTTTCTCTCAAACAAAAAAAATCTCAATGATCTTATTCCCCTAGTAATTTTGCATTATGTATAGGGATGAAATCAAAATTGCACCCACTACCTTCACATTTGCTGGTTGTTATAAGTATCCAATAACCATTTAATCTTCCCACTACTCATGATCATTGGCAATGAATAACTCCATGTTGCCTTCGTGCGTAAACTAATTTAGAGGGGAATAATAAGTCAAAATAAATTGAATGAAATAAATATCTTAATGTATAAAAATTAAAATAATTCTAGATTGCTGATATTAAGTAATTTATTTATTAAATTTTAAATTTATTAAATAGGGGTAAGGGAAAACTCCTCAACTCATCCACCAATGGCTTAGTGTTCCATTGTTGGAGAATTATAAGAAAATAGAAATAATACAATAAAATGTAGCATCTCACATTGATAAGAAGTATCCTAAACATTTTAATTAAAATTTATATTCTTATAGTGATATTAGGGACATACTGGCATGTGATAATAACTCCCAATCCCATATGAGAGGCACAAGATACTCATCATCCTCCAACAATTACTGAACCATTGAGAAATTCCTAAAATTCAGTTCTCATCTTCATCTTTATTGATTGTGACAAATTGAATGTTTGAGGGTTCCAATTAATGATGTTGTGGATGTTTAATCTTTCAACATTTCCTGAAATTATCCCATTATCTCCATCTTATTATTCCTTTAAATGATCTCCACATTCATTCTTGAGATATTCCTTTTGATTTGGCTGAGTAGCGGGACTGGATTTTCGTTTGATTTTATGTCAAAAGTTTCCTATTTTTTGAATTGTGGAATTTATTACCCATATTGAAAATTTTAAAAAGTCGTAGATTGTCCATGGGGACTTTATTATTACAGTAAGTCTTCAATTTTTATGGATTTTATTGAACAAGGGTTCGGTGGAGCCGCATTGTAGATTGAGAGATGTACCCACTTCAGGAGAGGCATAGTCGATTGAATAAAAGAAAAGTTGACTGAAATGATCATACAGTTTATCCGACATTTTTTTATATCCAATTGGGCCCCATTGTTAATTTTATACATTATTATGGTCCTTTCATTATTTTTATAATTTTTAACATGGTTACATATTTTCGCTTCAACTCTTTTAGTAGCTTCAACCATTAAAATATATGGTACCTACTCTAAGTGGGAATTATTATGTGGTCGATCTAGACCTTATAGAAAATTGAGTATAATGGTTTATTATGAACTTACAATAAATTGTTTTCATTTCCCATTTCTTAGCTCATTGTTATGAAAAAACACTTAGTTGATTCTATGTTCATGCAAAGATTATTGTGAATAAAAAAATTAAAATCATAATTAAAATACTTTTAATGATGAATATCCAGAATCAATAAATATATGGATTTTTATTAAAATACAATAATAAATAAGAAAATTAAATACCATTATTTTATCCATCTATCAACTGATGTCCAGACTTCACCACAGTATCAATAATAAACGACTCAACTTGGTTTTACCTAGATTATTGGTCAATTACAAGTGAAAAAAAGACAAAAAATATTAAAATATTTTCTGACAATATTGTTGGGTCGTAGAGGATGGCAAGAGGGGGGTGAATTGCCTTATAAAAAATAATTAACAATTTAAAACAATTATCAATGCAGCGGAAATAAAAAAGGCAAGACACAATTTGATAATGAAGTTCGGCTTAATTCCTAAGCCTATGTCTCCGCTCCCAACAAGAACCATTGAGAGATTTATACGTCAGCTTGCTTTTTAATGGTTGTAGCAAGAAACCCACTAGCCGTTTTAAGGTAGGCTAGAACACCTTCGTACAGCTTGCTTTTTTATTATGGTTGTAGCAAGAAACCCAATTGAAAGAAAGAAAGGAAAAGAGAGGTTTGTTTTAATCCAAACCCAACGAAGAACTAAACAAATAAAATAATACAGACACACGGAAGCCCTGAGCGCCAAAAGTGTGAGAGAAGTTGATGGAGAGGGAGCTCAAGCTTCAAGGATGGCAATGGATCACAAGAGGCCTTGGATATTTGTCGTTAGAGCGTCAAGACATCAAAATATGTTTCCGTTATGTTCCCGGCATCCATGGTTTCTTATTTATAGGATAAATACCCATAAACACTTCAATATGGCCGTTGGAGGGCTTTCGGAGCCGTTGGGGGTCAAAAGTACAAGTCTGGTTAAAGCCCAACGGCTAGTTTGACTGGGCACACCGGTTGGCCGGTGGTGTCTCACCAGCTAGCCGGTGGTCCACCGGCCGGCCGGGGCCGAGCTCCCGGCTGGCCGGTGGTCCAGACAGAGCAGGCTTTCTGTCTGGGTTCCACCGGCTGGCCGGTGGTCATTCACCAGTTGGCCGGTGGCACCAGGCAGTGGGCAAGCCTACTGCCTGGGTCCTCCGGCTGGCCAGTGGGCAAGAACTGGTTGGCCGGTGCCCATACCGGCTGGCTGGTGAGCTAACACCGGCGGACCGGTGGATCTGGCAGAAAGCAATGCTTCTGCCAGAGACCACCGGCGGGCCGGTGGAAATCCACCGGTTGGCCGGTGGACTCAGAGAGTCCACTATCATCCCTCTTGGGCCAACACCTGGGCAACCTTTTTCCTAGCATCAAAACACTTGAAAACAAGTTAGAACATTATGAGAGTGATTGTGATCATTAAAATCCAAGAGAGAGAGGTACAACAATCTCCCCCTATTTTGATGATCACAATCACAAAAGAGAAAGCTTTAAAAAGGATATGCCAATTGAAAACTTAAATATACAATTTTGGACATGAAAATATATTAGAGATCATTTAAAAATAAATAAATTGAAGAGATGTACCATGTATTGAAAATGATCTTAATCTAAAGAGAATGAGTTATTTTGAAATTGTAACCATAGGTCATTTTTTTAAAAAGAGAAAATGAAATCAATAACATACCGGTTTTAAAAAAAATTGAACTTTTAAAGTGATCACTATAATCAATTGAAATATGAAACTAGTAAACAGAGAAATTTCTCCCCCTTTGGGATTATCAAAATAGGAGGGAAAAAGATAAAAATGATAGATAAGACAACTTGAAATTTATAAAAGATGAAACGTTACATAGAGAGTTCAAAACAAAAATACAAAGACAAGTCAAAGACAGGAAAGGCTCTATTCTCTCCTAGAGGGCCGAGAGTGACAACGACGCCTGAAGGTCGAAGGAGCTGGAGGAGCCTGGATCGCCTCGAAGCGACGATCAAGAGAGTCGATCCGAGAGTGGAGCTGATCAAATTGAGAGCTGAAGAAGGAAAACTGCAAGTCGAGCCGGGTCTCAATTTGATCCTGGAAGCGTAGGAATTGATCAGCCGTCACCGACAAGCCACCAGCATCAGTGGGAGGGGGCACAGCCTCAGCAGGCTCTGGTGCATCATCATCCGCTCCAGCTTCCTCACCAGCATCAGCCTCAGCATCACTTTCGCTGTCACCACTCCCTTCCTCTTCATCGTCATCACTGTCCTCACTGTCTGAAAGAGGATAAGCAGTGGCAATAGCAGGAGGCATGGCATGGGATGGAGGATGTGAATGAGTCTGAGGAGAGTAAGCCTTGAGAAGTTCATCCTTGTCAGTGATCCACTCCTGACGCCAAGGGTTCCAACGGATGATCATCCGTTGCACCATCATAAAATTGACGGTGATATCCTTCTTTTGCTGCTCAATGGAAGTAGCATGGAGAGGCACATCAAGGAGGGTGAATATTTTGGTCAAAAGGCGACTGAAAGGTAGAGTTTTGGATTGGCGCGGGTGCTCAGACACAAAAGTCATGGCCCGTAACAGGAACCAGACCAAATTGAAATGAATCCCTCTGGTAATATAAGAGAGAAGATAAATATCAATTAATTTAACCGTATCGTGATCACCGATACTGGGTGAAAGAGAGGTCTGAATAAGGCGCTCAATGATTCGATGGTTAGAGGTGAGCTGGGAGAGCTTGACAATTGGATTGTTGGGCTGTCCTGTGAGATGCTCAAGAGCAACAGCTAAATCAAAATCAGGGTCCCGAAGAAACTCCCCCTGAGCAAATGCATGAGGCCCGACATGAGGAACTCCTAGCATTCTGGCAACCTCCACAGATGTGAAAGTGATAGGTTGCCCAAGAGCGGTGGTGGAAATGGTATCGTTGTCGTCAGAAACCGACCACGTCAAGTGAGCATAAAACTCTTTGACAAGTAAAGGATAAATAACATCCTTCTCAGGAGGTTCAAAAAAGGAATGCCAGTGTTGATATTCAATAATGGAGAAAAGCTCGAGACGAGCAGAAGAAAGCCAAGAATAGTCAATCACTCTACCTGGCAGAATGACCTTTTCATGCCATATATCCGGAAGTTGAGGAATTGAAGGAGGAGGTGATTCTTGAGCGATACCCTTTCCTTTGCGAGAAGAGCCAGGACCCATGAAGGCAAAAGGAGATAAAATGAGAGTGATTGAGAGAAGAATAGAGTTTGAGAGGGCAAGGATGAAGAAGGGAGGCTAGGGCATTGGAGGAGCCGCGGTTTTGGAGGAGCCGCACGAGAGAGAGAGAGAAGAAAGGGAGGGGAAGGGTTTAATTTTAATTTTAACCCTTCCTCTGGCCGGCCCAAAAAAGAAAACCCCGACACCACCGGTTAACCGGTGATGTACCACCGGTTGACCGGTGGTATTAAAATTCAAAAAAAATATAAAGAAAATTGAATTAAAATAAAAAAGAGTTAAATATTTAATAGTACTCATTGACAAATCATTCCTAACTCCCCCTTAATAAAATCAAAACGTTCAACCGGGAGCGGTTTGGTAAAAATATCAGCTAATTGGAAATCAGTAGAAATGAAGTCCAAAGTGATATCCCCTTTTTGAAAATGGTCACGAAGGAAATGATTCCTTAAGTCTATATTCTTTGTTCTAGAGTGTTGTATTGGATTCTTAGAAATACTAATGGCACTAGTGTTGTCACACCGAATAGGGACATGATCGTAGGAAAGGCCATAATCCAAGAGAGTGTGCTGCATCCAAATAATTTGGGCACAACAATTCCCAGCGGCTACGTACTCGGCCTCGGCAGTAGAAAGAGCAACACAGTTTTGCTTCTTGCTACTCCACGATACAAGGGACTTGCCTTGGAGATGACAGGTTCCACTAGTACTCTTTCGATCTAATTGACATCCGCCAAGGTCAGCATCCGAATATGAAGAATGATCGAAAGAAGTATTAGAAGGATAAAATAAACCAATGTTTTTGGATCCTCTTAAATACCTAAAAATCCTTTTGACCGATTTAAAATGAGATTCTTTGGGATTGGCTTGAAAACGAGCACAAAGGAAAACACTTAACATGATGTCAGGATGGGTTGCATTTAGGTAAAGTAGACTCCCGGTCATACTCCTATAAAGCTTGTTATCAACCGGTTTCCCGACTTCATCTAACGTAATCTTACAGGAAGTACTCATGGGGGTACTAATTTCCTTTAATTGATCCATACCAAAACGACTTAAGAGCTCGTTTGTGTATTTGCCTTGGCATAGAAAAATACCTTTTGAATTTTGATAGATTTGAAAACCGATAAAAAATTTCAATTCCCCCATAAAGCTCATTTCAAATTCTTTTCTCATTAAATCTGAAAAATCAGTACAAAGTGATTCTTTGGTAGAACCAAAGATAACGTCATTGACGTAGATTTGGACGATCAAAAGATCTGTTGAAGTGTGTTTTAAAAAGAGGGTACAATCAGGTTGACCCATTTTAAAATCATTTTCTAAAAGGAATTTTGTTAACCGCTCATACCAAGCCCGAGGAGTTTGCTTTAATCCATATAGAGCCTTGGTTAATTTAAAAACATGATTTGGA
Source organism: Viscum album (assembly GCA_963277665.1). Classification (NCBI taxonomy): domain Eukaryota; kingdom Viridiplantae; phylum Streptophyta; class Magnoliopsida; order Santalales; family Viscaceae; genus Viscum; species Viscum album. The sequence continues at coordinate 36,087,813 of OY728163.1, forward strand.
AATTCTGGATCTTCAAAACCGGGAGGTTGTTCAACAAAGATTTTTTCTGAAATAAAACCATTTAAGAAGGTGCTTTTAACATCCATTTGAAAAAGTTTGAAATTTAAGTGGGCGGCGAAATCCAACAACATCCTAATGGATTCCAATCTAGCAACGGGCACAAAGGTTTCACCATAATCAATTCCTTCTTCTTGATTATAGCCCTTAGCTACTAGGCGAGCCTTGTTCCTGGTTATATTTCCTTGATCATCAAGTTTGTTCCTAAAGACCCATTTAGTGCCAATAATTGGATGATCATTGGGTCTTTCAACAAGAGTCCAAACATTATTTCTAGAGAATTGATTTAGTTCATCTTACATTGCAAGAACCCAAATCTCATCATTAATGGCATCATTAATGGTTTGAGGCTCTAGGTGAGAAATGAATGCTTGATGTTCAACCTCGTTGAGGACTGATCTTCTAGTTCGAGTACCGGCTTGAAGATCACCTATAACATTTTCTAATGTATGGTCTCTAGAAGGTTTCCAAACCTTTGGAAAGGTGGAAGACAAAGAAGGTGAACAAGGTTCATGATCATCATCCTCCTTGAGAGGAGAAGAGGAATCATTTAATTCAAGTTTATCAAGCTTATCTTCAACATCTTCAATGACCGGATGGGGTTTTGTAAGATTTTCATCAAACTTGACATGAGATGATTCTTCGATGGTTTTTGAACGTTTGTTGAAGACACGATAGGCTTTTCTTGAGTTGGATTACCCAAGAAAAATACCTTCATCGGATTTGACATCAAATTTCCCTAGGTTATCTTTTGTGTTAAGGATAAATAATTTACAACCAAATACTTTAAAATAACCAACTTTGGGCAATTTTCCTTTCCAAAGTTCATAGGGGGTTTTCTTAAGAAGGGGTCTTACAAGGACTCTATTGATAGTATAACAAGCAGTGTTAACTGCCTCGGCCCAGAAAAATTGAGGGAGGTTGAATTCACTAAGGAGGGTTCGAGCAATTTCTTGGAGAGTTCGGTTTCTCCTTTCAACCACTCCATTTTGTTGTGGAGTCCTAGGGGCAGAGAAGGTGTGATTGTATCCTTGAGATGAACATAATTCATCGAATTCTTTGTTCTCGAATTCACCTCCATGGTCACTACGGAGCGATATAATTTTATATCCTTTTTCATTTTCTACTTTCCTAGAGAATTTCAAAAAGGTTCTACAAGCATCATTTTTATGAGCTAAAAAGAAAACCCAAGTGAAACGAGAAAAGTCATCTACTAGGACAAAGGTATAGGATTTTCCACCAAGACTTGCTACAGGGGTAGGACCAAAAAGATCAAGATGTAGGAGCTCAAGAGATTTTGAAGTGGACACTTCCTTCTTAGATTTGAAAGAAGACTTGTGTTTCTTGCCAAGTTGGCATGGCTCACAAATCAAATCTTTCTTAAACTTAAGTTTAGGAAGGTCACGGATGAGCTTGTTCTTATTAAGCTTTAGAAGTGAATGAGAGCTACAATGCCCCAATCTTCTATGCCAAAGCAACGACTCATTGTCAAGAGCACTTAAACATTTAACATTTTGGCTAGCTAAAGACTTTAAATCAATAATGTAATCTTTTTGAAAACGGGAAGCATAAAATATCAATTTGTTTTGAAAATAAAACACATTGCATTTATCATTTTGAAAATTCACCGAAAAACCACTATCACGAAGTTGACTAATGCTAATTAGATTATGTTTTAAACCTTTAACAAATAAAACATCTTTAATTAAAGATGTGCTTCCAAATCCAATGGTACCTATTCCGACGATCTTGCTTTTTGAATTGTCACTGAAGGTGACGTATCCTCCATCGAATTCATCAAGGGAGTTGAACTCGGAGGGATCGCCACACATGTGCCTCGAGCATCCGCTGTCGAGATACCACGAGCCTTTCGAAGTCCTACTTCTTTGGCGTTTATCCTACAAAATCAAGAGAGAATAGATTTTGGTACCCATATAAGTTTGGGTCCGGAAAGATTAGCTAAAAGAGACTTTTGAACCCATATTTTTCTAGAGGGTTGCCATCTAAAATACTCATCCGAGTAGGTAATGGTTTCGGGACTTCCATACCTTTCATTTTTACAATCACATTCATAAATCATGTGCCCGGTCTTTTTACAATAATTACAAAATTTATATTTAGAGCTCCCCATTAAAAAAGTAGTGGGTGCTCTAGAAGAAGTGACTTGTTTGTTAAAGCCAAGTCCATGTTTTGTTCTAGCCGAATGCTGAGAACCTAGTAATTTGGTCAAATTTTGTTCACGTTGGGTGAACTTGGCAATAGACTCCCTTAGATCTTTAACGGTTGAATTCAAAGAATCAATATTTGGAATATCTTGGATCTTAAGGGTAAGTTCCTCATTCTTTTTGAGAAGTTGTTCTTTTTCAGAAATGAGAATTTTATTTTTATTTTTCAAAGCCATAAATTTAGAGGTAAGTTCGTGAAAACCTTCCTCTAATTGATCTCTCGCATTTTGGAGATCTTCATAGGACATGTCATTATTGAAAGAGGAAGATGAGGAAGAGGAGTCGGAAGAAGATACCTCATCAAATGCCATTAGGCATTGTTCACCTTCATCGCTTGAGTCGCTTGAAGACATGGAGTCATCACATGCACTCCATGTGGATGCTTTGAAAGCCTTCTTTTTTTTCTTTTCTTTTACCCTTTTCTTGAAAATGGAGCACTCCAGTTTGATTTGGCCTTTCTTTCCACATTCAAAGCATGTAACTTCATTCTCCGCTTTGGGATCTTCCTTTCGTGCCCTTCGAAAGTTCTTGTTATTCTTCATGAATTTGCTCATTTTTCTTGCTAGTTGAGCAATCTCGGATTCGCTATCAGCGGAGGAGCTTTCTTCCTTTGCTTTGAAAGAAATGTTCTTTTTCTCCTTGAAGGTTTTACCTTCTTTATCAGCTTGCCTCTTCATGGTGATCTCGTAGGTCATGAGTGATCCAATGAGCTCTTCAACTGGCATTTTCTTGACATTTTTTGCTTCTTGAATTGCGGTCACCTTTGGTGCCCATGAGCTTGGTAGGACCAAAAGAATCTTCTTGACCATCATTTCTGCAGAAACATCCTCACCAAGAGATTTTCTTCCATTGTAAACGTCAGTAAAACGAGTAAACATTTCAGTAATTGATTTGTGTGGGTGCATGGTGAAACTTTCAAAATCTTGGTGATACATGTCTAATCTAGTGTCTTTGACATTGTTAGTGCCCTCATGGGTTACTTCTAAAAGTTTCCAAATTTCATAAGAAGAGGAGCAAGTAGAAACACGGTTGAATTCATTACGGTCTATCCCATAATGAAGAGCATTCATGGCTTTTCCATCAAGCTCAAAATTGGAAATGTCTTCGGGGGTCCATTTGGACTCATCCTTGTTAGATAAAGTATATCCTTCCATTACAATCCTATATATAGGATAACCAAGGCTTCTAAGAAAAGTAATCATGCGAGTTTTCCAATAAGTGTAATCGGTTCCATCAAAGAATGGAGCCCGAGTCATAGAATACCCTTCGGGAGCATGCGAGGAATTAGCCATCACTAAGGATCTTAAGTTTGTAACCGGTTAAGGTATTACACAAACGCTCCCTCTTATACCAAATGTTGGGTCGTAGAGGATGGCAAGAGGGAGGGGGGTGAATTTCCTTTTCAAAAATAATTAACAATTTAAAACAATTATCAATGCAGCGGAAATAAAAAAGGCAACACACAATTTGATAACCAAGTTTGGCTTAATTCCCAAGCCTAATTCTCCACTCCCAACAAGAACCGTTGAGAGATTTATACGTCTTCTTGCTTTTTAATAGTTGTAGCAAGAAACCCACTAGCCGTTTTAATGTAGGCTAGAACACCTTCGTACAGCTTGCTTTTTTATTATGGTTGTAGCAAGAAACCCAACTGAAAGAAAGAAAGGATAAGAGAGGTTTGTTTTAATCCAAACCCAATGAAGAACTAAACAAATAAAATAATACAGACACACGGAAGCCTTGAGCACCAAAAGTGTGAGAGCAGCTGATGGAGAGGGAGCTCAAGCTTCAAGGATGGCAATGGATCACAAGAGGCCTTGGAGATTTGTCGTTAGAGCATCAAGATATCAAAATATGTTTCTGTTATGTTCCCGGCATCCATGGTTTCGTATTTATAGGATAAATACCCATAAACACTTCAATATGGCTGTTGGAGGGATTTCGGAGCCGTTGGGGGTCAAAAGTACAAGTCTGGTCAAAGCCCAACGGCTAGTTTGACTGGGCACACTGGCTGGCCGGTGGTGTCTCACCAGCTAGCCGGTGGTCCACCGGCTGGCCGGTGCCGAGCTCCCAGCTGGCCGGTGGTCCAGACAGAGCAGGATTTCAGTCTGGGTTCCACCGGCTGGCCGGTGGTCATTCACTGGTTGGCCGGTGGCACCAGGCAGTGGGGAAGCCTACTGCCTGGGTCCTCCGGCTGGCCGGTGGGCAAGAACCGGTTGGTCGGTGCCCATACCGGCTGGCCGGTGAGCTAACACCGGCTGACCGGTGGATCTGGCAGAAAGCAATGCTTCTGCCAGAGACCACCGGTGGGCCGGTGGAAAGCCACCGGTTGGCCGGTGGACTCAGAGAGTCCACTATCAGCCCTCTTGGGCCAACTCCTAGGCAACCTTTTTCCTAGCATCAAAACACTTGAAAGCAAGTTAGAACACGATGAGAGTGATTGTGATCATTAAAATCCAAGAGAGAGGGGTACAACAAATATCTCTCTATATATATGACTTAGTCACTAATATAATGATCACACCGCCAATATATAATATCATTATAAGAAATATATCATTGATTTTCTTTATCTTTTCCAATTTTTTCAGAAAACATATTTTAATTTTATTTTATAAAAATCCGATTTTGTTATACTGAGAACCAAAATAAACAAAAAAAACATAGAAATAGCAAGGCTTTATAGAAGACTAGCATTAGAGTACACCCACTCCAAAAGAATAAAAAATAATCGGGATTCATTGGGAACCACCAAGCCCCACACAAGCCCACATCACCCATTCACATGCACATTCAGACATGCCACCTTGAATCAACCAACCTCGAGCCACACCCTTGTCATACCAACACCACCCCCAGGCCACACATCATCACCGACCACTAAATACCCCACCCTTATCTAACCTAAAGAATCCTCCACCACCACAGACCACTTTCAGGGTCCAGAACCACCTCACGAACACACCACCAATAACCTTAGCAATTATTAACAGAACCCTATGATGCAATGAGACCAAAAACTCATAGAAATGAAAAGAAAAACAGATTTTTTCATGATAACAGGCCAGCCTCAAACATCACCCAACAACCTCTAGGATTAGAACATCCATCATTGGATCCACCAACACCATCCTATTTTTCCAAGGAAATTGTCAAACTGGTCCATATTGGGGGCATGTATGAATGGAAACGTGAAAAGGGCAGAGGATAATTTGATAATGGAAGAACCATACCATGGAACATAGAGCTATAACCCCAACATACCAGACATCACTGAAGCTGGGGAGAATAGGTTAGGAAACTATTCTAGCATTGAGCATTCCAGAGGTCACCCTCTGTGACCTTATATTTACCTGATTAGAAGATGATGACCCTACCTTGTTCTAAAACCATTGAAGGCAACACGTGCACACCAACCACAATGCATCATAGATGGAGGGACCAACAGAATTAGAAATAAAGAGATTCAGTTCATAACAGGGTAGGAGAAAAGACCAGTATATCAGTTTTAATCAAATGGGGTGAACAACATAATCAATAAAGATTTGGAGGTCAGTCCAATCTATGAAACTAAGGATTAATTGAAATGAAAGCTGCATCACACCATCAACCCTACTCGGCCTGACCGAAGACCAATCGATGCATAAGAGAGGAGGCGAGAAGGGATAAGATGATAAGGGAGAAATGGAGAAGTAGCGGCAAGGAACAACATCATCATCCATTGATTATATTTTAATCAATGATAATTTTACATTAATTCTATTATCATTTAAAACTAATTATATAACAATTTCTAGAAAAAACATAGCTAAAATTCACCCAGTTCTAATACTATTTTTTCTTCCAATGAGATGCATCAATCCTGCTGAGTTGTTTATATTATTATACATCATAATATTAATTTTACACACTATGAGTGAAATGTTTATAACATTTTATAAAACAATGTAACACCCAATGAAATTCATATTTTCCCATTAAAATGAATCATGGAAATACTTTATCAAATTATAAAATCATGGGATAACAAAATATCCAATTAATGTAATCATAGATCTATAGTGGGTGTTGTAGTTTGTGGACCGGAACCAACTAATTTTTACTTTATTCATTAAGAAATACCTTATCACATATTGATTGTTCATATTCCTGAAAATCCTTGTGATATTGTCCTAAGGATATCTATTTCATTAAAGGGTCATAGTGGATCCCTACTTTGATGAGAACTCGGAAGTTCAATAACACTGCTCTTGAATATATGTTCTATGGACCTATAATGTTATTTTAGTTACATAAATAATATAGGCCATTATGGTTGATGTCTCATAATACATTGAGGCATCTTTTCATAGTGTGTGCCTAATTATATAGCGATTCACTATTCAACTCCACCATTAAACCATTGTTTTATACTTGCTTTGTAATGAATATTACAAATATAATAATAAATTTCACTTTAATTTTGAATCAATGAATTAATTATTATTACTATTTAATATGGAAATTATTTTTTTTTGGTATTTACATTGTAGAAGGAGGTGATTTGGAAAGCTCATGAGGGAATTCAAACCAAATTCCCCAAACTACATGATATCCCAAGAATTCAAGTGGACAATTATTTGTACTATGGATAATAAATGCATCAACTTGGGTTAAAATGTTTGTATAAGTGAAAACAATGTCTTCTACATTTATCTATGAGATCATGAAGCCCAATTAGTTCATTTTAAGGACCCAAATAGGGCCACAATGTGAAGAAATATTTGGTGGGCCAGATTGAACCACCCTTCTTTATTTGGGCCATAACTCGGGCTATAAAGATTCAACTGGGAAGATTCAACCTCACGTGTATAGATAGAACGAGTCCCCAACTCTCCATCAAACTGCATGTCATTTGAGTGCGTTTTGGTTAGTCAACCAACCTAATAAAGATGGAGAAACAAATATTCCTTGAATAGTCACCTCACCATTTAGATACTTGACCACTTTATGTGGAAATATGGATGTAATTGCCCATAAAATAACTCATTCCCCTTATTATCTATTTTTTAAGAGCGGGGGTGATGGTTAGTCGAATTGGAGATCTCTATCCACCCATTTTATTTCGCTTCAACCTCATGTACTTCTAAACATCTTAGTGATCAATTTGTTGAGTGTCCTTTGTTGTAATCCCGAGCTCCACACATTTATTACTAATAAGGTAATTCATTTCAAAGTTTGTTGTAAACTTTTATTCATTTCTACCTTCTAAAATATGTTTTATTTAGGTATTATCAAATAAAAATCAATAGAAAAAGAATCCACATGCTTCCATGCGTAACCCATATCATGTGATGATTTGAGTGCGGTTGACTCTTTTCTCACCACTCCTTTTCATGACTGTGAAAATGGATTGCATCGGTCGATAAAATCCAGGAGCATGAACCTGTGAATATGTATGTTCTTTTATTGTGGAATATTTTTATCATTGACCCAAATCTCTTCATCTCAACACGTTGTTGATGTGATTCCTTGATTGAGTTCTGTTTTTTACATCGATTCATGTTTGTTTATTTGGAGAGGTTGTCGATAATAAATATTATTGATCGATCAAATTGTAGGTGGTATCCTAGTAAGAACTCACATACCTTTTCTGGTTTCATTATGTATAAAATTTATTAATCAATGATCCTTCCTTTTCCCTTGAGAGAAATGAAAGATTGAGCATCAAGGGAGACTTACCCAGGTTGATCATGATTTCTCCAACTGTTTTCTCTCAATAGTAATATACTTTTAATTTCTGTTATTAATGAAAAAACCCAAGTTTTATAAAATCCCATTACCATTTTATTTTATTAATCAAAACCTAATTTTTTAATTAATGATCTAACGCTCTTTCAAGAGATGACCTAGGGTTGCTGTTATACTGTATAAATTCTAGTTAAAAATATACATCAAATTTGACGTGCTCGACAATGAGATCAATTTTTTTTTCATCATTTCCAGGGATACAAGATCATTGATTCTCTTTATTTCCTTTTATTTATTTATTTTACTTCTTAATTATTACTTATTTTGATACCCCACCCACATTCGATTTTTTTTGTTTTGGTTTTTGTTTTCTATTTTTGGTTGTTTTTGTGTGTTCTTACGCTCTCTCTTTCTTTCTTCTTCTTCTACATAAATATCTCTAATATTTTAGTATCAAATTCTATTTTATTTACACATTTAATTTCTTATGTATTTTTATTTCATTAATCTTCCAGAATTTTTTTTAAAAAAAATAAAAAAAACAACAATAATCAACCAATCAATCAAACTGGACATCATTGTTGCATGACGATATCTTGTAAAGAAACACTACTTGAAATTGACCCTGAAATTGAAAAATCACTCCATTCACAAATTAGGAATCCAGATAAGTTCAATCATATAACACATAGTAACCCCTTTTAGATCCCCATGTGGACATAAACCAATTAAAAATTTAACCCAAGAAAACATGGCTAGAAATAATCGAACCTTAAAAGAACTGACCCCCCAGTTTTGGAGTACCAACATGCATATATCTAATATCCTGAGGAAGCATCCAACTTTGAGATGAGATCAGGCCTCATACACCATCTTCCTAAATTCCTTGGTCTTCTTAGTGAGGACCCTCATAAAAATCTTAAGAAGTTTCACATAGTGTTCCCCACCACGAAACCCTAAAATGTGTCTGAGGTCTTAATTATGACTACAGACACCCTTTCTCCCTTGAGGGTGTTACCAAAGATTGGAAATACTATTTTCTAATCACTATTGGGGGATGCAATGACCTTAAAAGGCTATTTTTATACAAGTTCTTCCCTTCCTCCAAAACTGCATCAATTAGGAGAAAAATCTACAGAATTACACAATCGCAAAGAGAGACCCTTCATGAATACCGGGAGAGATTCGAACGACTCTGCTCAAGTTGCCCCAACCACTAGATTAGTGAACAACTATTAATCAAATAATTCTTTGAGGGACTTATCCCCATGGATCATGGAATGATTGATGCAGCAGCTGGTGGTGCCATGATTGGATAAAACTCCTTCTGTCGTTCGTGACATAATAGCCAACGTGGATCAAAATGCACAGCGATTTGGACCAAGAGATATTGCACCAAATTGAGGAGGTTATGAGTTAAGCCAATCATCTCTAGAAAAAAGGTATATAACAATCTTGATGAGATGAATACCATTTTAAGGAAATTAGCTTAAGAACAAGGTAAATCATAGTCTCCTCTTGTTCCATTACATTGTGGTATTTGTTCCAACAATTCTCATTTTTCTGACCAGTCCCCAGAACATCAAGATTTACTCAAGTCTTATGCAGCCGTGTTCCCAGGGCATCCATTCCAATAAGAACCTTCCTTCAAGTAAGAACAATTTAGGCCAAGTCCAAATCTCGGGTGGCAAGCACAACCCCAGTACCGACAAGGAGGAAAATCAAGCTACCACAAGCAGAATTGGAATAAACAAGGCCATGGTATGCAACCGTCTTATCCTTCAATTTCTCAAAACAATCATCACCCTCCTCCCAAATATGATCCAGGCCATGAGGATACGGTGAATAAAATGAAAACCTTGAACCTCCATCTCCCATAGAACACACAATCGGAAATTCAATACACACGAACTCAAGTGGGATAGTTGTAAAACACCATCGGTGAGCTTAAGATGCATTATTCTGGATAACTACCATCCCAGGCCATTTCCAATTTGAAGGACAATGGTAATGTATGCGCAGTTACACTTTGTAGTGGTAAAGAAGTCTCTCCTTCTACTGATTCATCACAACAGGTATGCCCCCCTCTTAAAAACACTCTTTCCCAACCTTCAATAATTTCAAGTAAATAAAAACAAAACCAAAAGCGTAATCGAATTATCATTGATTATTCAAGTGAACAATCTATTCCTCTTCCTTTCCCCCAAGGACTCTCTAAACCCAAGACGAATTTTTATAATGATATTGATAAAGAGATAATGGATACATTTAAAAAGGTTCAAGTTAAAATTCATCTATTGGATTCATTTAAACAAATCCCTTGATATGCCAAACATCATAAATTGATTTTCACCCATAGAAGAAGGCTAAAGGGGAATGAGAGAGGCAACTTGGGAACGAATGTCTCAGCCTTGATTCAACATGTAATTCCAAACAAATTCAAGGATTTAGGAACATTAGAAATTTAATGTACTATAGGGGGGCATTTTTTGATGCTCTTCTAGATTTAGGTTCTTCCATTAATGTAATATATCACTCCATTTATACTTATATTCATGTTTGAGAGCTTCAACCAATAGGCATTGTCATGAAACATGCAAACTGGAGTACTGCACATCCAATTTGAGTGATTGAGGATTTCCTTGTAAGAGTGAAGAATATAATCTTTGCCGATGATTTCTACATTCTTAAGATGTAAGATACCCAACCCCAAGGATACTCACCTTTAATACTTGGGAGGTCATTTTTCAAAATAGAAAAGTTGATCATCAACGTTCACAATGGTACACATTCCCTAGATTTTGGAGGAGAAAATGTATGTTTTCACATCCTTGAGTCTATTAAACACCCTATTGAAGAGCACCCCACTTTTCCTATCTATTCAATAGAAATTCTCTCAAATGATGCACACACACAGAATTCTGTTCTCAATCCATACTCTAATTCATTTTCCTATTTGTCACCCTGGGATGATTTGTGTTAGGATTCCTGCTTTGAGTGTTGTGTGGATCCTGAAATGTGTAAATTTTGTGCTTTAATTGATGAGGGTGTTCATTCTTGAGGTACCTATAACTGTCGATGATTCTGCAAATCACATTTCAATAGATTTTCTATCCTTAGAAAATAAACAAGAGTAGATAGATAGTTATAGGGACGTAACTCCCCCTAAAAACCATCCTTCAATCCAGAAACCACCAGTGCGAGAAAATAAACAACTTCCTTATAATTTCAAATATACATTTCTTGAGGTAATTGACTAATTTCCTGTCAATATTTTCAATAACCAATTTACACAATAGGAATCGAAACTGCTAAACATTTTAAGAGAGTGTAAACAGGGAATAGTATGGACATTGGTAGATAATCCTGGTATTAGCCCATATATTTGTATTCACCGTATACTTTTGGACGATGAGTCTAAGCCCATAAGATAACCTCAAAACCGGTTGAATCCAACTCTCCATGAAGTGTTAAAGTTGGAAGTCATTAAATTACATGTTGTGGGGATCATTTATCCTATATCTGATAGTAGATGTGTTAGCCCTGTGCAAATTGTGCCTAAAAAATAGGAATAAAAGTTGTGACAAATGAAAGGAATGAATCTGTAGAGACCCGTATCTTGACGTACATTGACATTACATTACTTTTGCGGAATACTTAGTACATTACAAAAACACACACACAAGGACCGTAATAGTTTAGTGTCTTTGGAAACTTGGACTATAATCTTCTAATCGTGGTGAATGATCTTCAAAATCTCCCATAAAGATATTCCTCCTTTTTTTTACCTAAAACCTTTCTTTATATCCTGGGGAAAAGAAAACATAAAAGGGTGAGCTCAAATGCTCAGTAAGGGTAAACAAAATAAATATCAATCACATCATATTCATAAGAACATAGCATTTTGGAAATCATAACCTGCAAAAGAGAGCATAATTTCATAATCATGGGATAAATCATGGCAGTGAAAAAATAATCCCAATAATCATAACTTAAAACATGAAACTTTGTGGCATACACACATAATCATAGAGAATCATTTCTTGTTAGTCAAGACTAATTTCCAAGACTATCTTAGTGGACAAAGTCCCTTTCTGAATCGAGTAACCCTCGTTTCAGTCCTGTTTCACTGAACCGGTATAACCTACCGTTCCAGCCCTGTCTATCTCATGAGATATAAAATCTTTACCCAATGCATTGGAGGGAGATATAGGTCCCACCCATCTTATAATGAATCCTTTTTATGTGTGCCACATAATCATAAATCATACATCATCGCATAACACATGTAACAAAAATGGGATTCTTGAAATATCATGACATCATAAAACAAATCATATAAGGTAAATGACTTTATAAAAATAATTCCCTCACAACATAATCAAATAAATTTAATAATAGGGATAAAAACATAACCCTTTATTATCTTAGATGGAAAATAATTTTGATAAAACACTTGAACTTCATTCTTGAGGAAAATATCTTTTCTACTTCAAAAACATTTTTCCTTTCATAACATGTCATACAACTTTAAAATAAAAGAATTTGATTAAAAATAAACTTGAAAACTTGTAAAGGAAGCTTCTTGGAAATAATTTTTTAAAAATCCATTCATGCCGTATAAGTTAAAAAAAACATTCTTCGTACTTTTTTCGGAAAAGTCAAAAAGTACCTCGTACGAAAAAACGACAAAAGATTCCTTTCATATATTTTGCGAAAAAACTCATCGAAGGGTAAAATTGGTTATAAAATATTGTATAAGGATGGAAATAATATTAAATATTTAGGGAACATGGATGTGGATGATAAAATACACCCCATTAAATACTTACGAATAAACAATCTCGGATAAAAATGAGATTGTGATATTTCCCTTACCTTAGGTCCGATTTGCTTTGTACGTGTCCGAAGCTCCTGTATAATGGTTTAAATAATGTCATTGACTTATTAAATAATCATATTAATTGTTATGATATCATATATGGTTCACTTATGACATTATATTACCCGTTCTTTTGTAAATTCAATGTTAAAGAAGCGTTTTGGGTAAAATCGTTTCTTTTATCGTAGGTGTTTTGACTTGTTGTTATTGACATTATTATTACTTATATCATGATTTACTTACTTCCAGAAAATAAAATATGATTTATATATCATATATATTCAGTATATATATATATATAATAGATAGATAAATGAAATGAAAAACACCGTTCATGGAGACAGTAGTCCGTACGTACGCATGAATGCGGTTTTTCTTTCCCTATTGTCTTGAATGGAAGTAAGTAGATGACATACATATATATATATACATAAATACAGTAGCTTTATAATGTCATATATTTCATTATTATTTCTTATATATACTTTATAATCATTCTTAAATGGTTAACATGGAGAATGAATCTCATCGCGTCGTGGAGATGGTAGTTCGTACGTACGCACGAGCAATGATATCATTTCCATAAATATTGAATTGAATTGGAGTGGATTATACAATATATCAGAATCAATATGATGTTTTAATAACTATGTATAGTTATTCTTTACACCATTATACCCATCCATGTAAGGTGGTGGTGGAAAATAGATTACACCACGGCGTGGAGACGGTATTCCGTACGTACGCACGCGCGGTGATTTCTTTTTCCGTAGGATAGATAGATGGTGAAATAGGGTTGTTTCATACTTATAATAACATATCAGTATATGATTGATACTGATGTTATTACTTCATAATGAAACAACCTAAGAAGAAGAAGTGGAAGAAGAAATAAAGATGAAAGAATTGGTAACGGTAATTACATCTTCTTTGAAGCGCCTTTTGGAGACCTCCTCTTAGGGAACTAAAATTAGTCTTTGAGGAAGACCAGAACCTCTAGGATGTTGCTAGGGAAGTGGAGAAGAGATTTTGGCAGGGGTTGGCCGAGATTGAGTGCTCAAATTGGTGTGAGGAGGAGGGGGAGGATGTGCCCTTTTATAAGGGAGGAGAGGGGCACCTTAGGAATATCTCAAAATATTATTTTATATTAATGTAAAAATCGGTTTATAATGGTTCCAAAGGGTCTTATTTCGAAGCTAAAGTGGGTATGGGTCGCAATCCTATCAACCAATAGGATTTAGACAAGTTTAGGTTCTTATTTTAACCTTATCAATTAGATTTAACTCTAAGTTAAATAATTTAACTTTTACCGTGTCTTTTTTTTTCTTTCACTATATGGTTAATACACTTACTATAACATGCCAAAGAACCCAAAATTGTTTATTATTAATATACATATCCGTATCTAAGTCATTTGGCCGAACCTTAGATTTTTAGGAATAAAATAACAATTAATAATATAATATTTGATTTAAAAACTATTTTGTGTCAATTTTGACACTATTTGATATATGATTTTTGTGAAAGTCATAACAGAATTATATGTTCGAACCAAGTTGATTAAATCAACACTAATATATCATAGTAACCTAGAAAATTAGTGGAATTCATAAAAATTCTCAAATTACATTCATTTGAGTATTTATAACATCAATTATGTTAATATTTCCTTAAAAGGGTAATTACTGCATCATTGTTGTTTCATAAATAAATTAATTTATTTAAAGTCTAAAAATTATAAATAAAATATCATTATGTAGGAAATCGTTTTAGCTTTCTAATGAATATTTATAGTCGAATTTATCTTATGTATAACCCCATAGTAAAAATGTTTTAGTGAATAAACTTTGATTTTAACTCTTTTAACTCTTCTTTGAATTAAATAATAATAAATGTCCTAATCTAATCCAAGTGGGCCTAAATGATAATATTTTACACTTAAGGTTGTTTTTGGTCGAGATACACTTGTCCAATAGAGTTATGACATGTGTTAGGGTAATATTAATATCATTTTTACCCTTAATTACCCTATTTACTTTTAACCGTGGTAAATAAAAGTAAAAAGTTACTATTCACCAAAAATTATTTTCATCTCATTGAACCACATTTTACTTACTGACATCAACCGTGTCTCTCGGATTTTTGAAATTCCATTCACAGAAGCGGTAAAATTATGTTTTATGAAAAATTCAGTTTTTTAACTACCACTTAGTAGTTTCACTATTCATCAAAAAATGAAGGTTTTCAGAAAAATGCCAAAATTTCATCCTAAGCTATATTTCATATTCCGAATTCCAAAATGAAGTCTATTTTACCAAATTAATAACATAGAAGTTGCATTAATTAATTTTATAATTAAATCCCGCTGTTAAAACAAATAGCGTGTTTTTAAGAAACAATATCTATCAAAAGATTGACACTTGTTTATGTCTGGTTTAAATGTGCAATTACATCCAATGACCAACATTGTATTAAATTGTAAAAATATATTCTAAATATACTTTAAAACTACTCCAATTAATAATTTATCACTATCAATTATTTCGATTAAAAAATTTGTTTTTTAATTATAATTTAGTAATTTTCCCTTTTCATCAGAATATGAAAGTTATCCGAAATGTACCAAAATTTCACCTTAGGCTAAATTCGATACTCCGAATCCAAAAATGAAGTTCATTTTGAAAAATAAGATTTACAGAATTTTAAAAAGTGGTTATTACTATTCATAACGGCTAGTTTTAATAACATTTTAATAGCATATCGCTGTTTAGTGAAACTCGTTATTGTGTACTACACACGCTATCGAGGAAGGTCGCGATTGCGTGTAATGCAAGGCAAGTCAAGGATGCGTGTTGTGCAAGCTCCTTTTGGTGTAGCGTACAACACAAGACATTAATAAAATTAAAAAGAATATTTTTTATAAAATCTTGGGCTGTTACAGAATCGGTTCCAGAACTTGTGAAAAACAGTTGACGAGTCTGTATTGACTACCATCGACTGAATCAAGCCACCCGAAGGGACCACTTTTTTCTACCTTTCATTGACCAAATGCAAGAAAAATTGGATTGAATGTCCCATTTTTATTTCATTTATGGCTATTCAGGTTATTTACAAATCCATATAGCCCTTGAGGATCAGGGAAACACAACATTTACTTATCCATTCAGAAACTTTTCATATAGATTGAAACCATTCAGTTTATATAATGATCATGGTACTTTTCAATGATGTATGTTGACTAATTTTATGTCTACCTTTAGAGTTATATGGAAGTTTTTATGGAAGATTTCATAGTATATGGTTCTTTTTTTGATGATTGATTAGAACACCTAGGTTCTGTCCTCCACCGCTGCATTAAAAAAGATCTTGTTTTAAATTATGAGAAATTCCATTTTATGGTTGGGTGGGGGATAATTCTTTATAATGACATTTAAAAATAAGGTAATTCAAGCTGATAAATCTAAATGTGTATTTACTTCAACACTTTAATATCCAAAATGTGTTTGTGAGGTGTGATCTTTCTTGGGTCCTGCTAGTTTTTATCGTCGATTCATTAAAGACTTTAGTAGGATCATACATCTGTTGTCCTGATTATTGAAAAAAGGTTCTGAGTTTGTAGTTGGAGATATTTTATCATAAAGGTTTGAAAGGTACCATCATTTCATTGTGTATACCTCACATACCCTTGACCCTGCCCAGGTAAACCACATAACCACTGAAAAACAATTCATTTTTATAGTTTTTTCCTTGGAAAAATCTTGCTATATAGTCTTGGGTCAAAAGTGATTGGGTTTTCTTACCATGATTCCCTTCAATTCCTCTTAAAGAAACCTGAATCTAAGGCTCGCCTCGTATGGTGGATAATCCTCCTCCAATAGTTTGGCCTTGATATTAGAGATAATAGGAGAGTAGAAAATGGTGTAGCTGAACACATTGGTAGGATTTCTCCACCACTGGACCACCAAACCAACTCATCTCTCCCCATTGAAGAAATCTCTCTTCATGAGAACCTTTGTGATATTGTGGACATTACCCCTAGGTATGTAGACATTGTGATTTTTATATAAGCATCTACGGTCCCCACTAATTTCACAACCTTCCAATCCCAAAGACATAAACATGATTCTCGATAGTACAAATGGGATGAACCATATTTGTGGAGAATTTTTGGTGTCCAAGTATTTATTCAGTGTGTCCCTGACCATGAGTTTACCTATGTTTTGACCTTCTGTCACACTTTGGCTTGTGGGGGACACATAGGATCTCAATGAATATCTTGAAAGGTCCGTGTCTCTGGACATTATTGTCCATAATTTTATAGGGATGCCCATCGATTTTTCAAGACATGTAGTCATTGTCAATTCACAGGTAATATCTCCAAGAATAATGAAACTCCACAACAACCCATGTTATTCAGTGACATTTTTTATGCATGTGGCATTGAATTCATGGGGAATTTTCTAAATTCATTTTGATTCATTTAATTATTGTTAGTTGTGGACAATGTATCTAAATGTGTGAAAGAAAAGTCTATTAGGACCAATGACTCTTGACTTGCTGTTGATTTTGTAAGGTCTCAAATTTTTAGTCAGTTTGGTTTGCCAAGAATCATCATTTTTTATCAGGGTTCCCATATTTGTAATTGCAAAATTAAAAATTTAATTCATAATTATGGGGTTTATCACAAAGTCTCCACTGCATATCACCCCCAAACTAACGCACAAGCAGAAATATCAAATCGATAAGTTATGAGATTCTTAGAAAAAATGGAACAACCGAACAAGAAAGATTGGATTTTGGGCTTTGATGATTCACATTGGGAATACTGTAAATATTTTAAAACCCCAATCGGAATTTCACTATATAGAATTGGGTTTGGAAATACTTTTCTCCTCCCAGTGGAGGTAGAAAACCATGCATATTGGGATGTTAAATAGTGTAATATGATCCTTTCGGATGCATGTGAGAATAGGAAGCTGCAGATTCATGAGTTGGAGGAAATTAGACAGGATGAATATGAGAAGTCCCTAATATATAAAGAGAATAAAAATTCTATCCATGATAGAATGATTCATCAGAAGAAGTTCCATATTGCTGATAAGGTCTTCATATACAATTCCAGAAAAAAGCTCTACCCATGCATGCTTCATCCTCGATGGATTGGTCATTATAATGTTACTAATGCTTACCCTTTTGGTAAAATACATATTATTCATGTGTATAGTGGAAGAAGTCTTATCGTCAATGGGAAGTGACTTAAACACTTCTATAAGGATTTTCTAAAGAATCGGGTGGAGTATATCCACCTTCTAGAAGAAACATACCAATGAAACATACCAGGTTTTAACCTTTCTTCTCACATTCGCAATTATTTCAGTGAGCATACTACCCATTCTAGGTGTGGGGGTGGATATATTCTTGGGTTCTTTAGGATCTTAATTTTCATTCTTATTTATTCTCGTTTTATCCTTCTTTATGGTATTTTAATTTTTCCGCATCTTTCTGGGTTCATTAGGTTTTTCATTTTCATTCTTCTTTTTTCTCTTTTTCACCTTCTTTATGGTATTTTTATTTCCCTACCTTATTGTCACCAAATCATGGAACATACTAAAAATTCATGTTGAAATTTTTTATTATGTGTTGTTTTATCATTTGATGAAGCCAATATCTGTTATGGAATGGATATTTGTATTAATTTAACATCATGGAGTGATTTTTAGTGAATTGGTTTTATTTTAATGATATTAATTGTTGTATCTATGTGAAACCCTTCATATGATTGATTCCCCTAGTGTGAGTAGTTTTGGGGAAAAAATTTCACTAATATATCAACAAAGTTTTTCCCCAATCCACAAAGTGTTAATATTTCTTACGTACTAGAAGTTAAATATAAGTTAGATTAATATTTTTTAGCTGATAATGATATTTAAATACATTATTTTTCTATTTACATTTGTTTTATTACTGTACCGGATTGACCTATGCATGTGAACCTGATATCCGACTATTAGAGACCCTTAAAATTTTTTTGTCTTGGGTTGGGCAAAAACAACTCATCATCATCCTTTGATCTTGTTATAAATATTACAATTAGTGTCGTGAGGAGATCAAACAAGGGTTGAGAGATAAGTGTGAGATTTGTTCCAAATGAAACTTCTGAAAAAAACACAAATATAATAAATAAGGGGAGTGATGAAATATGCAACATATGGGGATATCTTGGCTGGGAGCTTATGGTTTGACTTTTAGGAATTCTTATGTGAGTGGGTCTTGAAATAAGATTGCAAAGGTTGTAGGGTAGGTTTTGTGGACAAAATATTTTAAGCTAAAAAATATTAAAATAACCAATATTTATTGGATAGAAAGTGGAATGAATAATAGGGAATGGTTTTCACACACACACACACACATATTTAGTGGCATGGTTGAATTTTTAATTCCTTGCACAATATGGTATCATGAATCTCTTTAAATTTCATTATTATTTTATTTAGGAGACATCCTTTTCCATTTTAACTAGGAATAACTCATTGGTGTGGTTTGAGGATAGATCACTTTACATTAATGAATTTAAATTTCCTAAAATGTTAAAACATCATGATTTTAGTAATATATACATGCATAATTTTTTGGATATGTGACTTTACCTAAGAGTGAAAATGTTTTGTTGTGGGGGTGTGATCGCATAACGATACACTATTCTAATCCACCCTTTCACAATTATTTTAAATTGGTTTCATAATGAATATTAAAAATATAATAATAAATTTAACTTCATTTTTGAATCAATTAATTAATTGTTATCACTATTTAATAGGGAAATTTTACTTGTTTTGTTGTTTACATTGTCGGAGGAGGTGATTTGGAGAGCTCCTGATGGAATTCCTGAAAAGTGGGCCAAACTGCAAGAGATCCCAAGAATGCATGTGGACAATTATTTGTACTGTAGATAATCCATGTATCCAATTGGGCTAGAAATGGGTGGATGACTGAAAAACAATGTGGGATACATTTCTCTAGTAGATCACGAATCCCAATTCATCCATTTAGAGGCATAAAATGGGTCCACAATGTGAAGAAATTCTATGCGGGCCATATTGGACCACCCTTCTGTATTTGGGCCATAACTCAGGTCTCGAAGATCCAATTTGGCTGATTACACCTCCCTTAGATAGATAACCCTAACATCTACACTCCACCTTATTTCAAGTCATTTTCACGAATTTTTATTTTTCCACCTGCTGGATTAAAATAGAGTAAAATATATTCCTTTAATAGTCACCTAGACCTTTATATACACGACCAATTTAGGTAGAAATATCGATGTAATTTCCCATAAAATCACTCCATCCCCTCATTATCTATGTTTCACAACTGGGAGTGAAGGTTATTCGAATTGGAGAGCACTCTTCACCCATTTTATCTATTTTCTCATTCATGTACTTCTAAACCACTTAGTGATCAATTTGGGGAGTGTTCTTTGTTTTAATCTCGAGCTCCACACTTGTAATCTTTATATGGTAATTTATTTCTAGTTTTGTTTTCAATTGATCATCATTTCTACCATCTAATTTTTTTGTTTTTTTGGTATGATCAAATTCAAATCAATGGAACAAGAATCCAAATGCTTCCACGCATAACCGAGATCTTGTGATGAATTGACTATTGTTGCCTCTTTTCTCACTGCTCCATTTCATGAGTGTGCAAATGGATTGGATCGGCTGATAAAATCTAGGAGGTTGAACCTATGAATATGAATGTTATTGTCTTGTGGAATATTTATATCATTGAAAAAAATCTAGTCATATCATGACGTTGTTGATGTGATTCCTTGATTGACTTTTGTTTTTTTACATAGATTCATGTTTGTTGATTTTGAGTAGTTGCTGATAATAAATTTCATTGGTCGACCAAATCCTAGGTGGTAACCTAGTAAAAACAAACATAACATTACTGGTTTCAGTATTTATAAAATATAGGAATCAATGATCATTTCCTTTTACTTTAGAGAGATGACGGATTAAGCATCAAGGGACACTTATCTGGGTTGATCGTGATTTCTCCTATTGTTTTCTTTCAGTAGTAATGTACATTAATTTTTTGTTATTAAATAAAGAAACACAAGTTTTATAAAACCCCATTCCCCTTTTAGTTTCTTAATTATAACCTCATTTTTTTAATTAATGATCAAATGATCCTTCACAATATGACCTAGGTTTTATTTTATATTGCTGAAATTCTT
Source organism: Viscum album (assembly GCA_963277665.1). Lineage (NCBI taxonomy): Eukaryota > Viridiplantae > Streptophyta > Magnoliopsida > Santalales > Viscaceae > Viscum > Viscum album. Next base: position 36,108,949 of record OY728163.1, read on the forward strand.
GTTAAAATTTAAATCTAATTTTACACGCTCGACAACCTGATCAGAACCCTTGGTAATATCTGGGAGGATATTATGAGAACGAGTCCCACCACTAGGAAATCCACACTTGATAGTGTCATTGGATGTTCCTATCTGTGGATGTGTGTATTGGACCTTAGACTTTAATAATATTTTTAATGGGTATTACAAATCATCCACATAGTTGTATTGATGAAATATTTGACGACACACTGTTCCCATTGAGGTTGGATATGTTGGGTGCGTCATGTGTAACATTGCATTAATATATTATGCAAGATAGTATTTGTCCCTTCTATTATATAATGTAAGTAGATATCTCGTGAACTTTAATGGAATTTATATAGCCTAAATAAATTTATGTCCATGGTAAAGAATGAACAAGTTCAATTTCAGAAATTCAAATAATGAATAATAAAGTACATGGGTTGATGGCCCTATCATGTAACCCAATAGATTCGAGATATCGAGATAAAGGGATTAAATTACATGGTAAGCGTTTGTAAGAGGTGACACATCATTACGACATTAACTTCTTTCAATATCGGTGCCTTGGCATGTTTCTAGATGCTAACATTGGACTTTTTGAAGGCTTTGACTAATCATACTAAGAAAAAGGCCTAAAGGGTCACACACTATGTTTGTCCATGTATCTCAATTAAAATACTAATTTAACATGTTGAATAAAGATTATTCCTGACTTGGGTTTAATAATTATACAAGGTTTCCTGATCATATTTATTTCAACACTAGTTATTTGATACAATATATTGTGGGCGAAATAATATATTTATTAGCGAGTAATGTTGTGATATTTATTTGAGATATAAATAGCCATTATTCAATATCTAATCAATGTGTTGGAGGAAATAAAGAAAATTGAAAAACCAAAGTACATGTCTTTTATATTAATATATATGCTGTGTAATTTTTCTAGGGATTTGTGAAAAATAATATTTTTTAATTAATTAAATAATATTATGTGTAATTAGTTGGGCCCTTGTTTGGTAACAATAATATTCAACTATTATTATTAGACATGGGGTCTTACGAAGAATTAAATAAAATGAATAAATACTTTCGGATATTTCAATCATTTTATTATTCTTTGTAACTAAAATTCCAATTATATAATTCTAATTATCCTAGACATTTTTGGTTCTGTGATCAATGGATCTAGAGAAATATCTAAAGTAAAAAAGAGAATTAGTTTCTTCTAAGAATGCTCTAAAGATGCGAAAGAGATCCTCCCCCACCAGATCAAGGAGAGCACTTTGCAAAGGTGATTGAAAGTGGAAATCCCAAGCGAAGTCCCTTCCATTCTAGAACCTTGAGATCCCTTTATAGACATCCATAGTTACATGGAGAATGTGTGGATCACCTCTAGAGGAATCCAACACTTGGATTCTATGACATAATGACTGATCACATTAGATCATGACCATAAACATTAATAGAGATAGAATTCCATCAAGGTAATTATTATATTTTAATTAGATTAATTATAAATACCATATGATTATCCTCTCTATGGTTCCAGGACTCCCTTACTATATTTTTTAATTCATTCTATTCTAAATATCTTGATTTTTATTATCGTAATGGATCTCAGATTAATCATTTTTAAAGGAATAAATCATGTCAGGTACACCCACCCACACACTTGCACTGCACATGGAACCTTCATGTGGTATCAGAGCAGTCATATCTTTGATTATAATTATTTAGTTTTTCATTGTTGATTTACACAATTAATAATTTAATCATCTCAATTCAATTTAATCATTCAACTAATTTGAATCTTGAGATCTATTCCACCTCTTTCGTTTCTCGTTCACCTTACAAAAATGATTTTTTCTTTTAATTTTGATTAAAATAAAATAAAGGATCTCATCTGAAGGTTCCAAAGCATCCTGGAAGTACAAAACCAGAACACACGACGTGTATTCGTCAGCACACGCTGTGTTGTTTAGGTTCCATGCACCAAGATAGTCCACCGAACTAGTTCATGTCATCGGATTCCATCTAAGCGTTTAAGACATCATTTATGGACTAGGAACAGGTGGCACACTGTTTATTGATTAAACATCATGTGGCCCACGAAACACGATGTGTAGTCCCTTGGGTTTAGGGTTGGACCATGTACCCTTTACACGGCTTTCCCAGCTGTAAACCATGTAACACGGATACTACATTGCGTGTGTCCCACTGAACATGCCATTTACTCTGAATATTTTCAATGTAAATCTATATACCATGTCCCCTGGAACGTACTTCGAATAGATGGTGAATAAAAGTACACGTCGTGTAGTCGGAACAACATGTCGTGTACTCATCCACATCCTAAATATTTATTAAAATTTATCATCATATTATGAAAACCCTTGATATGTGTACCATAGTGCAGGCTTAAATTTGAGGCACAACACGTGATATGTGTTATATATATATGTTTTTAATTTAACATATGTGTAATGTTCATTCCTACTCATTTGGTAGTTTTGAAATGCAATTCACAGGGTTTCCTCCAAGATACAATTTAGGTATAAAGATAATTTTAAATTAATTTATTTGTTTAAAATTATGATGGAAGGGAATATTAAGGAAACTCCAAAAAAATGTCTATGGTAAAAGGATTGATTAATTAAAGATAATTAATTTTTTCGATCATGATTTATCATAAATAAGAACCATTAATGAATTCAATCCTAGTTTTATTTATTCGTAAATAACATTTCATGTATGGATGATCATGAACTAGACCAGGACCTTTCTTCATGAATGGTTTCTTTTAATTATTTTATTTTAATTAGATTTGTTGTCTGGGGAGTCTTCTCCTCGTTAACATGTAGGGCCTGCATGCCCAGGGTTTATTTTATGTAAAACCCCATTTTACCCATCACTAGTGAGTGAGATAAAATCATATGTAATGGATTGGGATCCCATGATAGTGGAGGTGACTCACATTAGGAGCCATGTTGAAACCAATCCAAGGAGATACAGAGGTTGACAGGTGGAAAGCTATAAACACGATCCCAAAAGGTTCAATGTTTTTCTCCCCTAGGTCAAGGGTTAGTTTATCAACTGCTAGATAATCTAACCAATAGAACAAGCTCATGATCATACCATTTATTTTATTTTTGTCAGTTGAATGGTTTATTTATTATGGTTTTGATTTCACAATCACACAATTAATGAATTAAAAAAGCATGCCGGATGGATCTAAAATAAGACTGGCTTATGCGTAAATATTATCTTAGAAACGGTTAATCACTTAAGTATATCCCACTTAATACTAAAAATAATGTAATTAAAGATAATTAAATGACAATTTACGTATAAGGATAAAATACCTAAAAGAAAATATTATATCTGTATAGCCTTCCATGATCATGGTTAGAATAGAACAACAATTCAATGTGATTGACCAGCCCTAGTTGGGGTTCTTTCAATTATCTGGGAATTATAATACAAGGTTTTGGTATGAATATAATTGGTTCATAAAAAAGGGTTGACTGCCATAGTAGGACATGGTGTGACCAATGGGAAACTGTTGAAGAAATCAAAAATAAAAGGATTTTAGTATTTTAGAGTCCACTCAACGGATCAAGGAGTTGCATGTTAACATAGTTGGAATTAGGAATGCCTACCTAAAACCCTTCATGTTTCTTTATTAACCCTAGTTGGGGTAATTTTAAGGGAAATATGGATCCTTTCCACTAGAATATTTGGCCAACATAATATTCCAAAGTGAATGGCGAGGGCTATTGGATTTAGATAAAAGAGTGGGTGACTAATAATTACTAAATTATTTATTTGTATGTGTTTTATAATGATAAAGTATTAAACCTTTTATAATATTAATTTGTAGAAATGACAAGAAAAATGACCTCAAACATATCATTGCGAACCATACTCGAGAAGGAAAAACTTCTCACAGGCACCAATTTCTAGGAATAGAAGAGGCATTTACGTGTCATCCTTTTCCACGAGAAGATATTGTACATGCTGGAGGAGCCTATTCAAGTTGCACCTAGAAAAAAGTCCAGTGATGTGGAACTATCTATTTATATGAAACATATGGATATTGAAACAAATTTACAATGTTTCATGCTATCATCCATGTCTAATGAGCTCTTGATGCAATATGAAAACATTGACACAAATAGAATGATGTCTCATATTAAGGACCTCTACCAAGATAAGGACAGACAAGAGAGCTATGAGATATCAAATTCTTTATTTACAACTATGATTGGAGATTCTCCACTAGTTGGGCCACATGTACTCAAGCTTATTGGCTATATTGAATGCCTAAATATCTTATAAAATAAGTTCCCAGATGAGTTTCATATAGATCGCATCCTATCATCACTTCCCAAGACCTTCTCTACCTTAATTGTCATCTAAAACATGAGCTACAGTGATAAGAGTCTATCAAAAGTTCAAAGCTTAATTTTCTTGGTAGATAAGTTCATGGGGCATGACCAACCCACAATCCTTATGGTCAATAAGAAATGGAAGGACATGGAAAATAGTCCAAGGATTCATAATTGGTATGAAACCCCTAAGCATTGTCCCTCCAATTAGGGAAAGATCTAGAGGTAGGGAAAGGAATGAGAGGTTTTATGATTTTCATGGGGCTAGCTAGGACACTGGAAGAGGAACTGCACCCAAAAATGTGGAGACTCTAAAGGTGAATTCGTTATCGAGTGTGATCTTTCCATTCCTACACACTGGGTATTAGATATACTTGTGGGGACCAAATATGTATTCAAATTAATTAACCAAGTATATTTAGAAATATTTCTTGTGGATAGGTGGATCTTCGAGCTACCAATGGCATGAGGATAGCTACATTTTCCATTTGAGATTATTATCTCTCATTTCCAACTGGGATGCATTTGGTTTTACATAACTGTTATTATGTTCCTAGTGTTACCAAGAATGTAATTTTTGTATAGTGTTTGGATATGGATGTAGTTATTTTCATGTTTGGAAATAAGGATTGTTTATTTTTTAAGAACAATGTTTATTTTGGTATGTCACATTTAAATTAAATTTTCTATGTATTAAATTTCAAAATCTATGTTTTGTAAATCGATAATGAAAAAAACACACATGGCTCATATATCTCCCAGTTGTGGCATCATTGTCTCAGTCATGTAAACGGGAAGCACATGGAAAATCTCTGCTAAGAAATTTATTCAGACTCTATTTAGATAAAACCACATAATAGATGTCATGCTTGTTTATAAGGTAAAATGACCAAGCTACCTTTTAGTTGACAGGGTGAAAGGGCCACAGAGATTCTAGGATTGGTTCACACAGAGGTGTGGGGACCATTTCCAATTGAATATAGTGGTGGATATTCATACTTAATTACGTTTAATGATGATTCGAGTATATATGTATGTCTACTTAATAAGGTATAATTCATAGTCCTTAGAGAAATTTAAGGAATTCAAGAATGAAGTATAGAATTATCTTGGTATGAAGACAAAGAATCTTCGATCGGATAAAGGATTAGAATATATAAACCAATAGTTCATCTATCTTCTACGAGAGTCTGGGATTCTATCTCACTCACTTATTATTATACACCATAGTAGAATGGTGTTAGTGACAGGAGGAACCGAACCTTGTGGAACATTGTGTGGTCGATGATGAATCATGCAGATCTTTTATTATCCTATTGTTGATATGAAATACAATCTCAACATACACATTATACCAAGTACCAAATAAGGAATAAAATGAAATTACTTTTGAGTTATGGAATGGAATGAGAACAATTTTTCCACACACATGTGTATGGGGATGTGAGGTGTTTGTTAAGGCCTTCTCTAGAAACAAAATAGAACCTCGGCGAATGATGTTGATCTTTATAGGTTATCCAAATAAAATGAAATGATATTATCTATATAACCCTTCAGATAAGAAAGCTATTGTCACAAGAAAATCCATATATCTTGAGTGGGAGAACATCCCCCAAAAGGATAGTGGGAAAAAGATTGAATTCAATGAATTTGATGCTAAATATTCACATTATTTGGCATGTGAACATTTTCTATAGGTCCCTATAGAAGAGGTTCCAAAAACACAAGTACTGTATAAGAGCTCAAGAGAGGTAAAATAAACAAGGATATTTGATTTTCTAGTCACTGGGGAGGGTGAGTCAATATTATTGGAAAATGATGAGACTCTATCTTATAAGGAAGTAGTAGAAATCTCAGAAGATGCAAGATAGATATAACCTATGAATTATGAGATGGATTCCTTGTATCAGAACCATTTTTGGGTTCTGGTCGATGAGAATATTGATGTAAAGCCTATTGGATGCAAATGGTTCTTCAAGAGAAAGTTGAACATGGAAGGTCAAGTTAGAACTTATAAAGCAATACTAGTGGATAAAGGATTTAGAAAGTGTCAAGGAATTGACTATGATGAGTCCTTCTCACCCGTTTCCATGTTTAATTCCATAAATATCTTACTTGCCATAACATCTTTCCATGACTATTAGATTTGGCATATGGATGTCACAAAATCATTCCTTAATAGTAACCTTCAATAATATGTCTATATGATACATCAATAAGGGTTTGGGACACCAATTGAATCCAAACATGTTTTCAAGTTGAAAAATACCATTAATGGATTAATAAAAGAATCTAGGTCATGGAACATTCGATTCGATGTAGCCATAATGGAATTGGATTCATTAAGAAATAATATGAGCCATGTGTTTATAAGAAGTTTACTGGTAATGTGGTCATTATCCTAGTAGTAAATGTTGAAGACATATTACTTATTGTAAATGACATAAAAGTCTTATATTCAGTTAAGTACTGGTGGAGAATGTGTTTATCCATGAAGTAATTAGGTGAAGAATCCAACATTCTAGGGATCAAGATCATTATTGGTAGATTCAAAATGTATCTTGGACTATGTCATGATACACACATTGACCATATACTAAATAGATTTTTTATGGAACAATGCAAAAGGGAATTAGTTACAGTTTCATGTAATGTACTAGGCTTGATGTTGCCTATGAAATGAGCATGGTAGGAAGATATCAAGAAGATCTAGGATAATAACATTGGACCACTATTAAGACAATTCTTAAGACTCTGAGATGAACTAAGGATATGTTCCTGGTGTATGGAGGAGACGAGGAGATTGTCATAAGAGAGGATGTTGATGATGGTTTTCAGATAGATCAGAACAATATGATGTTGCAATCAGGATATTTTTTATGACGAAATAGAGGATATGTGAGCAAGAAGAGTTCGAAGAAGCCTGTTGTCGCCGATTCTACAATAGATTCTGAATATATAGAGGCTTCTGGTGTAGCCATGAAATCCAGCTGGATACAAAAATTTGTTCAGGATCTTGATGTGGTGTGTAGTAGTGAATATCCTATCATATTGTATTGTGATAATACTCCAACAGCGGATCTTGAAAAAGAACCAAGGTCACATCAATAGATAAAGCACGATCAATGAAAGTATCACCTCTTGAGGGATTTCTATCAAAGGGGTGAATTTGAATTAATAAAAATGTCCATGAATGAGAACGTGGCAAACCCCTTGACTAAAGGATTCTCTCTGCTAATGCATGAATATCATGTGAGTGAAAGTGGGTTAAAGGTTTTTAGTAATTGGCTCAAGTCTAAGTGGAAGTCTGTTGGAGTTGGTGGACTAGAACCAAATACGCTGCACTTTATTCATAATAGATAACATATCACATCTTGATTTTTATTCTGTTTGACAATGCCTGTGATAATTTCATAAGGATATGTGTCGGATTATAGGGTTATTGCAGATCCCTACTATGATGAGAACCCAGATGTTCCATAAAACGTTTCCTGAATATATGTTCTATGTCCGGATGATGTTATTTGTGGGACACAATTAATACAGGCCATTATGGGTGAGGACTCAAAAAACATTGAGGCATCTTCTCATGTTGTGCACCCTTAATAATATCTAGGCTTATATTATGAGAATGATACCCACTAGCAAGAAATCCATATTTCATAGTTTCATTGGATGTTCTTTTCTATGGATGTGTTTATTGGTCTTTAGACATTAATATTATTTTTAATAGGTATTATAACTCACGCACGTAGATGTATTGAAAAAAAAAATAAAGAAATAACGTTTGTACTGAGGTAGAATATGTAGGGTGTGTCATGAGTAATACTACATTAATGAATAATGATTGAAATGATTTGTTCTTTCTGTTCCATAATGGAAGTTGATATCTCAAGCCCTTTATGTAATTAATATTTCCTAAATAAATCCATGGCCATGGTAAAAAATGGGTGATTTCAATTCTGGAAAGTCAAGGAAAGAATAATTGAGCACATGGGTTGATGGAACTTGCATGAAACCTTCTTTATTCGAGACATCGAGACAAAGGCATTACATTACATAGAAATCATTCATAAGAGGTTACACATCATTTCAACTTTAACTTCTTTCTCTATGGGTGACTTAGCATGTTTCTAGATGTTAACCTTGGACTTTAGGCTGGCTTTGCCTTATGCCACTGAGAAAAAGGCCTAGAGGGTCACACACTATGTGTGTCCAAGTATCTTAGTTAAATATTAAATTAACTGATTGAATAAATATTTTTCCCGATTGTGGTTTAATAATTTTTCAAGGATGCCTGATCACATTTATTTCGACACTAGTTATTCGAGAGAATATAATGTGGGTGAAATAATAAATTTATTAGAGATTAATGCAGTTATATTTATTTGAGATGTAAATATTCACTAGTAAAGGTCTAATAAATGTGGTGGAGGAAATAAAGAAAATGAAAAAACAAAAGTACATTCCATGTATATTAATATACACACCATGTAATTTTTCTATGGATTTGTGAAAAATAATATTAATTATTATAATTAAATAACAATTGGTGTAATTAATTTGGTGCATTTCATGTAATAATAATAGTCAACTATTATTATTAGACATGGAGTCTTACTAATAATTAAATTAATTAAAGAAATTATTTAGGGTAATTAATTCATTTTATTATTCTAAGTAATTAAAATCAATATTATATAATTATTATTAGCATAAAAGTTTTTTTGTTTGGGCACAACGGATCTAGATGATGCTCTCAAGCCAAGAGATAATTCATTTCTTATAAGAACTCTCTCAATCTATGAAATAGATCATCATCCATCAGATCAAGGAGAGCACTTTGCAAGTAACTCTCAAGTCGATCAAAGGTGGACATCGCATGTGAAGGTTCTTCCACGCTAGAACCCAGAGGTCCCTTCGGCGATGTCCAGAGATACGTGGAGCACGTGTGGATCACTGATAGAAGAATCCTAAACTTGGATTCTATGATGAAATGACAGATCACATCAGATCTTGACCCTAAACATAAATGGAGAGATACTTCCATCAATGTATTTCTTGTAATTTAATTAAATTAAGTATAACCAACATATGATGATCCTATCTACGGTTTCAGGACTCCCTTAATTTTATTTCTTCGTTCTATTAGGAAGATCCATCATTTTATTATCGTGACAGATCTCAGATTGATCATTGTTAACAAAACAATCAAGTTGGGCACTCCCACCAATGCAATTTCTCTATGCCCAGAACTATCATGAAGAACCATGTTGAGAAAAATTAAAAAATTATTTTTCCTAATTTCCAAAAAACATAAAAAAATATTAATCATTAAATTGAGATTACCATTAAACTATTTTATGTTATGTTAACAAATAAATGACATAAGTTAGAATATGATATGAACTATAAGATAAGATGATTAAGGGAATGTAACTGACAAATAATGGAATGGATTCCTAGCAAAATATTTCTCTACGAAAAAATGGTAATGAGGTTCAAAACAAACAGAATTCTTGAGAATTATTGAGAAAGGTAAATCATAATCCCATCTTATATTATTAGAAAAAATAAATAAAACAAAAAATCAACATTTAAATATAACAATAAAATTGTAAAATGATAAAAAGTGTCTATAAAAATACATAAGAATGATATTTGAAATATTAAATCAAGAATTATAAAAATATCTTTTAGATACATCATCATGAACGTGAAAAAATTAAAATTTAATGTTAATACTTAATAATTTTAACCCTTTTTACTTCGATACATAGTTTAAAATGTAGTTATGGTTATACATGATTTTGGAAACCTTCATTTCATTATAATTATATTTTTTTTAATTTTATTTATGGGTGGTTTTTGGTTACCACGAACATAATTTTAAAAGAACTGGGTTTTTTTGAATCTTGAATGTCTTTCATTGAATAATAGTATTTTGGGATGTATAATTAAAGGTTGGTTTATCAAAAATTAATATTAATAAAATTTTTATGACTGTTTGTTCCAATATAATGGAAAATAAACCACCAAATCCATATAAAATTAATATTATAGGTTATCCCAAGAAAAAAATAATAAGGCTAAAATATTTTCAAAATTAATCACCATGTTCAAAAACCAATTATGTCAAAAAATATATTCCTAGGTAATTGTTTAAAAAATAATTATTTGAGGTTTTCACATTATTAATTTGTTTTATAAAGAACTAAATAAGCTAATAGAACTTTTTTGTATAATATGATCTATCATTTAATATTCAACATATCCTAAAAATTTTGAAATGTAAAGTGAAACTTTCACAAATTTTGGACATGAAAATGTTTGATATCATTATCAAATATGGTAAAATATAGAAATTGGATATAAAAATTGAAACCAGGATATTCAAAATTAAAAAATTGATAGTGGAAAATATATCCTAGAAAATGTGCATTTAAAATAAAATTTTATATCTAAAAGGTAGATTTGAGAACTATAAAATTCAAATTCCAATAAACGATATCCTCTAAATCTCACTCCCCAAAATACTAAAAAACATTATTTATGAAAATTATCCTTTGAAGGAGGATAGTATCAAAATAATAAATTAATGAAATTTATTTATATTTTATCTAACAACTCATAAAATATGAAATATATAAAATATGAAACTTCACACCATGGTGATGTACAATTGTTTTTATTTTTTAATCTTTCCTAAATTGTGTACATTCAGTAAATGTAATCATGGTTTTAATTATGTTTCATTTAAAATTATACATTTAAAAATAATTATAAATAACTAAAAAGTTTCCTCATATAATAATAACTGATAGTAAGGAACAATATTAAATCTGATGATAATTAGTGAAGAAATTTTGTGATATGACTAATGAAATAAATACATATCCAAAATTAATGTAAACTAGGATATATGAAATGTAAAATTGAAAATGAAATATAAAAGTCAAAATATGAAATTGGGGTATTTTTATTACTTTAAATAGTTTTAAAAAGTAAAATGTCTACCATCTCTACCTACGCATTGAAACAGACTTCAAGATTTAAAGCATAATTAAATAACATATGAATAAAAATATATACACATAATTATAAATATAAATCATATGAATTTATGAACCCTTATGGTAACTTCATTTTGTTGATAATAAAATACAGTTGGTGAGTGGATTATAATACCTAAATATCCAAAAGAACATTAAAAATTCCATTCAAGTGAATTATTATAAAATTAAAGACTATACACAACATGGATAAAAATTTAGGCATTCTAGGCCATGTTATATCATTAAAAACAGTAGTTTAATGGGAGGGTATTTGTTTTAGTAATTAATTACCCTAATTATTTCCTATGTAAAAAAAACAATAATCTCATAAATGATCACAAAATAAACTATCTAACTACACAAATTGTGGGTATATTTTTAGTGACTTTTATTTTTTGTTATAAATGACTTTGAATATTTCAAATATTATTTAAATAGTTCGTTGTGATTTTGGTTCAGTTCTATTTACACTAGAATTATTTGGAAAGACATAATATATATAACATATTATTTTTTATCCATGTGTGTGTGAACAATTAATAAATCCTAGATGGGGTCCCAAATAAAAATTATGACATTGAAGTTATGTCCAGAATAAGGGACTTGATCTTGTAGAGGAATAAATATCATGTTTAGGCTTCAAGACTCAGACCATAAAAAATCGATTTTACAATTCATCCAATGGCCCAAAGGACTTCATTTTTTATTGATTTTGATAATCCTCCTTTCAAGGGGTGAGGTTGAACCCTAACAAGGCTCATAGGCGTAAGTATTACATGTCATGTAGGCCTTAGAGGAATTCATTTCCCGTAGGCTTGAAACATTAAATAAAACCCAAAAAAACTACTTGGAACAGCTCCCCCAGCATCTTCATCATGAAATCAAATCTCCAACTTCACATGGTTGTTTGGCTAGGCTATCATGTGAATGCATAAGATTGTCCCGAGGGTAGGTGCCGTACCCTCTCATTCTTGAAATACATGTAGCTTCTTCTATGGTGAAATCGTATTTCTCATCCTCCCATAGATATTGTTCTTTATAGGATGTCTGGTTTGCATATGCAAAAAAGGCGGCCTGAAGGCCTTGAGGTGACTTAAAGGTCTTAGTGGACCGAAGGCATGGGTGGACCGAAGGCCCAAACGACGGAAAATTCCCACCTGGTACAATGCCAAACAGTGCCTACTACAGTTCCCGCTACAATACATACTATAGTACTTCATAGTTCCCACTATAGTTCTACTAGAGTACCTACTACAGTACCTGGAAATTATGCCTCCATCTGGATTTGATCAAGTGTTTCCTAGATGTACTTATGAGTCCTCACCAACTGGGCTAAGGCTTATATGCAATAGATTTTCTAATTAAAATGATGGGTTTAAATATCTATGACTATAACGACCCAAACATTAATAAATGAATCCCCCTTTTAAATGAATAAAATTTTTATTAAATAATATAGTTATAGGAAACACATGAAATAATTTGGTTATTTTAGACCATTATAAAATATTGTCTGTCTGATTTAATGTGTCATTAAGAATATTATAAAATCATAATATAGTTATTTTTTATAGAATGTTAATATAATTATATTAAGTGTTATGATAAATTACAATTGAAACATATGGAATAATAGATAGCCTCAATCAGTAGGATCATACCCTATGAAGACCTTTTTTCAGGCCTTCTAAGGGAGATGGCATCACTGAAATTTTCACTTGACTAAGCCTAAGAAAAAATTCGATAATTGAAACATGGATGAAGATATCTATGATAAAATTAATGATTATTCAGATCATGGACCAAACCACGTTCACAAAACCACCTCAATAATACACCTCCATAGTGCAAAAAACCCTTAGATAATACCCTGGTGTAATAAAGGGTTATGTATATAAACAATATGTAGAATAATTTATATTTGAAATTAATAAACTAATGATTATATATATTCATTATCCATTATTACCTCGTATTATTGAATAATTAAAATGATGAAATATATATTTAGATATGAATAAACTATAATTATATTTTTTTGAAATATATGTTGTTTCGATGAAAATTGTTTTTTGATAAATTAAATAATTCATAAAATAAATTTTGTTTAAATGAAATAATTTTATTAAAACCACCTCAATAAAAACTATTATTTTCCATTAAATAAGGATTTTTATTTAAATGTTTCAAATTTCATATTCAGAAAATTAGCCTAGTAAAAATATATTATTTTTAAATCAAAATATCAAAATCATCCAATGGTGAATTTTTCAAAAATTTTAGAGACAGAATAATTTTTTGATATAAGTTAAATAAAATATAAATGTATGGTACATATTAAAACAACATAAAATCGCAAAAGTTATGTAAAAAAACATTAAAAAGTTTCCATGGCCAAATATATATTTCACCATTAAATAAATTTAAGGTATTTGATCGTTTTTAAAAACCATTGATAAATCCTCCAAAATCAATATTATATTTTAATGTTTTGAAATCAATTCTTTATGATCATGACTTTGTTCCACATCACTAATGGATTTATTTTAACATTATAAGTTCTTCGATTTATAGAATTATGAAAACTAATCTGATTTGGTAAAAAACATGGTAAAAACCATCGAATGTTTTTTGGTTTTGGTTACATTAAAATATTGAGTCCAAAACCTATGTTTTGACATTTATAAAGAATTACAGTCTCTTTTTTCATAAATACTCATCCAACCTCTCACTCCTATTAACCAAAAATATGTTTAGCATAAATTTTCTCACCAATTACCCTCTAAATCCCTCCCGATGTGTTATCAATATCTTATGAATCTCTTCCCATGTTCTTAGAAGTACCCCCTCGAGGTAAGGGATTCACTCCTACTTATTAAAGCACATTCATTGGTTTATGGTTTTTTATTTCCAATTTTTAATGTTGTAATATGTTTTCAAACATATCTAAAATACCTTATGGTGTCTAACTAATGGTAGAACACCTTTCACAATCATTAAACCCTTTCATGAATCTTAATGTATGTCTATTATTCTACTCAAATTGTCACGTGAATCTTCATGGAAACATTTGTGTTGTGAATAACCATTACCATTTACACTAAACAGTATTCACATATATATACATATCCTTATTTTATTTGGTAATCCCCTTGATGTAACTCACATTACATAATCATGGGAGTAAAATAGATGAAATATGTTGACATGTTGTATGATCTATATAGCACATAAATGAATATACATAATATAAATGTGACAGGTTGGTCTAGAATTATATTTCCCTCCAATTCCATTCATAATGCATTTATCCCATGAGATAACTTGTTTTTGAGTTTTAGGTTATCCAAATAACACCATATTATGATGTATCGACGGGTAGCCTTCAATTGTACATATTATATCATTACTTATGTTGTTTCCACATTCCTTTATTTCATTTTTTTTTGTCATCATATATCATGCCTCAATGGTCATGTTTAAGATTATCACCCTTTTATGTCACCTTGATATGATACTCGAATACCATGTATTACATTTATCCTGTTATTCCTTTATAATTAAATAACTAGGTTTTATAACCCACACCTTTCTTATGTATGTCCCCTGGTTATCCCAAGCAAATTTATAAGATTAATGTAATAATTTATGTCATTTTATATCTATTTTATGTTATTGTTCTATGTATATAATTACCCAGGGAAATTATATCCTTCCATTATTATTGATTTTATTATGTTTGTTATTATTTGATAAATTATTAATTAAAGTGTATAAAAGATATGGGATGTCAAAATTGGTTTCAGAGTAGGTTCTAGTTTTTTTTAGGATTATGATGAGAAATAATTAGTGAAATATTTAGAGATAAGACTAAATATAGAAAAACATACCTAAATTTTATTAATGTGTAGAGTGAGTAGTTTCCATGAAACAAAACAATTTCTAGATACTAAAGGTGTATGTGGATTTCAAATATCTATACCTATGTTTCATAACCATGAAAAAGGAACATTGGGTAATAACTCGATCATCTCTTAGTGCATGAAAAAGAGGCCTTGATTAACATATGGTTTTACATTCCTGAGGGACATTCTTTGGTAAATTTACAAGATCTTTGGAACACTTATAAAGGTAAAAAAAATGTTTATAAAATTTTATGTTATGAAATCGACCATCGATAACATATATTAAAATGTATAAATTCATAAGTTGATTAATTTATGTCATTTATGAGTAATATATTAAATTATAATGGTTTATAAATAATGTATTTAATATTTTAAAATTTATCATCCCTAAATTTCCATTTATTTCATTTAATGGATAAAATTTTGGAAAAACTGAGTCAACAACCAATATGATGATAAGTGTGTTGACTAAAAAATCAGATGGACACCCCGATAGGGGAAAGAGTTGGAAACATTATGAAAATAAATTCTCAATTTACCCATTCTTTGAATAGAGACATAAATAATAGGGAAACCCCAAAACACCCTACAAAAGAGGAAGTTTCAATTAGGACCATTAGAAATAAATTCATTTGACTTAAAATGGTTATTTTGATCCCTTAATAATAGATCAATATTTCAACTCCATTGAAATGATATTTTTTGTCCTTCAATACTCTGAGAAAAAGAATTTAATTATTTTTATTTATAATATGGATGGAAAATTTGATCAGCAGTAGGATTCAATAAAAAATACAAAGTCCGAGGAAGTGATTATTTCAATGGGTTGGAAATAAGTCTTTAAAATATTTTTCAATAAATATTTTCCTCACAATCTCCATATTAAAGTAGAGATGTATTTCTGTGAAATTAATAAAATAGATGATGAATCCATTTGGGCGTATGATGTAGAGTTTATATGACTTTCATGATACACCTATTACTTATTCATTGACCCTGAATGTAAATTTGACTAATTCTTTAGTAGGATAAATCCAAATATATGATAATCCATTGTGATTTCATACATTTATAGTTTTGGGATGTTGTCTGATGTGACCCCAAATTCAAAATAGAGATTAGGGAATCTCAAAAGTCTAATTGGTTAGGATATAGAAAAAAATAATGGATTTTTATTCTGGTGGTGAGAGAAAAATTATAATAGGGAAAAGAAAGTCCAATATCCCACTTGTCAAATGTGTGGGAAGATGAATTTGGAAAAATTATTAAAAGGGATAAGGAAATGATTTAGGAGAGCGATGTAAGGGTAGCTAGATGGTGAATGATTACCAGAGAAACCCCCCAATGTGATGTATAAAATGAATGATCCAATAAACCCTTAATCAGTTGTCCAATATATCAACTATAAGAAATAATTACACTGTGTGAATCAATGCACTAAGATAAGGTTTTATGACAATTACCAATGAAAACAACCACCGAGGACAAGATATAAAGGGAGAGAATATTACATCATAACTGATAAGGTTTGTCATATTAATGATTTGGTTATAGGTATGGTAGTTATTTATTAAAGTATTGATAACATACTATTTGATTTTGGTTCTACACATTATTTCAGGTCATGTGTGTTTATTATAACTATTCAATAACAACATATAAACATGGAATTAGAGTTACTGGGGAAGATGGGAAATCAGAAAATTAGTATATCCCATGAACATAACTCCTACCATTTCCATATTTATTGGATGAACATCCCATATATCCTTGTGATTCTCCCATTAGTGTAATTCAATGTAATTTATGGTATTAAATGTATTTTCTTATATATATCCAACATAAATTTCTGATATAAGTAAATCACCCTTAGATTATATAAAATTTAAATGTGGAAAATGAATCTCTTTTTGAATCAACATCTCAGTCATGTATATTATTACCTTATGAGTAAGTATGTTATGCTTAAATTAATGATTCTAAAGAAAATATTTTCCTTCATAACATGTCCATTATAATTAAATACAATGATGTGTTTCTAGATGAATAGTGTTGTCTTCCACTAAGATGAGAGTTTGAGTTCTCAATCAAACATATACCTATATATTTTTAATATCCAATATTCAGTATTGAATGTTCATTATCAAACATAAAAATATGAAGAAGTAACTACAAGAGAATCTAGATAAGTGTTTATATTCCCAAGTAATTCACCATGGGGTGTTCCAATACTCTTTATTAATAATAAGGATTGGTCAACTACCCTATGAATTGATTATAATTACATTAATAAGAAAATGATAAAGAAAAATTATCCTCCACGATAGATTTATGACTTCTTTGATTAGATACATAAATCCCAGTAGTTCTCTTAGACGAATATACAGTTGGGAAATTATCAAGTAAAGGTGAAGAAGGATGATATTCAAAATATTATTTTCCAAACATGGTAATAGAACATTGAGTGTATAGTGATGTAATTTTTATTCACTAATACTCTTGTTATCTTCATAGACATAATAAATATATTCTTTCGGGATTATATATAAAAATATATTTTTTCCTTTATAAAAGATATTATGATCTACTCTAAAATAATTTAGGAATATGGGGATGATTTTAAAATTTTATTTATTACATTTTTAAGGAATAAAGTTATATGTTAAGTATATAAAATGTGAGTTTTGTTTTGATAAATTAATATTTTTTTTGAATTTTGTCACCAGAAAAGTGATATCAATATATCCTGTGAAAATATACTTAATTGAATAATGGCATAGAAAACATTTTTATCATAGATCTATTGATTCCCTTAGATTGTATAGGTACTATAATCAATTTTTTAGAATATTCTCATGATTTTAAAGCACACTATCCAAAATAAATCGGAAGAGAGTGATGTTTTCCCAAACTGATGAATACGAGGAAATATTTAGGGAGTTAGATAATATGCTTATAATTTCACCTATTCACACATTACCCTCTTCTAGGGACTGATTTTTTATCAATATAGATTCTTCCATAAAGTGTGTACTCATTGAATATGAAATAGTGATATCTTATACCCCCCATGAATTAAAAATCCATGAGAAAAGAAACCTGATTTTAGATCTAGAATTAGCTACAGTAATCATCATATATAAAATTTGTTAAAATTATTTATATATGGATAAGTGTGAAATATATTTGGATCATAAAATAATTAATTATATTTTAACACAAAAGGTTATTAATATTCACCAATGAAGGTCATTAGAGTAGATCAAGGATTATGATTATTCAATCAATTACTCTCTTGGGAAGGGAAAACAAGTGCCAGATGCTATGAATATAGTATATCCTACAGCCCTATCTATGAGAAGTATTGTAAGGGATCCAATATTTATAAACATGAAAAGGATGGATATTGAAATCGTAATATAAAATCAATCCTACCTTTCATAAATAACTACTCAACCATCAATTCTTGAGAGGATCATGGAGACCCAAAAAAGATGATTCAACTCTATAGAAATGGGTAGTGAATATTTTAAAATTAAACATTGATAATGATGGGGTTATATGTTTTGAAACCAAAATATCTATCCCATCAAAAATAAATTTAATCATGGAAATTATAGATGAATCACACAACTCTTACTTCTTTATTCATGAAGGATGAACTAAGATGTATTGAGATTTGAAGAAACAATGACTAGCTGATACCATGCAGATTGAGGTTATAGAATTTGTATCTCAATGATTGGTATGATAATAATTCAAGAATGAATGATGGATTTATTATGTCATGATGAATCCATTTCCCAAACTAGTATGGAAATGGGAAACCATAACCATGGATTTTTTCATAAGACTCCACATGACATCTAAAGGAAATAACTCCATCAGAGTGATAATTAATCACCCTACAAAGTCAAATTATTTAATTATAATCAAGGATTATTTATATCTCAAAATATTCAAAAAAAAATGTAAATAAGAAATGTGGTAAGACTTAAAGGAGTTAAACTTTCTATTCTATCTGATCATGATCCATGGTTTACATCAAGGTTCTAGAGAATCCTCTAGTAAGCATTCGATATAGAGCTGAGTCATAGTGTTTCTCTTCACCCTCAGAATGATGGACAGTCTAAAAGAAATAATAAAACTCTAGAGGATACATTCAGATCAATTTTAATGGTTTTACAAGGATTTTGGTCTCAAAACCTTCTCTTAATAGAGTTCTCATATAAAAATAGTTTCCATTATAGAATTCAAATGGAAACTTTTGAGGTTCTATATGATAAGAGGTGTCAGACACCCACATGTTGTGATGACATAGGATAATAGATGCTTATTGGAATTAATCTTATACATGATATGAAAGAGATGTTTTATACTATTCGACATCATTTGATATATACATAAAGATGAAATGAAACCTATGAATACAATCACTGACGTGATGAAGGGTTAATGGTTGGAGATAATACGTTGATTCATATATCACCATGGAATAATTTCATTTGTTTTGGGTAGAAGGTAAAGCTTAGTCCAAGATACATAAAACACTATATGTTTCTTGATCCCATCAATGGTGTGTCTTTTCTAATATTACTTCAATCTAACATATTTCTTGTATATGATGTGTTCCTTGTATCCATATTGAGGAGGTAAATCCAATACCATTCACATGAACTAAATCGAGAGTTAATACCCTTGGAGAATGATCTGGCATAGGAGGAGTAGTCAGTGGAGATAATAGATCATAGAGACACATTTCTACATACAAATACAACCAACCTGGTGAATGTACTACGGTAGAACCCCAAATTTGATGAAGTTTCAATGGAAATAAGAAAAATGAGATGAAATATAAGTACCCCATATGTTTTAGTGTTTGAAATGAAATTTTTATGGTGAAATTTTTAAAGGGGTAAAGATGTAATTACCCTAAACTTTATAAATTAAAACTCCTTTTAATTAATAAATTCAGTATTTTGATATGTTGTTATAGAAAACACAAGATCAAATTTGGATATTTTAGATGGTTATGAAATATATAATGTTAATATTAAATTTTGTTAAGAATATTAATAGTTGATAATATAGATCTTGTAAAAGTACTACTAATATCAATATATTAAGGGTTATAATGAAATATAATTAACAAAGAGAGAGGATGTAATGGATTTGATGAGTAGGATAACACCCTATGAAGCCCATTTATTAAAGCTTCCAATGTAGATGGCATCACTAGGCTTTTCCTTTAACCAACACATGCTAAAATAAAACAACTAAAACATGAGTGAATCCATTTATGAGAGAAGATAAATTTTATCGAGATTAGGACACAAATAATGTTCTCTGGAAAACCACAAGAAAGAAAAACCACATTGCACCATACCCTCAGAGAGTATGTTGGTGTAATACGGGGTTTTTTATTTAGAGCCCATGTATGATGTTTTTTTATTTTATTTTTAAAAAATAATGATTATTTTTATCCCTTTTTCATTATTTCATCATATAATCGAATAATGAGTTTGATAAAAATTATATTTTGATATATTGAAACTAAAATTATATTTTTTTGGATATATATATATATATAGTTTCAATTAGAAAACGTTTTTTTATAAATCCAATAATTTTTTCAAAAAAAATTATTTAAATGAAAAATTATTTTTAGGAATCATTAATTTGAATATGAATGATAATATAATATAATTTAGTAAAATTTATTTTTAATATGGGTTAGAAATTTGTTAGTGAGGAAAAAACAATTTTATCCATTAAATAATGATTTTTATTTAAAAGATTAAATTCTATTATTTATTAATTTATTTTGCTAAAAATATTATTTTTTTAAATCATCATATTGCAATTATCCAATGGTGAATTTTGAACAATTTTTATAATATAGTAATGTTTTAGGTAACAATTAATTACTTTAAAAATATAAGTTATGTATTATGACATCATAAAAGTATGAAAGAATTTTAATAGATACTATTAATGGAATAAAAGTCCAAATATTGTTTTCAACTTTAAAATAATATGTTTTTTGATGTTATTTTTTTAAAATTTATAATAATTTAATGAATCACTACAAACTAATATTATATTTTATTATTTCAAAATAATTCATTTATTATCATGACTCATTTCCACATCAAAAATAGTATTATTTTACTATTTTTAGTTATTTCCATTTGAAATATTGCAATCAAATTTTATTTGATATAAACTTTTGGTAGAAACCATTTTGTGTTTTGAGTTTTTTATTACATTATTATATAGATTCCAAAACATAAGTTTAGAAATTAATAAAAAATTCCCCTCTATTATTCTATTAATACCCACCCAATAGTTGACTAATATTCTCTAAAATAAATTATAGAATTAATTTCATGTACCTATCCCTCTCTAAAACCCTCCCAAAGTGTTAACAATATCTTAATAAGCTCCTCTCAATATTTTAGAAGTGACCTCTCAAGGTCAGATATTATCTCCACCTCACTTTATTTTCCTTTTGATGTTTTATTTTCTATTTTTCATATTTTATTTTATTTTTAAAAACAAGATAATATCCTTATAATTTAAATGTAATTATAGAACATATTTAACTCTCATTAAATACTTTCATGAAGAATTATGTACACCTGTTATTCTATCGAAAGTTTCTGTAGTTTTCCCATGGAAAATATTTGTGTTGTGAATACTCTTCCCTATTTCTAATAAAATGTATTAACCTAGATGTACCTATAATTTATTTAGGTATGAATACTATGTATTCATCCTATAAAACATATTCATTAGATTAAATGTTGAAAAAAATTCTCTTATGTTGTAAGAACTATGTTCCACATAAACTCTTGTACATAATATAAATGTCACAGGTGGATCCAGAATTATATTGGCCTCCAATGCATTGGGTTGTATTTATATCTCTTTAGATACCATGTATTTTGAGTGGAAGTATATAATATGAACACAATGTTATGATTTCTAAACATATATCCTTGGCTTATTCTTTTTATTTTTTGTTTTATGTTGTTTAATATTCCTATGTTCTCTTGATGTTATAATCTTATATCTTTCTCCGATGTTCATTATAACAACCCTAATCTTTATTTCACTCTTAAACATGATTTATTACATAAAATATTCACTTTATACAACATAGAATATCTATAGGACTAGTGTCATCGGGGGTTAGGAACATTACGTAACAAAATGAAACATGAAATACATATCATTATTGAAAACCTCTTTTACATGATCACAACATTTCTTCATACATAGCATTGCATGGGATAACCTAAAAACATTCATATGAAAAGTGTGAGATATAAATATAAATAAGGGATTAAACAAGGAATAACATGTAGAGTATAGTACATGTTAAGAAATTGGTATATCAATGGATCATAATATAAACATGAACATAAAGGCATGATATAGCATGATTACTATAACATGGAAATGTGGAAACAACATATAACACGATTTTAGAATGACGAAAGGATCATTGAACCTGGAGCATTATTAAACCTTAATTTATCTTGAATTATATTGATTAGACCCTCATTTCACATAATGTATCATGATACTAATCTTTACCCCATGCATTGAAGCACTATCAGGGTGCACCCCACTTAATAAATTCATTTCATGTGTATGTGTGGCACATGGATCACATAACATGGATTCATTGATCATAATTTATTACACAATAAAATAATGTGGAATTAATACATGAAACTCCAAAATCAATAAGTAAATTTTCATAAAGGTGGATACCCTTGATAGAGAAATGGGCAAGGTATTCACAACACTATGACATTGGATTGGAAAATCATGGTGCAATTTTGGCTGCATAACGACATGACATAAGAATTCATAAAATTGGTTTATGGGACAGAAAGGGGTGTCTAATCATATTTAAATGAAATATAATGTTATGGGGTAATATAGATACATGTACCAATATATTGAATTGAATTTATATTCATAATACAAAACAATTTCTTGAATGTAAATGTGAAGAGAGAAATTCCTTACAGAATTTTAGCATGGTAATTGGTGTAAATGGGAGGAATTAATGAGTGATAAATGGGTCTCTAATCATTTATACATAATTAGGGTAGTATAGGGGATGTTTATAATCATACTTAAAAATTTATAATTTAAATTCAAAGGGTATAACAACATTAATAAACTTGGATGAAAATGAGAAAGGAATAAATCCCTTACTTGTAATTGTGATCCCAAAGGATTGAGAGAGGCTTGAGAGAGGATTATTAAAAGAATGGGAAACCCGGGGAGGATTATAGATAGTTGAGGGAAGTAGTGGGATGAGCATCAAATTCTTTTATTGAGGAGAAGTGGGAGATTGGGTGGGTTTATATAGGAAAAGAGAGGGAATTCTTTCTTATTTAGGTCTTGGACACCACACATTAAACTGATCAAAACCAAAAACCAAAACATGGTTTTTACCATGTTTTATTTCAAAGGTGAGGGTAAAACAATATTTTATAAGTTCAATGGATGGACTTCATGAAAATAATAGTATTTCTTATGTAGTGGTGAGACACACTCTCAAGGAAATCATTTTAAAAGTTAAAATATTTTACAAGTCTTGGAGGGTCCACTAAGGCACCCTAAAATTAACAAAACAAATTTAAAATCACATTATTTTAAATTTAAAACATATATTGGTAAAAAATCCCATTTAGAGTATTTTATTACATAACTATTGGGTTATTAGGATTTCATAAAACACATTATAAATTAAAATGGTATTTAATTGTTTACTCAAAATATCAACTATCCCAGAAAATTTTTAAAAATTCACTATTGGATAATTTTGACACCACGTTTAAAAAATATTTTTCATTTTATCTAACTAATTTTATTAATCTTTCAATTTTTACTTTAAAAATATAAACCTACATTTATCGAAAATTCATGGTTTTGGACCAAAACCACATTCAAACCTTAAAAAAATTACAGTTGTATTCGTAAAAATCAAATGATCATTTATATTTATTAATAATTAATTTAGTAGTAATAATTATTTTAATATTATTTAATTAAAAAATCCATTACTTCATCAAAATATATTTATTAATTGAATATTAACTTAAAATACTATTTTTCCTTTGAAACATATTTACAAAGTGACAATAATAAAATGAATGTATATTCTCTATAAAACAATTAATGTATTTAATAATAGTGCTAGGGCCTTGTTACACAACCCCTTATAATACCCACATATGACCTAATGGTAAGGTGTTTGATGGTGAAAGACTCTTGGGGTGGCTCGGATAACATCACTCAGGTGGTAATCGCTATCAAATTACACTTCTCCCATAGGAAGTTTCATTTAGGATTAATGTGTTGAAGATCATCTTGGGGTTGGTTAAGAGAAAAGCCCAGGGATGCTACCTCCTTTACAATCTCTGAAAAATGCGATTAATATGGATAAATTCTACTGGATTAGGACATTAATTCCTTTGTCTGAGTAAAATGGATTTGTTAAAGTACTATATTTATACTAATCATGTGATCACTGTTCAACATCTATATTAACAACCGTAACAATTCATAACGGTATTTTGAAATCCAAAATCATAAAAAAGTTCATATGTTATATAACCATTTTATATAATAAGCCATTTAATTATATCAAGAGGAATTTTTTATAAAATTTTTGGTCATTACAATCTTCCCCCATTAAGTAATTTCTCCCTAAGAATTTTTTTTCCCACACTAAAATAGATGAGGTTAACTATGCTTCATCACTTCCTATGATTCCCACATTGCATATTCAAACTTGTGGTTTTGAAACAACACTTGGATGAGGGGAATTGTCTTATTTCATAGAACTTTTTTCCTATGATCTATGATCTTCACCAGATTCTCTTCATAGAAGAGGTCATTCTCCAATGGTACCACATATAAATTGATTACATGTGATAGTTCAGGTATGTACTTCCTAAAGAGTGATACAGGGAATACAAAATGTACTTATGATAGGTTTTATGGGAGTTCTAGTCGATAGGCCACTACTCCAATGCGATCAAGGATCTCCAAATGGCCTATATACCATGTACTAATCTTTCCCTTCTTACCAAATATCCTAACTCTCTTCCACTGGGATATGTAGTGGAATAACATGTATTTGACATCAAACTCTATGTCTTGTCTATGATTATCAGAATTGCTCTTTTTTCAAATCTAATCTGCTTTAATGTGTTGTTGGATGGTCTTAAACTTCTCCTCCATTTCATCGACCATTTTTGGATGTAGGATTTTTCGCTCCCGAACTTCATCCCAACATGTGGGTGTTTTGCACCACTTCCGAAAATGGGTTTCATAAGGATTTATTTGGATGATTGAGTGGAAAATGTAATTGTAAGATAACTCAACTAGAGAAAGATGTTGATCACATCCTACTTTGAAGTCCATCGAGCATGATCTCTATATTTCCACATGTGTTTGGAAAGTATTCTTAGATTGACCATCAGTTTGAGGATGATAAGCCATACTAAAGATCAACTCAGTATTCAGATCATGTTAAAGAATCTTCCAAAACATAGTTGTGAATCTTGGATCTCGATCACATACAATAGATAGTGGTAATCCATACAGCCTTACCACATCTCTAATATATATATATGTTCTAGTTGTTATAATTAGAAATACTCTTGAACTGAAATGAAGAGGTTAGTCTTTGTATGAAAATCCAAAACAACCAAGATAGGATTGTTTCCTATGGTTTTCTTTGGATGACTGTTGAAAAAGTCCATAGTGATGTTCGTCAATTTTCATGATGTAAAGGTTAATGGTTTAATCATCCTCTTATACTTCTACCTCTCAGACTTCACTTGTTGACATACCAAGAACGTTGATGTATACTCAGTGATATCATTCTTCATTTTATCCAACCAATAAATCTATCGTAGATCTCGATATATATTTATTGTTCCTAGGAGAATGGAGATATTTGAAACATGTACATAATTCAAAAGTTATTTCCTTAACTCCAGATTTTATGGAAGACATAGTCTTGACCAAAATCTCACAATTATTTTTTCATTATCATTTAACTATGGGGATTTCCCTTTTCAAATAGTTTCCACTTTCTTATGAATTATAACATCATACTTTTGGGTATCCTTAATCCTTTACAAAAGAGACAACTGAGAAATCATTTGAGAAAGTATTGATGATTTTCCATTCTTTATGATTCCAATATCCATCTTCATCAAATCAAAGAAGATTGGATCTTTTTAAATTCACATTAATGATATAATTTCTAGGTCCCTTCTACTTAGGGAATACACCACCGTGTTCTCTTTCCCAGGGTTATAATGGATTGAGAAGTCATAGTCTTTGATCAGTCTTAATCATCTTCGTTGGTGCTTGTTGAAATCATTCTGTGAAAATATATACTTGGGGATTTTGTGATCCGGGTATATTTCACACTTCTCCCCAATGAGGTAATGTCTCCAATTTTTAAAAGTGAATATTACTACAACCATCTCTAGATCATGTTATTGATTATTTTCTCTCCTGAACTATCAATTTCCTTGTATCATAGGAAATGAAATTTTCATTTTTCATGATCCCGTAGCCCATGCCATTCTTCAAAGCATCTCTGAATACCAAAAAAAGTTCTCCACTTGTGGGTAGTGTGATCATGTGAGCAGTGATAAACCTCCTTTTCAACTCCTTGAAGATCTCTTCGTATTCATCACTCCAAGAAAACTTTACCCCCTTCTGAGTTAGCTTGGTAAGAGGGTTGTACAATCGTGAGAAATTTCTCACAATTCAGCAATAATATCCATCTAAAACAATGAAGCTGCAGATAAGTTTTATTGATGTTGGCCTGAGATATACCTCAATTATAGTTGTAATGAAGGGATCATAGATATCCCATTTCTTGTGATGATATGAATGAAGAATAATATGTCCTTCAACCATAACTCACACTTTCTATACTTTTCATAGTTCATCTCCTTTTACTAGGTTTCTAGTATAGTGATTAGATTCTCCTCATGCTCCTCCTTAGTTTTGGAGTATATTAGAATATCATTTATAATAACTACCAGAAATTTGTCACGGTAATATCTAAGGACTCTGTTTATCATGTCAATGATGATTTCTAAAGCCTTAGTGAGTTAGAAAAGAATTAGTATGAATTCATAGTGCCCCTATATTGTTTGAAAAACGTCTTGGGGATATCCTCCTTCTTTACCCAATAATGGAAATATCCCAACTGCAAATCCAATGTGGAGATTTATTGTGGTCCACGTAACAAGTAAAATAAGTCACCAATCCATGGATTAGGATACATGTTATTTATAATGATTTTGTTGAGCTCACAATAATCAATGCAAACGCACATTGACACATCCCTCTTCTTGATGAATAGGACTGGTGCACCCCATGGGGAAGCACGTGGGAATATAAAACCTTTATACAGATTCTTATATAGGTGTTTCTTCAGCTCCTCATGGTTCACAACAACCATTCCATATGAATTCTTGGATATTGGAAATACCCCACATATAATATCAATTAAGAATTCAACATCTCTTCTAGGAGGAAGACCAGACAATAGGAATTTCATCAAGGATGGTTGCTAACTTAGAATCAATCCTCTAATCTAGATACGCATGGTCATAGGGCAGTAATATCCATACTTAAGAAGTTGTTTCTATATAAGATTCATCCTCCTCGTTTCACTTTTATAGAATCATGGGTCAATTCTCTATGTATAGAGTGATTTACCTCTCTCATATATTTATGTTGACTCTATATAAGGAAATCAAATCCATGCAATGAATTTCATCAATTTCCACCAAAGGGAGTATGATGTGGTTCTATAGGATGTTCAATCCACAAACTATGATAGAGGAGGATTTATATTCATGGGATTAAATGATTTCCCCAATTTCTGTTATCCCCGATATCTATACTACCATAACTTGTGGTGGTGTTGGGATTTTTCTACATAACATATAGGATATAAAAGAACAATTAGAAGGAAAATCAAAAAGAAAATTCTTTATTCTTGAATTAATATCTAGTGTACCTATCCCCACTTCATTGTTGGGGTTCACATTGGTGGTAGTGACGGAAAAAGCTTTCTCATGCTACCTTGGATTTTAATGGTTGACTCCATAAACACTTTTCTTAGAGATCTAGTTTGGAAAGTGACCTGGTTCTTCGCAGTTGAAGCAATAAAAAAACGTTTTGAGGGTCATACAGAGCGTTCCTCTCCACTGTTATAGCCATGGGTTTTTCTTGTTATTAGTTAATGGCTAGGTGATCTTCTTTCCCATACCTAAATCATTTCCTCACACCCTTTAGGAAATTTCGTTGTGCTTCTTTCTGCACCTTTGGAAAGTGGGGAGCTTGATTTTCGTAGCACCATTGGACTTATCTATCGGACCTTAATAATTGAAGCCCACTTTAACATTCTTATCCTCAAGAAACCGATGAGATTTTCTTGTCTCTATTTCAAATCTGAGGGCACATCAGACTATTTTTTCATATCTCTTGAAGTCAAAGATCTCAAGGGATTTCCATCGGCAAGGTATTAGCCCACCAAATATGCAGCCATCTTTAAATTCGTGGGTCATGACAAATCTGGAGGCATATCGTGCAAGCCTTATAAAATTTTCCTCATACACTCAGATAGATTCTTCATATTTTTTCTTGAGGGAATGGATGTCCCTATCCGTATTATGTCGGAGGGTGAAAGGAAAATATTTTTTGAAAAACATTTTCCAAAAATCCATTCATTCCAATGCCTTAATCACCTTCTCAAGATTAAATTTTTTTATCAATATCCACCATTGATCAGCTTCACCCCCACATGATAAGTAACAAGAAGTACCTTCTCTTTTTCTTTACATTCAAGTATAGAGAATATCTTTTCAATGAAGTAGATCTATTGTTTCTGACTGAGGGATATGATGATCCATTAAAAGTATGAGTCCTTTGTCTCATGAAGCTCTCGATTTATACTTGTTCTTTCTTGGTGGTTAAATGTTCCTATTGAACCTTTTTTATATTCAAAACTTGATTTAACTAAGATATTATCATGTCGAAGTTCGCTATTCCTACTCCCATCAGATTGGGAATCGCATTAGTTCAGTCATCACATTGATCTTCACATTAGTTGTTAGCCTGAGTCATTCTACCACCATCCATTGGCAGGAATAAAAGGAAAATTAGGGGTACCACATAAAGGGTAATCTAAAGACAAAAATTGATGACGTATAAATTACTTATATTTCCCTAACTTATGAATTTATAGGCTTAAATCTATGTTATCTACGATCTACTTCCCACCAACATATATTATCAGGGGAATTTTTTTATTCCGTTAATAATATTTCATACTAAGAATTTGAATTTACCAAACAATATCCCTTGGGAGTGTTGTAACAAATAGTGCAGTAAGGCCCGTTGTCATGCACCAGTTCCCATTCGAGTCTATCTCAAAGTGGTGTTTTGGGGGCTTATACCTAGATATATATTTTCTAGAGCTGCGTCTACCTGATCATGTCCATATGGAGATATATTTTCTTGATAAACTAATTAATCAATACTCACCGAAACTTAGTTATGTTATTATTGTACATATTCTTATCCCTAAGGATTTTACTAGATTTTTCTAATCCAAATCCCAAAAATAACGAAACCAATCCTCTAATAACAACTATAATAACCCAAATCATTTTTTCACACTTAAAAATAATTTATTACATGAAATCATCACATGATAAAACATATAAGATCTAGTGGTATAGTTTATTTGTGTCTTAATAACATTACATTACAACTTAAGACATGAAATACACGTCTTTATTGAAAACCTCTTTTACATGACCACAAAATATCTTCGTACTTATCATTTCATGGGATAATATAAGGACATATATATGAAAAGGGTGATCTATAAAGCACAATAAGTGGGTAAAAAAGTCATAGAATAAAAAATATTTTACATGTTAGGCAATAGGAATATCAATGGATCATAAGATAAACATGATCATAAAGGAATGATATAGCTGATTATCATAATATGGAATTGTGGAAACAACATTTAACATGATTTTAACATGAACCAAGGATCATTGAACATTGAGAATGAGTAAAACTTCAATGAAATTTAATTATAAAGTGTCAAACCTCATTTAAATTGATGTATCATGATACTAATATTTACCCAATGCATTGGAGAGCTATCAGGGTGCACCCTTCTTAATCGTTTCATGCATAAATGTGCCACATGGATCATATGACATGGATTCATTAAACATAATAATTTCATCCACGATAAATGAATGTGTAATTCATTAATGAAAATCCATAATCGTTATATAAAAGTACATAAAGGTGAATACCCTTTATAGATAATGTTTATGGTATTCACTACACAATGACTATCGTTTGGACAATTGTGATGCAATTTTGACAGCATAACAACATGACATAAGAATTCATAAAAATGGTTGATGAGAGGGAAAAGAGTGTCTCATCATAATTACATGAAATTGATAGTATAGAGTTCATATATATACATGTCCCAACACGTGTAATGGAATTTAAATTCATAATACAAAATAATTTCTTGAATGTAAATGAGAAAAGAGAAATTCCATACAAAAGTTCAGCATGGCAACATGTGTACATGGGAGGCATTAATGGGAGATAAAGGGGTATATCATCATTAAAAAATAAGGAGGGAGGTATAGGGGAGGTGTGAAATAATACCCAAACATTTTTAATTGATATTAAAAGGTTATAACAAAATTTAGAAACATTGATGAAAATGGGAATGGAAGAAATCCCTTACTTGGAAGTGTGGTCACAAAAGCTTGAGAGAGGCTTCATAGAGGCTTCGTGGGAGCTAGGGAACCTTGGGAAGATTATAGAAAGTGTCTAGAAAAGGTTGGTAATGCTTCAATGGCTTTTAGTGAAGACTAATTAGAGCTCATCTGGGATAATATAGGATAAGAGAGGGAAGTCGTTATTATTTAGGTTCTGACACCACACATTGAACTAATCAAAACCACAAACAAACCAATGGTTTTGGTTGATTATTATTTACAAGAGTGATTGTAAAATATTATTTTATAAGTAAAATGTCAAAAATTATTTAAATATTTTTCTTGCTTATGTGGAGGTGAGTCACACTTTCAAGGAAATCATTTAAAAAGATAAAAAAAATTATACGTCTTAGAGTGTCAACTAAAGCCCAATAAAATTAACCAAAAAACTAAAATTACATTATATTAAAGTTAAAACATATATTAGCCTAAAATAACATTTATAAAATTTTATTAAATCAGTATTTGGTAATTATGATGTCATAAAACACATGATATATTAAATCATATTTAATTTTTAACCCAAAAATTCAACTGTCTCAGAAAATTAAGAAAAATTCAAAGAAGGATAATTTCGAAGTCCTGATTAAAAAACTAATATTTATTAACCTAATAATTTTTTAAATTTGAATATTTTTACTTTTAAAATTAATTACGACATTTTTTAAAAAGTCATGGGTTTTGAAAAAAAACTGCTTTCAAACCTTTATAAAAATTACAACTGTATTCATAAAATTTATAAGATCATTTATATTTAATAAAAATTAATTTATTAATAATATTTCATTAAAATGTTTTTTAATTAAAAAATCCATTAATTAATCATAATATAGTTTGTAATTGAATATTAACTAAAAATACTATTTTTTCTTTAAAAACGGTTATAATGTAACTAAAATAAAATTAATGTATATTATCTATAAAAAATAATGTACATAATCATAGTGCTAGGGTATTATAAAATAATTCCTTTTTAAACACACATATGACCTAAGGGAATGGTGTGTGGCGGTGACATACTCATGGGGTGGATCAGTTAACATTACACGGGTGGTAATATCTATCAACTTTTACTTCTCTCGTAGGCGGTTCTGTTCAAGATTGATGTGTAGAAACTCGACATGGTTTTGGTCAAGAGAGAATCCCAGTGATGCTTAATCATTTATAAGATCCGTTAAATGGGCTTCGTATGGCGGAATTATACTAGATAATCCCATCAATTATTTTTTATAAGTAAATTGGGTTTCTTAAAGCCCAATATATATACTAATCATGTGATCATTGTTCAACAACTATATAAGAAACGATAATAATTATTAATGGTATTATGAAATCAAAAATCATAAAACAAAATAAGTGCATATGTTATATAACCATTTTATATAATAAGACATATAATTAGATCAAGATGAATTTTTATTGATAAAAGTTTGGGTCGTTACATTAATGTTTGTGATTATCATTCGTTTTAGGTGACATTGATATTATTCTTGACTCAATTGTATTAATTTTTTAATGTTATCCCTTGACTATTTCCATACATGGGTTTATAGATCACCCTTTTATTAATTCTATCCTCATGTTATCCCGTAATATTTTATTAGATCAATTTAATTATTAGGACAAGTTATATAATTTTAATTTATATCATTATATACGTACATTACTTCATTGTGATATGCATCTAAATACCTAAATACACTAAGCATTTAGATCATTTTGGATTTTATTATGTGTTTCATTATATAATAATTCATAAATTAAAGTGTATAAGATATATGTGATATGATAATTATCTAACCAAATCTATAAATAATAATATATAATATTTTAATGGGATTTAAAATAAAAAAAATGAGAAAACCCTTGAGATATTATCAGTGGACTGTTGGTGATTAGACATCATTAATTTTAATTTTAGGTGGATAATTTTCAAGGTGAAATCAATGAAAATTTTTAATTGAAGATAAATTCTTGAAGAAAAGTAAATTATCAATCAAGGAACTAAATTTTAATCACATGAATTCATATTGTTATTTATATTTTTTATTTTATATCTTTTTATTGGGTTTCAAAATTTTCCTATTGATAATCTATGATAAGATTTTATATTATAAATATGATTTTTAAAATTATTTCTTTAAACTATTAGGCATAAATTTCATATCCAGAATAATATTTAGAAATATGGAGTAGTCATTATTGTTTTAATTGATAAAACAAATTTGATTTGGATTTATATATTTTAATAATTTATTTTAATGAGTTCTATTCCTTATGATGTTGGGGTGTTTAATCTATGAATAATATTAATTGAATATTAAACTAGTTATGTATAATATTCTTTAAACAAATCTATAGTTCATCAATGGTACTTTAATCAAGGAGTAATCACATTTTCAAATCCATTTTTCCCCACCATTAGGAATGAGTATCTGGGTGTCTTCTGTCTCTACCGATTATGGTTTCCATTTTCCCATTTCCCCTCGAGATTGTTACTCACCACCAGTATTCAAAATGGATTATAGTTCAAATTTTGGATAACTCAATGGAAAGATATCTGGATTCTGGTGATGGCGTGGCTGGTCAAATGGGGAAGTGGTAATGGGACATGGTTTATAGTAGTCTATGTGCATATCTTTACTGAAAAAAATGGGCAGTGAAAAGAAAATGAAGATGATGGTATGACCAGTAAATGGTTATAGAACTTTAGTATGGTATGGTGGAGATCTCTATGTGAATTTGGCTCAGGTAGGAATGGAGGTGCAATAGGAGGCAGAGGATCCAAGGATGGTTGTTTCGTAAAATGAATATGACAAGGTTGTCTATATTTGGTAGTCCTCTAGGATACACACCATGTATTTCACTTTATGTGGTGCTAGGGTTTTCATGTTTTTCTAAATGTTTTATGGGTTTTGACCTCATGTCCCATTTCATGTATTCCGAAGCTATATTCATTAAAGTGTACCAAAGTATAAATCAGATTAACACATTATCCCATGTACCCTATGGTCCAATGGATATGTTATGCATCTCAATGACCCAAATCAGAAATACCTTATAGTACACTCTTGATTCACCTGACTACACTATACATCATGTGGACATAGTACACGATATATAATTTGGTTACATGATATATTATTCCTTGTATAAACACATCCAACTTTTTAGTGTGTTCCACATGTCATGTACACTACTGGGGAATTCCATCTATGTTTAATAAACATGAACTAGTAAATAGA
The DNA here is from genome assembly GCA_963277665.1 of Viscum album. Taxonomy (NCBI): domain Eukaryota; kingdom Viridiplantae; phylum Streptophyta; class Magnoliopsida; order Santalales; family Viscaceae; genus Viscum; species Viscum album. The sequence continues at coordinate 36,143,450 of OY728163.1, forward strand.
ATTTTTTGGACACCTATAATTGAATCCAACGCCCCAGGTAAACTGAAGTAAATTTTTTATAATATATTGTTTTTATTTTTATATATATCCTCTTTTCTGAGTATCTTAATTTAACCTATGTGAAATCAATTTTGATCCTCTATTATATAGAATGTGATGGTTTGTATATATTCTTAATATGATGAATTTTTAAGATGTTTATATAGATGTATTTCATTATATTTTTATATATGATCATAGTGAGTGGGTGATGTAGTTGAAGAAAACACGAGGTTAGTAATCCCTTGGATTCATATCAAATCCTAGGCTCAAATCCTCTATATACTTTGTGGGGTAGGTGACACACCTATAAGAGTGGATTTTATATACATTAATAATTATAAGTTTTAATAATTAAAATATATTATAATTATATTTTTTTATTATTATAATTTTATTATATATTTAATTTTAATGAAATAATTTTTTATTTAATCGTTCATTAAATTTTCATCATTTATTCATATTATTATTATTATTATTATTTATAATTGTTTTTTTTAATCTTCAAAAAATTTATATTCTAAATAATTTACTTACTCTTGTGGAAGCCTTATATGTTCCATCATTAAACTTACGTGTGGATATTATTACATTTATGTATCCATATTTTACCTTTAAACATTTAAACTTATACCCTTGCGCATCATGTCTAATTTTCAGCTTAACCTTATACAGTGCATATAATTCATATGTTAACTTTACATATGTATCTTCTTTACCCTTGTATAAGATTTATAAAATTCACCTACCCTAGAAAATCATTATTTTTACCTCTATGTAAGCTTAATGGTACCCTTATGAATCATATTGAAATTGAAATGTATCTATACATGGATTTCTATCTACCTTCATGTAGTTCATGATCTTACCACTTTACCTTCATATAGTGTTGCATGTACCCTTACACAGTGTTTAAAATTTTATTGTACTTCTTAGTGAGAATATCACTTATGCTTTTAGAGTGTATATATAGTATGTGTTACCTCTACATAGCCTAATGAATTTCATTATTTCCTTCACACATGGATAAATCTAACCATTTCAAAAGATATGAAAAATTCATATCACTCATACATAAGGTATGAAAAAAATTCACTTTAGAAATCCTATCTAATTAATTTTTTACCATTACACAATGTCTTGAAAGTTTATTTTACCCTTATGCATGCATATAAATGAACATTACAAAGGTATAAAATTCCGATATCTCCATATTACTATGTTTTTTCAATTTTGATGATATATTGATTTATTTCATATTTATAACTTTTTTTCAAATTATTATAATTATTTTAACAATTCATTTTAATTATATGTAAAATATGAGAATTCATTATATAGTATTTTAAGAACATTAATTTGAATATTTATTATGTTCTTCATTCATGCATATATTTACAACGTTAATCTCAAATAATTATATTTTATTATTTTGAGCTTAGTTTTTGTTTTTATAGTTTATAAATTTGTTTTTTTTTGTTTGAAGAAGTTATTAAAACATTTTTTATAGTTTTAAATAAAATATATTTGTAGTTTTATTTCACCACATGTTAAATTTAGAAGAAATTTTTAAATTAATTTTTTTAATATTCCAGTTTCAATATGTTTTTGATTTGTGTGTTATCAACATCCAAATATTTTGGATGTTTTTTGAACTCTTTATTTGTTATTTAAAATTAGTTTGAGTTTTTAAAATTGTTTGAAATTAAAAATATAGTATTATCGAGAATTTATTTCTTTTTTTCCTTTATCTCCTCGATAATTCTAAAATATTATTAATATATTTCATTTGAGTTTCATAATGGATCAGTTGGTTATGATGACATATTATTATTTTAAGGGACTGTAGAATGCATGGTAGAGATAAGGTGGAAGAATATGTTTCTGAATTTAAACTATAAAAATATAATAATAGAGGGCAGACCAGATGAATTATGTAATCATTTGAAGTGCTACCGGTGACATTCAAAAGTTCAAGGCTTTATTGTTATTTTTCACTAAATAAAATAATTTTTTTATAATTCCATTACAACATAATTAAAACACATTTTAAGATATTTCCATAATTATTACCATAACAAAACTAGTTTTCAATTTTACAACATTATCTCATTGTTATTATCATTTATGTTCATGTATAGGTCTGCACATAAATATTTCGAACACTAATTTATACTACATTAAAAAGTATATTTTCATTTCTCAAAACCTAACCAAGAAGTAGTGCTTATGATAAATTATAAAAATTATGTTTCTTGGATATTATTACCTTGATAAAAAGATTCAAAAATAAGTTGGGGTTGATCCTTATAGAAATTCATGGGTTAATCTTCTCTTGAAAATGGATACTTAGGTTTTGGCTTGTCATATGTAAAATTACATTTTTGGGATTGATACCATTATAAAAGTGTGGGTTAATAATTATTATATTGTAAAATTATCTCTCGATTTAGTGAGTTTCATTCTCTAACTATTGGGTAGTGATGATTAATGTAAATACACTTTTAAAAAACTACTATAAATATTTCTTGTGTTCATCTCTTTATTTTTCATCATTCATTTTTCAAACATCCACTATTATTAATCATTTAAGAAATAATTATTTAATGTGTTTAAACCACCTAATTGAAAAAAATTATATTTTTATATAAAGACAATTTACCCACCCCCTATCTGTCTATTATCATCAACCATTCCCACCAGACACTTTCTATCAACTGGTTAACTTACTTAAGGATTCTTTAGATATGTTTGTTTTTTGGTGATACATAAAAAAATAGTATCAATGGTTGATCTTAAATAAAATTTTCTAACCTTTTCTATATTTATGTGCTTATTTTTATCTGAATTTTACCCTAGTAGTTAATGAGAATAATCAAATATGTATTTTAGTGATGTTTGGATAGAAAAGAAAAATTTCATGATTATGAAATTTAATGAGGGGTTCGAGCAAAAATATTCAAATGAAAAAAATTATTCTAGTAATGTATGTAATATGGTTGAACAGTCTATGTTTAGTGATTTTGGATATTATATATTTAAAAATATGGTTTTAGATGATATTCATGAGAAATATCAAGAACAATTTTTAAAAATGATGGATTTACATTTCTCTCTTGATTCATAATATAAAAATGTTTCAGATTAAATAAATTTTTTTCTATTTCAATTTGATGTTAAACAAATTATTATCTTTAAATATTTAATCTTAAAGATGAGAATTATTTATTTAAAGATATTATTTATAAAAATAATGTGGATGATGAAAGGAAATTTTATTTTTTTATGATTTGTCTCATGTCGATGAAAAATGATGGAATCTTAAGGAAGAAAATGAAAAGTTTTTAATTGTATAATATTATATAAATTGTAATGTTTTGGATTATATTAAATTAAAATACAACATCGAAAATGTTATGAAAAGAGGATATTGTTTAAAATGTCCTATGTTTTTTAAAAAGGATTCAAAATTCAACAATGATCATTCTATAAAATTTATATAGTGTGGTAATGAATAGATAATTTTTTATTCTTCAAATATTTATAATAAATTGTTTTCACAGACCTTACTCTAGTAATTGTAGTGAAATGTTTCGAATTAAATTTGGAAAAAAATGGAATTTTTTCTTTATCATGGATAGGTTATAATGTTGTAATAATTATCTATGTTTGGGTGTATAATTATATTTATTAAATCCAATTAGACCCAAAGTACTCTGGAAGTCCAAGTATTTTTTTATCACAAAAATGAAAATACATATTATTTTATCATATGGTATGTTTGAATGTTCTGTAAAAATTTATTTATTTTTTCCAATGAGCATGTATTCTACTTTTCTATATTTTTATTTTCTGGAATGTTCAATCTTTTTTTAAAAAATCAATTCTATTATAATTCCTTGAATATCATGTTATTTGTTTTTGTCTCTCTTCTGTTAATTTTTTAAGTGAAGCATTGATTTTGGGGCAGAAATCTATTTTTTATGTCTTTATTTAATTTTGGTTTGTTTTTTATGATTGAAATATATTATTTTAGGGAGAAAATGTTTTTTTTTATATTTTAATTTTTTTTATTTTATTCAAAAAGGGGTAGAAAGTGATATTTTCAAATGTTAATATTTTTTACCAATTCTAAAAGGGCGAGAAATTTTTATAATGATATTCTGTTTTGTATTTAAATATTGGGTGAGATTATTGGAGTGTCTCCTTGTCACTTTAAATATTTTTTGATTTGAAGATTAAAATATAATAATAAATTCATTTTCTAGATAGTTATATTGTTATTCTTCATTAACGTTTTTTGAAAATATTTTTAAAATTGTTCTTAAATGTTTTCATAATTTATTTATATAATTATTACTCATTTTAATTTTTTTGATTAAATGTTTTGAATTTTTATTTTTTGAATTTTTTTATTTACCCATATGTAAGACATATATTTATCTTGTTCACCCTTACATGATATTGGTTTTAGCCTTATGTAACTATATTTTAGCTTTCATGCATGTAAGGTTGTAACCTTTCGGCATGTATCTGTTTACCATTAGAAATGTTTTATAATATGCACCTGACCTTAAACAACATTCTATATTCCTTTAATTGAGATAAAAGGTAACCTTACACAACTTTATGGTAATGCACATTTACCTTATATATATTTCTATCTAACTTTACGCAATACATGAACACACCACTTTACGTTTATATAGTGTTTTATATATCCTTACACATTGTTTTCAGAATTTATGTTACCCTTATGTGAGCCTATAAATTAACCTTACATAGTGTATATACATTTTCAGTTAAACTTACACAGCTTGCTGAATTTCATAGTCACCCTTATTCATATTTTCTAGTTACCTTTACATAAATTATGAAAACCTCATATTACCCTTACGAATGGTATATAAAATTATTATTACGTTTTTGCAGCCATTAAAATAATGAATTACCATTAGAAACAAAATGATAAAAATTAATTTTACACTTATTCATGCATGTAAGTGATCCACACATATGTATAAATTTATGATTTTCAAATGATTACTCTTGTTTCACATTTTATTTAATATATTAATTTTTTTATGTGTATAAAAATGTTTAATTTTTTAATGATTTTATAAATTATTATTAGCACGATAATACCTATGAAAAGTGTTTCTATTTTGTTTTAAACCCATTTATATGAATATTAATTTTTTTTCATAATTCATACATATATTTATATCATGAAACATAATAAATGCGATTTTATTATTTTGAGTTGATTTGTTTATTTTTTTTTGTTTTTGAATTTATGTTAAAGTCTAATGAATTTATTTAAAATTGTGTTATAGTTTTAATGAAATATCATTATTATTTGATATTTTCTCATGTTTAATGTGGAATAAAATTTTAAATTCAATATTATAATATTTAAATATGAATTTGAATACGATTTTTTTGTTATCTTTGACCTATTATTTTGGTTGTGATTTGAACTATTTGAAAAGTGATTTCAAATAAGTTTGGATTGTTCGATTGGTTTTAAATTTAAACACTGGTATTATTTATAATAAGTTTTTATCTTTCATTCTCTCTCTCCTTGATAATTTTAGAATATTTATATTATCATGAATTTCAATTGCCTAATGAATCACATGGTTATTTTGAGATACCATTATTTAATGTTTTCGAGGAATGTATGGAAGATATATGGTTGAAAATAAATTTGTGAATATACACTATAAATATATAGAAATAGAAAAGGAATACTACGTAGATTGTTCATTCAAGAGAAGTTATGCAATAAACTTTCGAAAGAGAAAATATCCATTTAAATGCATCTCTTACAAAAGTCTATTGTTGGAATTACCATAATACATCATTCATATCCATTTTGAATGGCCTACAACACTTATTTATTCAAAAAAATTATTCTTCTATCAATATGTATCTAATTTTCTTATCATTTGTATTTGGTTAGAGATATACTTATAAAACTATCATAGAGTGGTTTATACAATATTAAAATGTAAATCATTGGTTGTACTTCCTGACCAACATGTAGTGGTTCTGCTACCTTATCAAAATACAGTTATTTGGTTATGATTTCCTATCTAAAACTTATTACCCATAGGTCAGGGTTGGTCCTTATAGGTTATCCTGGGTTTTGTGTGATCGCATAAAAGGATAGTTTGTTTTGAGGCTACACCCATGTGAGACTCCTAGGTTTGGATTGATCCAATTTTGAATTTCTGGGTTTAAATTACAATAAATGAAAAAATTACACTCTCTTTTAGTGACTTCCACAATCCAATGGTTAGTGTGTGAAGAGTATAGTAGGTCCACTTTATATTGAACTACTATAATGATTCCTTACGATAATCTCTTAAATTCTGTACATACACACTTCAATAATCCATTGTTACTAATCTTTTCATAAATAATTGTTTATTATTTTTAAAACAAAAAATAACAGAGTAAATTAAATAAATTTTATATATTTTAAAAAATAAAATTTACCCCATCACCAAATTTTCTATTTTCATCAACCAATCCAGCCTAACAACCACTTCATGAAAGGGAATGTCTATAATTGGTTTTATTGATTATGGAATATTAATTTTTAAGGGTTTAATAAGATCACCCACGTGATTCACCATCACAAATAACTATAAACTATGGAATTAAACAACCATTAATGACACCACATAAAAAACTATAATATTTTTATTAAAAGAGAAGTATATCCATGATAGGTCTCTAATATAATTATTTGGTGGATATTATAAAAATCATAATTTTTTAAAAAAAATATTAGTTTAGATAATTCATGATTGTCTTAATGGAGGAGGAGAACGTGGAATTCTATAAAAATAACATAGATTTATGAGTAATACAATTTCAATATCTTTATATTGAGACCTTGGGAGAATATATTTTCAATCATTTTTCATACTCTATTGGTGTAAAATCAATTCTATAGTCTCTCTATCTTTTTTATTCTTTTATGAAATACTTGTTAAAGTTGTGATAATATATTTTTATCATACCATACTATTTTAGAGGGAAGTGGAAGTTTACTCGTATTTTACCTTCCAAACCATATTCCATCATCTGAGATATTAGAATACAAAACTCATATTTATGAGGTTTCTCTATAGCATGAGGTATTACAGAATATTTTTAATGTAATTAACTGGGATACCCTTTAAAATGGCCCTTGAACTAACCCATGACACCCTAAAAACATGTAATATAAAAACTAAAACAAGTTAACCATTACTAATCTACATGATATGTCGGAAAATACCATCATATCACGAAGAACTACCCATATATAACTGATGTAATCATCACCACCAAACTATAAAGACTTTCTATTTATTATATTATAAGACAATACAAGGATTATACACCCCCAAGGAAGTGTGCATGGTGTGAGAAACAATATGCTCATAAGGATCCCACCCACGTGTCCAATGAAAATTCTCTGTAAAATAATCTAAATATGCTTAATTTAAAAGAAAACATAAAATGAAAATATGTGAATTTGGTTTTTACCAAAATAATTTTTAATGTTCCCCTTTTTCATAATTCAAAAAAAAATATAAAACAGTTTCAATGTATATTATAAGTAACTAGTTACAATAATCATATAAACTATCACATCATATTAAATCCAAACAAAATGAGTCGAAGAACAATGGTATAAACACCTCGGATAACAAATAATGGGATAACTAAGTCCCTCTTACCTTAATAACCAATAAATGACTAGTGCACACTCATGTCCCTATATTCAATATATTAATAAACCAGAAATGGTGGAACACCCAATAAAGTGAACCCCATTACATTGTCAGTCATGTTACTAGACCAAATGTATATATTATCAAGGAATATAAGAGAACCCCAGAATATGGACCCCCATATAAATATAATGGAAAATATACAATACTAAACCCTCCAATAAGGTACTTGAGGATACCATGTGTGGAATATATATAATCAATTTCAAAGGGATTTTCACATTTCAAAAACAATTCCAAAAAACACTTTATTCATCAAAAAAATTTGAGACCACAGTTCACAATACATTTCAAAATGATTAAAAAAAATTATTTTATCAAAACAACGGGAAAATAGTTTTATAAAAAAATTACACACGCAAATCAATAAAAATGAAAAACATGAAAATTAATTTAAAAAACATTTACATAATCAATATAATTGGAGGTTTATAGAAAAAAGGCTATAGGTGGAACCAACAACCTCAAAATTGGGTCACACACTAACCATAATAGGATCCACGTGCACCAATGGAAATGAATGAAAGAACAAAAAACAAAGGCCCTAGTATCGATTATCACAATGTAGAATCTTGTTTTATATGAAAAAGTGTTTGAGGATATGGTATATCAACATGTGACTTAGATAAATCACAGAATAAAACAAAACTGTCAAGAGATTTAGAATCCATAAGACAAACACACAATAAATATATAAAATATTGAAGTAGGATCATAACATGAACAATAAACCCTTTAAATTCATATAAACATCAATGACGAAGCCAATATGAACTGACGAATGTTAAGAGAATTATCACAGTTAGAAAAATAGGAGAAACCAACCAACATAGAGGTCAATAAATAATTGGAGAGGTTTGGATGATGCGATTCCCACCAAAATCACCTACAGGAGACATATATTTCATAAAAGATGGTTTAAGAAGAATGTGGATGATTTAGGAATTCCATACATTAAATATTTTAGAATAGAAACAATTCTTGGTGTGAATCCTTAATTAAAAACATGAAATTTGTTCTGTGTACCACATGTAGAATAACATATTTCATAAGCTTAAAATCCAAAAGGCCCATTTCACAATGTTAATATCCACTAACAAAAAATGATATTTTAATGTTGTGAACTAGACTCTTGGATTATTCCTTGTTAGTACCAAAAAATGAGCTTTGAGTTCCAAACATTTGGTATTCACTTAAAACAAGGGCACAACTCAGCTCAGGGGGCCTTTTAGGTGAAGAGGTAGTGTTTGTTGAAAATATTGGCACATTGTTCACAACTATCCATTTTGTAACACATGTGATTTCCATGTTAAAAAATTGTTAGCTAGAACTACTTCTATGGATCCAGGTGAATATTTCAAAACACCATGGGAAAAAAATTTCTCAATATCATTCTTGGGTGAAAAATATAGATATTGGCACAAAATAAATTGTGTGTGATATGTGACATCATAATCCTAGCTTAAAAGAACATACATAATAAGAAATGTAATAAATTGTGCACAAACCATGGTTGGGAAAACCAAGACCATGTTGTGTGATTCATGTGTAGTTATATTCCTGATTTTTCTAGCCACCAAATTCATATTGTAATTAGAGAAATCGACACCCCATTTTCAGGGACAAGCCTCTTAAAAATAAAGCACTGTATCCTATTCTCACAACCCATCCTTTCACGAAATTAGATAAAAACTATACATTAATTAATCCATAATGGTAGATAAATTATACTAATGACCTCAAATGGGACCCAGGTTTTCATGTTTCATGTATGATATGTCCTCACACAATTCCCATTAAAGGCTAAGTCGGTGTAGGGAATATGGTTTTCTTTCATGAAACTACTACCTTTGTGTGGACCCAAAAGTTGTGTCTGTATATGACCCCGATATCCATGGCCTTTAATTGTGATAGAGTCCAAGGATCACACAACCCAACATTCATGAACAAATATAATGTAATATGAAAAAACCTCTGGGTCCTTAGCCCAATGCCTCCTTCCTCCCAACACAGTTTTGTGAAAGGTAATTTATTAGGTTCCCCACACTTACCCCAACAGGGTTCACTATTTTCCCATACTTATTCATGACTAATATCATCAAAATTCATGCCTGACCTCCGTTCTCCATGAATTTACTATATATTTTTATCATCTCATTAACCAAATCATAGGCACCCTAATTTCTGGACCCCGTGTATCCCCTTTCCAGGGAAGTGTTTACGCCTTATAAAATCCAAATGCACATGTGTAGTAGAAAAGTAAGACCCAAAGGTGGAATCATCATGGGAAATGGATGAACATTCCCTATAGGGGATATAATTTCATATCCTCCTCCTCAAAATTGTAATGTTCTTTCTGTGTTTTATCCACAACTAATTCTGAGCTATAATACATCAAACTACATAGCCCTACATCTGATTCATACGATGTTAAATAGCCCAACAACATCCGGAACAAATGATGTTAAACTAGGGATATACCGTGTGCAACAACAAAAAACCCCATGTATTAATGGCCTGTAATGACACTCCTCCATCATCAAGAAACCCATATGGTTAAGCCTAACACCAACATTCAATGATCCTCTTATACCATGCATGCCATATTTATATTAACTCGAACCATCATGTGATGATCCCCTTACACCGAGAAACCCATATAAAAAATCACTACACCCTCCTGTGATTGTCCTCCTTTGTTGGTAATCCTATATGAATTATTCCCACACCATAAAGGGATGATTCCCCTACACTAGGTATCCTATATACATAAGTCACACACCATCATGGGAAGACACTCTAATATCATGAACCCCACATGCATATTCCATAAATAATCATTGGATGATAAGCCTACATCAGGAATTCCATATGTGCAATCCCTATACCATCACTTGTTATCGCTCCTTATATGATGTAGGAATGCTTAAAACACAATGCTAAACTGTATAGATGAGTCTCTTCACATGAGAATAAATTGTGCATTCGAACTATGTGGGTTTTTTCCCTATTTTGTAGCAGGGTATGTAGGACACATCTATAGGGTACAATCCCAACAAACCTAGGGTACATCAATGATTTTTTCTATTGATACCCCAATTCCACCCTTAAATTGGTATGTCTTCCACTAAAAAGGGAAAAATTGAAGTTTAATCGTCTCCATTTGGGACAACCCCAACTACAAATCCCCAAAAGACATTAAACATATGACCAAACTATCCCCACAAGATTTTATTCATGTGAAACATTTATACCCATAATACATTACATTTGATACAATCCTATGCCCATTAGATGATAAAAATATGACCAAATCATTCCAACAATACATTAAACCCATGACCAACCTGTAACAGCCCGACCCCAGTTCCCCAGAGTCGGTGAAATATTTCATAACATTGGCATGATCACAAAAGATCAAGTCTCTAAAGACGGATTAGTTTAGTAGCCTTGGAATCACTAGATACATTTATAAGTCTTACATTACTTCATAAAGTGAAAAAAAACTACAACACATCTTGTCTTCATATCCCTTCATACATTCCCTACAGGTTATTCGTAAAATACTTCTTCACATCCTGGGAAAAATAAAAACATAGAAAGGGGTGAGCTTAGATGCTCTGCAAGGATAAAAATATAGAGGAAACATTCATAAATAAGCATAATCATATAAGGTAGTTTATACGAAAAACAAAATACTTTTAAACATGAACTTCAGCATAATATGGAAAAAAAATAAAATAATGTCATTTACATGTTCACCAGGATATTCTACTAGTCGAATAATCACATTCAATATCAATAACCACTTTCATAATGACAGAATTCATAATGCCAGACTATAATAACTACGTAGCCATGGCCTCATCACAAGACAACAGATAATAGTTTTTCAAGGACTCATGCCAAGACACTAGTTTGTCTCATGAGACCTACCGATGCATCCAGGAGCTATAACATGCTCCACCCATCACTTATTATGTCCAATGCATTCCCATATGTAAAGGTTTAAACATAACGTAAACATTTGTATTAAAACTAGCTTACGAAATGTCAATAATTTCTCTATAAACCTTGAATGGTATAAAAATTACACATCCATAGTCAAACATATCAAAAAAACCTTCAATACAATACAAATGTTTTGTATCATAATAAATCAACAACAAAAAATCTTAAAATCCATAAAAGGTTGTCGACATAAATGATTTCAAAACTATTTCAGAGGAATATCTCTTTTTTTGAAATCATTTAAAAGTCACATAATTATAAAATAAAACATTTACAATGAAAATATTCTTATAAACTTGTAAGAGAAGCATCAAAGATTTTACAATGGTGGAAAATAGATGCACCCTCCGTATAAGTTAAAAAAAGACATTCTTACCTTAATGTTTTCGAAAAGGTTCAAAAGGACCTTATTTCAAAAATAACAGAAAGATTCCTTTAAAAACATTTTATAAAAGTCAAACAAGGGTATAAATGACTTTAACCCATATCCCTTAAAATAGTAATAATTTTTTGAAATACATTTTAAAACATGGATGTGGATGATAAAGAGGTCTCAGTAGATAATTATGTATAAACAACCTCAAATAAGGAAGAGATTGTGAAATAATCCCTTACCTTATACTTTTCCTTGATAGAGTGTAGGTTAACCTCCTTTATAGTAGTTAACTAATTGTTATTAAATTATAAAAGAATCATAAACATAAATATGATATCATATATGATCTTTTTATATTGATTTGTTAATAATATTTTAGTATTATTGTCGTTTGGGTGTCAACTGATTCATTTTCCTTTATATGCTTCTTTACATAAGATGTTTTTGTTATGGATGGGTTGTATCTTATTCATATCCCAAAATTATATAAAGTACATAAAAATTATTTTTAATCATCAAATGAGAATTATACTTGAATGGATACGATGGGGAATGAATCTCATCGTGTTCGTGGAGACGGTAGTCCGTACTTACGCACGAGTGACAATATCACTCTTTTGATATTAAAATAATATATAATTTGATATTATATCATATATACAGAATCATTCTCATTTTATATTTATTATTTACATGAATTACACATCAATATTATACCCATTCAATAAATAATGTATTGAATAACAATTACACCACGACGTGGAGACGGTAGGTCGTACGTACGCACGTATGGTGACATGTCATTAAAAGGATGGATAGAATACTGAATATGGTTGTACCATATTTATAATAACATCACAGTATATAGAAGATACTGGAGTTATTTTTTATAATGCAAATAACAAATAAAGAAGAAGTTGAAGAAGAAAAGAACTTGAAAGAGGGTGGTGAAAACCTTACCTCTTCTTCGGGTTCTTCCTATTGATTTGATCAAAAGGGCTCCTTCGGGTTCTTCCTTTTGGTTGTCCAAACCAAAATGATTTGAAGGTGTGAATAATTGGTTTGAAGTGGTGTTGTTTTATAAGGGGGAGGAGGGGCTCTTTAAGAAAAACTTAAAGTATTATTTTATAATATATTCATATTCGGTTTCTAATGGCTCAAAAGTGGATTATTCAAAGTCTAGTGTGGTTTTGGGTCTAAATCCTTTCAAACAATAGATTTTAGACAGGTTTGGGTCATTATATTAACCTTATCTTTTATTTTTAACTCTTAGTTAATTAGTTTGACATTTACCATGTCATTTTGTATTTTTATATTATATAGTTAATAAACATACTATATACATCCAAGAGACCCCAAAGTTGTCCATTAATGCTAAACCAATCATTATATAAGTACTTCGGCCGAACCTTAGATTTTTACGTATAAAATATCAATTAATAATATAAAATTTGTTTTAAAAACTCATTTATGTCAATTATGACAAATATTTAATAATTGATTTTTGTTTAAGTATTAAAAACATTATTAATTTGAAAAAAAATCATTTAAGAAATCCTAACATGTCATATTAACATAAAAAATTCCTTTAAAAAATCTAAACTTTCAAATTATATTTATTTTAACATTTAGAATACTAATTATTTGATTCTTTCGTTAATGAGGAAAATACTGCATCATTATTATGTCATATATAAATTTATTTATTAAATGTATAAAAAATATAAATAAAATACCATTATGCATTAAATAGATTTATCTTTATAATTAAAATTTATAGTCGAAAAAATAACATATCTAACCGTATGTAAAAATTGTTTTTCTAAAATATATATGATTTTGTTATTTTTGTATTTACTTTAACTTAATTAATATAAAGTGTCCTTATCACTTACAAGTGGCTCCATGGTGTCCCAAAATCGACCCAAATATGTCCACGGTCAGACATGTATCAACCAATATGGTTAAGAAATGTTTTAGTGTAAATTAATATTACTATAATATTATTTTTTTTACCCTTATTTACCTGATTTACCCTTTAACCATAGTAAATAAAATATTACCCGAAGTAATTATTCAAAATGTCTAAAAATAATTGTTACCTATTTTCACAATTCGGATATCCTGATTCCAAATATGGAATCCATTTTTCCAAATTCAAAACACTGAAGTGGCAGAAATTAATTTAAAATTAATTCTTGTTGTCGAAACAAAAAACGTGTTTTTAACAAATAATAACTATCAAAATATTGACACTTTCTTATGTCCAGTTTAAATATTAAATTATGTTCAATGACCAAAATTATATTAACTGGTAAAATTATAATCTATTTATTCTTTAAAATCACTCAAATTCATAATCTATCACTATTAATTATTTCAATTAAAAAAGTTGTTTTTAATTAAAATTTAGTAATTTTCACTATTCCTCAAAATATGAATGTTATCAGAAAAGTACGAAACTTTTACCCTACAATAATTTTGATATTTTGAATAAAAAAATGATGTATATTTTTACCAAATTAACAACAGAAATGTTTCATTTATTAATTTAAAATTTATTTCCACTATTAAAATCAAAAGTCGTATTTTTAATAACTATTAAAAGTTTGACACTTGTTTATGTCAAATTTCAAAGTGAAATTACGTAAAATGACCATAATTGGATTAAATGGAAAAAATATAATCTATTTATACTTCCATACCATTAAAATTTATTATTTAACAACATAAATTATTTTTATTAATTTGTTTTTCAGTTAAAATATAGTATTTTTCACTATTAACCCAAATATGAAAGTTTTCAAAAAAACACAAAAACATTATTGAAACTAAATTCTTATGCCCCGATTCTAAAGAAGAATTTTATTTTGTAAAATTGAATATATAAAAGTTTCAAATATTGGATTTAAAAAGGCTTCTCCATTAAAAGGCGGTAAAATTTCATTTTTTTAAAAATACATCTTTTATCTGAAAAAAATGTATTTGTTATTACATTATGTCTAAGAAACTAAAAATATGGATTATAAAATTTAAGGATTATATAAAGGTCAAAATTCAGTTAATACTATTCATAACTGCTTTTGAATGACTTGTTTGGTAAGTCATGGTTCACTAGAACTCAGTGTTGCGTATAATGAATGTTATTGAATTACTTTGAAGGAATAACGTACTATGAAATCTTGGGGTGTTACATTCTTCCCTCATTCAATAAATTGTGTCCTCATAATTTGAAATTATTTTTCAAAAATAAAAGGTTGAAAAAAGAAAATACATTTGGGAAAACCCACATCAGAAATTAAGTTAGTAAAATTTAGTCTTAATATGAGGAAAAGGGAAATGAAAGGGTTATCAAAAAATTATGATCTCGATTAGGAGAAAATTGGTGGAAACTAGAGAAATATAATTAGAGGAAAAACGTAAATATTTATAGTTAGTGATTGAGGTCATGAACCACAAACAATTGTAAAATTGAGGGCCTTAAATTCATCAATCTGTGATGATTTAAAATACAATCGGTTCCATAAAAAATATGATATTAGGATAACACATTTTTTGTTTTAATATCCATTCATTTAAGTATAAGAATTAATTTCTTCATAGAATAAGAGAAGAATAAAAATATATACATGAAAAATAGAGGGCAATCATTTAACAGATTTTTACAAAAAACTCATCTTTCACCCTAAAAGATAATAGAACATAAAAATAATATTATATTTATCATATTCATATATGGATCAAAAAAAATGAATTTATAATTTATCTACCATATTTTTTTAAAAAAACTACATTATTCAATCCAGGACATCACGTGGGCCAGTGGTAGGTGATACACCCTTGTCGCCCTTCAGTTGCAGGTTCAAGTCTTGTAGCCTTGCTGGATGCGACGTGTTGCCGTCTAACCTCCGGGTTGTCCTTTTATGGAAATCCAAAAATAATCTCAAACTAGATTTTTCTAGAATACATCAGTCCAAGCTCACAGTCAAAAATTTATAAGGAAGGTAAATACAATGAAGATCCTTTTTTCCACTTAATAATATGTGAACACCTTCATCATGTATTCTTTTAAAACACTGCAACATCCTGAATTACCATAAAATCTTATTTATTACATTCATGATCCCTTATTCATTATAGAATACTAGATATACTCCTTTTATCCGAAAATTTTTTAAACTCCAACAATGATGGAATATACAAATCATTAATCAGTTTCAAGGTAATCAAGAATATCCAATATAATTTATCCAAATCAATCATTTGTTATTACTAAAATCACAACCTTGGTATCAGAAATATATTATGGTTTATCTTTATCTCAACCATATATTTTCCAAAAATTTAACCTGCTATTGAGTAACATTTCTTGGTTCCACACAATCTCAAGTCCTTAATGAAACAGTACTATAGTACAATCCTTATATACTCCATAATTATTATAACCAGTACATTGTTGATACAATACTCAAATGACATAATTCTCTAATAACAACATAAGAAATATAATCATTCCTCCTCATTTGTGGTAATATCATAACTTTATTATTATCCAATAGCATCATTTGGGGCATACTCTGATGATTTGGACATTGGTTCGCGTAGGGTCCCAACTCCTTGCAGATGAAGCACTGTTCATTTGAAACCATTTTCTTACCCTTACAGTCAAGTACATGGTGTCCTTTTTCTCTATACTTATAAAAAACTCCCATTCTGTTCATGAATGTTCTAGGGTGTTTCATTCCACAGTTATCACAAATGGGAAAATTCTTCTTTTCCCTCTTCCCTTTATCCATATTTCTCTCTTCCATCATTTTCTTCTATTGCTTCCCTTCAAAGCCATAAGACTCAGAGAATTCTTTACTTATCTTATTAACACATGATATTATTTATTCATATGTTGAGAATACATGGGAGACTATTTCCTTTCTAAAGGTTGGCTTAATACTTTGAAAGTTATGATCTTTCTTACCACTTGGATAATACGTATTGTTGGAGTTCACATTCCATCTACTGGGCACCAATTCTATACAATAGAATAAACTAGGTTAGTTTATGAATTGAAATGAATAATTCAAAACTTGTAAAATACCTAACTTAAATTGAATGGTTTATTGATATAATCCATAATCATAAAGATGTTTTCATTGAGGAATTATATACTCCTAAACCCTTCATAATGATTTGTAAAGAAAATGAGAATTATACTAATCATATCCCCAGGGAGTGTCGTAACCAAGAGTTCAACAAGGCCCGTTGTCGGGCACAAGTTCTCATTCGAGTCTAGGTCAAAGCGGTGTTTCTGGGTTTTACCCCTAGGTATATCTCTTCCAGAGCCACCTCTACCTTCTCGTATCCAGACAGGGATACATTTCTTGGAAAACTGACAAAATCTCTACAATTCCAAAATTCTAGGAATTTCTTCTATACTAATCCTCAAAGTCTATATTAGGGATATGTGCTCTAATAAGAGATTATCAAAATATAGCTTCCATGGTTTGTACTAAACTTCCTCTGATACCAACTGTAATGCCCCGACCCCAGTTACCCAGATTCGGTGCATTATTACATAACACTGGCATGATCACAAAAGATCAAGTCTCGAAAGACCAATTAGTTTAGTAGTCTTGAAAGAACATGATACATTCATAATTATTACATTACATCATAAAGTGAAAAACAAATATAACACATATTGTCTTCATATCCCCTCATACATTCCTTGTAGGTCATTCATAAAATACTTCTTCATATCCTGGGAAAAATTAAAACATAGAACGGGGTGAGCTTAGATGCTCAGTAAGTATAAAAATATAGTGGAACCATTCATAAATAAGCATAAACATTTAAGTCAATGTATAACTAAAACAAAATCCTTTTAAACATTCACTTCATCATAATATGGAAAAATGAAAATGAGATAACTCCATTTACATGTTCACATGGATATTCTACTAGTCGAATAATCACAAGAAATATCAATAACCACTTTCATAATGATAGAATGCATAACGCCAGACTATCATAACCACATAGCCAAGGCCTCGTTCCAAGACTACAAATAAGATTTTGTTAAGGCCTCGTGCCAAGACACCATTTTTTCTCATGACACCTACTGATGAATTGAGGAGTTATAGCAGGCTCCACCCATCATTTATTAAGTCCAATGCATTCTTATATGAAATGGTTTAAACATAACATAAACATTCGTATTAAAACTAGCATTCGAAATGTAAATAAATTCTCCATAAACCATGAATGGTATAAAAATAACACATCCACAGTCAAACATATCACAAAACCTTCAATAAAATACAAAATATTTGTATAATAATAAATCAACTTCAAATAATCTTAAAATCCATCGAAGGATGTTGGAATTGATGATATCAAAACTATTTGAGAGAAATATATCTCTTTTTGAAATCATTTAAAAGTAAAATAATTATAAAATAAAACATTTACATTGAAAATATTCTTATAATCTTGTAAGAGAATCTTCGATGATTTTACAACAGTGGAAAATAGCCGCACCTGCTGTATAAGTTAAAAAAAAGTCATTCCTACCTTAATTTAGTCGAAAATGTTAAAAAGGACCTTGTTTGGAAAATCACAGAAAGATTCCTTTGAAACCATTTTATAAAATTAAAACAAGGGTATAAAATACTTTAACCTATATTATATAATATAGTAATAATGTTTTGAAATAAATTTTAAAACATGGATGTGGATGATAAAGAGGTCCCAATAGATAATTATGTATAAACAACCACGTATAATGAAGAGAATGTGAAATAAACCCTTACCATGTACTTTTCCTTGATAGAGTGTAGGTTAACCTCCTGTATAATAGTTAAATATTTGTTATTAAATTATACGAGAATCATATACATAAATATGATATCATATATAATCTTTTAATATTTCATTGTTAATAATATTTTAGTATTATTGTCGTTTCGGGTGTCAACTGATTCGTTTTCCTTTATATGGTTCGTTACGTAAGTCGTGTTTCTTAAGGATAGGTTGTATCTTATTAATATACAGAATGAAATAAAGTCCTTAAACATTATTTTTAATCATCAAATGAGAATTATACTTGAATGGATACGATGGTGAATGAATCTCATCGCGTTCGTGGAGACGGTAGTCCGTACGTACGCACGAGCGACAGTATCACTCTTTTGAATTAAAATAGTAAATGAATGGATATTATATCATATATAAAAAATAATTATCAAGTAATATTTATTATTTACATGAATTACAAATCATTATTATACCCATCCAAATATTAATGTATTGAATAAAAATTACACCACGACGTAGAGACGGTAGGCCGTACGTACGCACGTATGGTGACATGTCATTCAAAGGATGGATAGAATACTGAATATGTTTTTACCATATTTATAATAAAATAAAATTATATAGAAGATACTGGTGTTATTATTTTATAATGGAAATAACAAAAAAGAAGAAGTTGAAGAAGAAATAAACTTGAAAGAGGGTGGGGAAAACATTACCTCTTCTTCGAGCTCTTCCTTCTGATTTGATCAGAAGGGCTCCTTAGGTTGGCTTTCTGATCAAACTAAGGGCTATAGGTCTAAGGGAGGATAGTTTAGAGAATAATTGATTAGGTTTTGTCAGACCCAAAATGCTTTGAAGGTGTGAATAATTGGATAGAAGTGGTGTCCTTTTATAAGGGGGGATCTTTAGGAAAAACATAAAGTATTATTTTATAATAAATTCATATTCGGTTTCTAGTGGATCCAAAGTGGATTATTAAAAGTATATAGTTGTTTTTGGTCGAAATCGTGTCAACCAATAGATTTTAGATAGGTTTGGGTCATTATATTAACCTTATCATTTAGTTTTAACTCTTAGTTAATTAGTTTGACATTTAACATGTCACTTGGAAGTTTTATATTATATAGTTAATAAACATACTATACACATCCGAGAGACCCCCAAGTTTTCCATTAATGATACACCTATCATTATATAAGTCTTTTGGTTGAACCTTAAATATTTAGGAATAGAATATCAATTAATAATAAAATACATTTTTTAAAAACTTATTTATGTGAATTTTGACAATATTTAAAAATTGATATTTGTTAAAGTCATAAAAACATTATTAATTTGAAACAAATTAATATAAGAAATCCTAACATGTCTTATTAACCTATAAATTTTTTTGATAAAATAAAAACTTTAAATTATATTTATTTTAACATTTAGAATACTAATTATTTGATTCTTTCATTAATGAGGAAAATACTGAATCATTATTGTGTCATAAATAAATTTAATTATTAAATGTCTAAAAATTATAAATAAAATACCATTATGTATGAAATATATTTATATTTCTAATGAATATTTATTGTTGAAAATATAACATATATAACCCTATGTAAATTTTTTTTTTGAAAAGATATATGCTTATGTCATTTTTCTATTTACTTTAACATAATTAATATAAAGTGTCCTTATCACCTACAAGTGTATCAATGGGGTCCCAAAATCAACCCAAAGATTCCCATGGTCGGACATGTATCAACCAATAGTGTTAGGAAATGTTTTAGGGTAAATTAATATTATTATAATATTATTTTTTTTCCAATATTTACCAGATTTACCCTTTAACCATGGTAAATAAAATATTTACAGAAGTAATTATTCAAAATGTCTAAAAATAAGAGTTAACTATTTTCACAATTTGTACATCATGATTCCAAATATGGAATCCATTTTCCAAATTCAAAACACAGAAGTGGCAGAAATTAATTAATAATTAATTCTGATGTCGAACAAAAGCGTGTTTTTAACAAATAATAACCATCAAAATATTGACACTTTCTTATGTCCAGTTTAAATATGAAATTTTGTTCAATGAAAAAAATTGGATTAAGTTGAAAAATAATAATCTAAGTATACTTTAAAATCACTCAAATTCATAATTTATCACTAGTATTTATTTAGATTAAAAAAGTTTTTTTTAATTAAAATTATGTAATTTTCAATATTCATCAAAAAATGCAAGTTATCAGAAAAGTATAAAATATTCACCTTAATCTAATTTCGATATTCCTAATAAAAAATGTAGTATATTTTACCAAATTAAATATATAAAAGTTTCATTTATTAATTTAAAATTAATTCCCGTTATTAAAACCAAAAGGTGTATTTTTAATAACTATCAAAAGTTTGACATTTTTTTATGTCCAATTTCAAAGTAAAATTACCTAAAATGACCATCATTGGATTAAATGGTAAAAATATAATCTATTTATACTTACACACAATTTGAATTTATAATTTAACAATATAAATTATTTTGATTAAAAAGTAGTTTTCAGTTAAAATATAGTAATTTTAACTATTCACCCAAATATGAAAGTAATCAGAAAAACACAAAAACTTCATTGAAACTAAATTCTTATGTCCCGATTATAAAGAAGAAGTTTATTTTTTAAAGTTGAATATATAAAAGTTTCGAATATTTGATTTAAAAAGGCTTCTCCATTAAAAGGTGGTAAAATTGATTTTTTTGAAAAATATTTCTTTTATATGAAAAAATGTATTTCTCCTTACATTATGTTAAGAAACTCATAATATGGATTCTAAAATTATAATTATTATATAATTTTCAAAATTCAATTAACTCTATTCATAACGGCTTTTGAACGGATTGTTTGGTATGTTATGGTGTGCTGGAACTTGGTGTTGTCTATAGTGAAAGTTATTGAATTACTTTAAAGAAATAACGTACTATGAAATCTTGGGGTGTTACACAACCTATCCATGCATGAAGTTAAACCTTTGACCAACTCATCTCGAATGATGTTAAATCTATGATAAACTTGTCCCATTAGATATTAATCATTTGATTTCACTAGATGAATTGAAACCTCTACCTCATATGATGAACATGGGATACCCTAGTAAATATACCTAAGAATATTTACACCCGTAGAGAAAATTACACTGAAAAAGACATGGGATACCTTTGGTTTCACAACTAATATGCATCATATATGAGATTCCCTCAACCTCGAAAGAGGAAGACTTTTGATATTTCCTATAAATTTGTTGATTTGAAACATCTTTTATTTTAGTTTTTAATAGTTTAATTAAATATTTTTCCCTCAATTGTTAACTAATTATATTTAACTTATTTTTTTAATTAAATAAATTTATCATTTTTATGTTTAATATTTTACTTATATACTTCAATTATTCTCTACTAAATTTATACATTTATTTTATTTTCTTTTATTTTCTTTTTTTCTTTTATAAATTTTATATTAATTGAATTTTAGTTTAGTTTGTTTATTTTAAATTCTATTAATTCATATGTGATGATTATTTAAATTAAATTTCAATATTTAATTTTTTTATTTTAAAATATTTAAATATTAAATTTTAATTTTAGTATGAAATGTGATATCAAATTTTTGTTCAACAATTTTTAATTTAATTCATAAAACCAACTTATAAATTGAGATTGAAAATTAATATTTTTTATTTATTAAGTTTAGTTTTAATCTATGTTACATTCAAAATTTCTAATAATAATAATTTCAATTTATTAAAAATTTACTTGATTTATTTAATTAATACAACTTTATAATTGAGTATCATTTAAATAGTTATTTTTTTTTAATTTATCAATCATTTAATGATTTTATTTTATTTACCTTTTAATTTAATTAACAAAATTAAAAAATTGTAATTGTTTTTTAAGAAATATTTTTTTATTCTCATATGTTTAATAATTTTAATAATGTTAACCTCCAATTTTTAGGTTTCTAGGTATGTTGAACTATTGCACATCTATCAGTAGGAGTCGAGTTATCGGTCTTTGTTTTTGCTACCGTTGGTACCCAGTGGGATAATAACAGAGCAACTAAACCACAGTTGGCTCCCCTCTTTCATGACCCACAAAAAAGACACAAACCACCATTGGACTCTTCTACACCCACCATTGGCTATTTACAACAGTGATACCATCACCCAACATTGGAAACCCAATGGTGACTCCACCGGTCAAATTACCCTCCATTGACAGATCCCACCCATAGTTACCCACTCTCATTGCCATCTCCACCACTTATGCCATGATTAGAGACCGATCAGAGAACCCAATTAACAGTGACTCCTCTGCTCAAATCACTCCCACATAACCAACCCTACTACCATTCCACCACTATTGATGAAGGAGTCACCCTACTTGTGAATCTCAATGGCTGCTGACCAAAATCAAGGATGTCCCCGCAAGTCTGATAAAGCCAAACTTAATAACGAAAAAATTCTTATAGATTCCATGTTGATATCTCCTCGACTACCGATGAAAAATAAATATATAATTAAAACCATTTGAAGACCGGTTTCCATATATATGGATTCTTTGAGAATATTGAGTCGAGTTGCCTCGATCTTGCACTGACACATGCCACCCAGATTCGCCACCGCAGATCTGAGTTTGGCATCGATGCTACATTCTACCGCTCTTCACAACATAACCAAGTCCTCAGATCTACTCAGAGCCGCTAAGAGAGGACTAAGTACTCCTAGTGGAAGGTGAGTCCAACCCCCCCCCCCCAAATAGTGTTAAGTTACGATAAAGAACTACGAAAGAACTAAAAAAGAAAAATGTATAAATTAAAAATAGATTTATAGTAATAATAGTAATAATTTAAATAAAATAATAAAATAATATGCTAATAAACTTATTTAAATAATAAATTTTTAAATAATAATAATTAAATATAAAATAAAAAAATATAATCTAAATGGTGATAATATAATTTATAATTTTATTAATATATAAAACTATATTAATAAGTTTTTATAAATATTTTTATTAATATATATTTATTTATTTAATAAGTAAATTCTAATTTGGAATTTAAATATTATTATAATATTAATAAAACTAAAAAATTACATGTAAATAATTTAACATAATTACTATAAAATTATCTAATAATAAAAAAATAAATTTTATAATTTAGTTTTTTATTTTGAAATTTATATTTATATAAATTTTAAATAAGTTAATATATTAAATTTTAGTTTTATCTAAATAATAGTAAATGAAGATTTATATAAATGTTTTTTATAATTCAACAAACTATTAATTATAATTATTATATGTACTAATGTTATATTTAATTAATTTAAAGTTTATCAAATATATATTTTTATTATGTTAATTTTAACAACTACTTATTTATTCTCTATTTGTTTTATGCAGAATCAGAACCAATTCGGGATCTTATATATGTCCGTGATCACCAACTGACTTGTTTTTTGTTATAGAGGGTTTTGATAAGATCACGAGGACAGTAGTTTTCAAGTAAAAACATTCTAAGGATTTGAGAAATATGAGCTAATCATTGAAAATATCTGGTGACTAATATGTAAACAATAAAGGATTAAATTCAGAGTCACTGGGGAGATATTTTATCTTACAGATTTGACACCAGTTACATTCATGAATATAGAAAGATAGAGACAAAAGACCAATTATGAGTACTTTCTTGGTCATGGAGGATGAGTGGCAAATCAGATTTTAGAATCCCAGATTGTAGCCAACATATTTGGGATATCTCTTTTCACCTTTTGTTCATTCATTATTTTGATTTTAGTTGATACAATGTTTTCTTAAATTTCAATATGAAGGGTTGGTAAATTATTTTTTCAAGAGTTTTAATTTTTTTGGTTTTAAATATTTTTTTCTTCTCATCATTTTATGGAATTTGAATCAATCAGTGAGATTGAATCCAAACTATTTAAAATTGGTCTATTTCTCAAATTTTATTTTAAAACATTAGAAATGATTGTTGAGATTATTTCCAATTTCTATTTCATTGAAACCCATATCTTTTTTACGTTTCTTGAAGTGGTGGGATTAAATGTTCATTAATTTTCTTGATTATTCTTTTACAGAGGGAGATTAACCAAACCCATTTTCAAGAATGAAATTTCAATTAATTTTCCATGAATTAAGAAACACATTTCAAACTAGTTGTACTAAAATTCCTTGTGCATCTTCTTGATTACATTTCAACCCCTTTTTATTGATTTTTAATCATTTTCCTTTCATCTTATTTCAATTAAAATTTCTTAAATCATACAGTTTTTTTCCAAAATAGAACATAATTTATTTTTTATTTCTATAATATATACAACAAAACAAATTGGTCTACTATTTATAGTGGGTTTTTTGTTTTTTTCTTTTATAATAGTGGACTTCATCCAATAGAAGGTCATTTTACACTATTCGAATTCTCCTAACAGTAGGTCATTAACTACTATTTAAAGTGGTTTGGTTTTTGAAAATTTTGTTACAAAAACAAATTTATATAATTCTAGTAGGTTCGAACCTATAAACTGATATACTTATATAATAATGAGTTTTATAAATAATTCCTCCAATGGAACAAAGGACTTCATTTATTTTGATTTTTGGATAATTAAATTTTCACAGGGTGAGGTGGAACCCTTAAAAGGCTATGCTTTCTTGTGCATGCATAGGCTATCCCGATGGAAGGTTCCATACCCTCTAATTCTTTCTATCTGTTTAGATTCTGCTATGGTGAAAGATCCTTTCTCATCATCCTTCTGAAGCGTCTTCTTTGTAGGTTTTCTGGTTTTCATCTGCATTCAAGGTGGCCCAAAGGCCCTAAGGTGGCCCAATGGCCATACTGACCAAAAGGCATGGGTGGCCCAAAGGCCTTAAAGGACTCTAGGACCAAATCGGTGGCCCAAAGGCCCAAACGGGGGAATATTCCCAACTGCTATAGTTCCAAACAGTACCGACTATAGTTCCCACTTGAGTCCCTGCTACAGTACTGCTACAATTCCCACTATAGTTCCCACTATAGTTCCTACTATATTTCCCAATGTAGTTCCCACTAGAGTGCTTCCACAATACTTCTACAGTACCAAAAATATGCATCCACATGGATTTTATCCTTGGTCGCATGGATGCACTAAAGGATCCCTCACCAACTGGGCTGAGGCTTATGTGCTTTATAAATAATTAAACTTCAGAATATATTAACATTGTTCTATGTCAAGTTCTTTGAACTTTTTCTGAGGAGGAATTTGATTGAATATTTTTTCAAAACATTAAAAAAAATATTTAAAAATCATTTGATAAGAGATTTAAAAAAAGATAAAACTTCTATAAACAAAATCGTACTTAGTTTTTTTTCAAGTTGAATTTATTTTAAATTTTATTAGATTTTATACATTGAACTGTATAATACTATTTGTTCTAAATTTTATCTATTAATTCCTAATATATGAGTACAATAACTTTATCACATATGATAGAGTATATTTTCCCTGAAATTAGAAAACATCTTAGATCTATAATGAATTGAAAAAAAAATGAAATGGAAATTTTATGAGAAAGAGTTCCTTATATACCTAATAATCAACCAAACATTCAACCCGAACTCATATTTCAAGATATGTAGAGGTATAAGATGATAGTGTCCCAACTCCCTCAAGTTTCCAGTAACCCATCATCAACTATGTTATCTCATAGATCCATAAACTATAAGCTAAACCAGTCCCACCTATCATTATTATCTTCTATATATGGGATCTCTAATAGAGACTCACTATACATCATTAGAGAATTCAATAATACAGTTCAACAAATTCCACTCATAGGACTCACAGAAAATGAGTTGAGACTGAGAGTGTTCTATTCTTTCTAAAAGGAAATGCTCAAAACTGGTTTTTAATTCTATATGAAAACCTTATTAAAATTTGGTACTAGGTTAATAACTCATTGGTAATAAAATTATATCCTTAAATACTAAAGGGTTATTTGAGATCTAAAGTTACATGATTCTGTCCTAAATATGGGGAATACTTAATGATGCCTAGGATAGAATTAGATACTTTCTTAGGAAGTATCCCATCATCATATTCAATCTCATGTTCTCATAAAAACCTTATATAAAAGATTTTACTCTCTAGTTATAATCTTGTTGACCAATGTGATGGGGGTAATTTTAATGATATTAAAGATTAATACTTAAGACAAATTTTCAACATCCATTATTTTCACTCTCACCATAAAAACTATATGAATAAGAGAATAAATAGAAGTGTAAACAATAATGGTTCAGTCAAATATTCTCATTTCCAACATGATTAAATTAAAACTAAAATTAATTTTTAATTAACAAATATAAAATATTTAAAATCATGTGGGATTACAAAACACAAACCAATGTATTAGGGAACTGTGTGCTCAGATTGGTTTATTTGGGCACACTGCATTTTTTTCCTAACCTTGAAATGTCAGCCCCTCAAGAACATTCCAATTTTTCTATGTATAGTATTAGGATACCTAACAAGGAGGATCCATTTTTAAAACATTAAAACTAATCCTATAGAAACCATCATAACTTTTCATGGAATAAATAAAAAATAATAAGAAAATATTCTACCACAACTTAGAAAAATCAACCTAGACAGCATATTCAAAACCAACAGAGGGGCGAGCCATCCCATTCCCAAAGGGAATTTTGAGGGGGAAATTATTAATATAATAGATCTAATGGTTAAAATATTATACTCATAAGAAAATATGTTTGATTCAAAAAACTCCTAACATGAATCTGATATTGTTTAATCTGATATAATAATTTATAATAATGAATTTAAAATGGTACTACTAGCTAGAGACATGATATCTAGGGATAATAAAAAAGCTCCCCAAAACAACTTAAATTAACCCTACTAAATATTCCCTAGATATTGTCACAATAAGTGGGCTTGAAAAATCGAACTAAATACTGAAACGAATCTAGGAATTCTATGATGAAAAAATAGAATGGGTTTGAAAATCAAAATATGCTGAATTCACAGTCTAGAAATCAAGGGAAAAGTGGTGAAAATTAGGAAAACATTAGTTTTTCCCCTAAAAATCAATCTGAAAATTTTTATGAACATAAAAATATTATAGGAAAGAATAAATTTTTATAATAATCAAAGGATATTAATTCTGTTCTTAGGAACTATGCTCCACCCATCCCTTTCCCAAAAAAAACTAAAACACAAAATTAACAATGAGGGAGAACTTATTTTGTTACATGGCCTCCAAAAAAACTCATCGTGAAGGTCACATTAATATATGCATTGATTAAAATTAATTATTATCTGAAATATCTTTAAAAAATTCAAAAAAAAAATCACTTGATTAATTTGATACTTACAACCTCACTAAAGAGTATAATGTTGTGCATAAAAATAAAATTCATCCAAAAATCAAAGACACTAGTAGTGTTTTCATTCCTTGTACATTAGAGAATATGGTCAATTGAATTTCATCTATGTTCTTGGTGATAATATTTACTTGTTACCATTCTAACTATTTCAATAGTTGATATTGTATTCTCTATAACCAAACATTTCCCTCCTACAGTTTCCCAACCGCTCATTCAGACATCCTTTGGGTATGGTAGATGATCTATTGGTTAGATTTGGAAAACTATTTTGCTAAAAAATTACTTATTTATAGACATGCATTATGACTAAGAGGTTCTCATCATTCTATTTATACCCATGTTTTTTACTAGTAGAGACCTTATATAAGATTCTAACAGTCAAATGAGATTTAAAATTAGGGAACACTATAAAGTGTTCAATGTCTTTAAAAATGTTAAAGAATCAATAGTACCTAAAAAATATTCTAGGGTGGTGTCTATAGACTGTGAAAATTCAATTAAAAATTAAAAAGTGTCTGAATAATAACACATTAATACATAACTATATTTGGAATATGAAATTACCGTTTCATATACTGATAAATGTGTTTAAATTAAGAGTCTATAATTTTTTAGATAACTAGACATCAGTCATATTTGTGCTAATACTGGAGATGTTAATTTCTATATCTAAACTCATGAAATTCATGAGAAATCATGGGGTTTATTCTACTAATAAAAACATCACTGAAGAATTTTATTTAGTAGACAAAGAGAATAATAAACAATTGTATTATTTAGTTTTGATTAATATCTTTAATTTTTTACTTGAAGCCTTTGAAAGTGAATTATCTAGCTTGAAAAGTGGTGAAGGAAACCTTAAAACTAGTCATTAAATTACAAATCATTACACTCTTATAAATCCTTAAAAGATACAAGCTGATGATATTGGACACTCATTCCAAATATCAATCCTTTAATTCACAAAACCCAAACATTGAAGCCAAATTTATCACATCACACATAAAATATTCATTTCTTGGTGAAAAGTACACACTGCCTATGATTATATAAGCTAAATTATAATAAATCCAAGAAGAAAATTATTAGGTGTTATTAAGAAATTTAAATATACCATTGGTTTTTTCACAGCTGATATCAAAGGAATTATCTCTTTATTCCACATGCACATGATCCTTATGGAACAAAACCAAAATCGTAGAGTTGAATGTAAATGGAGACTGAACCTAAATATGAAATAGGTTGTGAGAGAGCGAGTAATCAACCTACAAGAAAAAGGAGGTTTCACTATAATAACCAATGAAAAAATAAACAAATTATAGTAAAGAAATAAACCAAATAGAGAGTCTATATTTATTATAGGATGTTAAACTCAACCACTAGGATGGATCATTTTCCAATGAATTTCTTAGATCATATTATTAATATGATTTTTAGAAATGAATTATTATTATTTTTCTGGATGTCTATTCTGGTTACAAACACAACCCTATTTCCCTTGAGGACAAAGAGAAAACTACATTCACATTCCACTTTGGTAAATTTTATTACCAGTGAGTGGCCTTTAGATTCTGTGGTGATACGTTCTAAATATGTATGATGGATATCTTTTTATAAATTATCCATAGGATCATTGAGGTATTTATGGATGATTTCTCCATTTTTAGCACATTAGAGAGTTATTTAGTACATATAGAATCAGTGTTAGAAAGTTGATTAGAGGTGAAGCTAGTTATTAATTAGTAGAAATTATTGTTTATGGTCATTGAAGGTATTTTGTTGAGACATAAGGTTTCTAAGAGGGGATTAGATGTAGATACTACCTAGGATGAGGTTATTCAAAAAATTCCCACAATTTAAAGGGTGTTAGAATATTCTTAGGGCATCGTGATTGTTACCCGAGAATTATAAAATATTTTTCAAAATTAAAAATCCCTTTTGTTCTCTCATTTTCAATGATTCACCCTTTTTTGATAAAAATATTTTAGAATAATTTAATTTTATTGTGGAAAAATTCACCTTATCACCCATCAGAACAGCACCTATGGGTAATTAGTTTTAAACTTATGTGGGATGTAAGTGACATGGTTGTTAGAGATGTCTTAAGAAATGTGAGATATAAGAGTCTAAAAGTGTTTTATTAGCTAGTACACTACTAGATGAAACATAAAGGAATTAATGAAATATATAGAATACATTTCTAGATGTGGTCTTTGCTCAAGTGAAATTTAGGTAGTATCTCTTAGGATCTAAAGTTAAAATTTTTACAGATCATTATTTTTAAATGTATCAAATAAAAATCCAAAAAAAAGACTCATTAGGTGGATTTTATTATTAAAATAGTTTGAAATGTAAATTAGAGATTAGAAGGGATCTAAGAATGTATCATAATATCACATTTATAGGTTATATAATACCTTGTTTCATGGTCCAAGGGAGATCAATGTTTCATTTCTTAATGAGAAGTTACTCACTGTCTTCATTCTGTAGTCTCCCTTATTTGTAGAATTTTATAACTTTCTAGAAGAAAGAGGTATTCCTAATGATTTTTCAAATAACCTGAATAATAAATTCATTTCATATCTTAAATATTATATTTGGGATGACCCATTTCTTTTTAGGAGATGTGATAATTGGATTTTGAGAAGGTGAGCACTATAAGATGAAATAATGTAAATATTTTAGAAGCTGTTAGTCCTCACCTTGGAGAAGATAACATTGTGGAAAATTCCTCAAAAAGGTGTCTTGGGAGTAGAAATTTTTTTCTGTTTGGGGATTAAATTTTATGGAAGCATTTCCATCAACTCATAGGAATGAGTATATTTTAACTGATGTTGATTATTTATCAATGTATATGGATTCAATATCACACTCAAACAATAAATCCATATGTATAATAATTTTTCTTAAAATAACATATTAATGTTTCAGGTGCCAAGATATTTCATCATTGATAATTTCACCCATTTTAATAATTGAAAATTTAATATTTTGATTAAAAAATGGATGTATTCATATGATTAGAACTGCCTATCATCTAAAATCAATTTCGCTGATATAAAAATGAAATAGGGAGATCAAAATATTTTAGAGAAAAAAGACTCAAAATCTATGGTGGATAGTTCTATGAAGTTAGATGATACATTTTGGGCCTACACAATTTATTTTAAAAGCTCAATTGGTATGTCTCCATAAAGGTTATTATTTGTAACATACTATCATTTGTCTCTGGAGTTGCATAACAAATCATATTGGGGTTTTAAGTCATTAAACATATATTTTATGACTGTTGTATAAAGGAGGATTCTATAACATAGTGAGTTTGATGAAGTTAGGAGATAGTATTATTATAAATCTAGTATTTACAAAGAGATGTAAAAAAATTTTCCGGATTTTATCATTCAATTTTGGGAATTAAAACCTAGACAGTAGTTCTTCTCTTTAATTCAAGACTTAATCCCTTTCCTAAAATGTTGAAATTAAGATGGTCTTGAACCTTAACTATTCTTAGAGTGTTGAATAATAAAGATATTTAAATCATAGGAGAAGATAATAATCCAATTTTGGTTATTGGTAAAAGAGTTAAACATTATTTTTATGTGATTCCAAAGGGTTTGGCTATAATATTTCTTCTTGAAAACCGATTCCTACTGAAGTCTAATAGAAGACATAAAATTTAGTTCTTCATGGGATTTATCTAATTGTATTTCTATGTTTTCAATTTTTTTCTTCTTTTTTATGAATAAAAATTTTCTTTCTCTGTATTTTTCTCAGTTTCTTATGTTTTTGTTTTATTCGTCATTTAGGTTATCTTTCAATGTATTGTTGATGCAGAGGTGTTTAATGAAGGGTAAATTTTACTTTTAATTCTCAAGTTAGAATAATTTGGATGATGGAGTCTCACAGGATAAAAATTCCCTAAACTCAAACCTTTGTATTTTCATTTCATTTGAGTTTCAACTATTCATATATTTTTTTAATATATTTTTATTATGTATGAAATGAAGACAAATTAATTACATGACTTAGTTAAAAGATAAAGTGGAAGATAATTTTTTGGACTAACTTAATGATAAATCTTATCTAAATAGGGAATTTGTTATTTTTATTTTCTATATCCCTTTTCCACTTTTCTTCTTTGATAAATTTTTTTCTATTCCATTCATCGACTAAAATTTCATATTTAACATCAAATGTTTTAAATAAAATTCATTGTTGGAAAATATATGTTGGGGGTGTAATACCACCTTTCTTCATGTATTTTAATGGATGTTCTTGAATCTGTATTTTTTGGGTCTTTTTCATACACTACTTCTGTGCTGTTGAAAATATAATAGAATCAAATTTATTAACATAATCACACCCTTTTTTCCAGGTACCCAATTAATTCACATGACACATTTTTAACTTAGTATAAAAATTTGTATCCCTGGCTTTAATAATAATGCCTATGTTTATGTGAGTCTGTAACAAAAATATTTACTACCGCATACGTTATTCTAGTTTGAAACTCCCTAATACCCTTGAACTTATAACTAAACTATTAAAAATTCACCTTATTAAACATTAATAGTCAAATTTTTTTTCTCCACCTTTGAATTAATCTTTTGCGATGAAGTTGAGTTTTATGTATGGGGGATCTTCTTTTTATGAGATCATATGTGATTTAATGTAATCCATTCAAATCAATTTAAATTATTTTAAATAAATGGAAAATATATTTTTTTCAAAATTCTTTCAGAATATCAGGTTCATTAAGCTTCGATTTTCACTTAAATTCAATCTTTCCAAATGGATAATAACTTACTGTTTCTCGAAGGTTGCATTGAATATAATATTTTTTACGTTGTGTGATTTTTGAGTGAAGATTCATACTATTTTTATAAATATTATTTTTAGGAACTAATAATGAATGTGATGTAAGTTAAATATTGGTTGAATTCTGATGATAATTTTATGGAAACTGGAAATTTGGACTTGAAACTAGGAGACTAACATTTTATTTAAAAAATGTAATCTCCTTAGGGAGAAAAATAAAACGTTAATATTATATGTCTTTTTAAAATGGAGTAAAATGATAAAATGATAACCCATTTTAAACATTTGAGACATGATGAACTGGGTGTGTATGTAAGGCCTTTGAATATTTAAAATAAGTGCATCTACATAATTCTTTTAACAGGATACATGGTTAGGTGAAATTTAAAAAATAAATAAAGAAAAAATAAAATAATATTCCTTTTAGTTAAATTTTATTTCACTATGGTTAGGGTAATTTTTAGCTGAGGTGAATTAGGGGACGATTGACATATATGATAATCATTTAATTTGTATCATTAATGTGATATTTAAAAAAATTGGAATTTTATTTTTTTTGAAATTGGGAGGAAGCGGAAGTTGAAGGTGCCTTTTTAGGTTATATTTCGACTTATATCTAACCTTTTATCACTCATAGAATTATAACTTGGAAAATAATTAAAATTAGTTAATATGTGGCTTCATATAAGAGGCATGACATTTTCAGTAGTGAATGGTTCTTTGTTCCCTTGATCTCATGGTAGGTATTTGAATATAGGTAGAAACACTTTTGATCTTTTCATTTTAAAGTCCTAACTCACAAATTTTTATCCTCTATTATTAAATAGCATGAAATTGTTATTTTTTAGCAGAATGTAAAGAAAAAAATTTTCTATTGCAAAAATAAAAAAATTCATAGATTTGATTTGAGATAATTAATGATTAAGTATAGAAGAATTTGATGTGACCCTTAAGTCAATTTATTTTCCAAATATTTTATATATGTTTTTATTTATTTAATTAAATAATGTTTCCCTAATATTTAAATAATTAAAATTAAGTTGTTTTATTTTTAAATTAAAAAATATATCATTTTTATGTTTAATATTGTAATTATATCCTTTAACAAATCTCTAAATAAAATAATTTTTTTATTTTATATTAGAATATATATTTTAATTTATTTTTACTATATTTTAATAATTTGAAATTCTATTAATTCATATTTTCAGATTCTTTAATTTAATTTTTTATATTTAATTATTTTTTATTTTAAAATATTTATAATTTAATTTACATTTTAAATATTTAATCTGAAAACAAATTTTTGATTAACTCTTTTGAATTTTATTCATAAAATCAATTTCTAATTTTAGTTTCAAGATTATTAATTTTTCACATTTTTTTAATCTTAATTTTAATATATGTTTAGTTTCTAAATTTTTAAAAATCATAATTTCAATTTTTTTAATTTTTAATTTGGGATTTTTAAATTATTAGACGTACTAGTTGAGTGTCATTTAAATAGCTATTTGTTTCTATTTTTTTAAATGTATTAGTCATTTTATGTTTCTAATAAATTCATCTTCAAATATAAGTAAAAATAATAATAAATTGACATTATCATTGTTAATAAATAAAATTTATTACAATAAATATCATAATTTAAATATTATAAATCTCTAATTTTTATGTTCATAGGTTGGTTCCACCATTGCAGATCCACCTATAGTAGTTCAGATACCAGTCACTATTTTTGTGCTCGGTGACACCCAGCGGTGACATCGGTGGCGCGGGCTCCTGCTCCTGCGATGGACTCTCCATTCCAGTGATGACGGCGACCTCTGCGCCCGTTCTTCCCCCCTTGGTGAGGGTGGGGGAATCATCATCAAATGGGAGAGCTAGGTCATTTCGACCTTTATCCAATCCGGAGTTCCTTCCTCCTTTTCTGAATTTCTACTTAAACCCTAAAGTTCTGGATTTAATTGAGGGACAGTCAAACCTTCAACTCTACTAATATGAGTTTACAGATGCCTCAGCCTTGTTGAATCTCACTTTGGTGGCTTGGTTCAAGAAAAAGAGGCCTTTAATTGATGACTTCTACTGATTTGTCTTCGAATATTGGGATCTTAATGAAAGAGCGGTGGTTAGATTACGTGATAGAAAGAAAATAAGGATTAGGTGTAAATCAGAGGCAGATCACATACAAGCTTGGTCTAGGGATCCTCGTAGCTTCAATGGATCCTTCTTTATTCTACTAAGTTGGTCCTTGGATCTCCATATGAATCATGACTCGTCTTCCATTGCAGTTTGGATAAGTTTCCATTCTCTTCCTATTCTGTTTCAAAACCCATCGGTTATTTGAATATTGGGAAATCTGGTATGTATATACCTATGTTTATATAATTGTACTGAGGTGGTATTCCATCCGGTGAATCCACGGGTGTGTGTTGAAATGGATGCATCTCGTATCCCTTTTTATTTCATTTTGATCCCGATCGGTGAGGAATAATGATGTAAACAGAGGGTTGTTTACGAAAATTGGATTGAGTTTTGTGGATATTGAAAGATATTGGGTCATTCATTTGAGGTTTTTCGAGGTGGATATCCTTCACTGTTGATGAAAGTCTGTCGTAATGAGCAACTTGCTTCTGTAAACACTGAGGATGGTGTATGAAGTTCTGTGAAGGCGAATCTGGATTCGATAATTGTGGTGTCAGTTGACAAAAAAAGGGGTACCCATTTGTCTGGTGCAGCTGTGGATGGCATTTCATCTGGGTCTTGTAAGGTGTATTTTGAGGGAGACTAGGACCCCAGGGCTTCCAGTGTTAATGTGAACCGGTCTAATCCGAAGGTCATTGAGGTTCTATAGAAGCTACAGAAGGACATAGGAATACCTGCTACTTCCTTCGCTGGTCTGCGTTCAGTGCAGATTGGGGAAGGAAGGGAGTCCAACACTACGAACGAGGTCACCATGACCAGTGCTAAGGATTATAAATTTCATGATCCTCTAGCTAATCCTTTTATATCTTTGAGTAACATGTTTGAAGTGTTCTCTGAATACATTTTAGCTATGCGTTTGGAGGAGGATGTTTTTTCTAAGAGTTTATGGTGGTGTGACGATCTTGAAGGGCGATCAGGTTGAATGTAGGGGGCTTGAATCAGCTGCAGTTGGTGAGGAGGTCTTGGAGGACCATCAGGTTGAATTCATGGGGCATGAAATAGGTACCATGACTATGGAAGGCCACCTCAGTGTGTTCAAGTGCTGTCCTTTGGTGGAGAGTACGAATGAGAGGCCAGAGGATAATATTTAACCCGTTGTAGAAACTACTACTGAGGAGAGGAGCCTCCCCTTGATGAAGTGTAACACTTCTGACCAGAGGCCGGGGAATAAATCTGGGTGTACTGATGTTGTTTTGAGGAAGCGAGTTGGAACCAGAAGGGAGAGTTCTGGGGGAGAGATTGAAAATGAGAGTGGTCCAGTTGGCCATTCATTTAGTGATGTTGTTTGAAGTGGGAATCAGATGATGACTACAGCTGACATACCATTGTCTTCTACACCAAGAAGAAGAACAAGGAAGGATTACTCTTTTCTCTCTAGACAGATGCGGACAAGATCTGCCTGAACGCGGAATAATGATGTGATTTTGTCTTTTAAAAAGGGTAGGGTGAGAAAGCAGGATTCAATAGTGCAATTTGTTCTTGATCAGCATAGGAGTCGAGCTCAATGTGAATGCTTTTGGAGGCATCCGAATGTGAATCGGCTACTGGAGAAGATGAATCCTTAATGGGATGCGGAGATGAATCGAGTTATTATGATGTGTAATCCATTGTTTTTTTGCGTTGTCTGATGTTTGTGTTTCAACATTTTGTGTCTGTGGTTGTATGTTGGGATACCAGATACACATAATCCGACTTCTAAAATGGAAAAAAAATGATTTGTATGCGGACAACCAGCGGTAGAAAAACAAAGCAACGTACCCATCATCGACTCCCCTATTTCATCACCAAAAACCAGGATATGACCCACTATTGGACTCCTCTTCACCATCAATTAGCATTTTCCAATGGTAAAACCATCACCCATCATTGGAAACCCAACGGTGACAACACTGCTTAAATCACCCGCCCTTGAGAGATCACATCCAATGTTCCCTACTGTCTCACCACCAGCTCCACATTCGATGCCACTATTAGATACCAGATAGAGAACCAAACCTAATGATGACTTCACAGCTCAACTCATCACCATTGAACCACCCCTCCTACCATTTCTCCACCATTGATGAAGGAATCACCCAGCTTGTGCATCTCGATAATGACCAACAGAAATCTGGGATGTCTCCACAAATTAAATGAAGAAGAACCTAATTTCAAATACTATGTTAGCATATTCGAAGTTTATGCCACCTATATTACACACGATGAACCGATATGGATCTAAAACCATCTTAATACCTATTTCCTTGTATACATATACTTGTAGAATCTCGGTCAAAGTATTACTGAGCCTGTTCCACCACTCGATGCTCGGAATTACCACCACATATTTGAGTTCGGTGTCAACACCTACGTCTTCACCTTGTCACTACTGAACCAAGCCCTCGGATCCACAGAGAGCGGGGGAATGACTCCTTCTAGAGAAAGAAGACCATAAGACCCCCTTGCGGCTGGGATAAGTATGTAGAAAGAATAAAGAAAAAAATAAATAATGTTAAAAAATAATGAAAATATTAAACTTAAATAATAATAATAATTTCATAAATAAATAAACATGAATAAAATATTTCATTTCAAAATTATTTTCATTAACTTTTAAATATAAAAAATAATATAATATCAATTTTAATAATATTATTTTAAATTTTATTAATATTCAAAACATTTATAATAAGTTTTTCTAAATATTTTTTTTAATATTTATATATTTGTTTCATAAGTAAAATTTAATATGTTCTCTTCTGATTATTATAATATTATTAAACTTATATTTATAGATATAAATAATAAAACATAATAATTTAACATTTATATCTTATAATAATAAAACTTAATTTAATAATATATGTATTTTGTATAACTATATATTTATGTAAATTTAAAATAAGTTAATAAGTATATTTACAGTTATAAATAAATAAAAATAAATTGTAAGTTATAAACCTATTTTTATAATATTACTAACTAATAATTATTATTGTTTTATATAAAAATTTTATGCCTAAAAAATTTATATTTTTATTAAAGATATATATCTATTATGTTAATTTTAATAAATTTTTATTTGTTCTCTCTTTGTTTAATTCTAATATGTAACATGTCTAGGATCTCATCCAAGTTTTTGATCACTAACTAGGTTGTTTTTAGTTAGTTAGCATTTTGATAAAGTCACAAGGACTTCAGAAGTCAAGTACACATGTTTGGAGGATATTAGAAGACCGATTTTAGGTAGTGGAATTCCCTACTAATCAAATTGTATAAGAAAGAGGATTAATTCAATATACACATGGGATATATTTGATCTTTCACATTCAACACCAGAAACATTCTTAAATTTGGTAGGAGATAAGAAAAAAGCCGATTCTAATTATTTTTTGGACTAAGGGGGATGTGAAGCAAAGTAGAGTTTCGTCATCATAGATTGAAGTCAACATCATAGTTAGATTTACTTTATCCTTTTGTTCTTTCATTCATTTGATTATATTTGATACTATTTCTTATTGATTTTCAATACGAATTGTTGGTAGTTTCCTTGCATAGGGGTTTTAGTTATACTAGTTATATATATTGAATTTTTCTCATCATATTTTATGATTCATAATCAATTGGTGTGATTGATTTGGAACTATTTAAAATATATTTTTATCTCAAACATTAGTTTAATACCTTGTAAATGATCAACGAGATTTTTTCTAATAGATTTATCTTCAAACCCTTCAATTTTTTATGTTTCTTGAAGTATATATCATCTAGACTAATTAATATTATTTATTAATATACTAGAGAGGAATATTAACTAAACCCGTTTTCAATAAAGAAATTTCAATTAATTTTCCATGAATGAATACACTCATTTCAAAATAGGTGTATTCAAATTCCCTACGCATCTTCATGATAATTTTTTTGACCATTATTTTTTTCTTGTCCATTTTTGTTTCAACATATTTCAATTCACATTTCATGCATCCTCCAGTTTATAAAAAAATAATACTTCATTTCCTATTGTTTTCCTCAATAAATAAAACAAAGAAAAGAGTTTTCAACCTCTATTTACAATGGTATTTTCTTGTTTTTTATTTTCCATAATTGGACTTCATCCAGTGGTAGGCCATTTTCCACTGTTGAACGAATTCCAATTGTATGTTATCAACCCCTATTTATAGTGTTTGGATTTTTATAAATTTGGTCACACAAACACTTTTATACACTTCCCTTAGCGGTGACACATAAAGCAATTATACAATTTGATTAGAAAATAAAAAAACATATGTTAAATTACATTTTAATTGTATTAAATGTTTATTTTTTATCTTATTTCCCTTTTTTATTGGATTTTAATTTTTAACATCCATTCTCATCATTTTTGCACTTCATGACTAATATACACCAATTTAGGCTCAATGATTAATCTGATTTTAAGGAAGTAAATTATCCATATTTTAATTTAACATTTTGGTAAATTTATATACACATCAATATGAACATTTTTCATTCAGGGATCAGTGGAGGATTCATAATGGATAAAGGAGATATTTTTTTGATGAAAGGAAACAATTCTGGAGAAGACATATTGGACACCATCTCACTGATGAGAATGTAGAGCCCACAATACAGTCCCAATGAAGCCCACATTCTGTGGGATGGTATAATACATATATAGTAACAAATAAATCTGATTAATCCAGTGATAATTTGGCATTCATGGTGGTTATTAAGGCATCCCAATTGGAAGATAAAATTCTGGGCCAGATTCTGAGGCTCAGAAAAACAGCACACCAATTT
The DNA here is from genome assembly GCA_963277665.1 of Viscum album. Taxonomy (NCBI): domain Eukaryota; kingdom Viridiplantae; phylum Streptophyta; class Magnoliopsida; order Santalales; family Viscaceae; genus Viscum; species Viscum album. The sequence goes on from OY728163.1 coordinate 36,183,736, forward strand.
AATCATATTTCAAAAACCACAAATTATTTTAGACTGAACATTTATAGGTGGGTTTTAAAAATCCATGGATCCCTTTTCATTTTGTAAGTCCCACTCCAATTTGACCATCTTTAAGATGATATAGGTCCATCTTTTTGGTAGAGGCATGGTGGTTGAAACTTTGGGTCAAGGATGGAAAAGTCTCCTCTCTCTAGCGTTCCACATCCCTAGGCCACCAAAATCAAGTGGGTTGCTTTGTAATATTAGGGTATTGACCCAATATTCTTGAAATATCTATTTAAAGAAGTGGTAATGGAGGATTTTATGATCTTTGGTGCTTGGTTTCATTGTAGTGTTATGCTGCCACTTTGTGTTTGTAATCAAATTTCATTCTGATTTAAGTTGTTCAATTAACCTTAGTTTCTAAATAAATGTTCTTTCTTTACTCTTATTATGTTATTATAAATATCATTTTGTTACCATTTACTAAAAGTGTGAATTTATTCATATTATACTTTGTGAGATTTATCACACAACGATGGATTGATCATTTTTTGTTGTTGTTTTTACTTCTTCCATTCCACCCTCGTAAGTCTACTTCTCGCTTTCGTTGAGGAAATGACATCAATGGAGGGATAACTATTTTTTTGGGTTGATCCAAGGGAGTATAAAGGTTTTGGATTTTATTTTATTTCTAACTATCTAAATTTTTATTAATTTCTTCTATTTGTGTTTCTTGTATTTAATTATTTTCAATCTTCCCCTTCCATGTTCAATTTAATCACTCAAATTTTATGTGCTAATAAGATCCTTTACCTTGGACTGCTCATGAAAATGATCATAAAAGTGTATAGGTGATTAGAATTTTTTTTGATGGTGTCTAACCAGTAGGTTATGAGGTTTTATTGAATTCTTGGAATAAATCCTTCTCGATTTAATGAAATTGAAATCATTAAAAAATGTATTCATCAAATCCACCTCGAGCGATAACCTAGGATCAACTCATTATCTTAATTTGAATTAATTTAAATCTATTAGTGATACATTAAAACCATATCAAATCATCCCAATGTTGGAAACTTTATAGCCAAAATTACATCTAATAGGTTGTGTATCTTATGTATCTTCTTAGGTCTTAGTGGATTCGACAACCCAAGCTAGACTACAAGAACAGTTCTACCTTCATCGCTTGGGTAAATTTTAGCGTGAATCAAATTTTGGCACCGTTTCTAGGGTCTAAGAAAGTACCTTAGACCGAAAACATCTTTCCTCACCCGCATTATTCTATCCTCACCCAAGATCTCTTATCTTTTCCCTTTCTCGCTATTCTTTCATTTTTGCGCATGTCCTCCTAGACCCGCGATAATTCAAACAGACTAGTTTGGGTGGAATGTTCTAGGATAAGGGAGTCATGTGAACCAAGGGGATTTTTTGCATTAGATCATATTTTTCTTGATACTACGGAATAAAAAAATTGAATCAATTTTAATGGATATTCTTCCAAGAATCAAATTGTAAATCCTGGGGGAAATCAAATGGGAAAACAAAATCAATAATCTCCAAACGTAGGGAATGTAGTCGATAAAACCATGAATGACTGCCTCACTCCAGCTTGGACCAATTCCCCTCATGCATTAAACACAATTCCCTAGGAGATTCCAATTACATCTTTAAACCCCATGTCCTAAACTACCTTCCCACATTCCATTTAATGGAGTCTGATATGCCCAACCATCACACTAAAGAGTTCAAGGACATTGTAGAAACCATGTGTCCCCCATATCTACTAGAATCATCTAAGATGAAGATCTTTCTTTTTTCATGGAATTATCTAGCTAAAAATTGGATAAAAAAATTTATACTATCATCCATCGACTCCTTGGACCAATTAAAAAGATAATTCTACAAAAAATACTTTCCCAATCATAAAACAATTTCACATAAAAAGCGCATCCATTTTTTTGTAAAAAGAGGGATAATCATTCTATGAAACATGGGAAATGTTCAAAGGCACCCTAAAAATGGTTCTACATCATGGTTTTTCTATACCTAAACAAGTGATAATTTTTTATGAATTGTTGGGCCCAGGGAACAATCAATTCATTGTCATAATGTGTAATGGAACCTTTAAAAACAAATCCACAGATTATGCTTATGAGTATATGGAAAGCCTTTCTGAACAAAAACAAACATGGGGAACTTCACCTTATTCTAAAAATCCACAAAAAACTGCTCGAATTCATACACTTAGAGAAGAGGAAATCCTTAGGGCTAAGTTTGCATCACTTTCAAGGAAGGTTGAAGATATAGACCATACGAAAGTACATGAAATCCAAACTATAGACCATGTTTCCACAATTTATGACAAAAATTACAATAAGATAGACAACTTCCCAACCATTCCATCCATCAAGGATGTTCTTTTAGGAGGACCCCCAGCGGATGTAAATGCCTTTTACTTTTAAAAGCCTCAATACAAAAACACCTTCAACCCAAGGTATAATGACCTCTTTGGATTCCGCTGGAAATATAACCATCATCCTAGAAAACCACTGGGATAAAATAATTACCCCAATTAGATCTACAAAACCCATAACCATTTCCAAACCCAACATATCCAATACCAATTTCCACCGTTCCATTTTCAAAAAATCATCCCACCTCAAAAATATCCCCCGGGGATAAACCAATATTCTCAAGCACCGACCCAAAATGTTCCACAAAGCCTACTAGAAATGACTGTGAAAACAAATGGAAAGGGTGATCTCGTAAGTCTCTTCCCTAAAACAAGAACCTCAAACCATCAAAACTTGAAAGACACCCACGCCTACAGAAGATATTCCACAAAAAATTGAAAGGGGAGAGTAAAGCCGCACTCAATCAACTCATGAACAAATACTGGATGTGACTATTTTAGGAAGTGGGAAATCAATTGAGAAACCTGAAAAACTTATTCAAAACAAATCAGAATATTAAAACATGGATGAGAATTTAAATTAACCAAACAATCAAACTGAAAAACAGGATAACATTGTCAGAGGAAACTCTTTAAAAAACAGCCCCATGACCTACACCATTTCCTTAACACATGAGGGGGAAAACCATGCCTAAATTGAATGAAACATTGTGGGAAATATTCTCACATGTCTAGTTTAACATTCCAATCCTAAATTCAATCTAAACCATACCTATGTACACAAAGAACCTTATGTACTTGTTCACTTTTAAATGAAAATTGTCACATAAGAACCAGGTCCTAGTAGCATAAAATGTTATTAAAAAAATCCAAAGATCCTTTTAACCAAATATGAAAAACCCAGGATATCCTTACATCAATGATGAACTTTGAGAGAGCAATGTTATCAAATCCTTGTGTGACCTAGGTGCTAATGTCAATATCATCCCCTATTCTATGTACTACAAGTTTGTCCTGAAAGAGCTCTAACCCACATCTGTCAAACTACAACTTGCTGGTCATAGCATTAGGGTTCCAAAGGGTATTTTAGAGGTTGTTATGTTAATGAATGAAAACTTCATCTACCCTAGTGACTTCATTGTCCTTGAAATCCATGAAAACTTAGGAAATAAGAAACAAACCCCAATCATACATGGTCATCCTTTCCTTGATACAATCAACACTATTATCTGAGTTAGAAATGGGAACACAAACATAACCTTTGGAAAAATGATTCTAGACTTGAAAATCTATAATGAAAACTAACAAATCAGGGATGAAGAGAAAATTCACAGAATAGACATGATAGGAAGTATTGATAATGAATCCACAGAATGTCAAGGAATATTTGATGGATGATTAAGTCAAGATGATATTGACTTCTTATGATCACATGAAGGATGTTTATCTCCTTGGCTTGAATCATTTTCAAATTTCTCTTATGATGAAGTCTTAGGTCCCAAAATCAGTGAAACCTTTCAGGAAACCACTTCATGGAGACCACTCCAAATTCCTTCCCTTAATCTGATCATGCCAATATTATAGGTAAATCTTCTACAAGTGGGGAATCAATCCTATCTAAAACTCTAGGGAAAAAATTAATCTTGATCCAATGTACCAATATTCTACTGATATTCTAAACCAACCTGATATTGAATTGAAGGAACTTCCCACTACACTCATGTAAGCCTTCCTAGGGGTTATTTAAACAGAACCTATTCTGATTTCATCTTCTCTTGAAGCTGATCATGAGAGGATGAATTTATAGGTCCTTAGGAAACATAATAAATCCATTGGTTGTACCCAGTAAAATATTCCAAGAATCATCCCACTAATCGGGATTCATAGGATTGTTCTAGAATCTGATTCAAAGCCATATCATCAACCTCAGTGGAGACTTAATCCTAATCTCATGGATGTATTAAGGAAAGAACTTCTAAAATTGTTAACAGCTGGTATCATTGATCCCATAGCTGAGTGTGAGTGGGTGAGCCCAATCCAAATAGTTCCCAAGAAGGCAGCAATCACAGTTATAACCAATAAGGATGGAAAGATTCTTCCAACTAGGGTGAGTACTGTCTGGAGAGTCTACATCGACTATAGGAAGCTAAACTCATTTACAAAGAAGGACCATTTCCACATAACATTCATTGACCAAGTCCTTGAGAGAGTCAAAGGTCATGCCTTCTACTATTTCTTAGATGGGTACTTGGGGTGTAATAAAATTGAGGTATCCTAAGAGGATCATGGGAAGACTACATTCATATTTCCATTCGTCACCTTTTCATTCAAACGCGTGCCCTTCGGGTTATGCAATTCCCAAGGAACATTCCAGCGGTGCATGATGATAATATTCTCAGACAGGGTAGGAGATTTTCTAGAGGTCTTCATGGAAGAGTTCTCTTTGTTTGGGGATACATTTGAGGTATGTCATAGGAATGTGTATAGAGTCTTGTCATGAAGTGAAGAAAAGAATCTAGTCCAAAATTGGAAAAAATTCCATTTCATTATTAAAGATGGACTAGTCCTTGACCATATAGTCTCATTTAGGAGGGTTGAAGTTGATAAGGCAAAGTTTGACATCATTCTTGACCCTAAATCACCCAGAACTATTAAAAAAGTGAGGTCTTTCATAGGACATGATGGATTCTATAGATGATTCATCAAAGAATTTAGTTCAATATCCTGTGCATTTTGTTCCCTCCTCGTAAAGGATGATCCATTTGTTTGGACAGAAATCTGTGAGGGTTCATTCCCAACGCTCAAATCCCCTCTCACATCTCCTCCCATTATGAAATATCCAAATTGTAACCTCCCTTTCGAACATATGTGTGATTACAATGAATGTTTTGTAGGTGTTGTGTTAGGACAACTTTGTAATAAAAATCCTTATATCTTTGCTTATGAAAGAAAATACTTAAATGATGCCCAAATCAACTACACCACCACTGAAAAAGAGTTACTTACTATTGTGTTTTCCTTAGATATGTTTAGGACCTACCTCTTAGGATCCCACATCATTGTGTTCACTGAACATTATGCACTAAAATTCCTCTTCCAAAAACAATATTCCAAATCAATACTGATTAGGCGGGTCCTTCTATTACAAGAATTTGACCTCACAATCAAGGATAAAAAGGCCGTTGAAAATGTTGTAGCTGATCACCTATTTAGGATGGAATTCAAAGAAAGATCAAATAACCTTTATGTGTCTTATTCATTCCCTAATGAACACCTATACTATGGGAGTGACTGTCCTTGGTATGCCGACATAGCCAACTTATTGGTTATAGGAGTCATTCCAAAATTCATCGGGACTCAATCTTGCAGGAGATTCCTTTTTGATGTTAGGAACTATGTGTTTGATGATCCATACCTCTATAAGTTCTTACCTAAAAAAGTCATTAGGAGGTGTGTCCCAAAATCTGAGCAAGATTCTATCCTTCAATTTTGTCATGGTGAGGCATGTGGAGATCACTTTTCCTCTATGAAACTTCTTTTAAGGTTCTTCAGTGTGGTCTCTTATAGCCCACCCTCTCAAAGGACTCCTACACATTTTTCCAAAGCTATCTTCAGTGTCCATAAGTAGGGTCCATCACAATAAGAAATCAAATGCCACTCACTCCCATCTTAGTGGTTGAAATCATTGACTGTTAGGGAACTGATTTCATGGGTCCCTCCCCAAACTCTAGGGGGTATCATTATATTATCTTAAATGTTGACTATATCTCAAAATGGGTTGAGGCCATTACCAAAAAATCCAATGATCATTAAACTATGATTAGATTCCTAATATAATAATATCTTCTCTAGATTTGGAATTCCTAGGACTATCATTAGTGACTATGGAACTCATTTATGCAATCGTCTTTTCTCTACATTCATAGAAAATTATAGAATTTATAACAAAGTTCCTGCTACATACCTCCCACAAACAAGTGGTCAAGCTGAGTTATCCAATCAAAAAAATCAAACAAATTCTTGAGAAACTGTTAATCCATCTAGGAAAGATTGGTCAAGAAAAATCATAGATGCTCTTTGGGACTATCAAACAACATATAAAACCATTTTAATAATTTCCCCATATAGGTTGGTTTATGGTAAAGCATTCCATTTGCCAGTGGATATTGAATATAAGGACTTTTGGGAAATTAATAAAATGAATTATGACCCCTCATTGACCAAAACAAAAAGGAAATTAGATCTCAATGAACTTGAGGAACTTAGGATGGAGGATTATGAAAATTCAAGGATCAATCGAGCTAATGTATAAGTTTACCAATCTCTAAATCTTAAAACTAAACACATAGTACCTGGTAAACCAATTATTTTGTTTAGTTATTAACTTAATTTACACCTAGGAAAGATGAGTCCTAGATGGTCAAGTCCATACATAGTGCATAAGATCTAACACCATGGGGATGTTGAAATTAACGATCCCATCAATGGTCAAACATTTAAAGTTAATGGTCATAGAGTCAAACCATTCATAGAACCATTCCTAAAACATGATGTTGATGAAGAATAGTGTGAAACTACCTTATATAATGAAAATAATTAATCAATTAGGGGTCCATGTCGAGCTAATGATGATAAACAAAGCGTTTCATGTGAGGGAACCCATGGTTTTCAAGTTTCCAATAATTTTGTTGTTTTAATCAACTTTATATCTTAATTTGGATTAATGTATCATTTTTATATTTAAAAATAATAAAAAATTGACTATTCATCTATTCTTCAATTTTGAGTATGGATTGGTATGAAAGGGGAGCTCCATATTTATCTGTATCACGTGGTGTGATCCTTGAGTAATACCTTACCTAGAAATTTAAAAAGAATACAATGTATCATCAGTTCAATTTATTTTAATTTTTTTTTATGTTAAAATAAATAAAATATTATAATAATAATAAAATTAAAAGGCTATATCATAAGTTTTGGGGAAAACCCCATCACAATCGGTGAAGCCATGGGGACTCAAACCCTGGACAAAAGGGAGACAGGGGTGCACGCGTACCACTGACCTACGACTTATAGTGCTTCATTATTCTATAATTTTTATATATATACGTATATTATTAATTTTTTAATTACATGAATAAATATATATATATATCTATATATATATTTAGGTTTGTTTGTTTGTATTCATCCACTAGTGAATTCTCAGAGTGACATGGAGATCAAGGGAATAAAAGGGAGAAACAATAATTTCAACTTCATCCACCAGGTGACTTCATTCCATGATCCTTATTTTCAATTTCTTTTCTGAACTCCCATTCCCTGCCTCTACCCCATTTTATGTTTTCTTTTATTTAAACACTGGGGATAGTGTTATTTTATGTTGGGGGGAGATGAAATTGAATAATAAAAAAAGTGAATGATTTGAAAAATAGTGTACCTTAATGGAATGAAAGATTTATTTAACCTTGAACATTATAATTGACATTATACACTTTGAAACTGAATATAAAATAATTTCTCCTGACCTGATTCTGATTTTAATCCATATATAATTTCGTGAGCATAAATTTTGGAAAGTGTGGATGTCGAATGTGAAATTTCATCGTATTTATTTTCATCTAAATAAAAAAAAGATCACAACACACGTCCTATGGATAGTGGGGTATTAGTTTGAGTTCATGGTGTCCCACAAATAAATATCATAGTTTTGGTGATCATTATAGTTTAATATGATTATTAAAAAAAACTATAAATTTGTTCGTAGATAAATGAAATGACCTAATATGTGGCTTTCAACACATGGGCATCAGGACTCCATAATTGTCTGGCCCAAAGTTTCTAATTTTATCTCTACTTGTGGTAATTTGACATTGTTTTTGATTGAGATAACTCGATATGATTCCTGACTATGTGGGATTCACTTGGTTCCCTATGGTCTTTGAGCCAGGGAGTCATCTGCAAAGCTTCACTACATGGGTTGACTCTATAGAGTGCAATTTCAATTTCCATGGAAAAATTTCAAAAAAAACAATATATATATATATATATATAATTTTAATACCCATCTTAAAATTAAAATGTGATTCCAACTAGAAAATCCATGATTTTCCCCTTGAATAAAAATGAACCCCCATGTCTTTTGTGACACACAACACATCATCATAATTTATTAAAATTGGATGAAAAGTGGTGATGAATTTAAAAAAAGGAAAAGTATTGGGATTGGGATCTTCTTATGAAACTATCTTTAATTAACGTATTTTTATGTGTTTCATGATTTTTTGGTATAAGGGTTCTTGGTGATCAATGGGTATTAAAATATTTTTCGGTAAATGGAATTTGAATTTCATATTGTTGAAATACATTTTTCTCGGGACTAGCAAATCTCATGTTGGGGGGTGTGATTATCCAATAAAAATACATATGTTAAATTAAATTTCAATGGTATTAAATGTTCATTTTTTTTAATTTTATGAGCCTATGTTAGTGTATTTTAATTTTGAGCATCTATTCTCATAATATGGGAACTTCATGCCTCATGTACACCAATTTAGGACCAATGACTCATCTGATTTTAAGGAATGTAATTATCCATATTTTATTTTAATTTTTTTTTTAAATAGATCCACTCTTCAAAATGAACATTATTCATTTAGGGATAAAAGGAGGATTCATAAAGGATGATGGGGATATTTGGTGATGAATGGAAACAATTCTGGAGAAGGATGGATGGACACCAGTCCACTAATGAGAATGTGGAGCCCGCAATACAGGTCCAATTAATCCCAAATTTCATGGGATGATAGAACCCATATATAGGAAGAAATAAATCAATAGGATCTAGTTCTAATGTGGAATTCATAGTGGTTATTAAGGCGGCCCAATTTGGAGATAAAAGTTTGGGCTAGATTCGGAGGCCTAGAAAAACATCCCACCAATTCACCCATCTAGAAGGTCAGATAGGTGCATCTATTTGGTGAAGGAAAGATGGATGCAACTTTGGGTCAAGGTTGGAAAAGTCTCAGCTCCCTTAATTTCTACCACCATAGGCCTACCATACTCAAGTGGTATTGTTTTTACTATTTGGGACTCGACCCAAGTCTCTTGAAATGCATATTTAAGGCAGTGGTGGTGGAAGAGTTGATGATCTTTGGTGCCTGGTTTCATTATAGTGTATTGCTACTACTTTGTGTTTATAGTAACATTTCTTTCTCATGTAAGTTGTTCAATTCACCATAGTTTATTAATAAAAGTTCTTCTTTTACTCTTATTATGTTCTTATACATTTCATTTTGATACCTTTGACTAAAAGTGTGAGTTTATTCACACCATTCTTTGTGAGATTTATCGCACAATGGTGAATTGATCAATTGTTGTTGTTGTTTTTACTTCTTCAATTCCACCATTGAAATTATATTTCCTACTTCTGTTGGGGACATGTCATCAATGGAGAATTTTTATTAATTTCTTTTATTGGAGTTGTTTTTATTCAATGATTTTCTCTCTTTGTCTTAAAAATTGAATTTAATCACCCCAATTTTATGTGCTAGTAAAATCTTTTACCTTGGAGTGCTCATGAAAATGATCCTACATGTTTATAGTTTATTATCAAGTTTTTGTGAAGGTGTTTAACTAGTAGGTGATAAGGATAGTTTGAATTCATTGAATGAATCCTTATGTAGTTAATGAAATTGAAAAAATTAAAAAATAGGAATTCATCCAATCCACCCCAAGTGATAACCTAGGATCAACTCATTATCTTAATTTGAATTAACTTAAATATGTGAGTGATACTTTAAACCCATAGAAAATAAACTTAAACGTGGAAAATTTATAGACAAAAATCCATCTCGTAGGTTCGGTATCTTATGTATCATCTTAGGTCACAGTGGATTCGACCACCCAAGCTAGACTAAAAATACTATTCTACCTTCATCTCTAGGGTAAATTGGAGCATGAATCATATTTTGGCACTGTTACTGGGGAAAATGTAAGTACCTTAGACCAAAAACGTCTTTCCTCACCCCCATTATTATATTCTTACCCAAAATTTCCTATCGTGTTCCTTTCTCGCTTTTTTTCCTTTTGGCGCATGTCCACCCACATCCACGATAATTCAAATAGACATGTTAGGGTAAAAAGTTATAGGATAGGGGAGTCGAGTTAACCTAGGGGATTGTTTATATTAGATCTTAATATCCTGGTTATTCTAGAGTCAAAAATTGAATCAGTTATAATGGAGGTTCTTCCAAGAAATGAAAATTTAAATCCTAGGGGAAATCAAATGGGATACCAAAATGAAGAAGCTCTAGACCTAGGGAATGTAGTCAATAAATCTATGAATGACTACCTCACTCTAGCATGGATGAATTCCCCTCATGTATTAGACACAATTCCCTATGATATGCAAATTACATCATTAAACCTCATGTCTTAATACACCTTCCCACATTCCATGGAATGGAGTCTGAGATGTCTTACATTCATGTTAAGGAGATCAATGACACTGTAGAAACCATGTGTCCCCCACGTCAACTAGAATCATCTATGATGAGGCTCTTTACTTTTTCATTGAATGATCAAGATAAAAATTTGATAAAAAATTTGAGATCGTCATCCATCAACTCCTAGGAGAAATTACAAAAATAACTCTAAAAAAATTCTTTCCCTATCACATAATAATAACACTTCAAAGGAGTATCCTATTTTTTTTGAAAAAGATGGAGATTCATTCTATGAAACATGGGAATGGTTCAAAGACATCCTAAACAAGTTTCAACATCTTGGTTTTTCTAAACCTTAACAAGTAATAATTTTTTAAGAAGGGTTAGGCCCATTGAACAAACAATTCAATGACATGATGTGTAATGGAACCATTATAAACAAAGCCCCAAATGATTCTTACAAGTATCTGGAAATCCATTATAAAAAAACATGGTGAACTTAAACTTCTTCCTAAAAGCCACAAATAACTACTGGAATTCATACACATAGATAAGAGTAATGCCTTAGGGATAAATTCCTAGCACTCTCTAGGAATGTTGAAGAGATAGACCTTAAGAAATTCCATGAAATCGAAACTGTAGACCCAGTTTATAGAATTTGTGAAAAAAATGACCATAAGACAAAGAACTGCCCAACCATTCCATCCATCAAGGATGTTCTTATAGGAGGACCCTTGGAATATGTAAATACCTTGAACATTCAAATTCCTCAATACCAAAACCCCTTCAACCCTAGGTATAATGACCACCCAGGCTTCCGTTGGAATGATAACCAACAACCTAGCCAACCACTGGAACAAAATACTTACCCCCATTAGAACTACCATTCCCATAACTAGTTCTATACCCAATCTATCCAATACCAACATCCACCAGTCCGTTTTCTAAAAACCATCCAACCTCAAAAATATCCCCCTGGGATAAACCAATATTCCAAAGCACCAACCCAAACTGTTCCAAAAAGCCTACTAGAACAATTGTGAAAACAAATGGAATGGATGTAATTGAATTATTTTCCCTAAAAAAGAACTACAGACCATCAAAACTGGAAAGGCACCCATGCCTACACAAGCTATTCCACAACAAACAGTAAGTGTAGAGTCAAGTTTCACTCAATCAAATCATGAACAACTAAAGGTTGTGACTATTTTATGAAGTGGGAAATCAGTTGAGAAATCTAAACAACTAATTCAAAACTCATCGGAAGATTCAAACATGGATGAAAATGTAAATGAGCCGAATTATCAAATTGGAAAACACAATAACATTGTCCAAGAGGAAAGTCTTCAACAAAAAACCCCACAACCTGCACCACTTACTCAACGCATGAGGGGGAAAACCAAGCCAGAATTGAATGAAATATTCAGCGAAATATTCTCACAAGTCAAGTTGAACATTTCAATCCTAGATGCAATCCAAACCATACCTACCTACCCATAGTAACTTATGGATTGTGCACTTTTAAAAAAATCTCACATAAGAACGAAGTCCTTCTAGAAGCTAATGTTAGCAAAACAATCCAAGGAAACCATCAAAAAAAGATGAAAGACCCAGGATATCCTTACATCAATGAAGAACTAGGAGAGAACAAAGTTATCAAAACCTTGTGTGACCTAGTTTCATGTGTCAATCTCATCCCGTATGTTGTGTGCTGCCAGTTAGGCCTAGAAGAGCTCCAACCCACATGTGTCACACTTCAACTTACAGATCGTAGCCTTAGGGTTCCAAAGGGGATTTTAACAGATGTTCTGGTAAAGGTTGAAAACATCATCTACCATGTCGACATCATTGTCCTTGAAAACCATCCAAACAATGGAAATATGAAACAAACCCCAATTATCCTCGGTCATCCTTTCCTTACAACAGTCAACTCTATTATCCGAGTTCAAAATGGGAACATGAACAACATCTTTGGAAACACGAGTCTAGACTTGAACATCTATAATGCAATCTCACAAATAATATATCACATGGACATTCATTTAGTAAAAATGATAAGAAGCATTGATAATGAATCCATATATCGTCAAGGAATATTTGATGGATGATTAAGTCCAAATGAGATTGACTTCCTTTGTTCACATGAACGAAGTTTATCTCCTTGGATTGATCATTTTCAAATTGCTCTTATCATGAAGTCTTAGGTCCAAAAATCAGTGAAACCTTTCAGGAAACCACATTCATGGAGACCACTTCAACTTCCTTCCCTAAATCTGATCAAGACAATCTAGTAGCTGAAACTTCTACATGTGGGAAATAAATCCTATACGAAACTCTAGGAAACAAAATTGATCTTGATCCAATGTCCCAATATTCTGCTAAAATTCTGAACCAAACAGATCTTGAATTGAAGGAACTTCTCGTTGTACTCAAGTATGCCTTCCTCAGGGACAATCAAACACATCATATTGGGATTTATTCTTCTCTTGAATCCAATCATGAGAGGATTCTTCTATATGTCCATAGGAAACATAATAAATCGATTGGATGGACCCTATATAATATTCTCGTGATTATACCACTAATCAAGACTCATAGGATTGTTCTAGAATCTGATACCAAGCCATGTAGTCAACATCAACGGTGGCTCAATCCTAATCTCATGGATGTAGTAAGGAAGGAACTTCTGAAACTGCTAAAAGTTGGTATCATCTATCCCATAGATAGGAGTGAGTGGGTGGGCCAATCCAATTACTTCCCAAGAAGAAAATAATCACAGTGATAACCAATAAGGATGGAGAGATTCTTCTAACTAGGGTGAGTAGTGGCTGGAGAGTCTGCATCGACTATTGGAAGCTAAACTCATTTACCAAGATGGACTATTTCCCATTACCATTCATTGACCATGTCCTTGAGAGAGTCGCATGTCACGCCTTATACTATTTCATAGATGGGTACTTGGGGTATAATCAAATTGAGGTCTCCCTATAGGATCAAGGGATGACTACATTCACATGTCCATTTGACACCTTTTCATTCAAACGCATGCCCTTCGGGTTATGCAATGCCCCTGGAACCTTCTAGCGGTGAATGATGGGAATATTCTAAGACATGGTAAGAGATTTTCTAGAGGTCATCATGGATGACCTCTCTGTGTTTGGGGATACATTTTAAGGATGCATGAAGAATTTAGATAGAGACTTGTCAATATGTGAAGAAAATAATCTATTCCTAAATTGGGAAAAATTCCATTTAATGGTTAAAGAGGGACTAGTCCTTGACTAACTATTCTCAAGTCTGGGGATTGAAGTTGATAATGCAATGGTTGACATCATTCTACACCTTCCATCACCCAGAACTATTAAGGAAGTGATATCTTTCTTTGGACATTCTTTTTTCTATAAAATATTCATAAAGGACATTAGTTCAATATCCCATCTCCTTTTTTCTCTCCTAGTAAAGGATACTCCATTTGTTTGGACAGAAAGCTATGAGGGTTCATTATCAACCCTCAAATCCTCTCTCACCTCTCCTCCCATTATGAAATACCCAAAATTTAACCTCACATTCGATCTTATGTGTGATTCCAATGACTTTTCTGTAGGATCTGTGTTAGGAAAATGTTGTAAAAAAACTCCTTATGTCATTGCTTATGCATGAAAACCCTTAAATGATGCCCAAATCAACTACACCGCCACTAAAAAGAGTTACTTGATATTTTGTTTTCCTTAGAGAAGTTTAGGTCCAACCTCTTAGGACCCCCCATCATTGTGTTCACTGACCAGTCTTCACTAAAATACCTCTTCCAAAAAAAGATGCAAAGGCTATACTTATTAGGTGGGTACTTATATTACAAGAATTTTACCCCATAATCAAGTATAAAAATGGGGTTTAAAATTTTGAATTTGATCACCTCTCTAGGATGGAATTCAAATACAGCTCAAATCAACTTTCTATTTATGATTCATTCCATGAGGAACACCTATACTCTATGAGTGATTTCCCTTGGTATGCTGACATAGAAAACTTATTAGTTACATGAGTCCTTCCAACATTATTAGGGACTCATGCTCAAAGTAAATTCCTTTCCGATGTTAGGCACTATGTATTTGATGATCCATACCTATATAAGTTCTGCCCTAATAATGTAATTAAGTGGTGGGTCCCATAATCTGAACAAGATTCCATCTTTAAATTCTGTCATAGTGAGGCATGTGTAGGTCACTTTTCCTCTAAGAAAACTTCTTCTAAGGTTCTTCGGTGTGGTATCTTCTAGACCACCCTCTCAGGGGACTCCTACAAATATTACCAAATCTATCCTAAGTTTAAACAATTAGGGTCCATCACAAAGATAAATCCAATGCCACTCACTCCCATCTTAGTGGTTGAAATATTTGACTTTGGGGAATTGATTTCATGGTCCCTTCCCAAACTCTAGGGGGTATCTTTACATTCTCTTTGCTATTGATTATGTCTCAAAATGGGTTTAGTCCATTCCCACAAAATCCACTGATCATCAAATAGAGATTACATTCCTAAAATACAACATATTCTCTAGATTTGGATTCCTAGGGCTATCATTTGTGATCGTGGAACTCATTTATGAAATCGTCCTTTCTCAACACTCATGGAAAATTATGGAATTTCTCACAAAGTTTCCACTACATACCACCCACATACAAATGGTCAATATGAGTTAGACAATCCAAAAATCAATTTTTTTGAGAAAACTGTTATTCCACTTAGGAAATATTGGTCAAGAAAACTCTAAGATGATCTTTGGGACTATTGAACTGCGTAAAAAACCATTTTAGGAATATCCCCATATTGGTTGGTTTATGGTAAAGAATTCCATTTTCTAGTTGATATTGAACATAAGGAATTTTGGGAGATTATGAAAATGAATTATGAAATCTCATTGGCCGAAACAAAAGGAAATTAGATCTCAATGATCATGAGGAACATAGGATAGGGGCTTTTGAAAATTCAAGGATCAATAAAGCTAATTGACAAGCCTACCTGTCTGGAAATATTAATACCAAACACATTGTACCTGGTAAGCCTATTCTTTTGTATAGGTATAAACCTTATTTACACTTGGGAAAGTTGAGGTCTAGATGGTCAGGTCCATACATGGTGCATAAGGTGTACCCCCACGAGGCTATTGAAATTCAAGATCCCACCAATGGTCAAACATTTAATGTTAATGATCATAGAGTAAAACCATTCATAGAAAAATTCCTAAAACATGATGTTGATGAAAAATTGTGTGCACCTACATTATATATGAAAATATTTAATCAATTAGGGGTCCAAGTCGAGCTAACGAATTTAAACAAAGAACTGCATGGGAGGCAACCCATGGTTTTCATGTTTCAAATCATTTTGTTGTTTTAATCAACTTTATATTTTAAATAGGATTAATGAATAATTTCAATAATTAAAAATAATAAAAAATAGAATCTTATTATGTTCTTCTATTATGAGTATGGTTGGGTATGAAAAGGGAGTGCCATATTCATCTGTGTCACGTGGTGTGATCCTTGAGTAATACCTTACCCATAAATTTAAAAAGAAGACAATGTATCATCAGTACAATTTATTTTTATGTGTTTTTAGGTTAAAATAAAAAAATATCATAATGATAAAAAAATATAAATTCTATATCTTAGGTCATGGGGAAAACCCCACCAAAACTGGCAAAGCCATGGGGACAAGAACCCGGTACCGAAGAGAGACAGGGGCATGCGCTTACCACTGACCTATGACCTATAGTGATTCCTTATTCTATAATTTTAGTATATATACTTATATTTTACTTTTGTTTGTAATATTAATAAATATATATAACAATATATATATATATATATAGTTTTTTTGTTTGATTGTTCTTCTTACACTAGTGAATTCTCAGAGTGACATAGAGATCAAGGGATTTAAAGGGAGAAACAAGAATTTCAACTTCAACCACCATGTGACTTCATTCCATGATCATTATTTTCAATTTCCTTTTTGAAATCCCATTCTCTACATCTACCCCCTTCTTGGTTTTATTTTCCTTAAACACTTGGGACACTGGTGCTTTATGTTGGGGGGAGACAAAATAATATAATAATAAAAAGTGAATGATATGAAAAAAAAGGTTTGCCTTAATAAAAGGAAAAATTTATTTAACCTTGAACAAGATAATATACATTGTACTCTTTGAAACTGAATTTAAAATAATTTAGCATGCTCTGATTTTGATTTTAATCCACATATAATTTCATGATCATTGATTTTGGAAAGTGTGGATGTCTAATAATAAATTTCATCATTTTTATTTTCATCTACATAAAAAAAGATCGTAACACACTTCCTCGGGATAGTGGGTATTATATTGAGTTCATGGGGTCCCCCAAATAAATAGAATAGGTTTGGTGATCATTTTATTTTTAATATGATTATTCAATAAAATTGTTCTTAGAGCAATGAAATGACCTAATATGAGAATTTTGGATCTTGGGGATCATGAATCCATAGCTTTCTGGCCCATAGTTTGTAATTTTATCTCTAATTGTATTAATTTGACTTTTTCTTGACTGATTTAACTTGAGATTGTGCCCAGGTATGTGGGATTCACTTACCGCCTTAAGGTCATTGAGCCTGGGATTAATCAGCAAAGTCACGCTACATGGTTTGACTCTATTGAGTGCAATTTCAACTACCATGAAAAAATTGAATATATATATATATATATATATAATTTGAATATTCATCATAATATTGAAATGTGATTCCACCGATTGCTTCATCATTTTCCCCTTGAATAAAAATGAACCCCCTTGTCTTTTGTGACACACAACACATCATCATACTTTATTTAAATTGGATGAAATGTGGCAACAAATTTGAACAATGGAACTAGATTGGGATTGGGATATTCTTATGTAAATATATTGTATTAAAATATTTTTATGGGTTTCACGATTGTTTGGTATATGGGTTCTTAGTGATCAATGTGTATTAAAATGTTTTTGGAAAAAGGAATTTGAATTTCATATTGTTGTGATACATTTTGCTCGAGACTAGAAAATCTCAAGTTGGGTGGTGTGATTAACCAATAAAAACACATATTTTAAATTATATTTTAATGTAATTAAATGTTTAATTTTGATCTTATGGGCATATGTTAGTGGATTTTAATTTTGAACATCCCTTCTCATCATTTGTGCACTTCATGTGTAATGTACACCAATTTAGGCCTAAGGATTCATATGAATTTAAGGGATGTAATTATTCATATTTTAATGTAATATTTTTTTTAAATGTATCTAAGATTAAATATGAACATTTTTTCATCAGGTATCAAAGGAGGATTCATTAAGGATGATGAGGATATTTGGCGATGAAATGAAACATTTTAGGAGAAGGAAAATTGGAAACCAGCACACTGATGAGAATGTGGAGCCCATAATACAGACCCAATAAAGCCCAAAATTCCTGGGATTCTAGAAGAAATGGAGAGGAATAAATCCATATTCAAGAGCTAGTGCTAATTCAGACTTAATTTTGGTTATTTTGGAGACCCAATTTGGGGATAAAATTCTGGGCCAAATTCTGAGGACCTGAAAAATAGCCCACCAATATAATCATATCTCTTAAACCACAAATTTGTTTCGACTAAAATTTTACATTAGGGATTTGGGATTCTAGGAATACAATTTATTCTTCTATGTCCCACTCCCATTTGGTCATCCAGAAGTCCATAGAGGTGCATCTGTTTGGTGGAGGCAAGCTGACTATAACTTCAGGTCAAGGGTGGAAAAGTCTCCTCTCCCTTACTTTCCACCAACCTATTCCTACCGTACTCATGTGGGATGCTTTGTACTAATGGAGGCCAGACCCAAGAATCTTGAAATTACTATTTAATTCAGTGGTGGTGGATGAGTTTATGATCTTTGGTGCTTGGTTTCATTGTAGTGTTATGCTGCCGCTTTGTGTTTGTAATCACATTTCTTTCTCATGAAAGTAGTTCAATTCACCATAGTTTCTTTATAAAAGATCTTACTTTACTCTTATTATGTTCTTCAACATATCACATTGATACCAATTCCTAAATGTGTGAATTTATTCACACCATAATTTGTGAGATTTATCACACAACGGTGGAGTGATTGAATTTTGTTGTTGTTTTTACTTCTTTAGTTCCACTCTCATAAGTCTACTTCCCTCTTCCGTTGAGGAAATGTCATCAATGGAGGGATAAATATTTTATTGGTTGATCCAAGGGAGTTTCAAGGGGCTCGATTGAATTTCATTTATCACTCTCTAAATTTTTATTAATTTCTTTTATTTGAGTTTCTATTATTCAATGACTTTCTCTCTTCTTCTCCCATATTGAATTTAATCACACCCCTTTTCTGTGCTAATAAGATCCTTTACCTTGGTGTGCTCATGGAAATGATCTTAAAAGTGTCTAGGTAATTATCATGTGTTTTGGAAGGTTTTTAAACTGTAGGTGATGAGGTTAGTTTGAATTCATTGAATGAATACATCTCGAGTTAATGAAATTAAAATCTTTAAAAAAGTAATTCAACCGATCCACCCCGAGAGATAACCTAGGATAAATTAATTATTTTTATTTTAATTAACTTAAATATGATAGTGATACTTTAAAACCATCTAAAATCAACTCAAGGTTGGAAAATTCATAGCCAAAAAATACATCTCATAGGTTGTGTATCTTTGGTATCTTCTTAAGTCTCAGTTGATTCGACTACCCAAGCTAGACTACAAGGACCGTTCTACCTTCATCTCTTGGGTAAATCTGAGCGTGAATCAATATAGTAAGAAAACGTTTTAAATATAATTAAAATTTTTAATGTATTAATGATGTTCCATGGTGAATTTATAGGTGATAATTACAGTTAATGTGCATAGATATCTATACGTGTGTAACGTCACTATAAGTTATGAACATAGGTATTTTCCCTATAAAGATACATGAAGTGAAATTAACCGTTTTACTGGTGCTGGAAATGATCTTGAAGAACATCAATCAGATCTATGTGGTGGACGTACACTAGGAAATGATCTCCAAATAAGAATCCATGGAATGTGGAACTGATATCCCATCATCTTATTTTAATCAAGTTGTAGACATCCTCAATCATAGTGGTAGTGGTCACCATCCTTTGGGAAGAATAAATACAGGGAAACTAACAATCCTCATAGAGGATGAGTAGTCAAATGCATGGATTAAAACCAAATTAGGAGAGGAAAAGAAGTAAAATCACATCATCATGGCCAATGAATGCCCTGAACTAACAGTTTTGGAGAAAAAAATAGTAAACCTGATGTGATCTTCCAATCCTTAAACCATGAGTATATGTGTAACATTGGAAACCAATAGATGTTGATGATGCTAGCTCTAGACATTCAGCATTAGGGCTCACCAAACTATCATTGTGTGCATAATATAATACTTTTGTCTTGAAATTGAGAAAAATGAATGATGTTGGACATCTACAATATGAGAGATCGTCGATGTGGATCCTTATCCCACATTTGAGGGAATGGATAACATTTGGTAGGATGGGCATCAACTTCATCATACCTATATTGATGATTGGATTATATACCATACAATACTAAAGCTAATAAAAATGTATAATGATCCATTGTGAATGGTTGTGGGGTTAGGAGAAATGGTGGTTTGGAATTCTCTTACAACTATTCTCCTACTATGGTTTCCCCACTACCACCAATATTAGCTATCCTTCCCTCATCTCCCACTCTACGTTCACACAGTTGAGGGTCACAAATTCCCTATTTCCTCGATACATATAAAAAGGGGTCATCCCTACCAGGGATATGTCCATAAAAGACCTAGAAGTACCATAACCTAATCAAATTCTCTTCCAACCAAAGGTTATGTAGGGAAGAGAACACCCTAGTCACTACAAAAAATTATTTTAGGAGACTCTACCCAAAGTGGTATGATGGATGGATTCCCTATGATAATGAGGGATGAGATTTGTGGGTCACACACATATTTTCCACTACCCAGGTGACCCTAAATATTCCTCCCACATAGCTATAATGAAAACACTAACCAAATCCACAATCCAATGAGTAGGATAACCCCATCCACACTCCCCTTACCCTGGTCCAAAACATCCAACATTAACTTCACAATAAGGATTAAAAATTTTCCCAGAAAGAGGCCTCTCCATCAACTCCAGTAGCCCCATCCACCACTGGAACACCTCATACCACCCTCACAACAACCACATGGGGACCTATCTTGACCTGATTGTGATTAAGACCCCACACACTCACCAGGTAGTTTAAGTTGACTCTCCCCATATCTGGGGCGATTAGAAACTTTCTTGTAATTACTCATGATAAATAATACCATCACTGAGGTCCTCCCTATGACACCACCAATAAACACATATCTCTTCCCAATTCCAAAGACTTACCCTATCTAGAAGATCATTCATAGGGTATGAGGAAGAATGATCTTCATAGGGATTATACATACTATGTTGGCCTTAAAAAATGGATTTAGTCCATGCAACCCTCTCCAATCCAAATATAATTGTTTTTGTTAAGAACCATTAGGGAAAAGTGGAGAAACATAGTTCCGAAAACATCGATACCACTACATAGTGAAATAGCTCACAAATTGATTAAACAAAAGACTAATATCATTAGAATCAGACCCTCTATATAATTCCTACTGTAGAGTACTAACCTGAGTGTCTGGATCATTTCGGATAACCTCTTCAATGTGGGTATCCATTATGTCCATTGTCTGAATGAATTCCTTCGAGTTTATTTTAAATTTGTTAAAGCCTTAAGCTAGGATTCATCCCTAATTATCTAACCATTCCTCTTGATCCTCCCTAGCATCCACTCGCAACTTTATTTCATATATTATTTTGATCTCCTATTTTAAAGCATTAACTCAGACAACCATTTCAAGAATTTATTCATTAGAATGGAGGATGAGAGTAAAAAAATCCACATCTTCTTCTTTAGATATTCCTATTTTCCCTCTTTTTTCTCCAATTTAGCTATTTTATAATTCTTTCCTTTCCTTGTTTCCACCATTCTTATTCAACCTAGTTTCTATCAGTTTCGGAAAGTGTAAACAATATTTTCTTTTCTTTGTATTTTTTCCTTTGACCACAATACATTTCTGTGAGTCTCAATTTCACCTTTTCCCTTTCTTCCATCTAGGATTGTGAAGACCTTTCCATTGAATTCTTTTCAAACTATCCACTGAGAATTGGCTATAACTGTCATCATATGAATCATCCTCTTTTTGAGCTGTTGTTGGTTCATGGAAATCTAGACCTTCAAACCGGTTTCCTATCACAACCACTGGGCCTTCTTTGAGGGGGAACTACTTGTATAGAGACTTCACCATTCCTGTTATAGCCTCAAAGGCAGTGTTCTTCCCCATACTCACAACATTCATATTGGATGAGGGTTTTAAAGTGAGACTGTTTGAGTCTAAGGACACAAGCAACTCACCACATCAAGCCTCCCATTTCCAAATTGTGATACTACCAAAGTATCCTCCCTCAAAGTATTTCCAGATAGAACAACATTCACACTCTTGTCCACACCAATAGAAGTATTTCTAGGAGACCCAAAAATAATTAAGGACTTTCCATTCTACCCTAGAGGAGGACCGGCTAGGACATTCTACTCAATACTGATGCAAACATGTTGTCTAGGGGTCTGCACCTCATTAGTAGCCAGATCCTGCAATTGATTGAGGATACCCAGGTAATATTTCAATCGATTAAACACATCTTCGACCTTTTCATTTTCACTCTACATTCTAGCCTTTCACTGGATAGTAAGTGATGGATTGATTATCCCTTGATTTTCCCCATAGTGCAGTTTTACTTATATCCACTTTGGATTGCGGACCAACAACACATTATCTCTTATCTGATTGATTAACATCTCTGGAATTTAAAACTGTGACCGTGAAAACCTCCAGAAGATGGGGTGGCATAGTCTGGGAACTACCAGAGAAGCTTTGACGACATCTGGAATTATCATGACCCAATTAATGACAACTAGAACAAAAAGGGATCCAAAAATCATAACATGCCATATAATACTAGAGGAGCTCTCCCTCTATATTAATGTTGATGGATTCCATTAAACCTTTTGATATATCATCTTCATCATAGTTCTTTGGTGAAACTAGATTAAAAATAGCCTTGGTGCAGGAATCTAAAACGAGATAGAGGCATAACATATTACCTATCAACTGGAGGATTTCCGGGTTCTGGAATGGCAAATGAAGTCTATGTAGAGAAATCCAAAGTATTGTGGTCAAAGGGTTTCACCTTAGATGAAAGTTGAAGGTCATCCAGAAGAGGGAAAACTTAACACTCTCCATAGTTTATATAGAAAATTCCGATGAATAAACCAGGTCTTCTTAAGTTGAGATACAGATATGTATATGTCTTGCATCTAAAAGGTCAACAAACACATGATCCTGCATATTCCAAGAAGAGAAAACAAACTGGTTGAACGCATCAATAGACGGGCAATTATTTCTGAATCGGGCTACCAAAGTGAGATCCAAAAAAAAGAGAAGCTTCTGTAAACTCCAAAGGAGAAATAGGTACTGAGAGAACTCTATTATTGAAGGATTTGACCTTAAATATTACTTATATTGGAGGTAAAATAGGGAGGGAGGATGGATCTCTAAAAGGGAAGAAAGAGAGGAAATTGGAAGGAAGATAGTGAAAAAGAGAAGTTGAATCTCCTCACCATGGACAATGAGGATCATGGGGGGGGGAGGTGGCACCACAACCATTCACTAAAACATTAGCAGAGAGGAAGGAAGAGAGTGGAGTGCAATCGATCCTTCCTCACATCCCTCAGAGGATCTTTCTTATCAAAAAAACATGACACATGACGTAGTAATGAGGAAAGAGACATATCACCACTAAAATCTCAAAGTTAGAGGTTCCAGATGGCTAAAAAGAAGGGAAACCTCCCCAACATTATAATTAGGAATAAGTGTCCTTCATCTGAGGATAATTTTCTCTAAGTATTAAGTCCATAAAGATCCTAGATCCCCCCATATGAACATTTAAGTGGATTATGTTCTATACTATTTCATAAATTCGTAGTGTAACCTTCTCTACAAACCTCATCTTCATTCTTCTAAACCTCTACTATGGAAAATGGAGAGTTATCAGGATTCATATTGGTGCCACCAGAAGAAGTTGAACCCTCTTGTAAGACACATATAGATTATTTCCATCCCAACCATTTTGAGGATCAATGTACCCTATACTATATGGGTATGATCATGATGTTATCCCAAAATTCAGATGACACCCCAATATTCTAGGGATGGTTTTACCATGTAACACTTCATGGTATATAAAATCAGCAGTAGATAATGTCCTCATCACTACTGAAACTGGTCTAAACTCTATTGTTGATTGGAGCTTGGGGTGATTCATAGTATGACTATCCACCCGATGATGATGAAGGGAAAGAGTTGTGGAAAATTGTGGTCACTGAACAACTACCAATTGTGTTATGGCCACCTTAGACCCTATGATTTACCATCCTAGAATAGGCCATCAAGGGTGATGCCTCATGTATCATCCAAAATATATGGGTCGCATTCAACCACCTCTAAGATAGACAACTGGTTTACCCAAGGTACCTTGAGAATCTTAAGTCCATCAATCAGTAGTTCTATACAACCAATATCACAACTCTCATGGTGGATCAATACCGTGATTCTTATGGATACCACAAAGATTTTCAGTGGAACAATGTCATGATCCTCATTGTGATCTATTTAATCATCTGTGCGGAATCTATTCACATGAAAATCAATGTCGATGCTAGTAATCATCCCTCTAATCCATTACCCTTATAAAGAAACAATGGTATCATTATTTTATCCAACACAATGATGAATAAAACTATCCATCAACCACTATTACCATTAATGCAATCACAATAAATAACTTGGATGATCACATAAACTAAGATAATGAAAAGTGATGTGGTGGATAGAACCCACTCTGAGTGAATATGTAGTATCAAAAAGACCTTTTTCTAGGTTCTCATAGTCATTATCAAAGGTATATGTTTGGACTCTGGAATCCCCCAAATGTTGTACTATCACCTACCCCTTAGCATATCAATAAAACAAAAGGGATATCTACTCCTATCATACAATCTAAAACCATTCCATAAACCAAGTCTGAATCCATGTTGGTAGATTTTATCCAGAATCTTGGTGGCCATAACATGCTCCTAGTTGAGACCATCACCGAGCAGTGTCTAGGGATGGATAATGTTGTAGGGTAACCCATCTACAATCTAGTAGATCATTAAATTCTCCTTGTTTGAATTCCAAGAGTATAAGTATAAACTTATTCACATAGAGGGGTGAATCTCTAGAAACGTTCTGGATATGACCTACCTCACCAACTTGAACAGTGTGTCTTTCTCTCTTGAGACCATGATCTATATTCCTCATAGGCTTCAAAACTTGTAACGGTGTTGTTTAACCCCAAAAACATACCAAGAAGACACAATATCTTATCTCATCACCAATTGTGAGGATCTTCAAAACTATAAAGCAACAATAATTTAATAGGATAAGTTGTATCCAACAATGGTAGAACAAATTCACCTAACTCGAAAATTTGATAATATTGTGTTTTCCCCCTTCAATGGAATGGATGATATGTTGTATCACATGTAAAACATATCCTCATGGTGTGTCCCAATTCATGGGTGTATAGGATAATAAGAGGCTGCCAAAATTTGTTGCTTTAGTATAAATTTGGATGAAACTACTTTTTTTAGTATAGCCAGCTCCCCCAATATCCATTTCTAATTGGGATGACCTTCATAGGAATTTCCCTACCAGTTCATATTCACTATAAATAAGAAAAGTATTACTAACCTATCCAAATGTCATAGGAGGTATAATAATCGAGTTTCTTACTTCATTACCATATGGAAGGGGCTTGTGTAATCACTTGATGTAACAGTTTCCCATGATAAGATTTTAATGGGGTGTGTAGAGAATTTCATAGACAAGTTGGGACCTACAATTATCTATATGATTATTCTAGGATGTTTTTTAGAGTTCACCAAATGTACTAAATATCTATAATAAGCCTTGTAGTGGTCTAAACAATGGTCATTCCCATTGACTCTTACAGCTTATGTGTGAAAACATAAGAATAGAAAAATAATTGTTGTTGTTCATAGTGAGGAACCTTAGCTCGTCTAATATTAGGTACCTTTTTCAAACATCCATCACCAACCATAACCCCACAAACTACATCCATTTCAAGTGTATCCTCAATGAGACCAAATTTCCCAAACCCTCGAGAAGGTCCAAATACCCAAAATCCACATTGATGAGAAGAAGAATTAGAACTAATCCTTATTGGATGCACATGTCCAAGGGTAATTACTTATGATCTGGAAAATAATATATTTAATCTATCATAATGTATAATTATTAATTAAATATACCACAATGATCATTCAAACTATTTCTCAAACCACAGGGTCCTCGAGAAAATCATGAAGGAATGTTTCATCTTCAATGATTGACTATGGGACCAGTTAGATCATATACTTTTCATATTGGGTGATGTCTTTTTAAATGTACTGTATGTATATACTATCCAAAATAACACCAATGAATACATATATGAATGAAAATAGGGTTCAGGTTAGTGTACAATAATGTATAATGACTGGTTATCGTGTAAGATGGTCACTCACACCCTTGGCATTATCTGTTCCCGCTTGAGTAAACATGAATTCCTTGTGGTCATCGCATCTACACATCCCACCTCACTGGTATCATATATATCCAAGTATTTGATGAATAACCACAGACAAAATTAGATAAATCATAATCCCCCATTGGTGATAAAACAAGTCATTAACCTTTGTAACTTTATAACACCTGAATTAGGAGAGACCCCTATGATTTATGTACTCCCAAAGTATTCAACTGATGAAGAAAAAAGAATATGGTTCTACAAACACTCTCAAGATGGTAGATCACTTCACCATGTTTATTAATTATGGACACCATGTGGTCCCCTCATGACCTATTTCCAATGTCGTCCGAGGTGAAGAAAATTCCATGATAATATAAAAGAAGTCTAAGACAACGCTCTAGAAGAGACTATTTATAATGCACAAACTATATTTTTAGAATCACATAGGGTTAATCATGAAAAATCTTATTAGGGTTCCCCATTAGGGACATCTATACAACTAACACAATTAGACGATTGTGTGGCCCAACTATGAAAACATCATTCTCACCTAAATCTATCTAATGCCATAGCTCATCCATATAGTGCTCAGTGTAACACCCTAACCCCAAAATCCTAGAGCTGGTGCATTATTTTAAGGCATTGGTATGATTACAAGGAATCATTTCCTGAAGGAATGATCTATTTAGTAGTCTTGGAAAATAGATTGCATACATTAATGTTACATTACACATTAAAACATAAAACACAACATAAATAGTCCATTAAAAACTCCATTATTCCACTTGCTTATCCCTATATATAAATCATAATCCACTTCATAGAATCCTGGGAAAATAAAACAATAATAAATGGGTGAACTCAGATTCTCAATAAGGGTAAATAATTTAGCGTAAGCTATAAACATTTAAGAAAGGATGTTTAATAAAAACAACATCCATTTAAACATAAACATGAACATAATATGGATAAAATAAATCAAAAATTACTATTTAAACATGTACGTGGATATTATACTAGTCGAATAATCATATTTAATAATTAATGTCAAAACGAGGAAATTACTAATGCCTGACATCATTTCCACATAGTTAAGGCCTTGTGCCAAGACAACAAAAAACAGTTTTGTCAAGGCCTTGTTCCAAAAACACTAGTTTGCCAAATGAGACCTACCGATGCATTGAGGGTCTATAGTTTGCCCTACCCTTCACTTAATAATTCCACAATATTCCTCATATGAATATGTTGAAACATTACATAAACATTCGTATTAAAACTATCATAAGAAATGTCAATACTTCAACCATAAACCATGAAGGGTATAAAAATATCACATCCATAGTCCAACATATCATAACTCATTCGACATAATATAGAATATTTTATTATAATAAATCAACTTAAATCAAGAATAATATCCAGTAATGATTTTTGAGATAGTTGAAAATGATCGGTAAAACTTTTTGAGAGAAATATCCCTTTTGTGAAATCATTTAAAAGTCACACATTTATAAAGGAAGTAATTTAAAAGATATTTTTGAATCAAATTGTCCCATACCACTTTTAAACTTTTGAAAGGAATTAATATTTTAGAAAAATCATGTCCATATAAAAAAAATCCTTAAAACCATTTTAAAAACATAGACATTAAAGAGAATAATTTAGATGAATAAAAATTTAAAACATTTAAAATGATGTTTTAGTGAAAGAGTACCTTAAAAGAATCATTTTGAAATGTCTTTTATGAAACATGGACATTGATGATATATATGACCCAGAAAATACATACACATAAATAATCTTAGATAATAATAAGATTGAGGAATTAACTCTTACCTTGCACTTTCCTTTGGCTGAGGGTACGTTTAACTTCATGTATAATGTTCATAGTATGTTATTAAATTATACCCGAACCATATTCATATTTATTATATCATACATGATTCATTTATGATTTATACTACCCATTTAATAAATATTTTCATGTTAAATTAACATTCCAGGTAATAATCGCTTTCTTTATGTTACATGTTTTAACTTGTTATTCTTGATCGTATCATTTAGATCATGATTTGAATACATCTAGAATATAAAACATGATTTATATATAATTTATATTTAGAATTTAAATATGTATAATAGATAGACATATCAAATGGAAAACACCGTTTATGGAGACGGTAGGCCATACGTATGCATAAATGCTTTTTCTGTCTTCATATTGTGTTTAACGAAAGTATGTGAATAAGATATATGTAATTACATACATACATACTTATATATATATATCACCAGTAGAATTATTATGTCATATATTACATACTTATTAATAATATATATTTTTATAATCATCGTTGAATGGTGAACCTAGAAATGAATCTCATCACGTCGTGGAGATAGTAAGTTGTACGTACACACAAGCAGCGATATCATTTGCTTAATGATTTAAAGGTGTTGAATTCGATTATATATTAATTTTAAAGAGAAATTAACATGTTATTTTCCTTATTTTTATAAATATTACACATCATTTTATCCATCCAAATAGCATAGTGTTGAATAACAAATTATACCACAGTGTGGAGACATTAAGTCGTACGTACGCACACATGGTGAAATTATCATTCATAGGATGGATAGAATAATTAGTATGATTTTACCATATTTATTATAACATCATATTATGTAGAATGTACTGGAGTTATTATTTTCGTATGTAAAAAACAAAGAAAGATAAAGTGGAAGAAGAAAAGTACTTTGAAACATGTGATAAAATAATTACCACTTCTTTGGGTGTCCCCTTTTAATTGGAACAAAAGGGCTTCTCAATATGTCTTTATGATAATAGGAAGGCCTCGATGTTGATGTTTGGGATGTTGGGAGGAGAGTTGGGTAGGGGTTGGCATACCAAATGGCTTTGGAGGCGTGATTTTGAGAGAAGGAGATGTACCCTTTTATAAGAGAGCTGAGGGTCACTTAAGGAAATATTTGAAATATTATTTTATTATAAAATAATTTTCGGTTTCTAATGGCTCAAAATTGATTTATTTTAAATATAAGGTGGGTATGGGGATAAATAATCTCATCCAATAGGTTTTAAACTAGTTTATGTCACCTTATTAACCTAATATTGTAGATTTAACACATAGTTAAATAGTTTTAACTTTACCATGTACTCGTGTATTATTATAATAAAAACATGATAAACATATTATAAAAAACCAAAAGAACCATAGTCTTTCATTAATGTCATATTTGTCATTATATAATTCATTTGGACGAACCTTATATTTTTAGGAATATTATATCATTTAATAATATAGTATTTGTTTTAAAAACTCATTTATGTCAATTTTGACACTATTTAGTATTGGGTTTTTGTGAAAGTCATAACAACATGATTACTTAGAAATAAAATTCTTTAAATCACCCCTAACATGTCATATTATTCTAGAAATTTCATGGATGGAATAAAAAGCATCAATTTATATTCATCATTGTATTTATAATATCAATTATTTTAATCATTCATTTGATAAAGTAATTACTAAATCATCATTGTGTTATAAATAAATTTAATTATATAATATATGAAAATAATAAATAAAATATTTTTATGTATGAAATATTTTTATCTTTCTAATGAATATTTATAGTCTAATTTTTCTTATGTATAACCCTATATTAAAAATGGTTAATTTATTAAACATTGAATTTTAAAATTTTAACTATTCTTTAAATTAAATAATAATAAATTTCTTAAACTAATAAAAGTGGACCAAAAGAATCATATTTTATTCCTAAGGTTGGTTTTTATCTAAATAAACTTATACAGTATAATTAGGACACGTGTTAGGGTAATTACATTGAACTTATATAGGTATTATATATTTATTTATAATTAAATTAAATTTAAATAAAATAAATAATTATTTAAACTAAAAGTCAGTTTGAAACAATAATGTAGTGTTTTTTTACTATTCATCAAAAATTCAAAAGTCTTCCGAAAAATACCAAAAAATTGACCTTAGCTAAAATTGAAATTATGAATTTAAAAATGAATTTTATTTTATCAAATTCAAAACATATAAGTTTCATTACATAATTTAAAACTAATTCCCATTGTCTAAACCAAAAAAGCCTGTTTTTTTAAACAAGTTAAAACTATGAAAAGATTGATATGAGTTTTTGTAAAATTTAAATTTTAAATTACTTATAATGACATAAATTATTTTAAATGATACTAATATAATATAATTATACTTACTAACGATTAAAATATTTAATTTAACACTATAAATTATATTTATTAAAAATGTTTTTTTCAATTAAAAGTTTATATTTTTCACTATTCAAGAAAATATAAAGTTATTAGAAAAACACCAAAAATTATCAAAACTCAATTTTGATGTCCCGATTCCGAAGAAAAAGTTTATTTTGTCAAATTGAATATGTAAAAGTGTCAAATATTGGATTTAAAAAGGGTTCACCCTTAAAAGGCAGTAAAATTTCATTTAAAAAAAATACTTCCATTATCTGAAAAAATTGAATTTTTTATATATTATGTCTAAGAAACAAATAATATAGATTTTAAAATTATATGGTGTATATAAAACTAAAAATGTTATTAATACTATTCATAACCGCTTTTTGAACGACTAGTTTGGTAAGTCGTGGTGCGCTCGAACTCGGTGTTGCGTGTAGCACAAGTTATTGAATTAATTTGAAGAGATAATGTACTATAAAATCATGGGGTGTTACATTATACCCTTCTTTAATAAATTGCGTTATCACTATTTGAATTTGATCTTTGAAAATAAATGGTTAAAAATAGAAAAATACCTTTCTGGAAAACCAACATCGAAAATTGGGATAATAATATTTAGTCTTAATAAAGGGAAAGAGAAATAGAAAATTCACCACCAAATTATGATCTCTATTAGGAGAACATTGGTGGAAATTAAAGGCACATATTTAGAGGAAAAACTTATATATTTATAGGGAGTTATTGAGGTCATCAATCACAAACAAGTTTAAAATTGAGGGCTTCAAAGCCACCAATATATGATGATTTAAAATAACATTAGTTCAAAAAAACATAAGGTATTAGGATAACACATTTATAGTTTTAAGATCCCTTCCCGAAGGTTT
Source organism: Viscum album (assembly GCA_963277665.1). Taxonomy (NCBI): domain Eukaryota; kingdom Viridiplantae; phylum Streptophyta; class Magnoliopsida; order Santalales; family Viscaceae; genus Viscum; species Viscum album. The sequence continues at coordinate 36,215,532 of OY728163.1, forward strand.
AAGAATTAATTTATTCATAAAATAAGTGGAAAAATATACTTGACAAGTATAGTTTCATAATTCTACTAATTCCAACCACAAACCCATCTTTCACTCCAAAAGAGAATAGAATTTAAAAATATTCTATTTATCCTAATCGTATAGGGTTCCAAAAAATTGAATTTATAATTCATTTGTCAGACTATTTAAAAAAACTACATTATACACACCATAAAATCACGTAGGCCAGTGGTAGGTGATGCACCCTTGTCACCCTTCGGTTGTGGGTTCAAGTCGCGCTCCCTTGTCGGACGTGACGGGTTGTTGTCCAACCTCTAGGTTGTTCTTTGCATAAAAATCCAAAAATAATATTAAGAAATGCTTTAACCTTAACAATAATATCCAATGTCAAACACAATCCATTCTAGCCTTTAGACTAATCCAAAAATACATCTATCCAAACTCTCATTCTAAAAATTATAATGAACGTAAACACAATGAAGATATTTTTATCATGTAATAACATGTGAATACCTTCATCGTGTATTATTTTAAAACACGGTAACACCCTAAATTTTCATAAAACCTTATTTATAACATTCATGCTCCCTTATTCCTTATAAAATACAGGATATACCCCTTAATCCAAAAATTCTGTAAAATCTAAAAATAATGGAATAAAAAAAACAATTAAATAGTTTAAATGTAGTCTAGAATATCGAATATAATTTATCCAAATCAATCATATCTTATTCTAAAACCACTACAACAGTTTCAAAACCTTATTAATGTTTATAATTCCTTCAACAATGTATTTTCCAAAAAAAATAACTTTTTATTGAGTCACATTTCTTAGAACCATATAATCTCAAATCCCCAATAAAATAGTACTTCAGTAAAATCCTTTTTATTTCCATAATTCATATACCCAGTACATCATTGATACAACACTCAAATGAAATAATTATTTATTAAGAACACAAGAACACTAGTCATTACTCTTCATCTGTGATATTATTATAACTTGATTATTATCCAATACCATCATTTGGAGCATAATCTGATGATTTATACATTGATTTGCGTAGTATCCTAACTCCTTGTAGATGAAGCATTTTACTTTTGAAATTGTTTTCTAACCCTTTAAATAATGTACTTGGTGTCCTTTTTCTCCACACTTATTATAAGGCCCCAACCTTAAACCTTACTTAATATTGAATTAAATGAATAATTCACATTGAGGATCTTTTCAGGTTTAGAGTTTTAGAGAATTAGGACATAACTATTAAATCTCAAAAGATTACAAAGTAGAAATTGTTACTAAGTTTCCATAAAATGAAAACTCTTAAAAAGAAACATGTCCAGTTCCATGTTTTAGGTTGCATGACTTTCCCTTGATCCCATCCTTGACCCTATTCCACGTTAAGTCCTGTGAAAAACATTTCAAAAACTTGGGATGAGCCTAAAAATCTCATTAAGGGATACACAATGAATGAAAACTGTTAGTTTTTCAAAACAACATATAAACCATGTATACTTTATCAAAGTAATACTTTTCACCTTTTTGAAGTAGTAAAAACTCTTCACTGAATAAAAGTTCATTACTTACCATTCTGTAACCGAATGATTACCATAAAACCCATATAAATATCACATAACATATAAAGGTAACTTGGGACATAAACATACTTAAGTGGAATAACCATAAGGTCGACTTCCACACATATCACTTAATGGAATAGCCATTCGGTCAACTTCCATACATAATTAATGGAATAGTCATACGGCCGACTTCCATACCCAATGCATTGGAGGTTATAACGTAACCACCCATCCTGGTATTCACAGAACCACCCGTCAAATAGTTTATCACGTAACCACCCATCAAATGTCCAAGTACCATTATAAAATCATAAGACAAAAAAAAATATAATGGAAAGAAAACATTTCCACACATTGATCAAAATATATCACTTAAATATATTGACATAAAAAATCCATTATAAAAACCATTTTCAATACCAAAATATAATAAAATAAAAACATGGTATTTATTTTTCATTAAAAGGTAATGGCTTTTAGAGGAAGTCGAATCTCAAATAATGGTCACGGCGGTGGAGAAGTCGTTGTTGCCACATACGTACGATAAAAACATTCCCTTTTGTTGTTTAGTAAAATGCTTTATATAAAAAGATTCCTTTTGTATAATAGTAAAAGTCAAAGGGGTTTATACAACGTATAAATGAAGGTTGTGTATAAAACGAAATATGCCTCAATGAAAGGATATTGAGACGAAGTCCCTTACAAAGATGGTATCTTGGTTTAAGGATAAATCAATTACATAATTATGTGTGAAAAACGAATACACCAAATATAAGTGGTTATTAAGTGTAAAAAAATCAGTGGTTATTCACAAATATTCATAGAACGACATATTCAAGGAGTATAAGTTTATCCCAAAGAATCAAATTTGGGTTACGAAGTTCCCTTGCAAAACTTTGATAGCCTAATGGCGTCACTACAAAATTCAGAAAATGAGTTGATGAGAGATAAAAAGGGAATATCATCACATGGAAATAAAATTTAAATCAATAAGGATATAGAAGAACATATCCCAACATAATAGTATGTGAATTAAAAGACATAACAAAAGAAGTCTTTTAAAAAGAGGAGGGTGAAAGGTTCCCTTACCGACATGGGTATCTTTCGAAACATACACCCCATGAAAGAAGGACAATACAAAATTTATGTAAATACTCATAAATGAAAGTATATTACACAATGAGTAAAATAATGGGCAGTGCATACACTACTCAAAGGAAATTGTGGAAAATGTTGCATAAATCTCACGGGAATAAAAGTGAGATGAAAAATCCCTTACGAAAACTCGGCAGCCTAACGACGCCACATAAAACATAAAAAAATGGATTGATGAGATCAAATAGAGTATCTCATCATATTAACATAAAGTTTATAGAAAGTGAAATATAAAAGAACATCCCCCAACATAACAAATAGTAGCTTAAAAGAAGTGACATGAAGGAGAGTACTTAAAATGAAAGAGAGTGGTTAGATCTCTTAGGAATATTCGGCAGCCTAACAGCGCCACTCAAAACTTCCAAAATGGATTGATGAGAGAGAATAGGGTCTCTCATAATATGAAAATAAAAATTACAGTAAGAGTAATATAAAATAACATCGCAATAACAGGAAAGATGATCTTTAAAAGGAATGACAAAAAAGAGTGTACTTAAAAAGAAAGAGAGGAGTAGGATCCCTTACCTCGTGTCCGACATGACTCGATCGTTCTTTAATCTCCTGAATAATAAAATTTGGTCAATTTATAATTTCTTAAGGACCTACTTTAAATATTATTATGCAGTTCATATCACATATTATAATTTTATAATAATTGGTTAATAAAGTGAGTTCATATCAGACATTTTTGTCGATGTTCTGTACATGAGTAAAAATTGAACATGTTGGAAAAGCATTTTCCATGTAGTTATAAGTACATAATCTCCAGAATATCATTGCTGTTTTAAATATCATATATATCCAGTATATATTCATTTTATACTATTGCATAGAATTTGGAGATAAAAAATTAAAATCACCGTTCATGGAGACGGTAGGCCGTACGTACACATGAACGCTGCTTTCATTTTTTGTCATATTAATGGAATTAAAAAAAATGAGATATATATATATTATAATTCCATAATTATATCCATAATTTATATGTAATATATTACATATATATCCATTAAATATATGTACTTATAATAGTACATAACAATTGGAGATAAGAAATGAAATGCACCATTCATGGAGACGGTAAGCCGTACGTACGCATGAATGCTACATTCATTTCTATATCATACTTAAATGGAATTAAAATAATAATGATATAAAGGTATTTTATAATTAAATTATAACATCATATATAATAACTTTAAATCTATCCTTTATACATCCCACGTATGGCATTAACGAATCAAATTACTTTGAGGGGGCGGTAGTCCGCACTTCCTAAAATTAAGATATCGCGTTTACCCATAATGGAAACCATAAAGTTATACCACAAATGAAAAATACAGAAGAATAAGGGAAACATAAAAATAATATATATCGTATATAAATAGAGTTACATCTTAATGGCCACCATTAAAGGTGTTTAAAAGAATATTTAACATTCATCGTTTCGTGAGGCAGAAATTTCCAACCAGAGAAACAATATGTTCTTTAACCATTAAATATAGATGTGTGTAAGTGTAGCTAGAATTATTATTATAACAACATCCTAGTATATTTAAGATACTAGAGTTGTTACAAAATTAATGAATAAAAATAGTTTAGGGGGTTGGAGAAGAAAAATAAAACAAAAAAACACAAGTGAACACATTACCTCAAAATCGGGTAACTCTCTTAGATTTGAGCTCAAAGGCTACCTTGGGAAGACTTATCCCCAAAGTTAGGGTTCAAGGAGTAAGATAGGGATGTGTAGAGACAAAATGGGCAGGGGAGGGCCGAGCCAAAGGCTTTGGAAGTGTGGGTAAGGAGGTAGAGGTGGGGGCCTTTTATAAGAGGAGAGGAGGGGCACTCTTGGAAAGTAATGAAATGTAACTTTATTTTAAAATGTGTTTCGGATTTAAAAGGTCCCACATTGATATAATTATAGGCTAAGGTTATAAGGGTTCTAAATATACCCATTCAATAGGTTTTGGATATGTGTAGGTCATAGAGTTTACATTATCATTTCATTTTATTTAAATCCTTTATTAATGAGGTAATCGCTACATCATCATGATGTCATATATAAATTAATTTATTTAAAGTATAAAAATTATAAAAAAAATACTATGATGTAAGAAATCTATTTATCTTTCCAATGACTATTTATAGTCAAATATTGGACTTGTATAAACCCATTTAAGAATTGTTTTAGTAAAAAATCTCATGTTTGTGTCATTTTAATTTTAACATTAAATAAAATGGTATTTATGTCATTTCCCAACCAAAATGGCTCCATGGGGTCCCCAAGTTGACCCATGGATTTTCTTGGTCGTCCATGACACATACAATGAGGTTAGGACATGTGTCAAGATCATCTCATATTATTAAAACATCATTTTTATCTTAAACTACACTAATTACCTCTAATCGCGATTAAAAACATAATAAGTTACTATTCACCAAAAAATTATTTTAATCCCATTGAACAACATTTTAATTCTTAATGACAACCATGTAAGTTGGATTTTTGAAATTAAAAACACAAAGGTGGAAAATTATCATTTAAATGAAAAAATCAGTTTTTTAAGTACCACTTAGTGGTTTCACTACTCATCAAAAAATAATGTTTTTCAGAAAATCACCAAAAGTTCACCCTAAGCTATATTTGATATTAAGAATTCAAAAATGATTTCTATTTTAAAAAATTCAAAACATATAAGTTGCATTAATTAATTTATTAATTAATTCCCGCTGTCAAAACAAATAGCGTGTTTTTATGAAACAAAATGTATCAAAAAATTGACACTAGTTTAAGTCTGATTTCAAAGTGAAATTAATTTAAATAACCACTATTGGATTAAATGGTAAAAATATATTCTAATTTCATTTTAAAACCAATTCAAAATATAATCTAATCATATAAATAAATTAGATTAAAAGAGGTTTTGAATTAAAATACAACATTTTTCACTATTCATTAAAAATTGAACTTTTTCGGAAAAATACCAAAAATTTACACAAAGAAAATTTTGATGTCCCGATTCTAAATAAGAATTTTATTTTCTCAAATATAACACATAAAAGTTTCACAAAGTGGATTTAAAAGAGGTTAACCATCAAAAGGCGGCTAATCGACCTTTTAAAGAATATTAGAATGTTTACACTTAAAATTGGATTCATTTTCATTTTTAATCCACTAAGATTTATTATAAAAAGTAAAAATATTTGACAAACATATATAATCATTTTGTGGTTAGTTCTGTTCATTCCCACCATTACAATGGCTAGGAATTAACTACTATTTAAAATAATATTATTTTATTATTAGAGTGCAATGTATGATTCCCAAGAAACTCATTGTTGTGTGTTGGGTACGCCATCGAGCATAGCATCCCCTTTAAAGTAATATTAATATTTTATTCACAAATATGGATAAATATAAAAATTTCATATTCTTTATTTACCTTGGGTGTTACACTTATAACAAGCTCCAATTCCCATCTAGAGTTTACCTAGTTGATTATTCCATAGTTATCACGAATGGGAAAATCCTTCTTTCCCCTCTTCCCATAATCCATCTTTCACTCAACCATAAATTTCTTCTCTTTCTTCCATTCAAAGCCATAGGACTTAGAGAATTCTTTCCTTATCATATAAACACATGATACTATTTCTTCATGTGATGATAATATGTCGGATTCTATTTACCATCTAAATTTTGGTTTAATACCATGAAAGATATGATCCTTCTCACTCTTTGGATCATGCGTATTATTAGAGTTCTCATATCTTCTACTGGGTGCCATTTTTAAACAATCACATACACTATTTTAGTTTATGAATCGCAATTCATAATTAAAAAAATGTAAAATACCTAATTCAAATTGAAAATATTATGAATATAATTTGTAGTCATAAAAAATGTTTTCTTTAAGTAAGTATTTTCTCTTAAATCCTTCATAATGGCATGTAAAAAAATTGGAATTATCCTTACCATATCCCTCGGGAGTATCGTAACCAAGAGTGCAGTGAAGCCCATTGTCATGTACCAAGATACCCTAGGTCAATCTCGAAACTCATGGTCGGATTTTTCACTCCTAGATACATCTATGCTAGAGTCTCCTCTGTCTTCTCATATCCTGACAAGGATGTATTGCTAGAAAAATACAGAAATTCTCTACATTACCAAAATTCAAGGATGTTATTCTATACTAATCCTCAATGTATATCTTAGGGTAATGTTCTCTCATCATTGTTTCTCTAAATACAGTTTCCAATGATTGTACTAAACTTAATTTGATACCAACTTTATTTCCCCGACCCCAGAATCCTGGAGTCTGTGCATTATTTTAATACATTGGCATGATTATAAGGAATCATATCCCAAATGACTGATTAGTTTAGTAGTCATGGAAAATATCTTACATATATTAATGTTACATTACACATTAAAACATAAAAATAACATATATAATCTATTGATAACTCCATTATTCCCTTAGCTTAACCCTACATATCAATCGTAATACACTACTTGGAATCCTGGGAAAATAAAACATAAGAATATGGTGAGCTTAGATGATTAGTAAGGGTAAATAATTTAGCAGAAGATATCTTTTAATGAAAGATGTGTAATAAAAACAAAATACTTTTAAACATAAACTTGAACATAATTTGTAGAAAATAAATCAAACATTACCATATAAACATGCACATGGATATTCTACTAGTTGAATAATCACATTTAATAATTAATTTCATAATGAGTAAATACCTAACGTCAGACATCATTACCACATAGCCAAGGCCTCGTGCTAAGACTAAAAATAAATTTTTTGTGAAGGCCTTATTCCAAAAACACTAGTTTGCCTCATAAGATCTTCCGATATATTGAGGGGCTATAGAACACCCCACCCATCACTTAATAAGTCCACTGCATTCCTCATATGAAAATGTTGAAACGTAACATAAACATTCATATTAAAATTACCATATGAAAAGTCAATACATCAACCATAAAACATGAAGGTTATAAAAATATCACATCCACAGTCAAACATATAATAATTCATTCGATACAATATAGAATATTTTATTATAATAAATAAACCTTAATCAATAATAATATCTTGTAAAGAATATTTACATAGTTCAAAATGATTAGAAATAATTTTTGAGAGAAATATCCCTTTTTGTGAAATCATTTAAAAGTCACATATTTATAAAGGAAGTCATTTAAAATAAATTTTTGAATAAAAGTATCCCAAACCAATTTTAATCTTTTGAAAAGAATTATCATTTTAAAAAATTCATGTCCATATATATAAATCCTTAAAACCATTTTGAAAACATGGACATTAATGAAAAATATTTAGAAGAATAAATATTTAAAACATTTAAAATGATTTTTTAGTTAAAGAGTACTTAAAAGTATCAATTTGAAATGTATTTTAGGAAACATGGACATGGATTATAAATATGTTCTATAATATACATACACATAAACAATCTCATATAATAATGAGATTGAGGAATTAACCCATACCTTACGCATTCCTTTGGTCAATAGTACATTTAACCATATGTATAATGACCGTAGTATGATATTAAATTATAAAAGAACCATATTCATATTTATTATATCATAAATTATACATTTAATACATTCTACTACCCATTTGATAATGATTTCCATGTTAAATTAACATTTCAGGTAATAATGGCTTTCATAATCGTACGCATTTTAACTAGTTAGTTTTGATCATATCATTTTGATAATGATTTAAATACATCAAGAATATAAAACCTAATTTATATATTATATATATTTATAATATAAATATGTATAATAGATAGATATATGAAATGGAAAACACCATTTATGGAGACGGTAGGTAGTACGTATAGATAAACATTTTTTCTGTTTTCATATCATATTGAATAGATGTAAGTGAATAAGATATATGTAAGTACACACACACACAAAAACATATATATGTATATATATTTATATATTATAAGTACCATTATTATTTCATAAATTAAATACATGTTAATAATATATATTTTTATAATCATCGTTGAATGGCAAACCTGGAAATGAATCTCATCACGTCGTGGAGACAGTAAGTCGTTCGTACACATGAGCAACAATATCATTTCCTTAATGATTAAAAGGTATGGAATTGGATGGTATATTAATTATACAGAGAAATTAGATTTTTTACTTTCATTATTTATATACATATTAATCATCCTAATATCCATCCAAATAACATTATGTTGTATAACAATTTACACCATGGCATGGAGACGGTAAGCCATACATACACACGATTGGTGACAACATCATTCATAGGATGGATATAATAATGAGTATGGTTGTACTATATTTAAAATAACATAAATGTATGTAAAATGTACTAGAGTTATTATTTTGGTATGGAAATAACAAAGAATGAGAAAGTGGAAGAAAGAATGAACATAGAAAGAGGTGATAAAATAATTACCTCTTATTTGAGTGTTTCCTTTTGAATGGGAAAAAGGGAACCTTAGGTTGGCTTTTTTACTTAAGGGAAGACCTCTAGGTTTAGGTGAGGGATGTTGGGAGGAGATTTGGGCAAGGGTTTGCCAATGAAAATGGTTTTGGAGGTCTGATTTTGTGAGAAGGTTATGAACCCTTTTACAAGAGAGGTGAGGGTCACTTTAGGAAATGTTTGAAATATTATTTAATTATAAAATCATTTTTGGTTTATAATGGCTCAAAATTGATTTATTTCGATGAAATGGTGGGTATAGATCTAAATCTTCTCAACCCATTAGTTTTAGAAAAGTTTAGGTCACTATATAAACCATATATGTTTTATTTAAATCTTTGTTAAATGGTTCATCTATTACCATGTCCTCTTGTATTATTATAACAAATTGTTAATGAACTTACTATAAAAATCCAAACGAATCCAAGGTGGTTCATTAATGACATATTTGTCATTATATAAGTCAGCTGGCTGAACCTTAGATTTTTAGGAATATTATATCATTAAATAATATAGTATTTGTTTTAAAAACTCATGTATCTCAATTTTGACACTATTTAGTATTTGGTTTTTTTTGAATGCCATAACAGCATGATTACTTCAAAAAAATCACTGAATCAACCCTAAAATTTAATATTAATCTAAAACATTTGTTGATGACATCAAAAGCCTCAGTTTATATTTATTTTTACATTTATATTTTCAATTATTTTAATCAGTCATTGATAAATTAATTACTATATCATCATCGTGTTTCTTGGATTTTTGAAATTCAATTCACCGAAGAGGTAAAATTACATTTTATGAAAATTTGCTAATGTTCCTAGAAGGTGGGTAAAAGACGTTAAAAAGTTCAATACAATTTTATATATCTAATTTTAATATAAAAATACTCCAATGAATTTCATTGAACTTATATAAGTATTATATATCTATTTTGACATAAAAAAATTTAAATAAAAAAAGAATTATTTATATAAAATGTCGTTTTTAAAGAATAACATAGTGTTTTCACTGTTCATCAAAAATTGAAAGTTTTCAGAAAAAACCAAAAATTCACCCTAAGATAATTTTGATATTATGTATTCCAAAATGAATTCTATTTAACTAAATTCAAAACATAGGAGTTTAATTAACTAATTTAAAATTAATTCTTGTTTTCAAAACCAAAAAAGTGGGTTTTTAAAAAAAATTTAAAACTATCAAAATATTGACATGTGTTTATGTCAAATTTAACTGTGAAATTACATATAATGGCCTAAATTGTATTAAATGATAAAAATAAAATCTAATTATACATACAAAAATTTATAATTTATAATTTAATAATATAAATTATTTTGATTAAAAAAGTTTTTTTCATTTGAAATTTAGTATTTTTCACTATTCATCAAAATATAACAGTTATCAGAAAAACACCAAAAAAATTATTGAAACTAAACTTTTATCTTCCAATTATAAGGAAGAAGTTTATTTTGTCAAATTGAATATTTAAAAGTATAAAATATTGAATTTAAAAAGGGTTCTCCATTAAAAGGCAGTGAAATTGCATTTTCTGAAAAATACTTCGTTATCTGAAAAAATTAATTTGTTCTTATATTATGTATATTAAACACATAATATGGATTTTAAATTTATATAGAGTATATAAAATTCAAAATTTTATTAATACTATTCATAACAGATGTTTTAACCACTAGTTTGGTAAGTCATAGTGTGCTTGAACTTGGTGTTGTGTGTAGCACATTTATTGAATTACTTTGAAGAGATAACATACTGTAAAATCTTGGGGTGTTACACTAAATATAAACGATCTAGTCATTAGTGGAACACACCAATCACCCGCCCAATACTAGTACCTCATCCAATATGACCCACTATGGTCCCGATTAAAGAGAATCCTTTGGAAACCCAAACCACCCCTCATTCCTAGAAATATGATTTTTGAAGCACATCTCTAGTCTAACAGTGTAAATATTGATCCTCAATGCACTTCACCCATAAAAAGATATTTATAGGGAAGTTATTAAAGATCTGATGATACATCTCTAATTTGAGACTCGGGTATATTTCCCTTAAGTTTATGATGAAGGGTATTCTTAGAAAGAATAATTCTAATATATCATTTCCTTATCTGAATAGTATGAGGGAATTACTATCCATGGGAACATTCAATGGTTGAAAATCCCAATGTAATGGAATTATACCTCTTCCATGGGGATACTGGATCCAATATAAATCTCATTCCCACTCAGATGCTCCCCAAGTTAGGGAATACCGAATCTGATCTTACTCCCTCTACCCTAAAAATTCATGTGTACCACAAGAGTGAGAAGAAAATGGGTGGAATTATTCTCATTAGACCTAGATCAGAATCTAGGTACAAAGAAAAATATTTATTGGCTGACTACAAGGAAACTACAACCCATACCCTATTAGAATGTCTCTATCACTATCTAGATGTGTTTCTCCCCTCTTTATACCATAAATTCCTCAAATACTTTCTTGATGGTTAGGTTGGGGTACTCCAGGATGAAACTTCTTCCTTAAATTCTTTTGAAACACGCTACCTAGACATTTGTTACTAAAAAAGAGAGGGGAAACATTTCTATATTGGTTGTATTGAGTGTATTAATTCCCTCAACTCTGTGAGGTCCACGTCATTGTATCCATACTTGTCTTTGAAGAAAAGAATAATTATTTATATCCAATGGTTGAATCCTATGACATTGAAAATATAATCATCTAAACAAATAATTTTTTCTCACAAATTACCTCATAATCCTCAAAAATATAGGCATGGATAGTGCTATAAATCCCTACTCATGTGGAATAAATGGGGATGTACTATATGGACCCTGATCTATGAAATATCTACATGTTCTAAAAGGAAGGTCTAACTTAGTTGGACTCCACTCGACAATATTGCTTCAATATTAATAGTGGGTCTCTCATTCATAAACCACATGGGATTAGCTCATCATAGTTTCTTCACTATTTACTCTATAGAGAAATAATATCTTAATGAGGGTTCTTCCCCTAAAAGTTCAACTCCTAGATATATAGATCCAAAATAGTCACCTAATCCCTCTGTTGTCACATTTTAAATAGAGAGGATGATTTTGATAACGTTCCTATAGTTCATGAAGAGTGTGTCTCCAACATTATGAATGATTTGACCTAAATAAATCTCAGTTGAGAGTAATATATAAGGTTAAAACTTATTAGTGAAATAATGTATGAGGAATATAAATATTATATTTCATTATTTATGTGGAACTATGATATTTTTTCTTAGATCTATAGGAGAATATTAGGAATCGATCCCCAGTTTTCCATTATAAAATTGGATTCCCAATAGGACACCATGGGTTCAAAAAATATCCCATGAATACTCAGCCTTCCCATAGTTTTATGATCAAAGAAAATTTTGAAATGATAATTAGAGTCTCTATCAACTCTCGAAAACACAACTTCCATTATATGAAGGTTGAATTTCCCCTTTTTTAATAGATCTTATAATTGACGAGATGAAAAGTTTTTAAGTCCTTTTTATCATAGATGAACATTCTAGGTAAAACCAAATCTAGTTGAACCCTATGGATGATAAATCCACCCTATTGAGAGCACCCTTGTGAACCGTCATCTGCAGACTCGCGCTATTTCATTTGAAGAATTTTTGTTTCACCCACCAGCATGTCAGGAACTAGATTATCAAATAACTCCATGAGATATTAGTGGAGTGATACATAGATGATTTTCTTGATAAATATCACTTTCATGAAGATTTTTCCAAGAATATAGAGAATGTTTCTTACTTACTATACTCTCATCACCTAGAAATAAATACACCAAAGTATGCGTTCAAGGTTACCATTGGAATGTTCCTTAGTGTTGTTTTCTCGTATAGAGGAACTGATATCTGTCTATAAAATATCATAGATAATATAAATTTTACTCCTAAATACAACCAACTAGTGTTTTGAGGTGTCCAATCCCACATGGTCAATATCCAAAGTTTCATTGAAAATATTTTTAGAAATCTTAATCCCTTTCCAAGGATTATACAGATTTGAACTATATGCTAGTGGTATGAAGACTTCCAAACTACATTCAAGGATATTAAGTAGTATCTACTATACCCTCCAGTCATGATGTATCTCGTCATAGGTTAGCATATGATCCTTTATGTTACTAACATAGAATAGTCCCTTGATTCCCTCCTAGTTCTAACAAGCAATTTGGGTAGGGAAAACTATATTATCTCAGTCACATGTTCCTAAACACAGAGACTAGATATTGTCCCTTATATAATTATTTCATCCCCATGTCTTTATAGTTCAAATATCATGATATTTCCTATATCAGCATAAGGTTTGGCATTTATGCCTCATCGGTCCGTCGAAGTACATTCTTAACATCCTCATGTTCACAGGGATGATTCTGCATTTTTCTAGAATTCTATAGTAGTTTGACATCATGGTTCACCTGTAGAAAATTATCAAAGGTAAATATTTGGAGGATATCCTAGTCATGAATCTTACTGGTAAAGAATGTACACAAGATGTTTATTTTCTATAATAATCTATCCCCACCATGGATGAGGTTGTACTATGTTTTAAGATTCCTATCAATGGAGCCTGCCATATCTCGATAAGAAAATGTTTCAATAACCCCAAATACAACATTGTGGGATTTATGACTATTTTAATCACTCCCACATAGGACATCTTGGCATACCCATTACTATTATATGAAGTATGAACCAACAACAAGGATGGGTACCAAACTCTTATCACTAGTATCACATTAAAACTTGAGATTATCACCCCACACCCACACGTGATGGGAGAATCATAGGTAGTCCTAAATAAGATAAATGGAGACTATCTCTTCAAGAAATAGAAAATAATTCCCCTTCTAGATTATACACATATGTCGATTTTCTGGTTCCATTTATGTCCAAAGGGAACTGGGAAAGGAAGGCATAGACTCATATGTTGATCAGATTCATATATTGATTTACCGGTTCCCTTCTGGATCAATATCATATTCCTTGATCACATAGTAGATGATATAATGTTTTGGAAGGCATAAACCCATCCCTTGAAATAACTAACTAAGAGGACTTAATCATTCATGTGCAACATCAAAGGCTCATCACCCCTGTCACCTCGGAAACCGATGATAAAAAAATAAATCAGTTGGTGGAAAACAATTCTTTTATATATCCATTAAAATCCACTAGGATCAAGTAAAAACCCAATTGGATAACTCCCATCATCGATAAGTACAACATGGAACTCCCCAAATAGACCGAGTCAAGCATGAGTGGATCCATATGTGTGTGGTGTAATTTATCCTCAAAGATGGATCCATCCTTGTGTATAACCTCTATCAGTGCGAATTTAATGGAGTACTCCTACATTTCATCCATATGAATTAGATCCCCAAAGTCATGAAAGAGGTCCATGGTGGGTCATGTGGCGACCACTATGTGGGATTGATGCTTTCCCACCAGATCTGGATGTTGGGTTAATTTTGACCCACTATGGTCCAAACCACATTGAATTCACCAAGAGGTGTAACACATGAAAGATCAATAAAAAATTAATGTATTGGCCACCAGATATCCTTCTTTCCACCATGTACTCTTGGCCCTTTTCTATATTGGTTCTCAATGTTGTGGGCCTCAATCCACCAACAACAACTCACTAGTCCAGGTTCATTCTGACTATCACATTCTTATTTACAAAGTTATAAGAATCCATCCCCATTAAAAATTTCATGGCCTAGTCCATGATCATGTTTGTGATGTCCCACAACATAAAATTATTTGGGATTCCTCACACCATTCTCATATACAATATCTCCAAATTTCAAGCTACCAAGCATAAAATGATGTACACCATGTAAAACATATGATCCAACTAGACTTCCAGCTACCACAATATGGAAAATGGGTAGACATTGGCACTAAAATACCTCTCTAACATTCTAAATAACATGGTCTACCATAATAATAATATTTTTCCTAATAATATCCATAATTCCCATGGGTTATATCGGACGATAACTAAAAATTCTACACAGGTAGGGCCATAATCCCTAGTGCATGTGATGAAAGTTATTTTACTTACAGAGGCTCAATTTTCCTCATTATGGATGGACATTTTATGATCAGTGGATTCCAAATAGAATATAAGATGTTTGGTTTTCAAAGTTATAATCCCTTGAAAAAATGATATGGGTGTTCCAAAACCAGGAATGTAATCATAACATGGTTTCACAATCATTCAATAAAAATGTATGCTTCCTATTCTTCCTTCATAGATATATGGTATTGTGTCTGAGGACACCCATGATACCTAGAATGAATCCTCCAAAACTATAAAACAAATGTGAAGTACATTACATCTTTCATAAGGTCTATTCCAAAGGTTGAGACCCATTTATCACCATGGATGAGGATCCCATCACACCAACAACTGCTGTCAGGTTCTTCAAGTGGTGCATTGCATGAACTCATTGTTCATATAGTATTAATTCAATCTTCATAGCCCATAATCCTAGTCATATGATGTTAAACTATATGAAAAAATCCTCAAAAAACAAGTTTATTCTATAGCCTTACCCTATGTGATAAATATGGGATGTCTTACCTGAAAAATATGATATGATCCTAGTTCGAGCTATATGAATTTAAACTAGAAACACCATTATCATAGTCATGTTATATTAAACTCATGGAAAAATTACATATAAAATGATGTTAAAATACATACTTACCTTATGTGATAAACATATAATACCTTATATTATGAAAATGAGACGATCCCAATCCATGTTGTATGACATTAAACAGAAATGTCGATTGTTCTAGTCATATGATGTTAAAATATATGATGGTTCCCTAAAAACACAATCTAAAACTATATTCATTCCTTATATGATAAACATGAGATGCCTCGTATGATAAATATGAGATGATCCGAAGTCTGAGTTATATGACCTTAAAATGCCGCAACCAAATTCCTCATCAAATGACATGAAACTGCAAGATAAATTGGTTCCTCATAATAGTGGATAACATCCTTCCAGAATTAGTCACCCACCATTCCAAACTATATAACTAAATGAATCTTGATTCCCAATTCCATTTGATATATAGTGATTCGTATAACCCCATTAATTAGGCCAAACTACAAAATCAATCCCCCTAAATTAGATTATTTTCACTAGTATATGGTCCTAATTGTCTCTATTACCTGAATATCAAGTATTTAAGGATAGTGGAGGTATTTGAACCTCACTATAGGTCTAGGTCTTAGTCCCACGCTGCAGAACTATAAGAACTCATCACAACTACATGATGATAATCTAAAATATACCCTATGTAAGAATCATAGGCTTCCTCCTCCAAAAAGCCTATGATTTCTAATATAGAGAGTATAAGATGCCTTGTTTAATGATCATGATATGATCCCAATTAGTCCGTACGGGAATCCTTATAATGGGTAATAACCAATCATATTTCCCTATAATTTCAGTAGGTTGTGATCCCCTGATATGTCCCTATTGATCACAATTAACCCCCCCCCCCCAGGGGGTGTAAATTTCGATCATATTACGTGACCCATCAGTGTGTCAAGATGAACTCATTTCCAAACATTAGGAAGAGAGAATAGGAAAATAAATTTATATTCCCATCACATATCCTCATTCACATGATGTTTAACTATATTATACCCTGTACAAAGAGCATAGAATACCTCATATGATTAAAACGAGATGATCTAAATTCCATGATCTATGAGAATAAAATATATAATTTGTTTGTCTTCAACATATGATGTTAGAATGTGTGTTTAACATCATTATTGAATAATTTTAAATATCACGTTCCATATCCTAATCACACAATGCGAGACTACATGATGACCTGATCCCCCACTTAAGAGGGTTCCCTTCTTTATGGTGACGATCATCTAACACACCACATTGAAGAACTATGTGTTGATTAATTTCCTAGTTCTATGGGATATATTTTGATCCTTGGATATCATATCATGGTCCCCATCATAACCTCTCACGTATTCCAAGGTATTAACCCTTAGGAACACAGTCAATCCATTCCTACTAATATGCTCTTCCAGTGCATAAGAGCACCTGAGAAAATAACTTCCAGAGTGTTTATCTTACCGTAATCATCCCAAAATTTACAAGTCCACATATCATGCATTCTTCAATTTGGATATTCATTAACCTCTTGATCTAAATATCCACCCAATAAAAATAGATTATTTCTAAACTAGATCAAATACAGACATAGAAACAGTCATTAAAGTATCTTGGGTGATGGATGATAGTTCCAATTTTTTAAAAATGGTAAACGATTGATCCCTTATTTTTTTCCTTATCCTTATTTCATGTGGGGGTGGAAACATTGTTTTTAAAATAATCAATATTCATTCCATTCCCATCGGTCACCCTTTTTCATAGTCTAGGTCTTGGAAGTCATGATTTACCTCCCTTTCCACATCCATTTGTTCTGTTGGCGTTTTAACACCCTTAGTGCTATTCCCCATGTGTTTGTGCATTATGTACAAGAATTTATGCATCATCGAAAACTTCCAAAGAAAAATTATTCTTCCCCGATTCATTCCCCAACTTTTTATAATGGGAACTCCGTACATCCCCTTATTACTCACATATAGCATGACTCAAACAAAATTAGAAGTCGTGGTGGAATATTCCCCTTGCATTTTTGAGTTGTGCAAGAGTTCTTTAATTAGAATACCACCCCTCTTTGTCCTGAACACAATTAACATAAACCAGGATCTCATTCCAAGAATAATGATCTTACAAAGTTTGAAAAAAAATTCAGATATTATTTTAAAAGAACTTAACCACCTTCTCCATCGTTTCACATTGGGTTTCTTCTATTTGGAGGTTCAGGAACACCCCTATGAAAAAAAACTCCTTGGTCCATATTGACCATAAAATATGTGTGGAGTTTCTCTGAAATTTTCATAGCATTAATCCCTCATGTACTCTTCTCACTTTGGGTTACTACTTCTTCCTCCCATACAAACATCTTTAAGAAACAACCCCTCCCCCCATTGTCTAATCATTAAGACCATAAAATGTTTGAAACTGATTTTGGATGTGTTAGTTTGGTGAAAGGCCTCATTAAACCTTCTCTCATGTTAGTTTTGAACTCTATAATCCCATAAATATTCTTCTAGAACACATACAACTACTTATGTCCAAACATCATGACCATAAACTATTTGAAATTTCAAAGTCCAATATCTATCACTCTAAACTAGATGAATCCCCCTCTTGGTATTAAATACAAGAAATTAAATTTCATTGCTAATATATTTCTTTATTAATCATTATACTATATATTAATATTCTCATCCTCACTTGAGAGGATGGATCCTCTTTGATAATTGGTCTCCACAAAACAATATTATAGAACTATATGTGGCTTGATTTCGATTTCGATGGGATACATAGTGAAAAAAAGACCCTATCATGGGACCAACTATAAAAAAACCCATATGATGAGATCAAATTAACTAGAATATTTTCCCCATTCCTCTATTCAGTAAAGGTATGGCAGTGACTAGCTGGAAAAACTACTCATTATCCCCATTGTCAAATATATGTTACCTTAAACTACATTGACCCTTAGTCCTATAATCATCACCATAAACTATTTCCATACCATTGGTCTATGAATAATGACCATAAACTATCTAAAACCTACCCATGGATCATTTTTTTGGTGAAGGTCCGTCTCAACAACAATTCATATCATATCCTCTGGAATCCGCCTAGTGTACTACCATTTAGATCATGATTTATGATATTAATGTGGTTGTCACCATGATACATGAATTAAAAATTTAATCTATGTGAAACTATTCCCCTTTGGGCCCAATATATATCTATATTTCCTCACCTATTTTTCTTAAGAAAACTAATTCCTACTCCTTTTTGTTGCATCCCCACTCAAGAGGAATCCCCTTCAATAATTGATCTCCAACCATGACATGTTCCAGATCATTGTGTGGATTGATTCCCCATTTAGTAGGATACATAGTGACACCTAAAATTTATATCCTAGTCCTAGATGAACATCTTATCTCATCCAATTCCATGTTTTCGTACCCCATTCCCCATAGTGGGCCTCAGAGCCATCATACATACTAAGTAGTTGTGAAACATAGGTATAGTTAGTGTACACGATATAAATGTAAACTATATGAACACGTGTGTGGTATCCGGTCTCTTTGTCCCTACCTTAATTTATGGTATATAATGCTCCCCCTACCATAAAAGATTCAAAAAATGGCATGAAATCTACAAACATAAACAAGCTGTTTAATTCCAAGAATCATAAATTTAAACATTATATAAGAAGCTAAACATAATTCCCTAAATATGTACCCATTCAGTCTAATACGAATGTCCTTAAAATGTGTGAGGAATGAGGTGCATATGAATGTTAGTTTGAAAACCCATAAGGTAAATTTGAGTAAAATTCATACTTTTTTCCACCAAGTTTCAGTTGAGACTTGAATAAAAGTGGAGGTGGGAATAAAAGATGTAAAAATATAGTTGGAAAAATCATCGAAAGCTATAAAAATCATGGATATGGTTGTTGGGCCCAAGAGTTCAATAAAAACATATTTCCCCACCATAACCCCCATACATCAGGATATCCTCCATAATGTGATACTCATTATGTACAGTATTCATGCATCTTACTTCCTCAATATTGCGTATTTTAATTCATGATGGCTCATACATCCTGACCGTATAATGCTAAAATATATAGAATTTTGTTCAAAGCTACATGACCATAAAATGAAATTATCACATGTACTCACCATATTATGTTAAAATACGTTTTCAAAATCCCTTCCTCAATATTTTAATCTGTATTCCTTTTGTGTACACTATATTCTATAGATATTTAAATATTTTAGGCCATTCCCTGATATGTCCTCTCACCCCATAGGTGTGGGTCACCTACTGCTATAATTGAATTCATTTAATATCACTTGGAAGCAAAGACAATGCTCCCCTTAGAAGTCATGTATGGATCCTTACCCATACTGATACACCATCCTAATGTTTTCAAAAACATTATGGTGCAATCCCAAGAATGTTGAAATCCCTTGAAATATTCTCTTAGTAACCCGCATGATTTTTTTATTCCTTGATTTAGATTCCCTACCACCATCTATGTCTAAATGGGCCCCTAACAGTTATGGTTCCTATAAGCTTCTCATAACCACCCATCATGGGAACATGAATTGATTTACTTTTGATGAAAATTTGATAGGTATCATGTTTCAAACATTGTGAGTAGTCAAACCTCATCTATATGTACCCACCATTGGTAGTACAACTATTTAATCTACATCTCAAACATGTTCAGTAGTTCTCCTCTATCGGGTTGTCACTCATTATGTTCCAAGTAATGGTTGTCTCAAATAATATCCTCTGTCATCCGTTTTTTGAGTGTAATCCAACACCCCTGATATTACCCTACTCTTTCACTTGTTCATGTTGAAAAAATAAATTATCTATGAAGATCACCACTCTCCATCCAAGGATTTACAAGTTAGGAAACATCTAGTGATTGATAGATCATTCCAACCATTACCATTTATTCCATAGATGGAAATCTCATATTAAGGAACTTTCATTTCATTTCCTCTTGTTTATAACACTAATCCTAAATCACATTGGATTATTGATATATAGATTATCAACTTATTATTATGATTGAGGCACATTGAAAAAACATAACAACTGAATCATTCATCTCTTAAAAATGGTTGTTAGCGAGAAGGGTCATCCATATATTGGATCCACTCCTTTATCACAATGTAAGGAATGAATTTCTACTAATGGATCAGACTCATGGATTGACTACCCTAGATTAGAAAACATCCATTGAGTAGAATCCAGGGTCTAGTTCCTTCTTTAAATCACCACTACTTCCTCCTCATCTACAGGGAAAACCTCATCATCCCAGATCTACACCCAATCTCGTTCAACCTAGAACTCAACATCCCGATGCAATTCTCTCACTTCCTTATCCTTAAGTGCAATAATTACACCCTTAGATGGTTTATAAACTTTACATTGGAATTGATCATGGAATAATGTTTTAATTTTTTCTTCTCCAGTTGAACAATTTGTTGTTATACTCTCTGGAGTGACATTATACCTTCCAAATTCTCCATACACATGTTATTATTAAACTCCTTAGGTTTTGTAGTCACCTTCTCTGTGAGATTCAAATGGGTGAACATGTGGAGAGAAATAAAATCCATACCAGCAACAAGTAGGAAAGGGAACCCATCTTTATCAGTATTTCAACATTTGAGTAATGGATAATAGGGTTTCACAAACTTATCCATATACTTCATCAGATAATGTGATTATATTTAGCATTATAAAACTAAGAATCTTCCATGTTTTTAGTTGTTACAAGATCATATTCTGTAAAATCCACACAAAAATCATTAATTAGGCCCTCCTCATTTATCCTCTCAGATTGACTAGGCTCCATATCAAGAAGAGGAACACCTTCAATCAACACTTCACTAGGGGTAATGTCTTCAGCAGCAAAGATATACATCTTCCTTATATCCATATACATATCAATGATGGGTTTCTATCCTAGGGTTAGTGTTGACACTCCTGGGAAGGTTGGATCCCTATGGTTTAGCCCAAATGATGAATTGGGGGTCCCAACTCTCAAATCCATACACTATTATTGAAGACACGCTTCTTAAAACAATATTTCAAACAATATAAATATTTATAATTTAATATGTAGCAAGAAAAAGTTAAATTTTTAATGTTAAAAATAGAGTGTTATAATAGGCAAGGAATTGGAAAATATCCATGCTCGGTGCCTAGAAAGGAGAATTATACCATAGGATACCCTTAAACACTTGTTTTAAACTCAATAGATAGAACCATACCTCTCACCACTAAATTGATTGAAACTATATGAGATAAATAAATATGTTAATATAATATATTTAACTAGTTATCAGTAATTTTTATATAATTTGGATAAAATTTATTTAGAGATTAAATTGAGGAGACACATGGAACTTAATGATGAGATGCCTCAAGAGGGATTTCACACCAATAGAGTGAGACACTATTAGGAAACAAGGGTGTGGTCCCCCATAGATGATTGGGAATTCCATAGGATCTGCAGCCTCCTCCCCAGTCTCCTTAGTAGATAGATCATCATTCAGGGATTTAGGAGTGGACTCTCAGTTGGGGTCCCCAGTCCCCATTGATCCACTATCATAACCCTCAATAGAGTCCCCTTTTAAATCCTCATCTGCTTTCAACATGAGTAAAAATCATGGGATAGAGTTTCAAAACAAAAGAAAATATGAAATGCATAATTGAAAGGATGAGCCAAAAAATCATCTCACCAACAAGAGATCATTCAATTCATATAACCTATGAGTGACTTCTCAACTCTCTTGGGACATTTATTGGTCAGTGATAGATCCCTAGGATTCATCACCAAAAGAGTAATGTGTGTCTGCTTTATGATATAGTTAATCCTGAGATGGTATCTCAGTGGATGTTATCTCCTCGATCTCCACACCAAAAATCACCGACACTCGAGAATTGGTAGCTTCACCTTACCTATGATATTGTGTGAAGGAATTAACGTCTATTAGGTACGAAAATATCTCTTCTAAATGAACTAAACAACTGATCATCATGATCCAAAACACTGGGAACTTTATCTTATATCAGGTGAGCACTCTCCAAAGTTTTTCTACCGACCGGGACAAATACAACCAACATCATTAACCCAAATGAATGGGGAAGGAAAAATAATTGGGTTGATGCACCAGATATCATATATTATTTCAAAAGGCCTCCCCAGGTAGACATGTTACATCATGTGATCTCTCCACCTACTCCTGTGGCCACATTTAAGGGATCCCCATCCCATGATATTGTGGGTATGCAGTGGGCGCCTAATCCATTGTTGCTATTTTTCAATATTGTGAACATAACTCCAAGATTTTACATCAAATAGAATCTGGTATTATTCTATATTACTCATATTTATCATTCAATTATCCAAACTTACTCACTCTTTGGAAGAATATTGATCCTGGGTACACTGCTATCTAGTTTTTGTCATAGTTATGGGTGTGTCCTGGATTGAGGTTGGCTGAAGATAACAAGATTCTTTCCCCAGTGCCTTCATCCAAAAAAATAAATAATAAATAAATAAGGATGAATGGTTTCTTCTCTGTATGAACCCATATACAGTCACATTATCATCTACAAAACACATCAAAACTGCTAGACGAACCAAGATAATGAGTATGATTCATAGTGGATATTTTCATCAATCCGCACAACTGGAACCCCACATTAGAAGGAATCATGGTAATCTCAATGCTCTAATATCCCCTATAATTCTTTTATCAATTTCACAGATTGGGTTTATGAATAGGTGGAATTTGAAGTTCCTAGGGTTGAGGACTCTCACCATCGTCTATGTTTTTATGGGAGTAACTAATCCAACACTAAAAATATTATGGAGTTAGGGTCACAAAAAATTATTGTGGGAGTGAATAAATTAAGAAATTTACACCCCCAATGTTTTCCATGGCCCATGAAATAAGAAACTGAAATAGACCACATATATGCATGAGGATTTCCCCGATCATAACATGCCTCAATTGAATCAAGATCATGACCAATAAAGGGAATACCAAATTCACTCCTTTCCGTGACACCATGATTCATCCATCAATAGTATCCTATATTATATTTCCATGTGAGAATCCCTGAGTACCCACAACCATCCAATAATGAAAGTGGAATAGAATACTATATACCGAATCCCTATTTTCCAATTCATCATTTTTTAGTCCCTTCCCTCGTCACTACTCTAATATCATCCAGTATGACCCCAAACTCCTCCTACGTCATGCTCCCAGGCACTAATTTGGCTTCATTGACAACTTATTTATTGTAACATTAAAGAACAAATCTATCCAATTCAATTAAGGTAAGTATTTTATTAAAGGGGGTTGATGGTCCAATACCATTCTTAGATTCTCCTGGATGATCTTTTCCACAGTAGGTGTCTGATCTATATTCTCCTAAAGATTGGTCCTCAAGAAAATTAATCATACTAGTATCATGTCAGGGAAATAGTTAGGATATGATGTAAACCCCACAAGATGGTTCTCACCTCCCCAATATAGAGAGGGAATGTGTTTTTATCTGGGGAAAACTGGTTATAGTGCTCCAAAAGAAACTCTAATTGATGGAAAACATGAAAATGGAATGTCCAAACTACCTCATAAAGCATAATATGGAAACAATTCATCCCATATTTCTTAAAAGTTAATGGAACCTAGTACACCCACACCCAAACATCAGTGATGTTTTTCTAGCTCATAGAACCCAATATTCATACCATCCCATATGTTTGTTTCGAATGTTATCCAAAATGATGCTCATATAGTGAGTGGGGAATTATTAATTTATTATATGTTCCCCCATCACTATCCTAGATTTTCTTCTCAAGGTATAGATATGAGTAGATCCATATTATATCAATAGGTGTCCCATATAGGTAATATTCCACAGTTTGAGATTATTAGTAAAGGAAAACCATAACCTTTTGTGTGGTAACCTCCATGATTGGGATATCTAGATCATAAAAAACCCAAAAATATATAGTGGATATTCATTGACTAGAAAATAATCCATTTTTGATTTGGTTAATAGACCCAGTAGTTCCCAATTATTGGATATGAACATCTTATTCTATGAGATTTCAAGATTCATAACTATTTCTTCCCTTTGGGAAACAACAACAGTGGTATTAGTAGAAAATTGATCAGCTGGGTAGGCCATTTCAGTGTCATCTTGTGGATTATATAGGTTTTGTTATAAAACATTGTCTTGAATCACATCAATTCCATAGATTCTCCAAAATCTTATACAAATCATGAAAATTTATTGTTTGTGTGTTAAATATTTGTTACCTAATAGGGAATTGTATGAACATCGTGGATTAAATATTAGGAGTTCAGGAAAAGGATTCAACTTTCGCACATGAGAGAAAACTTATCACACCCAACATTATAGTGACCACATTATCCCCCACCTTATCCATACTTATATATATGAGACCCATGGCCTATGAAATCAGCCAACTTAGTTGTGTGACCTAATTAAAAATTTCAGCGATCTGGCATTAAAATACACATGATACAATTTTCCTCATAATCTAACCCTTTGGTTCATTGTTAGATCATATTTCATGGGGGGATAAATTTTCACTAAAATTGGATTTAATTACCAAGCCTATAGGTTTCCCCAACATTAGGGAATTAATCAACTCAAGGATCCATTTTTAAGCATAGAGAATGTTTTCTCACAACCATGGTGCATTTCCAGCAACATCTCGTTTTGTCAGGAAAATAATTTCTGTAAATAAGGAAATGTAATATTGTACTTCTTTTGAGAATTCTGGTAATGTATTGAAAATATGAATTGAAAAGTAGAAACAAATGTCAGGAATATTCATGAAGTACTTATCTTGGTGTAAAAAACAATTCCCATGAGAACGGTCATGTCAAACTACTATCAAACATGAACATAAACCAGTAACAATGGTATGTGATGTGTGGAACACATGATTTCCAGAATCAACACCATGTTTTGTGGCATTGTAGTAGTTATAAACCCAGAGTTTCAAGACTCTAATTTTTGTAATAAATAGATAATCACCAACTATTTTGGAGGATGGGCCTCTAAAATTGGAAGTGCTATATCACATTCATTTAACCATTCATTTCACGACATCAGACACCAACCAATCCTTTATAGATACCCAAAGGTGGATAACATGCATGACTAACCTCACATTTTGAAAAAACAATTCTTAGACCATGTTTGAGGTGTCCCCATGATATTCCCCATAATAGCTAAGTGGGTGTGTGCAAGATGATTTCCCTTCATGTAGCTCAATTATTTTCAAAATCCTATATGTCTCAAGAACCTATTTTGTAAGAACTCAAATCTTCATTTCAGGTATAGATCATGATTTTCAGGTTGTTTTGAGTAAAAAGGAAGAAATGAGGATTCTCTAAGTACACGTTGTGTACATATCTATACACACCCTATACTTAGTTGCCACATAAATCTTCGTACTGGCTATGTAAGGGCAGAGTAAATGGAATTTATGTGACATGGCAGACCACTTACATTGAGGCTGGTTAAGGCTACTTCACGATGTGTACTTTCAAAGAACACACCATGTAGTTTTCTATTCATTTTATATATTAGATCTAGGTCACATATCATATTCAAAAATATCTTCTTCTTGTTGTGGTCCTTACAAGATGTAAAAAAATGGACGATGAACTATGAACCCCTCTCGATCCTCTGTCCAAGCTCCGATTGAGACACCATCAGGTGAATTTGATGCCCATTGGTGAGTTCTCAAAACCACAAGATCCTTTTATCCCAATTTTGTCTCTCTTATGAGTTATTAAATGTTGGTTTTTTTCAATTTTTTGTATATCTACACAGATTTGAGTTGATTCATGGGTTGTTGTTCAAGTATATCAATCGTACAACATCAAGGTATGTGGTTTGTGACTTTCATTGATTGTATTGAATAAAATATGATAAAAGTTCTTCATAAACACTTTTGGGGTATTGCATGATTTGGAATATATACTTAATTATTAACTTCTATGGTTTGATTGTTTTATAAGGGGTTGTTTTTATGTATAAGCTTAGATACCTTGTTTAAGGGACACCCCAGGGGTGTGTTTCCCATTATTGATTGTTTATGGAAATTTCATCTAGAATTCCGATTAGACATGCCTTGTTTTCCAGGTTGTGTTGTGTTAGGATGGAGTTGTTAATTATATGAAATTCCTATGATATGCATTGTGAATGTTTGAACAAGGGGGATTGGACTATGAGAGCTTCCCAAAGGGGTTCATACTGTGAGATTCGCCCATGTGGTCGTTTGTAATTTATTGTCTCTATGTTAGACCAAAGGGGTTAGACTGTGAAAGCCTTCCCAGATGGTCGTTATTTTTATGAATTTATGGCATGTTGGACAAAAGGGGATAGACCAAGAGGACTTCCCAGAGGGTCATTATTCAATTATTGTGACGATAGGTTAGATAATAGGGGATAGACTGGGAGAACATCTCAAACAGAATTGTATGAATAAATGAGTTATTTTGATGTGTATTCCAATCTAAAGAACAATCTTGGATTTAGACATAATTTGTTGTTTAGGTGGTTTTATGAGATATATTTTTTAGTTACATTACATGAGGTATAGTGTGCTTAGGATAGATCCTAATGTTACATTATTCAATTAAGAATTAACAAATGTTAAATGAATATAATTGAAAACTGTGGGAATTTTTAATTTTGAGTACTTCTTAGTTTATTGATTTATTCATGCATATTACTTAATATATGTATTCACAGATATTTAGGAACAAATATTTTGGTGGTTTTTGACTAGCATTCATCTCAAACCCTATTTGGGTCATGATTTTGGACACAAAAAGGTTATAATATTACAGTTATAGATAAGGGAAAGCACCATTAATTATCATGTACTTGATTGTTGTTATAGTTAAAGAGCATGAGACCAAGATGAGTCTTGTGATTCTGTTGGAGTTTACTTGTTTCTTTTTTTCATTCTTTCAATATTTCTTCCCAGTATTGTGATTTGTTCAACTTTTTTATTAAATACATATGACCTTCATCATATATATATATATATATATATTGTGGCTTCTGTTGGATTTACATTCACTCTTCCGCTATTTAATTTGGTTGGTATTACTACTCCCACTATTGTTTAATATTTGTTTTTCACTTTGTATACTCTGCCAATGAGGGTATAGTTTCCCCAATAACACACCATAGCCCTCTCTTCTAGTCATTAGCCTCTAGAATTTGGGAAAATGATCTTGAGGTTCTATGACCAACTGGGTTTGGGGCACTATAGGGTGGCACTCAGATCTGAGAAGTTACAAAGTGGTATTAGATCAAGGTTTCGGTCCCAGGACCTATGGGTTATGTTCCAACTTGAATCAGAATTTGGAGAATCATGTTTGAACTATAATTGAATTATGTTAAGATATGAGATAAGTAAGGATTAAAAACAATTATTCGCGGAGAGTATAGACTCTCACATATCGGAAAATGGAATTCCTCAGACAAATTTTATGATTTTGGGGTTTTGAAGAAGTTTCAAAGGTTTACTATCTAGAAAATCTAGAAAACACAGTGTTTCATGTTATGAACACACGACATGTCTTCTTTTGTTTCTGAAAAATTACTTTTCATAAGTACACGCCATGTACCATATATACACATTGTGTAGTTGTTGACCCTATGACTGATTGTGTGAGATGAGACACAGTGTTGGTAATGTTTTGGTAGAACATGCCATGTACAAGGAGAACACACCATACTAAAATTGACCATGTATCCAGCCAAGTGACTAATGACATGGGTGGATGGAACGTTTTAGTACACACCGTGTCTAGAGCCTTCACCCCATGTAGTGTTACAACAGTATAACTGTGTAGTTATAGCCAAGTAGAATTACTTGTTTTGGAGGGAATATTCAAGTACATGCTTTGTCTCAAGAGGAACACGTCGTGTGTGTGGGTGTTACACGACCTGAATGGAATATGTTCCCACACAAGTTAAGGCTTGAGGAATCACGTTGTGTAGTGGTTCTACACATTTCGTAACACTCTATTTTAAAACTTGAATGTTTTTCTCCACTTGTTTCTTTCTTCCACATTGAATTTGCATCTTGTTTAATCTCATAATGGTGTTTACACTTGACCTTGAAGAGACATGCCACCAAGATTCCCTTTGATTGTATACAAGGTACATGGTGATGACTAAACACCAGAAATGGTAGATCATGGACTACCATTAGATCCTACAATCGTGATTGTCTTGGCACCATCTATTATACTAGATGTAGGTCCTGATGAATAGTTCCATGGAGGATTTTTGAGGATGATGCATACTTTTCTAGGAGGACCACATCCTACCCCGAAAATGGAAGAGTCGCCACAGGAGTTTCAATAGTAGCATCCTCCCACTTTTTCTAGGGATGGAGCACCATGATCTGTAGATTCAAGGGTGGTGGCCATGGTTTCTATCATCGATCATTTAGAGACCCCTAGAGAGAGAAGTGTGGAAATCTCAACCTACATGCCATGTGATTCCACCAAGAGATGTTAGTATGTTATTTCATAGGTGGGACATCATTGTGATATTTTTTGGGGAGTGTTTCATAAAACCATCAATGATTACTTCTACCATGAGACATTGAGGGTCGAGCAAGCCCAAAAGTTCCTAAATTTGGAGAAGGGAACTCTTTATGTTATGGATTATTATTCTCACTTTACATGCTTATTGTAATTTGCACCTATTATAGGGGGTGATGAGTTATCACTGGCTAGGCAATTTGAGGATGGTCTTATGAATGACATTCGATCGCAGGTGAATGTTATCAGGATGACTTTGGTGACTGATATTGTAAACTAGCCACTGATTACTTAGTGCAATCTGAGGGGGTTTGGAGCAGTGAGCTAGGGTGGACCATTATATTAGGTTGGTAATAGTTTGACCGAAAGTAGGAAGTGTCGCAGGGATGTTTTTTAATGTAGCTTAGTGGTTTTTTTATAGTGCAGAGAGAGTGGGAACACGAGAACACAGTTCTCGAGAGACCTAGTGGAGTGTCAATATTATGGAATGATGGGTCATATTCAGAATTTTTGTAGGACGTTCTCACCAGCAGCGAGTGAGAGGGGATCTGTTATGACTCCACATTAAAGAGAAGGATCACCAATTTCTCATCAGTTAGGGAATTGGTGTTCATAATGTTGAGGATGTGGTCAGAACCATGGTATCCAACTAATAGGTTCTCAAAGAAATTAGGGTGTACCATCTATGGGTATCTAGGCAGATTTGTAGGGCCACAATACAAGTCATACATTTTCAATGAAGTAGACCTTGCATGAGAAGGATCCCATACCCTCTATGGTTAGAGGTATGATTCAAGTTGCATCAATTTTATCAGATGCAATTTTTTATACATAGGCTTCCCATAGTTTTATATCGTTAGCTGTAGTGAAGAGCCTTGGGATCTGTAAATTTACTTTTGATGATGTTATTACACTAGACACTCCGTTGGGGATTAATATGGCTAGTTTACATGTAACAGCCCAAGATTTTATGAAAAATATTCTTTTTAATATCACTAATGTCTTGTGTTGTACGCTACACCAAAAGGAGCTTGCACAACACGCATCCTTGACTTGCCTTTCATTACACACAATCGCGACCTTCCTCGATAGCGTGTGTAGTACGCAATAACGAGTTTCACTAAACAACAATATGCTATTAAAATATTATTCAAACTAGCCGTTATGAATAGTAATAACCAATTTTTGAAATTTTGTAAATTTTATTTTTCAAAATGGAATTCATTTTTGGATTCAGAATATCAAAATTATCCTAGGGTGAAATTTTGGTATTTTTCTGAAAACTTTCAACTTTTGATGAATAGTGAAACCACTAAGTGGTAGTTAAAAAACTGAATTTTTCAAAAAACCTAATTTTACCGCTTCTGTGAGTGGAATTTCGAAAATCCAAGAGACACGGTTAATATCAAGGACTAAAATGTGGTTCAATGAGATGAAAATAATTTTTGGTGAATAGTAACTTTTTACCTTTTTTACCACGGTAAAAAGTAAATAGGATAATTAAGGGTAGAAATGATATTATTATTACCTAACACATGTCCTAATTCTATTGGACAAGTGTAATTCGACCAAAAACAAACATAGTAATAAAATATGACCATTTAGGCCCACTTGGATTAGATTAGGACATTTATTATTAATTTATTTAAAGAAGGGTTAAAAGAGGTAAAATCAAAGTTTATTTACTAAAACATTTGTAATATAGGGATATACATATGATAAATTCGACTATAAATATTCATTAGAAAGATAAAACGATTTCCTACATAATGATATTTTATTTGTAATTTTTAGACGTTAAATAATTTAATTTATTTATGACACAATGATGATGCAGTAATTATCTTATTAATGAAATATTGACATAATTGATGTTATAAATACTCAAATAAATATAACTTGAGACTTTTTATGAATTACACTAATTTTCTAGGATAATATGACATGTTAGTATTGCTTTAATTAACGTTTTTAGAACTTATCATTATGTTATGAGTTTCACAAAAATCAATTACTAAATAGTGTCAAAATTGACATAAAATAGTTTTTAAAACAAATATTATATTATTAATTGTTATTTTATTCCTAAAAATATAAGGTTCGTCCAAATGACATAGATAAGGTTATATATAGATTAATAATAAACAACTTGGGGTTATTTTGGCTTCTTATAGTAAGTTTATTAACCTTATAGTGTAAGAACACAAGAAGACACGGTAAAAGTACAATTATTTAACTTAATGTTAAATCTAAATGATAAGGTTATAATAGGAACCTAAACTTGTCTAAATTATATTGGATGAGAGGATTTCGAACCATCCCCACCTTAGCTTCGAAATATATCAATTTGGAGCTATTTATAACCGAACTTGACATTATAATAAAATAATATATTTAGTTATTCCAAAGGTACCCCTCTCCTCCCTTATAAAAGGGAACCTCCTCCCTCTCCTCCTCACACCAATTTGAGCATTCAAGCTCGTCCAAACCCTGCGAAAACCCATTCTCCACTTCCCTAGTATCATCCTAGAGGTCCTGGGCTTCTTAAAAGACCATCCTTAGTTCTTTAAGTGGAGGTTAAGTAAAGGCGCGTCAAAAAGAGGTAATATCCATTACCGATCTTTTTAAATTTCATTCTTCTTCAACTTCTTCTTATTTAGTTGTTTCATGATAAAGTAATAACATCAGTATTTATTGTATACTGATATGTTATTATAAATATGAAACAACTCTAATTAACCTTCTATCCATCCTACGGAAAAAGGAAATCACCGCGCTTGCGTACATACAGAATACCGTCTCCACGCCGTGGTGTAATCTATTTTCTGCCACCACCTTAATTGGATGGGTATAATGGTGTAATGAGTAACTATATATGATTATTATAAAGTGATATTGATAATGAAATAGTATACATACACTTCAACACAAGTTCATGATCATGAGAACGATATCATCGCTCGTGCGTACGTACGGACTACCGTCTCCACGACGCGATGAGATTCATTCTCCATGTTAACCATTTAAGAATGATTATAAATTATATATAAGTAATAATAATGAAATATATGACATTATAAAGCTACTGGATTTATTTATATATGTATGTCATCTACTTACTTCCATTCAGGACAATAAGGAAAGGAAAACAACATTCATGCGTACGTACGGACTACCGTCTCCATGAACGGTGTGTTTCATTTCATTTATCTATATATTATATATATATATACTGAATATATATGATATATAAATCATGTTTTATATTCTGGAAGTAAGTAAATCATGATATAAGTAATAATTATGTCAAGAACAACAAGTCCAAACACCTATGATAAATGAAACGATTTTACCCAAAACGCTTCTTTAACATGGAATTTACAAAAGAACGGGTAATATAAAGTCATAAATGAACCATATATGATATCATAACAATGAATATGATTCTGTAATAAGTTAATGACATTATTTAAATAATTATACAGGAGGTTCAGACACTTACGAAGCAAATCGGACTTAAGGTAAGGGAAATATCACAATCTCATTTTTATCCGAGATTGCTTATACTTGGTATTTACTGGGGTGTATTTTATCATCCACATCCATGTTTTCCTCAATATGTAATATTATTTCCATCCAACTACAATTGTTTAAATCCAATTTTACCGTTCGGTGATTTTTTAGTAAAAGACATGAAAGGAATCTTTTGTCATTTTTTGTACGAGGTACTTTTTGACGTTTCCGACAAAAGTATGAGAAGAATGTTTTTTTTAACTTATACGGCATGAATGGATTTTTAAAACATTATTTCCAAGAAGCTTCCTTTACAAGTTTTCAAGTTTATTTTTAATAAACTTCTTTTAGTTTAATGTTGTATGACATGTTATGAAAGGAAACATGTTTTTTAAGAAGAAAGGATATTTTCCTCAAGAATGGAGTTCAAGTGTTTTATCAAAATTATTTTCCATCTAAGATAATAAAGGGTTATGTGTTTATCCCTATTATTAAATTTATTTGATTATGTTGTGATGCAATTATTTTTATAAATTCTTTTATCTTATATGAATTGTTTTATGATGTCATGTTGTTTAAGAATCCCATTTTTATTACATGGGTTATGCTATGATGTATGGTTTATGATTTTGTGGCACACATAAGAATGGTATCATTATGAGATGGGTGGGACCTATATCTCCCTCCAATGTATTGGGTAAAGATTTTATATCTCATGAGATAGACATGGCTGGAACGGTAGGTTATACTGGTTCAGTGAAACGGGACTGAATCGAGGGTGACTCGGTCCAGAAAGGGACTTTGTCCACTATGATAGTCTTGGAAATGAGTCTTGACTAACATGAAATGATTCTCTATGATTATGTGTGTATTCCAAAAAGTTTCATGTTTTAAGTTATGATTATTGTGATTACATTTCACTGCCATGATTTATCCCATGTTATGAAATTATGATCTCTTTTGCAGGTTATGCTTTCCAAAAGATATGTTCTTATAAATATGATGTGATTGATATTTCTTTTGTTTACTCTTAATGAGAATTTGAGGTCACCCTTTTATGTTTTCATTTCCCCGGGATATAAAGAAAGGTTTTAGGTATAAAAAAAGAAGATTTTTATGGGAGATGTTGAAGATCTTTCACCACGATTAGAAGATTACGTTCCGAGTTTCCAAAGACACTAAACAATTACAATCCTTGCGTGTGTGTTTTTGTTATGTACTATGTATTCCGCAAATGTAATGTAATTTAAATGTACATCAAGCTTCGGGTCTCTACAGTTTGTATCAGAGGAAAGGTTTAGTCAACCTTTGGAAACTAGGACGTGAAAACGTTAGTGAGATCCCTAGAGATATTTATAAGGTATGTCTATGGATGTCCCTAAGGATAGGTATACATATAGGATATAGTCCTATCACTATGGTAACGATCTTAGAATTTAACCTAAGATGTTAGATATTGAAGTTACTCCCCCTTTATTATGATTTTTCCTCTCACACTATTCTTTTTGGGTTTTAGAAAATGGCTGGAAACAAGATGATTCACGATAATGGAGGATATGATGGACAATGGAATGATATTATTCATAAGCAATCAAATGAAATGGGATTTGGAAGTCCAAACATCATTATTATGCCGAATCAGCAATCTCATAATATGATCAATAAAGTAAAATTTGGTAAGTTTCCTGACTCAGCTAATAAGAGAAAGATGGAGTTTCATGATGATCATAGAGGAAAGAAAGTTCAATTTCCCCGATGTAAATCATGTGGGAAGAGGCATCAAGGAGAATGTTTCAAAGGAACTGGAAGATGCTTTGGGTGTGGAAAAGAAGGATAGAAATCCAGTAAGTGCAATGGAAAAGTTTCAGTTAACACCATGGATGAGGTTAATGGTATTGCTACGACATCAACAATGGTTAAATGTTTTAAATGTGGAATGTACGAGCATTATGCAAACCAATGCCCTAAGGGAATGTCTCATGAAGAGAATCGGTATGGTCGTATGGGTAGTATTTATGTGGATGATGATGAAGAGACTACAAATGATATGTGAGATGAAATAATTGTTGAAGATCGGTCAACGGTTTAAGAATGTAGTGGAATGATTACATGTTTATCATGTGTAATGTTGTATAAGTAATCTCATGGTACTATGGAATAAAGAGACATCTAAGGATTGTTACACTGTTGTCTTTCCTTGAGTTTTGAAAGTGTATGATTAATGGTAACAGTATCCATTAAAGGATATTCAGATATTTTTGGAATATAGATGATATGCGCATAGTGACGGGATTAGTAGAAAATGAAATGTTTGACAGTATTCATGAGCTCATGATTGATATAAGGACTAAGTGATATCATGGTTTGAGTATATAGAATTTTTGGATTTTGGTATGTGGGAAGAGTTAACATTTGACAGCATTCATGTTTTCACTAAGGTTTAATTGGTATTCATTTTTCAAGAGAATACATGATTAAGGTATTCACATGATTGGAATGTGACCAACAAGACATATCTTATGATATATGGGGATCAACGATGGTATTAAATCTCTGGTAATTGTTTTCACTATATTATGAGAGTGGACTGCAGTATTATGGATAAGCCTAAAGATTGGAATGGATTATGTTGGACATAAGATATTATTTTTTAAGGATATAAGTTTTTTCGATATTATTTATGGGATGTTATAGTAATATAGTTTTAGAAAAAGGACAACCTACAGTACGGGCGACAGCCCATCGCGTAGGACAAGGCCATGGGAATCGAACCCACAACCGAAGTGAGACTGGCCTTTATCGCCTACCACTGGCCTACAAGAAGTCCCTGTTTAGTAGAAACTAGTTTTATTTTATTAAGCGGTATGATATATGAAGTATAAGTCCATTTTAGGAACCATATATGATTAATCTCACTAAAGAATGACTTATGTATATTTAATAACTTTTTCTAACCTTTTGTTTGAGACAGATGGAATGACCTGTCATACTAACACTTCACGAATAACAAATTCAACTTCATTTATTTAAGAGATGAAGTGGAAATTGTTCAAGGCACGAACAACAGTGAGATTGTACCAAAATAAAGTAAGTATTTATTCTAATTCAAATTCTTCAACTTTAGGGAAACAATCTTGAAAACCAAAAATGTTTTCCTAGTGCTCTTATATCTGATTAATAAAATGGTACCTTAGATCGTCACAAATTTATGGATTTGTGATTGCTAGCTTTTCCATAGCCATGTTCTCTACCACTCTCCATCAGAACATGATGGTTAGATTTCTCTTCCATATCCATATTTTCACCTATGTGGAAACCCAGTGATTAGTTTATTTGGGTAACCATTACGTTTCATACTTTTGTTTTTAAAAGATTGATTTTGGTATTCCTTTTTACGATGTGGGTTTGGATTAAAGAAACATTCGAATAGAAAACCATTTATAACCCCGACGGATTTCAAGGGCGAAATTCATTTTAAGGGGGGTAGAATGTAACAGCCCAAGATTTTATGAAAAATATTTTTTTTAATTTCACTAATGTCTTGTGTTGTACGCTACACCAAAAAGATCTTGCACAACACGCATCCTTGACTTGCCTTGCATTACACGCAATCGCGACCTTCCTCGATAGTGTGTGTCGTACGAAATAACGAGTTTCACTAAACAACAATATGCTATTAAAATATTATTAAAACTAGCCATTATGAATAGTAATAACCACTTTTTGAAATTTTTTAAATTTTATTTTTCAAAATGGAATTCACTTTTGGATTCGGAATATCAAAATTAGCCTAGGGTGAAATTTTGGTATTTTTCTGAAAACTTTCAATTTTTGATGAATAGTGAAACCACTAAGTGGTAGCTAAAAAACTGAATTTTTCATAAAACTTAAGTTTACCGCTTCTGTGAGTGTAATTTCAAAAATCCGAGACACACGGTTAATATCAAGGACTAAAATGTGGTTCAATGAGATGAAAATAATTTTTGGTGAATAGTAACTTTTTACTTTTTTTTTACCATGGTAAAAAATAAATAGGGTAATTAAGGGTAGAAATGATATTATTGTTACCGTAACACATGTCCTAATTCTATTGGACAAGTGCGATTCGACCAATAACAAACATAGGAATAAAATATGACCATTTAGGCCCACTTGGATTAGATTAGGACATTTATTATTAATTTATTTAAAGAAGGGTTAAAAGAGGTGAAATCAAAGTTTATTTACTAAACAATTTTTAATATAGGGTTATACATAATATAAATTAGACTATAAATATTCATTAGAAAGATAAAAAGATTTCCTACATAATGGTATTTTATTTGTAATTTTTAGACATTAAATAATTTAATATATTTATGACACAACAATGATGCAGTAATTATCTTATTAATGAAATATTGACATAATTGATGTTATAAATACTCAAATAAATATAATATGAGGCTTTTTATGAATTCCAATAATTTTATAGGTTAATATGACATGTTAGTATTTATTTAATTAACTGTTTTCGAACTTTTCATTCTGTTATGATTTTCAAAAAAATCAATTACTAAATAGTGTCAAAATTGACATAAAATAGTTTTTAAAACAAGTATTATATTATTAATTGTTATTTTATTCTTAAAAATCTAATGTTCGGCCAAATGACATAGATAGGGTTATATATATTAATAATAAACAACTTGGGGTTCGTTTGGCTTCTTATAGTATGTTTATTTACCTTATAGTGTAAGAACACAAGAAGACACGGTAAAAGTATAATTATTTAACTTAATGTTAAATCTAAATGGTAAGGTTAAAATAGGAACCTAAACTTGTATAAATTCTATTTTATGAGAGTATTTCGACCCATCCCCACCTTAGATTCTAAATATATCAATTTAGAGCTATTTAAAACCGAACTTGACTTTATAATAAAATAATATTTTAAGTCATTCGAAAGGTACCCCTCTCCTCCCTTACAAAAGGGCACCTCCTCCCTCTTCTCCTCACACCAATTTGAGCAATAAATATCGGCCAACCCCTACCAAAATATCTTCTCCACTTCCCTAGTATCATCCTAGAGGTCCTGGTCTTCTTCAAAGACCATCCTTTGTTCTTTAAGTGGTGGTGGAGTGAAGGCGTATCAAAAAGGGGTAATATCCATTACCGATCTTTTTTAATTTCTTTCTTCTTCAACTTATTCTTCTTTAGTTGATTCATGATAAAGTAATAACATCAGTATTTATTATATACTGATATGTTATTATAAATATTAAACAACTCTAATTAACCTTCTATCCATCCTACGGAAAAAGGAAATCACCACGCGTGCGTACGTACGGAATACCGTCTCCACACCGTGGTGTAATCAATTTTCTTCCACCACCTTAATTGGATAAAAATAATGGTGTAATCAGTTACTATATATGATTATTATAAAGTGATATTGATACTTAAATATTATACATACACTTCAACACAAGTTCACGATCATGAAAACGATATCATCACTCGTGCGTATGTACGGACTACCGTCTCCACGACGCGATGAGATTCATTCTCCATGTTAACCATTTAAGAATGATTATAAAGTATATATAAGAAATAATAATGAAATATATGACATTATAAAGCTACTTTATTTATGTATATATGTATGTCATCTACTTACTTCCATTCAAGACAATAAGGAAAGGAAAACAACGTTCATGCGTACGTACGGACTACCGTCTCCATGAACGGTGTGTTTCATTTCATTTATCTATCTATTATAAATATATATACTAAATATATATGATATATAAATCATGTTTTACATTCTTTACGTAATTAAATCATGATATAAGTAATAATAACGTCATGAACAACAAGTCCAAACACCAACGACAAATGAAACGATTTTACCCAAAACGCTTCTTTAACATTGAATTTACAAAAGAACGGGTAATATAAAGTCATAAGTGAACCATATATGATATCATAACAATGAATATGATTCTGTAATATGTTAATGACATTATTTAAATAATTATACAAGAGGTTCGGTCACTTACGAAGCAAATCGGACTTAAGGTAAGGGAAATATCACAATCTCATTTTTATCCGAGATTGCTTATACTTTGGTATTTACTGGGGTGTATTTTATCATCCACATCCATGTTTTCCTCAATATGTAATATTATTTCCATCCAACTACAATTTTTTAAATCCAATTTTACCCTTCAGTGAGTTTTTAGTAAAATATATGAAAGGAATCTTTTGTCGTTTTTCGTACGAGGTACTTTTTGACTTTTCCGACAAAAGTATGAGAAGAATGTTTTTTTAACTTATACGGCATGAATGGATTTTTAAAACATTATTTCCAAGAATATTCCTTTACAAGTTTTCAAGTTTATTTTTAATCAACTTCTTTTAGTTTAATGTCATATGACATGTTAATAAACGAAACATGTTTTTTAAGAAGAAAGGATATTTTCCTCAAGAATGGAGTTCAAGTGTTTTATCAAAATTATTTTCTATATAAGATAATAAAGGGTTCTGTTTTTATCCCCATTATTTCATTTATTTGATTATGTTGTGATGGAATTATTTTTATAAATTTCTTTATCTTATATGAATTGTTTTATGATGTCATGTTGTTTAAGAATCCCATTTTTATTACATGGGTTATGCTATGATGTATGGTTTATGATTTTGTGGCACACATACGAATGGTATCATTATGAGATGGGTGGGACCTATATCTCCCTCCAATGCATTGGGTAAAGATTTTATATCTCATGAGATATACATGGCTGGAACGGTAGGTTATACCGGTTCAGTGAAACAGGACTGAAACGAGGGTGACTCGGTTCAGAAAGGGACTTTGTCCACTAAGATAGTCTTGGAAATGAGTCTTGACTAACAAGAAGTGATTCTCTATGATTATGTGTGTATTCCACAAAGTTTCATTTTTTATGTTATGATTATTGTGATTACATTTCACTGCCATGATTTATCCCATGTTATGAAATTATGATCTCTTTTGCAGGTTAAGCTTTCCAAAATATATGTTCTTATGAATATGATGTGATTGATATTTATTTTGTTTACCCTTACTGAGCATTTGAGCTCACCCTTTTATGTTTTCTTTTCCCCATGATATAAAGAAAGGTTTTAGGTATCTTTTATACACAATGGAGAATACCATGTCCAGTCGAGAAGATATGGACCCAATTACCATGGGATGGGAGGAATCATAGAACAAATTTCTAGTCTATATCCTAATGAGCAAGCGACATCAAAGATTGAATTTCCTCCAGTGGTGGATAATTTTAAGGATGTCATCCCTCTCGACTTCTCATGTTTACCTCTGGAGCATGAGGTATATTTCTTCCTAAATATTTTTCCAGGAGTGAGATCAATGTCCATTCCTCCTTATAGGATGGCTACACCAGAGTTATAAGAGCTAAATAATTAATTAGAGGAGTTGTAAGAAAATGATTTCATCCAACCCAGTACAACTCTTTAGGGTTCACCTGTCCTTTTTTCAATCAAGGGGTTTGGTACCCAAATACATTAGGTAGATTATAGGAAGCTAAAGCAGTTGATAGTCAAGAACCAATATCCCTTACTTAGTATTGATGATCTCTTTGAAAATATTTCAGGTGACCGGGTGGTCTAAAATTTTGACTTGAGATCCGGTTATCATCAGTTGTGCGTTATACCTGTAGATATACGTATTATATCCTTTCATAGTAGGTAGGACCTATACGAGTATTTGGATATGTCGTTCGGTATCACAAATGCACTGGTAGTTTTCATGGAACTAATGAACTGAGTGTTCCATCCTTACATGGATTATTTTTTTGTAGTCTTCGTGGAAAATATCTTGGTGTACTCTCATACTCAACAAGA
This sequence comes from Viscum album, assembly GCA_963277665.1. Taxonomy (NCBI): domain Eukaryota; kingdom Viridiplantae; phylum Streptophyta; class Magnoliopsida; order Santalales; family Viscaceae; genus Viscum; species Viscum album. The sequence goes on from OY728163.1 coordinate 36,256,558, forward strand.
CCATGCCATCCATCTTGATATCGTATTGAGTACACTGGGAGAGAATCCATTATATGTTAGGCTCATAAAATGTCACTTTTGGATGGACTGGATTCATTTTTGGGGTTATTTAATCTCACGGACAGGTGTATTTGTTACCCATAGAATGTGATAATGATAGTTTCTTGGGACCATGCCAAGAAAATATTGGAGGTATATTTCTTTTTTAGTGATGTTTGGTTACTACAGATGCTTTATTTAGGAATTTTCAAGCACAACAATGCCATTGAAGGGCCTAACCAATAAGGGGGAATAGTACCTGTGGACAGATTCCTACATTTCAACCTTTTAGGAGCAGAAAGGGAGATTGAATTAATCACCAATCCTAATTTTTCTGGAATAGGGATATAGTTACAACATTTACTACAATGCATTAGGTATCAGGTAAGGAGCAGTGCTAATACCGGGGGAAGGAGTCGTCATACATAGGTCTTGGTAGTTGAGGCCATAAGAGAGGCAATATCCAATGCACAATCTCTATTTGGCTATAGTTTTTCATTTATTTCACTATTGGATACATTAACTTTAGGGATATAATTTTGTGGTATGCTCTGACCAAAAAATCCTCAAGTATATCTTCACTCGTCATGATTTGAATTTGAGACAGTGATGTTGGGTTGAGTACCATTAGTGTTTTCACTTTGAGCCTACCTAAACACATGGGATAGGAAATATAGTCGCTGATGCATTTAGAAGGAGGACTCAGATATAGGCAGTTCAAGATGACAGCAGTGGGAGGTAGCTTATGGCTCTATTCTCTGAGATACATTTTGAGGTGTGTGACAGAGAGCGGTAGATGTTTATTTCTTCTATAGCTTTTACCTATACTATACTAGATCATGTGTGAATAATGGATCTATCAAATTTGGAAGGCCTATCCCTATAAGAGATTGTTTCTTACAAGAACCATAATCCTTGGTGGACCATAGGTGATGATGAGGTCTTGCATTTTCATGGACGGGTATGGGTGTCAGTAGAAATCTGTGAGGAGCTATTACGATATTTTCATGCCTTAGTATGGGCAGTTCATCCTTGTGTCACCAAAATGTATCTAGATTTACTTCGTTAGTATTGGTAGCCAGGTATGAAGATGGTTGTAACTAGTTTTTTATGAGATGTTCCACCTGTCAGCAGGTGAAGGCGGGGCATCAGTGACCATCAGGATGTTTACAGTAGTTACCTATTTTCAAGTTTAAGTGGAATAATGTCTTAATGTATTTTGTGATGCGTTCAACAACATAAACTTAGGGAAATAATGATGTATGGGTTGTTCTTTATAGGCTCATGAAGGTTGAACATTACTTTCCAATTATGGAAACATTTAGTGTTGATGAGATTGGATTGTTTTACATTCGAGAGATTTTATGTTTACATGGGGTTATATACTATACCATTTTAGACAGAGATGCCCAGTTTACATCTCGTGTCTATAATAGACTGCAAAGGGCTTTGGCTACACAGGTACTTCTGAGTATGTCTTACCATCCCCAGACTACTAGCCAGTCTGATTAAACGATTCAGGTTTTGGAGGACATGCTTCAAGCATGTGTCCTAGATTTCAGGGGCTCTTGGGAGAGACATATACCAATGGTGAATTTTTTCCTACAATAATAGTTTTCAGAGAATGATTTAGATGGAACCTTATGAATATTTGTACGGTAGTCTATGACCACAACTCCTATATTGTCTAGAGGTAGGAGTGGTAGCTATGTTGGGACCTCATCATGTCCAAGAAACCATTGAGAATGTGAAGTTGATTCACATTAGGATGGTTACTACACAGTCTTGGTAGAAATCCTATACTGATTTACGGAGATGATCTATATATTTTGAGGTCAAAGATCGGGTTTTCCTCCATGTCAGACCAATTTTATAATACAAGATGATTCATAGATAGGAGAAGCTTTCACTGAGATATGTCTGGTCATTTTAGTTTTTGGAGTGATTCAAGCCCATTTCATATCGGTTGTAATTACCTTATAAGTACTGGGCTATGCACGACATCGTTCATTTTTCTCAGTTATAACATTACTTTTCATACTTGTTTCATGTCTTTCAACCTTAGGATGTTGGGTGGATGGGAATAATTACTTCTAGGAGCACCATATTCGAATTTTGGATCACATCATGAAGGTTCTCTATGGTTGGTATGTTCATCTAGTATGGGTGCTATGGAAACATGAGAGAGTGTAGGATGAGACTTGAGAGAGGGAGGATGATGTGTGATCACTGTGGCCAAATTTATTTAAAGATTCTACATCACCATCATGGGAAGGAAAATTTGGGGATGTATTACTTTAAGGGGGATTATTTTAAGAACCCAGATCTTTATTTCAGGTATGGATCCAGATTTCTGGTTGTTTTGAGGATGACAGAAGAAATAGGGATTTTCTAATTACATGTCATGTACTTCTGTGTACACACTATGTACACAGTTACTGCATAAATTATTGTACTAATCATGTAATGGATGATTCCATGGATGTTTGGTGACATGGAAGACCTCTTATGTCAGGGGCCAGTTAAGTACACTACAGAGCGTGTAGTTTCAAAGAACACCCCATATAGTTCTCTTTTTTATTTGATATATCAGAGTGGGGTTTCATATCTTATTATTAAATATATTATTCTGGTCTTGGTTTGTACAGGAGTGCGATATAATGACCAACTACCATTGAACCCCTCCTGATCCTCTATCTGAGCTCTGAATGAGACACCATCTGGTGTGTTGGGATCTCAAAGTTGAGTTCTCAAAACCCCTAGATCCTTTCATCTAGATTCCTTCTCTCTTGTGAGTTATTCAGGGTTTGGAATTTTCACCTTTTTATAAATCTAGAATGACCTAACCTGATCCAAGGACTGACATTCAAGTATATCGATCGTAGGACATCGATGTAGGTGGTTTGTTCCTTTCATTATTATTCTTGGATCATAGATTCTAAAAGTGCCTAATAACTAATTTTGGGGTATTTTGTGACTGGTAATTTAACCATGTTTATTAATTACATTGGTTTTATTGTTTGTTAAAGGGTCTCTTCTTTTGTGTAAAGTTAGATACCTTGATTAAGGGACACCCCAAGTGGGTATTTCCCTTGATAGATTGTTTATGGATGTTAAATCTAGAATGCCTGTTAGTCTTGACTTTTTTTCCATGCCATGTTCTGTTAGGATGGATTTATTAATGATATGAAAATCATGTGATAAGAATTGTTAATGTTAGGCCAAGGGGATAGGATTGTGAGAGATTCCCAATGGGGTTAGACCATGAGAGCTACCCTGGTAGTCATTTATATTTGATTAAATTAATTTTAGACCAAGGGGTTTAGAAATTGTTATCTGCCCACATTTCTATTTTTAATTGTTTGTTTCTATGTTATATCAAAGAGGTTAGACCATGATAAATTTCCCTTTGGGTTGTTATATTAATGAACATATGGCATGTTGGACTAAAGGGGACATACTATGAGAGTTTCTTAGAGGTTCATTATTCAATGATTTTGAGATAGGTTAGTCAGAGGGGATAGACTGTGAGAAAGTACCAAAGGTTTGTGTATGAATAAATAAATGATTGTGACACATCATCAAAGACAAAGCACAACCTTGGATTCAGTCTTACTCCATTATTCTGATGGTCTTATGAGATGTATGTTTTGGTAACATTACATGGGGGATATAGAGCTCAGGATAGATCATAATGTTACATTATTCAACAGAGGAATAAAAAATGTTACATGAATATGATTGAAAACTATAGAAATGTTTACTTTTGAGTAGATCCTAGTTTACTTCTTCGTTATTTCATATTACTTTTTATATATATTCACCAATAGTTACGCATGAATCTTTTGGTGGTTGCCTAGTGGGAATCGTTTCACACACTATTTGGGTCATACTTTTGGACCACAATAGATTATATGAATTCCAGTATCGATAAGGGAATGTTCCTTTCTTCATCAAGTACTTTATTTCTATTGGATTTGAAGATAATGGAACCAATTTGAGGCTGTATATGTTGTTGGAGTTTAATTAATTCTTATTTTACCTTGGCTTCAACATTCCTTTATAGCATTGTGACTTATATGGGTGTTTAATTAGATATATATTCCATGAATCATATATATATTGTAGCTTTGGATGGATTTACTTTTAGTATTCAACTGTTTACTTTTGTTGGTATTACATATTCTGCTATTATTTACTATTTTTTTCACTATGCATACTCTTCAAATATTGGAATAGTTTCCCCAATATAACACCTTGGCCCTCTCTTCTAGTCAGTTTCATTGGAGTTTCTGTGAATGCACATACTGTTATGTGATTAACCGAGTTCGGGTCACCATTGAGCAGCACCCAGATCTAGGACGTTACATATGCCCCCAATATCCATGGTCATTCTTTATTCTATAGCCCATGGGTAACACAACTCCACTTTAATGCACAATTACAATGTTTAATGAAACAACCTATATATACAAGGCCCAATGCTTATTTCCCCTAAAAACATCTGCATGCAAGTTGAGTTTCCAAGTGCCCCACAGCCACCCGGACTAGGTTCACATGTGCCCCGACCTTCTGCATGACTGGTAACTTTAACCCTCAGGTCCAAAAAAATTTCTCCAAGAATGACCTAAAATGTTGCAGTTACTCTTACTCATAAGAAAAGGTACCCTAATTTCATCACCCTTATGTTTTAACTTGAAATGATAGTTTTTATGCCTCATGACATCTAGAATAACGTGCATAGTAGATTCATAATCCCAAAATCTGGCATCCAAAAGGGAAACATCGCGTTGTTCCCTATTGGGAGGTCAAATGTGGCATCCTCCTCTCCTACCTACAACTGGTCTCTCTGGCCTTAATCCAAAACCATTTCTATGTTATAATATTTTAAACTACATAGACAAACATCCCAATCATAGGATGTTTATCTACATGACAACATCCTCAGGAAATGACTTTAAACTATAGATCTACCTTGTGACATGAACATAACATTCCCCATGTATGTCTGGAATTAGATGACAATCCACCACCATGTATCCCATATATAGAATCCCCCACCAACATTAGATGAACCTAGTACATTAGTAATCCCATATGAAAAATCCCCACACCATCATGGGATGATTCTCCTAAACCAACAACCCATATGTGTAATCCCTATTCTGTCATTGGATCATCCTCCTACACTGGGAAGCCCGTATGAATAATCCTCACACCATAATGGGAAAGTCCTCCTACACTAGTAAACTAACATGCATATTACCCACACCATCATGAGTTAATCCACCAACACTGGGAAAAACATATGAGTGATCTATATACTATCACTTATTGTCACTCCTTCGATGACACAAGTATACATACGTCCTAACCTAAAATAGAATAGACAAGTCCTATCACACAAAATTAAACAATTCATTTTAACTATGCATGTTTTCATCCCTATCTATTAAAAGGGTAAGTAATATTAATCTCTAGGGTCCAATCCTATAACACCTAGGGTACCAACCTGAGGTTCAATCCTAATAGCCCAAGACCACCATTAAATCTACATATATCTTCCTATGGAAGGTAGAAAATATGGAGGGTGTTCATTTCCCTCTAGGACACAATCAACCTACCATCCATGCATGAAATTAAGCATATGTCCAACATATCCCCATAAGTTGTTAAACATGTGACCATAATTTTCCCATAAGTCATTAATAATATGAAAAACTTATCCCCAAAAGGCATAAAAATTTGACTAAATCATCCCAACATGATATTAATATTCTAATAAAACTAGCCCCACAATATGTTCAACCGTTGACCAACTCTTCCCCAAAATATATTAAATCTACAACCAAACTGTTCAGACAAGACTATGAAATTTTAAACCAACATATGAATCAGAACCTCTCCCTTATGTAATTAACATGGGATAACTTAGGTAAGAATCATAGAAAGTATTACATCACTTGAAAAAATTACCCCATGAAGGACATGTGATTTTTTTGAGGCTACACCTAAGATGCCTCATATATGATATTCCACTAACCTCAAAAGTGGTATAATTTACATGTTTAGAAAGCACCCAACATCTATTGATGTCCTAGAAATGTCCAGCATCACCATCATCTTCGATCATAGGTAGCTTTGTATCAAAAAAGAAGAATTTTAATTAACAGGCGTCCACCTCGAGATGGTTCCAATAATGGGCTTCACAAGAACATCCCAAATCAATGAGGGAGACCCATACTATGGAATGAGATCTAAGGATGAATACGTGGATGGAAGAGCTGAAATCCCATCATCCTATTTCAATCAAACATCGTACATCACCAATCATGGTGGTAGGGGTCACTTGCCGTTGGAAAGAGGGAATGAAGGGTAACAGACTAGCTACGCTGTGGGAGAAGCAATAGAATCCATGGATGAAAACCACTTCAATACATGAAGGGATGGGAAAGTACATCATTATTCCTAATGAACTCCCTAAGTAAATATAATTGAAAAAATTTATGCATTCAATTAAGATCAGGGATATAATATTCAAAGAATAAACTTTCCATTTTATCTGTTATTCATCCCAAATTATTTAAAACCCACATATCATCTCTGAAACCATTAAAAGCATAATCAAATTAATTTAAACTTTATAAATGGAATATATATTAATTATGATATCAAAATTCTCCTCATCACAAGGATTTTTATTCCTATAAATGTATGAAAAAGGAGGGTACTCCATAAATATGTGATCCCACTACTCCCTCCTAGATGATTTACTATCACATGTTTTAAGAGAATTTGACCAACTCTACCAAAACACCTCGCGTAATGGAATTGATTTACCATAAAAAACTTTATCTAAAAATAAATGATCTCCACTGTCCTGTCAATAATAGATAAATCTATCTCCAACTCAATCTCTTCCCAACACATAACATGGGAAGGACCAAGGTGGTACTACATAAACTAAAAAATGAAGAAAAATAATGTTTTCTTATTAACTGCTCTATAAATATCAATCTATAATCTACCCTACTGAGCCACATGTTTGTATCAAATGGTTAAATATGTTAGGGAGTTAGTTACCATTTTTGTGCAAGCCCATGGTGGCCCTACTGAGGAGAAATATTCAAAAAAACATGATCACTAATAGAAAAGTACAAAGGATGATTGTGATGATCCAAAATTTATTTTTATGAATATATACTATAACAAAAAATTATCATATATCCTAAATCCCCATTTATGGCTCCTGAAGTTTTTTTAATCACAAAAGAGTGGCATTTTCCACCTCCGACCGATAAATATGTGACCTGAATAGGAGACCATACGATGCCTCAAAGGGAACCATTATGAAAACTATCATGTAACTATTATTATCAGAAACCATTACGAGTCCTAAATAGTTATCCCAAGATCAAAAAAACTCACATAAGAACAGAGAATATCTTAAAAAATATGTATATAACACTATATTTAACCATATTTATATAGATAGAATGTTGTGATCAATCTAACCTGATTCCCCACCACATCTTGGAAACTCTTTCATAATCTAGAAGTAAACCTTGAATAATTTTCGGAGATAATGGTAATGGGGACTCCATGAAACATAAAAATCAACCACATTTATATCATACTCAGATCATTAACCTTATTGGTGAACATGATCCGAATAAATGAGATTATTTTTTCGATAGATTAATAAAAACATATATAACATTCAATCCATGTGGAGTAATTAGTAATCCAATATTATTGTCCGTGGAAACCTCATACCATTTGAAAATTGTCACTAGAAGAGGTTGGAGTAGAACAGAAAGCATCACATGCCCTATATTTATCTACTATCTAGTGTACCATTGAGACACAAAATCATCAATTTTGTGCTTTATACCAGGCCACTAGAAATGACTTCTCATGTCAAAATACATCTATTTTGTACCTAAATGAATAAAACATTATGAGTAATGAAAATAATAAACCTATTAATTATTTATATATAAAGGGATGAAAACCCAATCCTAGAAGTGGAGAATACCATCATTGGGAGAAACAAACCACAAAAGCATCCATTTCATATAACACTTCTTTAGTTCCTCTAAACACATAATCATTCTAATCATCCTACAAAATAGACTCACATAGAGACTTGATGAGCTAAAAATAGGTCATGACTAAACATAAATCAACCAAATGTTTGTCCAAATGTAGTTTATTGAAAATTCTCATTAGGTTTCAATCCTCCTTTGATTCCAAGATAGCCTATGGTGGAATATTCCAACAAAAGGAATCCCTAATTATGTTCCCCTTTAATGAGGTGTGGGTGAGGTCTAACTTGAAGATTTTGACATATTCCACCCACTTACACTAACTAAGATTTATCTATTTATGAGAAAATATATAGATCATACTCTTACAGTCATAAAATACCATGAACTTTTACCTAAAGATATAGTCTCACCAACACTTAATGACACTCATAACATTTGAAACCTCTAAATGTTGAGTGGGTTAATTATTTTTATGTGACCAAATGTGATGATATTTTTATGAAAACACATGATCATCTTGCATAACCACACAACCTAGAATATAAATGAAAGCATAAAAGTAAACTACTTACCCCTTATTATAATGAGGAAATATTAAAATAAGAAAAAATGTAAAAAGAAATTTAAATTCATTGAATGAAGTTTAACATTTAGTTTCCCAAGTAAATTTTACCCATTTCTAGGTAAGTCAAGTAAAATTTGATTCTAAAACTTAAAATCCATTGAAAACCAACTGATAATATTCATAAATACATAAGAAGTTCTAAATCTCAAAGACGTTTTGTGGTTCTTCCCATGACAAGACAACCTTCGCCTTTTCAATATTGATTGAGACACAATGTTATGAAATCATATTCCCAAAAAAATCACTTCATGGATCCAGAAATTGATTTCTAATATATTTATATAAATATGGTGTCTCTATAAGATTTCCAAAACCTAATTAATATAGTGATAATTATCACACTCATAACTTAAATAAACTAGGATATCATCCACGAATACAACAAAAAAGGTCTCATGGTAGTGATGAAATATCCAGTTCATCAGATCCATACATATTTCATGATTATTAATAAAGATAACTGTCAATAAAATATATTCATAATTTTCATACCTACTCCTAAAAGTGGTCTTTATGAAATCATACTCCCAACCCCGAGTTGATGATTACCTCACCGAATATTGACTTTTGAAAACCAAATTTCTCCCTTTAATTAGTTTAACAGATCATCCACACGGGGAAAAGGGTACATATTCTTAATACTTACTCATTTCCCCTTTTTATACTTCATAAGGAGGCATATATAACTCTATACCTTCTTAGAAAATAGAAAGAGGGATACCCAATTAGAAATACTTATATGATTAAAACCCTTCCCTAATAGATCATCTAGTTTAATCTTAATTCCTTTCAACTCAAGAGGTTCTATTTGGTAAGAGGTTATTGAGATTATCTGAGTACCCTAAACTAGATCAATCAAGAACTCTACCTCCTTATCAGGATTTAGACCCAAATATTCATCTAGTAAAAAATTTGTAATGTCCCAAAAAACAATTGGAATGTTAGTAAAAAATGAAAAATCATTGAGATAAACTAAAATGATAGTCAGAAACTCTTATTATTTGGGTGATAAGGTCCTGCACAACATGACTATAGATCCCACTCATCCTATAAAATGTAATATCACCCATTTATAGTAAGGAATGAGAAACATTGATGAAAAAAGTAAATCTCGACCAGATGAGAAACTAGATAATCCATAATGATGATGAAATGGGATAAATCCAAATTAAGAACCCAAAAATATATGAATAACTCTATATTAGCTATATATAGAGAAAATACAAGAGAAAAAACTCTTAATCCTTCCATTTTTCAAGAGTAATTGACTTCTCCATAATAAAAGAAAATAATCTCCACTGGACTTTGTGGAATATCAACAAAATTTCATGATATAAACGAGTTTCAAACACTTGTATAAAATAGAGAAAATTTTTTAGAAGATAAAACATATGTGTAACCTCACACTATAGTCGGTACCCTAATAACATTATATAGAAACTCAAAGGTTTTGCACTCTTGACACTGTTGGTGAGATACCTATGTATTTTGATGATTATTACAATGCCACAATGGCCCTTTTAGATTATGATCCCTGGTTAGACAGGTGTTACACATGCTTGTTATAGGGTGTGAAAAAATGAAAAATTTAGGTTTTACTAGTGCGACACAGTGGCTAACCGTGGTCGTATCACTTGAGGAGCATTCTTAGTTTGGTCACCTACATAATAGAATTCATCTATGAACTAATTCTGTTTTGTTGTTTTTATTATTTCTATGAATGAAATGATTTTTAAATGAAAATATAAATTAAATCCTAAAGATAAAAGTAAAATGAAATGATAAAATAATGTTAAATAGAAAATAGATTATCCTACGAGATCATCCATAGTGAACCTTCATCATATATTTATTAGTTTCCAGTTTTCGTAATGAACATAAACTATCGTATTTGAGAACATACTATTATAAATATGGTTTTTAAAATATATATCACTCAATGATCATTAAGAGACAATAAATACACCTTCTCGATCATGGGAAAATATTTCAGAATAGAAATATAATCTTTGGGTGGAATGTGTAGACACAAAGGTGCCTTACCCACTAATAATACCCTTTACATAACTCTAATAAAATAATATAAAATATTAATTAATGTGAAATTACTTGGGTTAAACATAATATTGATCACTCGGGAACATCCTCCAGTCAGTTACACATGATTTGGAGTACTATATATCATAGTGGAGAAGAATGAGGGGGAATGACAAACAAAGTGGAGAAAACAATAGAAGAATGAGAAGTGTTTGTGGAAGAATGCACAAAAAAATAATGCATGAATTAGATTTTATTTAATTGAATCTAAGTTTGAATTTCATTTAAACAAAAACTAATTTAGAAAATAAAAAAACAAAAATATAAGAAGAAAATAAATCGGTGGAACGACTTCCCCTCGAGAATCTATCTCTATAATGTTGTATCATATTTTGAAAACCATATGTTCAAATGAGCCCATGTTCCATTAGTATTGGATGTCAGAAATATAATTTCATATGTGACCTAAAAATTTAAAATTAATTTGAAATGGATATAGTAATATATAGAATTTATAATGACTCTGAATTTTTATAGATGAGAGATATAGGAATATTCCTTTAATGTATATCGTTCCATTTCCACATTAATGGTTAAAAACTCCATGGAATTTATTTTTAGAATGCGACTATTAGTTACATTTCATATATAAGTGGAATAACCTCAATTGGGTGTGTCTATATTTAGATAGACTTCAGTTATTGAGGTCTGGTCCATGTTGTCAATTTAGAATATGTTCTAACATCAATTATTTTTTAGGGCCTCACCTTGGTAAAAGAAGCTATTTTTTATAAATAAAATATTAATAAAATAAATCAAGGAATACAAAAAAATTAATCACTTAAATTTTATTAATATATTAAATATTATTCCAAAAATACTTTTTCTCTTAAAAGCAATTAAATTTTATGATCAATGCACTTTTCACATTTTATCCCAAAACAACCCATAAATCCAAAAAAAGATTAAATTGATAAATTAATAGGATTTAAATAAATTAAATTCATATTTAAAATGAGTAAAATAATATTCTTATGAATTCCCCCACACTTAAACTATGCTTTTATCGTGCATAATATCTCAATATGGAATTTGGAGGACACAGATATTACCACTTTTCCAAATACAAAGTAAAAAATTCCAAAAAAAATGTCCAATAAAAAATACAGAATTCCACAAAAAATATAAATTTGATTTCTAATTTTTCATTTAATCAATCAATTCATGTATTTTACTTTCCACCTTGGAAAAATGATGTAAATTATCCTTTCATTTAATCAAGCTTCTAACGTCATTATTAGTAAACATGCCATGTCATGATTTACATCACTTGAATCTTTTTTCAATATATCCTAATAAAAAATAGGTGGAGTTATGTTCATATCATGAGAACATTCTAATAATCCATATTCTTGAAAAACAAACTACTTTATCCACTTTGTAAAGACTGAATTCAACTAAAATCATGAGGGCATTCATTAAAGGTTAAAATGGATTTGAGGCATAAGGTTGGTAAGAATTGATGTTAATATTTAATGCTTAATGAGGATGTTTATCTATTAAAGCCTAAATAATGACATTCAATGTAAAAGTCAAATGACATCCTCCCCAAAAATTTTAAACAAATCCTAACATTCCCAAAGACTCAATGTAAAGATCACAATTATATTAAGAATTATTAGTTCCCTCTATTGATTTTCTTCAATGACATTATTCTCTACTTATTTCTTTTTTTTTAAATTTGTGTTTGAAAAAACACTCACAACCACCACCTAACCACATATGGTAAAAATCATCCTTCTAGTAATGGAAATTTTTGATTTTCCCAAATCACAACCAATTTTAATTTCATATTTATATTTTTATTATTCAAGAGGGGGAAACAATAAATAGTACAGTGAATGAATCAAATGACCTTTATCGTTACCTAAAATAATACCCCCCACACTTCGTCCTAATAATTTATAACATCCCTTCCACCATTATTCCCTTTACCCCCACACATGAACATCAAAATATCATAAAAATACCAAGAGTTGGGTAGAAATAGATAAAAATGGATTGACACAAGGATAATCCCTATAATAGTCATTCATGATATCTGTGGTCTAAATAAGGATTTATGTAAAGGTTGTATTTTAGGATAAGGGATTTTCAAAATATGTCTCAATCCTTTTAACTGTTTTTTATAAAGTAAGTAGCTTTGATAAATTTCAATACATGTTCTGGTGGTTGACATGTCCGAAGATCACTGAAAAAATATTCCCAAGGTAAAATTGGAAAAATTTAGTATAGAAATCATCTTTGGTCTAGGAAATATGATTGGACAATAACTAAAAAAATTATTAACAATAAAAACATCAATTAACATGAATTTAATAAATTCAGATAATGAAAAATGGTTGGGAATTTTCATTTAGATTAATCAACTAATCCCATCAAATTCGGAGTCAACATTCCAATATCCATGCTTCATCTTAAACATTCAATTTTTCAATTTTAATAATTAAATTTAATTGATTTTGAAATATATAAAATGGAATCACTAGATTCCTAATAAAATCAGGACTCCTAAATAAGTCATGATAATCATGACTTCATTCATGGGCACATAATTCTAGGTAAAAGCTCAAATCATTATTTGAAAAAAAATTAAATATTTTTAAAGTTTAAACAATGAAAATGAACTTGCATCCCCATGAATCATAGTCATTATCCTCCAAATTCTAAAGAATTCGTCTTCCGTTATGACCCATAAAAGAAAACATCTCAATTTAGTACCATGGTCATGTCATCAAAGCTAAAAAAATATAATAGGGAGTGGTATTCATGGTTGACAAATTACTAAGAATGAATTTTAAATATGAAGTACTATGATTTAAAATTAATGTACTATAAAGCTTATAGAAGATAAATCTTGGTTTGATCCCCTAAGTGGGACCTATATTTTGTCTACCTCAAGTGGGTAGCACCAACTGTTATCCATAATTTGATATTGGGTGGATCTTTTTTGACATGAACCACTGCATGTTGTTCTGCCCAGCTTGTATTTCATTGTTCCTATTGAGAAGGATTCTTTGTATATAGTGTACTAAATCCCCCCTAGCAACATGGTACAGTTTTCAGGGTTGGGGTAGGATGATGTATGTAACCTCATCCTCCTTCATTATTACTATTGTAACATCTTCTTCTCCTTTCGGTGGTTTCTCTAAAAGTGTTTTATTAAAAGAATAATCAAATCGGATGTTAGAGTGTAAATATTTTTTCATATAATTAAAAAATGAATTATTAATATAAATCATTCCATATAAATTTAATTATATTTTAGTTTTGTTTCCATAGTCTAAACAACCTAAACTTCTTCCTGGGCCTCCTTAAATGTATATTCAATAAATTATGTGAAATCTATATGTTGCTCTACATTTTCATGTTTTGTTTCTTCCTATTCCAATAAAAAATCAATGATTGAATGAATATGAAAATTTAAATCCATAAATAGTTTTAATCAAATTAGATTTAATGAAATATTTAAAATAAGAGATTAAGAAATAATCATCTCCCTTAGTTGGTTCTGGTTCAATCTATTCTATAGGGGTAATTGATTCTTGATGTTGGATCTCAGTGGATAGAGGTATGTAGTCAGGATCCTCTATATATTCCTCAATTTCAAATAGGAGTGATGAAATTTATTCCATCACTAGATCTTGTTATTTATAAGGGATAAGGAGATAAATTTGTTCTTCATTGTAGTTCTAGAAGACATCAATATCCTATTGATAACCCACATGTAGCTCATGCTCGGGTTATTCATGCGTAGCATGGACATATTCTATTAGCCATCCTATTTGACCTTGTATACCTTCTATATCCTATTTATGTTACTTCAATTGATCTCTGTTTTACTCTATGATAGGTTCTTCTAGTTTTTTATTCACCAATGAGTAGTCACTCCATGCCGAGTAATAACATTTTGTATATGTCATGGAAAAATATTTTTTTATGATTTTTTGAATTACAAAAACAATGAAAACTATATAAAGTTTTAAAATATAAAATTTAAATGAATAACTAATTTGATCCCTATAAACAATGCCATTTTTAATGCATAACTTTAATATGGTGTGGAAAAACTTATTTTTTATGTTTTCCTAGTCCAACACAGTGGATGACTAGGGTCGTCTCATTTGGAGAGATTTCATAATGTGTTCAATTAATTAATCTAATTCACATATGAACTCATTATTTTTTTCTATCAATTATAATGTATTTAAATGAAAATTTAAACGATATCATAAATAGAAAAATAACATTCAATGAAATAATGATATTAAATATAAATAAGATACTCCTAGGAGAACGGAGTGAACATTCATCATCTACTTATTTGTTTCGAGTTTAAATAATAAACATGCACTATCTTATGCATGAATATCATCTTCTACCTATAGTTTTGAAAATATAGGGAACAACTGTTTTTTTTGGAGACCATGCATCCATGTCCTTGATTGGGGGAAGATATTACTGAAGATAATGTTAAGCCTTGGGTGGCAAGTAGAGACACAAATGCACCTTTTCCACTAAGACCCCCTTAACCTAACTATAATAAAATAAGAAACAATAAGGATGAATTTACAATTACGTGGGTTCAACACTGGATTGATCTCCTCATGACATCATCAGGTCAGTTACTCATGGTTATGAGTATTATACATCATAGTGGAGAAGAACGAGGTGGAATGAGAAAGAAAGAGAAGAAAAGAAAAGAAGAATAAATAGAAGGGTGTATGGAATAAGAAAAAATGAATAAAATCCATGAATTAAATATTATTTGAATTAATATAAATTTAAATTAATGTTTAATGAAAATTTAAGTAAAAATAATAATATTAAAATCAAAATTAGAAAATAAATATGTGTATCAAATTCCTCTCCAGAATCTGTCTTCCAATGGATTGATCCTATTATCCACACCATATTTTCGAATGAGACCAAGGTCCCTTCTATAAGATTTTGGAAATTTAATTTATTATGTGAACCCAATATTTCACATTATTTATACATTTCTAGAGGATTTTATCGAATTTTTATTCACTGTTAATTTTTCTGTATATGAAATCCATGAAGATTCCTTTAATATATATCATTAAACCCCCACATTAATGGTTGAAAACATCCCTGATTTTTTTAGAATGAGCCTATGATTCATATTTCATATCCAGGTTTAATAACCACAATTGTAGGTGTGAAGACTAATTTATGCTTCCATAATAAAAGTAGGGTCAACACTGTCTACCCAGAATATTTTCCATATTTAAGGAATTTTTCGGGCATCATGTCAGTTGAATCAACTCTTGGACATATAAGAAACATTTAATAAAATTAATCAATGAATCCAAAAAAATAATACCATAAATTGGAATAATATTCTAAAAATTATTCCAAAAATACAATTGTTATTAAAATCTATTATATTTCATGATTTAAAACTTTTCACATTTTACCCCAAAACAACCCATAAATCCAAATTTGTTGTAAATAAGTTAAAATGAAATAATGATGAGTATTTATATATTTTAAATGCATATATAAAATGTGGAAAATATTATCTCTATCAAGGGGATTAAAAAATCCTAATGTATCCTTTGCAGATAGCTTTGGAGACCACGAGCACTGCAAATCTTCATGGATGCACTATAGAACATCATGTGTACCCTGCATTTTTTGCACTGATATCATGTTAGGGTAATTCTATTAGTAATTGATAATTATTTACAGGTTTCCATACACTAATAACCACCTCCAAAACACTTTCTATTATCATTCCACATTCTCCTAATTCCATAAACTCCACTAAAACTGTCACTTGGTGGAGGGGAATAGTCATAGAAGACAATCTAGCTAACCATATTTATTTCTATCAACATATCCTATATGACCATATTGGCATGGGCTGAATTCTTATGTATATATAACATTGATCAAATTCATTATTACAGCCCAAGTAGGTATTTATATAATTTCAATTGAACCTCCATCACCTCCTATATGGGAAAAAACTAGCTCTTCTATCCCACATACTAGTTTTTCCAAAACTATGGGATCCCACCAATGCTTTCGAGGACCCTTGAGCCTGGGAATTCCACATTCAACTTTGATATCCTAAGTCATCTCCGAGAAATCAAGGACATGACCAATATTTTTCATATGGTCCTCCACATTTTATGGTTTATTCTTTCACATAAATGATGTGGGATTATTATGTATTAACTCAAGAGATCAATTATTTCGTTTTTCATCTCCTAGTTTTTCCTCAAAAACATTATTTTGAGCATGTAGTAGATTCTAATATGTGGAAATAACATTCCATATGGTTGAATCAAGGAGATTTTGATCCATTGGATGATTCCCTTGAGGATAATTTCCCATTTTCCCCTCATATGGAACCCATGGAATATTTCTCAGAGGCATGATTCTACACACATGAAAAAAATAATGGATAAGGAAAAAATTAAATATTATTTTGAACAGTAAAAAGATAAGAAAAATCTATGATTGAGGTAGAAACTCAAGACAAATATACACATAACAAAATCCCATAGAAATTTTGGAATAGTTACAACAAGAGATGGACAAACTCTCAACATAGCCTACATATCATGTTATAAAAAATCCATATACTATCTACCCGATGTCCTAATAAAAGGAAACTTGAAGAAAAATTCCAATACTACCAATTTTAATTGGCTGACTGAGGATGCCCTCTAAAATGGTAGCTGAACCGATCTTCCACTGACCCAAAGGGATTTCCGGATCCCCACGGCCTAACCACTAGCACCCGAGAAACCAATAGTAACCATAGATAACAATTTTCACAACCTGAAACAAGATACATGGAATATCTATTTAAAAACCCATACAATAATTATTCCATAATCAAATAATTATAGTGGTAGTTATTCAACCCAAAATTACAAAAATAAAAACTCCAAGAACATATCCTCCAAATATCTAAATGAAAAATAACTCCAAGTTGACGAATGGTTCTCTACATGATACATCGAAGACATCCCATTACCTCACCACCAACTACCCATACCCAATTGACATAAACTTCACTACCCCACTACAACACCTTTCCCTTTCCTACATCATCAAACAATACAAGTAATACTCAACACCCAAGGGAGTGTTCATGGTGTGAGACAAATAGGATTAACAAGACCCTACGATGGTGTTCCATCAAAAGTCTCTATACAATGATCCCAATATAGTATATTTAAAATCAAACATGTCATGATAAGTATTTACATAGTTATGTATAAAAAAAATGGTAAAATATACCCTTTTTGATTATTTTAAAGTAAATCTAGGTAAAATAGTTTCAAGTAATATTTCAAATACTATTTATATTTATCAAATCATGTATCACATCATAAAAATAAAAATATAAATATCCAAATAAAAATTGTATACTCCCATAAGATAAAAAAGTTCAAGATATATCAGTCACTCATACCTCAATAATCAATCAATGACTAAGAACACTCAAGTACCTATTATTAATTCATCCCTAAACTATGTAATGAGGAACACCCCACAAAGTGTACCCCCATACAATGTAAATAAAGTTCATACATACAATGTACCTGTGATCTAGGAATATAGGATAACTTGATAATTGTTTTCTCCTTACAAATCCAATTGTCAAGGCCCAATACTATAACATTTTCCTTGGTAACCAAGGGTCCAATGTATGAAATATATCAAATAAATATCAAGGGTATTATCAAATTTTAGAATGTTTTTCCAAAAACAATTATTTATCAAAAAAAATCATTGAAGGCCCATTTTAGATCTATTTCTCAATGGTTTGAAAACAGATTTCTTTTACCAAAATGAAGGAGAGAACATATTTTCTTAAAAAAACTTTTTAAACAAAACATAAATAAAAACTATAATAATTATTATTCCTTTAAAACACCATTTATAAAATAGTGACCATTCATAGTTCATATATCATAAGATAGAGATGGAACCACTTACCTAAAACTTAGGTTTCACACCAACAATGATAGTATCCACACAAAACAAAATTAAAAGACACAATAATGGCGAATATAGACCTTAACATCAATTATCTCCTTTTAGAATCATTTTTACCTACCAAAAAAGTGTTTGTGGAGAAGTTAGATCAACACATACCTTATAAATCACATGAACCACACCACAACCAACAAGAGAACTGGCCTTCAAAAGAAAATTGAATAAGGGATCTAGAAATGGCAAGATAAGAATCATAACATGTTCAATAAATCCAAGAAAATTATCTGAAAACATATTCTAAAACAAATATAAATATAGAAAATGATAATAGAATGATCACACTTACCAAAAGAGAATAAACCAACCAACCTGAAGATCAAAATTCTAATCAAAGATGTTTGGAGGAGATTAATCCACCCAAAATCCAATGAATGTGACATAGTGTCTAGAGATGAAGGTGAAAGATGAATTGGATAGGATTTCGGTTCTCCAAAATATAAATACAATAGAATAGAAATAATTCATAGCCTGAATCCTTGATTCACAATGTGAATATCAAGGATGTCTTGTATTATGAAAAGTACATCCCCTCGATTTAAAATCCTGATGGCCTAGTTCACAATGTGAATATAATTACACATAAAGAACTACTTTTACATCCTAAAATAGAATCATATATTCCTCTAAAATTAAATTAACACCAGGAAAATAATATTCATGATGTAAATTTTCTTATGTATCTATAATTCAACACAAATAATTTATAAAACTTCCTGGATCACCTCTTACACCACTCGTACCCAATGAATAGCAACTTAAACATAAAATGATTGCATACCTTAACCATAATATTACATTTTTCCATGATAAATGGGTTATATTTATTATAATCCTTGGGTTCAGTGATGGTTGAATTAATATAATTATTAGATTAAGTATCCTTAATCAGTTATCTCCTCATCATCGGATTTAAAAGAATGGAGTTGTCTTTAAAAGGTATACATTTCATCATTGTGGTTTCTGGAAATTAACCAAAGTAAATAAAAATATTTTTTATTCATTCATATTCAATAGTAATAATTATATAAATATTACTCTTTATATTTTTTTTAATACCACATATTCTACTTTGGTTCCTACTCCCTTCTTAAGAGATTCATCTTATTGACTTCTCCCACCCTGGGATTACATTATTGTTTCGATATCTAAATAGTTATCCTAGTTTAAATTATTTTTCTTCTAAGTAATTTATCTTTTACACCCCTTAGTATAATTTACATACATTTAACTATATAACAGGTGAGTGAATCTATTCTATAACTATATTTCGTTTGACTTACAAACCATATGAATCATGCTCTAAGTTGTAGGCAAGAGAGGCTTCATGATTACACCTTGGGGTGTATCCATACAAGATGATATACCCTACTGATATCTAAAATAAGTCCCCTAACATGAAATGTAATGATATCAACTCTATTATCCTATATTATATGGTTAATTTATTATATTATCACTAGATACAAGCTATTGTATCATAAAATACAAAAAAAGATTAGTAGTCATTCAATACTATATACATATATGAATCTTCTATTACACGTCAAAATATAAAATACAACATTGAATTTTCATTTGGAACACCATTATAATCTCTAAAATAACCCTTCATATCTCTAATAAAATATTACTTATCATCCTAGGGAATGGAAACATAAGAAAGGGGTAACCACAGATGCACGGTAAGAGAATGAATACAACAAAATCATCAAAATGCATGAGTAATATGGCAGAAATAAATGATGATCAAATAATTACATATAAATTATAAAATGAGCTTGAAAATTTTACATGGATATAAATTTAATTTAAAAAATATCATGGAAATAATTAAATGATTTTAAAATTATGGAATGTATAATTTCAGATATCCGAAACTTATTGTCAAGGGACAATGCCATGACATTTTAAAATACCATCACAACCTCATTCCTAGACATGTACATAATTTGTTAAGGCTATAGAAAAATAACCAATATTTTTTTTTATCATGAGGGCTTGAAATTAATAAAGGGGATATATAATTTCCGGACCCACCCATCGACTAATAAGTAATATTAATTGATTGTATTAATATAAATACATCTTCATCATCATGCCTTAAAAATAAATAATTATCCTCATTGGAAGAACTAACATACAGAATATAAACACTATACCAAGTAAAACTGATCATAAATTACAAATATAAATATAGTGGATGTTAACATTAGAGTATAACCTTATTAAATCATAACATTCAACACATTACATTAACATATATGAAAATACTTTCAAAAATTCATGAAAATTCATTTGTGATGAAAATACATTTTCACTTTGAAATCCTGTTGTTAAAATAAAAAAATTCCCACATTATTAAGGAAAATATTTTATTTGAAATAAACCTTATATAATTTTAAATTATGTCTCATTGTATTGAGTGGTCATTATGGGATGAAATGTTTTTCATGTCATATTTGTTGAAAAAAATTCCTTCCATACATTTTTAAAAAAGTTGAAAAGTACATCATTCGAAAAATACAAGAAGTTTCTTTTAAAAAAAATTAAAAATTTTATAACATTGGAAAATGTTTTTAATTTATAATTTTTTAATACTAAAAATTATATTTAAAACATTTTAACGAAAATATATACAAAAAAGAATAATTATTTCAACAGAGAAGAAAAAAATGTCTGTTTTTTATAAAAACATTATTTTACTATCTTGAGTAATTAAAGAGAGAAGTATTAAAGCAAGAATATTAATTATTATTGAACAACCCCATGGTTTTACAAATCACCATTTTTACAATCATGTTTTCAAACTTTCTAAAGCTTTTTATGGCTTAAAACAATCTCCAGGAGCATGGTATGATAGGCTCTGCTCTTTTATTCTTTCAAAAGGTTTTACCAAAGGGATAGCTGATCCTACTCTTTTCATTAAATGGATTTCTAAAGATGTTTTGATAGTACAGATTTATGTGGATGATATTATTTTTGGATCTTCTAAAAGTTCATTATGTACTGATTTTTCAAAAATGATGCCAAATGAGTTTGAAATGAGTTTAATGGGAGAACTCAAATTTTTCCTTGGATTTCAGATCATTCAAAATAAAAATGGAATTGTTTTGAATCAAAGCAAATATATTAAGGATCTTTTAAAACGTTTTTCATTGGATGGTAGTAAAGGTAGTGACACACCTATGAGTACCACCTATAAGTTGGATACAGATGAAGCTGGAGAACCAGTGGATCAAACCAACTACAGAGGTATGATAGGAAGACTACTCTATCTTACAACTAGTAGACCTGACATCATGTTTAGTGTATGCATGTGTGCTCGCTTTCAAGCCAATCCAAAAGTGTATCATTTAACTGCTGTTAAAATAATTTTTAAATATCTCAAACATACTCCCAAGTTAGTATTGTTCTATACAAAAGGACAATCATTTGATATGTTGAGTTATTCTAAGGCTGATTTTTCCAGTTGCAAGTTAGAAACAAAATCACATCTGGGACATTTTACATTTTAGGCTAGTCACTTGTATCATGGTGTAGAAAGAAGTAGAATTCTGTTGCATTATCTACTGCCTAAGATGAGTACATAGCTGTTGGTAGTTGTTGTGCTCAAATTCTATGGATGAAACATACTTTACTGGACTATGGATATCGATTCAAACATGTCTCTATAAAGTGTGACAATACAAGTGCTATTAAAATTTCAAAAAATACAGTATCTCATGCTAGGACAAAGAATATTGATGTGAGACCTCAATTTTTGAGGGACAATTATTAAAAGGGTGATATCACTCTTGAATTCATTGGAATTAAGAAACAATTTGCTGATATATTCACAAAGCCCTTGAATTGTGAGAGGTTAAAATACATCAATCATGAGTTAGGTATGATTAATTTCAGCATAGGAACCCTCACAGTCGACCCTCATAGTTAGAACTCACAGTCAACCCTCACAGTTAGACCTCATAGTCGACCCTCAGAGTTGGACCTCACAGTTGACCCTCACAGTTTGACCTCACAGTAGACCCTCATAGTCAGACCTCATAGTCGACCCTCACAGTTAGACCTCATAGTCGACCCTCACAGTCGAACCACACTGTTAGACCTCATAGTTAACCCTCATAGTCGGATCTTACAGTTGGACCTTACTGTTATACCTCACTGTTTCACCTCACCGGTTTACCTCACTGATACATCTCATTATTGGATACCTAGCTGTTTGTTTTTATTTTTTTCGGGATTTTGAACCGTTTTTATTTCTTTTTATTATTTCTATTCTATTTTGTTTTAATCCCTAAATGATAAAATCAAAGGCAACAAACACATTTCAATCCACCTTCCTCTCCCAATCTTGAACCTTGCTCTCGAAATTCATAAACCCTAACCCTTCACCTGAGCCCTCGAACCTCTCTCAATCTCTATGGCTAGAACCAAGTGACCCCCGACTGTCAATGAGGATGTGCCAAGGCCTAAGAGAACTTGAGCGGAATCCCATGGCACCAGGAACACCCCGTCGGGACCTGTAAACCCGCATCTGACCAAGAGACAAATCTTTACTGAGAAGGAGTTAAGTGAAGAATGGCTGCTGTTGAGCAATTCATTAGTACTGAAAGTACTAGATGCCCAAGGATGGACCGAATTATTTTCCAACAACAATGGGCCTTACTACCCGAAGCTTGTGAATGAATTATATGAATATCTGACATTCGAAGAGGGAGAGAATGTGCATTAGCTAATGTCCAGAGTCAATGGTAATGAAGTTAGTTTCTCGTCTGCTGAGTGGGATGCATGTTTGAAAGTTACTCATGAAGGAATATTTGATTACTACTCTGGAGTGTCTCCTCTAGAAAGTGCGGTTTTTGAGTATGAAAAATCTCTGGAAGAACTGTTAGGAGATGGAAAATCAAGAAGGATCTTTGCAGTTGTGATGAATGGAGAAGACATGCTATTATTAAATTTCATTCACCATGTACTTAGTTTGAGGAGAGGGGACTTTGCTGTACTGAATTACCAGGACATATTCCTAATGTACTTACTGAATCATGGAAAGAAGATTAACCTATGTAGGTTACTGATGGTACAATTGGAAGATATGACCAAGGAAAGATCGAATTCAAATTCCATATTCCGTGCCAAGCTTATTTCAATTATGAAAAAGGTAAATGGTGTGGCTGGATGTCAAGAAGAAATGATAGTAACCAAGAACAGTTTTTGTATCTCCAAGGTAATTTGAAAGATCCTGAAAATTAGCTGGAATCCCTGGAAGAGGACATGGGTGAATGATGACGGAAAGGTGTATGAAAAGTTTGACCCTAGTACTCATCCAACTAGGACAAAAGACAAAAGAGATCCAGACCTGAAGCCTAATGAGCCAGAACCAGTTTATTTTGATGAGGAGGAGGCTGAAGGAACTGTGGACCCTCAAAGAGAGAACACCCCCATTGATGATGGGAGTGATCCTGATTTACCTCATAGTCTTGTAAGGACTGTAGCTTTTGGAGCAGCTAGCCCTCCAAAAGAACTACCAGGGAGAGAGACTGTTTTGAAGGACAGTGATACTGAGACCACTGAAGAAGAAGAAAAAGAATATCAGATTGTTGTCAAGGACACCTCTGAAGAGGATGAGGCTACCGAATCAGATCATTTTACTCATGAAGAAAAGGAGGCTGTTGTTGAATCAGATGATGAGGAAAATGAAGAAGAAGATCGCAGTTTGAGCCCTCTGATTGATAATACAGACTTTATAGTGCATGATCAGGAAGAAAGAGTGGAATCCCCTTCTATTGATGATAGATTCATTGATGACTCAGAAAAGGATATGACTAACCCTATTGTTGAACTATTAGAGAAAATTGTTGTTGCATCTGCTGAAGTTGCAGAGGGGGTTGTGGAATTACCTAGAGCAGAATAGCTAGAGGAGATTCCTCAGGAGAATGCTCTAAGTGAGGGGGAGCATCTTGGTTCAGTTTCTGTGTAGTATGACATTAAAGGTTGGTCATCAGATCCAGTATATATGGTACTTGGACTCCATTATGGAGATTCAGATGAGGAAGACCTGCCCCAAAGGGATTTAGTTATCATACCTATTGTGGCTGAAAATTTAGCAACCATGGAGTACCTTGAGTCCTTAAAGGCTGAAATGAAATAAGCACTGAGAGATTCAGAGATAGATTTGAAGAAAATCCTGGTTGATGAGATGAGGAGTGTGGAGAAAAACCTGCAGCTATATATGGGATGTGTTGTGTCTATTCTAGTGAACGAAATTATGGATGAAGTTAAAGTATGCCATACTCAAATTGAGAGTTGGACAGGGGCTGTGGTTTCTCTAAGATAATCGATTGCTTCATTGACTGCCATGAACAGTTCTCAAACCCAAGTGAATGCTGATATTAGATATATCGAAGAAGTAGTCAAGCAGTTTGTAGAAGTATTTGAGGCTTTTTAAGACTTCAGTAAAAAAAAATTGAACAGTCAAGATGCACTTGTTCAAAAGGTGGTTAGTAATTTGACACAGTCTTTCAAAGAGACAGTAACTTTCTCGGTAAAACCCCTTCCCTCATCTAGCTCCACTGTGAACATTGACCAGATCAAAACTGTGATCCATGAAGAGTTGGCTAAGGACAATACCAGTGGCACCTCTGATACTCAGATACTTGCTACCACTAGGGAAGTCACCAGTTTCATTCGTGATCACCTATGGGCAGCTACTGCTTCTCAAGAGGCCATTAATAATAAAGTGGATGCCTACTTTGGGAAGATCTATATCAAGCATCAAATGACTAACCACTTCATGCTCTTGATAGAGAATATGAAGCTGCCTCCAGTGAATCAGGCATTTAGGGAGCAGGTCAGAAAGCTGAGAGAATTGGCCACTAATTTGGATAAATTTTTGGAAAATAAAGATGATTTCTTATCTTATATGGAAAGAGAAGGAAGCATTATTATTGATTTCAGAAACCTTCTTCTCCCCTTTCTCCATGTAAACTGCACCCCTATCATTATCCCTCCTGCCTTACCTACATCTCAACCCAGTGTTTTTTCTTCCATCATGTCTCCTGCTGAAGATATCAGAAGCCTTACTCCACTGATCCCTCAGCAATCTACCCACTACAGACCCACATGAGCTTCTGTTGCTGCCCCTCCAGTCATTCCTACATCCATTCCTGAACCTGCTACTCCACAATCTTCTTATCCATCTTCTTCTTCCAAAGGGAAAGACCCCTTACCTACGAATGTTGTGGATTGTGTATTTTTATGTATTTTTATAGGGACTTTGTATTCTTTTTTGTCATGAAATGCATTGTGTTCTTAATATAAGCCTTCTCAGTTTTTCTCTCATTTGTATTTCTTTCTGTTAATCACAAAGGGGGAGAAATACTGTGCTTACTATGCTTACTGTGCTAATTGAGTAAATAATATGGAAATATTATGCTAACTCTCGAAATACTATGCTTATTAATCTCGGATACTTGAAAAATTTTAATACATACTGACATAATTAGTGATTATCAGAAAGGGGGGGATTGTTGGACTCACCTGTTTTAATAATCACAAATCATGTTTAAATATTGATCATAATATATTAAGTCAGTCTTTAATCCATTTAATCTACATATACAATTATGACTTTGTTGCATCAACTTACAGTCCATATTTATCAAAATATAAGATCATTGTTAAAGGCTAATCATAAGAGCCTTCGGTTCAAAGTCACCGTTATATCTTACTATCACCTTAAGTCACTATTTCTAAAAGATCACCATTGAAGATTTACAGTCACTTTTGGAAGCTACCGGTACACTGTTACTGTCCCAAACCTTCTGATGATCTACTTATCAAAGCTCACAGACAAAGAGTTATTGTCATAAGGTCACTACTGTAACAAGGTTTCTACTAGAAGTCCACTCTCAGACTCCTTCTCAAGTCTTCTGTTAAGAAATTATTTGTTCAAGTCTGTAGTTGGAAAGGTTACTATTGATGTAGTCTGATGTTACAGAACTACCAATTAGAAGCTTATTGTTAAAGGTATACTATTAAGCATACCGTTGGACAACTTCTACAGTCGAGATAGTCAACTTCTGCTCAAATACTACTGATGAAGAGTTACTATTATACATAGTAAAAGCTACCATTGGAAAACACCAACTAAACACAAAGTCCACTGTTACAAGCATACAGTTGAAGATCCCACTTTTACAGAGAACAAACAGCTACCATTAAAAGACTACAGTTCACAGTTGGAAAGACCGCAGTTGAATCCCTCAGTTGAATAGTCTACCAATGAAGTCAAAAGTTGTAGAGATTATAGTCTATAGTGTGACATGAATCTGCTACCAGTCTAATGATATTCCATTCTTTTCATTACCTATATTATTAATACTATTATAACGGACATGTCTAGAAAAATTAATGCACCTGACATTATTTAATTTTATTTGCTGGGATATCAGGAGACAGTACAATGTGCGAGGAAGACCACACGTGGTTGAAACATTTCCTTTGTTGTCCCCTACTGGCCAATAAAACACAAGAACAAGAGACTATAAAAAAGACACATAAGAGAGACAAAAATATAAGAAGAGACCCCAAACATACTGAAAAGAAGAAGAGAACTCTCAAGCACTAATCCAAAAAGAACAAGAGCTTCACGAAGATCAATTGAAAAGAACCTTCTACAATTTTTAGTCGTGTGATAAAAAGAGTTTTTGAATCCTATAAGTTATTCATTTCTACATCTGGAAGTCACAACCTGCAAATTGCGGTACTCTGTTTTGGAGGCAACTTGCAGAGAAGGACCAAAGCTTCATTTCATTCATTCCAATGAGTCCAGAGTTAATCTGCCAACACAATAGAGAATTCCAAACTTATCCCTACTATCTCTAGCTCTATTGTGTTTAAATACATTACATTTGTGAGAAGTGTGTATGTGTTACACCCACTGACTTTTGTGCTTGAACTGAGGGATACTGAAAATCCCCATACCAAACTATTATTACATTTGATTCCCACATATAACTATAGAAGAATCCTAGTGTGTCTTTTTAGTTTATTTGTTTACCCACGTAGAACTGTGGTAGAGGTTGAAAAACCTAGACAGTTTTGTAAACTGTTGTTAACCTCGATCCAGGGTGTGGATCAAATTTATATAAATTTGAGAGGACTAAGTCACGGCTCTAGACTGAACCTCTTGTTATATCTGATGTGCATATTTAGTTTAATTTCAATGTATACTACATATATCTTATTTATTCCGCATCTATTTCTTTGAAATACAAAACTATTTTAAAGCTACTTTGATAGTTAAATTAGCAAGTGTTTACACTTATTGTAAATCAGTTGGTTAGTTTCAAAAGTTAGTTTGATCATGTGGTTAAATTAAATGAGACCTAATAAATCTTTGAAAATCTATTTGAACATTTACAATCTGTATAAATTCACTACAGTTTAAATTATTTTATAAATCGGGGATTTTAAATATACAATATTTTAACAGAAATTTTAATTGGAACTCAATTCACCCCCCTCTTGAGTATCCACTCCGACCAACAATTATTGTAAATAAAAAGAGTAAAATAAAATACATTGGTTTTTATATTTATATATTATATAATTCCCAAAAAAAATCTCAAACATAAACAATCACAAAGACTGATAATATTTTGAAATAAACCCTTACCTCAAATCTAACTTCTATCATATGAGTTAGAAACACCTAGAAAATAAATATATATTAATTATACATATACTAAATATCTATAGTTATATATATTATACCATATATGATTTATTCATACCCATTTACCACCAGTTTATTATTTATTCACGATAAAAATCATCATTCTAGGTGATTAATGTTTTGTTTTTCTTGTAAGTCTTTGTTTGGTAGTTTAGGTCATTGTAATTTTATCATCGTTCAATAATATATATAATGATATTCATGATATAAATATCATATATATTAAATATATATATTTAAATATATATTTATAATCATCCCTTATAAAATAAATATAGAAATAAATTACACCATTCAAGGAGACGATGCGCCACAATATGCATGAACAATGTTATCACTTTTCAACCGATAGAAAAAAATAAATATAACTAATAATTCAAATTTCTATAATAATAATTATATTATATATATTATATATATTATATATATATTCATTAAATCAATCCTCCTTACCATCCATGTAAAATTGGAATTAAATAATTCACTTCGCATCGTGGAGGTGGTAGTCCACACACACACAAGAGTGATGTTATCAGTTTCCAAAGGATTGGAAGGTAAGAAGGTAGATATGCTATTATAATTACATAATAATAATAATTTCATAAATATATAATAGAAACATTACAAAAATAATAATACCCATCCATAAAATATTCTAATGAAAAATGAATTGTATCATTATAGGGAGATGTTAAGCCGTATATACACATGAGTTATACTTTCACATCTATATTGATTGAAAATAGGGTGGATAATTAATCATAATAAAAATTAAATATATTAATTATAATTAATTTATTATTATAAATATTGATTTAGATTATTTTTTAAGAAATAAATTTAAAGTGGTTAGGTTAGACGATAACCAATTCTTTAGGAGAGATCCTTTAGAACCCTTCTTATGGAACATATGGATAGTCATTTGTGTAGATCAGAACCTATATAACTTCAATAAAAATATTAATAAGATAAATTATTAGTTATTGGTTTAGATATGTTATTCAAAGTGGAGTAATCAATGGATTTAAGGGGTTTCCTTTTATAAGGGATATAAAGGACATACTGGGAATTACAAACATTATTAAAAAAAATTAATTCATTCTCAATAAAAATGATTTAAAAAGATTGATATTAAAATAAAAAAATTATATGGGTGAAATATAATAAATAAATGAAATTTAAATAAGTTTTAGTGTAATTTTTAAATATTATATTTTAGTTTAACCCCTTGGTTAACCAATTTTAACCTTAACTACGATAACAAATTTGTAAATAATAAAGGGTTAGATTTTACGTATAAGGTGAAAATTAGTTCATAAATAGAAAAGGTATGAATTGTTTTACCATATAATATCCACATTTTCTTTTTTCAATTTTATTTTTAAATAATTTAACAAAATACAATTTTAATAAAATATCACAATTTTAATTTTTGACAATATTCACTTATTTGGAATTTTAATATATCAATATAATGATGTGATTAGAATATGAGGCTTTAACACATACCTAAGATTATATATTAATCTATAAAATTTTCAGAACACAATAATTCATCCAAATTTTATTAACTATAATATTTTTTAAATTTGTTTCATTATTTTCTGATTAATTTAATAAATATAGTGTTCGCAATTTGTAAGTGTTTATGGTAATTATAAAAAAAATATTAGAGTTAAATTACAATCATAATAATGATTTCCTTATCCAAAAAAAATTAAATATCCCTTCAAAATATATTTTTAACCCTTTTGATCAAAAGAAGATAAATTTAAAGGCAATAGAGTGACATTTTTCATTTTTCATTACTTAAAATAAATTAATGGTAAATATCATAGCAAAATAGCACCATGTTCCCATATATTTAATAAATGGATGTAATGAGATGAAATACACCCATAAAATATGATAAATTCACATTTTATAGAAAATTTAAAGTCTTATCTTAATGGTTTATCCCAATTTTACCTCTTTTACCCTTACTATGGTGAATTTTTTTACGAAGATTACTATTCATAATGACTAAAAATAAATATATATATTTAAAAAATTTGATACGTCCTATTTAAAATATTTAATTTATTTTTCGGTATTCAATTTCTTTATGTGACAAGAAATTATTTTAAACTAATTGTGAGACATGTGGTGAAGATAAGTTTTTTTATAAAAATACACTTTTAAGCATAAAACTTCATTTATTCTTATCGAATTGTTTGAAGAAATAATAAATGAATGTTAATGAATTTGATTTAATATATAATATAAATATTTCACCAATATATATCATTGTAACTTATTAATATAAAAACATGTTGTGTACATAAAAACATTTAAGAAAAATTCTTTTCAGTCAAATGTTTTTTATTTTCATTTCAAATCAATTGATTACTAATGAATTATTTTTAAACCCATATAAACCATAAATTAATAATTATTTGATTCATCATATTCCTGAAAATCAATTTTAAAATCTATGTAATGATATTCATAATTAAATTAATTTCTAATAGTAGACTATGATTTATTTAAACTTGACATATCCTATAACAAAAGTTATCAAAGAAATTAAATTTATTTAAATGTTTTGATCCAAAACACCTTTTAAATATGTCATAAAGGATCTCACCATGTATTATTGATATTTAAGGGTCCTATTAGATTGAAACTCTATCTGAGGATGATAAATAATTCTGACACTCAACTCTGTATCTAGTTCTCAATGAGGGAATTTCCAAAACATCGTGGTAAACCTCAGATCCTGAACATATTTAATAGATTTTTGTACTCCATTAAAACATACAACTTCCTTAATATATATTATAAAATCTAGTAAAAAGATAAATATTTCCTAATAATAATGAAGTGTTCTTGATTATTAAGTAGTTCAAATAGAAATCAAATCTAATTATGTCATTTTTTTATTTTGTGGAGTCTGATGAAAACATCAATGGTGATTTTTAACACATTCATTATGGTATGTGTAATGATTGTAACATCATGTTAGACGTCAATATCTTATCATTAACTTGATGTCATACTAATAACTGAGATACATATCATTCTTTATGTTGTCCCACCAGAAATACTCTTTCATATCAATATACTTCTTCATGCTCCCAAGATGAAAAAATAATAATGAATTATGGGCTTCATTAAACTGTTCCTAACTTCATGTCTTGTATGAAGGGGACACATACTCAGTTCTTGAACCATATCATTCTTATATTATCATGGATGATGACTAAAAAGTTCTTAGATTTTTTCCATAATTACACATTTTCCACCTGTACCTTCTTAATACTCTCATGGATTTATGGTTGAATATTCATATAATAGTTTTATGATATTTACACTTACCTAATTGTTTTTGGAATGATCTTATAAAATTTATAAATATTTTATCATGTTAAATACTTAACCTAGAAAAACTAGTAAGGTCTTTTTGAATAAAAGAATCAGCCACATTATTTTCTTTCCTATGGTTGTATTGTGTTGAACAAACATAATCATTTATTAACTTTAACTATATTATTTGAAAAAAATGCATCCCTTTCAATTTAAATATATACTTTAATATTTTATGGTCAATATATATATGACACAATTCTAAATAAATATAATTATTCAATATATTTAATGAAAAATCATGATAACTAACTTAAGAAAATGAATTATGTAATTTTTCTAATAAATTTTTAATTAGTGAGAAGCATATACTATAACCATATAATTATACATGAATACACATATCATTCCCTTCATTTATGCATCATTATAGATGAATAAACCTTCTCCACAACACAGTCGTGTAAGTACAGGCATAATGACCAACCATCACATCATTTCTTTAAAAAACTACTCACATTATTCTATCCATAAAAACTTACCACCCTTAGAAGTCAACATCAGGAGAGGATTATATATATTTGATAAATCTATCACAATTCATCAGTAGTATCCAAAAAAACAAAGGAAACTACGGAATCATGGTTACCGTGGTTGGTCCAGGAATATTTTCAATAGCATCTAACATTGAAGGATCTACTGGTATACCCACACTAGAGATTATATGAACCATGAATGAAAAATCATGGATCCAAAATTCACACATTGTAAATGTTTTTTAGAAATTTTGATTCCTCAAGGTCTTCATAAAAATTCTAAAATGTTATTGTTTGTATTATTTTATTTATAAATTTATTAAAATAACATATATAAAGGATACCAAAAGATAATCAAGGTTATCAGTAAAGACTATATTCATTAAATAAATGATTATATAAGGATAATTGGTAAGTCCAAATTGTATTTCTATTAATTTATAATGAAAATACCCTATACAGAAGGTTATCCAAGGTATATCATCCCACATAATCATTAACTAATCATATCTAGATCAAAGATTGATCATACAAAAATATATATATATATCTCCTCATAATTTATTAAACATATCATTGATATGGGGTAGATGATATTTTTATTATTAATATTGATCTTATTAATTTTTTAACAATCAATGAAAATACACATCAACTTGTCATTCTTATTAACCAAATGAACAAGTTCAACCCGTGGAGAAGCAGTAGGATGAATGAATTCCTTATCAGGATTACCTTTTATTTTCTTCTTAAATTCCTTTAACATAATCAGGGTTATTCTATATGGAGTCATTTAAATAGATGTATTAGAAAGTATGAGTTTTATTGAAAAAAAACAACATGATTTAGGGGTAGACAGGGAAATTCCTCAAGAAATACATCACCATATTCCCAGACAACAGTATCATTTTCAATATTGAGTTTTACTCCATCCTTTTGAGATATATATTCATCATGAATTAGTATAAAACCCCATATAAATGAAGTAATTTCTATTATAAACTCACATGTTCTTTCTCACATTTATAGTCAATTGATGATAAATTAAGAATATCAAATGTAACTTCCCTTTATCAATAATTGATATCTAAAAAGATATAGCCAATTTGAATACCAAATTACATAAAATTCAACCAGAAGAGGAATAAAAAGATTCACCTAATGAATATTCTAACAAACAGAGAGGAGAAATGGACTTGATATGTAGTCACCCTACCATTATAATTTTTAACTACAATCAAAACATCTAAAATTTAAGATGGTGATTTGATACCCATATAAAATTATTCATATATAATAGAGTGGGTCTAATTTGAATCAAATAATAAAATTTCATTCTTGGAGTGGATGATAAGTGTATATTTCTCCAAATAACTAGGAACAGAGATTTTGGCTATAGTAATTGCATAAGCGTGGACATCTCCCTTGGATTATTGTGTGTTATGCTCCCATGATGTTTGGGGAACTTGATAGAATAATTCCCAATCTATTACTCTTAAATAATTGTAATTTGATGGATTCTCCTACACCCTTTAATTAATGAGCATGATGTCCTTTTATCAAAACATGATGAAAACACATTTTTAATTTTAAGCTTGTACTATAGTTTTCATTCTAAAAGAATAACATGTTAGAAAATTATCCTCTTTAATATTTCCCTAATCCATTTTTTTCTTCTATCCTTTTCTTCTGTTTCTTTCATTCGTTTCCATAAGACATGGATAATTATTTCATTGTATTAAACAAAATAGTATATCTTTATATGATGAGAATATTTGGGATACTGTTTCCAATTGATTCATTATATTTATCACATTGAAGAATCATTTAATATAACTTTTTAGATTACATACATAGTCTGGAAAATTTATTTAAAAAATTGTAATGTTAGTATCATACATAGAAACATTTTCCTCTTCCATTTTTCTTATATTTGATAATTTTATCTCCATATCTTCTTCTTATTCACGAGGAAAATATTTTTCCAAGAAAATTTCAATAAAATCATTCAATTCCATGCTCCCTAGTTCCTACTCGTCACTAGTATATTGAATCAATGACTACCATAATAACATTCTCCCTTTCATTACTTCCCAATCTGTGACATAACATCTCTATAAAACATATATATTCCTCAAATACAAATGGATCTATAGTCCCGATGAATTATAGAGTTTAAAGATGTATGGAATGGTCTTATATTGTTATTCCAAAATTTGATCTGTAGGATTCTTTATTTAGGATTGGTTATTGGTATTAACTTGAGTTATATATCCGAATATAGTTATAAATTTTCATTTCTAAATGAATATCCATCTATAACTTCATTATCTTTCCCAATAGGTAAATATCTACATCGATTACATAAATTAATAGGGTCCCTATTCCTTCCACTAGACTTTATTTCATAGAAATAAAATAAACAATATTATATAATAAATTTATGAAATAGAATGTGAAATTTTGAAACTAGTGAAAGACTTAACATAAATTAAAAATTTTACATAACTAATCTCAGAATCACAAACCGTGATTAATTAGTAATATTCTCAAATCATAAAACACATTTCAAATATTTAATAATGGATTCTAAAGAAAATGTGAATTGACATTTGAATATCCCCTGAGAGCTTCAAACCCTGTTCGCGGTAAGGGAACACTCACCATGTATAAAAATTATGGTCGGGAGATACATAACCACATCTTTTTGGGATTATTACCGCTAGAAGTATCTATTCAAAAACAACATCTACTTATATTATTTAGGTAGATATTTATATATAGGAAGACAACATAATATATAATTTACCAAATCATTTTGAAATTATCTTTTACGTAGACTTATCATCAATGTAATTCATTGGATTTTGGCCAATGATCATTGATTTCCAAAATCTAGTTCCCAAAGTTTCTAATAAACATGAACTAATACTGAATATAATGTTCCTGACCCTAATAGAAAATAGTTGGTCACTACTTTATTATATTTTAATTATATATAATCTATCACATCTCAATGGACCGAATATTTTAGTAGTCTTTCTAAACTAGTTACATATTTGAATCAAACATTACATTTCAAAATCTAAAATACTATAAAGAATTTTATTTTAGAATATCATTATTCTATATAGAATATTACTGAATATCAATCAAAAAATTCTTCCTAGTATCCTGGAGAAAGGAAACATAAGAAAGGGGTAGAACAAATGATCAGTAAGGGAATGTATACAGTAAAAATTAAATAATTCATGGATAATACGGTGGGAATAATTTATTATCAAATAATTGCATATAATTAATCGCATGAATGTCTAACATATCCAAGGATATGAAAAATTGAAATAGTCAAATGGAAATCAGAAATTGTTTTCACAATAATGGATTGATTAATGTAGGGCATCTGAAACTATCTATTGATTCCTTATTCCAAGACATCATAAAATACTACCAAGGCCATATGCATAGAAATATACAAAATTGGGTAAGGCCTCACCTAAAAACCCAATATATTTTATCTCATGAGAGATATCAATGAATCTAGTGGATATATATTTTCAGGACTAACCCATCACATATTAATTCTAAGGCATTCATTATATTAATATAAAACAAAACATAATCATCTTACCTTAAAAATCAATGATTGTTCTTATTGGAAGAAATGTAATAGAGAATATCAATATTATCTTAAGTTAAATGGATAAAAAACATACAATGAAATATATTGAATGTTATTATCATATTATATCTTTAAGAAAGTATAATATTATACAATGTATCTTGACATTGATGAAAATACGTTCAGAATATCACTGAAAAAACATCCCTACAGAAATACATTTTTTCTCTTCAAAATCACTTATTTAAAATATAAAATCAACCCAAATATTAAGGAAATTTATTTAAGTTTAAATAAAACATTGAAGATTGTAAAATTTACATCAAGTTATTGAATATCGAATATGGTTGGAAATTCAATTCAAGTTTCATATGTTAAGAAACATTCATTTCACAATTTTACAAACAAGTTAAACGATACATCATTTAGGAAATTAAAATAATTCCTTTTAATTTTTTTTAAAAAAATTAAAATTTGGGTAAACATTTAATTAATAAATCTTTTCATAATATTAATAAAATTATTTATAACTTTTTAATTAATGTATGGACATGGAAGAAAAATATTACCAACAGAGTAGAAAAAAAGTTGATTTTCCATAAAAAATTATTCCATTAACCTAAGTATTTAGGAGATAAAAATTAAAGGAAAACTTCTATTTTATAGAAAAACTTAGTGTAAGATAGAATAGATTAGTTTAAATATATCAATATTAACTAATCTCCCCTGTCTAGACTTAAACACAAACAATCTTTAATAATGATGATATTATGAAATAAATCCTTACCACTGGTTCAAATTACTTCATATATGTACAAAACACTTGTATAAGAAATTTAGATTTATTATAAATTTACTATAAATGAATTATCATATATATCATACCATATATGGTTTACTTATAAATTTGTACGATCGATTTATTAACAATTCATTGTTAAAATCATGGTTCTGAGTGACAACAACTTCATTTTTCATGTATGTTTTGGTTTGGAAGTTTTGATCCCTGTACATTAATATTGGTTAAAAATTCTGTATAATTTAAATAATTATATTAATATTATATATGTTGAATATATATATATATAATCATCCATAAAATATATAAATAGAAAAATTAATTACACCATTAAGGGTAACAGTTGGTTGCATGTACACATAAACTCTATTTTGACTTTTTAATGGATGGAATGAAAAAAAAGTTAAATAGAAATTAACTATAATAGAATGATTATTAAATCATATATATCATATATATTATTTAAAACTATCCTTAGTACCATCCATGTGATTTTTAAATGAAAACTTCATTGTATTGCTTCATGGAGGTTGTAGTCCAAACGTATGCATGAGTAACGTTATCATTTTCCAATGGATTGAAAGGTAAGAAGGTAGATATTATATAATAATTCCAAAATCATAATAATCTAATAAATATCATACATAAACATTAAACCAATAATAATACTCGTTCATAAAATATGGTTATAAAAAATAAACTTTATTGCAATGTGGAGACGATAAGCCATACGTTAGTAGGAGAAGTGCATTCACATCCCATTTGATGAAAAATAAGGTGGATAACTAATAATAGTAACATATAAGGCGTTTTTTATACTGAATTGATTATTTTATGAATAAAAATACACACATATATATATATATAATTTATAATAATAAATAAATTTATAAAGGGTGGGTAATATGATTTCATATTCTTTGGCAGACCTCCATTATATACTCTCTTATGAAACCTCGGGTTGGTATTTTGAGAATAACATAACCATTTTAAATTTTATAAGGAGGTTAATAAGATATTTTTTATGGATTGGTTGATCTATTTTACTCAAATTGGTATGTATAAGAGAGGTATGTAATATACTTTTATAATGGAGGGAAACGACACACTTGGAATTACGAACAGATTAAAATAATATATGTCATTCTTAGTCGAAATGCTCCAAAATGTTCAAATAGTTTAATAAAAATACAATTACGTATAAATATTATTTGAAAATGAAAATTTTCAGGTTTTAGTGTTTTTTTATACCTAATATGTATTCTTATCCCCTTGGTTAAACAATTTTAACTTTAACTACTTGAACAATTTTTGCAATAATAACGGGTTATAATTTTACTTATACGGTGACAATTAGTTCATAAATTGAATAGGGATGAACTTTTTTATCATATATTTCCCCCTTTTCCTCATCTAATATTTTATAATTTTTAAATAATTTAATAAAATAATGTTTTCATAAAATATCCTTAATGTCATTGTTGACGCTATTTATTTAATTTTAATTTAAAGACATCAAGACAAAATTGGAATTCAAATATAATAATTTCAAAAATACAAAATATGATATATCCATATATAAAATTTATGGAATATTGTAATTCTACAAAAATGATATGCTTTTAATATTTATTACATTGTTTTTTTTCATTAATTGAATTAATATTTTTTTGGTGTTGTGCAAGAGTTTACGGTAATTATATAACCAGAAAAAACTATAAATAAATTTCCATTATAAAAAACATATCATTATGTAAATATTAAAAATTAATATTATTTCACAACATAAGTATATCCCTTTGTGAACTAAAAGAGGTGTTTAAATTATATAGAGTGACATTTGGTATTTTTCATTATTAAAAATAATATAAAGATCAACATCAATGAAACATGAATTGAGTGAATTTATTATAAATAATTATAATTAACATTGAAAATATACTCATCCAATATAATAAAATAATGTTTTAGATAAATGTTAAAGAATTTTCAAAATAAATTAACTTTATTTTAACCATTTTACACTTATTGTGGGACAAAAAATGAAAAATATTGCAATTCATAATGACAAAATATAAAATGGACTTATTTAAAAAAATTTGATCCCTATAGTCCCAAATATGTAATCCATTTTTCAAGATTAAAATTCTATAAAAAGGGTAAATTAATTTTCATATAAGTGTGAAAAATGTGATGAAAACCGTTTTATAGAAAAAGATATGATTTTTATGAATAAAACAAGATTTATTGTTATCACCTAACTAGAAAAATATTATATGAATGTGAAAACATTTTATTGAATATATATTATATAAATTGAAGAGAAATTTTTTTCTATATGTTTTATTTGTTTTCAATGGCTGTCATTAGTTGTTAATGATATCATTCGTGTCATTATATAGAGGAATTTAGGATCGATGAAGTTGCTGGAAGTATCCAAGATATCCATGATTGATATCAAAAGTGATAATAGATTGGATGAATGGTTGAATAAAATAGTAATCTAGTATTATTATCCTAAGTATGTTCTATTAATGAATTTTGGTTTTTTTTACTTTTGAAAATTTGCGTACATTTCATAATTTCTAGAACATGTGTAACTAATGATGTAATGAAACAATGTATACTATAATTAAGAAGGAAGATGATCCATCCAATTGTGTTTCTTTATTTTATGATGGTTAAGATGTTTTAGGGATATTAATTGAAGAATATCATTTAATATTTAATTATTACATTATATCAATTCATGATAGTGAATTTCATGAATATATATATTTAAATAAAGATATGTTGAAGAATATTACTTGAAGACCACACAACATGTCTATGAGAATTAGAGAAGATATATATAAACATTTCATGTTTCATGAAGAATGGTAAATCTAATTTGGGTTATATTACTAAATTATATGAGTGGAATTTATTAAAAAAAATGTAAAACCTGTATTGAACCAAACCTGGTCAACTAGACTTGTCACCAATTGTGGTCTTCCATGTGGTGATTTGAAACAAAGATAATAGGGAAAATTCAAGAATATATCCAAAAAAATGCATACAAATAGAGTATTATGAAGAATATATAAATGAAAAAATCAATAAAATACAATAGGTTAATATAGAAAATTATGAAAAGACAAGACCAAAAAGTCTACATGTGAACAACCATCACCTCAAAACCATTCATCTTTGAAGGAAATAGAAAAAAACCAGGAATTCTACATGATTCCCTTCCCTTTACCTAACTCCTACAAAAAAGGGTCAAAATTACCTTAAAAGAAAATTAATGTTCAAGAAAAAATCTAAATAGAATATCACTAAATAACTTATATAGGTTCTAATATCAAGAATGAAGAAGTTCCAACTTTAAACCAAAATCTAGTTTTTATGCGTTTTCATAAATAATCTCATTTGTAAAAATTTTCATTATTGTTAATAAATTATTAACATATAAAAAATCCATTAATATATTATGTATAAAAAATATTCATTTTAAATAAGCGATAGAATATCCATGTAATAAACCAACATGTGATAAGGCAGTTATAAAAATCAAATCACACCACGCGGTCCCTACTATATGTGAATATGTAATAGACTTAAAAGAAGCCCAAACCAGGCCTATGTTTATTTTAACTGATACAGTCTTTCTATAGTCTATAAATATAAAAAAATAACCTCTAGTGTTTCCATAGACACTAGTGTCACCTATGTCAATTTCATGATGCCCCCAAGGTTTCCAATGTGCCATGTTTTTTCAAAACAGTTTCTAAAATCATGAATATATTTAATTAAAAACATTTCCACCAAAATGATTCATTCCAAAGTAAAATGAAAATTAATCAATAGAAACATGTATCAATCTAAGAATTAGAAACACTTTCATTTATCAATCAGCCTCATAAATTTGGGGAACTTATCCTCCTTTGACAATGCAGATCCACAAACCATTGATTGGCCTTCAAAATAAATTTTATGACAAAAAGTTGGAAAGGATTGTTAAAAAACATCAATTGATCATGAATCTAAAATAAAAAATTCAACAAACTCAACCAACATGACCAAACGAAAAAATAAAAAAATGTCTACTTACCCAAAGAGGTACACCACAATAATCACGATGATCAATCATTGAATGAAAGATCTTAAAAGGAGAAAAATCAGAAAAATCACTTAGTTGAGGTCCTTGGTTTAAAGAGGGAAGGTTGTCGCTGAGTGAACAAAGTGATATACATGCAGTTTGTTTAAAAGTAGTATTTGATTGAATTTAACATCATTAATCCCTTTCATTATGTGAAATCACATAAATAAAAACAAACACCAAGAAGTCTAGTCTCCTCAAATTAAATTAAATCATGGTCAACATTTTCATGTCATGGACTAGATTCAGTCGGTGTAAAACATTCATGTCTTGAACCAATTCATTAAATTTTCATGACAGCGATTACAAAAAGTGTAACCCTTTCAAATTTAGAATTATTTTAGAATATGAAAAAAATTCCAAATTCTACACAAAAAATCAAAACAACCTCCCGTGTTCTCTAAACTCAAGGAGAAACCCGCAAAGCTCTTATGACTCTTGTACCTAGAATCCATTAACCTAAAAAACATACATCATAATTATTTGGTTTATATACCTTAATAAAGGCTCCCCATTTTAAATAATACCAAAATTCTCCCAAACAATAATGAAAGCAAAATATAAAGAGAAGTCAAAGCTAAAAGAAGATAACTAGGTGTTTGTAGGGTCCTGAAAAAAAATCTGCAAAGGAGAACGGTGATCCCCTTTAATTCAAGGGAGATTCTGCCCGATTTCCCGTCAAAACGGATTGGGAAAATGTGGAAAATATTCATGTATGTTGAAGGAGGAACCGGTCCACGGACCGGTCTAATGTTAACGACGCATGACTAGTTTTGCGAAATGCCCCCCCCCCTCTGCGAACCGTGTCATTCGCGGAATGCAGGCGGAGATCCTCCGCGAGCGAGAAGTAGAGCGGGCACCAATCTGGTTCACCGTCATGAACCGCCCCAACTGTGGACTGTGTCATCCCACCCGAACTACCTCTGTTGTCATTCGCGAAATTGAGGCAGAACCCTCCGCAGCTCGGAAGAACTCCCCTCGTTCGGTTCGTTGGAGGAGCAGCACTCAATGTCTACCGCGAGTCGCAGATTGTCCAAGTCAGCCGTAAACCGGGTTTTCGGTCATGGGCCTCCACAAAAGGTGCTTTGTGACCGTAGTTACATCTCTTTCCCCACTCTATAAAAGGAGACCTATGGGGTAAGGAAAAGGGGATTTAGATTCGGATTTGGAGGAAGGGGACAGAGAGGAGATCGTTCAGATTCGGGTGGAAGGTTTTCGAAGGAAGGCTTAGGATTTCGAAAGTTCCAATTCCCGAATAAGAGCAGGTATGAACCTAGGGACGAACTAATAAGGAGATGAAAACACATAGTAAATTGGTGAAACACGAACTCATAATAACATAAAAAGGGAAGAGTGCAAACCATGGCCCCTCCATGGATGCACTCCCCGCGGACCAGGGTGTTTATGCCTCTTTTCCAATCTGTCTCACCGCGTAGCACCCTCTTACATGGGAGAAGCCTTGACCGATGAACCCTAGATCGGTTCCAACCT
The DNA here is from genome assembly GCA_963277665.1 of Viscum album. Lineage (NCBI taxonomy): Eukaryota > Viridiplantae > Streptophyta > Magnoliopsida > Santalales > Viscaceae > Viscum > Viscum album. The sequence continues at coordinate 36,299,083 of OY728163.1, forward strand.
TGGCCTCCACTCCTCGTGTGGAAACCTCCACATACCAACCTCGTACGTGGGATGAACCCGAAGCCGTGAACTCTCATGGTTCGCGGGATTCCAATCAGTCCGCAGACCCTCCTGGTTCGCAGATGACCTATCAGTCCGTGGAACACCCTAGTTCGCAGACGGCCTCTCAGTCTGCAGACCACCCTGGTTCGCAGACAGCCTCTCAATTCGTGGACCACCCTGGTTCACGGAAGGCCTCTCAGTCCGCGGACCACCCTGGTTTGCGGACGGCCGCTCAGTCTGCGGACAACCCTGTTTCGCGAACGACCCCTCAGTACGCGGACCACCATGGTTTGCAGACTGCCCCTCAGTCCGCTGACCACCCTGGTTCATGGGCGGCCCCTCAGTCCTCGGACCACCCTAATTCACAGACGACCCCTCAGTTCATGGACCACCTTGATTCGCAGATGGCCTCTCAGTCCGCGGACCACCCTGGTTCATGGATGTCCTCTCCAACCGAGTATCAATTCCCTACGCAAAGGGCGCCACCACCCATACCCCTCTATCGTCTGCCACAACCTTTGGAGTTCCAATTCCCCGAGCCACATAAGATCCTCCCGATCTGGCCTGATCATCCGTGACTCCCTCATTGGCCTACTCATCGGTACCAATCCAAGGCCTCCACTAGAGCCTCCAGATCTGTGAGGTGTAACCATCAGGTGCATCATCATTCCATTTTGAGTTCACATACCCATGGAAAGTAGAGGCGAAGGGGTTTCCCCGACCCTTGAGCAGATTCCAGCAGCATTCCTAGATACACATTCCCATGGTAATGTGGAGTCTGATCTCAGGAGTCCCCTTTCTACCCCTTCACTTGTTAAGGGATTCTCGGGGATAGTAAAATACCCATCAGATGGAAGCCCTTATGCACTGCAAGAGAGGAGATGGGAACAGGAGAACCCCCTTTCCCTCTCCCGCTGCGCTTTGTCTCCCATGTGCCTCCTCATAGTGTAATCCCCAATATATCATTATGGGCCGCTCCATGTGTAAGCCCCACTCCAATTCTCACAGATGCACCTTTCGCGACGTGATCCTCTGGTCCGTGTTGCCTCTTGTTTCTCACACCGAGCATGACTCACGTGGGCTTAGAGTAAGCATCGATCATGACATCCTCTTATAGGCCTCCTTAGGGTGTAATCCCCAAGCCAATGAGAACTACGAGGACTTTGATTCACTACCACATGGATACGTAGAAAGCCTCAATGAGGTTCAAGCCCGATCACCAATGGACCCCCGGGTCCACCTTCACGTCGGTTCTCCAAATCCCCTCATTCGAACTACGTGGGCATTGATCCCTGTCCCCTAGGCAGGGTATGTAGGAATCCTCCATGAGGTTCAAGCTCGAAAACCGGTCGATCCGACTATCTTCACATCGGTTCACCATGCCACTCCTAGGGCCGCCTCAATGAGTTCCGACTCCACTGGGTCATTAATCCAACGAGGGATGGTAAAACTCATGCCTAAATCATTCTGAACCCCCTACGTCCAGTTGACCCTTTCCCACCAGGGTTAAATCTGTGGATACTATGTTTGGGTATAAACCCAAGATTCGCGAACATATGAATACTTCTTAAATCTATAAGAGATTCCTGAAAAAAGAAATAATTTCCACCCAAAAGGGTGCGATGAGCCCGACTTCCCATCCTATCGACCGATGTGAGTTCTTAAGAGTTGTTGGTCAGACCATACGGTGAATGCCTACCTTTGGAAAGCAGGTCCACATGTCATCAGATACGGATCCATTGGCCGTTTCGAAAACCGATCCAAAACAAAAATGGTGAACCTGACGTGAATCTTTAACCAAGCATGACGGATTTAACTTAATCCCACCATGTGCCCCATTTTACTCACAAGGAGGTCCAAGTAAGGTCATTAATTACACATTGGATAATGAGTTGCTGCATTAATGGGTTTGTTGTTTTTATTTGTTAAAATATGTTATAGGTAATACACAGAAATCCCTTCGATCCAATGGCATCCCGAAGGAACTCACAAGCGAGTGCTTCCAACTACGCAATGAAAGGACTTACTCACCTACGATGGACCCCGGCACCCACCCAGCGTCTTCAACGCTAGGTCTCGGTTGCTATGATCTAAGAGTACCACAAGAATGGTACTCTCCCAATGGTGGAGGCAGCCATGCATGCCTTCCAATCAACCAGGACTCACCGGTCGTCTGCCCAGCAGTGGCCTCAAAGGCAGATCTAGACAGCCCCTATTGCTATCTCCAACCGTTTCGGGAGTCTATCCCTAGAAAATGAAAATGTGTACCTACCTTATCTTAGAGAGGCCGATGAGGTTGACATTGAGGACTTCATCCCCACCGAACGGCGGTTTCGCTCCAAGGCCCCCACCGGAAGACGTCATCGCGGTCACGCCACTATTAAATATCCTCGTGCTGAGGAGGATGTCTCCCCGAGAATTCAGGCCCACGCTCCCTGAGCTCAGGCCCCTCGGACCACCCGACGAGGGTGGAAGATGTACAATCAGGGACCGGTAATCACCCTGGTCACTGAGGAGGAGCTCCGCTACCCATCCACGGAGATGTCCCATGAACAGGCACCTACACCTGTTCGCTCCTCCCGAGCCAGCCATCTAGACATGGCGGCATCATATAAGCCGGTGCACATCCCCACCGAGCTCCATCAAACCCATTTCTCACACAGGATGGCACATACCCGGAAGCCACCTCTCCTTGCCCAGGGTCATGAATCCCACCAACATGTCATGGTGGAGACCCGACACCTATAGGACCAGCTATTAGAAGTTGATGCTGACGCCCACCATCATGATATGGTGGTGATCAACAAAGCCCGACACCTAGATGTGGCGGCAATTAATAGGCAGGCACGTCTCCCCGCCAACAAAGGCCACGGGCTCAATACAGTGGGAAACCAATATATGTAGGGTCGGCCCCCTGCAGATGCAATTAATGTCCACCATCCCTATGTGGCGGAAAACGGAGAGATCAAATGGTGTATCCCGACATAGGGGCAGATTCGTTCACTTGCCCCGACACAGGAGAATTGTCAGTACCCACTGACCACTGGAGGACCAGAGCAGGATATTCCTACTCTAATACCGGAATGGGCCTTCAAACCCGTTCCAGCCAAATATGTCTCTCTACATATCTTGGCAATGATGGAGGAGCAAGTATCGATCCCAGATCATATCTTCCAGACTTGCAAGAATGTAATTGCATTAGTGGCAACAGCAAGGACTCGAGCCCCCGGAGCTCGTCTCCCCAATTGAGGTGTCTCATCTAAGAGACGAGATAGCTGCCTCGGAGCAGATCTGCATCCCTGCTTCTTCCCAGGAGGGTCACCGGCCATATTCCACGATGCAAGGGTAACCGGATCAAGCAACTTCACTCGTTCCAACTGGGGGACACCCGTCCATCACGGTGGATGCTCCAAAGTAGGCATATATCCCAACCAAAATTCAAGATGTTTGTCGGCGTATATCGGCAGCATCACGGGACCCAATTAGACAGGGACCCAAAGGTGAAGGTCGTTTTCAATAGCAGATAGTCCCCGCTGCCCGAAAAAGAGCACCTCAAACACCCCAAAGGAAGCCGGAAAATAAAGAGGGAGTTCATGACTCCGCTCTGCTAGAATCTGGGGTTCCCAACACCGCTAGGAATACATCAAAGTATCAGAACCCTACCAACCCATTACCATATTATGGTAGTGGCAGTAGTAGTTGCGAAGGTCCTCCCTGCAATTTCTCTACCAGGAGCTCTAAAGGTCCTCCCCAGAGAACCCGTGGGGGTTTCCCCCGCGGGCATATAACGATCGATCACGAGAGCTCCTATTTTGATGCAAGTCACAGATACCCTCCACATGACCAGAAGATCGAGCAGCAAGAAGGTCCTCCACTTGCTGTGGTCCACCCTGAAGGTCCTCCCGGGGGTATACACTACAAATACTCTCTATGTAGTGGGACCACAAATTATGATAGTAGTCCTCGCTATCATAGTCACAACTGCGGAGGCCCTCCCTGTAGTGACGTCTCATCATGACATGAAGGTCCTCCCCTTGTCGTGGCCTTCCTTGAAGGTCCTCCCCAGGGTTTACGCTTCAACGACACTCTGCATAGTCGGGCATCATATCACGGTGGTAGTACTCGCCACCTTGATAACGGAGGTCCTCCCCATAGAGATGTCAAGCAATGAGAAGGCCCTCCCCTCGTTGCGGTACATTTTGAAGGCCCTTCCCAGGTTGTATCCCACAGATATTCTCCCTGCGGTAGCAGTAATGGTAGTCCTCGCCATTGCCACAGCTGTGATGGTAGTCCTCGCCACCACGGCCACCATTGTGATGGTCCTCCCCACATTGGCCCCAAGAAACAAGAATGTCCTCTGCTTATCGCAGTGTGTCCTGAAGGTCCTTTCCAGGATGCACGTCGAACATCAAGCCATGATGGTCATCCTCACCATGATGTCAGTTGTTGAGCATTTCCTCCCCATAATGATGCTACGCCGCCAGAAGGTCCTCCCTTTGCTGCGACATGCCTTGAAGTTCCTCCCCAAATTGTGCACTGTAAAAAATTCCTCTATGCAGTGAATAATCGAGCTGTAATGGTTGTACTCACCATTATGGCCGCCATTGCAGAGGTCCTCCTTGCGATCACATATCATATCGACAGGAAGGTCCTACTCCTGCCGAATCAAGCATAGAATAGCCCTCGTATGTCGAGGAACATAGAAGGACAAGATCAAGAATGTCAGATTCCCAGTTAGTTTCTGACGACATCCTTCTGCAATCAGGAGATGGTCTAGGGTCGCGTTCATCCTCTGAACCACCTTGGAATCACCCACATAATGATTCATCACCTACCGGTCCCACTACCTCTGACTACACTGATAGTGAGAATCTCAGTTGGGCCGACCAGGTAGAGGAATCACTAGAGGAGTAGTATGCCGATATGCTGCACCTGAGGAAATGAATGGTCAGGGATGATATACCAGTTATGTTTTTTCCTACGACCACCTCTCAGTTCGACATACCCAGAGAGTTGCTGGAAGAATGTGTGCACGGCATCCACCATAATATATTGACTACCCTTTGCCGATTGAAATCAAGCTTCCTTCCCTACGACGGGTATGTAGACTATGTCAAGACAATAGGATACCTCCTTCTTCACATCAACCTCGACGCTCTTCCTTCAGCACAACAACAGTGACCTGAGAGGCATAAAGGAAACGTGGAGATAGCCTACCTCCGTGTGCTGCACCAACTGCGCCACCTCATCGGTGACGCTCCGATGGGAGTCCATATCAGGGGATGGGGAGAACATAGAGATCTGCATTCCACTCTTCTCCCGACCTATAAGAACCCGTTCAGCGTGGTGTCTTGCAACTTCATCACGTCAAGACGACAATCGAGTGGTCTCTCTATTCCGAAAAGGCAACACACCCAGTAGATTCAGGCCTTGAGTAAGTCCCAGAAGCGTACGACCCAACTAGAACAATCCATTCATGAACTCCTGAATTAGGCCACCGAGATCATACAACAATCCTCTCGCCAAAGAGAAGCCAGTCAACGATCTTTTCTTGCCTCCCGAGAAGGGATAGGTTCACAAACGAACTCGACACCAAACCCAGTTCACCCTCGAATGGGGGTACGCAAGATCAGGCAGGTAGTGATAGCCGCATCCACTGCCGCAATCCAGGGTCTACCCTTGCCTGCAAGGCTAGAGGTATTTTTAACAACAAATGCCCCCATAAGTCCAATAAAACCAGGAAGAGACTCGATGTCCAAGGAATGGATCCAACCCAAGACCTTAGGGTTGGGGGCATTATTACCCCCTCAACAAAAACCTCCCCCACAAGAGTCAGTATTCTCTTGTCTAGGGAGGACAATCAGAATAGGAGGTACCCATCTTATCCCATTGTTTGAATCATCATCACTTCCTAGAGGAAGGCGCACCATAAGGTCGCATAAAAGAACTCTCTGTGTTACCCTTCGTCAGGAATTCTGAAGGCAATCCCATGTCACGAAAGAGAAGTCCAGCAGAAGATGCGGGAGATCATCTTCCCATGTGGAAGATGACATCTTTTCTGCCCTGCGATATGCATTCATCAACTCCATAGAGGCAAACCCCATGGGTGACACCGGGGAAAATACAAATCCGGATGGATCTAGAGACGACGGTTCCGGTTAGGCGGTGACTCACAATGAACCACTAGGTGCGCACACCCAGAACTAGAGGGCCACCCAAAATATGGTTGTCCTTCTAGCCAACCCTCCTCCACCTACCCTGTGATCTTCCAACAAGAATAAGAACAAAGGACTGGTTACCCTTAACACACCTCCTTCTCTCGACAAAGATGAGCCACTCATGCTTGAAGAAAGATTTGCTCGACCAGAAGAGGAGATGAAAGAATTGAGGCGACTTAATGTCGAGCTACTCCAGAGGAACCTCCATATTGAAAGTACGTCCCAGGAGGAACCACATCATGCACTCCCAGAAAGTGAACCTCAAAGGCTATGGTTTGCCCCGGCAAATGAAACACGGTCAGGGCTCCCGTCCAACGAGGAACCCGGCCCGTCCAACTACCTAAATGTAGATTCGGAAGAATATCAAGACTTCCCTCCACTCATGAAGAAACCAGATCGAGTACCCATGAACCCTATGAAGGTGCCACAAACGGCACACGCACCCCTGGTGTTGTCCAATCCAGGTCCTCTGTTAATGCCTCAGGCTACGCCTTCCTAGGATAGGGATCAACAGGATATAAACTAGGGTATCACCAACACCATCGAGGCACTAACCGCTAGATTGGAAGAAATGGAAGGTTGACACACTCCAATACAGCCAGAGCAGAAACCCTACGTAGATTGGGTGAGAAACACACTGCCTCCACCCAATTTTGGGAGCCCTGTATTCCCTATTTTCAATGGATCAGGCGATCCGGAATAGCATTTGATGAACTACACATCCTATTGCAACCCTATGATGGGAACTATGGAGTAACAAGAAGTAGTAAAACTCAAATACTTCATACAGACTGTGCAAGGATCTGCCTTCATCTTGTATATGAGTCTTCCAGCCCCGTCAATAAAGAGCTGGAAAGACCTTCGATGGTAGTTCATGTTCCACTTCAGCTCAATGTTTCCTAAAACAACGGCCAACAATCTCATGAACTGCAAGCAGAGGGAGAAAGAGAGGGTCTCAGATTTCATCGCCAGATGGAAAGGTCTGACCTATTCCTTGAACAGGCCGATGCCTCAAGATGAGATTCTAGCCCTATGCATCGATAATATTCAAGATGAGCTGCGAACACCGCTCATACCAGTGGAGTGCACCACTGGCTTCCGCCATCTCTTGGCCATTTCCCAGAGAATTGAGGACACCCTGTAGCAGACCAATTCAAAGTCTCGAATAGCCTCACAGGCTCCTATAAAAAGATCCCCTAGAGCTGAAGCATCTGCTATCACACTCATACCGGCCCCTGTGCCCGCTCCACCACTCAGGCCTCCACCAAATTGTCAAGGGCCTCTTGCATATTAGTGACCGCCTCCGCTTAAACGGTATGATCAGAGGGAACCGAAGCGGAACCAGTTTGAGGAATGAAGACAAAAATTATACTCATTCCAGGATGATCAAGTCTGTGGCTACTTCATTGCCGCCATGTACTGCAACTTTCTCTATCTCCCGGAGCCGAGGAAACCTAAGGATCTCGGCCGCGATGACATGCCAGATTAATGCCCCTACGATCGGATGTTGGGGGCATAGTATCCAAGAATGCTTCATCTTCAAAGACCTCCTTCCGAGGATGTTACACTCCGAACAGGTTGAGCTGGGACCACCGCCAGCACATTTGGCATGTATCTCTACCACCAACTCCGACAAAGAGGAGGGGTGGTAGAAATTCACCAGCATGCAGGGGAAGAAATTTGACAACTGGATGACTCGGATGTCTATTAACTGATCCCAGGGCATAATCTGTGCTCAACTATAGTTTCCAGTGTTGCCACAAACATCCCCTAAAGCCACAGAGCCGAAGGTATCGACCTCACAACCCTCCACAATCCGGTCATCTGGGCGTAATAGAAGGAGGAAACAATCTCAAGAGGAGCAGTCCGTGGCAAGGCCAAAGTAGGTGCCGGCCCTGGCAGATTATATGCCCTCAAATTTGGAACCACGGACACTGACCCACCAAACGACACCATCGGGGACAACCGACTAGGTTGACCTGTCAGAGGATGAAGAGCCAATCTATGGTTCTATTAACGTCATCCATCTTATGGAATCATTCCCTGATGAAGGGTATGGTTACGAACCCGAGTTCCCTGCACGAGGAGCCAGGAGGAGGAATTGTTGAGGTAGGGGATACCAGTGGAAGCACATCCATGGCCGATACCAAACCTACAGTTGGACCCCAGCCCAAACCGTTAGTATCACAAAAACCCATGGGAGAGCCCTTCAACGGACTCAGCAGGAGAAATAATGCCCCTCCACCTCCACAAGTAGCCACTCTGGCCCTGTTGTTCTGCGATACCCACCAGAGGAGGAACAAGTGTATGGCCGCCTAGTGCACACAAACAGACCAGCTGGACCAAGTCCTCAAAATGCGAGAACACCATTGATATCTGACCTCGTGGCCGGTCCCTCCTCGTAAAATGCTCCAGCCCCTAAAGCACCCGCTAAGACTCTCCCGCCAATGGAGAAGCGTCGGACGATAGGGAAGAAATACAATATACTTAATATGGTGGCATCGGTTCAAGCCAAGATGTTAATCCTCGATGCCCTAAGTCTGTCAGCAGACCTCAGGGAGGCGCTTATAGAAGCTTTGATCAGCCCCCAAGAGTTTCAAGCCAACGTATATGTTGCCGAAATTTATCGGACGGAGACTGACCAGGCTGAACGCAATGCGGTGATTTCCTTCACTCATCCGGATGAAGATTCCATCATGTAATGACACATTAGACCAGTATATGTGTCTAGCACACTGAATGGTATTTAGATCTGGAAAGTCTTTATAGAAAATGGCTCTGGAGTTAACCTCCTTCCCCTATGGGCACACTGTAATTTGGGCTATAGTGAGGACGATCTAATCCCCTCAGAAAGAACTCTATTAGGTTACGACAAGTGTGAGAAGAAACCAATGGGACAAATTAAGCTGAAGACCCATTTTGGTGACCTGGGAGCCTACACCGAATTCATGGTTGTCCGGCAGAGCACAGAATTCAATGCCTTGCTGGGAAAGCTGTGGATCCATAATCACATGGCCGTTCCTTCATCCTAACATGACTGTATCAAGTACTGAGTCAATAGAAAAAGTGGAACATTGCATGCCAACAAGGCCCATTTCGAGCTCTCCGAGTCACATTACATTAACACTTGGTTCCATGATAAAAAGAAAAGGAAACATTTGGTTGATGGTGTCGACTGGATCCCCGCTCCAAATGGCTTGGAAATAGTTTCTGATGACCCCCTCAGGTAGCTTGGCAGAGATTATGTCATTCCCATCAACCATGTTGAGAGTAGAAGTTCAAGTACAGACATGCATTTGGATGTCCTCATGACTTCAGCCATGATGGTCGAGCATGAAAATGTGGGAACGTCCGCCAACCCTTGATCTGGAGACGAATACTCAAGCGGGGATGGCCATGATGCCTCTCCCTCAAACCCTTGAAGGCTCAGACCAGAATCTCTCTCTTCGTCAGATCAAGAAGATGAGGACCTGGGAGAAGAGGAGGAGGAAGATCTCAGGGGTTCACCTCTTACATTTGAGGAAGGTATCTCCACCACGGTGGACGAGCTCATGGAAATAAACCTGGGTACCAAGGAAGACCCGAGGCCCACACTCGTTAGTGCAGCCATGTCCCCTAAGGAGCACAAGGTATATACCTCTTTCTCGAGGCAACATCATGATTTTTTTTCCTGGAATTACACAAAAATTTAGGGACTCGATCCCGAAGTAGCGATGCATCACCTGCCTCATCCAGAAGACCACCGGGGCTATAAACAGGCCTCCAGAAGGATGCATCCCTCACAGGCTGCCAAAAGAGAGGCTGATCTCCATAAGATCATTAAAGAAGGCTTCATTCAGGAGGTCCGGTACCACATTTGGTTGGCCAACATTGTTCATGTCAAGAAAAATAATGGACAAATCTCTTTCTGCATTGAATTCAAGGATCTCAATCGGGATTGTTCGAAAGATGATTTCCCGGTCCCGATCACCGAATTATTAATCGATGCAATGGTCGGGTACGAGGCTCTATCCTTCATGGAAGGATATTATGTATATAATAAAATCAAGATGGACTGAGAAGACAGGGAAGCCACTACTTTAAAGGCCTTTCAAGGGGTATTCTATTACGGGGTCATTCTGTTTGGTCTCAAGAACACTGGTTCCACATATCAGAATGCCATGCATTAGATCTTTAAACTGATCCTGGGAAAATTCGTTGAATGTTACGTGGAAGACCTGTTGGTCAAGTCCAAACAGTGCTCGGATCACCTGTCAGACCTTGAGACTGTCTTGAACAAACTCTGACAACATATCCTGAAGATTAACCCCTTTAAATGCGCCTTTGGGTTTACCTCAGGTAAATTCCCTGGCTTCGTTGTACGCCATCGTGGCATCGAAGTCAACCCTGAGAAGACAAAGGCTATCCTTGGGTTATGACCTCCCCTAAATCTCACCGAGTTGAGGGGATTCCAAGGACACCTAGCCTATATTAGGCGGTTCATAGCCGACATGGAAGGAAAATGTTTTCCCTTCACCAAGTTAATGAAGAAGGGGGTCACTGTAACAACCCGAGATTTTATGAAAAATATTCTTTTTTTTATTTTACTAATGTTTTGTGTTATACGATACACCAAAAGGAGCTTGCACAACACGCATCCTTGACTTGCCTTGCATTACACGCAATCACGACCTTCCTCGATAGCGTGTGTAATACGCAATACCGAGTTTCACTAAACAACGATATGCTAGCCGTTATGAATACTAATAACCACTTTTTAAATTCTGTAAATCTTATTTTTCAAAATGAACTTCATTTTTGGATTCGGAGTATCGAATTTAGCCTAAGGTGAAATTTTTGTACTTTTCGGATAACTTTCATATTCTGATGAATAGTGAAAATTACTAAATTATAATTAAAAACAATTTTTTTTAATCGAAATAATTAATAGTGATAAATTATTAATTTGAGTAGTTTTAAAGTATATTTAGAATATATTTTTATAATTTAATACAATGCTGGTCATTGGACGTAATTTCACATTTAAAGCAGACATAAACAAGTGTCAATCTTTTGATAGATATTGTTTCGTAAAAACACGCTATTTGTTTTAACAGCGGGATTTAATTATAAAATTAATTAATGCAACTTTTATGTTATGAATTTGGTAAAATAGATTTCATTTTTGAATTCGGAATATGAAATATAGCTTAGGATGAAATTTTGGCATTGTTCTGAAAAACATCAATTTTTGATGAATAGTGAAACTACTAAGTGGTAGGTTAAAAACTGAATTTTTGCATAAAACATAATTTTACCGCTTCTGTGAATGGAATTTCGAAAATCCGAGAGACACGGTTAATATCAAGGACTAAAATGTGGTTCAATGAGATGAAAATAATTTTTTGGTGAATAGTAACTTTTTACTTTTTTACCACGGTTAATAGTAAATAGGGTAACTAAGGGTAAATATGATATTAATATTACCCTAACACATGTCCTAATACTATTGGACAAGTGTAATTCGACCAAAAACAAACTTAGGAATAAAATATGACCATTAAGGCCCACTTGGATTAGATTAGGACATTTATTATTAATTTATTTAAAGAAGGGTTAAAATAGTTAAAATCAAAGTTTAATAAGTAAATCATTTTTAATATGGTGTTATACATAAGATAAATTCGATTGTAAATATTCATTAGAAAGCTAAAAAGATTTCCTACATGATGGTATTTTATTTTTAATTTTTAGACATCAAATAATATAATTTATTTATGACACAAAAATGATGCAGTAATTATCTTATTAATGAAATATTGACATAATTGATAATATAAACACCCAAATAAATGTAATTTGAGAATTTTTATGAATTCCACTAATTTTATAGGTTCCTATGATATATTAATGTTGGTTTAATCAACTTGGTTCGAACATTTAATTCTGTTATGACTTTCACAAAAATCATATATCAAATAGTGTCAAAATTGACACAAAATAGTTTTTAAAACAAATATTATATTATTAATTGTTATTTTATTCTTAAAAATCTAAGGATCGGCCAAATGACTTAGATAAGGATATATATATTAATAATAAACAATTTGGGGTTCGTTTGGCATGTTATAGTAAGTGTATTAACCATATAGTGAAAGAAAACAAAAAGACACGGTAAAAGTCAAATTATTTAACTTAGAGTTAAATCTAATTGATAAGGTTTAAAATAAGATCCAAACATGTCTAAATTTGATTGGATGATGAGATTACAACTATATCTAATCTAAGCTTCGAATATGAGTCATTTGTGGAGGTTTTTAAGTGGGGTTAGATTTATTATAAATTAATATTTTTAAGAATTCCTAAGGTGCCCCTCTCCTCCCTTATAAAATGACACCTCCTCCCCCCCCCCCCTCCTCACACCAATTTGAGCACTCAAGCTCGGCCAACCCCTGCCAAAATCTCTTCTCCACTTCCCTAGAAACATCCTAGAGGTTCTGGTCTTCCTCAAAGACCAATTCTAGTGCCCTAATAAGAGGTCTCAAAGAGGCACTTCAAAGAAGAGGTAATTACCGTTACCAATTCTTTCATCTTTATTTCTTCTTCCACTTCTTCTTATTAGGTTGTTTCATTATGAAGTAATAACATCAGTATCACTCATATACTGATATGTTATTATAAGTATGAAACAACCCTATTTCACCATCTATCCATCCTACGGAAAAAGAAATCACCGCGCGTGCGTACGTACGGAATACCGTCTCCACGCCGTGGTGTAATCTATTTTCCACCACCACCTTACATGGATGGGTATAATGGTGTAAATAATAACTATACATAGTTATTACAACATCATATTGATTCTGATATATTGTATAATCCACTCCAATTCAATTCAATATTTATAGAAATGATATCATCGCTCGTGCGTACGTACGGAATACCGTCTCCACGACGCGATGAGATTCATTCTCCATGTTAACCATTTAAGAATGATTATGATGTATATATAAGAAATAATAATGAAATATATGACATTATAAATCTACTGGATTTATGTATATATATACATATGTATGTCATCTACTTACTTCCATTTCAAGACAATAAGGAAAGGAAAACAGCGTTCATGCGTACGTACGGACTACCGTCTCCATGAACGGTGTTTTTCATTTTATTTATCTACCTATTATATATATATATATACTGAATATATATGATATATAAATCATATTTTATATTCTGGAAGTAAGTAAATCATGATATAAGTAATAATGATGTCAAGAACAACAAGTCAAAACACCTACGATAAATGAAACGATTTTACCCAAAACGCTTCTTTAACATAGAATTTACAAAAGAACGGGTAATATAATGTCATAAGTGAACCATATATGATATCATAACAATGAATATGATTCTGTAATAAGTCAATAACATGATTTAAATCATTATACAGGAGGTTCGGACACTTACAAAGCAATTCGGACCTAAGGTAAGGGAAATATCACAATCTCATTTTTATCCGAGATTGTTTATTCGTAAGTATTTACTGGGGTGTATTTTATCATCCACATCCATGTTCCCTCAATATGAAATATTGTTTCCATCCACTTGCAATAGTTTAAATCCAATTTTACCCTTAGGTGAGTTTTTAGTAAGGAATATGAAAGGAATATTTTGTCGTTTTTCCGTACGAGGTACTTTTTGACTTTTCCGACAAAAGTACGAAGAATGTTTTTTTTAACTTATATGGCACGAACGGATTTCTACTGTTTTATAAAGCCTTATTTTCATGAAGCTTCCTCTAAAATATTTCATGACTATTTTCAATAAAATCTCTTTCTTTTAAAATTGCATGATGTTTTGTGAAAAGAAATTGATTTTGAAGAAGAAAGGATATTTTCCTCAAGAATTCAATTCAAGTGTTTTATCAAAATTATTTTCCATATAAGATAATAAAGGGTTCTGTTTCTATCCATATTTTTACATTGATTTGACTATGTTGTGATGTAATTATGTTTATGAATTCCTTTATCTTATATGAATGGTTTTATAATGTCATGTTGTTTAAGAATCCCATTTTTATTACATGGGTTATGCAATGATGTATGATTTATGATTTTGTGGCACAAATAAGAAAGGATACATTAGGAGATGGGTGGGACCTATATCTCCCTCCAATGCATTGGGTAAAGATTTTATATCTCATGAGATAGACATGGCTGGAATGGTAGGTTATACCGGTTCAGTGAAACAGGACTGAAACGAGGATTACTCGATTCAGAAAGGGACTTTGTCCACTAAGATAGTCTTGGCAATGAGTCTTGACTAACAAGAAATGATTCTCTATGATTATGTGTGTATGCCACAATGAGTAATGTTTTAAGTTATGGTTTCATTTTCACTACTATGATTTATCCCATGTTAAGAAATTATGCTCTCTTTTGCAGGTTAAGATTTCCAAAAATGTTATGTTCTTATGAAAATTATGTGATTGATATTTCTTTTGTTTACCCTTACTGAGCATTTGAGCTCACCCTTTTATGTTTTCTTTTCCCCAGGATATAAAGAAAGGTTTTAGGTAAAAAAAAGAAGATCTTTGTGGGAGATTTTGAAGATCTTTCACCAGGATTAGAAGATTACGTTCCGAGTTTCCAAAGACACTAAACTATTACGGTCCTTGTGTGTGTGTTTTTGTTATGTACTAAGTATTCCGCAAATGTAATGTAATGTCCATGTACGATAGGCTTCGGGTCTCTACAGTTGGTATCAGAGGAAAGGTTTAGTCAACCTTTGGAAACTAGGATGCGAAAACGTTAGTGAGATCCCTAGAGATATTTCTGAGGTATGTCTAGGGATGCCCCTAAGGATAAGTATACGTATAGGATATAGTTCTAGAACTATGGTAACGATATTAGATTAAACCAATGATGATAGATATTTAAGTTACTCCCCCTTTATTACGATTTTTGCATCTAACACTATTCTGTTTGGGTTTTAGAAAAAGGCTGGAAACAAGATGATTCACAATAATGGAGGATATGATGGACAATGGAATGATATTCTTCATGAGCAACCAAATGAAATGGGATTTGGAAGTCCAAACATCATTATTATGCCGAATCAGCAATCTCATAATATGATCAATAAAGTAAAATTTGGTAAGTTTCCTGACTCGGCTAATAAGAGAAAGATGGAGTTCCATGATGATCATAGAGGAAAGAAAGTTCAGTTTCCCCTATGTAAATCATGTGGGAAGAGGCATCAAGGAGAATGTTTCAGGGGAACTGGAAGATGCTTTGGGTGTGGAAAAGAAGGACACAAAGCAAGTAAGTGCAAAGGAAAAGGGTCGGTTAACACCATGGATGAGGATAATGGTATTGCTACGACATCAAAATTGGTTAAGTGTTTTAAATGTGGAATGTATGGGCATTATGCAAACAAATGCCCTAAGGGAAAGACTCATGAAGAGAATCAGTATGGTCATATGGGTAGTATTTATGTGGATGATGATGAAGAGACTACAAATGATATGTGAGATGAAAGAATTTTTGAAGCTCGGTCAATGGTTTGAGAATGTAGTGGAATGATTACATGTTTATCATGTGTAATTTTGGAATAAAGAGACATCTATGGATTGTTACACTGTTGTCTTTCCTTGTGTTTTGAAAATGTATGATTAATGTTACTAGTATCCATGAAAGGTTATTCAGATATTTTTGGAATTTAGATGATATGCGCATAATAAAGGGATAAGGAGAAAATTAAATGTTTGATAGTATTCATGGGCTCATGATTGATATAAGGACTAAGTGATATCATGGTTTGAGTATATAGAATTTTGAGGATTTTGGTATGTGGAAAGTGTTAACTTTTAACTGCACTCATGTTTTCACTAAGGTATTCAAGAGAATACACGATTAAGGACTTTGAATGTTTGGAATGTGACCTACAAGACATATCTTATGATATGTGGGGATCAACGACAGTATTAAATCTCTGGTAATCGATGTCACTATATTATGAGAGTGGAATGAAGTATAAGCCTAAAGATTAGACTGGATTATGTTGGACATAAGTTAGTATTGTTTGAGGATTGACGATTTTAGATATTATTGATGGGATGTTATAGTAACGTAGTTTTAGAAAAAGGACAACCTGCAGGACGGGCGACAGCCCATCGCTTCGGACAAGGCTGTAGGAATCGAACCCACAACCGAAGTGCGACTGGCCTTTATCGCCTACCACTGGCCTACAGGAAGTCCCTGTTTAGTAGAAACTAGTTTTATTATATTAAGCAGTATGATATGTGATGTATAAGTTCATTTTAGGAACCATATATGATTAATCTCACTATATATCGATTTATGCATATAATGTTTGCTAACCTTTTGTTTGAGACAGATGGAATGACCCGTCATTCTATCACATGATCTGCTAACACTTCACGAATAACAAATTCAACTTCATTTATTTAAGAGATGAAGTGGAAATTGTTCAAGGCACGAACAACAGTGATATTGTACCAAAATAAAGTAAGTATTTATTGTAATTCAAATTTTCAACTTTAGGGAAATGATCTTGAAAACCAAAAATGTTGTCCTAGTGATCTTATACCTGATGAATCAGATGGTACCTTATATCATCACAAATCTATGGATTTGTGATTACTGGCTTTTCCATAGCCATGTTCTCTACCACTCTCCATCAGAACATGATGGTTAGATTTCTCTTCCATATCCATATTTTCACCTATGTGGAAACCCAGTGATTAGTTTATTTGGGTAATCGTTACATTTCATACTTTAGTTTTTAAAGCCAAGTTTTGGTATTCCCTTTTACGATGTGGGTTTCTATTAAAGAAACTTTTGAATAGTAAACCATTTATAACCCCGATGAATTTCGAGGGCGAAATTCATTTTAAGGGGGGTAGAATGTAACAACCCGAGATTTTATGAAAAATATTCTTTTTTTTATTTTACTAATGTTTTGTGTTATACGATACACCAAAAGGTGCTTGCACAACACGCATCCTTGACTTGCCTTGCATTACACGCAATCACGACCTTCCTCGATAGCGTGTGTAATACGCAATACCGAGTTTCACTAAACAATGATATGCTAGCCGTTATGAATACTAATAACCACTTTTTAAATTCTGTAAATCTTATTTTTCAAAATGAACTTCATTTTTGGATTCGGAGTATTGAATTTATCCTAAGGTGAAATTTTTGTACTTTTCGGATA
The DNA here is from genome assembly GCA_963277665.1 of Viscum album. Taxonomy (NCBI): domain Eukaryota; kingdom Viridiplantae; phylum Streptophyta; class Magnoliopsida; order Santalales; family Viscaceae; genus Viscum; species Viscum album. The sequence goes on from OY728163.1 coordinate 36,316,572, forward strand.
ACTTTCATATTCTGATGAATAGTGAAAATTACTAAATTATAATTAAAAACAATTTTTTTAATCGAAATAATTAATAGTGATAAATTATTAATTTGAGTAGTTTTAAAGTATATTTAGAATATATTTTTATAATTTAATACAATGTTGGTCATTGGACGTAATTTCACATTTAAAGCAGACATAAACAAGTGTCAATCTTTTGATAGATATTGTTTCGTAAAAACACGCTATTTGTTTTAACAGCGGGATTTAATTATAAAATTAATTAATGCAACTTTTATGTTATGAATTTGGTAAAATAGATTTCATTTTTGAATTCGGAATATGAAATATAGCTTAGGATGAAATTTTGGCATTGTTCTGAAAAACATCAATTTTTGATGAATAGTGAAACTACTAAGTGGTAGGTTAAAAACTGAATTTTTGCATAAAACATAATTTTACCGCTTCTGTGAATGGAATTTCGAAAATCCGAGAGACACGGTTAATATCAAGGACTAAAATGTGGTTCAATGAGATGAAAATAATTTTTTGGTGAATAGTAACTTTTTACTTTTTTACCACGGTTAATAGTAAATAGGGTAACTAAGGGTAAATATGATATTAATATTACCCTAACACATGTCCTAATACTATTGGACAAGTGTAATTCGACCAAAAACAAACTTAGGAATAAAATATGACCATTTAGGCCCACTTGGATTAGATTAGGACATTTATTATTAATTTATTTAAAGAAGGGTTAAAATAGTTAAAATCAAAGTTTAATAAGTAAATCATTTTTAATATGGGGTTATACATAAGATAAATTCGATTGTAAATATTAATTAGAAAGCTAAAAAGATTTCCTACATGATGGTATTTTATTTTTAATTTTTAGACATCAAATAATATAATTTATTTATGACACAAAAATGATGCAGTAATTATCTTATTAATGAAATATTGACATAATTGATAATATAAACACCAAAATAAATGTAATTTGAGAATTTTTATGAATTCCACTAATTTTATAGGTCACTATGATATATTAATGTTGGTTTAATCAACTTGGTTCGAACATTTAATTCTGTTATGACTTTCACAAAAATCATATATCAAATAGTGTCAAAATTGACACAAAATAGTTTTTAAAACAAATATTATATTATTAATTGTTATTTTATTCTTAAAAATCTATGGTTCGGCCAAATGACTTAGATAAGGATATATATATTAATAATAAACAATTTGGGGTTCGTTTGGCATGTTATAGTAAGTGTATTAACCATATAGTGAAAGAAAACAAAAAGACACGGTAAAAGTCAAATTATTTAACTTAGAGTTAAATCTAATTGATAAGGTTTAAAATAAGATCCAAACATGTCTAAATTTGATTGGATGATGAGATTACAACTATATCTAATCTAAGCTTCGAATATGAGTCATTTTTGGAGGTTTTTAAGTGGGGTTAGATTTATTATAAATTAATATTTTTAAGAATTCCTAAGGTGCCCCTCTCCTCCCTTATAAAAGGACACCTCCTCCCCCCCCCCTCCTCACACCAATTTGAGCACTCATGCTCGGCCAACCCCTGCCAAAATCTCTTCTCCACTTCCCTAGCAACATCCTAGAGGTTCTGGTCTTCCTCAAAGACCAATTCTAGTGCCCTAAGAAGAGGTCTCAAAGAGGCACTTCAAAGAAGAGGTAATTACCGTTACCAATTCTTTCATCTTTATTTCTTCTTCCACTTCTTCTTATTAGGTTGTTTCATTATGAAGTAATAACATCAGTATCACTCATATACTGATATGTTATTATAAGTATGAAACAACCCTATTTCACCATCTATCCATCCTACGGAAAAATAAATCACCGCGCGTGCGTACGTACGGAATACCGTCTCCACGCCGTGGTGTAATCTATTTTCCACCACCACCTTACATGGATGGGTATAATGGTGTAAATAATAACTATACATAGTTATTACAACATCATATTGATTCTGATATATTGTATAATCCACTCCAATTCAATTCAATATTTATAGAAATGATATCATCGCTCGTGCGTACGTACGGAATACCGTCTCCACGACGCGATGAGATTCATTCTCCATGTTAACCATTTAAGAATGATTATGATGTATATATAAGAAATAATAATGAAATATATGACATTATAAAGCTACTGGATTTATGTATATATATACATATGTATGTCATCTACTTACTTCCATTTCAAGACAATAAGGAAAGGAAAACAGCGTTCATGCGTACGTACGGACTACCGTCTCCATGAACGGTGTTTTTCATTTTATTTATCTACCTATTATATATATATATATATACTGAATATTTATGATATATAAATGATATTTTATATTCTGGAAGTAAGTAAATCATGATATAAGTAATAATGATGTCAAGAACAACAAGTCAAAACACCTACGATAAATGAAACGATTTTACCCAAAACGCTTCTTTAACATAGAATTTACAAAAGAACGGGTAATATAATGTCATAAGTGAACCATATATGATATCATAACAATGAATATGATTCTGTAATAAGTCAATAACATGATTTAAATCATTATACAGGAGGTTCGGACACTTACAAAGCAAGTCGGACCTAAGGTAAGGGAAATATCACAATCTCATTTTTATCCGAGATTGTTTATTCGTAAGTATTTACTGGGGTGTATTTTATCATCCACATCCATGTTCCCTCAATATGAAATATTGTTTCCATCCACTTGCAATAGTTTAAATCCAATTTTACCCTTAGGTGAGTTTTTAGTAAAGAATATGAAAGGAATCTTTTGTCGTTTTTCCGTACGAGGTACTTTTTGACTTTTCCGACAAAAGTACGAAGAATGTTTTTTTTTAACTTATATGGCACGAACGGATTTCTACTGTTTTATAAAGCCTTATTTTCATGAAGCTTCCTCTAAAAGATTTCATGACTATTTTCAATAAAATCTCTTTCTTTTAAAATTGCATGATGTTTTGTGAAAAGAAATTGATTTTGAAGAAGAAAGGATATTTTCCTCAAGAATTCAATTCAAGTGTTTTATCAAAATTATTTTCCATATAAGATAATAAAGGGTTCTGTTTCTATCCATATTTTTACATTGATTTGACTATGTTGTGATGGAATTATGTTTATGAATTCCTTTATCTTATATGAATGGTTTTATGATGTCATGTTGTTTAAGAATCCCATTTTTATTACATGGGTTATGCAATGATGTATGATTTATGATTTTGTGGCACACATAAGAAAGGATTCATTAGGATATGGGTGGGACCTATATCTCCCTCCAATGCATTGGGTAAAGATTTTATATCTCATGAGATAGACATGGCTGGAATGGTAGGTTATACCGGTTCAGTGAAACAGGACTGAAATGAGGATTACTCGATTCAGAAAGGGACTTTGTCCACTAAGATAGTCTTGGCAATGAGTCTTGACTAACAAGAAATGATTCTCTATGATTATGTGTGTATGCCACAATGAGTAATGTTTTAAGTTATGGTTTCATTTTCACTACTATGATTTATCCCATGTTATGAAATTATGCTCTCTTTTGCAGGTTAAGATTTCCAAAAATGTTATGTTCTTATGAAAATTATGTGATTGATATTTCTTTTGTTTACCCTTACTGAGCATTTGAACTCACCCTTTTATGTTTTCTTTTCCCCAGGATATAAAGAAAGGTTTTAGGTAAAAAAAAGAAGATCTTTGTGGGAGATTTTGAAGATCTTTCACCAGGATTAGAAGATTACGTTCCGAGTTTCCAAAGACACTAAACTATTACGGTCCTTGTGTGTGTGTTTTTGTTATGTACTAAGTATTCCGCAAATGTAATGTAATGTCCATGTACGATAGGCTTCGGGTCTCTACAGTCACGTACCAATGGACGGATGACTGCCAAGAGGTGTTCGAGAACTTGAAGAAGTGCCTTTTAAGCCCACCGGTGCTAATTCCCCCAGTAGAAGGAAGACCTCTCATCTTGTATGTGATAGCCTTAGAGCGATCACTGGGAGCCTCCTCGCACAAAAGAATGACACCGGCAGTGAAAAATGTCTCTATTACCTCAGTAGAACCATGATTGATGCTAAGACTCGATACTAAAATATCGAGAAGAGTTGTTTGTACTTGGTCTTCACAGTTCAAAAGTTGCGACATTATCTGCAGCATCATGAAGCCCATTTGATCTCGCGGAGTAACCCGCTCAAGTACATCCTCAGCTGCCTGATGCTAATCGGACGCCTTCCTGATGGGTGGTCATCCTGAAACAGTTTGACATCCGATTTGTGCCTCAGAAAGCCATCAAGGGTCAGGAATTAGCAGATTTTCTGGCAGAACACCCTTTGATAGGGACCACTGCACCGGACGCCGAGCTACCAGATGAAGACATCTTCTCGGTTCAAGAGGAGTTCCCAGCATGGGAAATGTACTTCGAGGGCCATCCCAAAGCCCAACCAGGAGGAGGATGGAGGATCCCAGATTCAACAAAGTGGGTTTGGGAATAATACTCGTGTCCCCAAAAAAGGTAGTCGTTCTATATTCCTTCCTCCTATCAGAAGGATTTACGAACAATGAAGCAGAATATCAAGTTCTCATTGCAGGCCTAGAACTCTCACTCCAGGCACAAGTACAACACCTTAAGGTAAAAGGTGACTCGGAAATTGTCATCAAGAAAGTCAATGGTGAATATGCTATTGAAAAGGAGGATTTGATCCCCCTGTTTGACCATTTCTGAGGTTTAATGGGGGAATTATCCACAAAACCATCATTGACCTATATTTCCCAGTCTTAGAACGCTCAGGCTGATGCATTAGCCAATGCGGCCACAACCCTAGCTGACCCAGGCTGGGATGAAATAGTTATCAGCATTGCTCAAAGTCGAATGGTATTGTCATTTGTTCATACCAAGAGAGAAGAGATCCACGAAGTCAGTCCTGTCCCCGTGGCTTTTGCTCCTTCCACCGGCTGGATGACCCCCATTGCAAACTACCTTCAATGGGGATAACTTCCATCAGACAGGGTTGAACGAGAGCAAATACAGAGAAGGGAAATCAACATTGTCCTATATGGAAGCGCGATTCAACAAGAGGTCCTCTACAAACGAGGCCTCAATGGAGTTCTCCTCAGATGCATTGATGGAGAAGAAACCACTGCCGTAATGAATTAAGTACATGCCAGAGCATGTGGAGCACATAAACCGGGGGACATGCTTTGCCATTAGGTTCGAAGGCTTGGGTACTACTGTCCCACGGTGTCACGAGACTGCAATCATTTTACGGAAAAATGCCACTCATTCCAGATTCATGCCAACTTCATACACCAACCCCCAGAGTTACTTCATCAAGCCGTGTACTCTTGGCCTTTTTTCATCTGGGGAATGGACGTCATGGGACCGTATCCTCCCGCCACGGCCAAACAGCTAAAGTATATCCTCACGGCAACCAACTTCTTTTCCAAATGGGTAGAATCCATACCCCTTAAGGAAGTCGGGGCAAGAAATATTGTCAGCTTTTTGAAGACCAATATCATCACTAGATTTGGTGTCCCTCATACCATACTGACGGACAACAACACCAACTTCTTCATTGCTGAATTGGAGAAAGTATACCACGAGTATTGTATCAAGGCTAACCACTCATCCCACTACCATACAGCGGCCAACGGATAGATAGAGGGTTTCAACAATACCTTGTCCAACATTCTCCAAAAAATGGTGGACAAAGAAAATAATTCATGGCCGGATAATCTCCTCCATGCATTGTGGGATTATTGAACCACAATCCACACCGCTACTCGGGATACCCCATACTCGTTGGTGTACGGCACAAAGGTGGTCCTACCTATTGAACTCCAACTTCCCTCACTTTGTGTTGCCATCTGTGATCAATTATCTGATGATGAGTAGTCATAAAAACAGCTAAGTGAATTGGAATAGCTAGACGAGAAGCAGTTTCACACTTTGCACCATCTGGAGGTATACCAGAACCGGATCGCACGAGCCTTCAACAAAAAGGTTCATCTTCGGTCTTTCTTGGAAGGAGAATTAGTGTTGGTCCTCCGGACCCCAATGATACCCGGCAAGAAGCCTCCAAATCTAGAGCCCAAGTGGGAGGGACCATACGTTGTACAAAAGGTCTACTCCAATGGAGGATATACCCTGATCTCCATGTAAGAACAATTTACAACCACCCCTATAAATGCGAGATTCATGAAGATGTATTTTGCATAATAACTAAAGGTGTACTGTTTATCATTCGAGATGCATGACGATAAACTACCAAGAACCCAATTGTCCAAACTCTATGACCTTAACTAAGTGCATTCCACATCCTCACCGTATGACATTAAACTGCATGGAGTACATCCTTTCCACAATACGTTAAATTGCACAGAATCTAATAATGTCCATCGTCCAAACCACTTGACGTCAAACTGTAGGGATTTCAACCTCACCACACGACGTTAAACTGCACGAATAATAAATGTTAAAAATGCCTTATTCCCCTGTGTATGGACCAGACCTGCACAGGGTGTATTCCCCATCCTCACCACATGATGCTAAACTAAACGGATTTCAGAGAACTACATACGGCTTGATTCCTGCCCTCGAAAGATACATAGTGATGTCGGGATCCCCTATCTTGGCCCAGCCACTCCCAAATAAAAAGCTAAAAATACCTTCTTCCCCCAGTGTATGGACCATAACTTCACAAGGTGTATCCCTCGTCCCCACCGCACGACGTTAAACTGCATGGACAAGAAGTTTTATCAATGCCCCTCTCACCCCGTGTATAGACCATACCTGCACGGGGTGTCCTTCTTTCAGAGAACTGCGTGTGTCTTGATTCCTGCCCTCGTAGGATACGTAGTGATGCCAGGGTTTCCCGTCCTTGCCCAGCCCCCTAAATAAAAGATAAAAGTTCCTTTTTCCCCCGTTTACAGACTAGACTTACACATGGTGTATCTTTATTCCTCACCGCATGACGTAAAACTACACAGATAACAATATTTAAAAATGATCCCTTTTCCCTGTGCATGGGCTAGACCTGCGTGGGGTGTATTTTTGTGTCCTTGTCACACGACGTTAAACTGAACAATCAATAATGTTAAAAATTCCCTCTTCCCCCGTGTACGTACTAGAATTTCATGTGGTTTATTCTTCGTCCTTACCACATGATGTAATACTGCACTGAAGTCGTCTCCACTGCACGACGTTAAACTACGCAGACCCCCCTTTCCTTTAACGTCGGGTCACCTTTGTCCTTACTGCATGACATTAAACTGTATGGAGTTCATCCTCACTACATGACGTTAAACTGCACGAACTTCATCGTGACCCACCCAAGACGCATGAAAAAACGAGATAGTGATACTCCTTGCACATTTAGATGCACCCTCTCTATACATCAGACTCCACGACCTGGATAATTATGGATCTTCATAACCACTCATGGCCATCGGAAGTGGAAATTCATCGACCCGCGGACACCTTTAAATGACTATGCATACCGTGCCCTCAGCGGCTCTGCATATTGATAGCCCATGTCCCATCTACCAAAGGCAAGATTTCCTCGGGCGACACTCTTCCTAGGTCTGTACGCCTACCGGTCTTAGAGCCCCCGTATCACATCTCCTAATACACAAATTTATGGACTAGTGGTTTACAAGTTCATTCCCCTTTTCATGCCCATGTGTTGCCAAGGTATCCTTATCTGGTTAGCCTATGTGTCCGCCGGTGGTTCACATAGCGAGCTCCATCAACGAACATCAATCCAAGACTAGGCTACTTTGACTCAATGAACAACCATAGTGAAGATGTTTCTTGTTTACTCGGACACCATTATCCCCACGTGCCGAACTCTACACTGCGAGCAATCGAGGATTCTCATAATCATTCATGGCCATCGGAAGTGGAATGTTATCAACCCGGGGACACCTTTGTATGACTATGCATACCATGCCCTCAGCAGCTCTGCATAATTATAGCCCTGGCTCATCCATCAAAGGAAAGATTTCCTTGGGTGGTACTCTTCCTAGCTTCGTACAATTAACGGCCTCCGAGCCCCCACACCACACCTCCTGATCCGGTAAACCTCAAATTTGTAGTTTACAACCTTCTTCCCCTACCTTGATCCAAGTATATCAGAACATGTTGACCCAGTTACCCTTCAAGTGACTGCAACAATATTCACCCAATGGTCCAAGCTCTATGACCGCTAAACTAGGAGTACATCATCCTTACTAGATGACATTAATATTCATAGTGTAAAGGAAGACCACTACGTGCAAAATAAAAATGCGCAGGGAGCTCTCTAATCGTTAACAACAACCAAGGCCGAATATCCCCGACATGCCTTGACATCTCCTTCCTCGATGACAGACTTCATGGCCCGATCAATTTCAAATCATCATAACCATCCATGGCCATCGGAAGTGGAAAGTCATCAACCCATGGACACCATTGTATGACTATGCATAACTTTCCCTCAGTGGCTCTACATAATGATATCCCATGGCTCGTCCATCAAAGATAATATTTCCTTGGGCGATACTCTTCTTAGATATGTATGCTTTCCGGCCTCAGAGCCTCCATGCCATCTCTCCTAATTAATTTAGCCTTGGAACCATTATTTACACCATCACCCCCTCCACATCTTGGACATGCAAGGATACTCGAGCCCAGTTACATTCTAATCAAGAGTGGCCTTTTTAACTATGTCCATGCCGCATGACATCAAACATCACGTAGCACATCTTGGCTAATTGGAGTAAGGCTGCAAAGGCAAAGAATCAAACATCCAGGGGAATGCCTCCATCAAAAATTATTTTCACTAGTTTAATAATGATCATCGTCCTTGTTGCACGGCGTCAAACTATATAGCATTGGAAAAGGACCGAAAAATTCCCCTGTCCTCGTTGCATGATGTTAAACTACACAACATCCTTTAATAATGCTCTCCATCTTTACCACATGACACTAAACTGCACAGTCAAACCCATCACGGGATCAGCAAGGAATAGAGGCTATTCTCTGTCCTTCGTTGAACGGGTCAGACCGGAACAAGCCACCGTCTCACAACCGTGTGAGAAGGGATTACTTCCCCCATTCTCGGGATGTTTAGTCTAGATTTTTCCCCCATATGTAGGCACCCTCTCATTATAAACTATACTCTGTAATCAAAAAAATCCGTACTCTCATAAAGCCACCCCGGGTGGTACCGAATCGCAACTTCCCTGATGTTATATGGCTATCTGGGGAATAAAATCATTGAACTAAGGACTCCTTTGCATGACTATGCATACCATGCCCTCAGCGGCTCTGCATATTGATCACCCCTAGCCCATCTGCCAACGGCAAGATTTCCTTAGGTGATGCTTCTCTTCGTATGCCTCTTGGCCGCCGAGCCCCCATGTCTATCTCAGGATTCGGAAACCCTCTAAGTTACAGTTTACCAACCTCTTTCAAAACACTGCCTAAATATGGTGGAACATCTCTAACAAGATTACCGAGGACCAGGAGGAGAAGGTCCATTTCAGATGATGTCCCAGTTGCATGACTTTAAACTGCACCAAGCCCAACCGTCCTTTATTCTAGATAAATGCATAGGACAGGAGCCTTGCTTCCACACTCCTGATTGATACAGGTGTTCTCAAAACCATTCAGACATCACATACCCTTTCTGAAGCCTCCCCCGGTTGTTTTCATAATCCTCCAAGCCACCCATGGTGGTTTCCATAAGCCGGAAATTCATGAAGTCCTATGGCCTTCAGAAATGGGGAGTGATTGACTTAAGGACACCTTTCCATGACTATACATACCATGCCCTCAACGGTTCTGCATATTAACCTCCCCTGCCCTGTCTACCAAAGGAAATATTTCCTTAGGCAATGCTCCTCCCACCTCTACACATCGATACAACTCCCATGCCTTGAGACATGCCCTACATGTCGTTCAAACTTAAACACACTCACTCAAAATGCGTCCAAAGGACACCGAGACATCTTTTAATCAACCAAAACCCATTAGGGCCCTTGCCCACCATATTTGGTCAAAGGTTTTCGACCTAAAACATCAGTAATGATAGTCTTGTCAGCAGGACTTTAAGAAGCTCAAAAAAAGGGGGCACAAATCCCATTAAGCCGAAAACCCGAAAAGGGCGACTTAATAAAAATTCTGGCCATACCCTCTGGGCCCAGGAAAAATTATGGCATTAATAAGAAAAGACAAAATGTTTGTGGGGTTTTTCTACAAAACCTTAGAAAACGTATAACTGTGCTCACTGAGTCCCTTGGCTCAGTTAAATTTTAGAGCATTGTCCAATCCCTTATCAATTTTCAGGACCACTCTGCATCAGAATAGCCTCCACTTCGTTCCGATCGGACCCCATTTTGATGGGGGGCATTTGTAGGGTCCTGAAAAAATAATATCTGCAAAGGAGAATGGTGATCCCCTTTAACTCAAGGGAGATTCTGCCCAATTTCCCTTTAAGACGGATTGGGCAAATGTGGACAATATTCAAGGATGGTGAAGGAGGAACCGGTCCGCAAACCGGTCTAATGTTTACGATGTACAACTGGTTCCGCGAAGCGTCCCCCCTCCGCAGACCGTGTCGTTCGTGGTATGGAGGCAGAGATCCTCTGTGAAAGCGAAGTAGGGCAGGCGCGAATCCGATTCACCGTCATGAACCGCCCCAGCCGCGGACCGTGTCAGCCAGCCTGAACCGCCTATGCTGTCATTCGAGAAATGGATTTGGAACCCTCCGCGGCCGTGAAGCACTCCCCTCGTTCATTTCATAGGTTGAGAAGTGCTCAATGCCCATCGCGAGTCGTGGATTGACCAATTCAGTCGTAAACCGGGTTTTCGGTCATGGGCCACCTCAAATGGTGTCCCGTGACCGTAGATACATCTCTTTACCCACTCGATAAAAAGAGATTGAGGGGGAAAGGAGAAGGGGATTCAGATTCAGATATGGAGGAAGGGGACAGAGAGGAGATCGTTTAGATTCGGGTGGAAGGATTTCGAAGGAAGGATTAGGATTTTGAAAGTTCCAGTTCGCGAATGAGAGAAGATATGAACCTGAGGACGAACTAATAAGGAATCGAAAACGTATAGTAATTTTGTGAACCGCGAACTCAAAATAAAATAAAAAGGGATGACCGTGAACCATGGACCCTCCATGGATGCACTTCCCGCAGACCAGGGTGCTTATGCCTCTTTTCTGATCCGTCGCACCGCGTAGCACCCTCCTACGTGGGTGAATCCTTGACCGATGAACCCACAATCGTCGCCAACCTTAGCTGCAGCTGCTTGTGTGGAACCCTCATCATACCAACCTCGTATGCGGGCTTAACACGAATCTCCGAACTCTCCTGGTTCGCGGGAAGCCAATCAGTCTGCGGACCCTCCTAGTTTGCGGCCGACCTCTCTGTTCGCGGACCACCCTGGTTCATGGAAGACCTCTCAGTACAAGAACCACCCAGATTCATAGAAGTCCTCTTAGTCCACGGATCACCCGGATTCACGGATGGCCTCTCAGTCCGCGGACCACCCAGGTTCACGGACGGCCTCACAGTCTATGGACCACCATGGTTTGCAGATGGCCACTCAGTCCGCGGACCACCCTGGTTCACAGACAGCCCTTCAGTCCACAGACCACCCTGGTTTGCGGATGACCCCTCAGTCTGCGGACCACCCTTGTTCGCGGACGACCTCTCTGTCCACGGACCACCCTGGTTCGCGAATGGCCTCTCAGTCCGCAGACCACCCTGTTTCATGGACGACCTCTCCAGCCGCGTAGAACTTCCCTATGCGAAGGGCACCACCACCCATACACCTATGTGGTCTTCCAAAACCTTCGGAGTTACCATTCCCCAAGACACATAAGATCCTCCTGATCCCTCCTGATCCTTTGTGACTCCCTCATTGGCATACTCATCGGCCCTGAGCCGAGGCCTCCACCAGAGCCACCAAATCCATGTGGTGTAACCCTCAGGCACATCAGCACACCGTTTTGAGTTAACATACCCACGGTAAGTAGAGGCGAAGGGGATTCCCCGACCCTTGAGTAGATTCTCGCAGCAATCCTAGGTTCACATTCCCATGGTAATGTGGAGTCTGAGATCGGGAGTCCCCTTTCTGCCCCTCCACTTGTTAAGGGCTTCTTGGGGATAGTAAAATACCCATCAGAAGGAAGCCCTTATGCACTGAAAGAGAGTAGATGGGCACAGGAGCACCCCATTTCCCTCTCCCGCTACGCTTTGTCACCCCTGGGCCTCCCCATAGTGTAAACCCCAATCTATCATTATAGGCCACTCCATGCATAAGCCGCACTCTACTTCTCACTGACACACCTTTCCTGACGTGATCCTCTGGTTCCTACTACCTCTTGTTTCTCACAACGAGAATGACTCACGTGGGATTAGAGTAAGCATCAACCATGACATCCTCTTATGGGCCTTCACAGGGTGTAAGCCCCAATCAAATGAGAACTACGAGGACGTGGATTCCCTACCATAGGGATACGTAAGAAGCCTCCATGAGGTTCAAGCCCGATCACCAATAGACCCCCAGGTCCACCTTCACGTCGGTTCTCTGACGCACCCCATTCAAACTACGTGGACTTTGATCCCTGTCCCCTAGGTACAGTACGTACGAAGCATCCATGAGGTTCAAGCCCAAAAACCAGTCGATCCAAATATCTTCACATCAGTTCACCATGCCACTCCTAGGTCTGCCTCAATGAGTTCCAACTCCATGGGGTCATTAATCCAATGAGGGACGGTGAACCTCAAGCCTAAATGATTCTGAACCCCCTGCATCCAGTTAACCATTGCCCACTAGGTCTAAATCCGTGGATATTGTGTTTGGGTATAAACCAAAGATTTGCGAACATATGAATACGTCTTAAATCTATATGAGAGTCCCAGAACATGCAATAATTTCCCCCCAAAAGGGTGAGATGAGCCTGACTTCCCATCCTCTCAACCAATGTGAGTTCTTAAGAGTTGCTGGACAAACCATCCGGTGAACGCCTACCTTTGGAAAGCAGGTCCACGTGTCATCAGATATGGAACCATTGGGCGTTTCGAAAAATGATCTGAAACAGTGTTACAATCTCCCCACCATAAAGTATCTCTACTCCTAGATATTCGATAGATTCATGGACTCAAAAAAAGTGAAGGCCATTTCCTCCTCATCAAAAATTCCATATCTCATGTCTCATGGCTATCCCATATACACTTCCACTATACACGGACCAAAAGAATCATTTTATAATTCATTACTTTCTATCAGTGATCCATAATCTAAACTGGTTGCTCTAACACAGTAATGTTAGGACCATACTCGACATCCTCCCATCTGATCACCTGAGAAGGATCTGGTCGATACCTCCTCAGCTAGAAAAAATGAATGGAAATAAAATAATATGGTATGTCCAACCGATGGGCCACATTTTCTAGATTTCAATTGACCTCAAAGGGTCATGTAAACCTCAGTTCTAATTTACCCTTCTTACCCAACCAATAATTTCCTCGGAAATGTGAATCTCAAAGAAAGACATGACCACTATTCTCAAACTACAATGGTCGGTGAAGATGGTATACATAATATTTTTGGATACATTATGACATGTTAAATATTATTTTAATCAATTCCATCATCTCTATTTCCTTTTAAACAAGACTCACCCCAACCAAGGACTGTTCTCCCAAATCTACGCAGAAACAAAGAGATATATAGGTCTACACATAAAAATACTCAAAGGGTTCTATCCTGATCAAGTATGGATAACTATTTCTATATAAAACATTTACTAAAGGTAGATGAATTTCCCAAGATCCACGAAAATAAAGAACACAATCACAGAGCATATCCTCATGAACATCGATAGCTATCTTTTTTTGTTCATCCATCCTTCAATGATATGTTGTGCTCAATTTCAATTGAGAAACTATCACCTCCAACAAACATTTTTTAAACATAAACATGAACCTGGAGTCCCTGTCTGTAATTATAGTAATGGGGGCCCCATAAAGTCTCACAATCTCTTGGACAGACATGTCTCCAAGATATTCCACATTCATCGCCTCATTGATAGGTAGTAAATGCACTAATTTCCTAAGTTAATCAATCATCACCAAAATCACATCCTTCGCACTAGGATTACATTATAAATTAATGGGGAAATTTATTGAAATATCGTTCTATTTCCATAAAATATTGACTAGGGTCTATAAAAACTATTAGGCCTATGGTGTGCCACCTTATTTATTAAACACACATGACACCATGATAAATACGCAATCGACCACCTCATCCCTAAGAACCAATATCAACATATTAAATCATGATATATCTATGTAGTAATTGTGCATATTGACAAATAAGAATAGCATCCACTATCCATCATCTCCTGCCTCAAGGAAATCAGAATAAACAACCAATTACAGAAGTATAAATCACCACGGAGGGATCGATACCACTCAAGTGATCTCTCCCTATTATAAAGGATCTTATGATAGATTGGTAAATCGTTATATAATGACTCTATCATATTAAACATTTTATTACTGAATTTTAAGCATAATTAAACATCAAATACAAACCAATGATCATAAAGTCTAGTGTTTTTTCGAAGGCTATGTATTTAAAACTGATAAAAGGGAAATATAATAAAACATAATTATATTAATATACTTAATGCTCTTTCAAATTAATTTTATCTCATAAATATTCATAGGATAACCTGGGGAATATATTGACAAATAATATGATTTAAAAATCCGAGTAAAGGAATAAAAATTTGAATAAAGAATAACACATGGGTCAGAAGGTGTAACGTGTTGACATAAAAATAAATGCACATTAGTAAACATATATAAGAATAACATATATAACATGGGATCTTTTGATAATGGAACCATAGTAATTTGTAAGAAACATAAAACATGATATAAACATGAGTCAAGGCAAAGTGCCAATACTATATCACAAGGTGGACAACGTCACATAATGGATTAGGTTCACTCCCAATCCTATACATGATGTCTCATGAGACTAAATAGTATCCAATGAAATTAAGAACTATATGGGATCACCTATAATAAAATTTTCATTCATATATGGCCACATAACGAATATAACATAAGGAATACACATAAGGGTTACCCATGGAATGAAATGTGTATCATAATCATGTCATAAGGCATAACAAAATGGAATATAATGATTACCTACATGAACGAATTGATTTAAATCATAATTAGAAATTAATAATTTAATTATGAATTGATAACGATATATCATGTCCATATAAAGTGAAAACATGTAAAAAGAGTGTTTAAATTGTTTTTTAGGATGGTTCCATTTTACTTTAGTAGAAGGAAAAATGTAAAAGTCTTTGAAGACGGCCAAAATAATTTTTTGCATAAAACCAGAAATGAAATAATATATTTTTTCATGGTGAAATAAATTATTTTATAAGAAAATGGGGTATTAAAATAATATATGTAGTGTACTTTAAAATGGGAAAGAAATTTGGAAGTTCCCTTTTATCGGGCCTGCTTATCAAGAGAAATTGAGAAAGGAAACTTATCAAAATATGATTTCCCCAAAACATAAGTATAAATTGAACTAGATACATATTTATAGAGAATATTAATAGAATTTATAAGTTGTATATAATAATAAATAATATATAAATTTAGTTAATGAGGGTGAATGTTCAACAGAAAGGTAAAAATAGAGGTTTGGACAGATCACTTTCCTTTTGTCTGAATGTGTTTTGCACATTAACTTATTGTCGTATATAATAAAATTAGTTAAATTTAATAATTAATTAATTTAAACCCTATTATACTTTAATTTTATTTATTATAATTTTATTAACTTCATTTATGGACATTTCGATGAGTTATAATGTTTCATTTTTTTGATTTGAGAGCGTTCGTTTCATTGTGTATAGTTGGTTCCAATGAGTATAATAATGGGAGTTCGTATTTAATGTAAGATAAAATCTATATGTTTAATGAAATTAAATTAATATATTTCTATAATTTTATATGATACCTTATATAATTTTTTCAAATATGATAATGATTCACTAGATAAAACATTAATTAAGAATTATTAGATTATTATAGCGGTTTTTAAGACCATTAAGAACTAGTGTCATTTTATTTGATATTATGTTTATATATTGGTTCCAAAAAATTAAATAAGTTATAACATATGTATTATAATATTATGTAACCATAAATATGGTTTTATTATCATAATTTAATGTGGTAATTAAAAATTAAAACTCGTCGTCCACGAAGGTGGTGAATCAACATATCACAGACGATGATTTAATTTTTAGAATAATAATGAGAACCGAATAGATTTAATGGAAGATATTATATTTGAAAAATGAAATTATAGTATTTTGATGATACGGTAGTTATAATTTGACTTTGGATAGTTGAGGTGAGTGGAGAATAATAAAAGAAACTATGCTGGAAGAGAATGAGGGAGGATTTTACCTCTTGAATATCATCTCCTCGAGAACCCCTTTATGGAACATAGAATTAGTCTTTTGGTGGGACAAAAAAGGCAATTAAATGGGGAAAAATCTTGACAGGGTAATTGGGTATAATATTATAAATCTACAAATATTACAATGTATGAAGAGAATGGGTGGTTAGCGGCAGTATTTGTGGGGGGAGAGGGGCGATTTTTATTATAATATTCATTTGTTAATTATTTTGGCTCATGATTATAAATAGTGTTGACTCCTATGACTAAATAATATAATTTGTTCATGATATTTCGAAAACATTGGTCCCTCCCTCATCCATACATCATTCATTTCTAAATAATTTATGTTTTAGTTGAATTTCTCAAATTACTATACTTCACTATTTATATAAAATTTAACAATTTTAGAAAAATTGAAAAAAATAAAACTAAATATTTTTTAGAAATTTATGTTTAAAAAATGGACTCAATTTTATGAAAATATTTTTATAAATATGATAAATTTAATTTTTAGTTAAAATCTTCTTTTTTTTCGAAAAATACTAATTTTAATATTAAAGATGAATTTATTACAATTTGAAATATTAATTAAGGTCTCATAAAATATTATTGTAATCATAATAGAAAAAAATATATTAATTTATGAATCTAATTTTTTAAAATATATTATCTTTTATATCATTATATTAATATAAAAGTGTAGATAAACAATTATGTTTTGTAAAAATACCAACACATAATTTATAACTTTTAAATCATTTATTGACTTATAGGATGATATACTTATATCATATTTTCATTTATAAGATACATAGATTTTATTTATACTTTAATAGGTTGGTTTACTATACTAATGGCCACATTATTGTTCCTAATGATCACATAAAAATTTCAACAGTCATGTTACTATTTTATTAGTTGGATTTCTAATGGTCATAAGGGGTTAATACTTATTATAAATACTTATTATTCCATTCATCAGTAACTTCTATTTTCTCACAATATTATATATACATTATTATTTTATTATCTAATTAAAAGTATTTTTATTTATGAATCCTTCTTCATGAGTGCGATCATTCTAGTGGATCGAGAATATTCAATCATTCATATTTTTATTATATTACATTTATTTATTTTCCTACTTTAATATTTGGCATTATTAATTAATTTTTTTACTAAATTATAATTATTATTTATGAGTATAATTTTTTTATTAGGTTCTATATGTGATTTATGTTCTTCACAAATATAAGAATAAAATTTCCATTGATAAAATTATGGGTCGTTGCATTATTATCCCCTTTGAAATTTTACCCTCAAAATTTCAGTTTACATACAATAGTGAAAATAGTTGAGGGTACATCTCCATTATTACTTCCTACAGTTCCCATGTTTCTACTTCATAATTATTGTTCCACCATAGTACATTGGCTAGGTGAGTAGTATTTTTGCATTGATCATTATCTATATGGTCCAATATATTCATCAATTACCCCTCATAGGAGTTATAATTTTCCAACTGTACGACCTATGATGTCAGTACATGTGAGAGATATGGTATTTAATTTATCAGTATGGATACATGGAAAACATAATTTAATTTAGAAATGGTTTGTGTAAGTGCTAGTCGATCGGCAACTACTCGGACACCATCAACAATTTTGAAGGGGAGGATGTGCTAGGGACTTAACATTCCTTTATTCCCAAATCTCATGATCATATTACATTGAGATATGCAGTTGAATACCATGTCTTAGACTTCAAATTCTGGGTCCCATTAATGGATTTCTACAACGATCTTCGGTTAACTTTGGGAATCCCTGATGTTCTTCTAAATGATTTTGACATTACCTACCATTTCTTTGACCATTTAGGATACCAATAGTTTACATTCACCAACATCATCTCATCATGTTTGTGTTCTACATATTTTCCCATAAAGGGATTAATATGGGGCCATTTTGGTGCTTGAGTGAAAACTATTCTTGTAAAAGAATTTAACTAGAGGAATATATTGGTCACATCCAACTTTGAAGTCCTTAAAACATGGTCTCAACATGTCTTCCAGTGTCTAAATAGTCTGCTCAAAATTTTTAGCAAAATGAGAATATTAATCTGTACTGAAGATCAACTCATCATTTAGAGAATTTTGGAGACTTTACAAGAACATGGGGGTAAATCTCGAATTACTATTTGATTGAATAAATAATGTTTTCTCATTTCCATGTTGGTATGGGTTATGGTTGCAGCATCCCCTTATACCTTTTTTAAGGCTTCCCTCACTGACAAACTAGGACCTTTGATGTATATTTGGTGAATTTTTTTATTATATTATCCCAAAAATAGTTATATTCAAGATATTGATACATATTTTTGATCCCTGGGGGAATTGATAAGTTTGATTAATATGCGTTATTCAAAATTTCATAATTTATATTTTCATTAGATGGTACACATAGTCGTGACCCGATTCTTACAACACCTTCTTAATAAAATGTTAACTCTGGGGATTTCATAATTTGTATAGCTTCCACTAATTCTGAATTTTCACATCATCTCTTTGAGAATCATTTATTTTCTCCAAAAGGGGTGGTTGAGAGATCAATATATAAAGGATTAATGATTTTCTTTACTTAATGATTCTCATTTCCATCCTTTTAATGTATAAAAAGTTTGTATCCTTAGCAATTGTCATAATTGATAAAGATGCAATATAATTTCTACTTAGAGGAACTTATACATTATTTTCATTACCAGGATTGTATTTTATTGAGCATTCATAATCCTTGATGAGCTCTAACTATAGTAACCAGAACATATTAATCTCATTTTGGGGGAATATATATTTTTGGCTCTTCTAATCAGTATATATTTCACACTTCTATCCATAGAGATGATGTGTGTATATTTTGAAGGAAAGTTTCATAGCCACCAACTCCATATCTTGCGTGGGATTGTTTTTCTCATTTACATTCATCTTCATTGAGGAACATGTCATCACTTTAAAATTTTCATCAATACACAACTTAATAACTTCTTTAGAGAATCGTTGTATACAAAAAATATTTCCCCACTCATTGGTATTTTATGTACAAGTGCAGTGATTAGCCTCTTATTCAACTCTTTTAAGCAGTCTTCATATTCATTGGTTTATTAAAAAATTACTCCCTTATGATAAATCTTGGTTAGTGTGTTTGAAAATTGAGTATGTTAATTAAAAATCATTAGTAATACCTAGCTAGACCATGGAAACTATATATATCAATTACTGATGTTGTGCTAGGCCACTTCTAAAATTATATTGATGTATAAGGGTCCACAGATATCCCTTTGATGGCGATAACAAGCCCAAGGAATGACACTTCCTCCATCCAAAACTCATATTTATTAAACTCTTTCATTCATTTTCACCCTTTTAAAAGACTTTACTACATTATTTAAATGATCCTCATGCTCCTTCTTACATTTGTATTATATTATAATATCATTAGTAAAGACTGCCTCAAATTTGTTTTTATATAATATCTAAAGTTTATATTCATTAATTCCATGAAAATTTCTCTAGTAGTAGTGAGTTTTAATGGAATCACTATAAACTCTAGTGTCCATACATAATTCTTAAGGTAGTCTTTTAATATCTTCCTTGTTCACCTTAAATTGGTGATATCCCAACTAAAGGTCCACCATAAAAAAATAATTAGACCTAAATAGTTTTTCAAAAAAGTAATCTATAAATAGAAGGGGATACTTGTTAATTATAAGGATTTTATTGACCTAACAATAATCAATGTTGACGTGCATTTATCAACTCTTCTTCTTAGATAAAAGGACTGACACACCCCAGGGTGAAGCAGGTCGGTTTATAAAAACCATATTCAAATTTTCTCGTTAATACTTCTTTAGATATTCAATCTCAATGGATTCCATTTTGTAATGATACTTTTATACAGGTAGTGATAAATTAATAAATTCAATTCAGAACTCAAATTCTCAATTAGCATGATGACCATACAATTTTTTATTGAACAAATAAATGTAGTCCCTCACAAAAGGAATATCTTCAATCATGATCCTCTCTATTGTCTCAATAATTTTTTCTAGATAGGTTTTCTCATAAGGAAATATTATCCACAATTTAGAATAGAATTTTTAATGAGATTCATCATCCTCTCTACACTAGTATAGAGTTGGAGGATGTGTCCTGATATGAAGAGTAACCTCCCTTTATCGACAGTTGATGTTATATGTATCTAATTATTGTAAATCCATAATAATTATATAATCAAACCCATCCAATTGAAGTAAGAAAAGATTTTTTGGTATGTTCATTCCACAAACACTGACCATGGATAAGATATATATTTTTGATTCAGTTAACTCCCTATTCTATATTCTCAAAGATAACTTAACCTTCATATTTGTATATGGTTCTTGAATAGTTCTATTAAACATGTTTGATATGAATGAATTTGTAGAAGTATAATAAAAAATTTTCTTCATTATTCTTGAGTGAATAACCAATGTACCAGTAAATGAATCATTTTCAGGATCCACATCTATAGTGGTTATAAAATATCCCATTCCTTGTTGTCCTGGATGTTGTTTCTATTGATTGTTTCTAACAACCCTTGACATAGGGAATTATCTCAGACAATCCCAATGTTCCATTAAATTTAAAAAATACACTATATAATGAGTGTTGATATAAAAAAATACTTTCTTATTCCTTATTTGTAGGACTATTCATATCCCTTCAGAAAAAATTAGTATGATTTCCCTCTCTTCCACATTTGAAACATCTCTTAGTCCACCTTAGAGAGTTCTTGGGATGATTCTACCACACTTTTTGATACTTAGGATGTTTGTTTTCATTTCCATAATGGATTTTAACAATTTATCCTCCAATATTAGACCTCATTTTCCACTTTTTATAGTTGATTCTATAAGAACACTAAGAGTCTCCAATATCCATCTCAATATTAAGGGCATAATGAAAAATATCATCATATCTGTCAAAGTCTCTAATCACCAATGAATTTTTTATACTTATCATTAGTCCTATAAAGAATAAATCCGCTTTAATTCCATTTTTCATGAAAAAACTATAGGATTATCATGCAAGACTTGTAGAGTTTTCCTCATACTCTATGATAGACTCATGTACCATTTTCTTCTGTCTATGGAACTCCATTCTCATGTTATGATAATGATTTAATGGAAAATATTTATTGAGAAAAATTATTTAAATACTTTACAATCGATGGAATCGATTTTCTAATTAGAAATTGTGTTATTTATGAGTGTCAGCAATTGATTACCTTCCCTATCAAAATTATAGACCATGAGAATGACTTCTATTTTTCTTTGCATTCAAGGTCAGAGAATCTCATCTCAGTGGATTTATTTATTGTAACATGATTAATGGATTGAAAGATTAAATAAATATAGGAGGCCTTTTTTCATAAAGGATTCACCCATAAATTTAACTTTATTAGGAGATGTAGTATGTTCCACATGATTAAATTTACTATTCAAAACAAAAGACGCTTGAGGTAGTATTTTCACAATGTTCTAGGCTCTTGTTCTCATCATATTTTGAATTTCAATTGTAAATCGTCACATTTACTATTAGAAGGATTATTGGAATGGATTCTCATATATACCACAATTAATTAAGAATCCTCATGTAAAAAATGGGGGCCTTGAATACTTATCTCATACTAATATAAAAAGGAATATTTTAACATATATATATATAGGGATAAACATTTAAATGAAAATTATACCCTAACTTTTGATTCCCAAACATTCCATCTAGTTTATCCATGGTGGTATAATTATCCCTATGGTTCTTAGAAGATATTTATATTCATAATATTTTACAATAACTAGATTTTGATATGATACCAACTATATGTATAAAATTCATTTAAACATATTATTATATGATTTTATTAATAATTAACCATAAAATTAAAACATGATTGTAAAGTCTGGTGTCATTGGTAGTCTAGGTACATAAAATCGAGAACATGGAAATAGAATATGAAATATTTATAATAATACTCCATAATGAGATCTTAATTATAATTGAACTCCTACATATTAATAGGATAACCAGGGTAATACAAAGATAATAAGGATGAGCTAAAAATCATAGTAAGGGAATAAACATAATAATAAAACATAACACATTGGTTAGAAGGCATAACACAATGAAATAAAAAGGAATGGGATACGACTTAACATATTAGATCATAACATATAGAACATGGTATCATTTGATCATTTAAACATAGTAATGTGGTTGAAACATATGATATGACATAAACATTAGTCAAGACTAACTGCCAATACTATATCATAGGGAGAACAATGTCCAATGATGGATTAGGTTTACTCCCTAATCTTATACATGATTTATCATGAGACTAAAAATTACCCAATTAATTGGAGTTCTATATGATTTCTCACATCATAACAATTTCATAAATAAGTTAACCACATAAATAATAAAAATATGGAATACTCATATGGTTTACCCAAATATATAAATAGGTATCATTATCATGTTATAAGGAAAAACCAAAATGAATATAATAATGTTTTTCACTAACGAATGTATTTAAATAGTAATTAGAAATTAATAAGATAAAATCATGATATATAATGGTAAATAATGTCTAAATAAACTAGAAACATGTAAATATAATGTATAAGAAACATCAGAATGTATTTACTTGAGTGTCGTTTATTGGAAAATGCAAAAGAGTCTTTAAAGAGGGAAGATAAATAATTGTTTGAATAAAACCATAAAGGAACTATGATATATTTTCATGATTAAGTGGGATATTTGATAACAATAATGGTGTCTTAAAACATATTATGGAGTTTACTTTAATATGTGTATGAAATTGGGATGTTCCCCTTAATCATTCTTGATTATCGAGAAGAATCGAGAAAATAACCTTATTAAACATGTATTTAACCACCAAAAAAGTATAAATGGAATTTTATACATGTTTTTAGAACATATAAAAAATATTTATAATAATTATATAAAAATAATTAATAAATACCTGAATTAAAATTGAGATAATATGTTACTCAAATGCAAAATAGATGTTCAGATAGATCCTTTACCTTTTATCTAAATTTGTTCTACACGTGCAATTAATTTCATGAAAAATAAAATTAGATTAATTATTTATTTATTTAGAAATATATTATAAATTTATTTTATTTATTATAATTTTTTATGTTTATTTAAGGATATTTTTATGAGTATATTTTTTGCCTTTTTAGTTTTATCATAGTTCATTTCATGGTTTTATGGTCGGTTCCATTGAGTATAATTATGAGAGTAATTTTCAAATGGAAGAAAAAAACAGAAGTGTAATGAAATGGTATTAATATTCTTATATAATTTTAAATGGTTTCTTACATAATTTTTCCCATATATGATAATGATGCATTAAATAAAACATTAATGAAAAATTATTAGTTTATTTTAGCAATTTGTATGACCATCATGAACTAGTACAATTTTATTTAATATCATTTTTATATATTCGTTCTAGAAATTGAAATAATTTATAATATAAATATTATAATATTATTTAAATACAACAATAATTTTATGATAATCCTTGATGTCGGTAATTAAAAATGAAAAATCACCATCCACGAAGGCAGTGAATCGACAGATCGTGGATGATGTTTCAATTTTTAGAATAAAATGGGGAAGATAATAGGTTTAATGGTGGATATTATATTAAAAAAATACAATTATCTTATATATAAGATAATGGAGTTATCATATAACTTTTTATAGGGTATGTGAGGAGAGGATAAGAAATGAAAAAAATTGGAAGAGAAATAAGTATAATTTTACCTCTTTAATATCATCTCTTTGAGAACCTTTTTAAAGAACATGGAATTGGTCCTTTGGTGATACTAAAAGGGTAGAAGAATGGAGATGATTATTGGGAGAGTAATTGGGAATAACAGTATAATTATTCAAATATTATAAGATGTGATTAGAAGAGGTGGTGAGTTGTTATGTTAACAAGGGGAGGAGAGGGGTGTTTTTGATTATTTTAATCATTTGTTTATTATTTTGGATGAATAATTCCAATAGTGGTGATTAATAAGAATATATATAATATATGGTTTAGGATATTTTGACCAAATGGGTTATTATATCACTCACACATCATTCAGAACTCAATAATTTATGTATTTGTTAAATAATATAAATTAACGTATTTCACTATTCACAAAAAATAAACTATTTTATAAAAATCTGAAAAAATCAACCTAATCATTTATCAAAATGTAGACATAAAAAACAGACTCTATTATATTTAATTTTATAAAAATTATAAATTTAATTTTTTATTAAAATCATCATTTATTCAAAAAATACCAATTTTAATATTATAACCAATATTATGACACTTTTATGTTTTAATTAAGGTCTTATAAAATAAACTAATAATCATAAGACAACAAAATATTACTTTAGAAGTATATTTTATGAGAATATATTTTCTTTTAAATCATTATATTAATTAAAAAAATCTAAATAATTATATATGTATTTTAAAAATACCAACACTTAATTTATCTTTTTGAAAACATTTTCTACTTATACCATGAAATAAATATATCGTAAATTAATTTAAATGGTACCTAAATATTATTTATACCTTCATAGGTGAGGTTACTATTCTAACCACTATATTACTATTCCTAACATTCACATTGCTATTCCAACGATCATGTAACTATTCCAATGGTCATATTTTTAGTGTTCATAAGTATTTACTACATACTATAACTAACTATTATTCCATTCATCAGTCACATAAATTTTCTCCATAATATATATATACTATCATATTTTATTTCATTATTAGAAATATGTTTAATATCTAAAACATTTTCCATGAGTGCACTAATTCTAGTGGATAATTTAGATCCAAATTTTCTTTTATATATATATATATATTACAATTGTAATATTACAAATCCATATTGGTTTGTTTACTAAATAATGTAACATTAATAATTTATGAAGATAATGTTTTTATTGGATTCCCTTTGTGATATATGTGGTTCATAATTATAAGATGGTAATTTCCATCAATAAAATTCTGTGTTGTTAAACGGTGTATGTCGCCTGATCGAGATGAAATCACTCATAAAAATATGAGTAGGCTTTTATGGAATCAAAGAACACTTTTCCACCAACATCATCTATTACTAAGATCATATCATTAAAAAACTCATCAATGACTACTCTTCCACTGGTTGTTTTACTACATGATTAATTGATTTCATACCCATCACATTTGAAACCACATTCCATTTTCCAAGAGTATAAGTAACACCAAAAAAATTGTATAAGGATACTCCACCCAACATATGTGTCTCATTTTTAGAACTCTATGATTAAAAAACACCTCAGTCCTTTATTATCATAAACCACTATAAATCATTCCCCAAAGTGGTAGTAACACCATGTCTCTATTACATTCATAACCATTGGCAACTAAAACTCATAGTTAGGGTAGTTCTTCTCATGAGGGAATAACTATTGTGAGCCCTAGCCTACCAATAATCTCCCCTACATTTAGACAAACACCAATCCTATGCCTGAAGAAATAAAAAAACAATATAACATGAAAATGGTTATTAAAGATTCAAAATAAGAGATGAATTCAATCAAAACATCAGTTCCTCTGTTCATATTTTACACTTTTCATTCAACTCAAACATTATACCCTTAAGGGTCAATGTTTTCCTTAGAGATGCAATCATTGTGAAGTCAGAGGAAAATAGAATGTAATTACTAGTCAACCCCATGAATCTTAAAATATCAAACACATTTCTAGGATGCTCTCAGATAATAACAACATGTTCCTTTTTAGGAACAACTGAGAAGACCTATTAGATATGAAATTTCTTATAAAAATTACTTCTTTAATAAAAAACTCACATTTGGAAAGAGTATCATATATACAATGTTCCCTCAAAGGCCTAATATTGATATAAAAATGGTACTTATGATTATCCTCTGAGTTTGAGTAACCCCAAATATCATCCAGGAACACACAAAAAAATTCTCTAAACTGATGAAAGACATGGTTAATAAATTCCATGAAAGCTACTAGAGAGTTGATTAATCTTATTGTCATAACTAAAAACTCAAAATTCTCATATTGTCTCTTAAACATTTTCTTAGGTATATCCTCTTCTCGGACCCTCCACTGGTGGAGCACTGATCGCATGTAAACCTTTTAAAACCAACAAGACCCTCTAAGCTGATCAAAGAGAATATCAATCCTGGAAAATGGATATTTTTCTTTGAGGATCATCTGATTTAACATATGATAGTCAATAAAATGTTTAATTCTCTTATATACCTTTTAATCATAGAGGATAGGTGAAACCAAATATGAAATGCTTGGATGAATAAATCACCTAGACTCGTGATTTGGAATTTGAATCTTAATTTCAACAAAATCAACATGTGTCATTTGGTATGATTTAAAAGAAATATTCCTCATGTCATGCATCTAGTAAATAGTAAACTGAACCTCTCTCTATGAAACATAACAATAAAATTAATCTACAAAGACCAAGGGGTATGCACAAACACCACCTGAATCAGTATACCCAAACAAGGTTCAACATTATCAAGAAACATATCTAAATATTATCTTGATATTATCCCATCATAAGGAGCAATAGGCCCCTCCCTTCCTGATCTAGAGTCCCACTCACCCATAAAAACATGAGTGGCCCCTTTGGCAGAAAATATCTGAACATTGTAGTGATAATATTTGATATAGGCCATAAAACTAATTGTATAATTCATTTAGATAATTTATATAAAGAATTCATGATCATTAAATAGGAAGTCCCACCCCACCTTAATTTCAGATATCATTACCCATCATGTGATACACATTAACCTTGTTTGATCCCTTTTCCCAAAGACATCGATTAGATCCAGCATGTATAATATAATTTAAAATTTTAAGACAAACAGTTTAAATAAAATTGATGATATAAAATAATGAGTAGTACTTGTATCAAACAAATATGGCACCACAAAATATTAAAGAAAAAAACCTCTAATAGTAGCTAGACCAGGATCATATTCCTCTAGAAAATCCTTCTATGCATAATGTAATCAAGTCATAGCAACAAGAACATCCCCCTTGGCATGAGGATTAGACCCATAGAACTTCAAAGAATCAGTAAAAACCTATAAACACTTGTTCAAGTTGGAGGAAGCCTTATTGACTTCCAACATCATGTCCCAAAAACAATTCAGATGAATGTTTTTCGACAATTTTGAGAATTCTTGGTAACCTCCAGACAATTAGTATTTATTTGACTAGTCCACCCACAAAAATATAACTCAAGATTTTTTCTAGATGAATCCCTAGAAATTGGACCTAAAGGGAACCAAATAACCATGTGATTTCTTTTCAGGCTATAAGACACAGTATCGCTAACAACTACACCAACTAAAGATCCACCCAAACCAGTCATTACATATATATATACCTCAAAATATATTCATTATTAACTAACATCATGAATGTCAAAAGGAACATGAGAATCTTCATTGACTAAATATAATTCGTTAAACCAAACTCAAACCTATGAGAATTTTGGTACACATTGGTGACCTTCTCCGATGCCAAATACACCATCATAGAAAAATAGGTGGAATGATCCAAAATGGTGTGATCCCCTTGCTCCAAAGAAAAAAAGCCAAAGGTATTCAACTCATGTAATGTATTAGGATAAAACTATTTGTTTTCAATTTTCTTGAGAGAATCCTTGGTAAGATCCACATGAAACATAGATTGCAAAATAGAGTCCTGATATCTCCTTCTCAGTCCCTCAATAATATGTGTCAAAAAATACACCATAGAGTCCATAAGAGTATTATTAAATTTAAATATACTATCAATATATTAAATCCAATATTAAGATTACTGGGTTATTTTAACACCACATAATATAGGTGGACTCTACTTATTGAATTTAGAGCCATGATTCACCACAAGTCCCATGTTCCCTACACCCACTTGACTAAGAGTCTAAATTGTGGGGATTTGAGCTTCAACCAAATAAGGGTCCACTATAAGATTCAACTATGAATCCTTTCACATATATTCCTACCTTTTATTTTGAAGAGTCATTCTAAGGATCATTTTCTATCCATCAGAATGTAAAAACCAATCATTCATGATCAGATCTGAAAATCATATGTCAAACTTCAGGTATCGAAATAAATTATTTTAAACAAAATTAATTTAAATAAATACGAAATTTTCAATAAAATATGATGATAAATATAATAACATTTTTATTTAAATAATCCTCCCATGTAATTCACTTAAATAACCTCAAACACTAAGTCTCATACAAAGTAAAAATGTTATGATCACACATGGTAACTCGTGTTCAAGAATAGAAATGAGCTGACCAGGAACCCTCCCACACTTTTTACCCAAATTCTAAAGGTCCTAAATCCAATCTAATGAAGATACATAACTATAATCAAATAGTTTTATCTTGTTTTAAGATTATAATCCCTCTGATACCAAAATGTTGTGAACTTTCCCGGGTCAACTAGACAAGTCACCAAATGTTGTCCACCACATGGTGTGATAAAAAAAGATAAAATAAACACATATTGAATATATCCAAAAAAAAGACATAGCACTATAGTAATATTTATGTGAATTAAATATAAAATAATCCATACAATCCAAGAAAATATAGATAGAAATAAAGTATGAAAATAGAATACTAAAAAGTATATTTTTGACCAATTTTCACCACCAAACCATCTTGCTATGAAGGCACCAAACAACAAGAGATCGTGAAATAATAAATGATTACTTGAGTCTTACAGAACAGGGTCTACAACCACCCAATGGAAACAATTATGTTGTGAGCACATATCCTAGTAGTATAAAAACAAATAATCTACACAAGTTCAAATATCAATCATGAAAAAGTTACTTCCTCAAAATAATATATATTTTATAAATAATTTATTAAATAAACCCATTTGTAAAAAACTTATTTTTCGCCATTAATTAATTAAATATTGAACAAATATTGGAATATATAAGTTATAAATTAAAATATTATAAATTAAACAAGTGAGAAAATATCCATGATATAACTCATCATATGATAAACAAGTTAGAAAAGAAAATTCACACCATTATGTGCCTAGAGTATGTGAATATGTACTAGAAATAATAGAATAATAAACCAGGACTATGTCAGTTCCAACCAATATCATGTCCTTCCATTATATGTTGATATCTAAAAAGTAACCCCTAACACTGCCACAAACACTATGGTCACCTATGTCTATTTCATAATGCACCTAAGTTTCCCATTATTCTATGTTTGTTCAAATCCATTTACAAAACCATTCTAACATATTATTAAAATCCTTTTCACCAAAGAAAAACTATTCCAATGAATATTCCAACGGAATAAACAAGAACATATATGAATCCAAGAATTAGCCACAATTTTATAGATTCACCTACCTCAATAATGATGGAAACATATACACTTTAGACAATGGATATCAATAAACCAAGGATCATCCTTTGAATGAAAGCGACCCAAAAATAAAATTTAAATGGATGAAATAAAACAAAAATTAATAAAAAATAATAAAAAAACACAATAAACAATGTAATCATGACCAAAATAAATAATAATCAGAAACTATATACCCCAATATATGCACCACAATAACCAGGATGATCATTCACTGACTGAATGATCCATAAGGATTGGAAGTCACTAAAATTACCTTGGTGATATCCTTGGTCTTTTGAGGGATGGTTGGGGAATATTTAATAAGGTTTTAAGCATGAAACGTGTTCCAAACCACTATAATGAGAAATTTCATGCCGTCAATTCATTTAAGAACATGAAATACCATGAATAAAATATACAATAAAGAAGGAATCAACACAGATTAAAAATAATCCCAACTGACATTTTCACATCATAAGTTGTATTCTATGTGAGTAAAAATTTCATTCCTTTAACCAATTCACAACCTCTACCTTGTAACTATTGTGATGTGTAACCCATTTATGTCGTGAATTATTCTATCATATAGTAAATAGTCTAGATTCTTCAACAAAATTCAAACTACCTTTTCTATTCTCAAATTTCCAGGAGAACCCCAAAAATCTCTTTTTCATGACTATACATTAACTCTACTAACTACAACTAACATGCATCACCATACATTAGGTCATTTTCCTATGAAATATATCCCTATTCATAAGAAGCCTATAATGGACCCCAATAATAAGGGAAAACAAAATAAATTATATGGTATACGTGAAGAAATAAAATTTGGTGTTATTAAACCATAAGCACACAAGGATTCCAACTCACCCACAAATGGAGAACTTGATCAATCCATGTGGGAGCTAGATTGTGTAGGGGAAGCCTTTGTGGAAAGTTTAGGGAGAATTCAGAGGTGAACTGGATCATACACGAGTGAGGTTGGGTGTGAAAAAGGGTGCATATAAGGGTGATCAGATCAGCCACACCCCATTTTGGTGTATCATGTGTATCCAGTTGCAAGCTTCAGAGTCATCTTGAAGTAGTATATGGAACAAATTTCTTTATTAAGTATAGGTACACCAAATCATAATCTAATTTGGGATGGC
Source organism: Viscum album (assembly GCA_963277665.1). Lineage (NCBI taxonomy): Eukaryota > Viridiplantae > Streptophyta > Magnoliopsida > Santalales > Viscaceae > Viscum > Viscum album. The sequence continues at coordinate 36,347,862 of OY728163.1, forward strand.
TGACTACATGGGTACTATTCCTACATTAAAAAATTAAAAACATAATAGGTCTTTTCAATATTCTTATATCCAACAATGTGTCAGCCTCCACATAGTCACCATCTTCCTCCCAACATTAGAGCTAATCAACTAAAACATTTCAATGATCACCACCACTTTTGATCAATCCATGAACCTATAATATATCTGGGGTTCGAGACAATCATGAATGATATTATTTCTTGTATTAATATGCATGCATGATACACTTCACAAGAAAAGATAAATTCAAAGAATATTCTTAGACTAAATAAAAAATATATAAATTCTGTGAGTGAATATTATATGGATAGATGAGTTCAAGTTCAAAAGTATAACATGATCATTATCATGTACATGTGATATAATCATCATGAGGAGAAGGTTATCACATTAGAAAATAATCCACGAAATTTGGTGTCAAATATCCTTGGATCAAAGATTATATATACGGGGATGATCAGGCATTTCAATCAATGACTTACATGGAATAAAAATTAGGATTTAAATTAGTGAAAAGATATAGTTAACAGATCTATAAATATCGAATCCCTGAGGAATAAATTGTTATTTATAATCAATATTCATATGATATATAGTGTTATTAATAAAATAGAAAATCTCCAATTTTCTCATACATGAAAAGGAAAAAGTGTTCCATGAGACTATCATCTACATGAAGATAGGGATTTCTATGAAGCTATTTGTTTTCCTAAATAATAATTGTGGATAGATGACATGTGTTAACAGACACATGGTGTGTTTTATGAATTACAGTTACACAATCCTTATCCACCTCTCACCGAAGAAGAATAAATTTTTCTTTCACATACCTTCATGAATAACTATGTTCCATGAAAGGTTATTAAAACGTAATAGTGAATCCATGCATACTTAATTTTATATGAATGCTACTTATTGTGAATGTCTTATGAGAATGATACAAGATTTCTCAAGTTTAATTTTGGACCATTAAGAACAAAACTTATTTGAGTTATAGAGAAAGCATAATTGTGATATTAACCTTTCATAAGTTCTGCTTTGTTCAAAGAAGAAGAGCACATAAGGAAGGAAGAATATTTCATGCATGCATAAAGAAGAACATGCATTAATATGTATGTTTTCAAATTTTTGAATGAAAATTTTTAAATTCATTGAGAAATTAAAATTGAAATTTAAATAAACATAATATATATATCACATGAAATAACTAAAATAAGACCATAAATATTGTAATACCTTATAGTTCCATGATATTTTTAATTAAATGGAATTATTATGAAGCCAATCCCTGAGATGAAACGTAATTACGAGGCCTAGGGTGGCCAGAATGTATTTTTGAACATTTTTAGGGTTCATTTTATAATCATGTGAGTGGGTTCTTCTATCATTTAAACAAGGAATTGGATCAAATATTTGAAGGAACTGTTGAACTCAGAGTGTTGAGATTTGCCTAGAAATATCCTAACATATGCTGGAATAGGAAAACAGGTGAAGTTTGTTTTTGGAAGTATATAAAATAATTATGTAATGATAATTTTATTTTAAAATGCTAATAAATTTTAAATGATAACTCAGATTGAACATCTGAGATTACTGTTGAGCTCATGAGGGAATTTTTCCATTAGGTGAAGCTTAACATCTACTGATGCAGGTTGGGGGTGAAAGATAGTTTTTGGATTTTTTTAGCGAATTAAAATGTAACATGTGCACAGTTTTGAAAAATTATAAATGGGATCCCAGACTAAAACGTTTTAGGCAAGGTTGTGTCCGAAACAATGAGTTTACCTTGTAATCAAAACCACCTCGACTGATGTGGGTCAATGGAAAACGAATTTTTTTTTCATTTTATGAAAAATAAAATAAATTGAATAAGTTTATTTTATTCAAAAACTGTTTGTCACAATGCAATTATGAGATGAATATTTCATTCCTTAAATGAAACATCGTAACATATCATTAACTAAAGCGTAATAGAAAATATATTTCATAAATAGAATAGTTTAACAATGCAAGGACTAAGCGTAACAGAAACATTGCAATGCCTTTCTATTTTAATGAGATGATGGGTTTGGAGAAACATATTTAGATATGTAATTGTTCTGATGAATGAAAATAGAATTATCTCCAATATGAAATGTTGTGGAATCGGAAAAGAATCGATGAAACCTTGGAGAATGGATCTGGGACCGACGAACAATGAATTCCAATGGTTCTGAACTGATTTTGATACCCCACATATGGATATCCATTAACAAAGATCATTCCCTCCAATAGATTCTTTTCTAGGTAGTGGTCTAATTTATTATTTTACATTCCCAATTCTTCATTCTAAAATAATCAACGCGGATTAACCCAGGAGGAGGTTGATCTGTGGGTATCTTGTTATTGTAGGAGGATTTTTATCTCAGAGATTTCATCAGGTTCATTTTGTGTATAATACCTTAATCCCGTCACCACATGTTTCAAAAACTCTGATGTAGAGGAATTAAGCTGACATGAACAAGTCCACGATTACTCTGTTTTGGGTGCTCAGGTGTTCTTTATGAATGCACCTCTAAATTAGTAGAAAAGAAATCTTGAGGTTGTAGTAGGGAAGAGGCACCCCAAGGAGGCCAAGGGTTAGACAATTCTAGGAGTAGACCACTGGAGCATACCTCGTTGTCCATGGAAGGCACACTATCTTAGTCGCTGGTGGTGGCCGATGGTGGTGGCCACGAGTGAGTTCCAGTGCGCCATGACTATTCACCAAGGAGGTGAATGTGGCTGTACAGTAGGGGGCTGCTAGCAGTGGGCCGATGACTGGTAGAGGTGGATGTGGCCACCCAACCACATTGGTGGGTTGTCCCGTGCTATGCGGGCTGCAGCGCGCTTTCATGCTGTCTATCGGGGATCGTGTACGGGACTCGGGGTGGCCGACTTCAACTAACCATTTGGCGCTCAAACCGGATGCCCAACGGGTGTTGGGATGGAGGTGACCAGCCTTCCATATGGGACATATGGTTGGGGGGGGGGGCGAGGCTGGTGGGTAGCCTGGGGTGGAACTCAAGCGAGCCTTCTTTGGTGGGCTGGGCCAACGGTATAGAACCAGCCCATTATGCGGTCCCTATTGGAATGAACCGGACCACCTATTTCAGGCCAGATCAGATGGAACCAGCTAACTAGGTGACTCGATGGGCTGGACCCATGGCTAAACCGGGACGGGTCCAGTAAGGCCCAATGGGACTGGCCTAGTGGCCTTGTCGGACTGTTCATGCTTAGACAAGAACTGGGTCAGGTCGGATCTGTCAAACTAGACCAGGTCATGCGGGACCCCAAGGCTTGGTTAGTTCAGTCGGTCTAACCAGGTCAGACTGGGCCCAAACACAATCAGACCCTATTTACTAAAACACCCATAACATTCAGATCAGGCTTTCGATTGGATAGACATTTTCGGTGTTGGAACCCTCATGACGAGATGATTCTTTTGGAATTTTCTAAGATGACTTTCATGTATGTTTAAATACAATTAATGGGAATCACATTCACTATGTGTAGGAATATTGTGTCTAGATGAGACCTGAAGACTACTGATAAGTGGCCCTGTATAGACTAGCTCTATGTGGCCCTATGTGAACCAACTTTGAAGGCCTAAGTGGGAAGATACTTTCTATGACTTGAAATACCCACGATAGTCATCGTGGATGAGTAGCTAAGCATGCTTGATTATATGGAAAGTATCTCTTTATGACTTAGAAATCCCATGGTGGGGAGTGGCTCTATGTGACCCAAAAAACGCGCGGTACTCATCAGGGATGAGTACCTCAGTATTCCAAGGTGTCCAGTGTATGACTGACAGTTTTTCCTTACATACATTATATTATACTTTTGTGAGTTGACTGTACCTTTTTTATAATTTCACTTGGGTTTTTTCCTTTTGTTTTAGGATCCCTACTGATTATTCTGTTTCTCACACCTTCATGGGAATTTACCACACATTTTGTGTCTGGTATAGATGAATGGAACTTTGACAGAGACCTCAACGGCTCAGGACCAGGTAGTTCCTAGTGAGATATGATAGGTAGGACTTTCTTCCACAGCTTCTGACAGCCATTCCATGCCTACCCTTTAGGTGGGGTCTAATACAGAAATCTTATAGAGATCTTTTGTACTTTCCTATTTGTAGATTTTTTTTGGTTTTTATTCTGGCCCATTTGACTTAAATAATGTATCTTTACTCATTTGTTTTTTAGTGGAATGCATGTTTTCCTTTCTGGCTATTTTTGGACGTGGTTTTGGGTCTTTCCATGCATACATGTTATCATATAAATTCCTCCCACTCCTGGGATAATGCCTTCAGTTCAAGTCACCAACCCCTAGCCTTTGGGAGGTGTGCTTGGGGTAGCCCGGGCACACGCCTTGGGGGAAGGGTCCTCATAATGTGGTATCAGAGGCAGTCAATTTTACATCAATAGTAGGGAGTTAATGGTTCTATTTGGGCACAAAACTGCTAAGTGTTTCTAGATTAGATTGTAGGTGAGGGACCACAATGTCGTTCTGGTAGCTGAATTAACCATATACTAGAACTTTAGACACCTTATTTATGACTCGGTATATGGAACCCCTGGTTGCAATAAATAAAGGGTACATGCAACATGTAGGATCTTGATTATTTTTCCACCTATCCTTGATTCATCTCACAAGGGATAATCTATTGAATGTGGTACATCTTAATTTGTTTCAAGATGCCTACACATAGATATACATCCAAGATTCAGATACTTGACTGTGAGGATAGCCCACCTAGTGATGAGGTGTCGGTTTAGGGACATGTGCTGGATATGGCCCCACCAAGTGGTGCACCAACGTTACCACAACATGTTGATCAATAGTTTCTAATGGCCCAACTGGTACAGTAGGCATGTAGGTTTTGTGACTTGCACATGTTCCAAAGGCAAGGACCTCCTAGGTTGAGTGTGAGATTGACTTCTAGGTGGTCAAGGATTATCATGAGGCAATTACATGAGTCTTTCGTCTTGTGAGAACACCTCTAGAACAGATGAAAATTATATCCGCGAACCTTCTTCAGGGCTTGATAGAGAGATGGTGAAGCATGCTGATTCAGATGCATGATTAAGAGAACCTCACCTTGAAACTATTTGAGCACCTCATTAGGGAGGGTTTTTCCGAGAAACGTTGTGCTCTGTGCACATAAAGGATCTACTACACCTACATCAGGGTAGCATGGCAGTAGATGTGTACTCAGTGAGATTACCCATCATTTCACTCCACTCTATATACATGGTGAGAGAATCATTATTCAGGTCTCAAGCCATTGAGTAGGGATAGAGATGAGAGATCAGGGCATCCATGGTGTCTCTCAACATCCCTACTCAGGATGGGGTGTTTGAGTGAGGCCTTATGGTAGCGAGATTCCTAGAATATCGGGCTCCGACAGCTAGATCTATTAGTAGACACCAGGAGGTATAGTCATTAGTGGTGAGAAGAAAATTGTATATGTGAGGACCCAAGTGAATAAGGAATTTTATAGGACGACCCCATAACATAGGGTTAGTGGTGTGGGAATCCTAGAGTTGAGGAAGTCATTAGGGGTCCACACTATGCTTCTCATGAAATGGTCATGGACACATTGATGTTGATTTCCTAACTCATTGGGCAGATAGTCAGCAAACAACTGATGGACTTCCGAGGAAGAGGAATATGTTGGAGCATGGAGGTCCACTGAGTGGTAGACATGGCAGATGTGAAGGTAGAGTAGTAAGATGTGGACATAGGAAGGAGGTACTACCACCACCACCCCAAGGAGGTCCACCATGGGCACATAGAACCTATGGATAGGGGTGGGCTCAGCTTTAGGTGATGAAGGCCTACGACAACAGTGATCTAGATATGCTTATAGGTACAATCAGTTTCTTCTCAACCTTATCTAATGTTATTATAGACACATGTGATTGTCACTGTTTCTTTACCACGTACGTCATTCAAGGCTCTGAGATTTTGGTGGATCAGTTGGATTGATCAGTATAGTTAGATACTCTTATAGGAGGGGATTCGACGACATAACACTAGTTCCAGTTGTTTGAGCTTACTCTTGGAGGCGAGAGCATCTGCTGGGATCTCCTAGTAGTGGTGTTGAGGCCTTGAAATTTTATTTTGGGTATCAACTAGTTATCCACAATCCATGGTTATATTGACTATATTTGGCATAGAGTGCGACGTGTCCGAAAAGATGGGATCGGTTTTTCCTTCACCGGTGAGAAGGGGGATCCTACAGTACATGATGGACTTACACAAAAAGGTGAGATCACTCACCAGTTTGCTAGCCTCGCCCTCTATGTGGTGGATAAGGTAATTCTTCATTTTCCTGTAGTGGTGGACGAGTATGGAGATGTCTTTCGTGTGGATGTTGCAGGACTACCTCCTCATTGGAAGGTAGACTAATGCATCAATCATTACCCCTAGATGACACCGATATCCACTCTATTTTATTGGATGGATCCAGAAGATCTTCATTCATTGAGAGTATAGCTAGAATAATTGCAAGATATGGGATTTGTGAGACCTATTATTTCATTTTAGTCATCCCCCATTTTATTTTTAAGAAATAATAAGCGAGTTTGAGGTTATGTTATGTCATTTGGAGCCTAAAACAGGTGACTGTGAAAAATACCTATCTATTTACAAGGATTTATGAACTCTTCGATCATTTAAAGGGAGGTACATGGTTCTCGAAGATAGACCTCGGGTTAGGTTATCACCAGCTTTGTTTGCGCAACAAGGATGTAATGAAGACAACCATCAAATACTGGTATGGGAACTATGAGTTCTTGGTGATTCCTTTTGGAGTGTCCAATTCCCCAATAGTGTTTATGGGTCTCATGAAAAGAATATTCTAACCTTCCATCAATTGTTTCATGGTGGCCATTATTTTTGAAATCATAGTGTACTTGGCGGCTGAGGAGGAGCACACAGCACATCTATGGATAGTCTCGGATACACTCCAAGAGAACCAGCTTTACAGTAAACTCTCAAAGTGTGAGTTTTGGATATGGTAGGTCCACATTATTGGACATGTTATGTTAGAGGTTGGAGTTGCAGTGGATCTAGAAACGATAGTGGTGGTGCCTTACTGGGATCCACCAGGAGCATGAACAAGGTGTAGAGTTTCTTGGGATAGGTTGGATACTATTAGAGATTTGTGAAAATATTTTAATTGATGGTGAAACCCTTATCATCATTTACACAAAAGGTAAACCCTTTCATATGGATGTATAAGTTCTAGTAGATTTTCTAAGAGCAGAGGAAGAGACTGACGAGTGTCCATATCTTGATACTACCATTTGAGGGATTTGGGTATGTAGTTTTATCTAATTCAGTAAGGACTAGAATGGGTTGAGTCTTGATGTGGGAGTGAGAAGTGATCACCTATGGTTCATATTATTTGAGGAAGCATGATAAGAAATACCCAACCCATGACAAGAAGCTAGAAGTAGTGGACATTTCATTGAAGATATGGAAACATTGTTTGATGGGTGATCCATTTATAGTCTACTCCAACCACAAAATTCATTGGTATATATTCTTCCTAAAGGGAACAAACTTGAGGTAGCAGAAATTGCTAGAGTTCCTCTTGTACTATGAAATTGATATAGACTATACTCATGGGAAGGGAAACATGGTGGAAGATGTGCTCACCAGATGTTCTGGTTTGCATCTTTTGAGTGAGGCAACAGAGCAGCAAGCCGTGATGTAGATATCCATCATGGATGGTAAAAAAGTATATTAACTTTAGTTAATGATTGTCAATCCCCCACTCTTATATATGGTTAAGGAGTAAAACCTTGTTGATGTTGACTACGAGGTCCAAAGTGCTCAGTTATCCTTAGGACCTGCCCCAGATTGACTTTCAATAGGAGAGGAGAACATCATCCTTTTCAGAGGACACACAGTAGTACCAGGGGCATTGCGAGAGGAGATTTTGAGGGAGTTACATACCTCCCCATTAGCGGTACATCTAATAGTGGAAAAGATGTCCCAAGATCTCTGATGTCTGTATTGGTGGCTATGTATGATGAAAGTAGTGCTAGATTTCATTTCACATTGCCTCACTTGTCGGCAAGTGAAGCCTGGTCATCAGGTTCCTATAGGCATAGCCCAACAACTTGAGGAACCATAGTGGAAGTGGGATTGTATCTCAATGGACTTCATGATGGGATTACCACACACATCTAGGGGCGTGTATACTATCTAGGAAATCATTGAATGACACACCATGTTGGCTAAATTCTTACCCATCTGGAAGTAGGGATCAGTAGAGGGATTGGGAAGCCTCTACTTCTAGGAGATAGTGCAACTTCATGGGGTGCCTTCAATGTTCATCTCAGAAAATGATGCTCAGTCAATATCCTGACTATGTAAGGGATTGCATGAGGAATTTGGGACATAGATATAACTGATAACATATTTCTATCCCCAAACTGATGGTCAGATTGAGAGGAATATTCAGACCTTTGAGGATATTCCTCATACTTATGTCCTTGATTTTAGTTATATCTGGGAGGACCACATACCACTATATGTGTTTGTGTACAAAAACAGCTACTACTACACCATTGGTATGGAACCATTTGAGGCGTCGTAAGGACGACCATGCAGGTCATAGTATTGCTAGATAGAAATATGGGAGTCTGAACTCATAAGTCCAAAGTCGGTATGGGATACTACTGAGAAGGTGTAGATCATACATGAGTGGATGAGGACTACATAGAGTAGGAAAATATATTATGATAAAGGGAGATATATCCCCTTCGAGTTTGAGGAGGGATTTCATGTGTTTCTTTGGGTCTCACCGCCAGAGGGATTACAGAGGTTTAGTTGGGGTGGAAAGTTGTCACTAAGGTACATCATCCCTTTCCAGATTATGAGTGATGTTGGAATGGTGGCATACCACATAGCTTTGCACCAATATATTTTCTGGGTGCATGATGTTTCCTCATGTTTCATGTGAGTAGGTATGTGAATGATCCATCCCAAATCATCGATTTGGGGAAGATGGACAATGATGATGTGGTGATATTTTCAGAGTTCCCAATGGTGAAAGAGGATCTATAGGAGCATGTTCTTTGTGGTCGGCCAATTCCTCTATTGTGGGTTCTTTGGCAGCATTGGAATCTCTAAGAGGGAACATTTTAGTTAGATTGTCAAATTCATGCTTAGTACCCCTTTCTTTTTTATTAGATCACGTTTTGGTTTATGAAGACATAATGCCCTTAAAGGGGGGGTGTAATGTAAAAATTCAAAATTTTGTTATTTTTAAAAAAAATTAAATGGGATTATTAGGATACCAGTCCCTAAGATGGTATGTTACTACAAGTCCCAAAGTGGATAAAACGTATTTTTAAATATTTTTAGTTTAATTAAATAATCATGAGATCAAGAATTTCAAAATATTTGACCAGTTCCCTAATAAAAAATTTGATTTCACCTTTGAACTCAAAGCATTAAGATTCTTGAAGAATCGGACTTACATTGGCAAGTGCCGGTCAATAGTGGAATTTAGTTTTTGGTCGTAAATAAAATAATTAATTAAAAATAATTTTATTTTAAAATCTTTAAGACTCCAAAATGGTAACTCATATTGGAAATTTGAGAGTACAATTAAGCTCGTGATGGAATATTTCGCTTAGGTGGAGCTTAACCTCGACTGGCATGGGTCGAGGGTGCAAGGTAGTTTTTGGGTTTTTCATAGAGAATTAAAATGGCTTGTATGTGCGGTTTTGACAACTTCTAAATAGGTGCCTGAAAAGAAAATCTGAGGGCACCATTACTTCTCTAACAGAGACTTTATCTATGAATGGACCTAACCTTGATCAATGTGTGTCAAGGGAAAAAGATAATTTTCAATCGTTTTATGAAAAATAATATAAACATATGAAGGTTATTTTATTCGAAAACCGTTTCTCTATAATGAATCGATGAGCCGACTATTTCATTCCAAAAATGAAATAGCATAACGACTATTTAATGAAATCATAACAAAAACATTGTTTCACAAATGAAATAGTGTATCAACATGATGACTATGAGTAATAAAAATATTGTGACGTGTTTCTCTTTTAATGAGATGATGGGGATGGAGGAACCGATTTAGATCTGTAATTCTCCTAACGAATGAGGAGATAATTCTACCCAATGAAAAACACCAGCGGATCAGAAAAGTGGTGATGACACCTTAGAGAATTGATTTGGGGTGGACAAACGATGAACACCAATATATTCGAATGGATCGTGAATCCCCACATACGGAGTGCCATCAATGATGAGCTATCCATCCGATCGAAGATTCTCTTAGTAGGGGATTACTTTTCAATTTTCTTTTCCCAGTTCTTATTTATAAAATAATGAACATTGATCAAAACTTGAACATCATGATCAGTGGTTTTCTTGTTCTTGTAATAGGTTCTTTATCTCCTGGATTGCATTGGGGTTATTTTGATGATAATAACTTAATCCCCTTACCACATTTTCAAAAAATATAACATGGAGAAATCAGGAAGACATGAGTAAGGACATGATTCCACCATCATTAGGTGCTCATGTGTTCTTCATGACAATGTCTCTGAATTGGCGGCAATGAAATCTTGATGGTTTATTAGGGAAGATATCACCCCAAGGAGGATGGGGGTGTAAAGGGTTATAAGAACGAACCACTGGAGCAGAATCTATGGTCCTTGAAAGGTATGTTGGTGATGGTTGCGGTCGGGAGGTTTCATTCAATGATGGTGCAACAAGGAGAATGTTGCGATCGGCTCGGGATGCAGTAGTGTAGCAGGGGCCCTCCCGTAGAGGGCTAGTGGCCGGTGGAGGCAGACACGACCACCCGGCCTCATCTAGGGAGGGGCCAGTGCCGAGAGGTCCATGGCGTGTTGGAACATAGTCAATTGGGAACATCATGTTGTACCATGAATGGTCGGATTCATTTGGTCACATCGCGCTCATACCAGACACCCAGAAGTCATCTTGACAAGAGAAGTCCGACCAACCATGCGGGCCGGAACAAGGGGGGAGGAGGCGTGAACTAGGATGCGGGTTCACCCTAGATAAAACTAAAGATGGACCACTTTTTATAGCATGGCTGGAGGGATAAAACTGGCTTGCCTATTACAGGCCAGGCTGGATGGAACACGGTTGTTAGGCAACCCGGCGGGCTGGACACATAGCCAAACAAGGTCGGGTCCAGCAAGGCCCAATGGGCCTGGCCCAGTTTCCAGGATTGACCATGCCATCCTAGACCTAAAATAGGTTAGGTCAGGTCAGTTGTAATACACTAGGTCATGCGGAAACCCTGGGACAGGTTGGTCAGGTTGGTCTGACCAGGTTAGACCGGTCACAGACACAACCAATGCCTTTTTTCTAGAAATACCATATCATTCATACCAAGCATCTGATTGAAGGGCCATTTATGGTGTTGGAACCCTCGGAATGAGTCAGTTATTTTGGCAGGATTTAAGGATAATTAAATGGAAAATGAAATCTGACTAATCACTTGAGTGTTTAATTTTCACAAAATCAAGCACACTACATACAGGAATCCTACAGCTGGTTGAGGCCTGAAGACTAAATATAAGAGGCCCTCTATAGAATAGCAAGAATCATCATTGTGTGGGTAAGCTATGAAGGCCTAAGTGGGAGGAGGATCTATGTGACACTACATAACCATGGTAATCATCAGGGATGAGTACCTCAGTATGGTGTACTAAGTGGGAAGTGACTCTATGTGACCTGACAAGACCACAGTGGGGAGTGGCTCTATGTGACCCCGCAAACCACTGTACTCATCAGAGATAAGTACCACAACAGTCCAAGGTGTCTAGTGTATGACCGATTGTTTTTACTTATATGCTTAAAATTATAACTATGTTATTTGACATTACCTTGGTTATACATTCCCTTGTGGTCTTCCCATTTTGTTCCAAGATCACTCCTGAGTATTTGTTTCTCACCCCTACACAGGCTTCACCCGTATGTATTATTTCTGGTGCAGATGAAAAGAACTTCAATAGAGACCTCAACATCCTAGGAACAGGCGGTTCACTATGAGATACGATAGGCAAGACATACTTCCATAACGTCTAACAGCCACTCCTTGTATACCCTTCAGGTGGGGTCTTCTACGGGCGTCTTACAGAGATCTTTTTTACATTACTATTTTTTGTTTGTATTTTTTATTGATTTCATTCTATCCCATTTTTATTACATATTTTACCTTTACTCAGTGGTTGTTTATTGGTTTTCATGTTTTCCTTTATAGTTATTTTGGGATGTGGTTGTGTGTGTGTGTTCATGCATATAGGTAATCAGGAAAATTCCACCCTTTCATGGGATAATGACTTTAGTGCATGTCAGCAGCCTGTTGCCTTTAGGAGGTGGAATTGGGGTTATCATGGCATGGGCCTCAGAGGACTGGTCATGACATATATGCACTAGAGGTTTACATGAAGGTTACATGAGATAATTACATGAAGTTAACATCCCATTTAATATTAATTTCTTGTTAATTAATAGATACTGAGATTTCAAAAGAATAATCAATTTCTAGAAAACATGATTTACTAACAATCTCATACCAAAACCAATCCATATTTATTTTTTAAAATAAATAGAGATTAACAATGTATAACCAAGAAAATAAAAATATGCTATATTTTGTGTCGAGGATTTCAAATATTATAGTTAATGGTTATATTTAAATCACTGATACTGAATAAGATAACATGTTTTCCTAGCTATAAATTGATTATTATGTAGGGGAAGAATAATTATTATGATTTTGAGATGATATTTGTTTTAAAAAAAATCACAAAATTTATTCTTATTCTAGTAAGAATAAGAGAAGATGAGGTGGTGACAACATTGGGATTTGTTAATTATCATTTTGGTTGAAGAAAAATTTTTAGATTAGCAGTCCAATTAATATTCATATTATTACAACTAAATATTGAATAATAAAATGAAAATCTTTTAATTTGATGTTATGAAAAAGAGAAATAGATTCGTGTCTTCTACTATTCATGTAACACGTAAAGAAGTAATTTTATTAATAAAGAAGAACCGTGACATCCAAAAGAAATCTCCTCTGGTGGAAGAATTTATTGGTGTTATTGATTAACTAACAAGAAAGAGAATATTATATTCATAGGTAGTATAATGAACGGGTGATAATTTAACATTTGGGTATGTTAATCAACAGTCTAGAGAATGAAAATTCTTTCCTCACCCCTAATAATGTGTAGATACCCACACTATATATGTGTTTTCTCCTATATAAACCACTATAACATGATATCTCCTTATAGTGAAGAATATATGTACAAGTCATGACAAGAAATTGTAAGGACTAACTAATCTTATTGGGTAGTGATACTTGTTAAAACATATTATTTTATAATTTTATACTTTCATATACGTGTATGTGATAATAAAAAATGAATATGAGAATAAATATATTAATATAACTATGAGGTAAAAGTGATGAATTTATAATTGGTGATATATTTCCCTAAACTAATTCACCCGCCTATAGTGAGTGTATCCCAAAGTAGTCCAATAAATTTGTATCTGATCAAATGTTATCCTCTGCTAGATTATCTACATTTTCATTATTATCTTTTGATTATTTGAGTTTCTTTCCATTGTTTATAATGAATTTTATTTTTAGTGAGGATTTATTTATATTTTATTAAACCTTTATTTCCACAAAAACCATTATCAATAGTTGAAAAAAAGTGAAAATATAGTTGAGGAATCCATCCCTCCTATCTAAATAAGAGTAAGTATCAATATATCCATTGATTTCTAATAAGGAAGATAGATCATTCATGGAGAGCATGTGTCTCGTGTTTCCACCTAGAAGAAAGATATTCTTTATGCCTTATATGGATCAATACATTCTAGTGATCAGGTGGTATGTGTTATTTACATATAAAAATATCAATAATATGATCCAATAAGTAGTACGAGTGATAATATTTCAATTTATTTTTCAACTAATGCATTAAATAATATGATTTGTGGATATCCTATAGAATTTGTCTCTATTGTCTATGGGGGATTTGAAATCATGTATGAAGAGATCACTTAGATTTAGGTGAAGTAAGATGTAATTGGGAATAATTCAAAATAAACACTTTTAGAATGTTGAAAACACTCTAGATAGATTATATTATTTAAATCTACAATGCACGATCTTGAAACAAGTTCGTTAAAAAGGATCCCATAGGTTGTTGAGAATGAGGGAGTCAAAACGACTCTATAATAAAAGATTCATGTTCATTAATTGATATTAAAAAACAACATTTATGTCAATGATTTAAAAGTAGAATATAATTTAAAGAAGATCAAATTATTTTAAGACATTTTTATAGAACAATATTATGATACATGAATAGGTAGTTAGAAGAATAAATAAGTTTTTTGAAGAGAATATAATTATTATTGTAGATCAGAAAATACTCATCAATATGAAATGTCTAGAATTGGATGTTTATTTTTCCAATCTTGGTAAGACATATATCAATAATTCAAAAAATGAGATATGCTGTTGCTACTCAATTCTCATTGTATGTTTCTATTGTAAAAATGCATCCACCAAGTGAATCAAAGATCATGAATTCATTCAATGATATATCCTAAGAAGCTATAAAGAAATAAATACCATCCATATCCCTTATACTATTATTTCCAAATATATTTCCCTAAAAACTACATATTTGAAAACAAAATGTAAAAAAGTATTAATGAAGAAAGTTTATGAAAATACTACCACCGTAACTATAATGGAAATGAAAAAGAGTGCGAAATATGGTTCCCCATGAAGATCCCAACAATAATTGAATAAGACCTAAAACATTTACCCATAAGAAATAATAATATCATAGATTTTGGGTCAATTCTGGTGGTAAAAATTATTTTGACATTATTCACAATATGTTTGGTACACTCCAATAAATACTAAATCATAAATAAGTATCATGTCATGGGGGATTCTGGTGATGAAGAAGAAAAATTCAAAGATTAATAAAAACTTTTACTATACAATCATACTTAGAAACACTTGAAAATATATATAATTCATGCAATGGTATTTTTCTCAAGTCTAGGTCATGATCATCTTGATAAGTATCTAGATTTGATGATAAAATAAGACAACAAAAGATGATAAATAAATAAGAAGCAACCTTGGGAACGAAGAATAAAAATGTGGTAAACATAATTTATCCCATGAATAATGGTTAGAATACCTTGGATTTCAAATCAATGAAAATAAATAAATTTTCAACATCTAAAAGTAATAAAAATATTAATGGCACTTAGAATAATCCATGTGTACAATCCAAACATGCTTCCAATGTTCATAATGATATGTTAGTAGTCTAGCTAGAATATTTAGAGAGGATGAGTAAAATGGAAGAAGAACAATCAAAGGCTTGTAAAAATGGGAAGAAAACATTCCATATAATGAAGTCAAAGTATATGGTAGGTTTTTAACAAACGAAAATTATTTTTGTCAAAGAATCCATTTTTTGGAGAAATGAGAAAAGAGGATATTGTGAAAAATAAGTATTACTATATACCACAACAAGAATTATTACTTAATATTAGTAATAATTAATCATTCATGAAGGTTGTTAAGTAGAAAATATTCCCATAAAAATCTATTGACGTGATTGTATCCACACAACATCAATCATAAAATAAGATTATATGTGCAAGTTTGAATAGTAATGGAATGTTGAAAATAGGTTGAGAGAACCATCTCAACATTTATATTCACATTTATGAAGTAAGGAAGATCAAATTAATTTCCTTAATTTAATTATATTGTATTTTTTATTATTATTCATGGAATTTAATGTGAAAAATATTCTTAGAGGAGAACCTAATATGTAGTGAGTGCTATAAATTTTTTATAAAAAAATTCAAGTCATTATCCTTGAATGATATCTCAATTGGTATTCAAATAAAAATATAATAGGGGATCATCGTTGATTAATTTTAATATTTTTATATTATATAATAGATTATAATTAAAAATAATATAACATATTGTATTCATATTATATTGGGAATCCAGAAAAACAAATATTGATGAAGATCATCCTTACTGAAGTTGTGAATGTTTTGAATTATGGAAAGTCACATGTTGAAGATTCATTCTAGAATATTCTCCAAATTGGAACATCTGGTAATTAATTATTAAAGATATCTACCATTATGAAGATATTGATGAGTTTTTTCCTTAGTAGGAGACTAATGATGAATGATAAAGTTGACAGCATAATCACTATTTCAAGTGTTATTAAATCTAAGTATTTTATAAATTTCATAAATATCATGTTATTGGAAATGGTATATTTTTCATAATATTGCATTATGGGTTATAAAAAATAAGTAAATTAATAAAAATTGGGGATTAATTTAATTATTCAATGAAATAAGAAAATATTATGTTTGGAAATACCCTAAGGACACATCTATTTTCTATTTATCTTCAATGTTATTTATATGTTTTTAAGTGAGTGCATGAGTTTTAGGTTTATTTTTATTAAAATGGATTCATACCGCATTTAGTATCATTATATTATAATAAAATGGATAAACCTTATTGAAAACAAATATGAGTTCCCATTACATGATGTATCATGATCATTTAGTAAAGGAAAAGATTTTTTTTCTAAATCAAATCCTCTTGTTTTCAACACTGATCATGTATCATGTAGACATTGATGGAAATTATGGATAGCACATTGATTAAGTATGAAATGATACACTTTCCCGTTGAATATTTATTTCTAATAAATAATAGGTTGGTAATGTGAAATGAATGTTTAGAAATGTAATGGGGAGAGATTCATATATTTACATATTTATTGGGAAATAAAATTGATGGTATTTCTGAAAAATACATAGGGTTTAATGAAGATACCATTTTTTTATATGATGTATTTATTTTAAATGTATTTAATTTGTATTCAATAATCTCATTTATTTAAATATTTTGAATAATTTAGAATGAAAATAAGTTTTTAGAAGTATATAAGATATTAAATATTGATGTCAAAAGTTTAAATATATAAGATGAATGGATGTAGAAGAACATACTCAATTCTTATTATCGTAAGGAAGTTCTTTTTAAGACATTGAGTTTATAACACTAAATATTGATATAGTATTATTCTTATCTGGAACAATTTCCTTTTTGTGCTTCAAATTGAAATAATTTCTAATATAATGATTAATGTGTATTATCCATCCAATTGTTTTACTTTATTGTATTATGGTTGATAAAGTTTAGGGAGAGGCATTGAAGAAGGTCATGAAACATTTAATATTTACATGGGAACCATGTAGGATAGTGAATACCCTAAAAATAGATATTTTCATAAAGAGAAGATTTATAATATTACTTTAAGGTCATTCCACATGTCTGTGAGAATCATGGAGGATATATATAAAAATTTCATGTTGCAAGAAGGATGTCTGAAAGCATTTTGGTTGGCTTACTAAATTATATGTGTGACCTTTACAAAAAAAATTAGTGCCAACCATAGAAACCTAAGGAGTATAGATCAACAAAATAAGGGTAAAATGATCAACCCTTGTGGGAAATAGCCCACGAATGGGTTTCCATGGTGGCAAGCCCATGGATCACATAGAGGTGAATTGGATCGCACATGGGATTGTGGGGGTGCACACAACGGTGTGTATATGAGGGATCGTGTCAGTAAAGATCCATTTCTTTGTGAGATGTTTATTTGGGTTCTAAAATCATTTTCTGATCAAAGAAAAATTAGGAATGGATTTATTAATTATGAGGAGAAAAACCAAAACCAAATCTAATTTGGGATGACGGAGAATTCATGTACTGTTCCCATGATATAACAATTACAAACATAACATTTTCACTCAGTTTTAGTTGAACCAATATTTTTTTTGACCCCACATTGTCATCATATTCCTTCTAACATAATAGTCTCTCATCATAGAAATTCTAAAAATCATTCAATTGTGATAAGCAATCAATTCACGTATAATCAAATTGGAGATAAAAATATCATGAATGATATCATTCCTCATTTTGATATGAATGCATTCTATTCATTACATGCAAAGATGAATTCAAAGAATATACATCATCTAAATGAAATAAAAGTTGAAAAGCACATGGATGCATATATTGTGAATGGATGACTTTGAGTTTAAAAGTATAACATGATCATTATCATATATATGTGATATACTCACCTTGAGTATAATCCAACCATGTATGAAAGTTAGCCATCAAATTCAACATCAAATAACTGGTGTTCAATGATTATAAATATTAGGATGGTTGGGAATTAAAATAAATAATTTACAAGGAATAAAAATAAGTATTTTAGATTATGTAAATGTGCGAACTCATCTATAAATAGCAAATCCCTGATGAAGAGTGAGATACTTACGATAAAATTTCAAACAAGAGATCTCATTCTACAAATTGTGTGAAGTCACACTTGATGTGTTTCACTAAAGAATGTTCCACAAGACTTACCTAAATCTAATGGAAGAAGAATAAATTGGTTTTGAACATACCTTGATGAATAAATCTGTTGCACACTAGGATATTAAACCAATACAGTGAGACCAGTTATACATATTGTTGCATGAGGTAGCCCTTGTGAAAATGTCTTACGTGAAGAATAATTTAGATATTGGGTTCTTATTTAGAATATTAAGAACCAAACACATTTTAGTTATCATGATAAAGTAGTTATATATATATTATTTTTCTATTTTGTTTTGAAAAAAATAAGAAGAGTGAATGAGTAATGGATAATATTTCATGGATTCATGAATATGCATATGCACTCATATGTATAGTTTTAAATACGAAAACGTGTTTTCTATAGGCTTATAGAATTTAAAATTGAAACAAAAAATAAACTGAAGATATTTAGTACATGATATTATATAGATAACATATTTGTATTCATGTTAAAGGTTTATATAATATTTCCATGAAACAGTTGCATGAATTCAACATCGCATGAGATGTTGATTTCATGTTAA
Organism: Viscum album; assembly: GCA_963277665.1. NCBI lineage: Eukaryota > Viridiplantae > Streptophyta > Magnoliopsida > Santalales > Viscaceae > Viscum > Viscum album. The sequence goes on from OY728163.1 coordinate 36,366,990, forward strand.
TTGTGTAAGATCAATATTTTAAAACAATATAAACTTTCTAGACCACTTGATTGATTAAGAATTTAATTCCAAAACAATTTTTATATTTATACTACAAAATAAAGATATTCGAACGATAGGAAATTGATGCAATAAAAATTTATGATATTATGTATCAGGGAAGTCAGATATATCACTCCACGTTTCTGTTCATATCATTAAAAATGAGCAAGAAAATGACTTCTCCCAAATATTAATTTATTATTTTTTAGGGGTATAATAATTTTGATAATACTGATATGGTATGTTATTGTTTCAATAATCACAAAGAATATTTGAAATTATTATGAGAATAAAATAGTAATAGTTGGAGAAGAAATTAATATCTATTAATAATTATTTAGGTCAAATAATAATATAGATATTATCAGTCCAGAACATATTCATATTATTGTGAATGAATTCATAAGAAAAAGAAGTGATATTTTTAGTTTTCTACTATGAAGAAGAGGAAGAATTTCTTTCCTGCTACTATACAAGTAACGAGTGAAGAAATTTTTGGATGAACAACGTAGCACTATAAAATCCAACCGAAGACTCATCTAGTGGAATATTTTATTTTTGTTTTAAAATGACTAACAAGAAGGTAAATATTTTCTTTATAGAAAGTAATAAAACCTTTTATAAGCTGAAATATATACTAGTTCATTACCAGTATGGGGAAGAATAATATCTTCTTTCCCCATCCTAATATGTAGGGACCTACACTGGCCAAGGATTGTCTCATATCCAAACCATAGTAAATTGATATCTAATTATATTTAACAATTTTTATACACATCATCACCCTACATATAAAGTAATTGATAATATTATTGATTAGCGAACACTTCTAAAACATATGTGTTATCCTTTAATGGTTTTAATTTTATGAAATAATAAAATGATAGTTGGATAATCAAAATTCTGATAGGGCTAAGAGTTAAATGGATAAAATTGTAGTTGTTTAAAATGTTCCCAACACTAATTGACCACCTTTCCAATTTTTAGTATATCCCAAAGGGTTCCTCTATTACATTTCATTAAATTAATTCACCAATAATTATCTATTATATTTATTAAAATATAAATACATTTTGTGAATTAAGTGTTTTTTTTATAAAAACATATCTTTAAACTTAATTTTATTTTGAATTTTCATTTATATTCAATTGATAAATAAATAATTCATTTTATACATGTATAAACAATATTTTTTTTCCTCATTTGGTTATTCTAATTCATATCTTCCTATTTTAATGGATAAGTAATAATTGTAAAATTTCAAAAATATTTTAATCGTAGATTACAGTTAATTTAATCTTAGAACTACTTTTAATACAAGATATAAAAAAATTAAATTTAATTAAAAAATAAATATATTATAATATTTTTGGTCATTACAAGAAATAAAAACATCTTAAAAGGATTTAATATAAAATATAGAAGGATTCAAAATATTATTAAGGATATGTATAAATTATTATCTTATTCAAGAACAACCATCTCTACCTATTTTCTAGTGGAATAACCAATATTTTTAATAACTGGATGATTATTATTAAACATCATTGCATTAAGGACCCTATAAAAATTACCTTCTTTAATTACCTCTTTCTTTATATCATAGTGAATTTTTTCACATGTATTATGTGTCATAATACAATTTCTATCCAACTAATATTCTACATGATCAATTCTAACATGAAGGACACTTATGCCCCTTCCAATTTCAACCCATACATAAATCAACCTAACATACAATAAAAAGTCTCATTTGAAAAAAACATAATATTAAATTTCTAAATAAAAAAAATTTTACCAGTGGATCATTAAGGTCATCTTCTACACACATGCACAGAACAATCGAATGGGAGAGGGTGATATATTATTGATTAGAGTAATGGTATACATGATATAATTTCTAATAAAATTAAGAATTGATGTGTTTTAGAAGGGTATGGGGGACCTGAAATTAAACAAATTGCCATAGTGGGTGAATATCTTTTGAAATTAAAATCAACGCTCCATCTGAATATGAATAAAGAATGTGATTTGAGAAATATAAGGGGAGGTTAAACAAGCAACAATCGAGTCAACTTCATTTTGAAAAAATTGAAGAATATTGTTAGGATCTAAGAGATTTATTATTGAGACCCCATAATTTATTGACGAACCTATTAAAGATGTCAACTAGAGTTTAGAAATTTTAAAATAATTCTACCAATATAGAACCAACTAGAGGTGAAGGTTTATCAAATATGAAGGGAGAAATAAACACTATCAGGTTACTGTGAGGAAGTTCATGGATCTTCAAGTTATATATGATATGTAGAAAATATGAGAGAAGATCAGGTCCCCCGTTATAACTAAAAATAGATAATGAGGAAATAATAGATCTTAGGTGGTTCAGGTGATTCATGATTTTATATTATCAAGGTAATTCAAGTCCACTATAGTATACAACTTCTATGTAGTTACATTATGAAGATTAAGACTCTTATTAACCATTATTTGTTTTTCTCTTAAATTATATTTTGGTTTATTCTATATAATTTAACATATTATCTTATATACACTTTTAGTTCTTAGTGAAGCCTACATGGTATCTTAATATTCACCCCTACATAGGCAATGTTCCAATATGTGCTGTGCCAGTCCAGATAATTCACAGTCTTGTGCAGACTTTAGTGGATGTGGTGTAACTTGTGTCATTTTATATAGCATATTAATGATGATTATCACTAGTGGTGTTCAAGTAAATGTTTTGGTACTATGGATTACATATATTCTAGTTCTTTGATGTTGATTGTTTATGATGGGATTTCAGGCCATGTGTTTTTTCTTTATGTATTATAATTGGTACTTGTTACATTTTTGGGATATTTATTATGATTCAAATGAATATTTTTCTAAAATTCGTTATGTATGTTGTTGATATTGTTATATATTATTCCATTCAGTAGTGGTTATATGAATTTTTATATGATAAGGCCCCCCATATATTTCATATACATTTTTTGTACTTGTCTCAAACCCATGTACAATAGGAGGTGGGATTATGGTGGAACACATAGCTTACTAATGGCCTAGGAAAGTTCATAAGGTGTTGGATCATGTTATAATTGTACTAAAGAGGTTCATGTAATAGGCATGGAGTTTTGAGTTAGTATTATTGTGAGGATTGGTATGGGATAAATGGAGAAATTGTGTTTAGATGTCTTGTGTTTTATTAAAGGATAGGGAACCCAGTTTTTGGTGATTGTGGCTGAAAAATACTTTCACCAGGACTCTAATAACCTATGAGTCAACTTGAAACTCTATGACATCAATTTTAGAGTTTTAATAGGATCATACATGCATCTTTTAGTGTTTTGATATTATTTTAAATAATTATTTTCTCTAATCTAGATCTTCTAGATATACTTTAATAATGATGGGTTCATCATTTCTAATATAAACTGTTTCCTTGTAGATAGCTAACACAAATTCAGAAGTAGGGTCGTTGTGACCCGTTCTAGGGATTCATCCTCCATTTATCGACTATAGGAGTGATGAAGCTTCAGTATAGGGACATGTTTGGGGTTTTTTCCTTTACCAGTGAATCATAGATATTAATCCACACAATAAAATTATAGAGAAAACCATCACAATGCTAATTGTATTACATGAAGAGAAGGATGGACTACTCACAAGCTGGATATAACACCCAAAAATTGGAAATAACATTAAATAACTCAATGAGTTAGAAAACTTATGTTTCACACTATATATTACGTAAATGATCAATAACATATTAGAATAACATTATTAATTAACCTATTATGGTAATCAATTAAAAATTATTACTATTATATGATAAATAGTCAATATGATTTAATTTACAATAAAATAAGTATAATTTATATTTTTAGTCTTCCAGTAAAAAGATAAATTTGAAAATTTTGGAATTTTAATTGGGTAAAATAAATATTGTTTTTAAATTCATCATATTAAAATTTACTTCTTATAATATATTAATCATTTTCTAAATTGGATAATTTTTAGTCCAAATATGTGGGTCTTAATAATGTTATTATTTCCATGGTTTTATCAGTTTGTAAGCATAAAATAGATTATTTAAAAAAATTTAAATAAATACTATATTAAATTATGGAATAACATTGTACATTTTTTAATATTCATTGTAGATATAATACTTCTCACAAATATGTTTTAGAATTAATGTAATACCTTACTGTAATATAAAAATTGTTTTTTTATTCTCTTTAAATCAAGTATTTTGAAGGTGATTTTAATTTTTTTCATTACGTGGAAGCATAATAAAATTTCCTAAGTTTATTGAAAATCAATCTATGTCTATAAAATCAATTACCATGATAATGGTATCATATATATAATTTAAAATTTCAAAAATGTTGTTTCACTAAAAACTATTTTTATGCAATTAAGTTTATTTATTTTAATTAGATAAAATATTTTTAAAAATTAAAATCATATGACTAAAATTATTTAATATGTTTAAATTTTTTATTATTTTAAATTAATTAATAATGATTAGAATTAATTAACATTGTAAATGTAGAAGGAGTAAATTGACTTTAACCTAGAGTAAAAGTAACTATTTTTTTAAAAACAATTTGGTTTTAATTTATTGGATAATATTTTGATCAACCAAAGATTGTTTATTCAATAATTTTTTATATTTATAATCATTCTGAATTTGAAAAGGACATTTCATTATGGAAAATGGTAATGCCATTTCCAAAAGTTCATTTACATTAAATTAAAAAAACATGTCACTTGTACCATTCGAAGATATAATTAACCTTTGAATTACAACTTAAACCTCTTCCATTTCCATATATATAGAACCATATCTCATAAAAGTAATACCCTGGTCACTCAGAGTAATTTTAATCCCTTCAATTTTCATGATACTTCGAAGGAAAATTGAAATCCTCGACAAGAGTATTGTCGACTAGTTAGTTCTTCCCGTTAACTATATTATTTAAAAAAAATTATATAAAAACTAAAATAAGGATATTAATATAATTTATATAATTTAATCATACCATATTAAGATTATCATAATTTTTTATTCATATAACCCACCCATTAGAAAAAAACACAATCGTCATTTGTGCATTGTGCGTACTACCTCCTTCACGCCGTAACATGTTTCATTTTCCATCACTAAATTACAAGGATGGATGTAATAATTAATTTAAAGGATAAATATAATATTTATTTTATAATTAAGGTTATTATTTAACATAGTTAATAACATATTAATTATATGATCAAAAAACAATCATCGTCAATTTAATCGATTATCCTTTAAAATAAGTGTACTAATGGATAATGTTTTATTCAAATTGTATAATTTTTTCAAATCCATTATGTTTTATTATAAATATATTATATTAAAATATATCAAAGTAATAAAACTTAAATAAGATTATTATGCTTATATTATAATTATATTACCATAAAACAACCTAATAGTCATTCACTAAATCAGAGTATATTCATGTTTGGGTTGGGTTCGCCACCAAAATGAACAGTCCTATGAATTTTTATTATGAATGAATATCAGAAAATAATTAATGATATAATATATTAAAATTTTATAAATACATATATTTTTTATTCTTGAAATATTATATCAATTTTCAATTCATTAATTTATAAATCACAATTCAATCGAACAACCGAAACAAGCTTATTCGCAACTTCGTCTTCAAGGACAATGACTAAAATACAATAGAATGGAATTTGAAACATAATAAATTTTAATAAATCATCACTTAAAGAATTTTTAATGATATATTAATAATTAAATATTAAATAAAAATGAACATATACCCATCTAATATGAAATTAGTATGAACGATGAAAACTATAAACACCCAGATTGGGACATTTGGTAGGTATTTTCATCTCAAATTTCATTCTTTGAGATATGTTTTGAATTATGAAATTAATTTTAATTATAAGGTTTATATAATTTATATTTTATATATTAAATAATTAATTATATTTTATTTATTTTATTTTATTTTTTATATGGTCTCTCTCTTACAACATGAATTGATTATGATATTAGTCAAGCCACAATGGTTTTCTTTGTCTCAATTCTTGATTATTTAAGACGAGTTACATGTCTAGCACCATTATTCCTTTGTATAGTGTTATATTTCATTAATATACCATTATTGTTTTATATTTAATTTCAATTTAATTAATGGGATAAACTAATATAAATAAAGTTATTTTCTTTGTATTTATTTAGACTCAAATGTTACCCTAGTCATAAGAGTTTTTTGTAACTCAATTTTTATTCTTAAAGATATTATCATTTCCTTGAACACATTTCATATAATTTGGGTAAATATTAACATTTTATTTTATTATGTGGTATTATATAATTGTATAAATTTTTGCAACACAATCCCCTTTCCAAATTATTCATTCTTTGTGGAGTATGTTACTATTATTGGATATTGATAACTCAAGTCTCCTTACTATGAGTTGTATTGTTTTTTCATAAAATTGTTCCTTTCATGATTGGATTCTCCCACCCAATTAATTTATTATTTGTAATTCTATAATATTCTCTGTGAAAATTATTGTTTATTATAAATTAATTTTATTTACTCTTCTTAGAATTTGATTTTTAAGTATACATATTTTGAAAATTATAAAAAGGGTTTTCCATATACTTTCACATGATTTATATTCCTCTACACATTTATCCAAGACAAACATAATGTATTATCAATTATCTATTTATGGTTATTATTTTTAAAATTAATGGTTTTTAAATTGTTTCAAATTAACTTTTAAAAAGATACATTTGATAGTTACATGTAAATTTGTATTTTTTGTCAACATTAAAATGTTTTTAAAAAAATATTTTAAGTTTTTCTTCAATTTACCTTATTATTTAAAATATAATTCAGCCAAATGGGGATTAGGATGAATTATTTATCTTCTAATATATAAATTTAATCATTTGGGGGAAATGAACTCACAGTACCAAATAATCTAATTTTGATCCCTTTATGGGTTGTATCATTCAATCATTCTATTTCCAGGATTATTCTATCTATTCCAATATCCTTTAAGGTTACATTTGATACAATGAGGATAGGTTTTTTTTGAAAAAATACACATTATTTATCAAAATATCTTATGATAATTATTAGTATAGTATTTATATAGTTATATATTCATTAATATATGTGGTGTGAACATCACATTTTACATTTATTTAGATAGGAAGATGTTCACCTAGAAAGAGTGTTATTCTATTGATATAGGTAAAAGTATGGGAAACTGTTTATCTTGTTATTGAAAAATTGATGATTATTGTAATGTTTCCTTAATATTTTTTAACCATCCACCTTCTTCCATTATATGTTTTATGATCTTGTTATCACTTTTATTGACATGGAGAAAGGTTTTAAGATTCTATATATTGTTATTCTAGTATGGAATATTATTGTAAAGTTAACTATATAATGTTTTAACATCCATATTCATTCTCTATATGGGTTATGATCATGTGATAGGTTTTATTTAAAGGGGAAAAGTATTGGGAATATGGATGATTGTTCACCATTAATGCAGATTCATTGTGTATTGCTTTCTGTATTTCTCATTATATGGATAACCAATATTAATTCAGTAAGCTATTCATTAGAGAATGTGATGAAAGTACTTGGTGAAACATATTATGAATTCATTTGAATTAATTAGGTGACAAGTGGGGCCAGGATTTATATATCCCTCAATACATTTATAGGTCTCATTAAAAAAATAGGTTATGATATTCGGTGTTTATATTCTCAATTTCATAAAATGTCTTTATTGTAGTCTTGAAGATGACTTAATATCATGGATTAAGGCCTTAAAAATAAGTTTTAAATTTTAATCATTATTAATTCCATTAGTATGAGATAAATATTTTTAACATCTATGTGCTTCATTTTTTTAATGATTATATAAGGCTGTCAGTTTCAAGTTGATTAAGGATTCATCTTTTTTACCAATCCCTCTTATATTATTTATTCCATGTTTGTCCCATGATTTCTTCACTTGTATGTTTTCTATTATTGTTCATTTAATCTAACCCATTATTCAATATATATTTACCTAGTTTATTAATAATACTAGTACGAATCACATATTTAGAATAATAACATTTATGGAATAATTTATGGGAGATATTGAAGACTTATGTTGAATTACATATTTTCTTAAAATGGAAAAAATGTCCATTAGATATGAAAGACATGTGACTTATCAGTTTACTATAATTTTTTTATAATTATCTAAATTTAGAAGGATCATTTGTGTGTAATAAATTAAATTAAATTTATTTATTTTTTAATTATGGTTGGTTATATCAGTTGGTATCAAATCAATTATATAATGGATGTGTTTGTGGAACTAGATCCCAAAGTGTGATTCTGGTGCATCATAGTTGGTATCAAAGTAAAGTTTAAGAAAAATTTATAGACTATGATGTTTGTTAGGATAATTTAATGATTAATAAGATAAGTTTGATGATATGTTCAAATATATAGTTTACCCTTTGGAATAAGTATATTATTTAATTTTATGACAGAAATGCACATTTTATTTGGAAATTAGGATAATCAAACCTCATTTAAACACATATGAATTAGTCTAAGTATTAGATAAAATCCTAATGTTTTTGTGATATAGATATTATATTGTTTTTATAATGATAAATCCTTATTTAGATTCTAAAAGGTGGATGTGGATATGGTACATATGAACCTAGGGGTAATCACCCGAAAATGGGATGGAAAAGTATTGACTCAATCATAACTATAAGGATTGATGAGGGGGCCAAAGACTACACACATGGATAGAAACCCAGGGAATATAATTTGGGTAATCTTATTAATTTTATGTACCATTATGAAGGATATTAAAAGGAAGTTAACTAATTTGGTTAATGAAAATAATATAAAAATTACCACGGATAAAAAAGGATGAAAAAACGAGAATCATAGGATGATCTAAAAGTATCATATATTAAAAAAGCATCATAAGGAAATAAATATTCAGATTGACGTTCTCATATTCATATTTTGGATATTATCATATCCAGTTTTGTTTTAGTATTTTATTTAGAAAGGATCATGAAGATAAATATGAGAAAGGTATATATCAAGAAACCATTGTGTCTTATAATTTTACAACTGAGCATAATAAATGTTTAAAAATATCTATATATTTCCATTATAATTAGAAATTTTAAATTCCTAGTCTTACCTATGGTATTAATATTGATATCATAATAGAAATTAATTCTTGATAATATTACCTATTTAAATTATTGATGTGATATTTACCTATGATTCTTTCATATATTATAAATGCAATTGAGTATTATGTGTAATATATATGGATTTTTCTTTAGTATTTTTCATTAATGGTTTGAATTCATATATTAAATTGCATCAATATCATTGAGAAATTATTTTATGGAATGGATTTAGTTTTTGGGATAAATATTATAGAACACATGATAGTGTTTTGGATGAATTTTAGGATTAATATATTCTTGATGCTGAAATAATTATGGTTAGTTTTATTTTTGAATAATTAAGTTATATAGTACTGGTATAGATGTGATAGATAGTTTATTTATGACAGTTTTGGGGATGTTAATTACATTTTAGGGATTATGATATAAATTTACTAGTGTGTGACCTTATGAACTTGTGTTTAATACTATTTTAGGGTTAATTATAGAGTTATTTTTTTGGAGGAATATATAACTTTTATGTGGTTTATTATATTGGATATTCAGATAGTTTTGGTAAAGGTATTTAATTCTAATATATGATTATAGTATAGTCATATGTGAGAATATGATTTTATAGATAATTAATGATATTTGAGGAAATATAAAAAAACATTTAATGACTTAAGCGAGTAAGGTGGATTTTATATTATATTTTATATCTTGAATTATTAATATGATAAAAATATCATCACCTACTTTAATCAGTGAGTAATAAATAAAATTTGTAGGAGGAAATTTTTTTAAGGGGGAGAATGCAACACCGTGAAATTCTATTTACCATTATATAGTTCAATGTTTTTAATAAGTTTTATTTAATTAAATATATGATTTAAATGATCTAAAAACATTATAATAAATTTAGTGAATAACCTAATATGGAAATCATTTAAAAATAACAACCTTCAGAAGATAAATATTTAATATGAGTAAATTTTCACGAAAATATGGTTTCATTATATTTTTAAATTTTTATTAGAAACTAATTCTTCGAATTTTATTATCTTAATTAGAAAAAATTTAACTCATTTTTGAAGTCATCATATACAAAATTAATTATAATGAATTTTTTATCATTTTCTAAAATGGTTACTTTTTTGTCGAAAATTAGTGGATTAATAAATATTATAATTTACATGATTTATCCTTATATAAGAAAAAACTATAATGTTTCAAAATAATTATTGTGATAAAATTTGAAATTAAGTAACTTTATTGTTAAATTTTGCATATTCTTTGGACATATAAAACATATTCCAAACATTTTTAGAACTAATGTAAAATGTTACTTTTATATAATTATTTTTAATCCTCTATTTAAAAAAAATATTCTAAAGGTGAGGTTATGTTTTCCCTTTACATGAATGACTAATACCATAATAAATTCACAATAAATAAATTTTTTTATTTAAAATTATTAAACATGGAAATTAAATCATATATTTAATTTAAGAACATCAAAATGTTGTTTCACTAAAAAAAATGTTTTGTCGTGATTAACTGTATTTATTTTAAAATTAACATTTTACACCATTATAAATTTTATTTGATAAATGGGTTTTTATATTTATATTGTAATATTCAAATTTGGTAATTATATCAATATTAATTTTTATCTTTTAAATTAATTACTAAAATTAAAAACTAATAATCATGGTAAAAGTAGATGGGGAAAATTTAATTTAACATTGTTTAAATGCCCTAAAACATTTAAATTTCTAATTTTAATTTATTTTTAGATTATTTATTCAATAATTAATTGTATAACATATTCTTTTTCTCATTTTTCGGCCATGGTTCCTTGGAATAGAAATTGCATTATTGAAAAATGTAATATGTTTCAAAAAGTGCCCTAACTTTCACATAAAAAACATACCACCTAGACCCTTAAAAATAAATCATAACCATAAAATTCCTCCATGAAGATCAATAATTTTACTCTCAATATAACCCAATAAAACTATCGAAATCACATTGTATCTCATAGTTAGTTTACACCCTTCAATTTCAAAGAGTATTCCAAGGAAAAATCATGTCCCCAATGTGATTATTATAAACTACATAACGTTTCTCCTTAATTATCATTTTTAAAATTCAGTCTTGACACATTAATATGATTATATTCATATTATTTTTATTCTATAACATTAATATAACAATTCTATTATCATTATTTATTCATATACCTCATCAGTTAGAAAAAATGAAACCCTTCTACTTTGATTGTGCGGACTACTAGATCCACGAGGTAAATTGTTTCATTTTTCTTCACCACCATACAAGGATGGATATAATTATTTTATTAAAGGATAAATATTATGGTAATAAAATAAGTTATAATATTTTATGATGAATTTAATAACCAATTAATCATATGACCAACAAAATATCATCATTGTTTTAATCATTTAAAAGAACTATGGCAGTTATCTTTTATTCAAACTGTGTAATGATTTCGTATCCATTATTTCATAATATACCTACATAAAATATTTTTATATCAGACTAAGTACACTAAAAACATCATTATTCATCTATATTAATTAAATTAAAAAAAACCTTATAATCATTCACAAAATTATCGTACGTTCATGTTTTGGTTGATTTAACCACCTAATTGAACAATAATATGAATTTCTATAATGAATTAATATGGAAAAAAAATTAACTATATAATACGATATTAATGTGTAAGATATTATTTTTTTTGTTTATGGATATTTTATATTAATATTTATTTCTTTAATTAATAAAATACACTGTGATCATAAAAAATAATTGAAACATGCTTATTAGTGATTTTATCTTCAAGGAAAATGATTTAAAAACCCGTTAAAGGAATATGTAACATAAAGAATATTTATATTACATACCTAATAGTATTTTTACTGATATATTATTAAAAATATTTGAAATATTAATGAATATAGAATATGCTATTATGAAACTAGTACAAACGATAAAAACTATAAACACCTGATATCAATAATAATAAAAATTCATATATAAAATTACTATTTATGAATTTTATAAATATAAAGATATGTGAATAAGTATATCAGTTAAATTATTAATATATCTATTTTTATATATAGGAGGATAAAGTATATTTTAGTATATCGGGACAATATGTTATATTTTTCGTCACAAATTCCTTTCATTAATATATGTTTTGAATTATAAACATGATTTCACTTATATGGTGTATATAAAACCTATTTGATATTTTATATTATGATTTATATTCTAATAAGTATATTTTATGTCACATTTCAATCCCTATATTTCATGGGGTTCTTATTAATATATTACTCAAGACACAAAGGTATTCTTGGTCTATGTTCTAATTCATCGAGACGCGTGACATGTTGTCCACAATGTTTCTTTTGTATAGAGTTCTATTTATTAACTACCCCGTGAATTTTATATAATTTATTTCATTTAAATTAATTGGTTAAACTAATTAAATTTATTTATTTCATTCATATGTATTTTGATTCAATTGTTACCCATGTTATAAAGGTTTTTGGTATCCCAATTTTTGTTCATTAAGATATTATAGTTTACTTGAACATATTTCATATAATTTGTGTACATTTTGATCATTAATTTTATAATGTGATATATTAAAATTGTATAAATTTTTACCAAATAAACCTCTTTCCAAATTTATCATGATTCATATAGTATAGTACTAGTAATTGATATTATTAACTCAAGTCTCCTTATATTGAGTTGGATTATGTTCACCTGAACATATTCATTATGTTATTGGGATCTACTAACTGAATATTTTATTATTTATAATTCTCTAACCATATTTGGGAAAAATAATTTATAGTTTGAATGATTTTTTTACTGTACTAATAATGTGTGTTTTAAATAAAGGAGTTTTGAAAATAATTAAAACGTATTCAAATTATCTTATTAATTTTTACCTTTGAAACCAACATATAAATTTTTATTATACATTAGTGTGAAAATGTATTCTAAAGTATCTTTTATGTTTTCACTTCCATTTCCCTGGTCATTTATAAAAGGATTTATCCTATTATGGATTATAGTTTATGATTTATCCTTTAATATATAAATATATATTAAATTATGGGAACTTAACATATTGTAATTAATAATCCAATTGCATAACCCTTCTTGGATGTTATCATTCAAGAATTATTTTTTAAGGATTTGTTTTCAAATATGAAAACATCCTTCTAGGATCCCTTTTTTTACAGTGGCGAAATGTTATTTTGAAACTATAAAAATTATTTATATGGATGTATTATGATAATGATTTCACTTTTCTTGATTTTTTGTATACTAATTTCTCTATATGATTTGAACATCACACATTACATATTTCGGATTGGTTGATATTCCCCTAAAATGAATTTCATTCAATTATCATGGGGAAATTATTTGTATTTTATATGTTGCTATTATAATATGGATTATTGTTTTAACTTTTCATATATATTTTTTAACCATATTCTTCTTCTTATGGATGGTTTATAATAATTTTATCAATTTTTTTTGATATGGGTAAAGTATTCATGTTTTTTATACTGATAGTTGAATACATAATTTTATTAACAATTTTATTATATAATGTTTCACCATAAAAATTATTTCACAAAATGGTTTATAATTGTGTTGTCCCATTCAATAAAAGGGTAATTGTGTGGTAATTATTAGTGATTATTTCCATATAACACATGTCGATTATCTATTTCTTTCTTTATTTATAATTATATATATATATAAATGTTTTATTCAGTAGTTGGTCCCTTAGGTAATTGCATGAATGGTCTTGATGACTCTTTTAGTGAATGCATTGTATATAATAAAGTGATGGGTGGGGCCTAGATTTATATATCACCTCTCCTAATCAATCGGTATCATGAGAAAAAACCAGTTTGGGTATTTAGTGTATGCCTACCACATTTAGAAAGATGTATTGACTACAGTGTCAACAACAAGTAAATGACTAGGTATAAGGCCTTGGGAACTAGTTTTTGGTGTCAAGTATTATGAATTCATTCATTATGAGATAAAAATATTATTTATATCCATGTTTTCATTTATTTTCAGGGATATATAAGACTCTAAATTTCAATTTTATTATGGATTCATGTTTTTATCCATTTCCACATAATAATAATTCCATGTTTATGCCATGACTACGTCAGTTGTGTGTTTTCCTTTACAGAGCATTTGAGGCCTCTCCTTATTTAATATCCATTTACCTAGGTTATAAAGAAAATTAGTACAGTTTAAATTTTGAAAAGGATATAACATATTGAATAATTTATAAGAGATACTGAAATATTATCCTGAATTTAGTAGTTTCTTATAATGGTAAAAAAGTGTCCATTTGTTGAGAAATACATATTGTTTGTCAGTTTATGATGTTTTCTAACTATATAAAGATATAAAATAGAAACTATCCTTTATATGTATGAGATTAAATAATAATTATTTGTTTGGTGATTATGGAAAGTTAGATCCATGATTTTTCCGTTGATATTAAAGTAATTATGTAAAGTACATGTTTTTGGAACCAGATTCAAGAGTGCAGTTTCGAGGAATGGCAAAAAATGTTGACTACCCATAAGTAATCATTAATTCATAAATGGAATCATGGATAAAATTTATAATATTAATCTTCCCAACTACTTAACTACTATATCATATTATGTGGAATGTTTTCAGTTGAACCCACATTGTATTAAATTATTAGCATAAAATCCCAAGTTAAGATTCAAGATAAATAATTTAGATGATCTAGAATAATGAATTTGAATTTTTTTAGATTTTAATTTGATTGAAATTTCATTCATGGCTAAGTAAATATTGGATAATAAAATAGTGATGAAAAAAATAACAAATAAATATCCATGTTATTGTCAAAATTGGATCTATGTAAAGATTTAGTCTTGGAATTTACTCTCTAATACTTGAACCCTCCCTTTATATGGTCATGTAATTTGGATTATTTTTACATTATATAATTAAAAAAATATTCAAAAAAATTAATCTTATTCATATAATGTTCAGACATGAATCAAAATAATTAGTAAAATTATTAAAAAATTAACCCCCTAATGTGCAATAATCATTGTTGGAGAATTAAGAAATGATATAAAAGAATGATATGTAAATGATGAAACCCAATACAAACTATTACAAAGTAATCCTTAACCTTATATATCACTCTTTATTATATAACTTTGATTAAATATAATTACCCCATCATTCTATCCATAAGAGAGAATATAAAACTAATCAAACCCTCCATACTCCTATAATAACCTTCCAAAACTAAAATGATGTGCTGAAAATTTAATATTAAATGATCCTCACTAATCTATCTTTTTATAGTCACAAATCCATTCAAAATATCACTTTATACAGTCATATATCCCTTTAATTAATTATGTATCCCAATATATATTATATTATACAATAAAACTGAATTATATGTTCCAAGTATCTCCACAAATGATATCTTCAAGTGTCCAAAAGTGCATAAAATGTAAACATTATATTTTTTCTACTTTAAAAAAATCATGCTACAAGGGTAATCATGACACCTCAATGCTCCATAAAATGTTTAATTTAATGATATATTTTATAAAATCATGGACTACCTACCAGTTACATCACGTAATACCACATCGAAACATTAAAATGCTTGATTGTTATATGAAATTGTATATTTTTTCTAAAGTTAGATCACACTAAAATTGTTAGACAATTACATAATGAAAATTAAGTATGTCATTATATTATTTATATTTTCATGCATCACAGAAAATCAAATTTTATCTTATTGTAAAAAATCATTTCATAGAACAATATGGTAACTCAAGAAACATCACAACTCCAATTTTTGTTCTCCACAATTAGTTACATAATAATACATCATGTTGCACTAATATTAATTAAATATCTCACCAATCATGATGTAATAAAATCCTATAATACCATGATTTTCCCCTCTAGCTTTCAAATTCTCCCAAACACGTCCAAATCCATTCTATAATCATAACCCTACTATAAATTATTGAAAACACCATAAATTATTCAATAATAACTCATTTATTAATTAGAAAGTATTCATGTGTTTAATTTATCAAGCCCCCCCCCACACACACACCCATAATTATACTCTTGGTTTTCTTCAATCATAGATCTCAAAGTCATTATAAACAAAATCCATCATATCCATTATTTAAATATCAGTGTCCAAAAAATAACCCAATTATCAATGATAAATAGTAATCCAAGAATCACATAAAAACCTATTTTGATCACTTCAATTTAAAATAAAATAAACCATCCATTTTAATTAATGATAATTATCTTTACATGTTTTCATTCCATTCAATTTTTTTTTTGTAATCATGCACACTTATGATATACCCATCCGAAATAATTTCAAATATAACTGAAGGCCAATTTAAAAAATATAGTTGATAACATTTTCATGTATATACACTCTATCCATATAATTTCAATATAACTAAATATAATATCCATTTATAAATAAAAAAACAAAATCATGAGTAATTCCATTAAAGTTATGATTATTTTAATGTTATGTGGTTGTAAGGTATTTATGTAAAAATTAAACATTGAATATCCATGAGTATGATTGAATCGTATGTATAATTCATGATATAAAATATAACAATAAATGAAAAACTCTTCGATAATGATAGAAAATGCGACACAAATCATCTTTTTTCTCCTCATATAAAATCAAATAGATTATAACAATAATCATAATAAAATAGTTCCCCTATCATAAATATATATTTAACAATATTTATCTTTTTGTTTTTTAAGGTATATCATGAACTTAAAATGAATGGTAATTTATGACTATTTTACCACTTTAACAAATTATAATACCACCCATTCTCTATTTTAATGAATATCATCCCCAAAAACAATCATTAAACGACTATTCTGTCACACTAATTTCATTGTAAATCATGTTAAAAATTCCCTGATTTTGGTAGAAACAATAAATGGTCTTGTAATATGGATTCTGATCAAGTAAATTCATGGTCTCTACTAGTGTAAAGAATAATAAAATGTAAGGTATGTATCAAATGTTTTAGTCCTAAAATAATATAAAATCAATGGACTCAATCATAATAATGTGGCTTAAAATATTCTTGTTTACTTGAGATTAACTGTGAATGTTCTAGTAGTTATTTATATCATGAGTTCACTCAAGAAAGAGGATATTATAATGAATGAAGAAAAATATGTTAGAAAAATTCAATGGAATGGTAAAAAATATTTTAGAAAATCCATCATGGAACAGATAACAATAACAATTCAAAGAATAGAAAATTCCGAAAATAAAAGAATACATTTATTTTAGGAATCTAATCTCTATAAATATACAAATCTTCCAAAATAATTATTTATCTAATCATTGTTCTCCTTAACATCTTCACTCTTCTATTAATTATCTTACACATTAAATTTTATTTAACTATAATTTAAAAAAAATAATGGTGTTATTAAGAAAGTCATTATATACTAGATAAAAAATATAGTATTAAATATAAGTTGGGAATGTAATTTCCCTCACCCATACAACAAAAAATATAAGGAATGTAATTGTTCTTCCTTCAAGGTGGTGCATTTTTTGGGTGGTGAGGAAATGGAACGATGATGATCATTACCCGTCCCTTTTTCTATAGAGATGGGTTCTCTTCAACTTCATCATTCCCTTTGTTTTGACACATTCAGCATCTTTATCCATTAAATAAGGTTGAATTAACCGTGTGGGAAATATTGGTCAAAGAAGGATATTGTGTAGGGGTCAAGCAATTGTCCAATCAGTCCTTCTCGAATATAAATTCCTCAGATGGTCTTCAACAGCTTTATTTGTGGAGCCATGAATTCCCAACGGACCTGGTATCCATGATTCATGGAACTTATTTCCAAAGGCATGCACCTGTTGATTGATGATTCAACCAATAATACTTAAGGACTCCATTGATCGATAAGATGGGAGGTTAGGCGCATTGTACCCTTTTGGGGAAGGATTTTTGCCTATTCAAGAAATCTTTTATAGATTTATGTCTTGTTCATATGTTCGTGAATCCAAGGTTCATTCTTGAAGAGTGTGTCGACAGGCTACCCTTGGTTTGCAGGATCTCTGTAGGCATGCATATCTTTGATGATACAGAGGTGATGCTGATTTAATACATATTAGAAGGCGTTCTGGAGTTTATCGTCATCCAGGGGAGGTGGAAGGTGACTTGATGTCTGGATCGGGCTCATAAGAAGGGCTTCCTAAGTATACATGGGAGAATAAGTAGACCCCAAGTAGTTAGGATTGTGTGGGGCTTATGCATAGAAGCTTCCCATTTGAGGGGTCATGGTTGGGTGAACCCTTTATGGATGGACACCCTATTTGAGATTGGGCCTTCTAGTATGCATCCTACATATCCATATTTGATAAGGAATTAGGGTTATCATAGTTCAGAATCATGTGGTTGTTGTAATCATCACAAACCTCTAATCCCACATTAGTCTAGCTCAGTATAAGAAACAAGAGGATTTGAAAGATCCAACAAGGCACGTTCTTCCTATCCTATTTGGGGGATAGGAAGATCCAATAATGGAAGAGGTCAGGGCGACCATGGGTGAGGGTGTAGATCGAAGAAACATTCAATGTGAAATGAAATTGAAATTCATGCGGCTCGACCTTGGAAAATTGGGGACTTACCTCAGTAAGAGGTCCCCTGAATATCATGTGAGATATACTACAATTTAAAGTCATATAGCTTTGATGATGATTTACTGGAGGATAATCATGTTGGGATGTTTCGGCATGCCTTGAGCCTGGGAGGGAAGGAACGTGCAAACCATGATTATGGACGATAAAAGATCAGGTGAAATGATATGATGTGTGGAAGCCATTGAGGTGTACAGAGGTAGGAAAGGACTATCCAGAGGATGAATTTTCCTTTTGTTGAAGGCCATTTTGTAGGATTTATATGAACACTATGGGAAAAAGGGATTTTTGTGACGGGCCTTTTGCGACGAGAATAAATCTTGTCACAAAAGGCCCGTCCAAGAGGTTATTTGCGACGGGGATAACGACCCATCGCCAATAAGCAACTATTGGCGACGTTATTTCTTCAACTGTCGCAAATAGTTTGGCGCTGATAGCGCGCCAAACCGCACAAAAGTTATTTGCAACGGTAGGGTCCTACTATCGCAAATAGTTATGTATTTGCGACGGGGCCCGTCGCAAATAAGTGGGGGCGGTTTATAGCTTTTTGCGACGTGATGTTGTCCCGTCGCAAAAGGTGTATCGACAGAGACTATTTGCAACGGGTCCCGTCGCAAATAACTTTCTAACTGCCAACAATAATTAATTCGGGCGTAGGTATTTGCGACGTGTCTCGTCGAAAAATATACTATTTGCGACGGGTTACCCGTCACAAATACTCCCGTGCAAATAATCTAACCTATATATACCCCCATCTGTTTTTCCTCTCATTCCTCTCAAATTTTAGATCATGTTTCTCTCTAAACTCAGATTTTAGAGAGAGAATTTTTCTAAGTTAATTTTTTTGTCCACGAATAAGTTGTGAAGCTGTCTGTATCAATCGAAAATCAGTCATAAAGGTATTTATGTTTTTTAAATTTATTATTTATTTCATTTTTTTATGTTAATTTTTTTATTGTTGATTAGTTGTAATTAAATTAAATTTAAATTGTTTTGTTATTAGTATTTATTTGTACTAAGAAATTGTAATTTTTTGTATTGATTTTTAATAGTTAGTAGTAATTAGTAATTATTAACGATAATTATTAATGTATATAATTAATTTATAGTAATTAATAATAATTGGTAATAAATATCAATAAATAGGAATAATTAGTAATAATCGTGAATAATTAGTAATAATTAGGAATAATTAGGAAACAATATTAATAAATTAGTAATAATTATGAATAATTAGAAATAATTAGTAATAATTAGCAATAATTAGCAATAATTAGTAATAAATAGCAATAAATAGAAATAATTAATAATAATTAGTAATAAATTGTAATAATTAGTAATAAATTGTATTAATTACTAATAAATACTAGTAATTAGTATTAATTACTAATAAATACTAATAATTGGAAATAAGTACTAATAATTAAGAATAATTAGCAATATTTAGAAATAATTAGAAATAATTAGAAATAATTATAAATAATTAGAAA
Organism: Viscum album; assembly: GCA_963277665.1. Classification (NCBI taxonomy): domain Eukaryota; kingdom Viridiplantae; phylum Streptophyta; class Magnoliopsida; order Santalales; family Viscaceae; genus Viscum; species Viscum album. Next base: position 36,387,610 of record OY728163.1, read on the forward strand.
TATTTAGCAATAATTAGCAATAATTAGCAATAATTAGCAATAATTAGGAATAATTAAAAATAATTAGGAATAATTAGAAATAATTAGCAATAATTAGTATTAATTAGCAATAATTAGCAACAATTAGCAATAAATAGTAATAAGTAGCAATAATTAGCAATAATTGGCAATAAATAGAAATAATTAGCAATTAATAACAAAAAATAGTAACAATTAGGAATAATTAGTAAAAAATAAGAATAATTAGTAATAAGTAGGAATTATTAGTAATAATTATGAATAATTAATAATAATTACGAATAATTAATAATAATTAGTAATAAATTATCATAGTTAGTAATAAATTGAAATTATTAGTAATAAATTGTAATAATTAGAAATAAAAACTAATAATTGCCAATAATTACTAATAAATACTAATAATTAGAAATAATTACCAATAGTTAGGAATAATTAGAAATAATTAGTAATAAATAGAAATAATTAGAAATAATTAGCAATAATTAGGAATAATTCGGAATAATTAGTAATATTTAGGAATAATCAGCAATAATTTGTAATAAATAGAAATAATTAGTAATAAATAGAAATAAATATTAGTAAATAGGAATAATAAGTAATAATTAGGAATAATTAGTAATAATTCGCAATAATTAGTAATAATTCGTAATAATTTGGAATAATTAGTAATACTTATCAATAATTTGCAATAATTATCAATAATTAATAACAATTAGTAATAATTTGTAATAATTTGTAATAAATAGTAATAATTAGAATTAAATTGGGATAATTAGAAATAATTAGAAATAATTAGCAATAATAAGAAATAATTAGCAATAAATAGGAATAAATGGTAATAATTAGAAATAATTAGGAATAATTAAGAATAATTAGGAAAAATAATGAATAATTAGCAATAATTAGGAATAAATTGTAATAATTAGTAATAAATAGTAATAATTAGTAATAAATAGTAACAAATAGTAATAAATAGTAATAGATTTTAATAAATCTTGATAAATAGTAAAACTTAGTAATAAATAGTAATAGTTAATAATAAATAGTAAATTTTTGTAATAAATATGAACAAGTAGTTATAAATAAGAATAATTAGTAATAAATAAAAATAATTAGTAATAAATAGGAATAATTAGAAATATATAGTTATAATTAGTAATAATTAGTAATAAATAGTAATAATTAGTTATGAACAAATACAAAGAAATTTAAATAAATTTTTAAAAATTCAATGAACCTGGCACAATTTCCACTGTATTGATGACACTCCTTTTGCTCGATGACTTTTCTCCTTTCAACTCTCTTCGACTCAAAACAATATGAAAAATGTGTTGCTACATAGGCATATTCAATCTCGTATACAAAAGATTGGATATGCATTCGTAAGATCATATTTTTTATAATGTTTTCAGGCGGTGACAGTTGGAAGAAGACGATTCATCGACGAAAAGGGGGAACTTTTGTCCGATGACTCATTTACTTGCATTTTTCACACACCGAAATCACAACGAAGAATATGTTCGGAGGTACGTATATTCATTCACGTCCATACGAGAATGAATATGCGTACCTCCGACCAGATTCTTCACTGTTATTTGAGTGTGAGAAAGATGCAAGTAAATCAGGTGTCGGACAAAAGTGTAGTCGTCCATCCATGGGAAATTGTGTCACCTTTAGTTAATGGTAACTATTAAGAAGTAGTGGCAGTTATTTATCTTTGGCGGAGTTCAAGAAATATGGATTTCAGACGATGAACATCACAGAGCTCATACATATGTTCTTCTCAACTATGAAGAAATGAAAGCATTTGTACTGTCAGTGCTTCTATCACTTATTCTATAATTTCTATTACAGTATGTAAAAATATTTTATTTGTAGGTTATATGATAATCATATCAAGAAAGAAGTTCGTCAAATTACAGCAGCTACTCTTGAAGAACGCAGACAACAAAAATTTTCTCAATGGTTTCAAAAGCTGGTAACATAAATTATTGATGGTTTAATATCAATTCAGTTTACTATTTATTATATTTATAATAGTTTTACAAATTTTCAGGTTTCTCAACATGTTGATAAAATTGATACGTGACTATGTATATTGAGTAACCCACCATCCAAAATGGTTAAATATTATAATGCATATGTGGTAAATGATTTTCAATTTAATACATATCCATATGGGGGATCAAAAAAACAATGAATAGTGGAGTTTGTTTGAGAGGATCACATCATAGAGAAACTGAAGTTGACTTTTATGGAATTCTGGATGAAATTATTGAGCTATGTTATCTTGGACAAAATTACATAATGATTTTTAAATGTCGGTGGCTGGATACTGAGAGAGGCTTGTGTGTTCATCTGACTCATTGAATCGTCGATATTAAATATAAATGTCTTCTTGCAGTAAATGAACAATTTTTACTAGCTCAACAGGCACATAAAATTTATTACAAAAAGTATTGTGCTACTTCAAGAGACCCGGGTGATTGGTGGAGCATAATAAAAATGAAATCTCAATAAAATCAATTTATTCAAATTGAATGTGGTTCCGCTGAAGTGGAAGAAATTGATATTTTTCAAGAGACTACTCAAAATCCATCATCTTCACAAAGAAACGTGAATATCGAAGAGGACACCCCACAATTAAGGGTCCATGGTGACAATGATTTTAATAATGTTACAAATGAAATTGAAATGACAAGGGATGATGAAAGTGAAACTCATATAGATATTGATGATGCCAAGGAGGAATATGCAGACATTTAATTTGTTAGATATAATGATAATGATGAAGGTGAACATTTTCAATGTTAAATACCGGTTATGATCATAACTAATATATATATATATATATATATTATAGTTTTTTTCCACTATCTGCTAACAACAATATTTTTGTGTTTCAGATGGAATCTGATCTATTGCATGAGTTAGAGGAGGCTGAGCTACCTTTAGATGAGGGGGATGTGGGATCATCTGACCTTCAGCCTACTGGTGGTTCATGAGGTACGTGGAGGGGGCACGATCTTGCCCGACTTACGATTCATGACCCTATCCCCGAGCAACATCCACATCTTGTCTTCGATCCACACACACGGAGGTATTGCATCCTTCTTATTTTAGTTAGATTTCATTGATTTATTTATATATATAATATTTGTTTGATTATTTATTATTTTTTCACAGTTTTACGCATGTAGCTGTTGGACTGGGGAGCGCTATTTTGCACAATTATTTTTATCAGCCATGGACCACATGGGAACAGATTCTCATTGATGTGCAGCTCGACATGTATAATCATTGGCTGGTACGTAAATAAATAATATTTATTTTGAAATTTATTTTATTAATAACATGATATTATAAATAATTTGTAGGGTTTATGGTATCCCATCGATGATAGCATGCATGAAGATATCCATGCAGCATGGGAGGTGGATATGCGTGAGCGTTTGCATCAGTTTTTAAACACTTTGATAAAGACGACCATTAAGAAAGCAGGAGTGACAGTATTTGATGAGCCGTGTAGAGCCCACCAACCAGAGTACATTTCATCTCAGGTTTGGGATGGATTATGTGCACACTATGTGGGTAGTGGATTTTAGAGGAGGTATTCATTGGGTCAACATAACCGGGGGAGACCTGAGGTGATGCATCGAGCTTGTAGTTTTACATTCAGTACCCATAGAGAGCATCTGGTATGTATTTTTTTTAAATATTTTATATAACTTCAAATATAAATAGTTTATTTTATATTAGTATAGGCAGTCGAGCATCCTGATATTACAGAGTACGATGTTTATTGAAGGATGTATAGTGATCCAGCCCCCGAAGAGATTAGAGGTGATTGCCAGTGTCACATTGTGGTCAGTCTTATTTATTTCAATTGAAAACATAAGTTGATATATTATATTCACAATTTTAATTTCAAATTGTAATTGAAGGAGTCATATGAGGTTGCGCCTTCTCAGACACAGGCTGAGGGATAGGATGAGGTGACTGATCAAACCAGTTCCCACCATTTTGAAAAGGCAGCATGGATGCAGAAGACTCAGTATGGCTTTGAGAAGGGCAGTTGGTATCGGCTCTCATGTTACTCCTGATATTTATTATGGTACTGATGCGATGTCGGAATCCAGCTCCAAATGAGCTCGTCGAGAGGCATCATCTTCTAGCTCCCAGTATCATGAGCAGTTCTGATCTCAGAATGACCTTATAGAGAGTTTGTAGAAGAAGCAAGAAGAGATGCGTCAGCAGCAGCAGCAGCATCTGCAGCAGCACAAGGAGGAGGTGTGTCGATGGCAGTAGGAGAAACAATAGCATGAGGATGATATGTGTCGATGACAATAGAAAAATCATGAGCAGATGGTGTACATGCGCCGTCTGACTCATAGTTTCGGGATAGTGTTTCCTCCACCAGCTCCTTTAGCTCCTCTACCTCCAATAGAAGATGAACCCCAGTGATTTTTTAATGTCAAAAACATTTGAATTTAAATTTGTTGCAATATTAATTATTTACAGTTTCTGTATTTTATATCGCTGCGATTATTACAAAATTTAATTTTTAATATTTTATTAATTGTTTTAGTAAATATTGAGAATTTTAATTTTTTTAATTTTTTTTATTATTTTAATAATATTAATATTATTGTTTCCTATATCATAATTTTATTAATTATATTTTTTCAGTATTAAATTTTTTAATATTTGTTTATTTTACCAATAATTACAAAAATAATAATAATAATATTATTTTTTTATTTTTTTATATTTTTTGTGAATATTTAGAATTTCAATATATTATATTTATTTTATTATTTTAATAATATTAAAATTAATTTTTCAATCATAATAATAGTATTTTTATTTTTTTTATTTTTTGTGAATATTGATAATTTAATTTTTTTAAATTTTTTTTATTTTAATAATATTAAAATTAATTTTTCAATGATCATAATAATATTTTATGATTTTTTTTATATTTTTTTGTTAATATTGAGAATTTTAATATTTTTTATTTTCTTTATTATTTTAATAATATTAAAATAAATTTTTTAATGAACATAATTTTATTAAATTTATTTTTTAAAAATTTATTTATTATTTTTGACGGGATCTGTGGTGACAGGATCCCATCGCAAATAGTCTAAATAATGTTTTCTGAAAAGATGTATTTGTGACGGGATTACGAGCCCGTTGTAAATAGTATTTGTGACGGGCTCGTCGCAAATAGTCAAAAAATATTTTCATAAAGCATTTGCAACGGGATTACGGGCCAGTCGCAAAAAAGTATTTGCGACGATCCCATCGCAAATGAGATTATATATATATATAGTATATAATCGGAGAGTTATTTGCGACAGGCCCATCACAAATAATAATTTTTTTGATGACGTTTTCTGCAATGGGCTATTTGTGACTGCGCCCCGTTGCTAAAGCTTATTTGCAATGGGACCCCGTCGCTAATAACACGTCACAAATACCTTGAATTCTAGTAGTGGAAGAGCCACTGAGGCATGATGTTCATAGTAAAACAAAGGTGTTCATAGGAAAAATTCCTTTAATTTATTATGATTGGGGAGGTTTATAAATATCTAAAATCACCCTATATACAACATTTTAAGGTCATATAGCTTGTATGATGATATCAGGGTTTAATGTTGTGTTTTCAGGACTAGTACGATACAGTTTAATGTCATGCGGTTAGTACGATAACTCATAGTTTAAGGTCATAAAGTCTGGACCATGGAGGGAAGGAACTATGATTAGGTGGAGGATAATAGGGTTGAGATGTTCCGAAAAACCTTGAACATGAGAGGGAAAGAAATTGTAAACAGTGACTCTAGGGATTCTTGGATCTGAAGAAATGATTTGGGGCATGGATGCCATTAAGGCGTACAGATGTAGGAATGGACTCTATTTAAGACAAATTCCCCTTTTTTGATGGTATTTTTGTAAGAATCATATATAGAGCCACTAGGTAATGATGTGCATAGTCAAAAAAAGGTGTCCATAAGAAACTGGACCTCCACACTTGATGGCCATAGAGGTTTATGGGGACCTGGAATTTCTAGAGACACCAAGTTTGATGGATGGCAAGGATACATTCAAGAATTTTGAAACATTCGGGCTATGATTGTCTATGGATATCTAGTCAACTTGGCATAATAGTCAGGTGATGGGGATTTTGAAGAGGTTCATGAGTAGTGTCTCTTCTCATGGTATTTAATGGATGGATGTTTGGGTGGAATAAGGGTGCCAAGGAAAATGTCATCAGCCCGACGCAAAAAGTTTGCGGTGCCAGTCTCCATTTTTTATGGGGCTCAGTGATGATAGAAAAGGGACCACCCCGAAGAGCTAGGACTATATCCTGACACTGATCCTGAGAGGGGTGAGGGGAGGGGGAATCCCCAATGGTATGGACCAGTGGGTGCGAACTATTTTCTGTATAGACCTGGCCACATAGGAGCTGGCTGCATAGGATGGTACGCATAGGAGTTTGTTGTGTATAATGGTACATGGAGGAGATTAATGTGAATTGTCTTCCACATTGGGGATCTTCTTACTATATTTAACATATGGGTGCTCGTGAACCATCTACAACTGATGGGCATCCACGAATCGCCTTTCGCATATGGTCGCACGAGAACCATTTTTATTATATTTTTTATATGTTTCACTAGTTGGATACAGAGGGTCTTTTAAATACGGTTGATGGGGAGGACCTTCGAGAACTTATTTCTGCAAATGGTTCACAATATGGATTTGGAAATCTGTTTTAGATACAGGATCGAGTCTCGTGAACTTCTTCTGGTGTGGGTGAAATTTTTCCTACACCTTCTACATTCTTCCTCAAAATTTTTCCTCTCTCAGAGCTCTCTCCCCCTGTCTTTGCGCCCATTTTTATTTAGTTCCACTATCTATATTTTTATAGGGTGCTGGAGAATTTTTATCTGCGATACGCACAACACCTTTTGTGGAATCCCATTGAGGAAACCTAGACCACATATGGCTCGATCAAAAATGATTTGTTGAGGTGTGGTACACCATCGTCTTCTCATCATCTGCAAACCACATCATTCGTGGGGATGGTGGGAGGGGTGTACATTGCTCTGATTCTCTCCAAACAAAATGGTTCGCAACAACTTCGTTTTTCAAGATGAAATTCACTACAAACTATTTTGTTCTTCGACTAACACATACCAGTGTTTTGCGATTTATGCCTTCCTTGATCCATTCCTATTAATTGCTACGCGGTAAGGCCAAGTCCCATTGGAAATTTTTATTTCATCACTTTTCTCTTCAAATTTTCAATGAAACATGCATCCATATTCTTTATCATACTTTTGGGAGTATTTACCTTCCATTTTATGAATATTCGGGACCCTCCAGATTCCCCCATTGGAATAGGAACTGATCAGGATGGAGTGGAAGCTATTCTGATGTAGAAGTAGCCCCAATATGAGTGGTAAGATAAAGCTCCAATTTTTTCCTGATCTAATGAAGTTAGTGAGCATAGTCTTATTATTACTAAGGTTTTATGGAACACCTCATGAATGTTGATGTCGTTTTCATTATTACCTTAATTTTTTATAAAGACTACTTGGAATAGGATTAGTGATAATAACATGGCATTTTCTTAGGCCTCGAATTGCGTGTTTTCGACTTAAAAATCTTTACGCATTTTTTGATGGAATAATATTTTTTTAACGAATTGATACTTGACTTTTACCCAAAGGCTTTTTCTATGGATATTCCCTCTGGCAAGTATGGCATCTTTTTCACTGACATTTCATAGTCTGACCAATGAAACTCATTATGGATGTTTTAGGTTATCTAATAGCTTTGACCAAATATAATGATGTAAGGGCCCCAATTTGGGATAGTCAGTAGTGAATGTTCTTATATCATTCATACATGGATTAAGGGTTTTTTCTTGACACTATATTTGTTTATTATGGACATTTACAAGGTTCAGGAGAAATTTTAGCCATACAGAAGTAAGAAATTACTCTCCTTGGGAAAAAGTTTCATTTTATTTTTGTCCATTTTGTGGGAATAATATGTAGAGCCACAGGGGAATGATGTGATAGTTAAATAAAAGGTGTCTGCAAGACATTGGACTTATTTTTCTGATGGCCTAGTAGGGGTATGCAACATTTTGAATTTATTTTTATGTTTGGAGCCACAATGGGTGGCTAGCGTGACTAGTGGTGTCTAAAAATATTAGGGACATTTATGCTGGCTTTGATGGGGGAGACTACTTTTGCATAGTGCTTACATGTGTGAGCAAGAGCTGGTGAGTGGACGGTTCAGTTAGAATCCTTTTTAATGTTAGGGGTATTTGGAATGAAAAAAGCATGTAAGCTGTTACCAAGATGTTTTCCCAATCCAAGAGTGTGACAAGACATGAATGTAATTTGAGCGTATGAAAGCTGAAATGGAATATTCTAGGGATAAATTTCACTTTGATTGATGTCCATTTTTGTAGAAAACATATGTGGATCCACCAGGGCATGATGCCAATAGTCAAAAAACGGTGTCCGTATGATAATAGCCTTCTTTCTCTGATGGATATGGCAGATTATAGAGATTGGGAACTTTCTAAATACAGTATGTGACCATTGACAAGGGGTTCACCTTAATAAAAAAAGGGGAATTTTAACTGAACTTCATCATGGAAAAACCAGAAATGAGTGGATTCACTCTTCATTTGTATGCAGATCAACTTCACGCATATGGATGTTGTATCCTTACAACCCTAAAAAGAGACCAGATATGAATCGAGCATGCATGTTTGGATATATCCATGATATGTGTAAGGAGGAAAATTCAAACCATGACATTGAGGTCCCTTGAATCAGGATGTATGGAACAAGTCTTGGAAGCCATTGGGCATACTGATATCGGAGAGGACTCTCTTAGGGGTGAATTTTCCTTTGAATTATGGTCTTTTGTATGGGAAAAATATGTAAATCCATTGAGGCATGATGTGCATAGTTAAGAAAAGGTATCCGCAGGACACTATTCATCCATCATAAATAGTCTTGTAGTGTAATGGGGATTCAAAAGCACTCAAATCATGGAGTTTATGGTAGGATATGAGTGTATCCAGGAATATTGGGGACATTTTGGCTGCAATTTACTAATGGAATCAGGTGCCCCTTACGTAGATCTGACTCATATTCATGGTGAGGCATTCAATCCATATCTTGAGTACCTAGTAATTTAACATCACATGGCTAGGAAATGGGGTTCTTCTCGGGGGAGGGAACTATGACAAACCTATGATGGTCATGCTACTAGGACCATATTCCTGGACCGTTTTTCCATAATGTCATGGTGTATCTCTTTCTAAGACCCCTAATCTCACGTGATACTTTCTCGGTATGAGAATCAAGGGATTGCGAGGATTCTGTGTAATTTCTTAGGAATAGAAAAATCAACATTAAAGGGAACTATGGTGATTAAACAATTGTTATTCAGTTCAATATTGTACTAAAAGGATGATTTTGGACATTTAGTTTAATGTCATGCTATGAGGACATGAAGTCGTGTGGTTTAGAGGTGTGACTTGTGGACAATTATTCTGTCATAAAGATTTTTAATAGTTTTTTGTTAATCTCAATAGGGATGTTCTGGTGTTCCTCACACGTGAGTGATGATAGAAGGTATAAACCATAGTCCTGATGGAAGCATGAATCCGGAGGAATGACATGGGTATTGGAAGCCATTGGGTGTACTGAGATAGGATAGGACTCTCCTAGGGATGAATTTTCCATTTATTTTTGTCCATTTTTTGCGGGAAACATATACAGAGCCACCTGGGCATGATGTGGATAGTTAAACAAAGGTGTTCACAGGACACTATCATTCCATCTTAGATTGCCTTAGAGGATTATGGGATCCATGTTTTCCTGGGGTATGTAGTTCAAAATATGGTATTGATGTGTTTTGGAACATATGGAATACCCAGACCATGACAAACAATTTCACTACTTGGGATTTTACATAATTCTAGCGGATATTTATAGGGGTAAGGGGGATATTTTGACTTATCATGAGTGGGGGAATGTGTGGGATCTCCTAACAATAAGGACTGAACCACACAAATCCCTTGAAGAATTTCGTAGTTTATTGTCCTTAGATTAGGACATTTCATTGGCTCCTTGTACAAGTCTGAACTATGTATGGGAGAGAATAGAAATATTTTGTGGTGGCTAGGCCAGGATGCCAAAACTGACCGTCACTACATATCCTTCAAGGTCATGAATCATGTTTTACACCAATTTGTGTGTACCCTGTACCGATTTGGATTAGTCTATGTTTAAGAACATTCAAGTGATTTTGTTTTTATATATATGTGGCTGGGCCTGGTTTTGAAAACCAAACGCCACAATGTATCCTACAATAGCAGTAATCAATCCATATATAGTTCTAAATGTTCCTAATTAATGTCTGCTCGATAGGTAGGGACATTTGAGGTATTTTTTTAACAATAGTGATTGGTAGGACCAGGATGCCAAATCCAAGTGTCACTATATATCATGTGATTGTAGGAATCAAGCCATAAATAGTTCTAAAATTTCCCTATACTGACTTGGCTTGGTTCACATATAGGGATATTTTTCTTCATCTACTACCGGTGATGGGTCTACCATATATCCCTACCATTTGTCTGTGTTAGGGAATCCTTACCACTTATCCTAACTCATGTGATTTATACATAATGTGAGAAACAAGGAGTGGTCATAGAGTCTCCATCACAAGTGTAGGGAGGTAAGTAATATGATGGGGGCTTTTTGACTTTGGGGGCTGGGAAAGGATCTATGATCATGGTGTCGCTACATATCCAATGAGTGTAGGGGTCAAGACGCACGTAATTCTATGAGAGATCATGTAGTTTATTGTCATCTGATTAGTACGCATTGTTTCATGTAGTTTATCATGTTATAGTGACGACATGAGTCACAATTTAATGTCATGGTTCAGTGATGTGTTTCATATAGTTAATGACATGTGGAAAGAAAAATGACTCATAGATTAAGGTCTTAGAGTTTGGACCATGGCATTTCAGATTAATTTCCTATTCCATTGACTAATATCGTACATCTTAACATCTTGTGGCCAGGAAGATGACTCATTGTTTAGGGTCAAAGTATTTTGACCGTGGACATTGTAGGTATTATGACTCAGATTTTAGGGTCATAGAGCTCATACTTATTCATGGGGGTATTATTACTCATAGTTTAGGGTCATTGAGCTTGGACCTATTCATGGGGGTATTATAACTCATATTTTTGGGTCATAGAGCTTAGACATATTCATGGGGGTGATTTTACTCATTGTTTAGGGTCATAGAGCATGGAATCGTTTATGGGGGTATTATAACACATAGTTTAGGGTCATAGAGCTTAGACCTGTTCACTTATTTTCTCTTACACGACGTATTTCTTCAAGAACATTACATTTGTGGGAGCCGTGATGAGTGGTTCCTCCTTTGATATTAGGGAGTATGCTTGATTGAAATAAACCCTATGTATGATGTATGATCCTTCCCACTTTGGTTCATGCTTAGGGGGATTCTTCCAGAGTATTGTCAGGGTTCTTGAGAACTAACATTGTTTCTCCTTCGAGGAAAGAATGAAGGTGAACCTTTTTGTTGAAGGCTCATGCAATCTGGTTTTGGTAGATTTCCAAATGGTGTAAAGTGTGTAGCCTTTTTTAATCTAGATACCCAACTCAGAAAACCATCTCTAGGATTGCATGTCCATGGAAAATTGATCATAAATGGCCACATGATGTGATGAAAATTGGATTTTGATAGGTAACACCGCCTCTTTCACGTATACTAGAGAGTATGCGGTATCCTTAGTGGATGTGAGGGTTCCGGTCAGTAATCTCATAAATCACTAAGGAGCTTGTTTGGCCACGATTTATTATCCTTATCAACCATCTTTTGGGGTATGTTGGATAGTATCTTATTGAAAGCCTCTATTTTCCCATTGGTAGATGCATGGTTGTAGAATGACCAATTGGCTTTGATTCCATACTCTTGGTATAACTTTTCCAATTCAGCAGTGTAGAAGATGGTGTCGTTGTCTATTAGGATGGTATGAGGGACACCAAATCTGTTAATGATGTTGGCCTTCATAATGATGACGATGTTTTCTCCCCAACTTCCTTGATCATTATGGATTAATCCCATTTGGAAAATAAGTTGGTCACTGTGAGTATTAACATGAATTTTATGGATGTGGCATGAGGATATGGTCTCACAACATCCATCCCCCAGGTGACGAATGGCCAAGAGTACATAGCTGTGTTAAGTAACACCATGGGTCGGGGTATGGAATTAGCATGAACTTGGTAGAAATGTCAATTCTTGGTGAATATGGAACAATCTTATATCATGGTGGTATAGTAATACCAAAACCATCATATTTGGTGAGAGATCTTGGTTGTTGAATTGTATGCTCCACAATCTCTGGTGTGCACATCATTCATGACGACAATAATATCTTATCTATAAATGCACCTGAGAAGGACCCCGTCAAGGCCCTATTTTTAGAGAACCATTTATTTATTTACCCCATTATACAAGGTGAAATTGACAGCTCATCTTCAGACTTATTCCCTTCCAGCCCTATCTGGTGGGAGTTCCCTGTTCTGAAGGTAATTTTCAATGAGCATCATCTAATCAATGGTGAGATCATAATGAAATGATACGAGACTAATTTAATTGATTTCCTCTATATTTATCTATGTGAATGGAATGAAAATCCGGAAGTGAGCATTGTTAATGACTGTTTCATCCCGGTCTGGGTCGGCTAACGTTGTGCTTGCATTTGCTAAAGCGTTGGCTGGAGCATTTTGCGACCGAGGAACATAGGTTAATGATGGCTGTGATGGGAATTCTACCATCAGTGCTCAAGCATGGTTCATCAAGGGAAACAATACTTATTTCTTAATTGTGTAGTCACCATTAACATTCTTGAAGACTATATTTGAATCACCCTTTATTTTTAGGTGTATAGCTTTCACATGAAGTGAATGTTCTAAACTTACAATGAAGTCATAGTATTCTACTTCATTATTTGTACACCCTTTCGAAAGTAGGAAAGAGTATGTCAAGAAAGCCTTTTCCAACGGTACGAGTATAACTCCCAACCCCACATTGTTGTGCTTGGGATCCACCATCCTTTTTCTTTTCGGGCTTCGGGAATACCCATCGAAGTACATTTCCTATATTTGGGGTCCTCGTGAATGGAAAACACTTCTTCATCAAGATGTTCGGCATCCAGTGGTGTCGTTTCTACAGAGGGCTTCTCGGTTAGGAAGTCTTCTAAAGAATGGATATTTATGGCCTTCTGGGGTACGTATGGTATGTCAAATGGCCATAGGGTGAATGTTCATCGTGATAGGTTCCCATTTAGCATAGGACAGTTGAGGATATATTTAAGTGGGTTTTAGTGGGAAACCAGGTTGACCTCATGGTGCTGTAGGTAATGCCAAAGCATCTAAACTACAAAGATTAAGGATTGGAAATTCTTTTCAATTTTTGATTCCAAGTTTCAGTATCAATCATTGTTAGTCTAAGGTAGTACATGTTGTTCTCATTGCTGAAATCATTATTTTTAATATGGATGGTGGCTAATGACCTTTCTAGGGTGGTTACCTAAAATATTAGTGGTCTCCCCTCAACTGGTGGAATCATCACCAGTAGTATTAGGATATATCTTTTGATATTTTAAAATGATTATTGGAAATCATTATCTGACTAATACATAACTTCTTTCTTCATGATCCTAGTGAAATATAATGATTTACTTGCTTGGTTGTCTATGATGCACCAAATATATGTGAGGTTCCCATGGAGACTTCTCAACTCAATGAGTTTGCGAGGTGGGGACATGACAAGAATGTATTTTGTCTTCTCGGGGTCGACTTCAATGTTGTGATGTTGTACAATGTATCCGAGGAATTTTCATGAGGTAACGACCAAGGTGAATTTAAGGGGATTTATCATTAAACCGTGTTTTTGAAATTTGTTGAAGATAGTTTTAAGATCATCCTGGTTGTTCGAGCACTATTTTTATATAACCACAAGATAATTGGCATAACACTCGATGAATTATTCCAAGTAGGGCATGAAGATTTGGTGCATGGAATGCTAATATGTGGCACCGACATTCTTTAGACCAAAGGGAATCAAGTTATAATAGAAAATACCCCGAGGTAACCTAAAACATGTAGATTATTTATCTCCTCAAACCATCAAGAATTCATTGTTTCCATAATAGTCATCCATGAAAGAGAGGTGTTTGTATTCGGATGCTGCACGATCAAAAATTCTATTATTAAGACCGAGAAATTGTATTTTGGGAAATGTCAATTAAGGTCCCTGAAGTCAATGAAGATTATAATATTTCCATTATTATTTTTTATAGGAACTATGTTTTCCAGCCATATTTGATATTGTACCTCTTGTATGATGTTGGATTTGATTAGCTTTTCCACTAGAGCCTCTATTTTGGATGCATGAGTCAGGTGGGTCCTTCTAGTTTCATACTTATATCCCCAATGTTTTTCTGGTAAGACCAAATGATGAGTGGAAAACTCATGATTGAGTCTTCTTTTCCATGTAATTATAGGCAAACACATCTTGATTACTATTTTGTAAATAGTTATATTCCTCTCGATCCTCGATAGGCATAGCCAAACTGATCGTAGTGGTCCACGAGTTGTCTTTAGTGCATAGATTTATCTCCCTAATTTCATCGATTGTGGTGGAGACACCTTCTTAAAATTTTAAAGGAGAATCTTTGAGGTCTTCTTCATTTTCATCATCTTCCTCTTCTAATGGAGAAAGTATTTTTGAGAAGAAATCTCCATTGTTGGGAGAGAAATCATCTTTTTCCTTAGTTTGTGTGGCATGGGCAGTTTGATGTCCCAATAACGGGTCAAGAGCATCTTAGGTAGGGATTTTCCTAACATCGTGGGGGTTAGCCCGCTCTTCCGTGTATTTGGAATCAATGGTCATGGAGGAGATCACGCATACAATCGAGTTTTCATCCAGGCTTTCACTGATGAATTTATGTTTGTTGATTGGTAGTACATACTCATCCCCATGTTTTTGGAGGGGTTCGGCAGGAACCACTTCCAATACATTCATGGAATTAATCCAGCAAATGTCTTTAGCTGAATGATGCTTTTATTCCAATTCATAGAACCTAGTGTGGATATAATGTGACTCACATGGCTCAAACATGGATTTATCAGCGGCAATGTCCCATTTTTCCCATTGGTATAATATTTGATGCTCTGATGGTATGAGGACAGAATTGCATCCTGCTGATGTAGCCAAGTCCTACCTAACAAGATATTGAAGGTTGTACTTTTCCACACAACCAAGAACTAAGAATACAATTTTAGATCTCCAAGCCAATTTTTAATCTTGATTCCTCTCAATGGTTTTTTCTTTCTCTTGTCATATCCCATTAGAGTTGTAGTGCATGGTGTCAATATGTCATCATAATATCCCAGTTGACAAAGCGTTCGCAGTGGGAGGTGGTAAAATCCAGAGCCTTTGTCGATGAATATCCTCTGGACACAAATTCCATTAATCTTTCCAGACATATATAAGGGTTTTTTGTGGCCTTTCATGATGGATTATTCATACCTATATGTGATGTAGATGACATTGTGACATTCATTAGGGTTGGTCTTCATTTGGTTGACTTCAGCTGCAGCTACTTCATCCTCAAAATCTTGGAGACTTAGTAATGCTTTGATGACTACCTCCCTAAGATATGTAGACCAGATCAACATATCCATGATTGATAGCTTTACTGGTACTAAATCCAGATCCTTTAAAATATCTTACATCTACTATAAAGGTAGGCATTTCTCAGGTGGGGTTTCTCTTTGACATACACATTAGTGGTTTGAGATTTGAACATAGGTGGTTCGACCTCTTTAATAGGGGCCGGTGGTGCTGCATTCCTTTCCACGTTTAGCCAAATAGGTCCATTTGTATACCTTGTGCAATTTGATATTTGTTTTTCCCCTGGTGGATATTATAAGATAATTGGGCTTGGACTTCTTCCAACAAGGTGGAGGAGAATTCTGGTTCTTATTGTGTCTGTCAGAGGGTCCTTCAGTGAATTTTTGTGATGTTAAAGGTTTGACTTATGGCATGGCCGGGAATTTGACTCCTTCCACAATCATGTCTTTAGGAAACCTATGACCTCTACGACCTCTTCCTCCAGATCTCTAGTTGGGTGCTGAGAATTCAGGTTCATGCCCACAGTCTTCTCCAGAGAAGGGGTCCATCATGTAAATGACATTAATGGAGTTGAAGATCAGTTCTTGATCCGACACAGTTTCTACCTGACTGTCTCCTTCTGACGGCGTCGTTTGGTAGGGAGATTCCCATTATACCATTTGGAGGGACGGTGCCTATTGAACCATTTAGAGGGGTGGTGACCATTGTACCATGTTTGTTGGTATGAAGTCCAAAAGTGACCATACTAACTTTAGATTTGGTTTTTTCTCGTCTTTTTGGTCGTTATTTCTACCCTTTTGTCCTTTAGAGGACCGTGGGGCTGAGGAAGATGGATGTTTTGTTTTGAGATATTTTGGGGGCACATTTGGTTGTTTCAACTATGCCCAGATGATGACATGGACTCATTTTATGGTATTCTGAGTCATCTAATTGTCAAAAAATTTCTCATTCTTACTAGACTATTTTCCATTACTCTTCCTCTCTTATGTCCAAGGTGGAGACATAAGACACTTGTGTTTGTGGTGTACCTGACTTGACTTTCCTGGAATCCACCATATTTTTTAATAGATCCTCAAAAACTAATCATTATTTGATGGGGTGTCTGATTATTTGGATATGGGGACAATAATTTGGACAGTCTTCAAAACCCACTTCACTGGCTTTCTTAAAATCTAGTAGCCAGTGAAAATTTCAATTCATGGTGGCTATGAAATAGTCGCAGACCCGGTCATCTAGGAATGAGTAAACTTTATTTCTTTGTTCTTAAATTTTATTTATTTTAGCACCCCATCACTCATCTTGTCGATGTGCGGGAGTTTTTTGGTGTTCATACAATCTTGTACGGTTCAGTGGGGTCTCACAACAGGGACCAGTGCCGGGGTGGCTTAAGAATTACATAATCCACTTCAGCTTTTCATGTTGTTTTCCTAGGGGATGATGGGGTCAATCGGGACATAATATTGGTCCATTTCTAGGAGTCTTCTATCCTTTGGTAAATGGTAGAGAAATCTAGAAACCCAGTTGTATTATTAACTAGGATGAGTGTGGTTCTCAATTCATCTTGAAAGTTATCAATGCACATGGTGAGAATCTCATCATGGGGGAGTGGCCAGTTTAGGGAATATGTCAGGCCCTTTTATATAGAAATGAAGTCTGAGACTCTCTCATTATTTCATAGCTTTTAGTTCATGATGTCACCGACCATCGTCTTAGACTGCATTGAACAAAAATAGAAAAGAAACTATTGTCATAGGTTATTCTATCATGTAATTAAATTGGTTGGTAGGCTAGTATACCATTCGAAGGTCGAGCCCTACATGGTTCACACGAAGTGCCTGAGTTTTATTTCTTTTTTCTACTCTTAAGTGACCATAACGGGGTCACAATAAGAGTTATAGTGCATTAAATGTTGTTTTTTTCCCCCAAGCCATTGAACACTGGTAATACGGGTTTTCTGAAGTTTTTATGTGGTAGAACATTGCTCGCCCATTCAGGGTAGGATTTATTCTTTGGTTGTATCAGAGCGTGCCACCCCTTCATGTCTTCTAGTCAAGCTATTAGTTGCTCAATAGTGTTTATGATTCTTTTATGCATATCCTGTTGGGCCTGATCTTGAGTTTGTGAGGCAGTGGCCAAGACTGGGTGTACCGGTGCAGCTGGAATTTGGGGTGGATACCCAGCTTGCGGTATCATTTGTGGGGTTACCTGAACATATTATGGCTACCATCCCAATGGGGAAAATTCATGATTTCCTTACAGGTCTAGGTTGAATGGAACTTTTAGCTTGGATTCATTTACTATAATGAGTTCATGTGGCATGGGAACCTCTTCCAGAAGCACCTGATCACGTTCCATGGGGGGAACACATACACTGAGATAGCTCCCTCGACGTAGCTTAACATTAATTCACAGGAGCTCTTTTATTTTTCCCTCCTACATGGTGAACCACTCTTCGAGAGTGAGGGATGCATTCTCAAGTGGAGGGTGAGGTGGATCATAGATGACATTGGATTTATTTTTCTCCATATTGGAGTTTTTTGGGAGAGGCAGTGATAGATTTACCAAGTGGGCGCCCAAATTTTGGACCGCTCTCCGGTTTCGAGTATGAACACCATCAGATTCAGTGTGGGATGCCTCTAAGAGGAAATGTTATTTATTCATGTCCTCTCCCACGACGTTATTTCTTGTGAGATATTTGGGTTTGATGTTTACCATGATTACTAAGGCATACCACATTTGGGTGGTGTACCCAGAGACAAATGGTAGGAAGGTTTTCTGCGTCCTTTATTGAAAATTCTCATACCCTTCCGCGATATTCTTCGGGATTCCTAGAAAAGAATAGCCTGAGGTGAGCCTTGTTCTGACCTCGTAACCCACCTTTGTCTTGGAGGGAGTGATCCATGAGAAGGGGTGTAATGGGTGACTCCACTATCCATTGTTCTTTTTACATGGTGGATGCCAGATGTCCATTGTGCGAGTATTTGAGGTAAAAATGCCCCCATCCCTATGGGATGAGGTTGTTCTTATTATTTCATTGATGCACCACTAACTAGATTTGTTTTTCTTATGGGGGTATTTTGATTTAAAAATCCCCTCATCCCTGTGGGATGGTGTTGGACCTATATGATTTCAGCATCCACCGCTATCACCACCTTTTCAATTTTCAAGTACTCTCATATGGTTGTATGAGAAGTATGGAATTTGTCCTGCACAGTGTCTATGTTCTTTTCAATACATGAAAACTGTCTGCTGGTTGGCTTCTTTTAGTTAAGAAGTCCTCTGGATGTTCTTGGTTCCCTGACTCAGAACCATTTTGATAGTTGATCCCATCGAGCCTGAAGCTTTTGAGACTTACTCCTGGCTAGTTTTTGTTGAGTATCCCATATTTCTTGAGCAGGGGTTTTACTTGATTTTTCCCATGGGAGATGATCTAGTAGGATATCATTTCTAATGGGTCCTTCTAGATGAGATATGGGGTGAAGTGTAGGGCTCCATGTTCTCCCCATCCCCGAATGTGAACTCCATCCAGGGAACTTCCACTGAGAATATGAATGTTATGCTGTGTATGGAGGCAAGAATGTTCAAGGTTTTATTTCTCCTTTTTGGTTGTGGCTGCCTTGTAGATGGGAGGGATTCTAGTTCCATTATATGGTGAATCTCCTATATCTTGATGACATGGTCCAAATACCCTTCCTAGTGTAGGAATTTTTCTTTCATCTAACAAAGGGTTGTCCATATGTTGAGGCGAATTGTAATGACTCAAACTATTAATAATGGAAATTCCTATTGATCTAATTAAACGTATTATTATGTGAAATTTTTATATAATAGATTCACATAATTGGTTTTATGATTTTGGATTTTTAAAATAATGTTAAGAATTGTAAACAATGATAATATTGTCATTGAATGGTGATCACATGATTAGTATAAATATAGGACTTTAACAAATCCAATTTACATAGAAAAAGCATGTGATGGCCACATCCAGTACAATTTCCCCGTACGAAGTCCATTTTTCAGAGCTCGGAAATGAGGTGGCGTCATTAGGCTTTTCTCTTGATCAAGCCTAGGATGAGCTTCAACATGTTAAGCTCAAATAGAACTTCTTGCGAGAGAAGTGGATGTTGATAGAGATTACTGCCTGAGCAATGTTATCTAAGCCACCCCAAGAGTCTGTCACCATCTAACACCTTACCCTCTGGTCTTATGCAGGTGTTCTAAGGGGTTTTGTAACATGACTACAACACTATGATTATGTGCATTAATTTTTTTATATAATAATGAATATAAATTACTTATATTATTGTAAATTTGTAAATATATCTTAAAGAAAAATATAGTATTTTTATTTAATATACAACTAAGGAATCTATTTTGATAAATTAATGGATTTTTTAATTAAATAATTTTTTAATAAAAAATTATTATTATTAAATTACTTTTTATTATGTATAAACAATTTTTTAATTTTTTTTTATGAAATTGTAATTTTTATTATGGTTTCAAATATGTTTTTGGGAAATCCAATTAATTTCTGATAAATATCGTTTTTTATTTTAAAAGTGAAAATTCACATATTTAGAAAATTCATTCTGATCAATTTAATATTATTTTTGGAATTAGGACATTGAAATTATCAAACGGTGAATTTTTCATAATTTTCTGTGAAAGTTGAATTTTGGGTAAAAATTAAATAACGTTTCAATATATAATGTGCTTTATGACCCTTTAATGACCCAATAGTGATCTAATAAAATACTATAAATATTTTTTTCAGTAAATATATGTTTTACCATTAATTAAATTTTATTTTAGTTTGGTTTGATTTATTTTACAAAGCTTTAGTGGAGCCACCAAAACTTATAAAACATTTTAGCTTTTCAAATTGATTCCCATGAATGTGTGACTCTCCTCCACAAAAGCAACCCTATTATTTTAATAAGTTTGGCCATTATCCTTATAAAATACTGTTTTCCACTACCCTTTGGATAAAACCACTGTAAAACCCCATGGGATGGTTTGTGGTTTTGATTAGTTTAATGTCTGGTGTCCCCTACCTAAATAATAAATAATTCCATCTCATTTCATATATAAACCCACCCAATATCCCACTTCCACTTCTCTCAAATCCTTTGGTGTAACGCCCCGACCCCAGTTACCTAGAGTCGTTGCATTATTTTTATACATTGTCATGTTTACAAGGAATCATGTCCCGAAGGACCGA
The DNA here is from genome assembly GCA_963277665.1 of Viscum album. Taxonomy (NCBI): domain Eukaryota; kingdom Viridiplantae; phylum Streptophyta; class Magnoliopsida; order Santalales; family Viscaceae; genus Viscum; species Viscum album. Next base: position 36,408,645 of record OY728163.1, read on the forward strand.
TCAGTTTAGCAGTCTTGGAAAATAGATTACATACATGAATGTTACATTACACTATATAACATACAACACAACATAAATAATCCTTTATGAATGCCATTATTCCCTTAGCTTAACCCTCCATATAAATCACAATACACTTCATGGAATCCTGGGAAAAATAAAACATAGAAAGGGGTGAGCTCAAACGCTCAGTAAGGGTAAGAAATACAGCGGAGGATAACATAAAAATTATGCATGGTGAATAATTAAAACCACATGCCTTTACCAATAATAAAAATGAATACTTTTATGGAATAAATATGAGCTGAGTAAATAATTCCATAATAAAACATAACCATGGGTATTCTTCTAGTCGAATTACCACATTATCCATCAATATTATTTTCATAATGAGGGAATGTATAATATCTGACTTTAATTTCTGTGTCAAAGCTTCATGGCATGAACTAGGGGATAACAGTAACTGGAACCCTACTAGGAGACCCTCTGTAACTGGACTCTATCCCGGAGAGGCTTTGTTACCAGACTCCAACCCAAAGAGCATCTGTAACTGGACTCCAACCTGAAGGGCCTATGTAACCGGACTCCAACCCGGAGAGCCTATGTAACTAGACTCCAACTCGGAGGGTCTGCTATAACCGGACCATAACCCGGAGGGCTAACTTTTACCAGTCCCCAAGTTAGAATATACAAGTCTAATAAATTCATCATAAGTAAAGGTTCAAATATAACATAATCATTCGTATTAAAACTATTGTACGAAATGTCACTACTTTAAGCATAAAAATTAATGGTATAAAAATAGAATTTCCACAGTCAAACATATGACAAAAACATCAATACAATATGGATGTTTTGTATCATAATAAATCAACTTCAAACAATTTTAAAATCCATCAAAGGATGTTGACATAGATGAAAATTATTTGTAAAACTCTTTGAGAGAAATATATCTTTTTCATGAAAACATTTAAAAGTCACACAATTCAAAAAGGAAGACATTTAAATACATTTTTTAATCAAAGTGTCCCATACCACTTTGAAACTTTTCAAAGGAATTAACATTTTAAAAACATTCATGTCCATATAAATAAATCCTTAAAAATCATTTTGAAAATATGGACATTAATGAGAACGATTTAGAAGAATAAATATTTAAAACATTTAAAATGATATTTTAGTAAAGATGTAACTTTAAAATAATCCCTTTCAAATATATTATATGAAACTTTTACATGTATAATAAATATTTCACAGTATATACTTACGTAAAAACAACCTCGGATAAAAAAGAAATTGTGAAATTAACCCTTACCTTGTTTTAATCAATAGAGTCGTAGGAACAATAGTCAATAACCACCAAATAAATCATAGAATATCATGAATATAAATTTAATCATGATAATATATATCAAATGGCAGTACACAATACACCACATGCAATAAATAATTGGTGAACAATGGAAATCTCATAGAATTAAAAGTGAGATAAGAAACCCCTTACCTCGTGTCCGACTAGACCCGTTCATTCTTTAATATCTTGAATAATAAACTAAAGATAATATCTACTTTCTTAAGAACCTTTTTCATGTTTATTATTCATTTTATAAAACTTATTACCATTTTATAAATATTATGTAATCATTTAAGTTAATAACGTTTGTTTGGTCGATATTTGGCACCTGAGTAAAAAATGAACATCGTATAGTTACAAGTTGTTCACATGGTTAAAAGTTCATTATATCCAGAATTATATTCATGATTTAAATATCATATATATCATATATTTCCAGTATATACATGTATTTATAACAGTATATATTATTTTATGGTAAGAAATGAAATGCACCGTTCATGGAGATGGTAAGTCGTATGTACGCATGAACGCTACTTTCATTTCTATTTCTTATTTTAATTGAATAAAACATAATGATACATAATTATATTATAATTATGGTATAATATCATATATAATATCATTAAATACATCCTTTATATGTCCCACATATGGTATTAATGAATCATATTACTTTGAGGGGGCGGTAGTCCGCACTTCCTCAAATGAAATTATCGTGTTTACCCATAATAGAAACCATTAAGGTATGCTATAAAAGAAAAATACAGAAGCATGAAGAAAATATAAACATAATTTATATAATATATAAATATAGTTCCATAATAATGGACACCATGAGAGGATGTATGAGGTAATTGAACAATCATCGTTTCGCGATGATTTAGTTTTCCGTCCACAGAAACATTATGTTTTTCACCCATTAAATGGAGGTGTGTGTAAGTTTAGTTCAAATACTTCTTATAAAAACATCCAACTATATTTAGCATACTGGTGTTGTTATAAAAGAAAGTAAAAAAAAGATTTTGGGGGTTGGATAAGTAAAATAAAATAAAATAAGTTAAGAGAAACCGTTAGCTTTAATTTGGGTAACTTTTTTGGTTTGAACCAAAAGGACTTCTTAGAGTGCCTTCTGCCTAAGGTAAGGCTTCTAGGAGGAGGAGAGGGATATAGGAATATTAATTTGGGAAATTTTGGAAGAGCATTAAGGATTTATAGGTGTGAGGAATTGGTTAGAAGTGATGTCCTTTTATAAGGGGGAGTAGGTTCTCTTTAGGAAAGTGTGAAAATATTATTTTATTATATAATGATATTCGGTTTCTAAAGATCAAAAAATAATTAGGTTCAATGATTGGATGACTCATGGTCGAAATAAAATCATCCAATAATAATTGGACATGTTTTGGATATTATTTTAATATTTATAATCTAATTTATTTAAATCATTTACTAATGTGGTAAATACCACATCATTATTGTGTCATAAATAATTTAATTTATTCGATGTCTAAAAATTATTAAAACAATTCCTTGATGTAGGAAATCTCATTATCTTTCTATTGAATATCTATTGTCAAAAATATTACTTATATAACACAGTATAAAAATTAATTACTAAAATATTTTTTATGTCAATTTTCCCTTTACTTTAAATTATTTAATCTAAGGTGTCATTATCATTCATAAGTGGATCCATGGGGTCTCCAAATAGACCCAAAGAGGCCCATGGTTGGCCATTACTCATCAAATAAGATTTGGACATGTGTTAAGGTAATTTTGAATTATTACAAGATTTTGTTTACCTTAAATTACCCTATTTACCTTTAACTGTGGTAAATAAAAGTCAAATGTTACTATTCACCAAAAATTATTTTCATCATATTGAACCAAATTTTATTAACTATAGTTAACTGTGCCTCTCTTATTTTTTAAATTCAACTCATAGAAGCGGTAAAATTCTGTTTTTTTTCAAATTTGCAAATACTCCTAAGAGGTGGGTAAAAGAAGGTAAAAAGTTTATTAAATTTTTTTATATCTAAAATTATTATAAAAAGACTCCAATTAATTATTTTGAACATATATAGGTATTATTTATATATTTTGAAAAAAATAAATTTAAATAAAATAAAAAATTATTTAAATAAAAATTCGGTTTTAACCATTAACTCAGTGTTTTTCACTATTCATCAAAAATTGATGTTTTTCAGAAAAATACCTAAAATTCAGCCTAATATATATTTGATATTATGATTTCAGAAATGATGTATATTTAAACAAATTCTAAATATATATGTTTCATTAATTTATTTAAAATTAATTCTCCTTGTCAAAACGAATAGCGTGTTTTTAAGCAACAATATCTATCAAAAGATTGACACTTGTTTATGTCAAATTTCAAAGTGAAATTAATTATAATGACCTAAATTGTATTAAATGATAAAAATATAATCTAATTATACTTCAAAACCAATCAAATGCATAATTTAACACTATAAATTATTTTGATTAAAATTTTTTTTATAATTAAAATATATTATTTTTCACTATTCACCAAAATATGAAAGTTATCAGAAAAAACAAAAAAAATTATCAAAACTAATTTTTTATCTCCCTATTATAAAGAATAAGTTTATTTTGTACAACTGAATATATAAAAGTGTAAAATATTTGATTTAAAAAGGGTTCTCCCTCAAAAGGCGGTAAAATTTCATTTTCTGAAAAATACTTCCTTTATCTAAAAAATTGAATCTATTCATATATTATGTCTAAGAAACACATAATATGGATGTTAAAATTATATTGAGTATATAAAATTCAAAATCCAGTTAATACTATTTATAAGATCTTTTGAACGGCTAGTTTGGTAAGTCGTGGTGTGCTTGAACTCGGTGTTGCGTGTAGTGCAAGTTATTGAATTACTTTGAAGAAATAATGTAATATGAAATCTTGGGGTGTTACACTCTTACCTACTTCAATAAATTGTATCCTCATGATTTGAAATTGTTCTTAGAAAATAGAAGGTTGAAAATACAAAATACCATTATGGGAAAACCCACATCGGAAATTGGGTTAATAAAATTGAGTCTTAATAAGAGGAAAAGGGGAATGAAAGAGTCACCACCAAAATATGATCTCGATTAGGAGAATATTGGTTTAAATTAGAGACACATAATTGGAGAAGAAATGTAAATATTTATAGGGAGTGATTGAGTTTATCAGTCACAAACAATTGTAGAATTGAAGGCCGCAAAGCCACCAATCTATGATGATTTAAATTATCATCAGTTCAACAAAACATAAGGTATTAGGATAACCCATTTTTAGTTTTAAAACCCCTTACCTAAAGATTAAGAATTAATTTCTTCATATAATAAGAGAAGAAAAAAATATATACTTGACAAGTAGAGTTCCATCCTTTAACTAATTTCTACCACAAACTCATCTCTCACTCTAAATGATAATAGAACATAAAAAATATTCTCTTTATCCTATTCATATAGGGTTCAAAAAAATTAATTTATAATTCATCTATTAGACCCTTTTAAAAACATAAACTACATTATACAATCTAGGGACTTCATGTTGTCCATTTGTAGGCGATAAATCCCAATCGCACTATAGTTGTGGGTTCGATTCCCACAGTTTTATCTGACGCGATGGGTTGTCACATTGTCTGTGTGTTGTTCATTTTATTAAAATCCAAAAATAACCATAACAATAGTATATTAATCAATTCCAACCTTTAGACTTATCCAAAATAAATCTATCCAAACTCACAGTCCAATATTTATAATGAAGTAAAACACAATGAAGATCCTTTTTTACACATAATAACATGTGAACACCTTAATAATGTATTATTTTAAAACATGGTAACACCTTGAATTACCATAAAACTTTATTTATTACATTCATGCTCCCTTATCCTTTATATAATACTGGATATATTCCTTATATCCAAAATAATATTGAATATTCCAACAATGACGAAATAAACAAACTAATATTCAGTTTAAAGGAAGTCAAGAATATCCAATATAATTTATCCAAATCAACCATATCTTATTCCAAAATCACTCCCTCGGTAACAGAACCATATTATGGCTTATCTTTCACTGAACCATATATTTTTTAAAATTTTAACCTTTAATTGATTCACTTTTCTTGGTTGCACACAATCTCAAGTCCTTAATGAAATAGTACTATAGTACAATCCTTATAGAGTCTCTAATTCTTACAATATGAACATAATTAATACAATACTAAAATGAGACAATACTTTAAATAATTGTATGAAATCTAATAATTCCTCTTCATCTTCAGTAGTATCATAACATTATTATCATCCAATAGCAGCACTTGGGGTATACTCTAGTAATTTGGACATTGATTCATGTATTGTCCCAACTCCTTGTAGATGAAGCATTGTACATTGGAAACTTTTTCCATACCCTTTAAATCACGTACATGGTGTCCATTTTTTCCACACTTATAGTAAAATCCCATTCCCTTCAAGCATTTACCATAGTAATTCTTTCAACAGTTATCACAAATGGGAAAATCCTTCTTTTCCATCTTCCCATTATCCATATTTCTCTTTTCCATCCTTTTCTTCTCTTTCTTCCCTTCAAAGCCATCAAACTCATAGAATTTATTATTTATCATATTAAAACATGATAATATTTCTTCATATGTTGACAATACATGGGAGACTATTTAACTTCTAATTGTTGTCTTAACACCATGAAATATATGATCTTTCTTACTCTTTGGATCATACATATTGTTGGAGTTCACATTCCTTCTACTGGGTGCCATTTCTAAACAATAGCATAGACTATGTCGTTTTATGTATTGCAATGAATATTTCAAACATTTAAAATACCTAATGTAAATTGAATTATTTATTGATATAATCCATAATCATAAAAATATTTTCTTTGAGTAGGTATATACTCGTAAATCCTTCATAATGATTTGTAATGAAAAATAGAATTATCGTAAGCATATCCCTCGGATGTGTCGTAACCAAGATTGCAGTAAGGCTCGTTGTCATGCACTAGTTCTCATTCAAGTCTAGCTCAAATAGGTGTTTTCAGGTTTTACACCTAGGTACATCTGTGCTAGATCCGCCTCTACCTACTCGTATCCAGACAGGGATGTATTTGCTTGGAAAACTCAAAAAATCTCTACATTACCAAAATTCGAGGAAGTTATTCAATACTAATCCTCAGTGATTATCTTTGGGATATGAGTTCTTATCAGAGTTTATCTAAATCTAGTTTCCAAGGTTATTGCAGAACTTCAACTGATACCAACAGTAACGCCCCGACCCCAGTTACCCAGAGTACGTGCATTAATTTAATACATTGGCATGATTACAGAGAATCATGTCCTGAATGACCGATTGGTTCAGCAGTCTTGGAAAATATATTACATACATGAATGTTACATTACACTTTATAACATACAACACAACATAAATAATCCATTATTAATGTTATTATTCCCTTAGCCTACCCCAGCATATCAATCACAATACACTTTTGGAAATCCTGTAAAAAAATAAAACATAGAAAAGGGTGAGATCAAAGGCTTTGTAAGGGTAAGGAATATAGCGGAATATAACATAAATATTAAGCATGGTGAATAATTGAAACTACAAGCCTTTACCAATAATAAACATGAATACTTTTAGGGCAAGAATATGAGCAGAGTAAATAATGCCATAATAAAACATAACCATGGGTATTCTACAAGTCGAATGAAAACATTAACCATCAATATTATTTTCATAATGAGGGAATGTATAATACCGGACTTTAATTTCTATGTCAAGGCCTCGTGACAGGACCTAGGGGATATCTGTAACCAGACCCCAACTCGGGGAGCCTCTGTAACCGGACTCCATCCTGGAGAGCCTTTGTAACCGAACTCCAACCCGGAGAGCCTCTGTAACTGGACTCCAACCCGGATAGCCTCTGTAACTGGACTCCAACCTGGAGAGTCTCTCTAACTGGATTGCATTCCGAAGGGTCTTCTGTAACTGGACTCCAACCTGGAGGGCTTACCTTTACCAGTCCCCAACCAAGAACATTCTAGTCCAATGCATTCATCATAAGGAAAGGTTGAAATACAACATAAACATTCGTATTAAAACTAGCATATGAAATGTCAATACTTTAACCATAAACCATGACTGGTATAAAAATAGTACATCCACATTCAAACATATAACTAAACCTTCAATACAATATGAATGTTTTGTATCATAATAAATCAACTTCAAATAAGTTTAAAATCCATCAAAGGATGTTGACATAGATGAAATTGATTTGTAAAACTATTTGAGAGAAATATCTCTTTTTCACAAAAACATTTAAAAGTCACACAATTTAAAAATGAAGACATTTAAATACATTTTTGAATCAAAGTGTACCATAAAACTTTTAAACTTTTCAAAGGAATTAACATTTTAAAAACATTCATTTCTATATAAAAAAATCCTTAAAACCCAGATTGAAAACATTGACATTAATGAGAATGATTTAGAAGAAAAAATATTTAAAACATTTATAATGATGTTTTAGTAAAGTAGTACCTTAAAAAATACCTTCAAAAAATCTATTATTAAAAATGTACAAGGATAATAAATATTTACCAGTAGATACTTACTTAAAAACAACCTCAGATAATAAAGAGATTATACAATTAACCCTTACCTTGTTGTAATCAATCGAGTTCTATGAACAATAGTCAATAACCACCAAATTAATCACAGAATATCATGAATATAAATATAATCATGATAATATATATCAAATGGTAGTACACAATACACCACATGCAATAAATAAGGAGTGAATTATGGAAATATCACGGAATTAAAAGTGACATAAGAAACCCCTTACCTCGTGTCCATCTTGACCCGTTAATTCTTTTATATCTTGAATAATAATCTAATGTTAATTTCTACATGCTCAAGAACCCTTTTCAAGCTTATTATTCCTTTTATATCACTTATTACCATGTTATAAACATAATGTAATCATTTATGTTAATAACGTTCATTTGGTCGATATTTGGCACTTGAGTAAAAAATGAACACCTAATAGTAACAAGTTGTTCACATGGTAAAAATTTATTTATATCCAGAATTATATTAATGATTTAGATATTATATATATCATATATATATCAGGTATATACATGTATTTATAATAGTACATATCATTTTGTGGTAAGAAATGAAATTTACCTTTCATGGAGATGGTAAGTCGTACATACCCATGAACGCAACTTTCATTTATATTTATTATTTTAATGGAATTAAAACATAATGATACAAAGGTATATTATAATTCAAATATAATATAATATATAATGTCATTAACTCAATCTTTTATACGTCTGTCATATGGTATTAACGAGTCATATTACTTTGAGGGGGCGGTAGTCCGCACTTCCTCAAATGAAATTATAGTGTTTACCCTTACTGGAAACCATTAATATATTCTATAAAAGAGATATATGGAAGATTAATAAAACATAAACATACTATATATCATATATAATTAGAGTTACATCATAATGGCAACTATGAGAGGCTGTAATAGGTAATTGAACAATCAATGTTTCGCGAGGCTTTAGTTTTCCATCTACAAAAACATTATATTCTTCATCCATTAGATGGGGGTGTGTGTAAGTGTAGTTAGAATACATCACATAAAAACATCCTAGTATATTAAGGATATTGGTGTTTTTATAAAAGAAAGGAATAAAAATACTTTAGGGGTTGGAGAAGTAAAATAAAATAAAAGAAGTTAAGAAAAACTATTACCTTTAATTTGGGTAACTTCCTTTTGTTTGAACCAAAAAGACTTTTGGGAGTGCCTTCTGCCTCAGGTAAGGCTTCTAAGAGGAGGATAGGAATGTAGAGAGCTTAATTTGGCAGAGTTTGGACGATCCTAATGGATTTAGAGGTGTGAGGAATTGGATAAAAGTGGTGTCCTATTATAAGGGGGAGGAGGGGCTCTTTAGGAATGTGTGAAAATATAATTTTATTATATATTGATATTCAATTTCTAAAGGTCCAAAAATCTTTAGGGTTAATGATAAGATGACTAATGGTATAATTAAAATAATCAAATAAAATTTGGACATGTTTTGGATATTATTTTAATATTTATAATCTAATTTATTTAAATCTTTTATTAATGAGGTAAATACAGCATCATTATTGTGTCATAAATAATTTAATTTATTCAATTTCTAAAAATTATAAAAAATACCATGATTTAGGAAGTCTTATTAGATTTACAATGAATATTTATAGTCAAAATGATTACTTATATAACACCATATAAAAATTAATTACTAAATGATTTTTGTTTATGTCAATTTTGCCTTTACTTTAAATTAATTAATCTAAAGTGTCATTATCATTCATAAGTTTCTCCATGGGGTCCCTAAATACACACAAGGCTGCCCATGGTCATCCATTACTCATAAAATAATATTAGGACTTGTGTTAAGTTATTTTTGAATTATCACAATATTCTTTTTAACATGAATTTCCCTATTTACGTTTAACCATGATAAACAAAAGTCAAAAGTTACTATTCATCAAAAATTATTTTCATCTTATTGAACCACATTTTACTAAATGAGGCTAACTGTGTTTCTCAGATTTTTGAAATTCAAATCATAGAAGCGGTAAAATTACGTTTTATGCAAATTTACAAATACTCCCAGGAGGTGGGTAAAAGACGGTAAAAAGATCAATAAAATTTTTATATATCTAAACTTATTAAAAAATGTCTCCAATTAAATACTTTGAACATATATAGGTATTATGTATCTATTTTGACCTAAAATAAATTTAAATAAAATAAATAATTTTTATATAAAAAGTCGGTTTTAACCAATAACTCAGTTTTTTCACTATTCATCAAAAATTGATGTTTCTCAGAAAAATACCAAAAATTCAGCGGAAGCTGTATTTGATATTATGAATTAAAAAATGATGACTATTTTTCCAAATTAAAAACATATAATTTGCATTACTTAATTTAAAATTAATTCCCGTTGTCAAAACAAACAGTGTGTTCTTAAAGAACAACATCTATCAAAATATTGAAACTTGTTTATGTCCAATTTCAAAGTGAAATTAATTATAATGGCCTAAATTGTATTAAATGATAAAAATATATTCTAATAATACTTAAAAACCATTAAAATTAATAATTTAAAACTATAAATTATTTCGATTAATAAATTTGTTTATAATTCAAATTTAGTATTTTTCACTATTAACCATTATATGAAACTTATCATAAAAACACCAAAAATTTAGAAAAACTAAATTTATATATCCTTATTCAAAAGAAGATTTTTATTTTGTGAAATTTGATATATATAAAAGTTTCTAATATTTGATTTAAAAAGGGTTCTCCTCAAAAGGTGGTAAAATCACATTTTCTAAAAAATACTTCCTTTATTTAAAAAATAAAATTTGTTCTTATATTATTTCTAAGAAACACATAATAGGGATTTTAAAATTAAATGGAGTATATAAAATTCAAAATGCAGTTAATGCTATTCATAAGTTGTTTTGAATGACTAGTTTGGTAAGTCGTGGTGCGCTTGAACAAGATGTTGCGTGTAGTGCATGTTATTTAATTACTTTGAGTAAATAACGTACAATGAAATCAGGGGGTTTTACAATTGGAGTTAGTCCAACCACTTCCCTCCTCTCTAAAAAATCCTCCCAAGGCACCCCAGGTTCCCCAGAAGCCTCTCTCAAGAATCTCCCAATCCATTGGGATCACACATCCAAGTAAGGGATTCCATCATTTCTAATTTTATCCATGTTTCTTAATATTGTTATGCACTTTAGTTTTCAATTATTAATGTTGGGGTATTATTTCACCCCTTCCCAATAATTTCCTATTTATTTTTGAATTATGGGAGACCACTTTATCTCTCATTAATGCCTTCCAGGTACACCTGCTTCTATGCCGAAATTCTGTAAGGTATTTATATCTCCCTGTTTACATTCATGAAATTATTTGGTATCATGAATCTAAATTCCATTACAATTGTTGTTACATGTATATATAAAATCTATATAATTTTTATTTCATTTAAATATGATGATACACCCCTTTTTTCTCATAAACCATTTTTATGAATTTTTATGTCGCGTCATTATGCTGCCGAAATTGCACTGCGATTTTCCAAGCCAATGTCATTGTGTAGTGAATACCATACTTATTTCTCCATCAAGGGTATTCCCATTTATAAACATTTACTTATTTATTTTAGAGCTTCATGTATATCTTCCACATCTCTTTATCGTGGAATAAATTATGATGAATGATTCCATGTAGTATGATCCATGTGGCACACTTATGTATGAAATGAAATGTTTAAGAAGGGTGCACCCGAATAGTGCTCCAATGCATTGTGTAATGATTAGTATCTTGATACGTAAAGTGTAATGATGGTTTAATCAATATAATTCAAGTGAAATTAGAGTTTAATCATACTAATTCTAGTGCAATGAGGGTTTACTCGTTCTCCATGTGCAATGGGCCTTGGCTCATGCAAATTCAATGTTAAGTGTTGTTGCCACATTTCTATGTTATGATAACCATGAAATATCATTAATTTATGTTCATGTTTCTATTATGATGCATTGATATTATTATTTCCTAACATGTATTTTATATTCCATATTATGGCTTGTTTACTCCCTTATTTGGCTTTACAGCACACCCTTTTCTTATGCATGTCCTCAGGTTATTCCTTGTAATGATAAGTACGGGGGAATGTAGTGGTCATTTAAAAGAGGATTTTAATAAAGATGTTGTGTTTCTTGTTTTATGTTGTTATTTAATGTTCCTAAGCCATAACTACACTAGACCTCTCTATCATCTATTTTTTATCATGTGAAGAGTTTATGTAATAAATAATGTTAAAGTGTCTAATAAAGAGTAGTGTTGTTATGGTTGGTATCGGAGGATATGAGAATTTATATTTGGCATTAGGATTAGAGAATCCTAGTGAAAGACTTAGAGATAAGACTAAATATAATAAAAACATCCATAAATATTAATGATTATTGATCATGTGGTATATCAAGAAAATACACCCCTAATTGGATAAGATCGGGTTGAGGTAGCCCTGACAGAGATGTATCTAAGAGTGAAAACTCCCACAAGGAGTTTTGGGCATAACCCGGTGTATCTAGGTACACAAAAATGGTCCATGATGCACTCTTGGTTATGAAACATCTATATATATGCTTCTATAAATTATTAATCTTAGTATGAACCCTCATTAAGGAAATTAAAAAAAATTCCTCAAGAATATATGTTAGAATGTAGAATCATTGATAACATAGATTGAAACCTATAAATTTATAAGTTATGTAAATAAAAGTAATTTATAAATCATCGGTTTTTTTCTTGGATTACCCTTTATGTGTTATTCCTAAATTTACTTTTATTCCAACTAATGGCTGGTAATAGGAGGACTCAGGATAACAATTGATGCAAAGACCAATGTGAAGACTGTTCTAATGAGATGCCCAATCCGATTGGAGCAGGAATCATGAATTTCTCATGATACTTTCTCAGTTAAATATATATTTGAATAGAAACATGGGTCAAGAAGAAAATTCACCCCCCCCCAGAAAGAACAAGTCACTATCGAGAGCTTAATGAAACAATGGCCTCCTACTTTTAATGGACCACATGATCCCTCATTCACCGAAGAATGTATCAATTCCATTGAAAAGATCTTCCCCATACGTCAATGTTTTGATCAAGAGATGGGTCTTATGATTGATTATCATAGTGAGGGTGAATATTATCAATGATGGACATTGATAAAAAAATGAATCCTGAGGAAGGAATTGAGGCTTTGGAATGGAAGGATTTCTAGAAAATGTTTTTTTGACAAATATTTTCCTCACATCCTCTATCATAAGATGGAAAAGGAATTACTTTCCCTAATGAAAAAATACAATGAATATATTAGAGGGTATGAGGAAAACATCACAAGGATTTCATGATATGCCTCTGACTATGTCGCTACCCCCGAATGCAAGGTTGACCGCTTCTTTGGTTAGCTAAAACCTAGCCTGTAGAAATCCATGGAAATTCGTGACTTCGATTGCTATGAGGAAATCGTCTGATGTGACCTCAAAGTTGAAATGGAGATTGGGGAATAACATGGGTATCATGGGGATAAGAATCATAAGGTGGACATAAATTCTGGCAGTTCGATGTATAAATCCAATGGTGCTATGAAAATCCAGCACCCCACTTTCCAAAGGTGTGGAAAGAAGCACCTCGGAAATTTCATGAAAGAGAAGATGAAATGATTTAGGTGTGGAATGGAACGACTCCTATTCGTTGACTGACAACAAGAAAAACATGCACCTTCAACAGAGGAGAGGAATGTTCCATTTGAACCTTGATATTTTATTCATTGCTTCAACTATAAATAACTAGGGCCCCTTGCAAATAAGTTCTCTAAGACAATGTTTTTAGGAGGCAACCAATAACTTCAAAAGTAGAAAGGGCTAGATTTTTCCGTCACTACCTCTAAATTGAACCCCGACAATGACATGATGACATGTACGCTAGTTATTCATTCATGAATAGTGAACCTGCTTTTTTATTCTGGTTCTACACATTTGTTTGTATCCCAAAAGTTAAGTAGAACAATCCCAAAACCACTAAAAATCATAGAATTTATGATGTCGGTGAGTATGGAAAATGGGTAAATCATTGATTCCCAATAATATAACTCCTCCCTTTTCATAATCGATGGATTGAACTTACCAGTGAACCTCATCACACTCCCTATGGTGGAATTTGATGCAATTCTTGTCAAGGATTGGATTTTCCTTTATAGAGACAACATAAATTTCCGTGAGATGGAAATCACTCTCCATATGGAGAACTGACCCCTGATTCCATACAAGTTCAAGGAAGATGATGAATCTTCTTTAGCTCTATCTTCTCAAGTGTGGATATTACTGCCCTTTGAGCATGTGTATCTGGATCAGATTATTGATTCTTAGGTGTAAACCATCCTTTAAGACACGCCTATTGTGAGGCAATTCTCTAAAGTGTTTCTCGAGGAATTGTATGTTCTTCCTCCTATAAAAGATGTTGAATTATCAGTTGACCTTATACCTGGGGAATTTCCAATATCCCAAACTCCACATTGAATAGCTATTTTAGAGCTTGAGGAGCTGAAAAAACAAGTACATGAGAATTTGGATTAAGGTTTTATATTCCCAAGTGCTTTACCATGGGGTGAATTGGTCCTCTTCATCCTAAAATAAGGATGGGTCAGTGTGCGTTTTCATCAATTATATCAAGATTAAAAAAATCATGATAAAGAAAAATTATACTCTACCATTAATTAATGACATGTTCGATCAGCTGTGTGGAGGAAAATACTTCCCCAAGGTAGATTTGTGGTTGGGATATTATCAAGTATGGGTGAAGAAGGAAGATATCCCCAATTTCTCTTTTTGTACAAGATAAGGGAACTGTAAATTCATTTTAATTCATTTCAGACTCACTAATACTACAGTAATCGTCAGGGAATTGATGGATCGAGTCTTTAGATATTTCCTCAACAAATTTGGGGTAGTCTTTATATATGATATTGCAATGAACTTTAAAACCAAGGAGGATCATGAGGATCATCTAAAAAAATTACTGAAGTCATTGCAAAAGGATAAGCTCTATGAATAGTATATAATGTGTGAGTTCTAGTAGAAGGAAGTCTAATTCTTGGGTCATACCATCACATGCAATGGGATATCAATGGATCCCTCCAAGACAACTACAATTGAGGAATGGATGAGACCAACTTCTGTAATAGATATTTGTAGCTTCTTGGGGTTATCGTGATATTATCGCTTATTTGTGAGAAATTTCTCACAATTTTCTAACCCTTTTACCAAGATAACTAAGAAGGAAGTAATGTTTTCTTAGAGTGATAAATGCAAAGATGGGATCGAGGAGTTAAAAAAGGAGGCTTATCACTGTGCTCATGCTCACATTACCCACGAGTGGATAACTTTTAGTGGTATTTAGTGATGCTTCGACGAAGGGCATGTGTTGTTTATTGATGCAGAATGATAAAGTGATAGCCTACACCACAAGGTAGCTGAAAATCCATGCACAAAACTATCCCACACATGATTTGGAGTTGGCGGCTTTGATCTTTGGATTGAAAATCTAGAGTCATTAGCTCTATGTGGAGAAGTGTGAGATATATATCCATCTCAAGAGCCTCAAATATAACAAAAAATGAGAGTTTAATATGTGTCAATGAAGATGGAT
This sequence comes from Viscum album, assembly GCA_963277665.1. Taxonomy (NCBI): domain Eukaryota; kingdom Viridiplantae; phylum Streptophyta; class Magnoliopsida; order Santalales; family Viscaceae; genus Viscum; species Viscum album. Next base: position 36,424,374 of record OY728163.1, read on the forward strand.
AGCACTCATCATGTATTATTCCTACTAAATACACTACTATCCCGATAAAGAAAAACAAGGTTGATGATGCTCTAAGTAGAAAGGATCTAGCATGTTTATCAATGATGATAATTGAAAGGGATCCAATCAACTTAGATTTTCAGAGGATGGACATAGAAATCATTAAGGTAGGAACATCATCAATCCTTTCTCAAATGATTGCTCAACAATCACTCATAGAGAAAATAATGTATTCTCAAAGAAAGGATGTGGAAATTCTGAAAAGGGTAGAAGCTATTAGAAATGGGGTATCCTCAGAGATCATGGTTGAAAAAGATGGAATTGTAATATTTGGGTCACGATTATCTGTACCATCCAATCCAAATATAAAGAAGTAGCCTTTGAATGAAGCACATAGCTCAACCTTATCTATTCACCTGGGGAGAACAAAGATGTATCGAGATCTCTGAGAAAACATTTGGTGGGGAAATATGAAAATGGTGGTTTCTGAATATACATCAATGTGCCTGGAATGTAATAAAGTGAAGGCCAAGAAGCAATTGTATATGGGGATGATGTAACCACTACCCATACAAACAAGGAAGTGGGAAAACATTACCATTGAAATTTTCACTAGAATTTCAAGGATATCTAGAGGAAACATTTCTATATGGGTCATTGTGGATCCTCTTATGAAGACATCTCACATTATCATGATTTGAGAGGACTTTTCAATGGATTAACATTCATCGATTTACATAAAATAAGTTGAAAGGATGCACGGATTACCACTATATATTGTATCCTATTGTGATCCTAGATTCACCTCAAAGTTCTAGAAAATTCCCCAACAAGACCTAAGCACTTAACAGAACAATTGGATGGCCTATCATCCTTAAACCAATTTCCAATATGAGTGAACTATTCAGACACTAAAATATATGTTAAGATAATGTTCTAATGGACTTCAAAGGAAGATGTGACCAACATCTTCCACTGGTTGAATTCTCCTACAATAATAATTACCACTCGAGCATATGAATGGAACCATATGAAGCCCTTTATGGGAAAAGGTGAAGAAAAAAATCTTGTTGGGATGAAGTCAGTGAACGTAAGCTTTTAGGAACTAAAATGGTCGATGAAATGGTGGAGAGGGTGAAAACCATTCAGCAGCATATCACGGTAGCCCAAAGCCGACAGAAGAGTTATGTAGATAACCATCGACAAGAGCTTGAGTTAAAAGCTAGAGAAATTATATTTCTATGCATATCTGCGTGGAAGATGGTCATGAGGTTTGAAAATAAAGGGAATTAAAGTCCTAAGTATATCGTCCCCTTTGAGATTCTTGATACTATCGGGGCTATGGCCAATAAACTAGCACTTCCATTCACTATGGCCAAAGTACATGGTGTCATTCATGTATCCCTCTTAAGGAAGTACATACCAGACCCTTCACATGTACTCTATTCAGAGGTAGCACACTTAGAGGATGATCTTTATTATGAGAAGAAACCAGTAATGATCTTAGATTGTAGAGAAAATGTTCTACGAAATATGACAATGCCTCTTATTAAGGTGTTTTGGAGAATCCACATGATTAAAGAAGCGACGTGGGAGTCATAGGAAGTGATGAAGCATAGTTACCCACATCTGTTTTAGTGTGGGAAAAGGAAATTTCTAGGGTAAAATTTCTTAAGGGGAGATGATTGTAATGACCTAAAATTTTAATAATGGAAATTCCTCTTGATCAAATTAAGTTTATTATTATGTAAAATGGTTATATAACATATGCACTTATTTGGTTTTATGATTTTGGATTTTTAAAATACCATTAATAATTTTCACCACTGCTAATGTAGTAATCAAACGGGGATCACATGATTAGTATAAATATCTGGCTTTAACAAATCCAATTTACTAAAGCAAAGGAAGTGATGGCCTCATCTAGTTGTCTTGACCTATACAAATCAAATTTTTTGGAGCTCAGAAGGGAGGTGTAATCATTGGGCTTCTCTCATGACCAGGCCTAATCTGAGATTCAACATGTTATGCTCGAATGTAACCGCCTATGAGAGAAATGGAAGTTTATTGAGATTACTACCCAAGCGATGTTAAACGAGCCATCCCATGAGCCTGTCACCCTCGCACACCTTACCCTTCGGTCTAACGCGGTTGTTATAAGGAGTTATATAACAATACATTAGCATTATGATTTTGTGCATTATTTTTTATATAATAAATAATATACATTAATTTTATTATTTTTACTATGTAAATAGATTTTAAAGTACAAATATTATTTTTAGTTAATATTCAAATAAGGAATCAATTTTGATAAATTAATGTATTGTTGAATTAAATAATATTTTATTATAAAATTGTAATTATTAAATTACTTTTTATAAGTATATTTGATTGTATAATTTTTATGAATATAACTACAATTTTTATTAAGGTTTGAAAGCTATTTTTGTTAATACCCATGAATTTTTTATAAATACCTATTTTTATTTTAAAAGTAAAAAAATAAATATATTTAGAAAATTATTTGGATAAAATTAATATTATTTTTTGAATCAGGATGTCGAAATCATGCAATAATAAATTTTTCATTTTTTTCTGAGACAGTTGAATTTTTGGGTAAACATTAAATACCGTTTAAATATATACTGTGTGTTATGACATCAAAATGACCCTACAGTGATGTAATAATATACTATAAACATTTTGTTTGGAAAATATATTTTTTACCATTAAAATAATGTGATATTAGGTTAGTTTGATTTATTTTAAAAAGCCTTAGTGGACCCTCTAAGATTTATAAAACATTTTAGCTTTTTAAATTTACTTACTTGAGAGTGTGACTCACCTCAACATAAGTTACCCTATTATTTTTATAAGTTCAGAAATTTTCATTATAAAATATTTTCTTCCAATACTATTTTGAAAAAACCATGGACACAAACCATGGGCTGGTTTGTGGTTTTGATTACTTTAATGTGTGGTGTCCCAAACCTAAATAATAAAGAATTCCCTCTCCTTTCCAATATAAACCCACCCAAGATCCCACTTCCTATTCACTCAAATCCTTTGGGGTTCATCCAAACTCTAACCTAATATCTCCAGAATCATCCCAAGGTTCCTTAATCTCTCAATAAGACTCTCTCAGGCCTCTCCAAAGCCTTTGGGATCACACTTCCCAGTAAGGGATTCCATTATTTCTCATTTTATCCCAGTTTCATAATATTATTATGCCCTTTTATTTTCAATTATAAATTTTGAGGTATGATTTACACCTACCCTATACTGACATATTTATGTCTGAATTATGGGAGACCCCTTTCTCTTCATTAATTCCTTCCATGTACACCCATTACCATACTGAAATTCTATAAGGAATTTCTCTCTCATCATTTACATTCAAAAAATTATTTTGTATCATGAAACAAAATTACATTAAATTTGATGGGACATATATATATATATATGATCTATTTACTGTCCATTTCATGTAAATATGATGGGAAACCCCTTTCCCTCTCAACAACCATTTTTATGAATTTTTATGACATGTTGTTATGCTGCCGAAATTGCTCTGTGATTTTCAAGCCAATGTCCGGGTGTAGTGAATACCATACCCATTTCTACAAAAATGCTATTAACATTTATGAAAATTTAATTAATGATCATAATTCTTTATGTATGTATTCCACATACCTTTATCGTGGAATAAATTATTAATAATGACTATATGTTGTATGATCCATGTGGCACACTTATGCATGAAATGAAATGGTTATGAAGGGAGAACCCTAATATCACTCCAATGCATTGGGTAAATATTAGTTCCATGATATGTCAAGTTAAATAATTATTTAATCATTCTAATTCAAGTGAAATTAGGGTTTACCCATGCTTATTCAAGTACAATGAGGGTTTACTCATGCTTAATGTGCAATGAGCCTTGGATCATTCTAATTCCATGTTAAGTGTTGTCGTCACATTTCCTTGTTATGATAATCATGATATATTATGACTTTATGTTCATGTTTCTATTATGCTCCATTGATATTCTTATTTCCTAACATGTATTGTATTATTTATGTTTTTCCTCGTTTACTCCCTTATTTGGTCTTTGTAGATCGCCCATTTCTTATACATGTCCTCAAGTTATCCCATGCAATGCTATGTATGAGGGAATACAGTGGTCATGTAAAGGATTTTTTCAATAAAGATGATGTGTTTCATGTTTTAAGTTGTTATGTAATGTTTCTAATCCCTAAAGACACAAGACCTCTCGATCTTCCATGTTGTATCAAGTGAAGAGTTTATGTAATAAATTAGTCTTAAGTGTGTAATAAATAGTAGGGTTTTTATATGAATGTCATGTTGTCATTCCCCATACAACTCTCCTGGTATGTCGAAGTGAGAAGTGGTCATAGGCCAATACTTAAATGGTATATTATCCCTATTTATTTTTCTTCTAACAAAAAACATATCATGTGTTGTTTTGACAGAGGCTTCTCTACTTTAAATTCCTAGCTCCACTACTTATTAATAATTTTCATCCAAGCAGTCATGTTGTTGGGAGACTCATTTATTTGTAGATGGAGCGAGGTCGGTTTAGATGTTGAGTGTTTCCTCCGGCCATCCTCTAGTTGAGAAAGGATATCACTCTCTATGGATAGAGTGGCAAATGTTTCTGAATCCATTTCTATTAGTGCCTCCACATAATATGGCTTTCTCACATTTGTTTCAGCAAGGGGATGACCTTATTTCCAATATGAATTTTGATTGTGGGGAGGACCTTCACAAAAGGGGATGAAATGGAAAGGGCTACTATTTCAACTTGATACCTGACCGTGAGAAATGTATTTTCGATGTATACCCTAAGTAGGACCATTAGGGTAGATTATAGAAATGGGAGGACCTTCTTTCTACTTTATTTCACTGAGGGGAGGACCTTCACAATAACTATCATTATAGGTAGGGCCTTCACAATGACTATCATCATGGCGAGGACTACCATCATTACTTGATACTTGGCTGCAGGGATAATTTCTATAGTGCACATCTTGTCGAGGGCCTTTAGGATGTGTGAAAATTAGGGGAGGACCTGCTCATTGCTTGGAGTTAATATGGAAAGGACATAAATAGTAACAGCCATTGTGGGGGTGGGGGGGGGCTTCTCAAGGGTTTTCCAAATGCCGAGGAATATCATCATGACATGATGACCGAAAACAAGGAGAATCATATCTGTAGCGTATTCCCAAGGAAGGACCTTTAGGGAGGACTAATGTAATTCGAGGACCTTCTTGTTGTTTGATCTTCAGGTCGAGTGGAGGGCTACCCTGATCTGCATTAATAGATATGCTCTCATGATTGATAATTCCTAGCCCATAGAGTGAGCCACCGTGGGTGCTATATGGAGGACCATCATTGTTTTTTGTAGTGAAATTGTGAGGAGGGCCTTTGAAACTTCTACTAACACTTCCATAATTTGGTAATGGAATTATAGGGTCTTTATCCATTGATGATATATGCTTGAGGGTTTCAAGAACCCTAGATTCTAGCAGATCATAATCGTGTATATGCTCTTCGTTTTCTAGTTTCCTTTGGCACTTTTCATTTTTTGGTGCTCTCTTGTGGGTAACTGGGGAAATCCGCTATTGGAAATGACCTTCATATATCTGTCCCTCTATTATTGGGTTCTGTGATGTCGTCAGGATATGCCGATATACATCTTGTGTTTTGGAAGTGATATATGCCTGCCTAGGGGAAGCCACCACGTTGGACCAGTGTTCCCCAATTGGAACGGGTATTTGATCCTGATCTGGTTATCTTTGTATCATTGGTTATTTTTTTCGACCATCCTGGAATGGAGCAGGGATGCATAACTTCTTTGGAGTGACTAACTCATTTTCTAAATCAGTAATTCTATTCAAGGAAATCGGGTCGTGGGCCCGATTATTCTCATTTGCCGCTGATGCAATGATATCATGGCATGTTTGGAGGATATGGTCTGGCATCTACGTTTGATCTTCCCTCATTTTCATGATGTGATGATAAACATCTTTTGAAAGAATGGGTATGAAGTCCCATTCTGATACTGGAGCAGGAGTTTTTTCCTCCTCCAGTCCTGCATGAGTTTGCAGTAGATACTGGCAGTTCTCCTGTGTTGGGACAGAGGAATGAGTCTGTCCCTGGTTGGCTTCTCTGGTTTCCACCATATTTGAATATTGGTATTCGTATTAATGATCAAGTATTTTCATCTGCTCTCTTACCACTATATTTGTCTCAGGAGATTTTTATGGATCTGTAGGAATTTGACAATGCTCAAATTTGGTTCCCACCCTATTTGGATGATGGGATTCAAATGCATCAGCATGTATTTGTTCTAGTGTTTAGCTGAGTTCTGCCCTATTTGGTTGATGAGATTGTTTTTTATTGGTATATATCGGCATCTTCTTGTAGTTTTTCACTTGGTCTCCATGGAGGGACCAACGAGAATTAGCACAAACATGCATGTGTTCGTATTATGCCACCCTATTTTTGTGGTGGAGTTTAGTGGACATGGCCGAGTTGTATGTTTTCTTGTTGAATGTTCACACGTTAGTATGGAAGAGCTTCTCCTCAGGAACTAGGGTGATAACATGTTATTGATTGCACATTTTCCTCCCATGGTAGGTAGCCCGAGGGACCCGGGTTTTCTGGACTTTGGAAGGTTTCCTTAGTATAAGGTTAACTTCGGTGGGAGGAGGCTTGGTCATCCAGTGTTGGTGGCAATGCTCTCTGGTGGGGCCCATGACTAGGACCCATGTGCAGTTGAGATGAAGCTATAAAAATTGACTTCATATGCCTCGCTAAGGTATGGGAGGTACTTGTTGTCATGTTTAAGGGACGAGCTCCCGAAATGGTTTGAGCTGACCACCGGGGCCACCTTGTGGTGGGGACTCGGTTGCAGGTGAGGAAGTGGCTAGAAGACTTTTCCAGAATTGAGGCCTTGTCTCACAGTCTCTTGTGTGGGGAGAGTACCATTTTGGTGGTACTCCCTGATCAACGTGTTGGATACCCAATGTTGAAGACGATGGGTAAGGGAGGGGGTCCGACTCTTTGTTGGGGCCCCAGCCACCTACGGGATCACTAATGTGCATGTCTTCATGGGTAGTTGTGATGTTATTTGGATTGAAGGTTTCTTTGTGGGAAACTAAAATATACATATATTACATACATACCAAGAAAACCTCATAAAAGTTTAATTATTTTAAACATATGAATATTTGGTGATTCAGCTTGTCCCCCTTCAACTTTTCATTTGCTACAGGGAAAGGGGATTAAGTGGGGTATGACCACAACTTTCGTTAAGGATTCACTTCGGGTTCACCCTTTTTGTTCTTCCTCTGAGGTGGCACATTTTTCATATACCAGGGTGAACAAAATGGTTGGATATAAAGAATCCTTCTTCCTTTTATCATTGGGGTAGAACTATTACCTTAGTTTAGGATTCAGGTACGGTTAACCTTTTTTGTTCCTCCTACAATGGGGCGCATTTTGCGGGTGGTGAGGAAATGGCACGAAGAGGATCATCACCAGTCCCTTTTTCTATAGAGGCGAGTTCTTGTCTAATTCACCATTCCTTTTGTTTCGACCTTTTCAGTGTCATTATCCAGTAAAGAATGTTGAATTAACCCTATGAGAACTTTTGGTCCCAATTGGAAATTGTGTGGAGGTCAAGGAATTGTAAAATGAGTCCTTATCAGATATAACATCCTCATATGATCTCGAACAGGTTTATTAATGGACCCATGATTTCCCAACGACCCTGGTATCGATGATCTATGGACCTTCTTTCCAAATGTTTGTGCTCGTTTACTAATGATTCATCCAACAACACTTAAGGACTACATTGGTCAAGATGATGGGAGGTCAGGCTCACTGCACCATTCAGGGGAAGGATTGTTTCATGTTCTGGGACTCTCTTATATATTTAATTCATGTTCATATATTCGTAAATTCTTGGTTCATTCTTGAAGAGTGTGTCCACAGGCTACCCTTGGTTTACAAGATCTCCATAGGAAATCATATCTTTGATGTTACAGAGGTGATGCCGACTTGAGCTATATTATATGGAACTTTGGAGTTTATCGTCATTCAGTGGGGATAGAAGTTGACTTTACATTGGGATCAGGCCCACAATAAGGGCTTTCTACGTATCCTCCGGAGAGGAATCATAACCCAAGTAGTTTCTATTTTGTGGGGCATATTCATAGAAGATTCATATTTGAGGGGGCATGGTTGGGTGGACCCTTTAGGGATGTGTTACCTTTTTGAGCTCAGGATTTTTGGTAGGCATCCTACGTATCCTGATTTGGTGAAGAATTAGAGTTATTGTAGTTCAGATTGTGTGGGGTTTATGCATAGATGTTACCATTTTAGGGAAACATGATTGGGTGAACCATTTTGAATGGGCACCCATTTGAGAGTGGGCCTTCAGGAAGGAATACTATGTATCCCAGATTGGCTGGGAATCAGAGTTCTTGTAGTTCATAAAATTTTGGAGAACCCTTTTAGATGGGAACCATTTTGAGCTCAATCCATCTCACAGGCATCCTATGTATCCTAGTTTGTCCAGGAATCAGAGTTCTCGTAGTTTTATATTGTGTGGGTGTTTTAATCCACACAAACCACTAACCCACGTGAGTCAAGATCGGTGTGAAAAAAATATGACGTGAATGATTCAATAATGCACATTCATCCTCTCTTATTTGTTGGGGTGGGAGATACCGCAGTGGATGAGGCCGATGTGACCATGGTTGAGGGTTCATAGCAATGAACATTTCAATGTAAAATGACATTGATGGTCACATAGCCCTGCCTCAGGAGATTGGGGAATTACCTCAGCGGGAGGGCCCCATAATACATTCTAGGAAGGGGGAGTTTCTTCTATGTCAAATGGGGGAGCGAACATAACCCATCTGACTGATCACTAATCCTCATTGGATGGAAAAGAGTGTGATAAACCTTAATCCCCGCAATAGGGTGGTTCATGTTGATGTCCTAAGGATGAACTCCATGTTACCATGGTAATTTAACCCCATAGGATTTTCTGAATCCCAAATCATTGTTGGGAGAGCCTTTGTGACTCCTCTTACCACTGGTATGTAGACCCAAATATGCGCTTTGATGTACCCGATGGCCTGATCATACAGGTCTGGTGGATTTGGAGGTGGATTTTCTCTGATGTCGGAGGACTAGTTATAGAGGGATAATGGAGGATTGGATGATAATGGAAGGATGAGTTGGTAACTGAAAGAAATTATACCCGAAAACACCCCATTCCATGTACTGGTTTCTTATGAAGGATGGGGGAGGATCCTCATACCAAAGTGGAATTCCGTTAAAGGGTTCATCGCGTACCGATGCGGTAAATGGGTATGGGTACAAAGGACCATGTACTATAGTGGTACATATCCCATCACACATCTTTGGTTTCCATCCACGTACTGATGTAGTATGAGGTGTCGGGTTCATTCCTTGTAGCGGTGCACTATGCGAAGCACCATATTGAAGGAGGGTTTGGGGATCATCGTTCATGAGGAATTCATCCACGAGAAGTACATGGTTCATGGTTCACTAGTTAGGTTCATGATTCAATTATTAATATCCAATTTCCCCATTTAATTCTTTTTTCCAGATGTACATACGAACAGAGTGGTTTGCGATTCGGGATTCTTCGATGAATCGATACTGAAGTCGAAGTCTTCTTAGAATTATTTTTTCTAACCCCAAATTCCCCTTCTAGAATTTCATCGTATCTCCCTCTTCCTTCTATTATGAAACCATTTATAAAGAATCGAGATACTTGTATCTATTGGGAACACATATCCATTTGCGAAGGCCCATGAAGATATCCACACCCAAAATGTACTCGGTCAACCAGAGTTTGTAGAGGCTAAGGATCGCGATATTTGTTAATGGAACCCTTCTTTGTCTCCTCGTCTATGAATAGTTGAGTTTTTGGTACAGTACATGGATTGATTTCAAGAACACAATTTCATCGGTGACATGGATTGTGGTCTGTCTTGCTCATTGGCCTTCACCTCTCGAGCCGGCGATTCACGGATCATTCCGTATACCTGGTGGTTTGCGATCCAGCAGGTCCGCATACCATTCCTAGTGATAGTATGTGGGTCACATTAAATTCCCTGAAAATTTGAATTCCTTTAATATTCTGATAAATTATTGCAACTCAATTTGAGTCCTTTCACCTTTCTAGACTTTTAGATGTACTTGCTTCCTTCTACAAAGTGACTGTGGGGGTATTTTCTTCCCTTGGTAGAATTTTCAAGACCCTACATTAATGAAACAAATAATTTAAAAAATACTCCATAATCAATTTAATATTCTCATATTCATATATTTCAACTTATTTTCTTTTTCCTTCCTCTATAAACATATTTATAGAGATATAAAATAAAAATAAAGAAATAAAAGAATATGATTGATTCCATTAAACCTAAAAAATATAAGGGAAACTGAATTTTATATCCTAAATCATGTTCCTCACAATATACTATATTTCAATTCCTATAAATATTTCCTAATAAATTAATAAAAACTAATGGTTCCTCCCACAATTGATTTATTTAATTTATTTAAATTAATAATTACCTTACCATGTCAAATGGAAAAAGAATAGAAATAATTTACCAAAATCAGATCACTGAATAGTCTATATTTAGTCTCCTACACATAAATAGCCATTATTTCATTATCTAAAATTACCCATACTATATTTTGTGGTAGAAATTTATCCTTTTCCATAGAACATTACCATTATTTTTTAGTCAATCCTAAAAAATAAAATTTCAATTCATGGACTAACCAAACTTATTAGATCTATTCTATCTCATTATTTTCTTTAATTTACCTATTTAATTTCACCTACATAGTAACTCATTTTTTACCTTCTTAAATGGAAGCATAAACCCTACTCAAAAACCTTATTAAAATTCATTATATCCAAAGGAATGTTAAACTTCACTTTCTCACCTATCAATACCAAATATTACTCTCCACTATAAACATCAATTATGGGGCTTATCATTAATAATAATAGGATTATAAGTATAAGGTGGTTTTTTCTCTTAAGCTATATCAAGTACAATAAAATCCACTTGATTGTAAATAGTATCCACTTTATCCAAAACATCTTCAATAAAACCCCATGTATATATCACCATTGTGTCCTCCAATTTAATAGAAATCCTTGTGGTATTAATGTCCTATAACAACATGCTCTTGAGTTTTGAGTTCAACATGATGTTTACACTTTTACCTAAGTCTAATAAATATTTTCCTAAATCATAAGATTTATTATTAATGGGAATTAAAAAAATAACTTGATCAAATCCCTTCTTTTTTAAATTAATGTACACCCCATATGAACATTATTCTATGAGTGATATTTTGTATACCTCCTCCATAATCCTTTTATTTGAAACCAATTCTTTCGTGAACATTCCATATGTAGTCATGTTTTAAAAATCTTTTACAAATGGAATGTTAATACAACGTTTCTTAAAAATTCCCATAAACTAATATATTTCATATTTATATCTCCATTACATTATCCTTTAATTAATTTTTGGTGTTGTTTTAGAAGGGATTGGGTCTTATCTTATTTCATAGCATACCTTTCATTTTTCATTCAACATTTTTCCATTTTTTAATCTTATTAAACATTATTCATACGAATGTTTTTCATTATTCTAGAACATTCTTCCATGGTATTTCCAATTCTATGGGTGATGGTCTTTAATTATACACATTTCTTTATCTATGTTCCACCTATAAGTGCACCTCTAGGGATCTCCTTAATCCGGTTTTCAATTTACCGAACAAGGAACTCAATATTTCACATGGCCATAATTTAATATTTTGAATTCATATTCAACTCATTGATGGAATCCAAAATGGTTTTCAAGGTTGCTAAAATGTTCTCATTTTGTGAATGAACGTGAATTTAAAGTGATATCCCTTATTTTACCTATTAAAACCATTCATTCCATTGTTGAAATAATTGATTTTTCTATAGAAATCATCAATGAAAAATAATTATCCACTAAAATGAATGTAATTTATTTAATTGTTTAATAATAATTTTCTTTTTAACATTACCAACAAAATATTTGAATAAAGTTTTAAGATATCATTTTCTCCTCCATTATTTTTCATCATCTAAGATCACTGTGGTTTTTGAATTCATTCCATAGACAATAATTTCCATACATGTCATCTTATAATGAAAAACATTATGTTGGTGGATTCTTGATTAGTTTCCTTCTATTGTAAGGATCTATTGCCGACCTATCACCTTGAGACAAAAATTTATATATCATTTTAATTATTATCCATATCTATTTTACATGATTATAGACATTTATTAGCATATATTTAAATCAATACCATGTTGTGTAGAGTGATTCTTATTTTTTTATATTTAAATTGTCAACTAGAGAATCATTGTTTTGGATGTGGGAAAATATTGTTAATAAGCATCTGAAAATATAATTATATATAGTAATTAAATGTGGAATAATGATTTGGATCCAATCATTATCATTAATTTTTAGTGGAAAATTAAAGAACCTCATTTGTACTGAATCATTACAAATGTTATTGAGTAGGAATGTGTAAAAAAGAATATGGAATCATGCTATGTGTGCATCCAAATAATCATATAGTTGTATATTAAATTGTTGTGAATGTGATTTCATTTTTACGACCATAGAGTTTATTTGAATGTTATTTTTAATATATATAGGAACCAAAATTTTACATTGTACCCATCCACTTATTTTAATTAAACTTCATCCATGCTTGCATAGATATTTTTCTTTCTCAAATATCATTTCTATCTTGGGGTTGAAATAAAAAATAATTTATTTAGATTCTGTATCCTTATCTCAATTTGATTACTTTTTTAACCCAATTATTTGTCCTAAAAACCCCCACATAAGAAAAAAAATTATATAAATAGAATAAAAAGTTAAATAATTGGTAAAATAAGAGATATGTGATAATATATCAATCATAGGTCTATAAAAATTCCATGCCCCCCAAAATGGTTTCAAAAAATCAGACTTCCTGTAAGGAATATTTTATTTATACAAGGTATCAATTTTAAAAATTATAACATTTTTTTACAATTACAGAACTACTAGAGAATGGTAATTGGTTAATCTACGTTCAAAAACATAGTTACTTGGTTCCATAACATAAGATCCATAGTGCAAAAATCATGAATAATAATTTGAATTATTTAAAATATGGAATTAGAATTATTTTGAAAATAAACATTGATCAATGAAGACATAACAATATAGTAAATATTGGATCATTAAGTAGGGAAGAAAAAAATATGAATAGATATCCATGTTATTGGAATTTGATCTAACTGAAGACATTGTTTTGGAACTTACTCTCTATTAGATAAACTACCTTTTTTTAGTTGTCATCTAATTGACTTTATTTAAAATTTAAGTTATCACAAACTATATTTAAAAATAATTACTCTAATTCATTCAATGGTCATGAATGAATCAATTTAATTGGTTTATTAATTAAAAACTAATATACATACGTAAATAGAATGATCATGAAAGATGAATGAATAAGATTTATAAAATAATGATATGTGAATAAAATAACTCAACATGAACTATTATAATTAAAATACTTAATAAATTAATAACCATTCATTACAAAACATAAAACCAATAAAATTAACCTATCATACTATCTGTGAGAGAGAACATAAAACCAACCACACGATTCATAATCTAGTAAATGAAATATTAAATATGAATCATGTGTAAAATAAAATGATGAATGACCACAATCAACCAAAATTTTGGTAGAAAAAATCCATCCAAAATATTTCTTTATATATCTATATATCTCTTTTATAACACCCCTATATTTTTGGAAATTTTTATCTTCAACAAACTCAATTTACTTGATAGATTTTCTTGCATTCAACACCGAGATTAAACGAACAGGTGTATTCTATTAAATATTAACATGATTGTTGGAATAGTAATATGACTGTTAGAAATAGTAATGTTTCCATTAGAATTAAAAAGGAAATTATAAATGTATAAATGACATTTAAGAATATCAAAAATGAATTTATGATATATTTATATCCTGAAATAAGTAATTCAATGTTTATAAAATGATAAATTATGTGTTGGTTTCTTTTGTGAAACGTAACCTACAATTTTATAATTAATATAATAACATTAAAATGATAATTATTAAAAAAAATTGATTAATAGTTTAATATTTTTTTCTTATGATTATAAGATAATTTTTTGAGACATTTATTAATTTTTGAAAGTGTCATAAAATCGGTAAAAAAAATTTGTATTTTTTGGTATAAATGATTATTTTAATGAAAACATAATTTTATCATATTTATAAAATTTATCTCCAAAACATATGCCCTTTTTTTAAATCTTTACATCGAACAATGGTTAGGGTGAATTTATTATTTTTCTAAAATACTTGAATTTTTGGTTAACAGTGAAATACCGTAATTTATGTTATATGTTAAATAAATGAATTATTAAGTCATAGATGATGTATGGATGATTCAAGAACAATTATTTGGAACTAAAATGAACTAGTTGCTATAATATGTCCCAATAATCCTTGTTATTGATAGTCTTGATCAAATATAATATACAAATGAATAAAAAAACACCCATCACCTCCACTATAAATACGAAATATTCTCCTCACACCATATAATCCTTGGAGATTTATTCTATTCATCTCAATTCCTCTCCCAAACCTCTTCCCCACATCCTGGTCATGCTTTTCTCACCAAAATGCAAATTCCATGTTTTTAATGAGGATCTCAATGAGACTCTATACAACAGGTAAAAACCTCATCTTCTCTTTAAATTTCTTTTATTTCCTTTTCTTTTCTAATCATCTTCTAACCTACTCTATCTAGAAATGAATAAAAAATATAGTGTATTATATATACTAGAATTTCATTTTTTATTGGAATATATATTATCAAACCCCTTCTCATCAGCCTTTTATTTTTAAAATGAAAATATTGTCTGTGATGTGTCCACTTACAACCATCGTTGACGATGCATATTTATTTTTTAGTACCGCCTCCATGGATAGTACAAAATACATTATTATTGTTAAATAAGATTTTATTAAATATATTAAAATTTAAAAAATGTTTTTAATCCAATATATAAACATGATGTTTAATAAAATGATTTATGTTCATGATGTTCATAAAAACTGCTAGAATAAATTAAATCCATTTCATTAATGATTTATGTAATGAAATTTTGTCATACCATATTTAAAAATGATATATAAGATAATTTAAACTTATTTAAGTTCATTCAAAAGATATAATTTCAATTATTGAGAATTATTCCCATTTTACAAGACCTTTCACACTTTTATACAGGCGAACTGATCGTGAAAAACCACAAACAAAAAAAAACTCACGGAATGATGAAATTGTATCTTATAACTCATCAAAAAGGTCCTATATGAACTTTATAAAATTATAATAAATAAAATACATGTATAAACGGTTCTGAAATAAATAAATAATTAATATAATTTTATTTTCCTTTATATTTAGTAAAAGTGCATAATACTTTTTGGTATAAGGTAAGAGATTTCTTAACTTAGTTCCATTCATTAGGTAAAACATATATGTCATTTTTAATATTATTCCAAGAATTTGTTTGAAATAACCTATGTTTTTTTATATTTTATTTCCACTATTATTGTTTGTATTTATATTTTTCACTGACAATTATTTCATTGATTTATCCACCCTTAACTGATATGGTCTTTGAAATGGGTTTCTCATCTCTCTTATATTTATGTGAGATATTCCCCATTAACCACTAATTCTTGTTTTTGGTATATGTATAATTCCCCCCTTTTATAATATCATCATTCATTGATTATTTAATTAAATAGAATTATTTATTTGTATCATGTATATGATTATTATACTATGATATATACCATTTTTTACAAACATTTTTTATTTTGAATGTTGTTTTTACTAGGGGAATATTGATGATTCTGTATCCTCTACGGAATATAGATATTTGGAATAGTCATATTTTTCATGAATAAACTATATGTTTGAAGAATTATTTTGATTTTTAGTGATGAGGGGGTAATAACATTATATATCCTCTCGATGCATCAAAATGTCGCCTGAGACAAAATAGTTTGTGAAAAACCATTTGTGTTTGTTTCCATGGGGAATTAGATAGTTTTATAACTATAGAATTAAACCATATTGTGAATGGTATGAACAATAGTGGATCATGTCCCAAATACATAATGTTCAATAATTAATTATTTTCTTTATTCATTATTTAGTTATTACATTCTATTATATTTTCTCTATGAAAAGATCTTTGTATACATTTACATTATCATTTTATTGATGCATGAGTTTTTCAAATACTTACCTCATCGTAATGATTATTCCTTCTGAACATTGTTTTACTAATTATTGATTCATGTAACCCTTACTAATCATTTGAGATCACCATTTTTTATCTTCCCTAGGTTATGAAGATAAAATCCTTGAATAAGTGTCAAGTAAGTAGTTTATCTTCTATAGTTATTTTATATGTTTAATTACCAATGTAATACGTGAACTACGTTTGTATCTAGTTCTTATAAACTACTAAAATGATTGATATTTGGTGATGTGATGTATTATATCTATACCATTATAAGATAATAACCCCTGACTATTGGAAACTGGGGTTGGGTTGTTATGGTTGGTATAAAAATAGTTTCTGTAGAAACCATGGGAATTTAATGTTAAGTAAACATGATAATTATAATAATTCTTTAAAGTGATTTTTGGAACAATAATAACTATAAATATGTGATGAATTAGTGTGTTCCATTATTTTGAGAAAGTTTATCTTGGAAGAAAGTGAATCAATTACTACAGACAGTGTATTTATTTACCCAATGATCATGTCAGTAAATTTAGTGTTGGACCGGAGCAGATGATGAACATATTATAAAAACATAATTATTATATGAAGAATGACCATACTGCACATATAATGGATCATTTCATGTTAAATAATCCCTAATATTTTATGGGGACTAATAATCTAGTGGTGTCTGAGTAGTGGATCAAGTCCCTTGAAAATATTATATTATCATTGGGATGTAATGAAAATGAAAAGGTAGTACGGGCAGTATATTGTCTCATGGGAGATGATGAACAATAGTGGTTGTTGATGTATAATACTAAGGATGAAAATTACATAGAACACACGGAGTGTAAATACTTTAATGAAACACTCTCAAAAAAATATTTTACACAATATTAATGAAATTAAATTAAGAGAAAATTCATTAGCTTAATGAAAATGGAAGAAGAGAGTGTTGTAGAGTATGGAGATAACATACAAATAAAAGATAGGTATTCTATAGGTTAAATAAGTGATTAAAAAACGTGATTGATCAATTCTTTGAATGTCTTAATCCATGTCTCCAAAGGGAACTATCTTCATAAACATTTTCATTATATGATGAAATAATGTTAAGTTTCATCAAAAAAGAAAAGGAATTTTCTAGAGTCTATATGTTAAAGGGAAGTAAAAATATAAAGAGGTATTATGATAATCATGAAAAAATTTAGATATTAAATTAGAATAGAGGAACAAATCAATTCCCATCATGTGAAAATTTTGGAAATAATCAACCTAGGAAATACCTTAAAGGCATGTGAGTTTGATTTATGTGTGGAGAAAATTGTCATAGAGCTAATAAATGAAATGGGAATAAAAAAATAAATGAAGTTCAATGCTTAAAATATAAATATATTATCCACTATAAAAATTAATTACCCACGAATCAGGTGAATCTACCAAAACAGAGCACAAGGGGATATGGACAAGCTTATGCGATCAACACAACTGAAGTATAAGTACCCAACAATGTACTGGAAGGTACATTAATCATATCTTCAAATTTACCAAAGATTTATTTGATTCAGGGTGATCATACACTATTATATTTACCAAATTTTATAAGAAAATAATACATTTTACTTTTGATTTAATAAGGGAGCTTTTATCCAAAAATACAACGAGAAGTCTCATTGCATGAAATATGTGTCAGTCAATCCCCATTATGACACATAAACACGCATTAGCTGCAAAACATATCATCATAAATATGGTTTACTTTGATATAATCCTTAGTATGGACCGTATTTAAAAATATGATATGAATATTTGTTACTAGGAGAACAAAATTACAATTTGTGATGGATATATAGAATCCCTTATCATTAGTGAAGAAACTTCATCATCTAATTTTTATCTAGATTCAACCCTAGTACCTATAATAAATGATATTATTTGGGATGAATTGAAGAAAACATATAGTTATAAGGAAAATAATATACAAATACATGATGTAAAAATTTTTTCAATACATTGATGTTGTTTCAAAGGAATTACCAAGACACCCCTAGAGTGTGATGTTGAATTTACCATTGATTTAATTTATAATGAAATATCAATATCAAAAACTCTTTATATAATAGCCATGATAGAATAGTGGATATGAAAAAAGGACTATAATAGTTTAGTAATAATGGATTAATTCACCACCATTATTTCTCTATGGGGTGATGATGTTCTCTTTTTTAAGTAGAAATATGACTACTTGAGGCCGTTGGTTGACTATAGAGAATGAAATGTAATTATAGTAATGAACAATTATTTTCTTCGTTGAATTGATAATTTATTTGTTCAAATTCATGTAGTGGAATATTTTTTTATGTTTAACCTTCATTCTAGGTATAATAAATTGTGAGTAAATAAGGATGATATTATAGAGATATATTTTTGGATGAGTTATCGACATTTAGAGATTAATGTAATGTTGTTTGGATTGACAAATGTACCCTCATTTTTCATGGATCTAATGAATATATTATTCAAAGAATATTCTGATAATTTTTATTTTTATTCATTGATGATATTATGATGATTTAAAAAATATATAAAGTCTTTGAGGATCACTTATAGACCATTCTTGATACTCTCATTTGGAAAACATTATATGGTAAATTTAAAAGTGTGAATTCTAGATTTAGAAAATTTTATTTCATGGACTAACTGTCACTATGGATAGAATCTCAGTTGAACCTACAAAGATAAAGGCAATCCCAGAATGGCCTATGTGAAATAAAATAATTGAGGCAGGTAGATTCATTGGCTTAACATGTTATTATTTTTGTTTTGTTCATAATTTTGTTCGATTGGATAAACCATTAATCAAACTAAAATATAAAGGGGTGAAGATCATATGGAAAAAATAATATGGATAATGTTTTGAGGAATTGAATAAAATATTGGTCAATTATCAAATTTTGACATTACCTTTATGAAATGATGGATTTTTAATAAACATTTATTCATCAAATAATGGATCAAGCTCTCTCCTTATGAAGAATGATAATGTCATTGCATATGTATCAAGACAGTTGAATATTCATGAACCAAATTATCCAACTCATGATCATGAGGTAGCATCCATAATCATTTCCCTAATGATATGGAGACACTATCTCTATGGATAAATATGTGATTTATATATGTATTGCAAGAGTTTGAAATAAATATCAACACGAGTCAACGACAATGGGTCAAGTTACTGAAACATTATAATTTCTCAATACAGTATCTCCCATGAAACAAAACTAAGGTAGTAGATTCCTTATGTAAGAAAGATCATAGACTTATAACCCAAATGAGGATTGAGAAAGATCATATATTAATGGATTTGTTATACAATGATATAGGAAGTATTATGTAAAGGGAAACATCACTCATTTTTCAAATGATTTCTAAAAAATATTTACTAGAAAAGATAAGAAGTTCTCAATAAGATGATGAGAATTTTCCAAATAAAATTTAAACTGTTAAGGATGGATAGTTGGAAGACTTCATATATTAGGATAGAGTTATAAAATTTGTACAATGGTTTTTTCTTCCATAAATACCTGAGATAAAAAATTAAACTATTAAATGATACTCCAAGATTAAATTCCTATACACACTATGGTAGAACTAAGATGTATAAATATATGAAGGAACAATTTTTGTGGGATAAAATAAAGTGGGAAATTGTTTAATATGTCTCAATATATCAATTTTTTTCAAAATGTTAGGTATAAGAGACACAATCCTAAATGATTCATGAAACCTATATCCATTTATATCATAATGTTTGATAACATTACTATATATGTTTTCATTAGATTACCAATGATCCAAAAAAAGAATGATACGATTTGGCTTATTGTTGTTCACCTTAAAAAATCAGATCATTTTCTTGATATAGGAGAATATTAACCTATTCAGTTCATATAAAGACTCTATATTAATGATGGTATAAGACTTCATGGGGAACCAATATCTATTATGTCTTATTGAGATCTGTATTCTAGATCAAAATTCTAGAAGCGTACTTAGAAGGATTTATATACAAATCATTATTTGGGTACTTCTTATCACAATAAAACCATTGGATAGTAAGAAAAGAGTATTCAAACATTATAATATATGTTGAGATCATTCTCACAATAATTCAAAGGTATGGGGGATTTGTATTAACATTTTTTATAATTTTCCTACAATAAGAGTTTTCATTCCAACATTCAGATGGAATCACATAAAGAAATATATAAAAAGATATTCTATACTCCAACATGTTGTGATATATTTGGTGAGAGGAAAATTATTGGATCATAACTTATTGAAGATACAAAGACAAAATTAAACACTATTCAATCTTATATTAAAGCAAATCAAAGTAGTAAAAATAGTTATGCTGAAAACTGGAGAAAG
This sequence comes from Viscum album, assembly GCA_963277665.1. Taxonomy (NCBI): domain Eukaryota; kingdom Viridiplantae; phylum Streptophyta; class Magnoliopsida; order Santalales; family Viscaceae; genus Viscum; species Viscum album. The sequence goes on from OY728163.1 coordinate 36,445,316, forward strand.
GATTTGGAATTTTAAGTCGGATATCAAGTCCTTCTGAAAGTATCTCCATGGAAGGGTGTCATAATTATTGGTAAGCAAGGGAAACTAATACCTAAGTACATTATACCATTTGAAATTATAGATATAATTGGAGCATCATATTATCGATTTTAATAGTCTCAAATTCTATCCAAAGTTCATGATGTGTTCTATTTATCATTGTTAAAGAAGTACATGTGTTGATGCTCCTTTCCATCACAGAGTACTAAGAATGGAAAAGGGTAATACCTTAAGCACAAACAGGGTCACCCATTGAAGAAAATAAATTAAAAATTGATGAAGGCATGGACTAAGATCCCATTTAGAGTGAGGCGTGCAAGTCACTTGCCTGCCACAAAAGTATCTTTCACGCCATGCAAGTCACTTGTGTGCCCCCTATGGGTCGCGCAGCTCACTTGTGAACCCTATTAAATTTTTCACCCAATGTGAAAGGTGGCATATAAATAGACCATGTGGGCCCCCATTTCAAGGAAAGATTTTTCCAAAAGTCAAATTCAAGCTCTGATCTCCTAAGTCTTCAACTCAACTCTTCTGAAAGAATCTAAGGTAACCTTTTACCTAGAATGGAAGACTTGAAGGAGTAGAATAAGGCCTAGGTGTTTCGAATTCATCAACACTTACATGTCTATGTGTACATACCTCCTTAAAAATGGAAACACTTGCGCACTGCCATACCCTTTAGATGAAACTTGTGTGCCGCCCTTGTTTTGCACGGACTCCGGGGATGACCTCCTGGATGGGAGATTCAAACGGTCTGAACGGTTTCTAACGGGTTTGTTCGTATAACCGGAAACATCCAATGATTCCACATCAGTTTGGACCTACGTTCCAAAGGCAAGCGCTCATTAGCTTGTGGACTAATGAGGCTTAGGAATTTGTATTGGTCGAGAGGATGGGAGGTCGGACTCATAACACCTTTTTGAGGGGAATTATTGTCTACTCCGGGACTCTCTTTATAGATTTAAGTTATGTTCGTGAATCCTTATTACATTACCAAGTATAAAATGAGCTTTCCTTTAGTTTTAAAAATAAATGATTAAATATGCAAGAAATTTAGAGAATCTTTTATATGTATTCGAGGTTCTTCATCAATAGAGGATCATCTATATCTGTTTAGAGATTCCTGGTCAATGGTATCCTTCAAAACATTTATATAAAAGTCTCTTGGACATTATGATGATCAGGCTGGTTTTAAATCCACTCAGTGGGGCACTTGAATTTTATCGTCATTCAGAAGGACAAATATTATTTCAATGTTGGGATCGAACCCATAAATGGGCTACCTACGTATCCTTTGTTTTGGAAAAGGAATCAGAACCCACGTAGTTCGAGTAATGGAGTATGATGTTTATGATTGATGGCTCAAAGAAGAATTTCATAATTACTTTTACACTCTAAGCTCATGTGAGTCATGCTCGGTGTGAGAAACAAGAGTTATTGGTAAAAATTAGACAATTTTTCCATGAAAGATGAAATCATAAGAATTTGTTTGGGGCTTATGCATGTATGACTTCCCAGATAGATGAAGGTTTAGGATTTACTTTTAGGGAGAAAATCCATGAAAAGGGTCCATAAAGTTATATGTGCTTCATGGAGATTTGAATACTCTAATCTTGGGGCTTACTCCTATGGAGGATGCCCAAGTTAGGAGGGGACTTATGATTGGGTTTTACTCCTGAAAAGGAAACCCAAATCAAGGATAAATTAGGACTGGTTAAGAGAAATTTAAGGGGGCTTGGGGTTTACTCCTGAAAAGGAAGCCCAAGATTATGACTGAGTCTTATTCCTGAAAAGGAGACCCAGGATAGGGATTAAGGATTGGGGCTTTCTCCTGAGGAGGATGCCAAAAATTAGAGGACTTTATTGGGGCTTACTCTTGAAAAAGGATGCCCAAGTTTGGGAACTTTATGAATTTGGGGCTTACTCCTGAGGAGGATGCCCAATATTAAAGGTTTTATAACTGGGGATTATTCCTGAAAAGGAGTCCCAGGTTAGGATTCTCTCATCTTAAAGGATGAGGTTGAATGAATGAACTCTCCGTATTTTAGTGACATAAGGATATTTAAATCACTAGACTTTGAGAGAGATTCCACAGAATTCCTTTCAGATAGGAAAGTCTAATCAAGAAATCATGCCATAAATGGCTTTGAAGAGTGTCTTGAAGACTGAATCTTGAAAAGGAAAGGTGTGATGGATTAAGAGGGGTAAAAAGGGGAAAGATGGGCACCCAAAAAGATAGGGGCGCGCAAGTCTTGCAAGGAGCGCAAGTCTTTCGTGGGCGCGCAAGTATTTGGCGCGCAGGTATACCTGCGCGGCACATTGTGTACTTGAGCGATTTTCAACCAGAATTGAAATACTTGAGAGACTCTTTTTAAAACCCTTTAGAATTTTCTTGAGGTTCTTCCAGAAATGGGACGCGCAAGTTATATTGAAGGAAATAAGTCGGCGCGCAAGTGTTTGATAAGTTTCAACACTTAGGCCTTCCTTCTTCTCTTTAGATCTTCCGTTCTAGGTAAGAAATTACCATAGAATTGTTCCGGAAGCTTTGAGAAGAGACTTGGGCATCGGGAGCTTCAATCCGAGTTTCTGGAAAAACATCCTCTCGAATGGGGGGCCCACAGGGTCTATTTATAGGCAAAAGAAGACCCCGGGCGGTTACCACATAGGTCGCGCAAGTCACCTACGCGACCAAGGTAGTCGCGCAAGTACACTTGTGCGCCAGTTAGATAACTTGCGCGGTGAGGTTGTTGTTGATCCTTTCTTCCTTCCTTTGTTGAGTTTTGATGTTTTCTTCAAAGGCTGAATCACTTTGAGCTTAGATATTCCCTTTTCCGATCATTAGATTCGGTGACGAAAGGATCGTCAACAAAATTCCCCCCTTAGAGTTGGATCCGGAGAGAAATGAGGATTTGACTCTGAGGAAATCGAATCCATTCAAAGGAAAAGGGGGGGGGGGGGGCGCACAAGTCTTTTAGTGCACAGAGGGCGGCGTGCAAGTCTGCGTCGCGCAGGCCTTAAGCGCTCTGGGTGCAGCGCGTAGGTAGGCTTCCTGGCCTACAAATACACGGCTTCACCTCCGTACAAGTATCCGGATTTCCAGACTTCATCCCTTCTTGAGCTCTCGCCGCGCAGGTCACCTAAGCCGCGCAAGTCTCTTTTCCACTGTTCCCTCGCTATCGCGCTCCTGTAAAGGTATTCGTACTTGCGCGGTTTATACTTGCGCATGAAAAACTGCACACGAAATACTTGCGCGTCCTTGTTTAGACTTGCGCGACTTAATGCCTTTAGCCATTTTTTCCGAATTCTTTCACAAATTTTATGAAAAATAAACCCATTTAAGAGTTAAATTTGTTCAACTTTTGTGCAGATTTAATGGCTCTTGAGGGAATTGGAATGGCTGATGAATTGGATAGAAAGCGGATTGATGACATGATGAACATTATTGGCCATGATTACTATGATATCTGCGACAGAACTTTCCTAGATTTGGATAAGTACTTGAAGAAATATCATCTTAATTTCCCATAGAGCATCTACCTATCTCTGTGTGTTCATGGTCATCTGCAAGGAGTCAATGTTCCAAATGCAAACAATTATACACCTGAGATGCAGCTGCACTGCTACTTCTCTATTTCGGTTATGTTGTGCATTAAGAGTAACAACAATGGTGCGAACTTTCAAATTATTCCTCCATGTCATTCCCTTGCAGATATGAAAATGGCAAACCCATGGGCTGAAATTTTTTCTACTAATGGTTGGTGGAGAGAAGACAAACATGATATTAGAGCAATATCTGAAAAGAGTACTCTCTCCAAATGGCTCTTTACTTCCAATGATCCATTCTCAAATCCATGTATCCATCTTCCAAGTATCTTGGACAGAAATAGAGTCACTGTTTGATCAGCAGAAAATTTTCTCAAATCGCACTTAAGAACATCCTTTTACAATTGTTCCAAGAAGAGCTGGTATCACTACATCTCTTATTGTATCTAGTTGAATGAATGAATTCCAGGTGGTTGCTGATGAAGCTCGGGATGCCGTAAAATCAAAATGAAGTGTTATGTTGAAAGCATCTTGTAATTCTCGAAAAAGAGAAGAGACTCCAGTCTGTGGATGTCCTTCTAACTCTTGTGTATCAATGAAAAACACTTTCGTCTTCAATCATTTGTACCTGCATTCTTTCATTACCTACTTCAAATTTACTTAATCCAATGGTCCTAGTAAGCATAGTTTGATTTTTACTAGGATTATTACAAATAATCCTACAAACTTTGAACCTTTTAATTGCTCAATATTACCAAAATCATACAAAAAATGTATATTTAGTGAGCTGGAACTTGACATTTATTCAGAGTTCCTTTGTCTTTTGTGTGGGCAGTTTAAAGTCATGCACGCCGGACATAAAGGGGCTAATGTTTAAGGTCGAAATAGCTTTGACCGAAATGGATTAAAATGGATTCAATTCCTTGAAAATTTATCTGAAAACATATTTCCATACTCAAGTATGATGGAAAAAAATGTAAACTATGGCTTAAGAATATTTGAATCTGAGGAATGATATGAAAAAGAGCTAAAAGGAATTAGAAGAAGTAGTTTCCAAGAATGAAGTTACTATTATTTAACCAAAACCCATTAGGGGGTTGAAATATGTAGGGCCACCTATGGGCATTGGCTGCATGGTCAAATAAATAGCATCTTTTTGCTGACAAGTCTGTTATGTGGACTGTTTATGCAAGGCCACCTATGGGAACGTGCTGCATAGTCAGGAAAAAGAACTCCCAGATATTTACTTTCCTAGTGCTAAAAGCCAGTGAAAGTTTATGGAGATTCAAATTTTCTAAAGTATATAGTTTGTTGTATGGAAAGAGGTACTTGAATATGGAGAAGATATTCACGAACAAGAATATCGAATAACTAGATGAATATCACTCCTACGAAGGTCTGACCCAAACGTAGGGAAGAAGAATAAACCATAGACTTGAATACTTTCAGATCATGAAAAAGGATATGGGACAAATATGTTAAGGATAGCTATTTTTTGCCGATCCCTACATACTGTCGTTTAAGACAAATAAGGACAAAAGTGGCATTCTTCCCAAGAATGATGTTACTATTATTTAACAAAACCTGTTAGGGGGTTGAAATATGCAGGGCCACCTATGGGCATTGGATGCATGGTCAAATGAATAGCATCTTTTGGCTGACAAGTCTGTTATGTGGACTATTTATGCAAGGCCACCTATGGGCACGTGCTGCATAGTCAAGCAAAAGAACTCCCAGAAATTTACTTTCCTAGTGCTAAAAGCCAGTGAAAGTTTATGGAGATTCAAATTTTCTAATGTATAGAGTTTGTTGTATGGAAAGAGGTACTTGAATATGGAGAAGATATTTCCGAACAAGAATATCGAAGAACTGGATGAATATCACTCCTACGAAGGTCTGACCCAAACGTAGGGAAGAAGAATAAACCATAGACTTGAATACTTTCAGATCATGAAAAAGGATATGGGACAAATATGTTAAGGATGGATATTTTTTGTGGATCCCTACATACTGTCGTTTAAGACAAATAAGGACAAAAGAGGCATTCTTCCCAGGAATGAAGTTACTATTATTTAACAAAACCCGTTAGGGGGTTGAAATATGCAGGGCCACCTATGGGCATTGGCTGCATGGTCAAATGAATAGAATCTTTTGGATGACAAGTCTATTATGTGGATTGTTTATGCAAGGCCACCTATGGGCACGTGCTGCATAGTCAGGAAAAATAATTCTCAGAAGTTTGACATTTTTGTGACTAGAAGTCATGAAAAGGGTTATGAAGATCTGAAAATATTTAAGGTTAGGATTATAATACATAAATATGGATATTTTCCAATGTATATAGAGATACATAGGTCAATGAAAACCATAATCATGTTGTGGCTGGGTCCTGAATTGAAATTTTGGACTTCACTACATATCTCATAAGAATGAGAATCAAGCCATACGTAGTTCTTGAAATGCAGTTTAACGTCGTGCAGGACGAAAGTATGAGTGATCTTAGTTTAGGGTCATAGAATTCGCACCATAATAATGAATACACAGTGTGTGTTTTCATGAGGACTTTTCAGCCAAGGGACTGAAAGTGAAATTTGGGGTTAGGCCGAAAAGACTTGGGACTAGATTCGAGGGACACTCGAATGTTCCTACGTATCCCATAAGGATGGGAATCAAGTCCACGTAGTTCTAGAACTACCCTTTGTACAAATTTGGTTCATACATGTGAAGGGTGAAAGGGGACTTTAGTGCAATGATGGTTTAACCTAAGATAAAAAGTTTAGGCATTACCATGTATGCATGTAGTCTTTTGAAAATGAAAACCATGATTGAAAAATCAATGTCAATAATAGTTCTCTCTCAAATGAGGAAATCAAAGAATATTGTAGTTTATTGTCGTACCGGACAAAAGTGTTGCATAGTTTAACATCATATAACAAGGACGAAAGTGAATCAATGTAAAGATATTGATTCCAGGGGCGGTCTCACAAATCATCATCATATGAGATGGTGGTGAACCGATGTGAAGAGATTATTTTTGGGCTTGAACCTTGGGAGGTTGCCTACATACCCAGCCTGGATGGCAAGGATCAAAGTCCGTGTAGTTCAATTAAAGAATGAATTAATGATCAAGTTGTTCTTGGGGACAATGATCTAATAAAAAATGTTGTTGGGACTTACACATGGTTAGTGGCCCAAAGGGAGTATTATGGTTGATATTTGCTCTAAGCTCACGTGAGTCATACTCAGTGTGAGAAACAAGATGTAATAACAACCTTAACGATGCACAGTTTAATGTCATGTCGGACATAAAAAAGGGACTATGCAGTTTAAAGTCTTGCAGTTAGGACTATTGGTGCTGCACAGTTTAATGTCATGTAGCAGGGACAAAATAACAGTTTAATGTCATGTAGGACATAAAAAAGGGACTTTCTGTACAGTTTAGCATCATGTAGTTATGACGATGGGGATAATACAGTTTAACGTCATATTGGACGAAAGTGCGAATAGTTTAAGGTCATATTCATGGACCGTGGATGGTGCGGTTTAATGTCATGCTGGACCTTTGATGATTATATAGTTTAACGTCTTTTCGGACGTGAGGGACTTTTATACAGTTTAGAGTCATGTAGTTTAGGACGTCGCAGTTTAACGTCTTGCTGGACATATTTGCAAATAGTTTATGGTCATATACATGGACCAGGGATGATGCAGTTTAATGTCATGCTGGATGGTTCATGGAACTTTTTCACAGTTTAATGTCATGTGGGACAAAGTTGTAGTTTAAAGTCATACTGGACCATTGCTGTATAGTTTTAATGTCATATAACAAGGACGAACTGGTGCTGTACAGTTTAAAGTCATGTAGCTAGGACTAAGGTGAACCAATATGAGGATATCAGTTCTGGGGACTTTTTACAGTTTATCGTCATGCTGGACGTTGGAAGTGCCACACAGTTTAATGTCATGTTGCTAGGACACAATATAGTTTAATGTTATCTCAGACAAAATATAGGAACTTCTGTACAGTTTAATGTCATGTAGATAGGACGTAATACAGTTTATTGTCATGTAGGACATAATACAGTTTTGTGTCATGTAGGACAAAATATAGTTTAATGTCATCTCGGACAAAATATAGTTTAATGTCATCTCGGACATATCATGAACCAATGTGATTTTTTTGGATCTGGGAACAATGTTTTGTGTTTATACAAAATACTTCTTCAGAAATCTGGCATTAGTTGGAGTCTTGATGTGTTCTCCATCCATTGAGATTAGAGAATATGCTCCATTGTAGTAGACCTTATGTATTGAATAAGGTCCTTCCCATTTTGGTTCAAGCTTGGGAGGCTTCTTTCCTGGTATCATTGGTGCTCTGAGAACCAATACCAATTCTCCCTGAATGAATGAACGAAGACGAACTTTTTTGTTAAAAGCTCGTGCTATCCGATTCTGATAGATTTCCAAGTGGTGCGAAGTGCACAATCTTTTCTCATCTAACTGTTCCAATTCATTCAACCGCTTTTGGGATTTCTCATCTATTGATAACTGATCACAAATGGCTATTCTGAGTGAGGGAAATTGAACTTCAATTGGCAAGACTGCTTCTGTTCCATATACCAATGAATATGGAGTTGACCGCGTTGCATTGCGAGTGGTAGTCTGATAAGCCCATAAAGCCTGAAAGGGTTTATCAGGCCATGACCTCTTATCTTTATCCACCATATTTTGCAGTATATTTGAAAGAGTCTTGTTGAAGGCCTCTATCTGGCCATTAGCCGCTGCATGATATCGAGATGAATGGTTGGACTTAATGTTGTATTCTTGATACAATTTCTTTACCTCAGAAGAACAGAAGTTGGTGCCGTTGTCCGTCAATATGGTATGAGGGACACCAAATCTAGTAATGATGTTAGACTTGATGATGCAAAAAATGCATTTAGAACTGACTTCTTTGAGAGGTACTGCCTCTGCCCATTTGGAAAAGAAATCAGTAGCAGTAAGAATGTACTTAAACTGCTTGGCCGTAGCTGAAGGGTAAGGTCCCACCACATCCATTCCCCATGTGGAAAATGGCCATGAGTATTTATCTGTATGAAGAAACTCTGGAGGTTTATGAATGAAGTTGGCCTATACTTGGCATGAATGACACTTCTTTGTGAAATTAACACAATCTTGTATCATTGAAGGACAAAAGTATCCAAGCCTTCGAATTTGATCAGATAGTCTATGTCTAGACTGGTGGGCACCACAGACTCCTGTATGCACTTCTTTTATGACAGCCATTGTCTCTTCACCATCAATACATATGAAGAGAACTCCATCAAAACCACGTTTGTAGAGAATTTTCTCGAGGTGGTTTGGGCTATCATAAAGAGTAAAATTGACCACACGTCGCCGAATATGTTCTTTCTCAGCTCTATCAGGTGGAAGTGTTCCATTTTGAAGGTATTCCCTGATAGGTGACATTCATCCTGTAGTATGACCATACGGTTCAGGAATGGGACTAATTTCATTAATTTCCTCTGTTCTCACTTGAACATAAGGTGAAATTGCACGACGGTGGGCAATACAGATGGTTGTTTCGTCCCGATTTGGATCTGCTAAAGCTGTGGCTATATTAGCCAGTGCATCACCTTGAGCATTTTGTGATCTTGGGACATAAGAAAATGTCGGTTCTGAAGGGAATTCCGACATTAACTCTCTGACGTAATCATAAAAAGGGATTAATTCGTCTTTTCTGATGGCATAATCCCCATTGACTTGTTTGATTACCAGGTCTGAATCACCTTTCAACTTTAAGTGATTCACTTTTGCTTGAAGCGCTAACTCCAAGCCTGTAATGAGAGCTTGGTATTCAGCTTCATTATTAGTACCACCTTCCCACAACAAAAAGGAATAAGGTAACACTGCCTTATCTGGAGAAATGAGCAGAATTCCTAAACCAACTTTGATGAATTTAGGATTTTCCATTTTCTTCCCTGTTGGACTTCTAGAAGAACCATCAAAATACATTTCCCATGTTTGAGGACTCTCTTGAAGAGAGAAAACTTCGTCATCAGGGAGTTCGATATCTGAATACGTGTCTTCCACTGAAGGATGTTCAGCCAGGAAATCAGCCAGAGCTTGGCCCTTAATTGCCTTTTGAGACACATACTGGATGTCGAACTGCAGTAGAATAACCGCCCACCTTTCCAGACGTCCTGTAAGCATTGGACAACTAAGGATGAATTTGAGTGGATTATTACGAGATACCAATTGGACCTCGTGATGTTTCAGGTAGTGTCTCAGTTTTTGAACTGCAAAGATTAATGCTAGGCAGCACTTTTCAATACTTGAATACCGGGTTTCTGCTTCAAGCATAGTTCTACTGAGATAGTAGAGACTATTTTCATTCCCAGCATCATTCTTTTGAGCGAGAAAGGCACCCAATGATCGCTCTAAAGCTGTCACATAGAGGATAAGAGGTCTACCCTCAACAGGTGGCATGAGTACTGGTGGACTCAAGAGATATTTCTTGAGAACATCAAATGCTTCTTGACATTCTTCAGTCCACTGGTAAGTGACTCCTTTCTTCAATAATTTGGTAAAAGGTAAACTTTTTCCTGCCAAATTAGCGATGAAATGCCGAATGTAGGCTAAGTGTCCTTGAAGTCCTCTTAATTCTTTCAAATTCTGAGGAGGTGACATACCAAGGATTGATTTGGTCTTCCCAGGATAGACTTCAATACCACGATGGTGTACAACAAAGCCGAGGAATTTTCCTGAGGTTACCCCAAAAGCACATTTTAAGGGGTTCATCTTTAAATTATGTTGTCGAAGCTTGTGGAATATGACTTCCAAATCAGCCAAGTGATCAAACCGTTGTTTGGATTTAACCACCAAATCATCTACATAGCATTCAACAAACATCCCTAAAAGAGGTTTGAATATAAGATGTATGGCGCGTTGATATGTTGCACCTGCATTCTTTAAACCAAAGGACATCACCCGGTAACAAAACACACCTTGAGGAGCTCTGAAGGCTGTATATTCCTCGTCTTCTGGGGCCATTCAGATCTGATTATATCCCGAATATCCATCCATGAAAGAAAGTACTTCATAGCCAGCCGTCGCATCAATTAAGAGTTTTGTAATCGGAACTGGGAAATCATCTTTAGGAAAATACCGATTAAGATCTCTGAAATCGATGCAAACCCTAATTTTTCCGTTCTTCTTCTTTACAGGGACAATATTAGCCAACCACTTGGGATATTGAACTTCTCTGACGAAGTTAGATTTGATAAGCTTATCCACTTCAACCTCAATTTTGGAAGCATAGGTTGGGTGTGTTCTTCTCGCGGCTTGCTTGAATGCTCGATGTTCTTTTGGTAAACCCAAATGACGAGTAGCAACATCAGGATCAAGGCCAGGCATCTCTGTATAATTCCAAGAAAAAATATCTTTATTTTTCTTTAGAAAAGAAATATACATCTCTTGCTCTTCAGGGGTCATGGCCGCACTAATTAATGTGGGGCGTGGATCTTTCTCTGTACCCAGATTTACTTCTCTGAGTTCATCCACAGTGGTAGAGATACCCTCTTCAAATGCTGGAGGAGCATCTCTAAGATCTTCCTCTTCAAATGCTGGAGGATCATCTCTAAGATCTTCCTCTTCCTCTTCATCATGTGTTATTTCTTCCGTTTCTACTTGCAAAGTAGATGAAAAAACGAAATTCTCATGGTCATAAGGGATGTCAAAATTTTCACATTTTGAAGAAGAAGCTTCCATTTCCGACCCTATTGATGATAAAGGGTCTTCTTTGGAAAATAAAGAGGAGATGATGGATTGAGAATCGACATCATTATTCACCTCTGGTGTTGCTATAACTTCTTCTGGCCTGATTAGCGAAGTATAGACTTGTTGGATTTCAGCAGACGAAATGAAAACGTCACCACTTATGCTTTCATCACTGCTTGGTAAGTTACCAATTTCTCCCGTGTTGTCTAGCTCGATTTCCGTAATTGACATTATGGATCTTTCCATAAGTGTATTTTGATTTGGGCCTATTTTATCAATTTTACTGATAGGTAACACATAATCTGTACTCACATGTGAAAATGGATTTATTGGAATTTTTTCCAAACCATATGGAGCATTAACTTTGGTAATTTCCTTCATTGTAGATTTTTCTCTTCCCTTCATGTGATAAAATTCCGCCTCAATGTATTGAGACTCACATGTCTTGAACGGGGCCTTATCACCATACAATGTTCCAACATGACCATCGAAACAGTATTTGAGACATTGATGGTATGATGACGGAATAGCTGCATGCTGATGTAGCTAGGGTCTTCCAAGAAAGATATTGAAAGCTGAGTCTTGATCAACAATCATGAAATCCGAATTGGAAACAAGATCTCCAAACTGAGTTCTGAACGTAACTTCTCCCAGTGGTTCTTGTTCATTTTTATCATATCCTTGCAACATCATGGTAGAAAGAGATAAATCAGATTCCGTGAGGCCCAATCGACGAAGTGTACGAATGGGCATGAGGTTGACTCCTGAACCATTGTCAATAAAAGCTCTTCGAACATCTATACCATTGACTTTTACAGATAAGTACAAAGGTTTTATATGCCCATTCACAACATCATCTTCATCTTTATCAGTAAAAGATATCACTGCATGGCATTCTGCAGGATTATTCTCTATGTGATAGATTTCAGTTGCAGCAATTTCAGCTTCAAACACCTGAGGACTTGACAAAGCTTCGATGAGTGCTTCTCGAAGATCTCTTGACAGATTCAAAGCATCCAAAATTGATAACTTGGATGGTACTTGGGCCAAGTGTTTCAATATATCATACTTTTGATCTAGAGGTCTGCGTTTCCCAATAGGAATATGCGGTTTAGCAGGTACCTTGGAAGCAGATGCTTTGGAAGCTGATGCATCTTGTATTGAAGCTGGCAACATCCTTGGTTTTGGCAGATTAGACTGATTAGATCCATTTACTTGCTGAGATAAAGAAGATGGAACTTTTAATCGGTCTTCCAAAATAACTGTGCCGAAACTGAGTTGGCCATTGGCAGAAGAACTTGCTTGTTCTCTTTGAGCTCGCTGAAGGGCTCTACCACGAGTTTCTGCTGCGTATACAGTGCTAGCAAGGGTAGAATTAGAGTAGTGGCTTCGGAAAGATCCACGTCTTCCCCTATATCCTGAACCTCTAGAACATCCTCGGGTTCCCTTATTTGATATAGGGAATTCAGGCTCATCAAGACTGGAATATGGATCTGTTAATTGAATCATATTAACAGAACCAAAGATTAACTATTCGTCTGATAAAGACTCTGCCTCGTTAGCCTGTTTAGGCTGTGCCGTTTGATGGGGCGGTGTCCGTGGCTTCGAAGTAGATGGCATGAAATCTGCCAGAGTCAAAGACAATTTAAGCTTTGATACATACTCATCTTCTCCTGATTCCACTTTCTTCTTTGAATTGCGCTGCCCTTTTGAGGATTTGTCTTTTGATGGAGGTTTTACTGCAGCTTTTGTAGGAGACACAATTGGCTTCTTCAATTGTGTTCACAAAATGGAATGGGTCTGATTGATTGCCTTTCTGACCATCCAATCATCATATTTTTTTTCGCAATTTTGCTTTTGACTTCCTGCCACTCGCCTCCTTCCTCTGGATCTGTAGCGGTAATACATGTTACATGAGCTGAAGAACCCTTCAATTTGACTTGTCCCAAGTCGACCATCTTTTGCAGGAGGTCTTTAAAGACAAAACTCTCCTGGATGGGATGCCCCAACATTTGATGAAAGAGACAATAATTGGGACGGTCTTCATCTCCTTCCTTGTTTGGCCTCTTCGGCACTGGTAATTGAACCAAATTATTTTCCAGAGCTGAAATGAAGTAACCAGGAACTTTATCACTTCGGAAAGAGTAAGTTTTACTCTTCATATCCTCAAATTGTTTTCGTCGTTGATCTTTTTGACCATTTGGACGAAACATCCTTTGTTGTTGGCGTTCAGGAGGTGGAGCCCTTCGAGAAGATGAAGGATTTGAAGTAGAAATAGGTACAGGTGCTTGTTTAAGCATAACTGTAGCAGTTTCCTCTTTACCCATTCACCTTCCTGGAGCTGATGGAATTATACGAGATTTAACCTTAGCCTGTATAAGGGAATCTTCAATCTGTTGAGCGATTGAAGAAAGGTCTCGAAACCCTCCTATGTATTTCACAGGGATCAATGGCGTGCGTAATTCGTCACGCAAATTTTCCACACAGATTGGCAACAATTCCTCCTGAGGGAGTGATAAACTCAAGGAATAAGTTAATCCCTTCCAACGAGCAATGAAATCAGAGACTCTTTCATTCTCCCTTTGCTTGCAGTTTGTAAGATCGAAAACTGTCATTTTTGGAAAAGTTGAGCTAAACTAAAGAAGGAATTTTTGACGAAGATCCTCCCATCCGATGACTGACCGGGATTGCAAGCTTGTATACCAGACAAAAGCTGGTCCTTTCAAGGTTCGCACGAAGCATCTGAGTTTCACTGCTTCTTGCTGCTCTGGAGTTCCCATCATAGGATCACAACAGGACACGTAATGCGTCAAATGTTGTTCGGGGTCGCCTGATCCATTGAAAGTAGGGAAAACAGGGTTTCCAAAACTAGATGGAGGAGAAATTGAATCTACCCATTCAGGGTAAACGTTCTTTTCAGGTTGAACTTGCGCCCATTTCCCTTCCATAGTTTCTAACCGAGCTGTTAATAACTCAATAGTAGTTATTAACCTTTGAGAAACATCAGGTTGAACTTGGTTTTGGGTAGGTGCAATGAATGGAGCTTGGACAGACGTGGTGGTTGGTGTTGCAACTGATGGTAGTTCTGCCAACCGTTGTTGCGTTTGACCCGTAGGATTAGACCTCTGAGGGTGTACTGATAGAGGAGGATATTCCTGATCCATCTCCGTAGTTACAACAAATTCTTTTGGCTGTCGGACTTTATCATTCTTAAGAAGAAGACTACTCTGAAGTAGTTCTGCATTCAACCTTCTTAATTCTTTCATTTCTTCCCCCTGTTGTGCAAACCTTTTCTCTAATGAGAGTGATTGATCTCCTTCATAGGAAGGGTGAGAAGTAACCTGATTCTTTCCTTTCCCCTTATTGGATCGTTTTCGGAGAGGGGGAAGTGGGTTACTTGATGGAATACCCAGATTTTGGGTAAGCCTTTGATTACGTGTGCGCACACCTTCTTCATTTAAGTCTGTGTGCGCAAATTCTTGAGCAAGAACCTCTTCGTCTGATCTTTCTGATTGAGCCTCATCTGGTGAATCAGCAGCAATGGCATTGATGACATTAATGGATGCATATTGCATGGAATCCTTTCTATCAGCATTGCTGTGATATTGTCTTTTTCCATGTCCATGATGAGACATGGAATTCCGTTGACTTGATCCCTTAGGAACTTCTTGGAGAACCGTCACTTGGAGAGAATCTCCTGATAGCTTGGATCTTCGTTCCTCTTGAGGCTTATTCCCTAATCGAGAGAATACTTACTTTCTCTAAGGGAGGGATTGAGGATTTGAAAAAGTCCCCACTCCGGTAGACTGGGGATGTTCCTGCTGCTTCCGCTCAACTCCTCGAATCCCATTTGTTGACTCTGAGGGTTGGGTTAGATAAGTCCCAGTCTGGAAAGCTAGGGTGTCTCTTGACATGCTATGTCTGAGATCTTCTTAAAATCTCTCTTGATCTTGCGAATTTTAGTTCAGAAATTAGCTGGATGCATTAACCTGTATCCACTTTTATCACCTGGTTCAACAGACCGTTGGATGATTTCCGAAACTTCTGTCATTTGATGACGTGTTTGCTCCAGACGAGAGGCTTGTGCAATATTCTCGCCTGCTTGATGTAGGAGCAATTTAACAACTTGTTCTCTATATACTTGATTTTGAGAGGAACTAGTTGAAGCCTGTTCTTGAGAAAGCTTTTGATTATGAAGAAAAGCCCATTGACTGTGGCCGGCCATGGGCAATAAAATTGCATGAGACCATTTTCGGCGGGCTTTGCTGACCAGAAAGCACTATGAAATGTAGTGCTCCGTGAACACCCCATCCTCTGATATGAACATCAAATGGAGAATTGGCAATTAACTGACGCAATTTTCTTAGTGCGCCAAGGCATGAACGTTGAAGAGTTCTCTGTTGCTTTTCAGCCTTCGGATACCGAGAGACTGATAGAGATGCCAAATCAATCTGACGTTGTAACCCTTCTATTATATTAATATGATTTTCATAATCACCATAAGATAATACTTTCTTCTTTAATTGACAAAGAGTCTTCCATATGTTGAGACGAATATCATGGATTCCCTCATCCGTCAACATCTTTGGAATGTCGTACTGGGAGTCAGCCAAAGGCCAAAACATGACTAGTACTTCACCTTTTGCCAGTTTTTTCCTCATGTTCAACATTTCCTCTTTATCATTGAATGAATATTCTTCTACCTGTTTGGACCAGAGTTGGTGTTTCCTTGTTGCTTCATCAGATTCAACAAGATTGGTAGAGAAATCACTATTCATGCTGGAAGATGAATGACCCAGGGATGGTTCGGAGAATAACCTGAACCCCAGGCTATCTTCTGATAGAGAAAGAGTTTCACCTGCTGATAGTAAAGCATCAGACATGACTGGTTTTACGTTTGCAAGTGCCTCGAGATAGGAGGGCTTTCTCATCACTACATTGCCTTCTGAAAAATTTTCGAGACAACGTGAATCACTACTGCAGAGAGGACTTTCGCAGCGAAGTTCATCATCATGAGGAGGACCGTCATGATGGGTTACAGCAAAAGATGAAATCTTTTGCTCCTTTGTCTTCTGACCACACAGAGGGTTCCTGTGGCTCTCATCTGAAGAAGAAACTTCAAGATTGACCGAATTTTCATGAAGCAAGTCTTCATGAGGAAGTGTCTGTTGAAGACCTTCTGAATTAATGTTCCCGTTATTGGGAACTGAGGGAGTAGAATCTTGAATTCCGACAGATAAATGTCTGAGGGCTTCAAGAACTCCAACATTGAGCAAGGCCTTGTTGCAGATTGGCCTTTGATCTCCTGACTGTGCTGGGCGGATCTTTTTCTTAGATGCCTTCTTACTCACTTTAGAAACCACTTGATGACGAAAGTGATTGCTCTGAGCAGGTGTTTGTGCCTGATCAGGAAAGATGGTCAGGTTAGGCTGACGATCTCCACTCAAATCAGGTGTATGTGCCTGACTTGGTTGTCTGTATGATATGGGGGAGTATGCCCCATAACCCTCTTGGACTGGAACAGATGTGTGTGTCTGTTCCGGAGTGAATCATTGATGTGTCACTCCATTGATATGGATAGATTTATGTGTCTGTCCCTGAGATGATGCTGAAGATGTTATGATATCCTGGCAAGCATCCAGAATATGAGCAGGAATTTGCTTCTGCTCTTTCACCATTGACAAAATATGTTTGGTGACTTCAGCCGCCGGAACGGGGATATACGTCCATTCCGGGCTTGGAGTAGGTTTATGTGCCTGCTCTTGTCCTCCTTTTCCTGTCAGTGAATCCTGACAGTACTCAAGTGAGGAGGCAGAGAGTTGAGTCTGCCTCCTGTTTGTCGTCGGGACTTTCCGACTGACTTCTCTGTGCGCTACCGAGCGAGACTGTTGGTAGGATTGATTAGTATTAGCAGGTGTATGTGCCTGCTGATTACACTTCGCCAAACGCGGTTGATGAGATCCATCATATGTAGTCAGACGAGCCTGCTGACTAACTGGTGATGTATAAGCAGGTGTATGTTCCTGCCTATGGTACTCCGCCGGAATTGCCTGGCGGGATCGGCTTGATGCTGCCAGACGAGTCTGCTGGACAGCGGAATTAAAACGGGTAGGTGATTGTGTCTGCTCGTTATTTTCCTCCAAGTTAGGTTGGTGGACTTATCCGGAGATGGCAGGGATGAAAACCTGCCTATTGTTAACCGGATTCCGTCTCTGGCGGTTCATCTTGCCTGCTCGGGTTCGAGGAACCTGAGCTGAATACCTGGAGTCGGTACCCTCATCATGTTGAGGGCGCACTACCACACGAGTCTGGCGGCGATTGTTGATGGGAGCCCTTGAGAAGGACTCCTCTCTTTTTGAATTAAGGTCCTGCGGGACCTGCTCATTCACTTCCTCAGAGTAAGGGAGTGAATGGAAATTGTGTTCCGGGGATAACGACCCGAAACGGTTAGAGACGGTAGTCAGCACCGCCTGCTTCTTGATCACTGGCCGCCGTTGTCCGGATGACCAGGTAGAGTTGTTAACTTGGAGGGCTTGACGAGCGGCCTCCAGAGTTGGGATAGTGCCGTTGCGACGGTACTCCTTAACCAGTGCATTAGAAACCCAGCGTTGAAGATGCTGAGTTGGTGATGACATTCTCAGAGCGGACGACGTTCCAGCAGGAGTAGTAGCATTGGTTTTCACAGCAGCAGACCTCACAGTAGAGGTGTTCACAGCAGCAGTATTCACAGAGGTGAATTTAAGGAAATCCATTTTGCAGAAGATCTTGAGAAAAGAGTGCCTGTTCCATATAAGAGACATAATCAAGATGAATCCGGCCACTGCATCTTTTGGATGATCACATATCAATGATTGCTTTGTTGGCCCAAGGGGCCTAACAAATAAGAAGAACATCACTTTAACTTGGTTAAGGATTCACGTCGGGTTCACCATTTTTTGTTTCGCACGGAATCCGGTGATGAACTTCTGGACGGGAGATTCAAACGTTCCGATCGGTTTCTAACGGGTTTGTTCGTAGAACCGGAAACATCCAATGATTCCACATCCGTTTGGACCTACTTTCCAAAGGCAGGCGCTCATTAGCTTGTGGACTAATGAGGCTTAGGAATTTTCATTGGTCGAGAGGATGGGAGGTCGGACTCATCACACCTTTTTGAGGGGAATTATTGTCTACTCCGGGACTCTCTTTATAGATTTATGTTATGTTCGTGAATCCTTATTACATTACCAAGTATAAAATGAGCTTTCCTTTAGTTTTAACAATCAATGATTAAATATGCAAGAAATTTAGAGAATCTTTTATATGTATTCGAGGTTCTTCATCAATAGAGAATCATCTAAATCTGTTTAGAGATTCCTAGTCAATGGTATCCTTAAAAACATTTATATAAAAGTCTCTTGGTCATTATGATGACCAGGCTGGTTTTAAAGCCACTCAGTGGGGCACTTGAAGTTTATCATCATTCAGAAGGACATAGATTATTTCAAAGTTGGGATCGAACCCATAAATGGGCTACCTACGTATCCTTTGTTTTGGAAAATGAATCAGAACCCACGTAGTTCGAGTAATGGAGTATGATGTTTATGATTGATGGCTCAAAGAAGAATGTCATAATTACTTTTACACTCTAAGCTCACGTGAGTCATGCTCGGTGTGAGAAACAAGAGGTATTGGTAAAAATTAGACAATTGTGCCATGAAAGATGCAATCATAATAATTTGTTTGGGGCTTATGCATGTATGACTGCCCAGATAGATGAAGGTTTAGGATTTACGTTTAGGGAGAAAATCCATGACCGGGGTCCATAAAGTTATATGTGCTTCATGGAGATTTGAATACTCTAATCTTGGGGCTTACTCCTAAGGAGGATGCCCATGTTAGGAGGGGACTTATGATTGGGTTTTACTCCTGAAAAGGAAACCCAAATCAAGGGTAAATTAGGACTGGTTAAGAGAAATTTAAGGGGGCTTGGGGTTTACTCCTGAAAAGGAAGCCCAAGGTTATGACTGAGTCTTATTCCTGAAAAGGAGACCCAGGTTAGGGATTAAGGTTTGGGGCTTACTCCTGAGGAGGATGCCCAAAATTAGAGGACTTTATTGGGGCTTACTCCTGAAAAAGGATGCCCAAGTTTGGGAAATTTAAGAATTTGGGGCTTACTTTTGAGGAGGATGCCCAAAATTAAAGGTTTTATAACTGGGGATTATTCCTGAAAAGGAGACCCAGGTTAGGATTCTCTCATCTTAAAGGATGAGGTTGAATGAATGAACTATCCGTATTTTGGTGACATGAGGATATTTAAATCACTAGACATTGAGAGAGATTCCACAGAATTCCTTTCAGATAAGAAAGTCAAATCAAGAAACCATGCCATAAATGGCTTTGAAGAGTGTCTTGAAGACTGAATCTTGAAAAGGAAATGTGTGATGGCTTAAGAGGGGTAAAAATTGGCAAGATGGGCACCCAAAAAGATAGGGGCGCGCAAGTCTTGCAAGGCGCGCAAGTCTTCCGTGGGCGTGCAAGTATTGGTCGCGCAGGTATACCTGCGCGGCACATGGTGTACTTGCGCAATTTTCAACCAGCATTAAAATACTTGAGCGACTCTTTTTAAAACCCTTTAGAATTTTCTTGAGGTTCTTCTAGAAAAGGTACGCGCAAGTTATATTGAAGGAAATAAGTCGGCGTGTAAGTGTTTGATAAGTTTCAACACTTAGGCCTTCCTTCTTCTCTTTAGATCTTCCGTTCTAGTTAAGAAATTACCTTAGAAGTGTTCCGGAAGCTTTGAGAAGAGACTTGGGCGTCGGGAGCTTCAATCCGAGTTTCTGGAAAAAAATCCTCTCGAATGGGGGGCCCACAGGGTCTATTTATAGGCAAAAGAAGACCCCGGGTGGTTACCGGGCGGTTACCACTTAGGTCGCGCAAGTCACCTGCACGACCAAGGTAGCCGCGCAAGTACACTTGCGTGCCAGTTAGATAACTTGCGCGGTGAGGTTGTTGTTGATCCTTTCTTCCTTCCTTTGTTGATTTTTGATGTTTTCTTCAAAGTCTGAATCACTTTGAGCTCAGATATTCCCTTTTCCGATCTTTAGATTCTATGACGAAAGGAGCGTCAACAGCCCTTTTAGAGATATCTTAGGATAATACTAAAGGCTTTAGTTAAGTATCACCCAAGTATTACCCTATAGATTCTTTGTTTCCCAGGTGAACCCATGTAGCACAAGTATAATTGCATGACCAAGACCTGCGTGCCAACTTCATTTGTGTGCATCTCTCCCATTCACATCTCCTCTTCAAGATAATATCCCTCGAACCCCTTTTCAATTCCATTTATGGCATGGTTCATTTATTGGTTTCCTTATCTAAAAGGAATTCTATGAGAACCTCTCCCAAAACCTCGTGATTTACAATCTTTATGTCACTACAGTTAGAGGTTTCCTCCACATAACCTCATCCTTTAAGATGATAGGATCTTTTAATTTGTTCATACTCTTTAGGAGTAAGTCCCAAGTTACCTTAGTTCACACATCCTTTTCCGGAATAAGCCCCAATCCCCTTAACCTGGGACTCCTTCTTAGAAGTATGCCCCAGTCATAATTTCCTTTTGATTTGGGCCTCTTTCTCTAGAATAAGACACAATCATAAGTCCCATTTAATTTGGGCCTCCTTCTCAGAAGTAAGACCCATGTTATAAGTCCCCTTTAATTTGGGAATCCTCCTTAGTAGTAAGCCCTAGGTTAAAACTCCAAATACCCATAAAGTACAAATACCTTTATGGACCCTACTCCTGGGCTTCTTTCCTGAAGTATGTTCTGGTCTTCATCTACTTGGGCAGTCATAAATACATAAGCCCCACATCATTTCCTATGACTGCATCTTTCATGGCACAATTGTCAGGTTTATTTATACCTCTTGTTTCTCACACTTAACAAGACTCATCTAATCATAGAGTGTAAAAGTAGTCATGACATCTCTTTTTGGTCCAATAACCATGCATAAGTCCCATATTTGTTCACCCAAACTAGGTGGACTTTGATCTCTTCCATAAAAGTAGAGTACGTAGTAATCCTTTCTAAGGTACAAGACCATCATTAATTAATTCCTTTCTGTCCCATATGACATTAAACTATATCCTTCTTATCGAACTACATGGGTTCTAATTCCTTTTTAATGAGGATACCTAGGTAGCTCATCTGCAGGTAAAATCCCAACACTGAAATAATCTTTATCTTTATGAATGACAATAAACATCAAGTTTTCCACTTAGTGGATTTAAAACCAGTATGGTCATCATAATGACCAAATAAAAGATTCTCTAAATCCCATACATATCAATCATCGATTGCGAAATCTAAAGGAAAACATAATTTCATGCTTGGTGAATTAATAAGGATTCGTGAACATAACATAAATCTTTATGAGAGTCCCAGTGTAGTCAATAATTCCCCCCAAAAGGTGTGATCAGTCTGACCTCCCATCCTCTCGACCAATGAAAATTATTATGCCTTGTCGGTCTAAACTAATGAGCACCTACCTTTGTAAAGTAAGTCTAAATGGATATAGAATCATTGAGTGTTTCTGGTTCTATGAATAAACCTATTAGAAACCGATTGGAATGTCTAATCCTTAAACAAAAAAATTTATCCCCATTTCCAGACGAAACAAAAAATATGGAACCTGAAATGAATCCTTAACCAAGTTAAATGATGTTTTACTTATTTTTTAGACCCCTATTAAACTTAATATGATGGCTAAAAAATCAATAACATATGTTCTCATCTAAAAGATTTATTATGGGTAGAGTTATCTTGATTATGTCTGCTAAATCAAACATGCACTCTTTTCCAAGATCTCTCTGCAACACAAAATGGATTCTTTAAGGTTCAAAGCTATGAATGCCTCGGATGCTACTCCTATTGGATCCTTGTCCGCTCTAAAGACGACATCACCTACTCAACACCTTCAACGATGGGTATCAAATGCATTGGTAAGGGAATACTGTCAACATGATACCATCCCGACTCTGGAGGCCGCTCGACCAGCCCTCCAAGTTAACAACTCACCCCGGTTGTCTAGAGAGTGACAACCATTGGTTAAGAAACAGGTGGTGCCAACAACCGTCTCCAACCATTTCAGGTCTTTACCCCTAGAATGAAACAACCAGTCCCTACAATATTATAGGGAGGTGAATCAAGAGGTCACCCAAGGCCTCAATTCAAGAAGACATGAGTCCTTCCTGAGGACTCCCACCAACAATCACCAACAGACTTTTGGAGTAGTGAACCCTCAACATGATAGGGGTATTTCCTATAGGTGTTTGGTTCAGGTTCTTCAGACCCAACCACGCATGACGAACCATCAGAGGCAAAATTCGTCCAACATGGAGTATGTCCTTACCTGTACCCCCTCCGAAGAAGTCAATCAACCTAACTTGATGGAAAAAAACGAGCATGCATATACACCTGTCCATCCTAATTTCACTACCCAGTAGACTCATCTGGAAGTAACACACCAATCCCTCCATGCAATTCTAGTGGAGTACAATAGGCAGGCACATACACCTGTTTAGAAGTCATCATCCAGTCAGCAGGCTCGTCTGACTGCATCCAAAGAATCTTGCTAACCAAATGTGGTGACCACCTGTAAACAGGCATATACACCTACTTACACTCATCAATTCTGCCACCAGTCTCATCTACCAGTACTGAAGGATGTTCATCAATCATATTCAGTGGAGAACTATCATCAGGAACTTACACCTTCAATTCATCAAGCTAACAAAAAGTCTCGTTTGGTAGCACATGGAGATGTCAATTGGAATGATCCAATGACAAACTGGAGGCAGACACAAATTTCTACCCCCACACATGAGTACTCTCTGAATTCACTGACAGGAAAGGGGGTAAAGGAGTAGGAACACACACCTACTCCAAACTCGGAATGGACTTATATTCCCGTTTCGGCAGCTGAAGTCACCAAGCACATTCTAACAATGGTGAAAGGGAAGAAGAAAATCCTTGCCCATATTCGAGATACCTATCAGAATATTATAACAACTTCAGCGACATCACATGGAAGGAAACATAAATCTATCCCTGTCAGTGGATTGAATCATCAACATGTCACCCTGGAGAAGATGCACACCTCAGTTCTAGTCTAGGAGGGTCGTGGGGCATACTCCCCCATGTCATACAGACAATCAAGTCGGGCACATACACCCTATTTAAATGGATATAGTCAGCCTAGCCTGATCATTTCTCCTGAGCAGGCACATACACAAGTCCATAACAACCACTTTCATCAACAAGTTATTTCCAAAGTGAGTAAGAAGGCGTAAATAAAGTCCCATACAACATAGTTAAAAAATCAAGAGCAAATCTATAATAAGTCCTTGCTCAATGCTAGATTTCTTGAATCCCTCAAGAAATTATCTATTGCAACTCACGATTCTACTCTCTCATTTACAAATTATGGAAATAGAAACAATAATTCCAAAGGTCTTCATCAGACACTTCCTCATGAAGGCTTTCTTCATGACAACTCGGTTAATCTCAAAGCATCATCTTTAGATGAGAGCCACGATAACCCTCTGTGTGGCCATAAGACCAAGGATAAAAAAATTTTAATCTTTTCCTATAACCCACCATGGTGGTCCTCCCCATGATAATTAATTTAGCTGTGGAAGTCCTCTCCATGGTAGTAATTCGCATTGACTGGAAAATTCTTCAATGGACAGTGCAGTAATGAAAAAGCCCTCTTATCTTGAGGCACATGTAAATTTGAAGTGAGTCATGTCTGATGACTTAACGCTAGAAGGTGAAATTCTTTCTAAATTAAAATATAGCCTGGGGTGTAGGTCATTTTTCGAACCACCCCTGGGTCATTCATCTTCTAATTTGAAAAATTAATTCTTAACCAATCTTGCTTAATCTGATGAAACAACCAAGAAGCTCCAGCTTTGGTCCAATTAGGTAGAATAATATTCATCAAATGACAAAAAGGAGGTGATGAATATGAGAAAACAATTGGTGAAATATGAAATACCTATCATGTTTTTGCCTTTGTCTGACTCTCAGTATGATATTCCAGAAATGTTGACAGAAGATTTTATTCACGGTATTCATCTGAACATATGGAAAACTCTTTTTCACTTAAAAGAGAAAATATTACCTAATTATGAATATAAAAATCATGTTAAGGGAGTAGAAGGGTTGCAATGCCGAATTGTCTTGGCATTTCTCTCAGTTTCCCAAAATCCAATGGTTGAAAAGTAGCAGAGAGACCTTCAGCGTACATGTCTTGACGCATTAAAACGGTTCCGCTAGTTAATTACCAATGCCGCATCTGGTATTCATATTAGGGGATGTGGTGTTCATCTATAATTTCATTTCACTATTCTCTATAGTCAAAAATCCTGAAAAAAGTGGTATCATGCAATGTTATTGCCCATGGATGGCCACAAATAATAGGTTTTGTGTGTAATCAAAGACTTGCTCAAGAACATACCTCAACATGTTCTTCCCAATGTTAGGCATATACAAGAAAAAGTTGTTGAATTACTCTTGAATAAAGAAAATGATAATATCAAACATGATTCCCATTTAGATCATGTGAATCATCAGCTGATAGAGGTGTCAGAAATAATCAAATGGTCATCTGAGACATGTGATTTTGAGTGGATGTCGAATGAAGCATCCGGCCAATTTCCGGACTAAAATCTGCAAAATCAGGAGAGATTTTAATAATGTTTTATATATAGAAACTCACGAGCCAACTCATCTTGATAGGATGGGGACTCTTTTAATCCAGCCCTCTGGATAAATAGAATGGATTCGAGGAGTTGAGCAGGAAAAACAGGAACAACCCCAGTCCACCGGACTGGAGAATTTTTTAAATTTTCAATCTCTTCCTCAATGAAGGTCAGTCTTCTCTCGATTATGGAAGAAGCCAAAAGAGGAATGAAGAGCCGAATTATCCAAGAAATTCCTACCAAATTATGGTTCATCAAGAATTTCATGAGGGATCAACCAAACAAAAGGAAATATCCAATAAAGGACATGGAAGAATATAATATCGTAGAAATGCTAACAGAAGGGCTGCAATGCATTATGCACCAATATAATTCAGCAATGTCATTGTCACTGATTCCCCAGAAAATGATGCTCACTAAGAGGAATCAGATGAAGAAGTTCATGTTAAATAGGTTGTATACACAGAAACGAATGAAGAAGGTGTGTGTACCTGAAATCAAAGGCTTAACTAGAATCTAGATATTCCTTCAAATAAACAACTCCCCCCTCTCTAAAAGGCGTTCAACAAGGGGAATGGAGAAAAGTCATGTTACATTCCACCCTAACACTGGAGAAGGACAATCACTCTCATTATAGGAAAGGTTCGCACGACAAGAAAAATAAATAAAGGAGTCAAGGAGGATAAATGCAGAACTACTTCAAGGTTGTCTTCCACCTAAGCATGTTGGAGTTAATAAATCAATGGAATTTTTTGCATCTATTGGGATGGATCATGAATATCCCCCTTTACAAGTACACCCTCACATGTCCAATCCTATGAGTCATACACGATAACAACCAACAATACTTCCATCATTTGCAATACTAGTCACCTCACCTGTCCAAACTCCATTTATTAAACCAGCTTAGGTCCAAGACCAACTAGATGTTTCTCAAACATTAATTACTACCATATAGTCATTAACAACTCAGTTGGAAGCCATGGAAGGATGATGTGCACCAGTTCAACCGAAAAAGAGATCTCACCCTAAATAGGTAGATGCAATTCCTCCCACATCAAATTTTTCAAATACCACATTCCCAGCTTTTAATGGTTCAGGAGATCCATAAAAACACTTAACACATTTTTTTTCTCATTGCGATCCTCTGATGAGAACTCCCCAACAACAAGAAGTAGTTAAGATCATGTGTTTTGTGCAATCATTACAAGGACTTGCATTTGTCTGGTATACAGGTTTGTGATCTTGGTAAATTACTAGGTGGGAAGATCTCAGTCAAAAATTCCTTCTTCAATTTAGGTCAACATTACCAAAGACGATAGTTTTTGATCTTACCAATTGTAAAAAAAAGTGAAATTGAAAGAGTTCTGAATTTCATTGCTCGCTGGAAGGGATTAACATATTCCATAAGTTTATCACTCCAAGAAGAGTTGTTGCCAATATGTGTGGAAAATCTGTGTGATTAATTATGCACACAATTGACCCATGTGAAATACACTAGAGGGTTTCAAGACTATAATTCAATAGATTAGTAGATAGAATACTCTCTTATAGAGACTAGTTCCAAAACTCATGTAATTTCATCAGTTTTAGGAAAAAGAATAGGAATGGAAGAAGCTGCTATAGTTACACTTCAATAACCACCTGTACCTTCTTCTACTTTAAAACCTTCATTATATCAAAGGGATACACCTCATGAGCGTCAACAACAATGTATGCCTCGTCCAGATGATCAAAGAGATCAAAGGCGGAAACAATTTGAGGATTTGAAGAGAAAGGTTTATTCTTTCCGGAATGAACATGTTATTGTTTACTTCATCTCGGCTCTGGAAAACAATATGGTTCAGTTGCCAAGGCCCAAGAGGCTGAACAAGGAAATATATGAAGACCTCCCCAACTATTTCCAATTTCATTAGATGTTGGTGCATCCCATTCAAGAGTGTGTTGTCTTCAAAGACCTCCTGCAATAGATGGTGGACAATGGAAAAGTAAGACTGAAGGGTTCTTCAGCCCAGGTAGCATGTGTTACTACTACTGATCTAGATGAAAAATGCGAGTGGAACGAAGTAAAAAGTAAAAGTTCATTAAAATATGATGATTGGATGGTCAGGGAAACAATCAAATGAACTCATGCCATTTTACGAACAGAATTGAATCAACCAATTGAGTCTTCTGCTATTTCTGCCACAGAAAAATCCCCTTCATTGAAAGGAAAATACTCAATGAAGCGGCATAATTTAAAGAAAGAAGAGCAGTCAGAAGAAGATGAGATCATGTCAAATCCTAAGTTGCCTTTGACTGTAAACGATTTTATGCCATCTGCTTCAAAAGAAGAGGTACCACCCCACCAAATGGAACAACCTGAACTGGTTCATCAGGTTTAATTATCATCAGATGAAAAATTGTTCATTGGTTCTGTTAACATGATTCATTTAACGGGTTTCTTTGCTAATGACAGTTTCGATCATGATGAGCCTAAGTTCTCTTTATCTAAAAGAGGAATTAGAGGAAGATATAGAGGTCATGGATACAAGGGAAGATGTGGATATTCTAGAAGCTACTATTTCAATCCTACCCATGCTATAACTATATATGTAGTAGAAACTCATGGAAAATCCCTTCAGTAGGCTCAATATAAACAAGAATGTTATTCCACATATGGCACATTCAGTCCTTACATAGTTATTTTGGAGGACCGGTTAGTGGTTACACATTCTTCCTCTCAGCAAATTGATAGACCTAGTCGGTCTAATCTACTGAACCCACGAGTGTCTACAATTCCTGCCCCGATACGGGATGCATCTACTACCAATGCATCAACTTACAAGACACCTACAAAACCACATTTTCATACTGGAAACACAAACCTTTGGACCAAAAGTATGATGCCTCGATACATTTGTCCCAAGTATCGGCCATGTTATCAATTATGGATTCCTTGAATCTATCAAAATATCATCGGGAGGCACTTATTGAGGCTTTGTCAAATCCTCAATAATTTGAAACTGAAACTATGGAGACTGAGGTCTACCATATAGAGAATGATCCTAAAGAATTCCATGCAGTGATATATTTTTTAGATGAAGATGAAGATGAAGATGATGTTGTACATGGACATATCATACCATTGTATCTATTTGGAAAATTCAATGACATAGACATTCAATGAGCTTTAATTGATAATGGCTCTAGAGTCAACCTCGTTCTTATTTGTACACTTCATCAATTTGGCCTCACCGAATCTAATTTATCTCCCTCTACTTTGATGTTGCAAGGATATGATAAAAATGAACACAAACCTCTGGGTGAGATAACAATCAGAATTCAGTTTGGAGACCTTGTGTCTAATTCAGATTTCATGGTTATTCGTCAGGACACCTTCTTCAACATTTTCCTTGGATGACCTTGGCTACATCAACATGCGGTCGTACCTTCGTCATACCACAAATGTCTCAAATATTATTTCAATGGTTAAATTGGGACATTGTATGTTGACAAGGCCCCATTAAAAACATGTGAATATCAATACATTGAGGCTAAAGTTTATCACATGGAGGGAAAAGAAAAATCCACAGCAAAGAAGGTCACCAAAATTAATGCTCCAAATGGTTTGGAAAAGAATCCAGTAAACCTATTCATATATGTGAGTATAGATTATGTGCTTTCTATCTGTAAAATTGACAGGATAGACCTAAATCCAAACACTCTTATGGAAACTTACATAATTTCAATAACATAAATCAAGCCAGAAAGCAGGGAGAAATTGTTGATTCGCCAATCAGTGATGAAATCATAAATGGAGATGTCTTCATTTCATCCGCTGAAATCCATCAATTCCATACTTCATCAACCAGGCCATAAGAAGTTATATCAGTACCAGAGTAAAACAATGATGTCAATTCTCAATCCATCATCTCCTTTCTATCACCCCAGGAAGACACTTCATCATCCATTGGGTCAGAAATGATAGCATCTTCTTCATGATGTTCAAATTTTAACTACTCCCGCGACCATGAAAAATCTGCTCCGTCATCTACTATGCAAGTAGAAACAGATGATGTAACACATATTGAAGAAGAAGAGGAAGATCTCAGATATTCTCTTCCAGCATTTGAAGAGGCTATCTCTACCACTGTGGATGAAATCGGAGAAATAAATCTGGGTACAAAAGGCGATCCACACCCCACTTCAATTAGTACAACCATGACTATTAAAGAGCAAGAAATGTATACATTATTTCTAAATCAAAATAGAGATTTATTTGATTGGGACTATACAGATATGCTAGGTCTTAATCCTGATGTTACCACTCATCATTTCGGTTTTATGTAAGAACATCGAGGATTCAAGCAAGCAGCAAGAATAACACACCCAACTTATGCCTCCAAAATTGAAGTAGATGTTGATAATATTATCAAGGATAAATTTTTCAAAGAAGTTCAATATCCAAAATTTTGAACTAATATTATCCCTGTGAAAAAGATGAATGGGAAAATTAGAATTTTCATTGACTTCAGAGATCTTAACCGTCTTTGTCCCAAGGATGATTTTCCAGTTCCGATCACAGAACTCTTAATTGATGCAACCACTAGCTACAAATATTTTTTCTTTCATGAATGGTTACTTTGGGTACATTAAAATACGAATCTCCCCAGAACATTATGAGTTTACAGCCTTTATAGCTCCTTAAGGTGTGTTTTTCTATCGGGTAATTCTATTTGGCCTGAAGAATGCAGGTACAATGTATCAATGTGCTATGAACTATATCTTCAAACCCATTTTAGGGAAATTTGTTGAATGTTATGTGGATGATTAAGTGGTTAAATATAGACAACGTTCTAATCACTTGGCTGATCTAGAAATCATATTCAACAAACTTCGACAACACAATTTGAAGATGAACCCCTTGAAATGTGCTTTCAGGGTATCCTCTGGAAAATTTGTCAGCTTTGTTGTATGCTATAATGTTATCAATGTTGATCCGGAGAAGACAAAATCAATCCTTGACATGTCACCTCCTAGAAATTAGAAGGAATTAAGAGGACTTCAAGGACACATTGACTATATTTGGTGTTTCATTTCCAATTTGGTAGGCAAGTGTTTACCCTTCACCAGATTAATGAAGGAGGGAGTCACCTACGAGTGGAATGAAGAAGGTCACGAAACATTCAATATCCTCAAGAAATATTTCTTATGTCCACTGGTATTAATTCCACCTGTTGAAGGAGGACCACTTATTCTCAATGTGACTGATTTAGAGTGATCATTGGGTGCCTTCCTTGAACAAAAGAATGATGCTGGGAATGAAAACAACCTTTAATATCCTAGTCAGACTATGCTAGGGGTAGAAACTCGATATTCAAGTATTGAAAAGTGCTGCCTAGAATTAATCATTGCAGTTCAAAAATTGAGACACTACCCGTAACATCATGAGGTTCAATTGGTATCTCATAATAACCCACTCAAATTTATCCTTAGTCGTCCAATTTTTACAGGATGTTTGACAAGGTGCACAATTATTTTGCATCAATTCGATATCTAGAATGTGTCTCAAAAGGTAATAAAGGGCCATGTTCTGGCTGATTTCTTTGCTGAAAACCCATCTGTTGAAGACACATCTTTAAATATTGAACTTCCAGATGAGGAAGTATTTTCTATTCAAGATAATCCTCAAACATGGGAAATGTACGTTGATGCTGCCTCCAATATTCCAACATGGAAGAAAATGAAATATCCTAAATTCAACAAAGTTGGGTTAGGAATCGTGCTTATTTCCACAGAAAAGGAAGTGCTACCCTATTACTTCTTATTGAGGGAAGGCGGTAAAAACAATGAAGTAGAATATCATGCTCTCATCACAGGCTTGGAATTAGCGCTTCAGGCCCAGGTGAATCACATGAAGGTAAAAGGTGATTCAAATTTGGTAATCAAACAAATCAATGGGGATTATGCAATCATAAATGAAGATTTAATCCCTTTGTGTGATTATGTCATATACTTAATGGAGGAATTTCCCTTGGTACCGACATTTTCTTATGTATCGCGATGAAAAAATTCAAAAGCTGATACACTATCTAATGTATCCAAAACCCTAGCAGATCTAAATCAGGATGAAACAATCATCAGTATTTCCCACCATCAAATATTTTCAACTTTGTTTCAAATCATAACAGTGGAAATCAATGAAATCAGTCCCATTTCTGAACCATATGGTCATACTAGTAGATGGATGACACCTATCAGGGAATACCTTCAAAATGGAACACACCCACATGATAGATCCGGTAAAGAACATGTTAGGTAATGTGTGGTTAATTTTACTCTTTATGATAGCCCAGATAACAAAAAAATTGGCTATAAGCGAGGTTTTGATGGAATTATCTTCAGTTGTATTGATGGTGAAGAGACAATGGCTGTCATGAATAATGTACATGCAGAAGTTTGTGGTGCCCACCTGTCTAGACATAGACTTTCTGGTCAAATTTGATGGCTTGGATTCTTCTAGCCTTTAATGATGCAAGATTGTGTCTATTTCACTAAGAAGTGTCATTCATGACAAGTATGTGCCAAATTAATTCATCAACACTCGGAGTTGCTTCATATAGATATATACATATAGTCGTTTGCTACATGGGTAATGGATGTAGTAGGAACTTATCATCCAGCTACAGCTAAGCAGTTTAATTACATTCTTACTACTACTCACTTCTTTTCCAAATGGGAAAATAAAATACCTCTAAAAGAAGTTGATGCTAAAAGCATTGTTAGATTTGTCCACCCCAACATCATTACCAGATTTGGTGTTCCTCATACCATATTGATGGATAATGGCACCAACTTTTGTTCATTTGAGGTATGAAAATTGTATCAAGAATACAATATCAAATCCAACCATTCATCTCAGTATCATGCAGCGACCAATGGTCAAGTAGATTTTTTCAATAAGACACTTTCAAACATACTTCAAAAGATGGTGGATAAAGATATAAAGTCATGGCCTGATAAACTTTTTCATGCTCTGTGGGATTATCGGACGACCACCTGCACTACTACACGATCAACTCCATATCCATTGGTATATGGAACGGAAGCAGTCTTGCCTATTGAAGTCGAATTACCTTCTCTTAGATTTTCCATTTTTGATATTTTATCTATAGATGAACAATATCAAAAGAGATTAGATGAATTGGAACAACTAGATGAAAAAATATTGTGCACACTACACCATTTAGAAGTTTATCAGAATCGAAGAGCACGAGCTTTCAATAAAAAAGTTCATCTTCATTCATTCATTCAAGGGTAATTGTCATTTTTCCTCCGAACCCCAATGATACCAGGAAAGAATCCTCCAAAGCTTGATCCAAAGTTAGAAGGACCTTACTCAATACATAAGGTCTACTTCAATGGATCTTATTCTTTATTCTCCATTGATGGAGAACTTGTTAAAACTCCAACGAATGCAAGATTCTTGAAGAAGTGTTTTGTGTAATACAAATACACCCTTTGTCCTTGCTGCAAGACATTAAACTTCATAGCCCCCTCTATCGTCCAACAAAACGTTAAACTATGTCCCCCTATCGTCCAACATGACGTTAAACTGTGCATCGTCTGAGCTGTAGAACGGTAAACTACCAAGAAACCCATGTCTATGACACATGACATTAAACTATTATCACCACATATGAAATTTTCTTTTATACTCTATTTCCATGCATGCCACAGGTAGCTAGACATGCATAATCCCCACACTGTCCTTCATGGTCGCATCTTTCGCGACACAATCTTCAGGTCTGTTTCTACCTCTTGTTTCTCACATCAAGCATGACTCACATGATCTTAGAGTAAGCTTTGACCATGACATCTTCTTTGGGCAGCTAACTACACTTAAGTCCCAACATCATCTTTGGGTCGTTGCCCTCATGTACACCCCAATCGCCGAATCCCTCTAAATTGAACTACACGAACATTGATCGATGCCTCCTCGGCTAGGTACGTAGGCATCCTCCTGAGGTTCAAGCCTGAAACCACATTCGTCACATTGATTCACCTCCATCCCATACGATATTGACCCGTGAATCCCCCGTCAGCAGTATTATTCATATCAGTTCACTTTATTTCTACTTGACGTTAAACTGTGTACATCACATCATCCTAGCTATATGATGTTAAACTATTCAGTCCCACATTATCCTTGTTGTAAGACATTAAACTGCATAGCAGTGGTCCATGCATATGACCTTAAACTATTTGCACTTTTGATGTGTATGACAAATAAACTGCAACAATCCCTGATACCCTAAGTCAAGAGGAATCATCATTAACATGGTTTCCAAACATGTCATATTTCAAGAACTACATATGGCCTCATTATCATCCTTATGAGATACGTAGTGACACTCAAGTATTTAATCTAAGGTCCAACCAAATTGCAATAAAGTCCTCTTTACCCCTCATATGTATAAAACAAATCTATATAAAGGGTATTTCATGAACTACATGCGGATTTATTCACATCCTCATGGGATAGGTAGGAATGCTCGAGTATTCCTCGAGTCTAGCCCCGAGCCTTTGGGCCTAACCCCAAACTCCACTTTTGGTTTCTTCGCTGAAAAGTACCATGGGAGCACATGGTTTGATATGGAACACCATGGTCTTTATTAACATCAGGTTTATAACAAATGCACTATGTGTATCTCTCACTATGGTATCAGCTCTACGACCCTAAATTAAGATCTTATATTCTCTCGTCCTATATAACGTTAAATTGTATTTCAAGAACTACGTGTGGCTTGATTCTCATCCTAATGAGATATGTAGTGACATCCAAAATCTCAATTCAGGACCCAGCCGCAACATTATATAAATAATATTCATGGTCTCGATAACCCTCTTCTTTACATCTGGTCACCAAATGTTTGATACCTGAGAGTTCTTTTTCCAGACTATGTAGCACTTTCCCTTAGGTGGCCCTGAATAAGTTTTCTACATAACAGACCTGTCAGCTGAACGATGCAACTATTTTACTATGTAGCTTATGCCCCAGTTGTCCTTACATAATTCTACCTCCAAAATAGGTTTTTCAACTAACATTAACTTTATTCTTAGGTGATGCCTCTTTTGTACCTATTGGTCTTAACGACGGTATGTTGGGATCTGCAAAAAAATACCATCCTTAACATATTTGTTCCAAACTATTTTTCATGATCAGAATTTATTCAAATTTATGGTTTACATTTTCCTCCTTTTCCATATGTTCAGAATAATATGAAATAACCTTGGACCACTAAACCATATGTTGTATAATTTTTCTACCTCTGGTTTTAGTCATATGATTTAAAAACCACATATAACTTTTTTCCCTACATTTGGATCAGACCTTCGAAGAAGTTGCATTTATCCAATTCATTGACAATTCTGATTGGAAATATCATCTCCATATTCAAGTACCTTTCTCCATAAATCAGACTCTATGCTTTGGAAATTTCGAATCTCCATAAAACATTCTTTGGATTTTAGCAATAGAAAGTCAAATTTCAAAGATTTATTTTTCCCGACTATGTTGCACGTTCCCATAGGTGGCCTCACATAAGTTGTCTTCATAACTGAACTGTCTTACAAAAGGTAATACTATTTGACTTTGTAGTATATTCCATATTTGGACCTTCATAATTCATCCCCCATAACGTGTTTTTAAAGTAGTGGTAACTTCATTCTTATAAAAGACTTCATCTAATGCATTTTAGCTCTTTTCCCATGTCATTCCTCAGATTCAAAATTTCACAAGACACAGTTTACAGTTTTCCCCCTCCATACATAAATTTGGAAATATGTTTCCAAACAAATTACCAAGATTTGATTCAATATCAACCATTTGGTCAAAGATTTTTGAACATAAATATTAGCCTTTTTATATCCAACATGCATGACCTTAAACTACCAATAACAAAAGACATGGTACTCCTTAAATTGGGAACCTATAAATGGTACTCTGAACAAAAGTCAAGTCTGAGCTTGCTAAATGTACATTTTTACGATTTAGGCAATATTGAACAATAAAAGATGCAATGTTTGTGGGTTTGTTTATATAACCATAGTAAAAATAAAAATATTTTTACTAGTCCAATTGGATTAGGTAAAAATAAGATAAATTATCAATAAATTGATAGTACAGATGATTGAAGATGGACTATTTTTCATTGAAGAACAATATTAGAAGAACATCCACAGACTGGAGTCTCTTCTCTTTTTTTTCAAATATTATAGAGGAATTTCAACTAGATTTTTCATCTATTTCACAACATCCTGAGCTTCATCAGCAGCCACTTGAAGGTCATTTACTCAACCAGCTTCACTCTCTTTAGCTCGACGAAGTCCTTCTTTGGAATCTGTGATGGCTTTTATACCATCCGCTTGGACTTCTTCCAAAGAATTATGAAGCTATTCAAGATCCCCAGTAACAGCATCTAGCTCATGCTGAAGGTTCAACTTCTGGATAATATTCTCCTTGATCTTTTGCTTCAGCTCCTTCAGCTTTACAACATGATCAGACTTCGCTCGGGACACTATAGCCTGAAATTCACTCATATTGGTCAGTAATATAGCTCTGATCAGGTCTTGATGACACCTTTGATCTTATTCCCTCCTTAAAATTACTTGTTTCACTACAACATGGATTTCTTGATATCCAAAACCGCCAAGTCCCAGCATGATGAATAGGGATGGAAGTCATGGAATTTTCGAAGGTAGCTCTTCAAGAGGCACCTCAGATATTATCTTCCATATATTTTTCTATGCCTTGTGAGGTGAGATTTGAAGCACGTTTTGTACCTCTGGGTCTAATTTGACATCGCTCTCATAGGTAGGAACATAGTATGGGATTAATGCACTTAAAGAAGTGCCATGTTCTGCTCCTTCCCTGACCCTGGTTGCTTCACCTTCTACTACTGTTTTGGTTGAGGCTGAGGTTTCACCTCTAAATCTAGCCATTTAAGTCGAGAGACCTGTTTGGTCAATTAAAAGTATGGTAAGTTTCAAAGGACAGTAAAATTTGATTGATTGTATTGATGGTTAATTAACCCAAAAATATAATCATATTTTACCTAACCGTAGATCAGAAACAAGTGAAGACACCTCCCCATCATTCCTATCTTTAACAGGATTTGCAGGATGGGTTTCAGGAGGATCTGCCATGCGAAGTTACACCTGAGCCAGTGTTTCTACAATAACAGTGTTGAAATCAATTTCTACACCCCTTTCTAGCGTAGTTGGTTCAACAATTTCATTAGATGGAACATAAATTTTTTTAACCAAACATGGTTATAGGTGAAATCATGAGAAGATGAACAGGACAAATGATGAAACACACATCCTGTTGATTCTATAAATAGACCTCCAAAAGTTCTAAATCTGGAGGTAAATTAACATGTTCTAAAATTTATTCAAAGGACATCACAAGATTAATCCTTTTATACAATGATGTCTCAGATACCAGGTTAGTCTCACCAGTGGGAGCACTCAGCATATCTTCTTCGTGAATTTTATCTAGAAATCTCTGACCCCTGATAGCTTCTTCAATGACAGTTGTGGGGTATGCTTTGGTGGTTTCCAAATGTTCTGGTGAATGTTTTGAACCTAAAACATCACAGAATGGATGTCATTTGTTGTACCATTTTAGGTTCTATGAAGTGTTGTTAACTTACCATAATTTATTTCATTCCTGCCATCAGAAATATGAGCGTTTCCGGGAATAGATGTCGGATAATCTTCTCTCAGTAATTCTTTATGAACATCTGTTTTAGTAGGAACTTACAGCTATTCTATAGCACCCTCTTTTGTACTCTGAGGATGGTCAGTCCTTTCCCTTAAAGGGGAAACTGAAGAAGCCCCTACAATCCCGATATGTTTATGCACTTTTTCATAAGATAAGATTCATGACTACCAGAATGACTTACCACTACTGATAAAGCGTTTGATTATGGTCTCCTTTCTTCAATTCCGTTGCTTCTTGGACATTTTTGGGGGACTAGAATTATTATCTCCGAAAATAGGTATCAGAGCCAATAACAACCTTTCTATCTCATCATCCATGACTTGTTGGCCTGGTGATACTTCGCCCGGCTCACGAGGAGATTCTGTGGCTCAAAGAGCAGTGCCACAAGGGCTATACCACGGTGAATGGCTATCAGTGGTTCTTTCCTTTAAAATATTCAGAATGAAGAAGATTATTTCCGTGAATAACAAGTATTTGACTAAATTAAAATTTCAACGAAATTATAAATATAAGAAAAAGGAAACTTACATCTTCAGGAGACAAATAATCATGCCACTCTTCATCTAATGAAAAACAAATCCCCTTAGTGGTACCACGATCCATCATTTCCTTCACCCTCTTAGTGATAGGAACAGACTCATCAGTGGAATATTTAAGCATATCCATCTCTTTGTTGTAATCCCTCATTTCATTGGGGTTTTCCTCAAAGCGGATGTTAGAGGAAGCCTGTAGATTCTACTCTCTAGGGATATGCATCCCTTCTCATAAGTCCATCCAAGTGTTTTCAGCATCACAACATAAACTCCGCCATGTCCATACAACCTCTGGTCATAAATATTCAGAATGTGCACAAGAAGGCCGCAAGGAGGGTCCTGCAATCTGGGACTTCAACTTCTTCTCAGCTCCTGCAATCAC
This sequence comes from Viscum album, assembly GCA_963277665.1. Lineage (NCBI taxonomy): Eukaryota > Viridiplantae > Streptophyta > Magnoliopsida > Santalales > Viscaceae > Viscum > Viscum album. The sequence goes on from OY728163.1 coordinate 36,483,106, forward strand.
AGATAAAGGATAAGAAAATGAAACTTATTGCTCTTTAAAATAATGGTTGATAAATTGCCTCAATGATGTAACTCACCAGGAGTCGATGAAGTAGGTATCTTGACTCTGGCAGGCGGATTATATCTGGCACGAGGTCTCTTTGACGCATTTCGAGCCTCATCATACCCATCCTGGGAATCTGGTGAATCAGCTCCGGGTGAAGAATCCGGTGAATCAGTTTCGAGTGAGGAAGATTCACCTTCCAAATGAACAAATTCTTTCTTAATGTTTCTCTTCTTTATCCCCACATGAGGGACTAGCTAATTCAGTACCCCTTCCGGGTGTGATGCTACCTAGCTTTCCGCATACCATATAGTCAATCAACTTGCTGCTACAACAACCGATAAATCAAATACCTCCCCAGTGTTCTCCATAGATGTCAGCAACCATAGTTGACGAGCAACCATCAGATGCTGCTCTAACCTAACATGCACTCGAGGGGATACAATAATTTCCTGCAGACATTTGAATTGACATGAAAATCTGTATGGAGCATATGCCTCACATATAATCTCTATTTCAATTCTCGTGGCCAATGTAACATCTCTACATGCCATCATATATGCCCTTAATTCGAGGATGGTTGTTCCATAATCAAAAAATTTCCCTTTTTGCGTATTTCCATAAGGAAATAATTGAAAATCCTTTAACATGCTCAGCCTTATTTTGATATCATAAGAATTGTGGGATAAGGGAGAAATTCCAGAAAATGCATGAATAGACGGAAGAAAAGAACTTCCAGGAACCTGTACCCCACTTTAAACAACATATATCCTGAAGTGGGAGGAGATCCATCCCCATAAAACTAGGAATGGTCACACTATTCTTAGAGGATACTTACCCATATAAACATGATATATGCTCCTATGAATATTTTCCAAAACTGGGGTGTCCAACCCAACCATATTCCTTTCATCTAGCTTGGCTGTAATGACAAAGGTCCCCGACCTCACACATCCTTTCAAATCCCAAACTGGGAAAAGTTAAACACTGAGCCAGAAGGAAAAAAATCCTTTCAGACAAGTCTTCACTAGAATTTTCTAGTTCACTTCATACCCCCACCTATCAAACTCTCATGCTTCCAGATTTGGCCAAAATGTGACAGGAGCACCCCTCTTTACTTCTCTAGGGAAACTAGTAGGACAAGTGTAGGAAGGAAACTCCCCTCTCAACTTAATTAGAAACGTATCCATCCACTCCTCTGTATGAATATCTTTTCTGGAGTGGGTTTTCATGGTGGTGGTATTCTTAAGCTTGTAGAAAATTTTCATTAACTCTCTAGAAAAATCCAAAGTCTTCTCTGAATCATTCCAGGTCACCTTGGGGGGGGGGGAGAATTCATCATACATATCTCCCAAAATTGGATCCCCTAAAATCTTTTATACGTCCCACAAACTGATGCCGACTTATCCAGGAGTCAGATGAAAAAATTCGTTTCTGGGCTCCAATGGTTGATTAACTCCAGCACGAAATTTTCATTTCTGTATACATATGTCTGCCCAGCCCAGAAAGCATCATATATTTCATCTCCCTTCAAATCATCAAGAAACTCTTCATAGGTTTATCACACCCAATATTCCGACATCCAAGTCGGCTTCACCCCTCCTCCAGGACAGAAATTCCAACTATTCTTCCGTCCCTTAGATTGGTCTATCTGAGAATTTCAGAAAATATAGGGATAACAATGAGGCTGCATCTCAGGAACATGAGGCTTCAGATCTGGAGCACATGGGCTATGATGAATTATGTATTCCTTCTCCACTGTCCTAGCATTGTAAAATGATCCTAAAACTGAGACATTTTCCGAAGAGAAGTTGGTGCAGGTCTGAAACCAGGAATTAGGGATATAATTCCTTGCCTTTGGAACATTGACTCCTTGGAGATGACCATGGCCATACAAAAGAAAGTAGATGCTCTGTGGTAAATTGGAATGATATTTCTTCAAGTAATTCTACAAATCCGGGAGAGTACTGTGGAAAATAACATAATAGTCATGTCCAACGATATTCATCATGTCATCAATTCGCTTGCTGGCCAACTCATCAACTGATCTAATTCTTCAAAGAGCCATTGAATCTACACAAATATTAAACAATGAACTTTTAAATAAAGTTTTTTTAAAAATTTTGATGAAGGAAATCAAGAAAATGGTAAAGGAATTAAGGCATGAAAGTCCCAACATGGCGTGCAATCCAAAACAGTTGCACAAGTTTTGCCGCCCTAGTCATGGCGTGCAAGTCAAATATCTTCTACAAAAGCACAACACAATCCAGAAGGACGATTCGCCAAATATTGAAGCACCTTGCGCGATGAGAGCTCAAGTAGCCGAAACCCGAGTGAGTTTTAGTGGCAGTGAGCCTGTGTATATAGGATACATAGACCACCTGTGTGTTAACCTGCACGCCCCAACATCTATGCATCGAACTTGCACACCACAGACCCTTGATATCTTCGGCTTTACCTCAGAGCCGAATCCTATTTCCTTGTAGGATCCAACTCTGAGGGGGGACTTTTGTTCACGCGCCTTTCCATCATAGATTCCACCTAATGGAAAAGGGAAATACCTTATGCACAAAGAGGGTCACACTTTGAAGAACAAAAAATAAAATTGATGAAGGTATGGACTAGGACCCATTTGGAGTGTGGCGTACAAGTTACTTGTGCACCGCGCAGGTCACTTGCGCACCACCTATGGGTTGCGTACCTCACTTGCGTGCCCTGTTTAATTTTTCACCCAAGGTGCAAGTTGGACAATAAGTAGCCCATGTGGGCCCCCATTTCATGGATAGATTTTCTAAAATTCAAATTCAAGCTCTGATCACCCAAGTCTTCAACTCAACTCTTCTGAAAGCTTATAAGGTAACATTTTACCTAGAAGGGAAGAAATGATGGAGTATAATAAGGCCAATGTTTTTAGAATTCAGCAACAATTGCATTCCTAAGTGTCTAGACCTCCTTAAAAATAGAAACATTTGTGCGCCGCCCTACCCTTTCGATGAGACTTGTGTGCCATCATTTTGGAAACATCTTTGGATAATACTAAAGGCTTGAGTTAAGTCTCTCCCACGTATTACCCTACAAATTCTTTGTCTCCAAGGTGAACCCATGCCGCGTAAGTACACTTGCACGACCAAGACTTGAACACCAACTTAATTTGTGTGCCTCTCTCTCGTTCACCTCTCCTCTTCAGGATAATAGACCTTGAACCCCTTTTCAAAGCCATTTATGGCATGGTTCCTTTGTTGGATTCTTTATCTGAAAGGAATTCCGTGAGAACCTCTCCCAAAACCTCATGAATTAAAAGCTTTATGTCACTAGTATTAGAGGTTTCCTCCATATAACCACATCCTTTATGATGAGAAGATCTTTTAATTTGGGCATCCTCCGCAGGAGTAAGTACTAAGTTCCCCTATTTTGGGCCTTCTCCTCAAGAATAAGCCCCAAGTCCCCTTAAACTTGGCCTCCTTCTCAAGAGTAAGCCCCATTCATAATTTCCTATTGATTTGGGCCTCCTTCTCAGTAATAAGCCCTAATCATAAGTCCCTTTTAATTTGGGCCTCCATATCAGGAGTAAGCCATAAGTTATAAGTCCCCAATAATTTGGGCATCCTCCTTAGGAGTAAGCCCAAGGTTAAAACTCCAAATCACCATAAAGTAAAAATACCTTTATGGACCCTCATCCTAGGCTTCTTTCCTGAAGTAAGTCATGGTCTTCATCTACTTGGGTAGTCATACATATATAAGCCCCACATCATTTCTTGTGACTGCATCTTTCGTGCCACAATCCTCAAGTTTACTAATACCTCTTTTTCTCACTTTGAGCCTGACTCACATGAGCTTAGAGTGTAAAAGCAATCACACCATCTCTTTTTGGGGAATTATCTATGCATTATCCCCATATTTCTTCACTCGAACTACGTGGAATTTGATATCTACCTTAAAAGTAGGGTACGTAGGAAGACTTTCTATGGTTCAAGCCCATCATTCATTAATAATTTTCTGTCCCATATGACGTTAAAAGATATCCTTCTTATCGAACTACGTGGGTTCAGACTCCTTTTATAGGGGATACATAGGTAGTCCCTCTGTGGGTAGAATCCCAACTCTAAAATAATCTATGTCTTTCTAAATGACAATAAATTTCACGTGCTCCACTGAGTGGCTTTAAAACCAGTATGGTCATCATAATGACAATATAAAAGATTCTCTAAATCCCATACATATCAATAATCGATTTACAAATTTAAAGGAAAACTCATTTTCATGATTTGTGAATTAATAATGATTTGTGAAGATAACTTAAATCTATAAGAGAGTTCCAAAGTAGGCAATAATTCTCCCCAAAAATGTGTGATGAGCCTGACCTCCCATCCTCTCGACCAATGCACATTCTTAAGCCTCATCGGTCCACAACTAATGAGCAAATTCCTTTGGAAAGTAGGTCCAAGTGGATATAGAATCATTGGGTGTTTCCAGTTCTATGAATAAACCTGTTAGAAACTGATTGGAATGTTTGAACCTTAATCAAACAAGGTCATCACCATTACAAGACGAAACAACATACAATCCCAACACTTGTACTCACCTGTGAGGAAATATATCAACAACCTAATATATGTTACTATGATTTTCATATCATTATTATTAACACAATATAGTAATTATTGAAAAATTAGATGACTCGACTGGTATAATTTCATTGGAGAAACCATAAAATGTAAGAAGCAATGGGGGATCCTATGGATGTTTTGAAGAAAAACCACACTCATATATTTATATGGAAATATTCATGAAACAATTTGAGGAAAAAATTTCTAAAAGATATAAGAATAATTCATGATAATATTTATTTTATGTATCTTCTTAAATAAATTCAATTTACTCGATAGATTATGATTCATGAAACATTGATCTTAAATGAACTATGATTTACTATTAAATACAAATATGGATATTGGAATAGTAATTTGGCCATTAGGAATAATAATGTGATAATTATAATAATAAACTAAAAAAATGAATTCATAAATAATATTTAGGCATCTCAAAAAATAAAATATGATATATTTATTTCATGTAATTAGTAAATAAATGATTTAAAAATGATAAATCAAGTGTTGGTATTTTAATGAAATGTAAATGTTTTCATAAACTTTTTATAATTAATATAAAAAATTAGATGAAATTTTATTTTAATAATATATATTCAAAAATTAATATTTTTATTTATGATGATTATAATTTAATTTTATGAGGCCTTAACTAAATTTTCAAACTTCCATAAAAATGGTAAAAATTTTAAAATTTGTATTTCTAAAATAAAGGATATTTTTAATTAAAAATTAAATTTCCCATCATTAAAAAGTTATTTTCAATAAAATTATTCTATTTTTGAATTCTAAAAATCATAAAATGATTAGGGTGAATTTTTTAGATATTTGTAAAATAGTTTAATTTTTTGGGGAATAGTGAAATGCAGTATTTTTTGTATTAGCGAAATACCTAAATTATTGAGTCATTGATGATGTATAGATAATTTAAGAACAAATATATAAAAAACACATGTAATAGATTGTATAATGGTCCACACAAATCATCATTATTGATACTTTTTATCTAAAACATTAAAAAATATATAATAATCAGAAGACAAATCTCACCTCCAGTATAAATACCAGCCCTCACCACCCATTTTTTCACACCATCTATTCCCTTGATCGTTATTATGTTCTTCCTAATTACTCTCCCAAACGTATTTAAAATTTATTTTTCTTTTTTGTATCACTAAAAGACCATTCCAAAGTTCTTTATGAAGGTTCTCATGGAGACACTATATTGGATGTCAAATCATCTATCGTTCTCTTTTAATTTAATCTAATTAATTTCCATTTATTATCCTATCATTACCTCCAATATAAAAACAATAATTATAATTACAGTATCTTATATATACATTAATATTATAATGTTAATATAATATCCATCATAATACCAATTCCCCTCCCCATTTTATTCTAAAATTTAAAATGTCATCTATGATGTATTGATTTATCACTATCATGGATAATGCATTTTCATTTTCCATTACCGCCTTCAAAAATGGTCATAAAACCATTATTATAGTTAAATAAGATTTTATTACATATATTATAATTTATATAATGTTCTGGAACTAATATATAATCATGATATTAAATAAAATTATATAAGTTTGGGATGGTCATAAAACCACCAAAATAAATTAAATCATTTTCATTAACATTTTATCTAATGAATAATTCTCATAAAATATAACAAAATTATATATAACATATTTTAATATTTTGATTTCTCATTAATAACTTATAGTTCTAATTCTGAATATTTTTACCCAATTTACATGAACTTACTTACTTGTATACAAGTGACATGATCATGAAAACCCAAGAAAACGAACAGTCTCAGAATGAAAATATTAAATATTATAACTCATAAAAAAGGCCATACATGAATGTCATTAAATTATAATGAAAAACATACATGAATAAATGGTTTTCAATTAAATAATCAATGAATATAATTTTATTATACATGACATTAAGTACAAGTTCTAAACATGTTCCAATATAAAGTAAGGGATTTCTTCACTCAATTTACATTAATTCGATTACACGTCTATGTCATTGGTTATGTATTTTCAAGAATATATGTTAAATTACCTCAAATCATTTTTTATTTTATTTTAAATTTTACTGTGTGGATTTATATTTTTCATGCATAATTATTTTATTTATTTATCCTCACTCTAATGATATGATCTTTGTAAGGGGTTTCTCATATCACTTTTATTTATATGATATAATCCTTATTCACCACTTATTCTTTATGTGTAGTGTATTTATGTTTCCCCTTTTTATTTATTATCACCATTAATTGAACATTTAATTAAATATCCAAATTTTTTGTATCATGGATATGATTATTGTCTTAGTTATAAAGCATTTTTACATATGGTGTTTATTTTGAATGTTGTTTTAACTAGGGAAATATTGATGAATTTGTATCCTCTACTTAATATGGCTGTTTTGAAAAGGTATATGGTTATTAAATTAAATCTATGTATGAGGAATAATATGTACATGAAGTGATGGGTGGGGTCCAATATTATATATCCCATTAATTCATCAATAGGTCTCATGAGACAAAATAGTTGGCAACAAACCATTCACATTTGTATCCAAGAAGAATAATATTGTTTTATACCCATAAACTTTAATTGTATGATGAAAGGTCGTAATCAAATTGGTTAAAATAAAAAATACATAAAATCCATTAAATTATCATTTTCTTAACTTAGTATTTAGATATTACATTCCATTATATTTTCTCTATGAAAAAAATCTATGGTTGGATTTTTATTCTTAGTTTGTTGATGGAGTGGGTTTTTAGTGATTTACCTTGCTATAAAGATTATGCATTATTAAAATTTATTCATTTATTAATGATTCATATAACCCTTACTGAGCATATAAGCTCAATCATTTTTTTTCTTTCTCCAGGTTATGAAGAAGAAATATTTGATTCAGTGTCAAGGAAGCAGTTTAATTTCCTTTTATATATTTTCTTTTTAATTAACAATATAATAATGGAATCATGTTTGTATCTAGTTCATTAAGATAACTAAACTAACCAATCCTTAGGGACGTGATCTATTGTATCTATTAAATTTTAGGAAAATAACCACTAACTCTAGGATACTGGGGTCGGGGCTGTTCCATATTTCCTTAATTTAGTATCCCAAACCATGTTAAATTTGGCTTGAAAAACTAAATTGGATATTCCCTGCATCATAGAAAAATATACCATCATGTTTTAGAAATGATAGAAGTAAATAAAATTATAAATTTCTATACATTCCAAAAAAACAATCTACATGGGAAATAATAATTGTACAATGATACATGAAATTTCTGAGTATACAATAACTTTTATAAAATTGTGGTGTGACAACCTGGTTCATGCCACAACACTAATATCCATCACAAGTCAACTCACTAATCTAAAATTATCAGTCATGATATAAAATTTTATATCTATTTCCATAAATGATGATCCATAATGTTTTCTTACTATAGATTGAAAACTAAATATATCATTATATTCCTCAATCCTACATCATCATGACACATCTGATCTGGTAACACTATAAAACAATAGCTCATTGTAATTAGTAGTGCCATGGGAAAAATCATGACTCTTCTATTTATACTCCTTTATTGGGAACCCTACAATGTGTCTTGTTGTTTCTTGATTAATTTTATCTCTCTAGAGTCAAAATATAATAAACTTATTCCATTTTATGATTTTATCATCCAAATTTAAACATATCTATAAGTAATCCATATTCATTTTCAATAACTAATCATATAATAATATATAAAAAACACCACAATACTGGAATGAATTAGTCTTTTATTAATGAAATTTGTAATGAAAATATATCCATGTATTTATGTTATCCACTAAAATTCATGAGTTTGAGAGAAAGGGTCCTTTAATGTTCTACGGAAATCCTACTCTTTAGGAATCATATTATTGTATGGAGTTGGTTTCATACATTTGTTTCTATTTGGGGTACCAATCAACTATATGGTGGTTCCTGCTACTACTCTTATTTAAGGCACAATATGTCACCAATGAGCATTGATTGTCGGAATTTAGGACAATGATACTCTAACTTGGTTGGATTTTGAGTGCATATTAGAAGAGGAGTAATATACAGTGAAACTAAATATGGTACAAGTCCATGCGATATTGGAATTCCTTCGAATAAACATTACAGTGTCTCATTATATTAGGATGCTCATAGAACTGATGTGGAACTCCGGAAATTTGAATAATGATAAAAATATATGATCACAAATGATTCGTCGTGGCCTTAAAAGGCAGATTATATTTAGTACTATACCCTTATTCATTCCCACCTATGTCAGAGTCCTAGACCATTATTTTGGGATCCAAAGTTTTTTGGAAGCATTATACAGAGTGGCTTGATATGGTTCATGATTTTTAGGAGAAGATTAATTGGTGGTGTCAAGATAGTGATAATTAATAAGTTAGAATTATTAGAGGTTGGTATTTTCATAATCCCAAACTCTGTGGAATGTAATTGTGGTATCCATGTTTGGATTTTTCCCATACATGAGATAAATATTTAAATATTTATGGTGACATTGGAAACTTATCTTATGTTGGTCCTATTAGGAAAATAGAACATGATATTTAGGTAATCATATTAGAGATATGTAACACCCCGAGCATCCACGATACACTTCTCATTCAATAATGCAATAGCTTGCATTGTACGCAACTTCAAGTTCTAACACACCGCAACTAATCAAAGTAGCCGTTATGAATAGTAATACCCACCTTTTCAAATTATATAAATTTTATATTTCAAAATGAACTTCATTTTGGGATTCAGAATATCGAAATTAGCCTATGTTGAATTTTTTGTATTTTTCTGAGAACTTCCAATTTTTTATGAATAGTGAAAAATACTTAAAAACAACTTTTTTAATAAAAATAATATATTTTGATAAATTATACTATTGAGTGGTTTTAAAGTATATTTAGAATATATTTTTACCTTTTTATCCAATGGTGGTCATTAGAATTAATTTCACTTTGAAATTGGACATAAACAATTGTCAATCTTTTGATATATATTGTTTCTTTAAAACACGCTATTTTTTGTGACAGCAGGAATTAATTATGAAATTAATTAATGCAACTTATATGATTGTAATTTTTTAAAATAGGCAACAGTTTTGAATTCAGAATATCAATTATATCTTAGGGTGAAATTTTGGCATTATTCTGAAAAACTTCAATTTTAGATGAATAGTGAAACCACTAAGTGGTAGTTAAAAAACTGATTTTTCATTTAAATGAAACATTACCACTTCTGTGATTTGATTTTAAAAAATCTGACATACATGGTTGTCCTTAGGAAGTAAAATGTGGTTCAATGGGATTAAAATAATTTTTTGGTGAATAGTAACTTTTAAGTTTAATTAATCGTAATTAAATGTAATTAGTGAAATTTAAGGTAAAAATGATATTAAAAAAATATGAAAATACCTTTACAATTGTCATACCCCTATTTTATGTGTCATGGCAGACCATGAAAATCCATGGGTAAACATGGGGACCCCATGGAGCCACATTGGTAGGAAAATGACATAAATAACTTTTATTTAAAGTTAAAATAAAAATGTCACAAACATAAGTTGTTTTACTAACACAATTTTTAAATGGGGTTATACAAGTCATATTTTTGACTATAAATATTCATTAGAAAGATAAAAATATTTCCTACATAATGATAGTTTTTTTATAATTTGTAGACATTCAATAAAGTAAATTATTTATGTCACCATGATGATGCAGCGATTACCTCATTAATTAACAATTAAACTAAAATGAAAAGATAATGTAAAATCCAAGGCTTACACTTGTCAAAAACGTATTTGATGAGTTTATTTCGAACCCTTATCACCTTATCGTAGAATTATATAAGTGTGGGACCTTTAAAATCCGAAACTCATTATATAATAAAGTGGCATTTCATTACTTTCTAAGAGTGCCCCTTCTCTCCTCTTATAAAAGGCCCCCACCACTACCACCTTATTCACACCTTAAAAGCCATTTGGCTCAGCCAACCTCTTCCCAAATAATCTCTCCACTTCCCTCTCTTACTCCTAGAAGCCACACATTGGGCATAATTCTTCCCAAGGAAGCCTTTGGCTCAAATCAAAAAAGAGTTACCCGATTTGAAGGTAATGTGTTCTCTAATGTTCTTCTGTTTTATTTTGCTTATCCAACCCCCTAAACTCTTTTTATTAATTTCTTTTGTAACAACACCAGTATCCTCAATATACTATGATTTTTTTATAAGAATTATTCGAGCTACACTTACACACACCTACATCTAATGGTTAAAGAACATACTGTTTCTGTGGATGGCGAATTTCTGCCTCACGAAACGATGATTGTTCAACACTCATATAACACCTTCAAAGGTGGACATTAAGATGTCACTATATTTATATATATGATATATATTATGTTTATGTTTTTCTTAAGGTTCTTTATTTTTCATTTATGGCATACCTTTATTGTTTCCATTATGGGTAAACGCAATATTTTCATTTTAGGAAGTGCAGACTACCGCCCCCTTAAAGTGATTTGAATCGTTAATCCCATTTGTGGATTTATAAAGGATGGAGTGAATTATATTATATATGATATTATACTGGAATTATAATATACCTTTATATCATTATGATTTCATTAAATACGAAATAGAAATGAAAGTAGCGTTCATGCGTACGTACGGCTTACCATCTCTAGGAACGGTGCATTTCATTTCTTACCTCTAAACGTTATGGAATAATATAAATTCATGTATATACTGGATATATATGAGATATATGATATCTATATCATGAATATAATTCTGGATATAATGTATATATCACCACATGAACACCTTGTAATTATAAGAAGTTTATTTTTGACTCAAGTACCAAAGATCGACAAAACGATTGTTATTAACTTAACTAATTACATAGTGTTCATAACATGGTAATAAGTGATATAAAAGGAATAAAAAACTTGAAAAAGGTTCATAAGAAATTATAAATTAACTCTAGTTTATTATTCTGGATTTTAAATAACGGTCGAGTCAAGACAGGACGCAAGGTAAGGGAACTTCTTAACCCAATTTCTATTCTTTGGGTTAATCTCTTACATTCCAATTATGTCATGATGTTATTATAATCATATCTTTTATATGTACTTTCTTTATGTGTACTTATAATGAATACACATAATAGATCTATTTTATTTTAAAAATGATCTTTGTAAGGACTTCGTCTCAATCTCCTTTCATTGAGGCATATTTGGTTTTATACACAACATTCATTTATACGGTGTATAAACCCCTTTGACTTTTAATTTTATTCAAAAGGAATATTTCTATACGAAGCATTTTCACTAAACGACAAAAAGGAGTTATTTTCTTACGTATGTGGCGATAACAACTTCTTTGCCGCCATGACCATTATATGAGTCTCTGCTTCCTCTACAGGACATAACTTTTTTTAAATGAAAAATAAATACAATGTTTTAATTTTCTTTAATTTTGGTATTAAAATGGTTTTGAAAGTGTTTTTATTATATCAATGTGTTGTATTGATATCTTGTGATTGAAATGTGGAAATGTTATGTTTCCTTTATGCATGTTTTATGTGATACGATTATGTTATGGATTATGATATGTTTAAACCTGTTCATATGAGGAATGCATTGGACTTAATAAGTGACGGGTGAAGCCCGCTATAACTCCTCAATGCATCGGTAGATCTCATGAGACAAACTAGTGTCTTGGAACGAGGCCTTGACAAAATCTTATTTGTGGTCTTGGCACGAGGCCTTGGCTACGTGGTTATGATAGTCTGGAATTATGCATTCCATCATTATGAAAGTGGTTAATAATATTGCATGGGATTATTCTACTAGTAGAATATCCATGTGAGTAAGTAAATGGCATTATTTAATTTTATTTTTTCCATATTATGCTGAAGTTCAAGTTTAAAAAGGCTTTTGTTTTAGTTATAAATTGCCTTAAATGTTAATTTTTATTTATGAAAGCTTTCGCTATATTGTTATTCTTACTGAGCATCTGAGCTCACCCCTTTCAATGTTTTAATTTTTCCAGGATGTGAAGAAGTATATTATGGATGACCTGCAGGGATAGTATGAGGGGATATGAAGACAAGATGTTTTTGTAGTTTTGTTTTACTTAATGATGTAATGTAAGACTTATGAATCTATCTAGTGTTTCCAAGGATACTAAACTAATCAGTCTTTCGAGACTTGATCTTTTGTGATCATGCCAATGTTACGAAGTAATGAACCGACTCTGGGTAGCTGGGGTTAGGGCGCTACAAGATACCACCCTGGTAGAGATTACAGAGTTCAAGTAACTGTCTAAGGTGGTTAGTGTTTCCCTATAAAATATAGTTATGTAAAAGTAGGTGGAGTCACATGAGAATATAAGGGTGGATTAAACATTGATCCAATTCCACAACCACCACCTCTTTGAAATCCAAGAAAGTCACATATAGTATGACGATAGGAAGAGGTTTAATATTGGTGAAATTGGATTTTATGGAGTCATCACCCAATATTGTTCAAGGTATGATTTTTGTATTATCTTCTTTGTAACTCATTATTATTGAAACTTGTGTGGGTCGTTATTTTCTTATAGATTCTCTTGTTGAACAGATGGTGATTCCAATAGATCATCTGTCGTGACTTCTTATGCTAAAGACACCTAATAGAGATTACCATCCTCTTACTCACATTTTTCATTTGTGTGAGACTAATCTTTGTAGATATATGTTTCCCTCTAATCTCATTGCGGCAGATATGATACATTATGAGGTTATCCTTAACATGAATTTGTTGTTCATAATCATGTATTTCATAAGTTATTATTGGTTCAGTCTGATCTTTAATGGAGTAGGTGGCTCCAAATTCATCTTCACATGTGATTAGAACCCTCATACTAGATGAGAAATCTGAACCCTCAAGATATTGCAGTGGATTTCCCATCAACAAGAGATAATAAAATTATTTTACACTAAATATTCAAATAATAATTTCCCTATATTGGAGGAGGATGATTTTTGTATTATCTACATGGTATCCTCATGGGTTTTCCCTCATCTATATGATAATTTCGACATCTTTTTTACATCCCAGGACCACACTAGTATCTTCATCAGCTTATCGGATATACCAAAGAAAGAAAAAAACATTGCAGGTGTATATTGTGGATATTTAATATGAATGTTATATTAAACATATTATTTCCCCCTAATAATAACCTATTCTATTTTCTAAGATGGTATACTGATGTTTGGGTCTTTTCATTTATTATCTCCACTTAATATTCATTAGAATATACACTCTTCTAAGGACCAATAATCTATTCAACCAACTTAAAGGATTAAATTTGTTCTTGATGATTGATCTCTGGTCTACTTATCATTTGATTAGATATTATGAAGAGGATATCCAAAATATAGGGATAATGCGTCTCCGCGGTAACTATAATTTCATTGTGATGTTTTTATGTGTGGTGAATTCCCTTATGGTGTTCATGGAAAACATCATCTGGATATTTCCACAATGCCTGGAACAACTCAAGATGGTTTTCAGAGATGATATCCTCATTTATTTTTTGTGGAGGAACATCATACCAATAATTTTTGGAATGTACTAAAATTATTTCTTGTTCATCAGTTTTAGGAAAAAAAAATAAAAGAGTGAGATCATGATTTGGGATGTTCATTTCTTATATAATTTCATCTCACATGGAATATTTTCATATTATATCATTAAGGTTTAAGCTATGATGGATTATGAACAAACCATGATGGTGAATGAGTTTTTTAGTTTCACAACTTGAAAAATTATCTATTTCCACTTCTATTTATATGGTCTTAAAAAATTATGGAAATACCATCCTTGAAATAATGGGACACTTAGAATCCATATTACCAATTCAAATCAACCATTCACCCCTAAAAATACCTTCTATATTACATCTTCTTTATTGATAAATATACCCTTTAAATATTATCTCTCTTCATGATTGAGATCCACTCCACATCATCTCTCTCTTCATGATAAACCTCCCCTCCGCAGTACCTTTATCTTTATGATCGATTCCCTCTATGGTGCCTCCCTCTTCATAATTTTCCCCACTGTTGTACCTCCCTCCTACCGATCGAGCCTCTCCACAACACATCTATTATCACAATCAAGTTCCTCTACAATTCTTTAAACTATATCTCCTCTTCCCGATCAATTATTGACTCAGTAAATATACTCACACTTGTACTTACCTACATTAGGATCAAGCCCCTCATCCACAAATCTACTCTCAAAAATTGTTTTCCCTCATCATGATCGAGCCTCGAGTTCCAAAAATTTACTTCCCGACCAATCCATCACCACTTCAAACAATCAAAAAACATGCTAACTTTATTAGAGGTACTTTCTAGTTATTCCCCTTCACTGCAATGCTAGAAACTACATTGTTAGATTATTATTGGGAAGCAGGCTGATCAGATAATTCATCCTATATATTATATGAGTGTCACCAAATTAAATCCAAATTCAATTACACTACTATATAGAAATATGTCTTAGTTGTATTATTTTCCATTTATTTGTATAGATGATATCTTTTTTATCTCCAATGTAGTCATTTAAATAATTAATGCTTGTTTATGGTATTTGATAAATAAAAAAATATTAATCTATTAATGATCTAATGTATCTTACTGTTATAGGAGTTTAACATTTTCATCAAGGATATAGAGTACTAAAAGAAAAACGTGGAAAATAAATTTTCAAGGATGGAATGGAAGAACATGGATATAAAAAATGATATTTATCTTTATGATGAGTTATATAATGATTTGAAATTTTATGATAATGAAAAATATCATGCATAGTTTGCAAACACAATAAATTATTTTTCTAATGGAACCATTTATCCTCCCATTACATTCAATTAATGAAAAAAATATAGTTGAATAAAGTCATTATTTATGATATAACCTTTTAAATTTTATTAAATATAGAGATTGAACCATTTAGTTATGTGTATATAAACCGTATTTGAATAATATTATTGAATTTTTTCATTCATTTATAACATTAGGAAAACATGTTCACTATAGACCAGTTTCCATGATAACGTAATGTATTTTTGTCCACTATCTACAAGGATTCAAAATTATATATATGATTTTATGATCAATTTCAAGAATTAAAAAATATAAAAATTGATGATATGCCACAAAACCCAATTTTTATTGTCATAATGTTTGATGTGAGGGGAAATAGTTTTAGTAGAACCCTAATATAATCCTTCAATAATATACAGTTCCCGAATTTTAAAATATTTTATAATGGGTATAAGTGAAGTTGAAATAAATTTAAAATAACATATAGTAAGAAATATATTTTGTTAATGAATGGTTTTTTGGTTTATAAGCCCTTGATTACTTATTAATAATTGATATAATCATTTTAATAATCACATTATATATAAATTTATCATATGACAAAAATATAAATTATGTAACAATAATAAAAAAATTAGAATGAAATTGAAATTATGTAATCACTATATCAAGATTATTTTAGATAATCTTATTTATAAATGAGATTTAGTATTATCATTTTGTTATAATTAATCTGGGTACCACATATCAGTCTTGATTTTGGTTATTAATATTATTAATTGATTATGACCAATACCATAAACTAACATCACCTACGTTAATTTAGTGAACACTATATATTATCCATGAGATTTTTAAAGACTTTTTTTCCTAGATATTACTTATCCAAGGATATTTATCTACTCAATGACCAGTGTATAGTGTGTAATGTCACTAGAATGTGTTCCAGTGGCCTCACCCCCATTTCCCTATTTGGGTGTATTTAATGTTCTTTATAGGTCATATCTTAATATTAATGTGTTTTATTTTTTTAAGTTTTATTAAAATTATTTTGAAAATAATGTATTTTATATAATTTAATTTTAATAATATATTAATATGGAAATTATATGTCTTCCAAGATTAAATACATTTTCCTATTTGTTTGGGATAAGTTAATTCGTTTCAAAAGGGAAATTGTGGTTTTTATTTTTAATGATATTTATTTTATAATGGACGGGAAAGAATTGATGGTATTATTAAAATCAATGAGATAGATTCCATTTATATAAGAAAATATAAATAGTTCCATAGATAAAAATAATATATTTGTTTGTCTATATAATATTGATCTTAATCATGAATGAGTTCCATGGTTTTTATTGAAAATAAAAATTTTACTATTTGTTTATCTATTTATATTATATAGGATTGACGTTGTTTGTACAATGTTTATTAGATTATTGATGAGTTTCAAAAGGTGTTGGAATATTTTTTTGTCTTTTTTCATTCAATAATGGTTCAGACCATAAATTAATTTAATTCCAATGATTTTATTTCATTCGTAGGACATAGATAACACATGAGGAATTGAGTTACTATAAAACTAAAATGGGTTTCCAAAATAATATCATATTTGGTTTCAAAATTGAGAAAAATTTCAACAGTATAATGCCATTAATTTAAATGAATTGTTTAAAATGGAAAATTTGATTTCTAGTCGCATTCTATTTGTTTCTCAAGATAGAACATCATGTAGAGTAGATGAAGAGTAAATAAATATAGGATCAATGTTTTCATATAATGATCATAATGATTATGTTAAGTGTACTATTGTTTTTGAATATATGAATATCCTAGTATACGAGTCATGTGAAAAAATTACCAAAGTTGAGTTTTTAAGGAAATTACATCATGGGTAAACAATTTATGTATTTTCTAATACTATGATTTAATATCACTATAAATTATTATGTAATTAACACCTGATTAATAATATATTCCCAAAAATTATTATATGTCATCAAAGTTGGATGAAATATTTTTCATTTGTATGTACTAAAATCCTTGTGTTCCATAAAGATTATTATTCATTATGAAAGGGGAATGTCAAGTAAAATGAGTGTTAATAATGTTGTATGTCTATATAAAAGACAAATAAATATGAAAAACAATCCCATGAACTATATAAAGTGGTGTTATAATTTTTTTCCAAGTCACCATTAACATTTTATATCTAAAAAAAGTGAAACAAATATGATATGTCATGAAGATGACTGCAATAAAGACTATAATGATATATTTCATCATGTAGATGGGTTAGCATGGCACAAATTTGATATTTTATATCCAAATTTTGCATCCAATCCATAGATTGTTATATTAGAATTGTCATGCGATGGTTTCAACACATTTCACTAGACACATACTCCATGTATCACTTTGTATGTTTTCATTCTTATTTATAATTTTCTATCATGGATGTGTAAGAAGAATCTAGTTACTATCAAGAGTATATTTATTTATAAACCAAATTATCTTTGAAATTATATTGACATATACTTACAACCATTAATACATGAGTTGAAGGTGATTTATAAAGTTAGGTTCTAGACCTATGACGAATTTAGAAAGGATAAATTTATGTGTTATGCAGAATTATTATAGAAAATAAATGATTTCCTTGATTATGGGATGATGGTTAGTATTTTTAACAAGGGGATATTATCGTACAAAATTATTATGAAAATATTTGTTCTAATAGATTAATGTTATGAAAAACATTCAGTTTTCATAGGGTATCGATGATTTCTAAAAATGGATCATTAATACAATAAAAATTGACAACATTTTGATAATTTCATAGAGACAGATAAAGTACCTCAACGAATTGTAGTGGTGAGATCATTAAGAAGATTGAGTATTGTAATTTTGTTCTTATAAATTGGTAGTCAAATTCTAGAATGCAAAACAATGTTCCATCGAATTCTAAAAAAAATTATAGAAAAAAATATTTTTTTTTATTTTTTTGTCATCAAATTTACTACATCACTTCTTAATCACAATTAATATTGATAAAAATGTGTCATAAATGTTTCATATAGCTCATTTAAATTTAGTTGGGGGAAAATATTTTTTTTTCACGTCATGATTTAATGGATTGGGGTATAAATCAAATAATTCATATTCATCTAGTCAGTTAGAATCAGTGGAAAGGCTATTATTCTGGGTTTTTTTGGTTAAACATTCATATAAAATATAATTTATTTATGTCTTGGAAACATTAATGGTTCATGATGGTTATTCAAATAACATTTCACAGTGGTTGATTACACGATATGCGAGACTAAAATTCATTGAAACCTCTAACTACGAAGTCTTATTACATGAAATGATTCATATTTCCATTCATAATTTTCTATCACATTATTTCAAGGTTACTATGATAATATTATTAATATTTTATTAGGATCTTTGTTCAAAAATATTAGAATAAAAGTGCTGTGAAAAAAATTAAAAAATATGAAATGATAATTATTTGTGACATGGATAATATTTCCTCACCGCCATTTTTCACATTTATATCACATTGGAATTTATATAATATTTTATTAATTGTGATACTTTGTAATATTTATACATATATATCTAGAGCCAATTTCTAAAATGACATGCCCTTCCAAGTCCCAGTGTGCCCATAATTAATTTTATAAATATATTTTATATATTGTTTTATTATTTTCACATATGTTTTTTAAATAAAATAAGATAACTCATAATGGTATGATCATATTAGAAATATGAGACCACAGTTGAGTCCATAATGTGATTATTGCACTATGCGTGACAAAAAATAGGTCTGTATAGGGCATTTAGATATCCCACCCATTGAGAGTATGATCTGTTGATTAATTAATTTTATTTATTTAATTAATTGATTATTTTAACATAACTATTTACTGAATGAATTCAACGATTTGGTGAATCCTATAGGGTTAGCCACATAAACCATGAGAGGATTCCACATCTTCCAATTCCCTCTTCAATTGGAAGATCATATCGGACAACGAAAAATATCTAGATCAGTGCATATTGGAGCACATCGAACAGAATATCTTACATTAATCATTGGATAGCACATTCTTCAATGATGAACAATCCAATAACCAGGTAGGCCTCTTTCAACTATGGATTTCTCCTTTTTTTTATTAAATATTTCAAGTAGGATCATCCCTTTTATGATCTGTGAGAAATTTTTTAACTTTTCTTACACCCATGTACTAGTTAAATTGAATATTATTTGTTTTCGTAACTCTTTAGTTCCCCATTATTGATCATTATCCTAGAATATTTGGAAATTATTGATAAAAAATGGTTTTTGTTCTTTTCATCATCAATTTCATCATGTTCATCATCTATTGGCTCATACGGTCCTTGTTCAACATTTTTGTGTGGTACCAGGCCTGATTAGACTCCCAGAATCGCAATGAAACCATGTACGAGGGGCAGATAAAAAATATGGGTTATATATATGTGTTGTTTTAGGGATTTGGGTGATTGAGTTGTAGATTCAAATTCTGAATAAAAAACGTATGGAGATAGATGTGTGTGTGGTGTGAGATAAACATTCCAAGAACAATATGTACCTTTTTATGGCCATAGGATGGACAAAACTGATGATTATTGGCCTAAAATATATATTTTTATAAATAATGAATCTGAAATCAACAGAAAAGTCCAAGTATGAAGCATAAAGTTTGAATATGAGAAAATATAAAAAACACAATTACATGTCGTGTACCATTATGAACACCCTATGAGTATCCCATAGGATGTGTCAACTATGGTTTTGGGAATTTATAAGGATGGATCATTGTTTATATTCCCTACATGACATGTATTGGTTCCCAAAGTCAAGGATCTGAATAGAGGATCAAATGGGAAGGTCCCCATACGGGAATACATGTCTAGGAACCTTGTCATGTACCAAAGTATAAGAACACGACATGTGTAACACCTTATCCCCATATTCCTGGAGACAGTGTATTATTTTAATACATTGGCATGATCACTAGAAATATAATACTTCTGGACTGATCAGTTTAGTAGCCTTGGAAAAACTAGATACAAACATAATAATTACATCACATCATGAACTAAAAAACAACATAATATCTTCTTCTAAAATAATAATATCCCTTAGACTATCCCTGAAGGTCATTTATACTATACCACTTCACATCATGGGAAGAAAATTAAACATAATAAATGGGTGAGATCAGATGCTCAGTAAGGATTAAAAATATAACATATTCTATTAAAAATAATAATAAACTAATATGTAACGGTATAAAACTAAAACACAATCCATTTAAATATAATCTTATACTTATTATGGAAAGAATAAATTGAATAATTCCATTTAAACATTCAGGTGGATATTATACCAGTCAAATAATCACATGTGTAATCTTTATCTAATCTCATATTGAGGGAATGCATAATTCCAGTCATTATAACCACACTATTAAGTGCTCGTGCCAAAACCATACATATGTTGGTAAGACGTTAGTCTAATCCCAAACAGGATTATCTCATGGGAACTATTGATGGATCATGGGTCATTCATTACCCAGTCCCCAACCCATCGGTATTTCATTAAACAGTCCCCAACCCATCGCTTATTATGTTCAATACTTTCCTCATATGAAAAGTGTAAAACATATCCAACAGAAATATTTATATAAAAAATATCATATGAAATGTAAATACATTAACCATATTCCTTGAATGGTATCAAAATAGAATATCCAAAGTCAAACATATCATAAAACCATCAATATAATGTTTCATGTTTTATCATAATAAATCAACCTCAATTAAGTATAAAATCAAACAATGGATATTGTCATTGATGAAAATAATCTAATAAAACCATTAAAACTATTCAAGAGAAATATCCATTTTTTATATTGAAATCATTTAAACGTAAGACAATTATAAAATAAAAAATTTATTTTAAAAATAACCTTGAATTATTGTATTCGATGTTTCAAAATGTTAAGGTTTACTCATGGTAGAAATATTCACTAACTCTATATAATTTAAAAAACACTCCTTCCATAATTTTTTAAAAAGGTCCAAAAGTACTTGGTTTTGAAAATTATGGAAGGATACCTTTCATAATGTTTTATAAAAAGTAAAACAAAGGTAAAAATTACATTAATTTTTTTGATAATATTTTTAAATACATTTTTGAGAAACATGGACATATTATAAATGTGTCCCAGTAAATACATACTTATAAACAACCACGAATAATAATCAAATTGAAAAATTAACCCTTATCTTGTAATTTCCTTTAGTCGTGGGTGAAATAACCTCCCGTATAATTATTAAATCAGGTTATTAAATTATACCAGGACCATTACATATTTATGATCTCATATATGATCCTCTAATATTGTTTTGTCAATAATATTTCTGTGTTACTAATATTTCGGGTGTGAAACTTTTCATTTTCCGATGCATGTTTTGTCATGTAAGTCATGTTTATTATGAATATAATATATTTTATTCATATCTAGAATGATATTAATTTAATAAAAATTATATTTAATCATCACATCAATTTTATATCAATTATTGAATGGTTGACGTGGTGAATAAATCAAATCACGTCGAGGAGACACTAGGTCAAACGTACGCATGGGAGACGGTATCGTTCCACTAGTAATTTAATTATATATAATTTAATGGTATATTAATTATATATAATCCTCATCATCCCAAAATTATTATTTATATCCATTATATTCATCATTATAAACATCCAAATAAGGTAGTTTTGAATAACAAATTGCACCACTTCCTGGAGATGGAAAGTCATACGGAAACATGCATAGTGATATTGTTATTAGTAGGATAGATAAAATGTGGAATATGGTATTACCATAATCATAATAAAATATCATCAAATAGATGATACTGGATTTATTACAATAGTATGGAAACAACATATGTATAATATGTAGAGGATGAAAATAAATTGAATTGAATTAGTAAAATAATAACCTCTTCTTCGAGTGTCTCCTTTTTATTTTCACAAAAGGACTCCTTTAGATAGATATATACCAAAATCATAGCCATTAATATGAATCAAGGTAAGTTGGGAGGATAATTGGGTATGTTTTTGTAGAGACAAAGGGAATTAAAGAAGTGAATAAAGGAGAACGAGATGTTCACTTTTATAAGTCAGGGGAGGGTCACTTTATGAAGCTCCAAAAATATAAATTTATTATAAATTTATTTTAGATTACAAATGTATCCAAAGTGAGTTATTTCTTGGGTAAGATGATTATTTATCTAAATCTCCTCAACCAATAAAATTTATAGATGTCTTTAGTTTATTATAAACCTTATCATTTATATTTATCCTTAATTAATCTTTTTAATTTTAATTTTAGTAATAATGTTTTAAATATTAAAAGGTTATAAATATTTTCTTATATGGTTTAAATAGTCCATAAATTAATAATATAAGAAATTATAGATACTTTAGTTTTAACTTTTTAACTTTTAATAATTATTATGATATTTAAATAATTTCTTAAAATTTTATTTTTAAAAATTATCAATAGTGTCAATTTTGACACTAATCCATACATTGACCTTAATTAAAATACAAAAATAATGATAACATTAGAAATAAATAAATATAATTTGGAGATGTTATTGTAACCTATAAATATAATCTATCACCTTAATTAATTCAAATTGTATATCTTTTAATATTTTTAATACAATTTATTTTAATTTTTTATCAAAAAAATAATTTCTTCATCACTATTGTGTCATCATTAATTGTAATTATGTATTCCATAAATATTATAAATAAATTATTGTGATATAGTTACTTATTTTTTATTTCAAAATACCACATATATTAGTAGTTATCTTTTGTTAATATCTATATTAAAATTATTATTCTCATAAGAAGTGAGAGTGTGATATTTTGTCACATTTATCAATTTTTTTAATATCCAGTTCATATTCATGTAAATGTGCCCATTAAATGATTACATTTATAACCATAGATGATAAGTGTTGAATTTAATCATCCAATGGATTTTTGAAAGGTGTTAGGGTAATTATATAAAAAAATTAACCTTTAATTATCTGATTCACCCTTAATTGTTGTAATAAAAAATTACTTAATTTAATATTTATTATTTCAAAAAAATAAAAAAAACTATATTTATAGTTTATTCCTAATGATTAAAAATTTATAATAAATATTTTATAATTTAAAAAAATTAATTTGGAGTTATTAAATTAAAATTAATCTTGTTGATGGTTTGAGAAAATGGGTTTTTTAAATGTATAAACTAGGAAAAGATTGACATGTATTTATATCCAATTTTATTGTGAAAATAATTCTTAAGACATATATTAAATTAAATTATAAAAATATACTATAATTATAATTTTAAACCAATAAAAATAAGTATTTCACATTAAAAAATATTTAAATGGAAAAAACGTTTTTTCAATTAAAATTCAATACCTTTCATTATTACTCAAAACATGAAACTTTTAAAAAAATACAAAAAATTTATGAAAAGTATAATTTGATATAAAAATCTAAAATAATTAGTTTATTTTTCCAATTTTATATATAAATTTTCCAAATATCGGATTTAATATGAGAGTTCCGTCAAAAGGCGACAAAACACACTTTTTTGAAAAATACTTCTTTTATCTAAAAAATAGAATTTGTTATTATATCTTGTGTAAAAACAAATAAGATGAATGTTTAAATTATATGGAATATATAAAATTAAAAATGCGATTAATAATAATAATCCCTATTTTAATGTCTAGTTTTTATATTATATTAAATAATAATATTTTATTATTTAGTAAAACATGGTCATGCATGTAACACAGGACAAATCTTTATCGTGTGTAGCATGAGCTATGTAATTTCTCAAAAAAGATAATATAATTTAAAATCTTAGATTGTTACATTCTCCCCTCCTTCAATAAATTCTTTCCTAACAATTTAAATATGGGATAAAAAACTAGGCTTTTGAATTTTCAAAATAACATTGATGAAATCCCACATTG
Source organism: Viscum album (assembly GCA_963277665.1). Classification (NCBI taxonomy): domain Eukaryota; kingdom Viridiplantae; phylum Streptophyta; class Magnoliopsida; order Santalales; family Viscaceae; genus Viscum; species Viscum album. The sequence continues at coordinate 36,507,843 of OY728163.1, forward strand.
GAGAAATGTTTAATGAGACCTATACATTAAAATAAAGAGAGTGAAGTATGATGGTCACCAGATATAAGACAAAACAGGTTTCCATGTTGGAAAAAATGGACATGAAAGAAAAATCCAACCATCTTGTTCTGATGAAGAGTGATAGAGAAAATGGTTAACTGAAAGACAACAATCCCAAAGCAATAAATCTTTGTTGATCTTTAGGACCATTTGATTCATCGAAACAAGTAATAGGATGGATTATTTTGTTTCATGATTCTTTACCTAGTTTTGAATAATTAATTTACTTCATATACTAAGAACACAAATAAAAATACATACTTTTCATGTAGAGTTTCATCATTTAACTAATTTATACCACATACTCATATTTCAATACAAAAGATAATATTACTCAAAAAATATTTTATTTATCTTTAATATATAGGGTTCTAAAAATTAAAACATACTCCATCTATCAAACAATTTAAATAAATAAAACTATTTTATACTAACTGGGACATAATGTAGGTTAGTGGTAGGAGATTCACCCTTCTCTCCCTTTTGTCATGGGATCAAGTCTCGCAGTATTATCGCATGAGACAGGTTGTCGCCTGACCTGTGGTTTGTCTTTTTTCCCTAAAACAATATGATTCTAACATTTCAGAAATAACCTGAATATATTCTACATTAATTATTTTTCAATATAAAAAAATAATATTTAAAGATTAACTAATCTTTTTTAGATATTAACTTATTGTCTTTTTGCAACATGAAGCTGCACTTATTTATCAAATTCCAAACATAAAAATAGATTTATCACTAATTCCCTTAAAAAATGTAATAAAAGTAATTAACATAATACTTTTTTTGAAAACATACATGATCCCTTATTTTTTAAAGAGAACCTAAGTTATTGGATATACTTCTTGAACTAAATAACTTTGTAAAATCCATTAATGATAGTGGAAAACACTTTTAAAACAAACCGATATTCAGTTCCTGGGTAATCAGTACAATCCAATTTACATTATCCAAATCAATTTTTAATTTGTTCGAGAATCATTATTTCAGTATTAGGATCATAATATGTGTTATCTTTCCCTCAGCCATATATTTTCCAAAAAATTAACTTTATACTAAGTAATATTTCTTGGTCATTGGTACCATTTAACATAAAATCACAAATCCTTAATGGAATAATAATTATGTACAGTCCTTATATTTTCCAAAACTCATATTACTAGTAAATCATTGATAAAATACTCAAATAACATAATTCATGAATACAAACACACTCACATTAACCATTCATCTTCATTTGTGGTAGTAGAGTACTCTACACCATTATTCGTTATCCTCTTTGTGGATATAATCCTTGGAGGCATCATACATTGATTTTCATAGTCTCACATCTCTGAGAAAATTGAAGAATTTCACATTAGAAACCTTTTTCTTATCCTTGCAATTCCAAACTCAGTGGCATTTCTCCCTACACAAGTAGAAAAATCCCATTGAATTTAAGTAATTACAAGGGTGATTATTTCCACAATTAATACATGTGGTAAAATAATTATTTCCCATCATCCCTTTATCCTTATTTTTTCCCAGATGTCTTCTTATTCTAATGCTTCCCTCCAAAAACATAATTCTTAGAGTACTCTTTCGTTGTCTCGTTATCACATGATATTATTTCCTCATACGAATAGAATTATTGGGAGACTATTTACCTTAGAAATATTTTCTCAAGGCCATGAATGATATGATCCTTCTTATACTATGGATTACCTGCATCAATAAAGTTCATATTTCATCTACTATGCTCCATTTCTAAATGATGACTTATTCCAGATTAGAACATATCATAATTCAAAATAAAAAAACTAGAAAAAATTTAAACATTTATTCATATCTAATATCTTAATCGTAAACATGTTTTCTTTTGGGACATATCTACTTTTAAATAATTAATAATGGTTTGAAAAGAAAATGTGAGTTATCCAGAGAATATCCCCAAGAGTGTCAAATCAAGTGCACAGTAAGGCCCTTTTACCTGTAGCAGGTTACCCCATGTTAGGACTAGAACGCCTTGTCATAGTTATTACTCGTAGGTACATACATTATAGAACCACATCCACTTGTTGTATCTAGACAGAGAAGTACTTGATCATAATTCTAGCATAATCTCCACATTATCAAATTTTTAGGATGTTACTATTTATGTATATGCAAATTCTATCTTAGGGTAATTTTCCCTAATCAATAGTTTTCTAAATATACATTCCATGTAATGTAATAAACATCCTATGATAACAAATTTAATTCCCCAATCCAAGATTCATAAAGCTGGTACATTATTTTAATACATTTTAATGATTACAAGAAATCAAATATTGAAGGAATGATCAATTTAGTATCCTTGGAAAAACTAGATACAAAAATATGAAATACATTACATCTTGAACTGATAAACAACATATTATCTCCTTTGAAAATTCTCAAATCCCTTAAAATATCCCATAGTGTAAGACATTATATAACTCTTCGCATCTTGGGGAAAAATGAAACATATGAAAGTGGTGATCTCATATGCTAGTAGAGATAAAAAAAAATATAGGAATACAATAAAAATAATTATAGACTAATAAGGAAATGTATAACACTAAAACACATGCCTTATAAACATACTGTTGAGATTATTATGGGGAGATTAAATAAAATACTTTCATTTAAACATTCAAATATATATTCAAATAGTTGAATAATTACATGTATAATCATTAACTAATCAAATAATGAGGGAATACATAATTTCAGGCTTTATAACCACACAATCAAGGCCCTATGAAAGACCATACATATATGGGTAATATTTCAGTCAAAACCCAAACTAGATTGTCTAATTATAACTTCCAATGCATTGTAGGGATTTAATTAACCAATCCATAACCTGTATGGATTTCATAAATTAATCTAAAACCTGTCACATACTATATCAAATGCATTCCCCATTTTAAAAGGGTGAACCATAATCAACATAAACATTCATATTAAAAGTAGAATATGAAATGATAATACATTGAACATAAACCATGAATGATATCAAAATAGCACATCCACAGTCAAACATATCATAAACCCTTCAATAAAATATAGAAAATTTTATCATAATAAATCAACCTCAATTAAGTATAAAATCCAACAAAGGATGTTGACATATATGAAAATAATCTATTAAAACCATTAAAACTATTTGGGAGAAATATCCTTGTTTTACTTTGAAATTATTTAAAAGTCATGAAATTATAATATAAAACATTTATTTAAAAAATTACCTTGTATTCTTGAAATGGAATCTCAAAAACATTAAGGAATCGTGATGGAGAAATAGCCACTCATGTAGTATCAGTCTTGAAAAACAATATTTCCTTACTTTTTTAAATAGGCCACAAAGTACCTCTATTGGTAAATGATGGAATGATTCCATGCCAAATGTTTTATAAAAATTAAAACATGTGTAAAAAAGACATTAATAAATTTTATATAATATTTTTAAATACATTTTCAAGAAATAAGGAAACATATTATTAATGTGACCCAATAGATACTTATGTATGAACAACCTAGTATAATAATGAGATTGCAAAATTAACCCTCAACTTGAACTTTCCTTTAGTCTAGGGTGTGAAAACCTCTTGTATAATGGTTAATTCATGTTTCTAAATTATACTAGAACCATATCCATATTTATTATATCATATATGATCCTCTAATATCGTTTTCTTAAAAATATTTCAGTGTTACCATTGTTTTGAGTGTTAACAACTTTCTTTTCTTATGCATTTTTTGTCTTCTAAGATAGGTTTCTTATGAATAAGATATATTTTACTCATATCTAGAATGATATTTAGTTCAGAAACGTTATTCTTATTCATAATATGAATTTTGTAATCATTCTTGAATAGTTAATGTGGAGAATGAACTTCATCACATCGTGGATACGGTAGGTCGTACATACGCAAGAGTGATTGTATCATTACCGTAACAGGGAAATGGTATAGAAATGGATTTTATATTATTTATATTGAATCATACTAATTTAATATTCATTATTTATATATATTATTCTAATCATTATACCAATTAATATAATGTAGAGTTTAATAACAAATTACACCAAAATGTGGAGACAGTAATCTGTATGTACACATGCATGGTTTTATTGTTATTCATAGGTAGGATAAAACGAGGTATACAATGTTAACATAATCATAAAAAAATTCATAATATATATGATAATTGATTTATTATATTAATATCGAAACAACAGAGGTAGAGGATGTAGAAGAAGAAAAGAAATTTAATTATATTGGTAAAACAATTACCTCTTCTTCGAGTGTATCCTATTTATTTGCATAAAAATATTACATAGGCCAGATTTATTACCAATGTATCACCTCTAAGATGAAGTGAGGGATGTTGGTAGGAGAATTGGACTTGGTTTATATAAACCAAAGATCTTTAGAGGTGTCAAAAAGGAAAGAGAGCTGTCCTTTAATAAGAGAGGGGAGGGACACTTTAGGAAACTCCAAAACTATTAATTTATTATATATTTATATTTGATTCCAAATATCCATAAAGAGAATTTTTTAAGTGGATAAGATAAGGATATATCTAAATCCTCTTATCTAATAAATTTTATACATGTTTTTAGTTTATTTTAAACTTTATCAATTTTATTTATCCTTAAGTAATCTAATTAATTTTAATGTAAGAAATAATATTATAAATGTTAAATGTTTATAAATATTTACTTATATAGTGTAAATAATCCATAAATGAACAGTTTATAAATTTTTAGACCACAAAGTTGTCTCTTTTTTTTGGTATTTAAATATTTTTATGATACTTAAAAATTTAATAATATGTTGTTTTTATAAAATAATAATAAAGCCATTTTTCACACTATTCATAACATTAACATTAATTAAAATCCAAAAGGAAATATAATGTTGAACCAATACATTGAATATACTCCTAACATGTCATAGTAACCTATAAATTTAGTGTAGAACATTAAATATTTTCATAAAAATACCAAAAAAATGAACCAAAGTAAATTTTGATATTACTCATTCAAAGAAGATGTTCATTTTTTCAAATTTAATATATATAGATATATAGATATATATACAAGTGTAAAATATTGGATTATAAATGGGTGTTCCATTAAAAGGCTGCAAAACTATATTTTTTAAAAAATAATTCTTTTATCTAAAAAATCACATTTTTTCTTATATGATGTATAAAAAACTCATAAGATAAAAGTTAAAATTATATAGAATAAGTAAAATTTAAAAATAGGTTAATAATATTCATAAAATCTAATTCAATGGTTAGGTTGTATATTATATTAAATAATAATAATTTATTAATATATTATTGTTTTTTAAAATTGGGTATTGTGTATAACAGAAGACAAATCATTATTGTGTGTAGTGTGAGATACTGAATTTCATTAAAAAGATTATGTATCTTGAATGATTAGGGTGTTATAACATGGATACACAGACATGGAATAAAGTACATGGACACGAGGTGGGTACCTAGACATTACCAAGCACATGGGCAGGACCCCGAGTGGAATGGGTACACAATGAGGATCCCCTACACGTGGTGTTCCCATACACGATTTGAAAAATACATAACTATAGGGATACAACCATATGATGGATCTAGAATACACACCGTGTGGGTCCCCTCAAATTCCATGTACCCCATGGTTATGTTTTAAGTAACTTCAATCTCTTATATGTCGTTTGTTTGGACTCATATGTTGGCCCGCGAGTAGCCTATCCAGATGATTTTTTCATGTTTTACATGATGGTGACCTAGGATATTTATTTTTGGTTGTTATGTGACATGTTTCTAAAAATGGAAATTTTTTAGAAAAATCTATACAATGGAAGTGATCATTATTAATCACAATATGCATTCTGAGTGGAACCCTTCTACTGGGTTGGCCATGGATCCTCAATGACTTGGGTGGAACCCTCCAGGTAGGCTCAGCATGGGTCCTATATAGACTCATAGAGTTGAAACCTCTAGTTTGGATAATCATGAGTCATATACCATCATAGTGGAACCCTATTTTTGGTATAGGGCAAGGGTCCTATAAAAAATCTTAGAGTGGAACCATATAGATGGACTAGGCTTGGGTCATCTACTATCAAAGTGTAAACCTCTTGTTAGCATACATCATTGGTACTCTATTGACTTCTAGAGTGGGACCCTCTATGTGAACTTGGAATGGGTCCTCTAGCTTCATATTGGAACCCTCTAGCTATGTTGGGGATGGGTCCTCTACCATCTATGTGGAATACTCTTGTTGAAATAGGATAAGGTTCATAAATCTATCCATTGAGTGGAATCCTCCTGTTGTACTAGGGTATGGGTCATCTACCTAGAGATTGTGGCCCCTCGACTGTGTGGAATAGTTACGAGGCATGAATTAACTTTGATGGTTTCTTTTTGGCAGGCACAAGAGGTTCTTGGCGTCATTATTGGACTTTCGAAACTTTGGAGACTATTTTCCTAGTTTGATATATGATATGGAGCTCCCCTTACTCTCTAATTTTGGATTATTTGGAAGAGTATATATATATATATATATCCATACCTTTGTATTTGGTTACTTTCATTCCCTGGTTTGCGAAGATGTGCATGGTATGCCACATGCTTTCTTTCTTTACCATCTTACGATTGGATGAGGTTACTCTTAGGCTATGGGTGGAAATGTCTTGATGTGTAGTCCATCACCACACCATGTTGATCCCCTTATTCCTAGATGGGGTTGATCTTTCACTTTCATTGGCTTGAGATTCATCCTATTTACTATCTACTGTATTTCCATTCTTATAATGTCTCTCACTACTCCCCAACACATTTAATAGTATCCTTATGTTTATGTATATAATCACCAATTTATAGGCTTTTCCCACACATGTCATGGTGTATGCTGATGATGGAAAGTTCAGGATGTGTGGATTTCTATGGGTGTCAGACCTAAACATGGTTGAGAAGAGAAGGATGTAAATCGAAATGATGATCTCTATGAAGAATGGACTTATGGCCAGTAGGATAGAGTGTGGTCAGGGGTATGACCTAAGTCACTACAACTCCATCAGAATTTTTATCATAGAGTTAGAATCCACATTTCCGTTTGTTTAGCCCCTGTTTGAGACCTAGGGATACCTTTGGAGGCCCTTTTTTCACAAAGTGTATGTCAGAGTCTTATAAAGAGTGGTTTAGTGCTCACACATTTCTTCTAATTGGGTGACATTACTTTTTGATGAGAGAGAGAGCTTCACACCAAATCCTTCCATAACAGTATTGAGGCCTTGTGATATTTTCCTCCATTTAGACTAGTCATCAACCATCCATTATCAGATGATATTTACTATTTAATTTGTTGGTACTTCATAGTTATGGGATGTATTTTTCTAACATGAGGTGGAATGCTCCCCAGATAGGGAAATTTTATCCTATTCACATGACATTAAAGATGATTTATTGACTGGGTAGTATTATCCATGGAATAATAAATTTTGTGAGCTCTCTAATCCCACCAACAATGTTTGGTTATGATGAAGTATGAAGAATACATCCTATCCATGAGATGGTCCTATGTTGATAGTTTCACCTAGGGTGGCGTGATGATTTCCTTAGTTCACCGGGTTACCCTGTGGGGCTTCGAGAGCTAGTGGTGTGGTTGGGGGGTCTAAAGAGATAGGGATTCGTAAGATCTAGAGTGCCCACCTGGAAATCCCCATTATTGTTCGTGAAATAGGAAGATGAGATCTTGATTCTTTACGTTGATTAGCATCACATGGAATAAGACACGATAAATAAAAAGTGTCCATTTCCAAGGATTGATGACCTCCTTGACCAGTTTTGAGGTGTAATATATGGTACTCGAAGATAAATCTCTAGTCCGACTACCACTAGTTGAGGGTTGATGATTCTAATATTCCATAGCTGACATTCAAATATCACTATGAACACTATGAGTTCCTAGTAATGGCCTTTTTTGTGGGAAATCCCCCCACCATGTTTATGGATTTTTTGAATCAGATCTTCTAGTCATACTCTGACCAGTTTGTGGTTGTTTTCATTAATGGCATTCACATATACTCTACATTAGAGTACGAGCATGAAGATCACTGAAGGATAGATCAACATTTTCTTCAATAGAATTGGATTTATGTGAAGCTCACGAAGTACTAGTTTGTGATTCATAATGTTCAATTTCCAGGGCATGTCATTTCTAAGAATGCATTAGCTATGGACATAGTGAAGATCAGTTCTGTTATTTCTTGGGATCCACCCAAGAGTGTGATAGAGGTGCATAGTTTTCTTGTCTTGGAGGGGTGTTATATGAGAATTTTGTTATACTTCTCCTGGATTCCATCACCTTTGAATACCAAAATGCATAAAGGGAGGTTGTTTACATAGAATGAGTACTGCTAGAAATACTTCGAGGAGTTATGGTAGAGGAATAATAGTGATCTTGTGTTGAGGCAACCATACATGTGAATAGAGTATTTAGTGTATAACAATGCCTCTGGAGCTTATCTCAGCTTTGTGTTGATGCAACAGTAGGTAGTTATCATGTACATATCGAGTTGGTTGATATCTCATAGGAAGAACTACACGACTCATGTCCCAGAAATAGTAGTGGTAGTCTTCACTCTTAGGTTGTGGAGGCATAACCTTTGGGGGGGGAGTTTGTGGTTTAATCAAACCATTATAGACTCAAGTATGTCCTCATGAAGAGAGACTTGAACATGAGATAGTGGAGACGGTTGGAGTTCTTATAAGAATATGACATAGAGATATTTTATAATCTAGGTAAGGGAAATATATTGGTTGATTCCCATAAAAAAAGTCTTAGGGTCCCTTGGGGTAGTATGATTCTATGTAGTTTTATTCCTTGAAATTGTCCTTGGTGGAGTTGGAGAGTATGTCATTTGTTTAGTTGATGATGTTGACACCTCTGCTTCTCGAGCAAGTGAGAGAGTCCCATCTGAGGGACATAGACTGTGAGGTCTTTTGTGAGTAGATATCCATAGGGGATTTACCAGATGGATATTCAAAATGAAGGAATCATGTTTTCTTTTTTTTCTAAGGATAAATGGTGGTTCCAAACATGATATGGGTGGAGGTGATGCGAGAGTTCCACAATAATCCCCTAACTATACGTATCAGCTTAGGGACGATGTATAGAGACCTTCAGTAGAAAATCAGGTGGTGTAGTATGATATGGAGTGTGTCGGTGTTCATCTCTTGACGCATAACCAGTTAGTAGGTGCAGGATGTGCAATAGGTTATTATAGGTGTTTTACAACCCCTTCATATCTAAGAGTGGAAGTAGGATAGAATATCCATGGACTTTGGGACGAGGATTCCACAGATATTGAATGGTTATTATACTATCTGAGTGGTTTTTGACCGACTAACTAAGTCAACACACTTATTTTCTATTAGTGACCAGTGTTTGGTGGACATTTAGGGGACGTTTTATGTATAATATGTTGATCTTTTTCATGGGTTTCCCTTAAAAAATGTATCTAATAGTGATTCATACTTTCATCACGGTAGTGGAGAGTCTTGTAGGAGGAATTCAACACCCAGATGATGATGTATATACTTTCATTGTGAGACAGGTGGGAAAATCGAGTGCACTGTCTAGGTGTTGGAGGATATACTAATAGCTTATATGTTAGACTTTTTCTGACACTGGGAGGATAAATTAATCTTGGTAGAGATTTCCTACAACATCAAATACCACTCTACCATCTTCGTGGAAACCATTTATTCCATGTATGGGAGAATTTTTAGGTTACCCTTATGGTGGACAGAGGTCAGCGAGACTTGTCATGGGGGTCCAAAGATGATGTTTGCGATGACTGAGAAGGTCCAGGTCATCCATGAGCTGATGAAAATACCCCAGATTAGGAGTAAATTCTACATATATCATCACTGTTTCAACTTTGAGTTCTTACATGTAGACCATGTTTTCTTGAAAGTCTCCACATGATGAGGATTATAGTGGTTCAACTGGGGAGGCAAGTTATACCTGAGGTTTAATAGTTCTTTTGAGATGTTGTAGAGGGTTGGTGAGGATTCATACCATCTCACCCTACCCCAGAGATGGAGTAGGAGCATGAATTCTTCTACATGTCGCAAATGATGAGATACGTGCATGAACCCATTCACATCATCGATAGGTGTGATCTGGACATTGAGTATGGGGGACCATTGTGGAGCACCCGGTAGAAATCAAGGATCAACATGAGAGGACCATGTGTGGATGGATCATCCCTTTGGTTCATGTGTTGTGGCAGCATGAGAACGTGCAGGGGATCTCATAGGAGCAGGAGAGCTAGATGAGGGCTCAGTATACTAATTTTTTAGTTTAGTTTTTTTTAGATTTAAATTTCGAAAGAGGGAATTAATTAGATACCTAACTTTTTTCCTTGTAAGTATTTGAAATATTTCAACATATATTTCTAGAGCTAGGCTCTAAGATGACATGCGGTTCCTAGGCCTGGTGTGCCCAAAATTAATTTTATAAAAATATTAAATATATTTTTTTATTATGCTTGTACACTTTGATAATGAAGATAAGAATAATCTTAAATGAAATATTGGATTAGAAATCGGAGATCATGGTTGAGTTTGGAACCTCATTTGTATCCTGGGAAAGACATAAAATATGTCAATGTGGGGTGTTTGAGAATCTCTCATACTGGTAGGGCATTCATTTAGTGAAACAATTAAATTAAATTAAATAATAGACTATTTTTCACAAAAAAATAAATGTTTATAAATTTATTTTTATGGAGAATCCTCTAGGGTTACATGCATAAACCTTATGGTGAGTCCATAGCTTCTCCTTACTCCTTCTGTTAGTAGATCATATTGGATGATGATGAATCCCTATATTAGATAATATTAGAGTAAAATAAATCCAATTACTTCTTTCAATCATTGGATTGAACATTCTCCAATGATGGACTATCCCATATCTCAGTAGGAATCTTCAAACCCGAGATTATTTCATTTTGTTATTTAATTGATTGAGTACGATTATCCATTTTACTATGTGTGTTGTCTTTTGGATCTAGTTATGTTCCCATGTGCTATTTTAATTAATTATAATTTGGTTTTTTTACCCCATATATACCCATTCATGATTGTTGACCTAGATGTTTTTTGGCAATAATCGATAAACATTTGTTTTTGTGCCTTTCCCACTCAATTGTTTTATGTTCACAAATAGTTGGATCCCACTGTCCTGGTTTAACAGTCCTGAGACGTATCTAGAATGATAATACCCTCAGAATCGTGATGAAACCACTCATGAGGGATTCAAATATGAATCGGGATTAGATCATGATTTTTTTGTGAGTTGTGGGAGATCAAATTGTTTATTTTATGTCTGAATCAAATATGAAGATAGGTAGATCCATGTGAGGCTTTTGAAAATCCTATAGAGACTAAAAGATACCATTTTTCATCCACTAACTGGCCAAAAAGAATGATCCATATCCATATTCACCATTTTAAGAAGGAACAAGGCAAGAATCGAAGCAGAAAGGTTATATCAAAATCATAGAGTTTAGATCGTAGAAACTAAGAAAAACATGACTAAACACCATGTATCATGATGAATAAATGGCATGTATCACTTGTGTTGTGGTGGATTGGTTATTCAAAATTTGTAATGTTGAAACTGAAGGTTTTGGGTGCAGCAGAAGCGCATGGGTGGATGTGCCCACTTGGCTTTTTTTCATTAACAACGATCAATCTGGGATCAATACGATGATAAATGACAGTCTCCACGGATGAAATCATAGAAATAGACAAAGAAAAAGAATGTCCCAGAACCACAAAGTAGGATCATTACAATTTGATTATAATTAATTTAATCAATTGAAAAGAAATACCTTTTGAGAGTTCTTTCTGAATCGATGTTCTTGATCATGTTCTAATGTGATTCGTCATTGCGTCACAGAAGCCAAGTGTATACTTCCTCTAGCGGTGATCCACACGTGTACCTCGTTTCTCAGGACGTCGCCAAAGGAGTCTTCAGGTGCTATCATGGAGAAACCTTTTCTTGTGTTATCTGACTTAGATCATCTTGATTCGATGGAAGAGGATATCTCTCGGTCTTGAGATAATTCTTGGAGGAAGAGGTTCTTTCGGCCTTGAAAGAATTCTCCAGAATTGTTTTGTGTGGGGTAGGAAAAGAGTTGGGGTTTTGAGGATATTTATAATCAGGTTTGAGGTTGTAGAGATATTACAATAAATAAACACTTTACGCATTTTGTTTATCTCATTGACTCTTATTTAAAACCCCTATGTTGAATAATTAATTCCTTGACATGCGCCCACACTGATTATAATAAATATCATTTAAAACAATATTATATCCTCATAATCCCTACTGGAAAAACTACACGGCGTGTATCAATAAATACACGACATGTAATTGTTTTTAATTGAAAACTAAATGGAGTGTACATCCAATGTACATGACGTGTATATTTTTTTTTCATTTATTCATTTCCATTACATAATGAAAACTACACGACGTGGAATTATTAATACATGGCTTGTACTAGTTTTTCCATGAAAAAACTACATGGCATGTAATATTAATACACGACATGTATATCTTGTTTTTAATTTCCTTATTCCTCCATCATTAAAATTATTTAGGATTTCTTGAATAATTATTAAACCACATATGGGAATAATCTTTATTCTACTTTAGATACAAGAAAAAACATAGTGTGTGTCCCTCTAGGCCTCTTTCTTGTTGGCATTAGGCGAGCTTGCCTAAAGTCCAAGATTGATGTCTAGAAACAGTTCAAGGCACCCAAGAGAAAGAAGTTGACGCCGAATTGATGTATCATCTCATACGAATTCTTAATCTATAATTTAATCCCTTTGTCTTGATATCTCATCAAGTAGGTTTCATGGCAATTTCATAAACCTATATGCATGATCCGTCATTCTTTAACTACCTGAAATAAAATCGTCGTTTACACCATGGCCATGGAAATTAATTCGATAGTTCTATTTCAATCAAAGGGACGAGATATCTACTTCCATAAATGGAAGGGAAAAATCCTTCCTCGACTTATCCATTAACAACATGTCACTCGTTACGCACCCAACTTACCCTACTTCTAGACAACTGTTTGCGTGACGGTTTTCGTCAGTAAATCTAAGTGCACGAGTCATGACAAGAGTTAATGATAATCTTCTAGTCTAAGGACCATTACACACACTTGTAGATAGAAATGTTTGATGAAACCAAGACATGCGGAATTTCTACTGGTGGGTCTATTCTCATAATCTCCCATCTTGGAGATTACCAAGTGCGAACTTCATGAGAGAGAGTCTCATCATCTTACAAGTACTCGCATATAACGGTCTGTATACTATGTGTCCTATCATAGTATTTCATACAACCATAGAACTTTATTTAAGAATATTGTTATAGCATTTCAGGGTTCTCATCATAGTGGGGATCTTCCATGACCTTATCAATGAAAAAAATATTCTAGGACATTATTATATTATAGTCATGTAGAACAATGAACAATATATAATAAGTGAACATTCATGTAATCAAAGTACAAAATAGTTGGTTCTCAGGATACCAACCCTTACAAACCCCCACTTGGAATAGAGCCAACTGCCTATGACTTTTAGTCTAGTAGACCTCCCATGGTGATCATGTTTCTGCTAAGTCAAGGATTTAGTCAAGGGGTCGTCCACGTTGTCTTCTCTGGAAATACTTCTCACTACAACTTCACCTCTCTGAGAAAAATCCTTCAAGAGATAATACACCTGAAGTATGTTCTTGGTCCATTGATGTGACCTTGGCTCTTTTGAAAGTTCCACCACTGCATTATTATCACAATAGTGTGTGATAAGATCTTTACTTCTCGGTACTACATCCAGATCTTGGATGAAGCTTCACATCCATACTGCTTCTTTAGTTGCCTCAGAAGCTACGATATAATTGGACTCCGCTATAGAATCTGCCAACACACTTTTCTTTGAGCTCTTCTATCTCACTGCACCTCTATTCAAACTGATGATGTATCCAGTCTCCGACTTTGTGTCATCTTGATCAGTCTGGAAACTAGCATCAACATGTCGTCTGATGAATAGTTCTTCATCTTCTCCATAAACCAGAAACATATCCTTAGTACGCCACATATACATAAGTATAGTCTTGACTGCCATCCAATGGAGGTCTCCTAGATCATATTGATATCTTCCTACCACACATAATGCTTAAGCAACTTCTAGCCTCATACATAGCATAGCATACATGAATGACCTAATCGCGGATGTGTAAGGGATCCTTTCCATTCTCTTTCTTTCCTCATGTGGATGAGGACACATTTTCATGGAAAGATGAACACCATGTGACACTGGAAACAATCCCCACTTGGACTATTCCATACTGAACCTCTTCGGTATCTTGTAAATGTATTTACATTGACTCAGGCCCAGCATTCTCTTGGATCTATCACGATGGATCTTGATCACAAGAATATCTGCTTCCTCACCCAAGTCTTCCATGGAGAAGAATTTATGCAACCATGCCTTAACTGACTCTAAGATAGGTACTTCATTTCCAATTAGTAATATGTTATCAACATATACTATTAGAAAAACGATTGCACTTCCACTAAACCTCTTGTAGACACAAGGCTCACATTCATTCATAACAAATCCAAATCCCGTTACAGCTTCATCAAAACGAATGTTCCATGACCTTGATGCTTGCATTAATCATAAATCGATTTCTGCAACTTGTATACCTTGTTGGTATCCTTTGGAGTCACAAAACCTTCAGGTTGTGTCATGTAGGCATCTTTCTGGAGGTTCCCATTAAGGAAAGCTTTTTTGACATCCATTTGCTAAATCTCATAGTCATTGTAAGCAGAAATGGCCAATAGGATTCTGATTGATTTCAGCATTGCAACCAGTGAAAAGGTTTCATCATAGTCAATTCCTTGACGTTGTCTAAAACCTTTTGCAACTAGTCATACCTTATAGGTGATGACTTGCCCCTCCATGTCCAGTTTGTTCTTGAATACACATTTATTACCAATAGGCTTTACATCAACTTGAGGATCTACAAAAATCCAGAATTGGTTTTTGTACACGGAATCCATTTCAGAATTCATGGATTCATGCCACTTGGCAACGTCTATGCCTTCAACTGCTTCCTTGTAGGTAAGAGGATCATCATTTTGAACCAATAATGAGTCACCATCCTCGGTGATAAGAAAACCATATCATTATGGTTCTCTCACCTCTATCATGCTTTTACGCAGTTCTTATGTCTCTGGAACAGATTTTTCTTCCATGGGGCTTTGTGGAATCTTTTCTTGTAATAACTCTTGTCTATCTTGAGCCTTGACTTCATCGAAGTCTATCTTGCTCCCACTATCTCTTTTAAATATGTACTCCCTCTCAAGGAATATGGTGTGTCTTGCAAATGTAACCTTTTTGTTTGAGGGGTTGTATAGGTAATATACCCTAGTCTCCTTGGGATATCCTATAATGATACACTTTGTGCCTTGGGGTGAAAGTTTGTTACCTGAAGAGGCCTTAAAAAATTCTTTACTACCCCACACATGTAAATTTGATAACATGGATTTTCCTCCACTCCATAACTCGTATGGAATACCATTTATCGATTTAGTTGGTACATGGTTTAGTATGCGTGCTGCTGTTTGTAATGCATATCATCAAAAGGATAATGGAAGACTCGCATGACTCGTCATTGATCTCACCATGTCCAACAGGGTGCGGTTCCTCCTTTCACTCACACTATCCCACTGAGGTGTGTAAGGAGGAGTGAGTTGAGATAGAATCCCAAACTCTCATAATAAAACAATGAAGTCCTGATTAAGATATACTCCTCCTCTATCTGAGTGTAGTTTCTTAATCTTCATACCAAGCTGTTTCTCAACTTCATTCTTGTATTCATTGAACCGATCAAAAGAATCTGACTTATACCTCATTAAGTAGATATATCCATATCTACTAAAATCATCAGTAAAAGTTATGAAGTACGAGAAACCACCCCTTCCTTCAACTGGAAATGGTCGACAAAAATCTATGTGAACTAATTCTATAATCTCTTTATCCCTTTCACCTATCCCACTAAATGGGGCTTTGGTCATTTTTCCTTGTAGACACGTATGACATACACCAAGTGGTTTTAGTTCGATAGAATCTAAATACCCATATTCATGTAATTTTGTCAAACGTTTTTCATTGACATGACCTAGCCGGTGATACCAAATTTTGGTGTGGTATGAGTCAAGTGAATTTACTTTGTCATTGATTGCCATTACTTGGTCTGTGTAGTCTAACACATAATGGGCATTATATAAATGTGCCCTACCAAAACAAATTCTATCTTTATAAAAGTAGCAAGATTCATTTTCAAACATGAACATGAATCATTCAGTATCAAATCTGGATACTGAAATAATGTTTTTAGTAACAGAAGGCACATAATAACAACCTATCAAAACCAAGACCATCCCAGTAGGCAATGTGAGGTGGTAGTCTCTGACAGCTACATCAGCGAGTCTGGATCCATTGGTTTCTCGTAGATCCACCCCACCTCGGTCAATCTTTATGAATCTACTTGGTTTTAGTATTTGGATATAGATGTGAGAACCACAAGCAGAATATAATACCCAATTTTTAGAAACAGATAGATTGCATTTGATGACAAATACACATGAAGCTTCCCCTTGCTTCTGTGGCTGTGTGTAGTTTTTCATCTACTGTCCCTTCTTTCCACATGCGAAACAAACCACATCCTGTTACTTTGCCTCCCCATTGATCTTCCTTTTCTAGGAAGGCCTTAAAGAAGCTTTGGTCTTAAAGCTATTTGCCTTCCCTTTCCTTTTATTCACCATAAGGAAAGATGTCTTTTCATGCTTCATGTCGTTATATACTTGGCGAATAAGGATAAGAAGATCTGATAGAGACTTCTCAATGTTGTTCATGTTTAAATTAACAAAAATGTTCGAGAAGCTCTGGGGGAGTGATACAAGAATGTGATCGGTGCCCAGTTCTTCGGGGAGTTTAATCCCCAGAACATCCAAGCGCTCAATGTTTCCAATGAGCTTGACTACATGAGGCCCAACTGGGGCACCCTCTCCATGCTTTCTCTGGAATAGAGCCTTGGAGATGTCAACCCATTCTTGTCTTGCTCTCTCCTGGTATAGACCACAAAGATGCTCGAGCATGCTATAGGCATCCTTGTCATCATGGGACATCATGAGCTCACTATACATTGATGATAGCGTCAAATAGTGAACATCGAGTGCATCGTTCCAATTTTGATCATAGACTAGGAAATTTTCATCACTCGCCCCTAGGGAAGGGGAATCCGGAAGTGAGGACTCTAGCATGTAAAACTTTCATTCATGGTGTAGGATAACCTGAAGGCGCCTAAACCAATCCTGAAAGTTTCTGCCGGTGAGGATGTTCTCTATATCCAGAATTGATCGCAAAGAAAATGTGGTTGAAGAGTTTGTCATTTCGATTCTACAAATTAAAATGGCAGATTTATTAGTAATTTCTTGATTACATTTTATGAGAAATAATAAATGAATTAATTAATTCTCCCACTATTTTATCAAGTCCCAATGGCCCTCACCATTGAACATGGAATGTACAGTTTCTTTGACATTCTAGTGGCAAGGATCCATATTCCCCTTCGCGTAAACCCAATAAGGGTTGTTCAAAGTATTTCAAGGTATTTATGTAGGCATGTCTTTGCCGACTGTGAGCTTACAGTTCCATGATCTGTTGAGTGGACTCCCCAATCCTGAAATCCGGACTTGGATTTCCTCAACTCTTGCCTCCAATATTAAATCAAGTCTAGAAAGGGCTACTCCCCTTGATCTAATATGCTTAAGTCAACCCTAAACCTTTCATAAGGAATTCCTTAATAAAATTAAGTATCCCAACAAGGGTTGGTCAAACACATAGTTTTATTGAGTCTTTCCCTTAATCAAGTAATGGAAGGCTTTGTCTGACTAAATATGGTATTTGAGGGATTTTATTCTTTATGCATAGTTTTTTTTATTTTTATTCCATCTTTTAATGCTTGTTCATTTTATTAACTATGTGATCGTGACAATACATACATAATAAATAAACCATGCAATTTAGATAGAAATGGCATGATCATGAGCTTTTATTGGTTAGCTTATCTAGCAGTTTTGATAAGCTAACCCTGACCTACGGAAAACACCTTGAACATGATGGTTCATGTTTTTCCTCTCCCACCTATCCACCTTTTTATCTTCTTGTGTCAGTTTTGCCTTGTCTTCGGGATTTGAACCATCTCCTCTGGCATGGAGAGATCCTCCATTACATGGGTTTACATTAAAGAAACCATGGGCATGCAGGCCCTAAATTTTGCTGGAAGATGGCTCACGGGCCATAAAATTTAAATTGAATAAATTTAAATGAAAACATAAACATTGAAAGGGACTTTGGTCTAGCTCATGATCATCCCTAGCATGCAACGGAATTTATGCATATTTAGAATTCAAATTCTTTTAATAGTTCATTCATTTAAGATAAGTCGCACTCGAATTCAATTAATTATGATCTTATAATTAATCAATTATTTATCTTAAATTCATTTCTGAATTTCCTTGAGATTCTTATCATCCATATTCCCTATACGGGTCTCTGTACATTGGAGGAAACCTGATGAAATTACATTTCTGGAAAGTACAGGGCATGGGGTTTATAATTACACGGCTTGTATTTCTTTTCACTCTTTATCCAAAGTACATGACGGGTATTTGGCGTATTTTCTGTACTTTGGAAATATTGGAGTACACGGCATGTAGATAAATCATAAATGGAGTGTACTTCCTTGTTACACGGTAACCGTCCTGGCGATCCCATGTACGCGGTACGCGGTTTATCCTTGTACATGGTTTCACTAGGGCCGGAACGGACTACATGGCGTGTTGCTCCAACATACACACCATGTATTCTGGTTCCACACACCATTCAATTCTGGTCAACACTACGTTATTAATACTTAGGCATATTCAATTCACACAGCGTGGTTTGGCGGACCAGTGTCGGTTCATTGAACCTAAGTACATGGCATGTAGTTTTAATTACACGTCGTGTAATCCCGTGTTGTACAGACAAAAAGAGAGGCTCCTCTGGATGAGTTCCTCATTTTTATGTTAATCAAAAATTAAAATTAAAAGGTCGTTTCTATGATATGAATCGGGAAAAGGAGAAGGAAGAACAGATATCATTTCTTCAGATTTATAGATCGATTTATTTCGAATTGAATCAAATATAAATGTGTGAATTATCAACGAAAATTAAATAACTATAATCAACATTGTAAGCTCGCTCTGATACCATTTGAAGGTTCCGAGCGCAGCAGAAGCGCATGGGTGGATTTTCCCACTTGGCTTTTTTTAATTAACAATGATCAATTTGCGATCAATACGACGATAAACACTAGTCTCCATGGATCGAATCACAGAAATGGACAGAGAAAAGGAATGTCCCGGAACCAAAAAGTATGATCATTACAAGTTGATTATAATTAATTTAATCAATTGAAAAGAAATACCTTTTGAGTGTTCTTTCTTCATTTATGTTTTTGATCACGTTTCGATGTGAATCATCATTGCGTCACAGAATCCATGTGTAGAATTCCTCTAGCGGTGATCCACATGTGTACCTTGTATCTCGGGACATCGCCAAAGGAGTCTCTGGGTGCTAGCGTAGAGAAAACGTTTCTTGTGTTTTCCGCCTTATATCATCTTGATCCGATGAAAGAGGATCTCTCTCAGTCTTGAGAGCATTCTTGGAGGAAGAGGTTCTTTCGGCCTTGAAAGAATTCTCCAGAATTGTTGTGTGTGGGGTAGGAAAAGAGTTGGGGTTGTGAGGATATTTATAATCAGGTTTGAGGTTGTAGATTTATGAAAATAAATAAATGTGTTACGCATTTTATTTATTTCATTGACTCTTATTTAAAACCCCCATGTCGAATAATTAATTTTCTGACATGCGCCCACACTAATTATAATAAATATCATTTAAAACAATATTATATCCTAAATATCCCAACTGGAAAAACTACATGGCATGTATTAATAAATACACGTTGTGTACTTGTTTTTCATTGAAAACTACAGGAAGTATACATTCAATGTACACAACGTGTATATCTTGTTTTCATATATTCATTTCCTTTCCATAAAGAAAACTACACTGCGTGTAATTCTTAATACAAGACGTGTACTTGTTTTTCCATGGAAAAACTACAGGATGTGTAATATTTAATACACGACATGTATTTCTTGTTTTTCATTTCCTTCTTCCTCCATCATTAAAAAGATTTAAGCCGTCATGAATAATTATTAAACCACGTATGTGAATAATCATTATTCTACCTGAGATACTTGAATACACTTACTGTGTGACCCTCTGGGCCTTTTTATCAATGGCATTAGGCGAGCTTGCCTAAAGTCCAAGATTACTGTCTAGAAATGGGTCAGGGCACCCAAGAGAAAGAAGTTAACGCCACATTGACGTATCCCCTCATATGAATTATTACAGTTTAATTTAATCCCTTTGTCTCGATATCTCATTAAGCAGGTTTCATGGCAGTGTCATAAACCTATATGCTTGATCTGTCATTCTTTGACTACCTGAAATAAACTCGTCGTTTGCACCATGGCCATGGAATTTAATGCGACAGTTCTATTTCAATAAAATGGAAGAGATATCAACTTCCATAAATGGAAGGGACAAATCCTTACTCGACTTATCCATTAAAAACATGTCACTCGTGAAGCACCCAACGTACCCTACTTCCCGCCAACTATCTGCGTGATGGTTTTCGTCAATAAATCTAAGTGTGTGAGTCATGACATGAGTTAATGATAATATTCCAGTCTAAGAACCATTACACATGCTCGTAGATGTCTGATGACACGAAGACATGTAGAATTGCTACTGGCGGTTCTGTTCTCATAATCTCCCATCTTGGATATTACCAAGTGTGAACTCCATGAGAGAGAGTCTCATCTTCTTATGAGTACTCGCACATGATGGTGTGTATACTATGTGTGCTATCCTAGTATTTCATCAAACCATAGAACTTTATTTAAGAATATTGTTATATCATTTGATGTTTCTCATCATAGCGGGGATCTTCCATGACCTTATCAATGCAACAAATATTACCGGACATTATTATATTATAGTCATGCAGAACAATGGACAATAAATAATAAGTGAACATTCATGTAATCAAAGTACAAAACAATTGGTTCTCAGGACACAAAACCTTTCAAACTCCCACTTGGACTAGAGCCAACTACCTACAACGTTTAGTCCGCTAGACCTCACATGATGATCAAGTTTCTACTGAGTCTAGGATTTAGTCAAGGTGTCCACCACATTGTCTCCCGTGGAAATATTGCTCACTGCATCTTCACCTCTCTGAGAAAAATCTTTCAAGAGATGATACTTCAAAATATGTGCTTTGTCCGCTGATGTGACCTTGGCTCTTTTTCAAGTGCAACCACTTTAGTATTACCACAATAGAATGTGATATGATCTTTACTTCTCGATATTAAATCGTGCTCTTGGATGAAGCTTCACATCCATACTGCTTCTTTAGATTCCTCATAAGCTGCGATATACTCGGACTCTGCTGTAGAATCTTCCACCACACTTTTCTTTTAGCTCTTCCAGCTCACTGCACCTCCATTCAAACTGAAGATGTATCTAGTCTGTGACTTCATGTCATCTTTATCAGTCTAGAAACAAGCATCTACATGTCCTTTGATGACTAGTTCCTCATCTCCTCCATAAACTAGGAACATATCCTCAGTACGCCTCAGATACTTTAGGATAGTCTTGACTGCCATCTAATGGCAGTCTCCTGGATCAGTTTGATATCTGCCTACCACACTTAATGCATAAGAAACATCTAGCCTCGTACATAGAATACCATACATGATTGACCCAATCGCAGAAGTGTAAGGGATCCTTCCCATTCTCTTTCTTTCCTCATGTGTCTGAGGACACATTTTCGTGGAAAGATGAATGACATGTGTCATTGGCAACAATCCCCTCTTAGAATTTTCCATACTGAATCTCTTTAGTATCTTTTCAATGTATGTAGTTTGACTCAGGCCCAACATTCTCTTGGATCTATCATGATGGATCTTGATCCCAAGAATATATGTTGCCTCGCCCAAGTCTTTCATGGAGAAGCATTAATGCCACAATGCCTTAACTGACTGTAAGACAGGTACTTCATTTCCAATTAGTAATATGTCATCAACATATACTATTAGGAAAATGACTGCACTTCCACTTAACCTCTTATAGACACAAGGATCACATTCGTTCTTAACAAATCCAAATTCTTTTACAGCTTCGTCAAAACGAATGGTCCATGACCTTGATGCTTTCTTTAATCCATAAATGGATTTCTGCAACTTGCATACCTTTATGGCATTCTTTGGAGTCACAAACCCTTCAGGTTGTCATGTAGACATCTTCCGGGAGGTTCCCGTTAAGTAAAGATATTTTGAAATCCATTTTCCAAATCTCATAGTCATGGTAAGCGGTAATGGCCAATAGGATTCTTATGGATTTTAGCATTGCAACTAGTGAAAAGGTTTCATCATATTAAATTCCTTGACATTGTCTAAAACCTTTTGCAATCAGTTGTGCCTTATAGGTTCTGACATTCCCCTCCATGTTCAGTTTCTTCTTGAATACCCATTTATTACCAATAGGATTTACATCAACTATATGATCTACCAAAATCCAGACTTGGTTTTGGTACATGGAGTCCATTTCAGAATTCATGGATTCTTACAACTTGGCAACGTCTGTGCCTTCAACTACTTCCATGTAGGTAAGAGGATCATCATTTTCAACCAATAATGATTCAGCATCCTCAATGACAAGAAAACAATATCTTCATGGTTATCTCACCTCTCTCTTGCTCCTACGTTGTTCTTGTGTCTCTAGAACATATTTTTTTTCCACGAGGCTTTTTGCAATCTGTTCTTGTACCAAATCTTGTGTATATTGATCCTCGACTTCATCAAAGTCTATCTGGCTCCCACTATCTCTTTTGGAGATGTGCTCCCTCTTATGGAATATGGCGTGTCTTGCCACTGTAACATTTTTTTCTGAGGGGTTGTATATGTAATATCCCCTTGTTTCCTTGGTATATCCTATAAAGATACATTTTGTGCCTGGGGGAGCAAGTTTATTACCTGAAGAGGCCTTAAAAATTATTCACTACCCCACACATGTAAATTAAATAACATGGCTTTTCATCTACTCCATAACTCGTATGGAATAACATTTATCGATTTAGTTGGTACTTGGTTTAGTATGTGTGATGTTGTTTGTAATGCATATCCCCAAAAGGATAATGGAAGACTCGCATGACTCATCATTGATCTCACCATGTCCAACAGGGTGTGGTTCCTCCTTTCACACACACCATTCCACTGAGGTGTGTAAGGAGGAGTGATTTGAGATAGAATCCCAAACTCCCAAAAGAAATCAATGAAGTACTGATTAAGATATTCTCCTCCTCTATCTAATAGGAGTTTCTTAATCTTCTTACCAAGATGGTTCTCAACTTCATTCTTGTATTATTTGAACTGATCAAAATAATCTAACTTATACCTCCTTATGTAGATATATCCATATCTACTAAAATCATTAGTAAAAGTTATGAAGTATGAGAACCCACCCCTTGCTTCAACTATAAATGGTCTACACATATCTGTGTGAAATAATTCTAGAATATCTTTAGCCCTTTCACCATTCCCACTAAATGGGGCTTTGTTCATTTTACCTTATAGACACGTATGATATACACCAAGTGGTTTTAGATCGAAAGAATCTAAATACCCATCATGATGTAATTTTGTCAAATGATTTTCATTTACATGACCTAGACGTTGATGCCAAAGTTGGGTGTGGTATGAGTCATGTAAATTTACTTTGTCATCGATTGCCATTACTTGGTTTGTGTAGTCTAACACATAAAGGTCATTATATAAATGTGCCCTACCAAAACAAATTCTATATTTATAAAATTAGAAACATTCATTTCCAAACATGAACATTAATCCATCAGTATCTAATCTAGATACTGAAATAATGTTTTTATTAACAGAAGGCACATAATAACAACCTTTCCAAACCAAGACCATCCCAGTAGGAAATGTGAGGTGGTAGTCTCCGACAGCTACAGCAGTGAGTCTGTCTCCGTTGGCTTCTCGTAGATCCACCTCACCTCGGAAATTATTTTTGAATCTACTTGGATCCAGTATTTGGATACAGATGTGAGCACCACAAGTGGTATCTAATACCCAATTTGTAGAAACAGATAGATTGCATTCGATGACAAACACACCTGAATCTTCCCCTTGCTTCCTTGGCTGGGTCTAGTTTTTCTTCCAGTGGCCCTTCTTGCCACATGCGTACAAACAACATCCCATTCCTTCCCTCCCCCCTTTGAGCTTCCTTTCCTGGAAGGCCTTGAAGAAGATTTGGGCTTAAATCTCTTCACCTTACCTTTCCTTTTATTCACCACAAGGACAGAAGGATTTTCACGCTTCATGTCATTATATACATGGCGAATAAGGATAAGAAGATCAGATAGAGACTTCTCAATATTGTTCATGTTGAAATTAACAACAATGTTCAAGAAGCTCTGGGGGAGTGATGCAAGAATGAGATCGGTTCCCAGTTCATCGGGGAGTTTAAACCCTAGAACCTCTAAGTGCTCAATGTAGCCAATAAGCTTGACTACATGAGGCCCAACTGGGGCACCCTCTACAAGATTTCTATGGAATAGAGACTTGGATATCTCAAACCATTCTTATCTTGCTCTCTCCTGGTATAGACCATGGAGATGCTCGAGCATGCTATCGGCATCCATGACTTTATGAGACTTCATGAGCTCACTAGACATTGATGATAGCATCAAACATTGAACGTCGAGTGCATCGTTCAAATGTTGATCATAGTCTAGGAAATCTTTATCACTCTCCCCTGGGGCAGGGGAATCAGGAAGTGAGGAATCCATCATGTAAAACTTTCGTTCATGGCGTAGGATAACCCGAAGGCGCATAAACCATTCTAGAAAGTTACTGCTGGTGAGGATGTTGTCGTTATCCAGAATTTATCGCAGAGAAAATGTGGTTGACGGGTTTGTCATTTCTATTCTACAAATTAAAATATCATATTTATTAGTACTTTCTTGATTACATTTTATGGGAAATAATAAATGAAATAATCAATTCTCCCACTTTTTTATCAAGTCCCAATGGCCCTCACCATTGAACTTGGAATGTCTAGTTGATTTGAAATTATAATGGAAAGGATCCATATTCCCCTTCACATAACCCCAACAAGGGTTGGTCAAGCTATTTGAAGGTATTTAGGTAGGTAGGTCTTTGCCAACTGTGATCTTACAGTTCCTTGATCTGTTGAGTGGACTCCCCAATCCTGAAATCCTAACTTGGATTTCCTCAACTCTTGCCTCCAATATTACATCAAGTTTAGAAAGGGCCACTCCTCTTGATATAAAATGGTTACTTCAACCCGAAACCTTTTATAAGGGTTTCGTTTATAAAAGTACGTGTCCCAACAAGGGTTGGTCAAACACATAGTTTTTCCGAGTCTTCCCCTTAATCATGTAACGAAAGGCTTGATCTGACTTAATATGGTATTTGAGGGATTTTATTCTTTATGTGTAGTTTTGTTTTATTTTCATTCCATCTTTTCATGCTTGTTGAAACGCCATGTAGACTCCCAACACACTGTGTATCGCTTATCAGGGTGGATGAGCCATGTGGTAGACCACACCGGAAGCACCATGTATGGGAGTACATGGACCGAAACATGGCCATGAAACAAAGTACACAAACACTACGTGGATACATAGACACATGGTAAAATACACAAAAACATGGCAGATACATGGACATGGCCTAACACATGAACATGAAACTGAGTGGCATGAGCACACGATTTAGATCCCCTACATATTATGTATCCCTACATAGTTAGTGAACCATATACCTCCATGTACATGAACATGTCATGGAGTTGGACCATATCCCATGTGGTTCCCCTCACAGGACATGTAGCCTTTGTTCTGTTTGAGGAAAACATCATCCTCGCATATCCCTTTCTTCTGGAAACATATTTTTTCCTAAGAGTAGGCTATCCTGAGTTTCATTCTATGTAGAACATTATGGGGCCCTTGGTTGTAGATTTTTGGATACAATGTGAGATTTATTGGGGCATTCTTCTTGTTTCAGTGATGTTAGATGATTGTAGTGATCACACGGGATATCCATAGGAATTATGAGTTAAACCCTTCGGCTAGGATATGAATGGGTCCTCTACACATTCATAGAGTTAAACCCTCCAGATTTGATAGACATGGGTCCTCTACCATTTTATTGGATCCCACCTGTTGGAATAGAAAATGGGTCCTTGACAAACTACAATAGTGGAAACCTCTAGCTGGAATGGGCATGAGTATTCTACTGTTAGATCATAACCCTTCAGTAGGCATAGGGTATGGGTCCTCTATCAACATATCAAGTGGAACTCTCCATCTGGCCTAGGCATGGGTCATGTACCATCAGAGTGGAACCCTCCATCTAGGATGAGTATGAGACCTCTACTATTAGAGTGAAACCCACTTGTTTCAATAGGGTATAGGTCATCTATCTACTCACTATGTGTTACCCTCCTATTATACCAAGTCTTTAGTGCTCTACCTAGTGATTATGGATCCTCGACTATGCATCATAGTGAATAGGAATTTCTTATACTGGATGGTTTATGATGTGCAAACATGTGAGGTTCTAGGTATCATTATAGGATATTTGGAACTGTTGGAGTCTCCTTTCATGAGATGATCTATGAGATGGAGATCCCCTTGCTCTCTTTTTTTTTGTTTCTTTTTTTTGAGTATATATATATATATATATTTGTATCAATAACATTGGAATTGGTTACACTCCATCCATGGGTTGCGAAGACGTGTGGGGTATTCCACACACATTCTGTGTCTATAATATTGTAGTTAGTTGTGGTTAATATCCTACTATTTGTGGAAAATACCTGGCTTCTAGTCCATATACACAATATATTAATCCCCTTATTCTTGGATGATGTCACTCCTAGTAGTGATTTTTGTTAGCTACATCCTGTTTACTATCTACATTATTTTCATTAATATTATGTCTCTCACTATTCCCATTCATCTTTCTGGGCATCTTAATGGTTATGCATATACTGACCCCTACATGGGAGTTTCCCACATGAGTCATGTCTTATGTAGAGGAAAAATATTTTGATGATACATTTATGGGATCTTAGGGATACTAGGTGTTTGGGACTTCGTATAGTGTTCATATCGTAAAGTTTAGGATCTAGGATCTCTCCTCGTTTTTTCTTTCTATTTTTGTCTGGTTGAGACATATTTCTGGTTGGGTATGTATTTTTTCTCCATACTATTAATTTACATTGTTGTAATCTTGTACACCAAATAGGATTTCATTCTTGGTTTACTTTTTAGTAGTTGTGTTTTTCAGTTTTATTCTTCTTCACTTCTTCATTGAGATGGTCAGATGTGTGAATACTTGTACATTAGAAAAATTCCCCAAATATTGGATATTCCTTTCAGTGATTTTCAGAACCCCCTAACCTGTGGATGTAGGCTTGGGGTAGTCATGGATCGAGCCTTAGTTAGGGTCAGATCGTGATACAAACTATGCATATTCCAATAAAACTTCTTTTTAGTGGTCTTATTTCTCATCACTGAATCTATCCAATAAAACAATTATGTTTACATTAATATATTAGGTAATAAATATGAATCATCATAACTGATCAATTTTTAAGGGTTATTTAGTGTAGGAAAGAATTGATTTTTGTTTAATGTACTTAGCTAATGTCACCATGAAATATAATCATATAAAGTGACTTAAAGATGATTATTATGCTCTCATTGACCCAATATTTTTGTCACATCCCAAATGGGAGTATATATGGATCATATAGGATGTTTACATTGAACTTGATGATTGGGGAATGGATCATCATAATGTATTATTTTACAATGGAATGTTAATTTTTATATCAATTAAAATTATAAATATTTATTTTTATTATGTATTTATTTCCTAATTTTTTAACATTATTAAATATCCTTGTTTGGAGGGAACACAATGAAATTATAAAAAAATAACATCATTCTTTATCTATTTAGTGGACCGAGTAATTAATCAATAACTAATTATATTCTAGGTTGAAGAAAAAGGTATAAAAATCCTTTTTTATGTAACTAAATCACTGGTGGTTGTTTAATATTATATGTTTACATATTTTAGGTCCAAAGATTACCAATGGATGATGTATTTATTAAATCAAGGGAATTATCATTTGTTCTAGATAATATGGATGATGATTGTAATGAAATTGTTTTCATTGGCTTTAAATTAATTATAAGTAGGTTTGAAATAAACATAAAAACATAACATGATGATGGAACGATAATCATAACAACAGATAGTTAAGATAGTGTATCAAATAGAAAACATGTATTTGAAAACATATCATATTATGGTATTGTTGAGAAAATATTTTTATTCGATTCCTATGAACATGGTCATGTTGCTATGATAAAATGAAAGTGGTTTGATTCATTGAAATGACATGGATTGTATATAGATATTTAGGAATTTAGAGTGATTGATATGAACAATCAGATGTGAATAGATGAACCTTACACTATTACATCACAAGTTAGACAAGTGTTTTTTTAAATAACCATTTAAAACCAAAATTTTGTGTCATTGTTGATTTTATTCAAAGAAATATTTTTTATTATTTAATTGATTATAGTTTTTTAGAAAAACCAATCGATATTCACTCAAATTTATCATTCAATGACACAAATGATTCAATTATTAGAATGTATTGCGAATATAATACTTTAACAAATAATACATAGCGTTGACATGTTTCAAAGTATTTACTTTAACATATTATGATATTGTACTTTTTTTGATACTTTTAAAAATGGTACATGTTTAATTTTGTTAATATATTATATTAGCTACCTAGTGTAATATTGTTTGTATGATTTATACATGGTTTCAAAATATTTTAATTCTCCTTCTATTTGTCAGTTGATATTTATTATAGTGTAAAAATCACAAAATTCCTTCTACAAAGTGCCAATTGTTTTGTCATTTGTACATGAATATGGTTAATATTGTCAAAATTTCTGTAATAATTGATAAGAAAAATGAACTGAAATGGAAATGAAATTATCTTAACTAACAAAACTAATTTTTTGTGAATTGTTTTGTATTGTTACATGCTTGTTACATGCCTCTTATATCCTCAATTTTTGTACTAAATATGATGTTTTAGGGAATAATTGGAAATATAATATATTGTTTTATGGATAACTTTTAATATAATACCATCAGAAAAATGAAAATAATTTTTAATCTCATTTTAGAATTTAAAATACAAGATTTTTTTATTGTCTAATACATTAATTTTGGGAGTAATCAACTCAATGATAATAATTTTAATGGAAGATGAAAAGTTTTTAAGAATAATATGAATTTTTTGTAATATTTATAATAATATAATCTTTTTTATTTTTCTTAAATTTTTCACATCACTTCTATCATTTTTAGGTGATTAATTTCTACGAGGAGGTTGATTTAAAATAAATGGAAGGAAAATCGCCATATAGTGATGTTGGGCTATCAAATAGGATTATTTTGGTTAGTACCTTATTTATTTATTGACTATGTGAGTACATTAAAAAAATATTTAATATTAGAAGGTATCCTAAAAAATGAAACTTGCATTCAACGAGCATATATTGGGTAGTCCATAATATCGGACCGCCTTTACATGTCGTCCCCCTTCATGCAGTTCCTCACATACCATGGCTTTGTGGTCACTAGGACTCTTTACCCCCATTAGGCCGCCCCTTATATTCTTTACCCATGCATGGAAGGCCATATTTTCATCCCTTTACTCTTACTACCATATAGGTTAATCCCTCTCATTCTATACCTTAGCCTCTTCCCCTTACCAACCTTTATCTCTATAGGGTACACATATATTTTTTATGCCCCCTAGATTACCGTAACCTCCTACAAAAATTTGTCATTTGTAGACTACTATAGAGAAAAGTCCTAAAATTTTCAGCCACTTATATTTTGTATAAGATCCAGTGGAAATATGCAGTGCTTCTGGTAAATGTTTTAAATGTAATAAATTAAATAATTTTTCATTACATATTAGTTATATATGTGTATGAAATATTCATCTATTTCATATGGATCATATTATAATATAATACATTTCCATAAATAGATGCATTCAATGTGGAATATACAAACACACAACAAGGTTTAGTAAAATGAGGACATGAAAATAATAAAAATATGGTATATAATTGCAGTGTTTCATGGGGAAATTCAGAAAACCTAGAAATATTATTCTAGTAAAAATAATCCAGTGGAGAAAAGTCAAACAAGAATTAAATGGAAAGGGTTGGGTTAAAAAATTTTAATATATTTTTTGAAATTCAATTTCGTTTTATTTTTATTGTATTGTATATTTTATTAATATTACACTCCGATATAGCTTTAGGGATGGTCTACATGAAAATACAACTAGGTTAATGGAACTGGGAGAGATGTGGTGGGCCTACAAGAAAGGCATTCATGTTAGATGAAAAAATAGATCTTGATCTAGAAAACACACCAACATTCAATGAATTATCACTTTTAAAATACAAATAACCCATTATATACTAGAGAAGTTCCCTAATCAAGGAAATTTACTGAATTGTAAATTTAAATTTGTGTTTTTCTGTTAGGATTCATTTTGTATTTAACAAACCAAAAAAATTATTTCTGTTTGTTTTAGATGTTGACTCACCATCAATCAATTATGTTTTAATTTAAGAGAACTAAATAAAAAAATATATACAATTTAGGAAAGTATAAATGGAATAATGGGATCATTTAAGTGGGGGTGTATACTTTAATATAGATAATAAAATGAAAATAAGAAATAATTATTCATATATACTTAAACTAATTGTTATGGAGGAACTAGAAGTTCTAGAACAATAGGTAGTTGGTTTAGAACCTCTTTAAGATCAATAGGTGATAGATTTGTTGTTATAAATTTCCCAATTGAAGGAGAAATTAAATCTCTTGATTAGTTTTCAAATGTTTCAATAAAGATCCAAGTACACATAGAATCTTGTATATTTCATTAAAATATATTTTTGAAACAATGTAATGATACATTATTGAAAATATACGGTTACTTCCATATTTATACATCATTTATTTCTCCCTTTACCCCAAATTTTAAATCAAAAATACCATTATAAAAAATATTGAATTAAAGAGAAAATACTAGTAAAATATTGATGTATTTTTCTATAAAAATGAATCATTATATGTTTCAAGAGATATAATTTCATCATCAATACCCATATTATTTTAAAATATTTTTTTTCCCATTTCAGTATCTATATAATCATCTTCCAATTCGTTATACCCAGCCAAGTAATGTTCAAATCTTACTCTTACATTTACATCTGTACTCACAATGGAAATATTAATATTTTTAATTTATTTGGAAATTAAAATTTTGAATTGTTTCTCTATATAATTAAACTATATTTTTGTATCCATAATAGATTTATCAATAATTTTCTTACTACCTTAAATATAGTTCCTAATTTATCTAACTTCCACAACCTCTATAGTATCTTCAGTTCTTCTATAATATACAATATTGAAATTAATTCCAATCTATTCATAATCAACATTAGTATTCATATTAGTCTTATCTAAAATAGAATCATAATCTTGATTATATTAAAAAAAATCTGTATGAATTTATAGTTTCAATATTTAATTTAATATCTTCTATATTTGTATTCTTATAATTAAAAATGACTAATTCTTTTCTCATTATAGCTATATGATCTATCTTAAGAGATTTATTCTCTTGTATATCATAAGAAATTTTCATCTCCTATTCCCCAATTACCTAAGGAGAGATTGTACTTAACACTTAGCAGGGGTAGAGTTGAATAAGTGTATCCCACTTTTACTATTTCTTTTATAGTTAACCTCTATAAAAAATTAGAATTAGGATCCATTAAATAATTTATCACTTCCTAAACCATATGCAAATATTAATCATAAAATATAGAGTAATAATTATTTTTTATAAGTATCACCCCTAAGGTGGGATGAGACCCATTGAGACCCACTGAGATATTTTATTGTGATTTCATGTGTGTGTGTGTGTGTGTCGGATGAGACCCATTGAGATATTTTATTCCATGAGTGATACTAGGGTAGATTGTTTCCATATTTGATTGTTGTCACATGACTTTATGTCACATACCATATCTGGTCACCATAAAAACTGACACCCAACCCAGCCTATGGAAAGGAACGAAGGTAATTTCCAATCCCCACAGGCTGGCACAAGTTCCCTGGTATCATAAACTAAATATTGGGAATGATGTTCCAAAGTTTATAGAAATTAAACAACAAACAAATTCAATACAGTGAATCTGGATTTTTCGAAACATCCCATCTTTTAAAAAAACCATAATTGAATTACATAGTTTGAAACAATTATAAAAGACTAAAAAAACTGTAGAAACCCACAATGGACATCCCGAGAACCATAATCATGGAAAGAGGCACCGCCCTAAAGACATCTTAATAAGACAACACCACAAAGGACCTTCCCGAATCCCGAACCAAAAGCACTAAAAACTGTGCCCAAACTAATGACAAAAATATCCAAGTCTATTTTCACCCAAATGTGTATGTACTGGGTGAGACAAATCCCAGTAGGATACCTCCACTAATATATTTTTTTGTGATAAACATTCAATGATGAAAATCATGAATTTTTTCTTAAATAGGAAATGCTAGTTATGTAATTTTAAATAAAAAAAATTCAAGTGGGCTAATTTAAAGAATCAACACTTTTAAAATAAACTCCAAAGAAACTGATTTTTTACATCCAAGTATACCATATGCCCATGGTAGGTATAAAAAATATAATGATAACAAGAAATAGGAAATAACCCCTATGCACTAAATCACTATGGGTCTCAGGTACTTCGTATCTCGGTGAAAGTAACCATCATAAATATCTATTCTTGTGCATGGGCCACTAGCAGGGTACATACCCATAACCTAGTGGTCCCCAATAATCATCATAATTTTTTATTTAGAGTTGTATGTGTAAATATATCTACGTGAAATTGAGGCCAAACCCTATGAGATCACAAGAATACTAGTACACGTCAACCAACCAAGATACATGGGTAACCCTCTTGTGCTCAAACAAGTTCAACAAGACAAAAATATATTTGGAACATGTAAATATCACATCCACATCACACATTCACCAAAAATACCACATGTACATCACACAAGTCACAAAATCCACTTTTTCATTCAAATTGATTTTGAAATCAAACTGACACCAAAATAGCCCACAACACATTTTGTACGTCGTTCAGAATTCAATAAATCTGTTAAAAAATTCATAAAATCATTCCCAAGATTCTAAACATCACATAATAGCTCAATCATATGTTACATAATACCCTTTTCATAAACAAAGTCCATTTATCAGATCACACTCAAACACAGCAGCCTGAATACATATTTCACACCCACATCTCTATTTCATTAATCGACTAGAAAAATTAAAAAACATTACCAAAACTTTTGACATCATAAATAACCACTTTAGGTTCCAAAAACACATTTTATGAACATACTACCACCAAAACAATTTGTAAGATACCATTTCACACTTTGTTTAACTCGTTAAATCATTTACAATTTTCATAAAACCATCCCAAGGGGTATAACTGTGTTTATTCCACAAACCCAATTTCAAATCCTCTTTCAAAGCCAAAATCACACCAATACCAGTAAAAATCAGAGTTGATAGCCCTGGAAATATTTATTTAACCACACTCAAGTATTATAAAATCACCTTAAAAAATACCACAAAAGATGCACATGAAAAACACCCATATTCATAAAATGATTTCAAGAGAAATTACATGGCTTCACACATAAAAATAATTAAAGAACCTATTTTAAACCCAAACGCACACCAAGACCCTACCAATGAAGAATTGTCTTCCCAACATGATTTAGTACACCAATTTCATATGTTCTAAAATACACCCAAACAATACGCCAAGGGTTACACATGAAAAACACCAAATTTCATGCTAAAATGAAACTGAAAAATTAAATACATAACCAAATCCATCACAAATAGTTTTCACACCACACAGAGCATATGAGGAAGATGGAAAATAAGTAATTCATGAAATGTTACTCATCTAGAAATGACTACACATCGAATCACCTACTGAAAGTGTCGAAACCCTCAAATATTGGTGTGAAACATAAAACTCACCACTACCGCACCTAAAAGATGTTAAAAGAAACTTGAAACCTCAATATTTCACCCCAAATACAGGATTTTATTCCCAAGGTATGAACCCTATTATATCGACATTTTATAACTCAAGAAATGGTGAATGAAACCCTAAGGAAACGGAAGAAATCAAAGAAAGAAAGAATTACTTGCAAAACTATTGAATGAATTGAACTAAATCTACCAAACTCTGGTCTCCATGTAACCAAAAATGGTATAGAAGATCTAAGGAGTCAAAATAGGTCAAGTGAGGACTGAAATGGTTGAAATGAGTGAAAATTGAGGTAGTTATGAAAGAATCATTTTACCTCATCAAATCTGATCTATTTGTGAATGATTTAGAAAGATCACCCTAATCATTGGGGTGGATGAACTCCAAAGTGAAAAACCTGATAATGGGGGTGAGTCTCATGTTTTTGGATTATATTGGGATGTAGAATAACTGAGAAAAATTAAAATATGAATGAGTTATTGAAAAATTAAAAATATCATTTAAAGCAGGAAATGGGCTTACGGGCAGACCCAATACCTTAATAAAAAACCCAAATACATCATTATTATGGATTCATATGTGGTCCAAATGGATATGGTGACATTATTATACTAGGGTATTCCAATTGGAAATTTAAATGGGTGTAAAATGTTGAAAAATGAAGTATTTATAAAAGAATCAAAAATTAATTTGTTAATCTGGAAATGGGCTCCCTGTCTGGCCAAAATTTTGAAAAACCACCATTTCCACCAAATTTATTGAGAAACCCCCAAAACTAAAAAAAATAGAAATTAAATGAAAAAATACTTTTAATTAAATCATGAATGTGAAAATACTCTCCACCATAATTCGTTTTACCCCTAGAAATCCACAGTAATGCCAAAAGAAAAAAACCAAACCCACCTGATAATCTAAGACGTAATTCTTTGCCATGCTTCGCCCCCACGGGTATAAACACATCTAGTGATCTATTAAGGAAGGATTACTCTCACAAAAAAATCATACACCACTTTCTTGAAATGATCAGGAACATTTAAACTGTATCCCAAAAGATAACTCCTCGAACACTATTAGAACAAGACTCATGAAATTCACCCAAACGAACAACAACATCGAACAAGGTTACACTATCCTTACATTATCTAAACCATTGGTAACTCTCTAATATCCTAGTTTACTCAAGGAATATGTTGGTTTCTTGATTTCTTTGAATGGGAATTCCTACCAGAAAGAGAATACCCCGGTGAAATCTGAGTTACTAGTATGGGGGACACAAATAGGCTCCCCACCAGAAGATAAAACCTGAATTTTACCAAGACAGGATCAGGACGCTAATAGGGGGTGGCTTGAACAGAATCCATAGTTCAAGGGGTAGACTTCCATTCGATATTTTTGAAGGAACACACCTGAGAATCATAGTGGGTCTCCCCACTGTAAGAACCAATAATCTTAACTAACCAACACGACCGATTCAAAATAACCCCAAAAATTTAAATATTTGGTATTGTCGCATGGTCAATCCACACAGTTTATAAAACTGTGGGCTAATCATGTGAATCCTTCTACTTGCACGATTTCTTGGGGCACGTTCACTACTGACCATGTGCAAACTGTTCACTCAACCTATAGAGCCAAACATCAAACCTTTCTACAAAAACCCATTCTAAACCAAAGGGGGAAAGTGTGAACTCATGCTACAACATGGAAATGACATCCTCCCACCTCTACCACCAAATGGGAAAAACATGAACAAGATGGTGAAACTAGTGGTTTAAACTATTCCCATATTTCATGTTAAGGACAAGAAATTGTACATGGGTTTTAACGACCCCGAGATTTCTGATGACATCATTCCATCATCACTCCGATACCTATGGTGGGAGCTCAAATGATTGAATCATCTTCATCCTCATAGTTAGGATTTGAAAACCACCTGAATGGAACTTCTTCTTCCAGTGCTACAAAAAAACTACATCGCAACCCCTGATGGGTTGACCAAGACATAACACTTTCCAAAACTCACTTCACCAACACCTAACAGTTCACTTATGCAAGTGATTCGAAGATGCACAAACATCACCCCTTGTTTCCCGATATGTAAAATGGAAAGGGGAATGGATATATAGAAACAACTTCCTCTAAAAAATGGATGTCAAGATCTCTCAAAATGAGACACACTTATGAAAAAATGAAGGCTCAAAAAAGATTATACAAATTCACCTTTATAATCAAACAAGCATGAGACATCACAACGCATCACTAAACATGACCAATGCAACTGATAGAAACGGTACATAGAGGGGGACCTTATACAATGTCCCCAAACATCACATAATTCTAGAAAGTGGCCATAATATCCTGCCATGACCAGATTTCCCACAATGGTGGTTGAACGTAAACTCTTGCTTCGAAGAGACTATGAAGGACCCAGAGGCCCTCTTAGGCACCATCTAGGCACTCATCCACACTAACAAACCTAGACCACATCCACTATCGATGGATCAAGTAGATTAAGAAACTAAGGCCTCATTCATCCTTCCTCGAGCTCCCTTCCACGACCAGAGGATTCAAAAAAACCAAGAATGGAAATGGTGTAAACTCAATATATAGATCTCGAGAAACAATAATCCTTATATTGATCAACTATAGGATTTTCCAATGGCGAAACAATTCGGTTTACACTTCAATCATGAACTAACCCTTAATAGGGGTGTACCTCATCCAAATAAAGAACCCAAGGACCCAACCAAAATGGTCCATTGGTAAAGACGTACCGAAAATAGATCCAAACATATATGGGGAACCATCATAATGGATTCCAAGAACACTTCTAATGAGAGACTACTAATCATCCATTCAACCCAACTTACCAACCAAACACAATCCCAAAACACCGTTCAAACAGGAGGGGTTCTTGGACTTAAAACATCCCACAACATCAACATTTTCAAAAACACATAATACACATAAGACCAAATCAGTCATCAATACATCATGATTTTCTTTCATAACATATCATTGAAAACAAATGGTTCATTGGTCAGTGTATCCACAAATGGTACACCATGGTCCTCACACATGCATGTTTCCTTTCCATACCAGGCACCCTCCTCATATATATCTCAGCACTCACCCATTAGTTCCATTAACCATTCATAATTTTATAAAACCCCATACATGTGGTCAGCCACGGAGATACCAAAGGTTAAAACAAAGATCTTTTCCACTTTTCAAAACAAAAATAGTTAACTAATACTTATTTTTCTCAAGAACGTTATCCACAAAATCAAACCGAAATTGAAGGTTACTAAAATTTTCAGAAAGGAATAATCATTCAAATTAAAACTCACATTCATGTAATTAAAATTAATTTCAAAACATCTCATCACCTTAAAAAACCATTCAATGGTTTACAAAACTCTATTGGAAACACTTTTTCAAAACTGACATTAACAAAATTTTCTACTTTCAAAAGGGGTGTAAACACACCATTTTCCGTTTTAAAACAGTTATTAAAATTTAGTTCCGCCATCTCACTAATAAAACCATCCCCTATTTATTAGAAAACAATTTCACGCAAACCTTATGATTCATAAAACCATGTCATTTTTTTTAAAATTGATCTTATAAGATTTTTATACTAAAGGACACAAGACAATGAGAGGGAAAACTTGTTTCTGAGGATGATATGGAAATATGGTTGGAGGCCATAATCCAATCACTTAACCATTAGATAGAGTGTTCTAGAGAAATATCCTCATATCCACATGGTTTTCCAAACCCCGTAAGCTCACTGATACCATTAACCCAACTCTCTTTTCATTTCCCCTAATCATCATCAAACCAAGAAAACCAAAAGACTCAGATAATTCCTGACACCCCTAGTGACTTAAATCCTATAATGGGGTGTGGTGATCAGGAAAACTATCTATAACCATAATGGCATGTCCCAAAAATAATAAATCGAGACTATCCAGACAGTTCCCTAAATAACATGACCCAAGGATTTAACATGAACCTCCATTTGATATGATTTTGACAGGAACCAGATCTGGCCTGTAGAAACACCGACCCCTGAATGTGTCTGTGTGAAGGCCCGAAGGGAAAACACTAATCCCCATGGGGTGCCACAAGTGCCCAGGTATCATTAAATGAAAATTGGGAATGATTTACATGAGGTTATAAACATTAAACAAAAACAAAATTCAATACGACAAATTTGGATTTTTCGAAACAAACCATCATTTAAAAAAGAATAATTGAATAACATTGTTTCAAACAATTTTTAAAGACTAAAAAACTATTTAAAACCACTATTTATAGCCCAATAACCATCTTCATTTCTAGAGAAACCAACCTAAAGCCATCTTTACAAGACAACACCACGAAGGACCTACTAGAATCCCAAACCAAAGGCACTAAAAATGTACCCCGAACTGTGATAAAAATAACCAATTCTACATACACTCAATGGTGTAAGTAGGGTGTGATAAAAATACCTATAGGATACCAAAACTAAGAGATTAAATGTTATGAACATTCAAATATAAAAAACTTGCAAGTTTTCATAAATAGGAAATGATAGTTACAATTTCCAAAATAAGAAACTTTAAATTAAATCGGTTTTCAAGTGTGATAATTTAATGAATAAATCCTTTTCAAATATATTCCAAAGCTAAAAAATTTTACAACCAAATATAACATTTTCAGTCATTAAGTATAAATCATCTAATGAGCACAAGCAATAGGAAATAACCCCTAGGTACTAGCTCGCTTTGGGTCCCAGGTACCCCATATCTCGGTGAAAGAACCATCATAAATATATGTTCTCTTACATGAGCCACTATTGGGGAACATACCCATAACCAAGTTGTCCCAAATCGTCATCGTAATCATAGATTATTTAGTTTTTTAAGCATCAATCTTGCTATGTGAAACTGAGGCCAAACCACACGAGTTCACAAGCATACTAGTAAATGTCCATGCACCTAGATACCTGAGTTTCCCTCTTGTGATCAAACAAGTTAAAAAATACAAGAAATATAATATGAACATGAAAAATATCACTTCCACAACATAAATTCTCCAATCATCCCTCGTGTACATCACAGAAGTCACAAAATCCGCCGTTTCATTCAAATTT
Organism: Viscum album; assembly: GCA_963277665.1. NCBI lineage: Eukaryota > Viridiplantae > Streptophyta > Magnoliopsida > Santalales > Viscaceae > Viscum > Viscum album. Next base: position 36,547,694 of record OY728163.1, read on the forward strand.
ATTTTGAAATCAAACTCACACCAAAATAGCCCACAACACATTTTGCATGTCATTCACAATTCAACAAATTTAAAAACAATTTTATAAAATCTTTCCTAAGATAATAAACATCACATTAAAACCCACTCAATTATTAAATAATACACTTTTCATAAACAAATCCCATTTTTCACATCACACTCACACAAATCATCCCTAAAACATTTTCTCACCCACATCACAATTTCATAAATCACCTCGACAAATTAAAAAAAATTAACAACAAGTTTTATATCACAAATAACCACTTTATGTATCAAAAACTCATTTTGTGAACATAATACCACCAAAACAGTACATTAGAAACCATTTCTCACTTTGTGTAACTCATTAAATCATTTACAATTTTCATAAAACCAACCCAAGGGGTATAACTATGCTTTTCCCTCAAAACCCAATTCAAATTTCTCTTTCAAATCCAAAATCACACAAATACCAATAAAAATCAGAATTGGAATCCCTATAAATATTTATTTAACTACTATGAGGTATGATAAAATCTACTCAAATATTACCACAAGTGATGCACATGGAAAAAACATATTTTCATAAAACGCTTTCAAGATGCATTGCATTGTTTCATAGATAAAACCCTTTAAAATACATTCTTTGAAACCCAAAGCCACACCAAGACCCTACCAAAGTATAATTTTCAGCCCAACAAGATTTATTACTCCAATTTCATATGTTATAAAACACACCCAAAAAATACCCAAAGGGTTACACATGAAAAACACTCAATTTCAATCTAAAATACATATATAAAACTAAATGCTTACCCAAATCCATCAAAAATAGTTTTCACACCACTCACAGAAAATGAAGAACATTAAAAATCAGTAATTCAAGAAAACTAACTCAACTATAATTGATTACACATGTAATCACCTATATGAAGTGTCAAAACCCTCAAATATTTGTGCGGGACATCAATCGCACCACCGCCGCACCTCAATGAAGTGAAAAGAAACCTAAAACATCAAAATTTTACCCTAAATATAAGAAGTTAGACACTAGGTATGAACCCCAACTTATGGACATTTTATAACTCATGAAAGGGTGAAATTAACCCTAAGTAAAGAGAAGTAATCAAAGAGAGAAAAACTTACTTGCAGAAATCTTGAAGTAATCGCCCTAAATTCACCAAACTCTAAATATCCAAGTAACCAAAATTGGTATAGAGGATCTAAGGAGTTGTAGTAGGTCATATGGTTACTGAAATGGGGTAAAAAGAGTGAAAAATGAGGGAGTTATGGAACTATAATTTCACCTCTTCAAATATGGTCGATTTGAGTAAGATTTAGAAAGATCTCTCTAATCTGCAGGGTAGATGAAATCTGAAGAGTAAAACTTTCTAATAGGGTGAGCTTGAGTTTTTATCTTTGGGTGGATGGTGTTATAATCGAAAAATTTAATAGATGAATGGGATATTGAAAAGGTAAAAAAAATTAAAGTAGTAAATGTGCTTACAGGCAGGTCCAATACCTTAATAAAAAAAAATCCATCATGATTAGGGATTCCTATATGCTCCAAATGGATATGGTGACTTTAATATACCAGGGAATGACAATTGGGAAGTGAAATGGCTGTGAAATGTTGAAAAAGAAAGAGCTATAAAATAAACAAAAAATACTTTTAAATATAAAAATGAGCTCTCTATTTGGCCCAAAATATGATAAACAACCATTTCCACCAAAATTCATGGGAAACCACCAAAACAGTCAAGAATAGAAATTCAATAAAAAATTTCTTTTTAAAAAGTTATTAATGTGACACCTTTTATGAGATGTTATACATTCTTGATGATGTGTTATTCCTTATTTGTATTCTTCACCCTATATGTGTGTTACCATGACTTGGTGATTTTTATTGGTACTTCAGACTGGTGGCCCATCGTGACATGATTTATCCATTTGAGGGGAACATTGTTTTAATTCTAAAGTTGGTGATAAGTGACCATAGAATTTAGTGTAGGTATGAGGTATACATGGAGACTCTATTGATTATACACTCAAGGTAGCCTTACATTTTCCAATTATCATGTCCTCATGGTATCCTAGAACAAAAATAGATGATGTGAAAAACCATTAATTATTTTATAGATAGAGTACTTTGGTTATCATGTTCATGCCACTCTATGAGGATGTTATATAGGGGATAGTTTCATTATTAGTAAAATATTCTGTTATCCTTCCAATATGAAGCCAAAGTAGGTATAGTTGGTGGTTGTGGAGAATTTTTTAGTGTACAGAAACATATATATTAATTATATGTTTCATTCATTATATAGTAATTATTATTATTTCATAAACCTGTAACTCATTATCATAGTAGGTTAAGGATATTGACGGAGAAAATATTTACAATTATTTTAATTTTAATCTTAGTGTTTTTAAATCCTACACAAGTGTTATTAAAAATAAAATAGTCACATTTTATGGATTTATAAGAATTCTGATCATAATTTTACAAAATGGAATAATTTTGGATTTTAACTATTTTAATTTATTTGTGTATTTCAGAAGTAACCTTTTTACACTAATTTAATAATTGAAAATCATTTTTTGGCTTAATAAATCTTGGGCTTCATTTCCTTCATCTATAATCATCAATAAATATTCTATTTTAAGGAAAAAAATAATCATACATGTTAGGAATAATAAATTGTCTATATATCAAGATATTTTTTAGGTTTTTATTATAACACCCAAATGGATGGAACAATGGAGATTAAATTCAACATCGATAAAGATAGAATCTAAAGGAACAACTTTCACAACTATATCCCCACACTATTATTTTGATATCAAGGCCATAAATGCATATGGATTATTAATTTTGGAATATAACATTATGTCTTGCCAGAATTAATATTACGAGTAAATGAGAAATAATTTTTTTACCAATGGAAAATGAAGTGGAACTTTAGTGGTCAAACATGAATGATTTTGGAGGAAACTTATGGAGACAAAATTTAACCCATTTTCTTATTAAAATGTATCTCTTCTCCTTTTCAAATAATTATATCATTAGGGGTCCATTTTCTATAGATTTTTAGTTTCCATTCTTCTCTAATATTATTATTTATTTTTAATATATATTAGACTTATTATTCCTCTCATTATCATATTTTTGTCTATTATAATTTTACCTCTTTCTATTTTCACTATAATCTCTAATACCTGTGATCATGATTCACTAACCAGAGGAAGTTCCCAAGGGGAGAAATATTATGTTCAACCTTTGTTATTACACATTCATGGTTGTTGTTTATAATTTTCATAGAGGTAGTTTAAGAGGATATTAGTGCATATTAGTAACATTAAATGTTCCAATTTCACATAATACATCCAATAATTTAAGTGAAAACTTATGGAATATCAAAAACCAAACCATTTACAGGACCCAATATAAGATTCCCATGATGATCTTGAGTGTATTCATAGTGAGGAATACTTGACTAATGAGATAATATGAGAGGTCAATAAGATCTAGATAACTTATTAAATAAACATTAGGATTAACATTATCTCCCAGAGCACCAAAAAGTAGAATATCGAGTACCATTTCATGTTAACCTATTCATGGAAGAGGAGGAAGCCGCATTAGGGAAGGAATTTTATGAATGGATATAAGAGTTAAGCTACCTACCTCCATCAACTGAGATCCAACTTCAAGAGTCACACACCACTAAGGTAGTTATATACCTAAAGTATCTTAGGGATATGAACTTTCATTAAACAATTTATTTTCTAATTTTATTAAAGATTCTTTTCATATCAATACTATTTTTTTTTAATTTTTAGATTTGGTCAATCCATTATATTACTTAGAGAAAAATGTTGACAAAACATGAACCTATTGAGGAATACATGGTTCTTATTAATTTTGATTAACTTACATTTGAGGAGTCCCATGAAGATTCCCAAGTTTCTGAGAATGAAGAAATAATGATAGAGGATATTCATTATGAAATAAATAAATTATATATTAAATCATATATATGTTTTTTTTCAAGTAAAAATACATGATTATATTCCATTTTATCTTTCAATTCTTACATCACATGATGATCCAACAGTAAAAAAAATTAATAGGATGTGGGAAAAGTAGAATCCAATGAATAGGATGGTAAAAACATTACCCTACCCCCCTCCATGAAAACCATACTTAATTGTCAATGAGATGAATCTTGTATATACTATCCTTGGATCACTAATCACTAATAAATAATAATAACAGGATGATATAATATACATGTGGTGGTTCAAATCCATGATGATCCCCCCACCATCAGATTATGGATAACATCTGGAACTAACCTCAGGAGGTAGTAAAAATTTTAGACCCACTTGGTTAATCATACCATAATGTATCCATACATACATTCTAGAAATTTATATTTCAATTTCTTTCATAATAATTAATCTATCATGAATCCCACTGTCTCAAATATTTTTTTATCTAAAATGACATGACCCTTCGGCTAAATTGTTGTATTTACATTTTTAGGACCATGATGGCCTAAGGAATACACCATGTATTCGATAAAAAATAAACATTATTCATGGTGAATGGAGTTCAATTTTAACGATTCTCTTTTAATCTCTATATTTTTTTCAATAACCTATTTGGAACATTAACTGGGTTTTCATTCCCAAGCTTGAATTACAACATTAATTAACATAAATAGGATACATTCGTTTCATAGTAATCCTATGATACTGTATTTTATATTACAATGTCAATGTAATTGAATGAGTAAAATGTATAATTGGATGATTAAAGTGAATCTGGATATTAAATTAAGGACCCGTGACTTGAAGGAATTAGTTTATTCATGTAAATGGAATTTTCCAATATTATACCATGATTTGAATTTCTAAAATACTTGTGAATTTATTTTATGTTATTATTCACACATTGAGTGAATTTATAATGTAATATTTTTGTTCCTGAGAGGATATATAGACTAATTATTTACTATTTTATTCATAATCATATTTCTTGAGTGATCTTCGAATATCTCACTGACCAGAACCTCTATTTGAATATGTCAAACATATGATTGTGAAAAAAATACTTTACAATGACTGAGGCATGTTTTGAAAATACAATATCATTAAATACCACCTTTAAATAAATCCTTGTGTATCCCATAGAGACCATTAATGAGCTTCTTAGGTATTATATATATTTCAATCCATTTTTTATCCATTTCAACCCTCTTCTTTGTATTTTCATGAAATTTTAAAATCAAAGTGGGGGGGGGGGGTGTGTGAGTCATTGTGTAAGGGATAAAATACCTTTTAATGAATATGTGTTGGGGGATACTTCTGGTCACAAATAAGAATGATTTTTATTTATATATTGTACTCTTCATTGAATTTACCATCTTGAAAAAGTTAAAATTAAAAAACAATAACCAAAAATGGAAAAAAAACGTGTTTTGTCTGGGGAAAACAGAACTCACCATTTTTGAAATACTTATTTTTATCATATCTGGCTAGCAGGTGGAATTTAGTTTTATACTAAAATTAAGTTTTGATAATGAAAAAAAATGAAAAATTCATTTGAAGAAAAAGTATAAAAGTTGAGGAAAATTCAAGAGAGTTCACAAATAATTCATTATGCTTTACTTTGATCATGAAAATTCGTTGAGTTCTATAGGAAGTTGGAGTTGTTACAAATTTAAGGGTTAATTTCATTATACATTCACATTTGATATCAATATTTATACTTTAAGATATAATCATCATTCTTGAGCCTTGATTTTTAAAACATTAATTCCTAAAAACCTTATAACTCAGTATCATTAAAACCTTAATTTAAACATGTTATGATCATATGTGTGTTTTTTCAATAAATAGTTGAGGAATTGGTTTCTTTACAAGCTTATTGATAAGGATCATGTTCCCATGATATGATGATAAATCCAATTGAATGGAATCATGATAGATGTGTGATAAGATTTAAAGGTGATGTAAAAAATGATTTTTCATTTTAATAGTAATAAGTTAAGGAGAGTGAGTGAATGAAATAAAAAGTTACACTATATTTAAAAAGGGAAAAATGAAAATATTTCTGTAAATTAGTTTCTTGAAAAATGTGAAATTTATTTGATATTTTATGTAAAATTTGGAGATTTTTATTTTTCATTAATTACTATTTAGTTTTATTTTATTGAAATTTGAATAATGATAACATTAGTGCCCAATGATTTTTAATGTTGAGATTTTATGCTTGTGGTCAATCAATTTTTTGTTTGAGGGAATTGAAAGAGAAAATAATTTCAATTATTTTTAATTTAATTTAAATATTTTTAAATCCCACTAAAGTGTTATCATAAAAACAATTTTCACATTTTATTAATTTAGTTCCATTTTAAGAATAATTGAAAAAATTGCCTTATTTTTATTTTATTTTAATAGTTTTAATTTATTCATTTATATCGGAAATAACTTTTTATACCAAATTTAATTTAAGAAATTCCTTTTTTACGCATAGATAAATCTTTTAATTCAATTACATCTTCAGGAATCAGAGCTAAGTCCATCCTTTGAAGTCCCAAAATAAGCATTGAATTAATTCATCAACATTTGTGCACAGATTTGGATATTTTTAATATTTGAACTATAAATTGTAAATTGATTACACAATAAAGCTGAAATTCAACTTTTATATAGAAAAAACCAAGAGGAAAATTTTTCATAACTTTTACCGCACTTTATTATCTTAATATCAAGGCCATAAATGCATGGGAAATCTAATTTTTGGAATTCAATGATTCTACATATCGAGAGTATATATTTGGAGTAAATGGAATATATATATATTATTACACATGGAAAATGAAGCAAAAATTTGGCGATCAAATGGAGAATTCATATTGGAAGAACATTAATGAGTCAATATTTCCCCAATTCGGTCATTAAATATGACAACCATGCACAATATTTGAGAGTAAAATTATAGAACCAAACGTTCAACCATTTTCCAATAAAAATGTACTTCATATACTTTTAAAAGAATTGGAACATTATGGGGAATGTTTCTATAGTTTTTATATTCTTTTCTGATGTAATAGTGTCATTTATTTTTCATATATATTAGTCTTATTCTTCCTTTCATTATCATCTTTTAATATTTTTTTATTCAATCCCATTATCTTCTCACTATGATCTCTAATACTCATGATCATGAGTAACTAACCTGAGGAATTTCCCTCCGGGAAATCCTATGTTGAATCCAAGTCATTGCACATTCATGTTAAATGGTTTTTATTTTCTTAGAGTTTGGGTCAAGTGGGATATTAGTGGGTAAGACACCTTTGGGTCTCCACATTCTACGCAAGGCTTGAATATTTCTTATGTAGTATTATACCACAATCCAGGAGGTGGATGTGTGGTCTCTTGGTGATCACTGAGTGGACCATATACTCACAACATGGGTAGTATATGCCATTCATTCCTACAATGGATCAGGTTAATTATGTTTATTTAGATCCTATAAAGAGATATTAAGGGTTCACTCTAGGTGTTCTTTAGGGAAGATTTCCATTAAACTAAACAATATTTTTTTTACATTCATTTTACTTACGCAATATTATATATTTCATTCATCATTAAAACATATCCTCTCTATATTTTTTAGTTTTATATTAGTAAATATTTAAATAGTGAAAATAGAACTTCTTTGTTATGTGAGATGCCTCCTCGAGACTGGACCTAGGTGTGAACATTATTGCATACATAAGAAAATAAATTATTGAATAGGTATTAAAAAAATAATCATGAATCAAATGAATTGGTGGTGTCCTACCAATTGTTTTACTCACACCCTACTCAATAATTTCTATGTGCTTATAGATTTCATGAGGGATCCAGGGAAGGGAATGTTCCCAATGGAGGAAAGCTGAGAAGAGGATAAAATTGCTAGTAGTGGATCAAGATGATCTATATAGGAACCTAATAGTTATTTTTTTCTTCTTTTACTACCCCGTACAGTCTAGCTAAATTTTGAGGTGATTTATTTATATGTAATGTATTCCATTAATTTAGTTTCTTCATGATTATTCAGATTAATTATAATATTATTTATTATTTTATTATTGATCATATGATGTGATACCGAGGTTATATGTTTTCCACTAATGGAATCAGATCCTCAAAACCAGTCGGTAGCCTCTTTTATATGGGTAAGCATGCATGAGGTTATGTATAAACTGGTTTAGACTCCAGATTTCTGGTCAGGGTGGTACAAATGGTATTAGAAAATCAGTACTAACTAACTCAATTCTTTTATTCACATTATTATGGGATAGTTTAGATAAAATCTTGGACGGATGTGACTTAGGAAGGGGAAATATAAAAGTTTATTGACCGAATATTATAGTAGAAAAATATGTTTCTATAAATTTGGGAAATTATATTTTTCTCTTATCATTGATTAAATACACCTTGGGGGATGAAAATGGTGTTTATATGTTATTTTTTTATTAATGGTGAATTCATCCATTATTACTAGGCATGAGAGTTGACATGATATATATATACATATAACTTTTGATGTTCTATATAGTATTTCTTAAATTCAATTCCTTAGTAATGCTATCTATTAGGATAGATTCTATTGTATGATATATATATGTTGTTATGATGGAATTATATATTCTTATTGGAATTAATTAATTGAAATGTGAATATATTTATGGTTGTGTATATATATGCTGATGGTGACTAACATTGAGGGATCAAGATCATGTTTAGTGCAAATATGAGGATACCTTGGGTTGTGGGTTAACTATTTGGAAAACCCTTATGTGATCTCATATATTGGTTATGATTATTTTATATTCCTAATTCCCATTATATTGAAGAAGACGTCACCTCACAGAAATTTCATTGGACCACATGTTGGGAAGGATCCTCTATAACATGTTCCCAAACCTTCCCTCGTGCTATTGGTAGTAGTTCCTTACCAAACACCACCGAGATCCCTGGTTGATTATGCTAGGTATTTTAAGCTCTAATATCCTATAGCCTTCCAAGACACCGGTGGACCACATTATGTTAAGGACTATTTAGGAATCATTGATAGAGTCTTTTACTACATTGATACCATTACATATAGAAACTTGAAGCAATCACTAGTGTTCATGTTGTAGGGACCCACCATTTGATGGTGGGATTTTATGGATCAGGCTAGATAACATTAGGTTCTCACCTATGAGGCTATCAAAGAATTATTTTACATAGAGTTCATTTTTGACAAGATAATTATTGGCCGATCACATAGGATTTTAGAACATTAGCAAGGCATCATGATGGTGTTGACATGATCTGAAAATTTTACACAGAACCTCCATTTTCACTACTTATAGACGATAATGAATTTAAAAGGACAGAAATTTTTAATTCAGACTTTGAACCAACCTTTGACAGAATGTATAGAGCTTTGACCTAGATTTTTTCACTAGAGGTTCTAAAGAAGGCCCTGGCCATTAAGAGTATTATTCAGGATGGATGAACAATTGTCCTTTTCCTAACCTTCACTACTCAGAAGAAATGACCTCCTATAACTCCCATAAGTACCTCTTCCAATATAAGGAAGAGGAAGTCAATAGATACACAAAAGAGTATTAGTATACAACTACAACAGGGAACAATATATTAAGTTCCCTATGGAGGCAACCCAAATTAATTCAATTTTGGAAATTTGGTACTCTACAGTTAGGTGTGCAAAGTTTCCTAGAGGTAATGTCATAAATGTTGAAATAAAAGGCCCCTACAATAGTTTTTTACCCACTCCTTAGCTAGAAGGTGTATATATCCATGACAGGGGAGGAAAAGGTTTGGTCCCATGGGATCAAAGTTTCTTATTAGAGGATTTATACTATCATACACCTCAGGTACAGATCACAATATATATTATATGTCATTTATATTCAATTAAATATGTTCTAGTAGATTATAGATATGGTACATATACCATTTGAGGTATGGTATTGATCACATCCACCATATCCACTGCATTGTCCGACATTATAGCTTCCAATTCATTTATATATACTCAAGTAGTTTTTAGACATGGATTTCAAGTTAAGTTTGGAATTATTATCCATTGATATAAATCTGGTCACTAAAGTGAACTATAACTAGTGATTCCCAGTGTTTCCTATATTTTCCACTAATTAGATACATCAATGGGAGTTCATGATTCTAGATATGAAAACATTCAATGTTATCCTTAAAATGGATTGACTGAATAGACTCTAAGATCAAATAGGCTACTATCATATTTTTGTTTCATTCACTTCACCAATGGTAGAGAAGTATTTGATAATGTTAGAGTGGGAACTTGTTGCAAGAATATTTGGACTAGACATGAGTCAACTCACGATGATCACAATACATATAGTGTTCTTGGATATTTTAGTAGGACCAGTGATAGCCTTCCCCCCATTATCCTTCAAATTGTAGATCTATATCAAGGAATCTTACTAGATGAATTTATAATATTCCCTCTTGATAGATGATTTTATTTTGTTTTGGAACTCATATTGTGTGTACAACCCATTTATAAACCCCTTTATCACATGACACCGATTGAGATGAAGGAGCTCAAGGTACAGTTGGATGAATATGAGGGGAAGGGATTTATCAGGTCAAGTGCTTCATCATGGGGTACAACAATTTTGTTCTCCAAGAATGTGGATGGTATTATTCAATTTTTTGTTACTATAACATCTAACGGGTTATAGTGAAGAACTAAAATCCATTTAATAGGATTGATGGTATTTTTAATCAATTATGTGGATCTCAGTGGTTCTCCAATATAGATATTCTATTAGGTTATTACCAGCTATGATTTAGAAATGATGAAATTCTTATGATGATATTTCAGAATGGGTATGGTTTTTATGAGTACTTGATGATGTCTTTTAAGATGAATAACACACTATAATTGTTCAAGTCCCTCATAAAAAAATATTCCACCCATACAAGGAATCAATTCCCATGGTATTCATCGACAACATCCTCATCTACTAGATGACACTATATAATCGTGGTATGAAGCAAGAGATAGTCATGAATACACTTTGAGAACACAATTTTTACACTATGTTTTCAAAATATGGCTTCTAGATTTGATAGGGGAAGTTACTAGGTAACATTGTTTTTTAGATGGGTATATCCATGGAACCATAGATAGTTGAGGCAGTCATTTCCTAGACACATCCCAAAATTTTATTTGAGATCTTCACCTTTTTGGGCTTAATGGGGTATTTTCAATGGTTTAACCTTGATTTCTCTCAACTATTAAATACCATGATCGGGTTAAAAAAGAAAATACTATAGTTCCAATGGACAAACCTATATAAAGATTATTACCTATATATAAAGGGAACTCTAAATATAACTCTATTACTAAAACTCTTGAAGACTAGGATTGGTTATTCAGTATAATATTATGCATCAGCTATTGTTCTGGGAGTGGTGGTGATGAATAGAGACAAAAGTAGACTATGGGTCTTGTTATCTACAACCCCATGATTGTAACAACTCTATGGTCCATGATCCAAGGTATTGGAGAAACTATCTATTCAGTGTGATATTTGTTCTTAACATGGACGAAAAGAGCCTAAACTATATCGTAGAACATAGGTACTTGAGACTAAGATAGAGGTGTTGGTCTGAGTATCTAATGATATTCAACATCAAGATGGATATTTCACTAAGGAAATGTTTTATCATCATCAATTCTCTTAGTCATAAGATGCAAGATGAGAAAGATCTTGGTGAGAGTCCATATAAGGAGTATTAGTTATTGATGAGATTATTGCTAGACTAAAAGATGGATGGTTCATAGGATCAGGGTTCTAAGACTTGTGTTACGTTATATGTCACATCTTCTCTAGTGGACATGGTGAAAATTGGATAGGTTTCATACTCATAGGGTTATGTGATGAGGAAATATCCTGAAAGAGATGATATGATATCTAGGTTGTATTTGAGTGAGGATGATGTGATCATGGTACATGGGAGAATAGAAGTCTCTTCTTCATCAAAGAGGATATGAGGATGGATTACCATAAGTCTATATGGTATATATGACTTTTATCACTGAAGATGTACCATGACTTCATGAGATTGTTATGGTATCTCTTGACGAATAGGAAGATTGATGGGTTCATCTTTGATGCCTTATATTTCTTATGGTGAAGGTCTAGAACCAGCATCATGGTGGGTTGATCCCTCCATTTGTAATACCCTTGTGGAACTTGGAGGATGTCATGATGAAATTTATGAGGGGGTTACCTAGGATCCTAGGGAGCTGTGACATTGTATTGGTGGTTATTGATCATCTAATGAATGTTTCCATGTTTTTACTGATAATAGAAACTCACTTAGTAGATAAGATAGGAAATATATATGTTCATGAGATCATAAACATAAATAGGGTTTCATTGAATATTGATTGAAGACAATGATGCATGTTTTACATCATGGTTTTGGAAGGTCTTGTAAGAGTCCCTAGGTACTCAACTGAGATTTAAAATAGCATACCAACCTCATATAAATAGATAGTCTAAGTGGACTATAGGAATATTATATTATAGGCCTCAAGTGTGTGTTCTTGACTTCGGTGGAGAATGGGATAATCATCTATCCATGGTTGAGTTTTCATAGAATTGTAGTTACTAGGATTTAATTCATATGTCACCTTACATGTATCATTAAAACAGGTCCTTTCATTCAATTCTCTGTTACCAAGAGTTGGGTGAGGCAACCATTATTGGCCCAGTATTGTTTAAGAGACCATCAAGTGAGTGCATATAATTTAGTAGAGGTTTTTAACTGCTCATAGTAGAATGATATCTTATACCGGCCAAAGGAGGAGACCCATTGATTCCACAATGGGAAATTATATTTAATTTAGAGTGAATCCTCTATTAGAGAACAAACATATGATGATGTAGGGAAATCTATCACCTCATTTTTATAGACCCTTTGATATCACAAAGTGGGTGAGATAGTGACCTATCTTCTAGATATTCCATCTCATTAGCGAGATATGGATGAAATGTTCCATGTGTCACATATTCAAAGGGACATATCCAAACCATATAATGTTATTGATTATGAGTAAGTTGAGGTAGAGCATGATTCACCTTTTGAGGAAAATCCAGTGATGATTTATATCTAATTGATACTTTTCATTAATAAGATAGAATGGTACCACTTATCTGGATTCGTTGGAATCATGGGAAGATCTAAGAGGATACATGGTAGTGGCAAGATGATGTTCATTCTTAGTGGATTCATCTTGTAATGAATGAACCCTAGAGACACTTCTTGAGTAAGATAAATTTTTGTTACGGGTGGAATTGTAACAACCATTTTTTTGTTCCCTTAAATGAATGATTTGTTTCCCTTTATTTACACATTTTATAAGTATTTTTGGATCTATCCTTATGCATGTTTAGATTCTTTTGGTTTCATATGGAAGATATGTTTTCCCTCACTAAAGAAAAATCAGGATACCAACCCATATCTTTGGTGTATACACCATTGTGGTTTGGCCCACACCACAGAAGTAAGGGATGTTCCACAGTGGTTATGTTTAAGGATTGTTTACTAAATCCATAACTATAGTAGGGGTGATCAATCAATGCTACATCATGGTACCTTTCATGATGTCGTAGTTCCGTTTTCTATATAAAATCCATACATCAGGTAAATTATTTGGTCTTTAGGGAGTTATCATTTTTAATGCTCGATTATTTAATTGATTTAGATAAATCCAATATGAATTAATGAGGTGTATTAAATTTAGGTTCATGGAGATTAAATTAAAAATTATCTAGCATATTGAACATTTAATTATTTCAAATACAGGTTTTCATCCCAGTAATTTGAAATAAATCAAGCACTCCAAAGGACTTAAGACATAACTCCACACCGTAGTACCCTCCCTATACCACAGAATTCATGTTTCCATCACAACTTGACAACAAACTGCACACAATATGAATTAACAGGTTGATTCTTAACAAAAGACTCTATCACATCACTCATCCTACACCACAATGGTTCATTTTTCAGAACCTCATGCTTGGTTAAAACATCCTTTGCATTGTGGTGGTTCCACCCAATGAACATCTGTATCACAATTTCCATTCAAGCATACCCTCATTCCATAACCTCTTCCTTACACTGTGGAAACCTCTAAATTTACAGAGTATCATTGTTATTTCTTCATGAACCATCCATATGGGTCTATTTTGATTTTAGTCGACCTCCTGGTTAGTTTGGATTTAGACTTTGGCCCTATATCTCTCTACTTCACTCTAGAAACTGTGACATGATGGATTGGAACTAGTTCTATGAGTATTTGGAATATGAAAATGTTTTGTTTGGTGTTTGCATGTGGTTAATGTGATACGACCTTGTTATGACTCAATATAGGCACTGGAACCTTTGGTAATAAGATCCTTAACTTCTTGGGGTTGAATTTACACTTGTTTCTATATGGATTGTTTTTGTTGGCATAATTCATAACTATTATTGACTATGATTACATGTGGGTATGTGTGTATCTTGCAAGACACTTTGAGATAAGTGATTCCTTGACTGATACTTGAGTATATTGATTCCATGTTTGATTGTGATCACACTCTATTATGTTTTCTTTTATATACTCATAATGATATGTCTTACCTAAAATGTAAGATTCGACCTGTATGTGTGTTTTCATGCCTTGTTTGTTGTTATAATTACTTGAGATACGTAAACCATAGTGACATGATTTATACCTTATAGGGGGGGTTTACTTGAATTGTGATTATGGAACTGTGGGTCATGAGAATGGGGTGAAAGTTTGAGGTATCCACAGGGACCATGTTGAGGATTCACTCGAGGTAGCCTAGCATTATTTGAGTATCATGTAATTGAGGTAGCCTAGTTAAAAACTAGATCATTTCAAAAATCCTAACATAATTGATGGATAGAATACACCAGGTAATATGTTACCAGAACTCCAAGAGGATTCTGTACATGGTATAGGTTCCTAATTATCAACATGTTTTGTTATCATTTTAGAACATATCTGAAGTAGGTATAGCTGGGTGGTTTAGGTGGTTTCTTAGCACACAACCACACTATTTTGGATTTATTTTGATGTAGTTATGCATATATTATTATTATATCAGGAACTTGTTATAGATTAGCTCAATGAGTGAAGTAAGCCATTGGTTGTGTCCAACTGAGTCTTCAACTCACACCCTACTTAGACAGTTTGGTGCACTTATAGATTTCAAGAGAGATTTGGTGAATGGAAAGTCTCTACCATGGTTAGATGGCCATAGGAGTAATGTTATAGTAGTGGATTAGTATGAACTAGGGAATACCCTACAATTATTTTATTTATTTATCTTCTTTAATTACACCATATAGTCTTTCCATATCGAGAGCTACTTTATTTTTATGACATGAATTCCACTTATTTAGTTTCCATATGGTTACTATGTATTATTATTTTATTGTTTACTATTTTATTTTTGATCATATTACATGATAATGAATGTATAATCACCCAAATAAAGGACATAGGCCCTTAATCATAGTAAATTCTTGTATATTTTTTAAATTTCAAAGATCATAAGATGAAATTTCTAATTTGAAATTAGGTTTAAAGGATGCCATATATTATATAAAATAATGTAATGAAATTATATTTTAAATTATAATTTTGATGATTTAAAATATAATCTAGATTATTTTGACATGAACATATACATGTAAACAGAGTGGTTGAAGAAGGTACAGCCGATTCAAAGAGACTCCGAGCAAAAATGGCCCAAAAATCTATATAAGGGATTAGATTCACAAATCTCACCACCTTAAAAAATGAAAAAATCATGTGATGTTACTGGACTAGAAAATTCTTAATAGTAACCACCACACAACATCAATCCCAAGTCATAGAGCCCCTTTTTGTGTGGAGGGTTGATGGTAATCTCTACATAGCCTCATAAAAAATTGCAGAGCCCCTCCCCCTCATGAATTTCTTAAATATTAATGAAATTACAAATCCATTGTGAAACCCACACCTTATAAATACACCCATATGTCAGCCATTTTAGGTGATGCACAACCATTTTATTTTTGAGATATGCTATGAGTTCTCGACACTCCTGGGAATTGTGAGTGAAAGAGAAAATGAATACCTCAGGGTATCAATTCATCATAAAATTTCCTCTCTTGGGTTCTTGAAAACCTCATTCCATAGAAGATATTCCTCTCATGAATTATTGTTCCCTTCATGGAAAAATAAACCCCCTGAGGAGTTTGGGGTTTCTTGAGTGTTTCGCTCGGAATTCGGGGATGACCTCCTGGATGGGAGATTCAAACATTCCAATCAGTTTCTAACGGGTTTGTTCGTAGAACCGGAAACATCCAATGATTCCACATCCGTTTGGACCTACTTTCCAAAGTTAGTCACTCATTAGCTTGTGGACTGATGAGGCTTAGGAATTTGCATTGGTTGAGAGGATGCGAGGTCGGACTCATCACACCTTTTTTAGGGGAATTATTGTCTACTCCGGGACTCTCTTTATAGATTTAAGTTATGTTCGTGAATCCTTATTACATTACCAAGTATAAAGTGACCTTTCCTTTAGTTTTAACAATCAATGATTAAATATGTAAGAAATTTGGAGAATCTTTTATATGTATTCGAGGTTCTTCATCAATAGAGAATCATCTGTATCTATTTAGAGATTCTTGGTCAATGGTATCCTTCAAAACATTTATAAAAGCCTCTTGGTCATTATGATGACCAGGCTGGTTTTAAGCCACTCAGTGGGGCACTTGAAGTTTATTGTCATTCATAAGGACATGAATTATTTCAGAGTTGGGATCGAACCCGCAAATGGGATACCTACGTATCCTTTGTTTTGGGAAAGGAATCATAACCCACGTAGATCGAGTAAAGGAGTATGACGTTTATGATTGATGGCTCAAAGAAGGATGTCATAATTACTTTTACACTCTAAGCTCACGCGAGTCATGATCGGTGTGAGAAACGAGAGGTATTGGTAAAAACATAGACAATTGTTCCATGAAATATGCAATCATAAGAAATGGTTTGGGGCCTATGTATGTATGACTGCCCAGATAGATGAAGGTTTAGAATTCACTTTTAGGGTGAAAATCCATGAAGAGGGTCCATAAAGGTATATATACTTCATGGAGATTTGAATACTCTAATCTTGGGGCATACTCTTAAGGAGGATGCCCAAGTTAGGAGGGGACTTATGATTGGGTTTTACTCCGGAAAAGGAAGCCCATGATTATAACTGGGACTTATTCCTAAAAAGGAAGCCCAGGTTAGGGATTAAGGGTTGGGGATTACTCCTAAGAAGGATGCCCATATTTGAGATTGGGGCTTACTCCTGAGAAGGATTCCCAAATTAAGGGACTTGGGGCTTACTCCTAAGAAGGATGCCCATATTTAGAGGACTTGGGGCTTAGTCCTATGAAGGATGCCCAGATTAAAGGATTATGATTGGGGCTTACTCTTGAGGAGGATGCCCAAGTTAAGGAATTAAGGTTTGGGGCTTACTCCTGAGGAGGATGCCCAGATTTGGGAACTTTAAGAATTTGGGGCTTACTCCTGAGGAAGATGCCCAGATTAAAGGACTTATAACTGGTGATTATTCCTAAAAAGCAGACCTAGGTTAAGGATTCTCTCATCTTAAAGGATGAGGTTGAATGAATGAACTCTCAATCTTTGGTGACATAAAGATGTATAAATCACTATGTTTTGAGAGATATTCCACAGAATTCCTTTCAAATAAGGAAATAAAATCAAGAAATCATGCCATAAATGGCATTGAAGAGTATCTTGAGGACTAACTCTTGAATAGGAAAAGTGAAATGGCTTAAGAGGGGTAAAATGGGCAAGATGGGCACCCAAAAAGGTAGGGGCTCACAAGTCTTGAAAGGCGCGCAGGTCTTGCGTGGGCGCACATGTATTGGTCGCACAAGTATACTAGCGCGACATGTGGGGTACTTGCGTGATTTTCAACCAGTATTAAAATACTTGAGAGACTCTTTTTTAAAGCCTTTATAATCCCCTTGAGGTTCTCTCAGAAAAGGCACCTGCAAGTTATATTTAAGGAATAAGGCGGCGCGCAAGTGTGACCAGTTCCCTTAAGTGCTGGCCACTCAGGCGCGCAAATGTTGATGAGTTTCAACACTTAGGCCTTCCTCCTTCTCTTTAGATCTTCCGTTCTAGGTAAAAAATTACCTTAGAAGTGTTCCGGAAGCTTTGAGAAGAGACTTGGGCATTGGGAGCATCCATCCGAGTTTCTGGAAAAAATTCCTCTCGAATGGGGGGCCCACAGGGTATATTTATAGACAGGAGAATACCCTGGGCGGTTACCGAGCGGTTATCACTTAGGTCATGCAAGTCACTTGCGCGATCAAGGGCGTCACGCAAGTGGACTTGTGCGACAGTGATATAACATGCGCGGTGCAGTTGCTGTTGATCCTTTGTTCATGCCTTTGTCGATTTTTGATATTTTCTTCAAAGGTTGAATCACTTTGAGCTCAGATATTCCCCTTTTCCGATTTTTAGATTCTGTGATGAAAGGAGCGTCAAAAAATGTCCCCCCTCAGAGTTGGATCCGGAGAGAAATGAGGATTTGACTCTGAGGAAATCGAATCCATCCAAAGGAAAAGGGGGCGCGCAAGTGTTCAGGACACAGAGGGCGGTGCGCAAGTTTGTGTCACACAGGCCTTAAGCACACTGGGTACGACGGGCAAAGTCCCGGCCGTGTCTATAAATAGAGGGCCTCACTTCCGTACAAGCATCCGGATTTCCGGACTTCATACCTTCGAGCTCTCGCCGCGCAGGTCACCTTAGCCGCGCAGGTTGTTCTGTTTTCCAGTGCTTTCCTTGATGTCGCGCTACTGTAAAGGTATTTGTACTTGCGCGGAAAAAACTAGTGTGGCACGTGAATACTTGTGCGCCATGTTTAGACTTGCGTGCCTTAATGCCTTAGCCATTTTTTCAAATTTCTTCACAAATTTATGAAAAATAAACCCATTTAAGAGTTAGTTTATTCATCTTTTGTGTAGATTCAGTGGTTCCCAAGGGAATTGGAACGACTTATGAACTGGCTAGCAAGCAGATTGATGACATGATGAACATCATTGGCCATGATTACTATGATATCTGCGACAGCACTCTCCCAGATTTGGCTAAGTACTTGAATAAATATCATCTTAATTTCCCACAGAGCATCTACCTGTCTCTATGTGGTCATGGTCACTTGCAAGGAGTCAATGTTCCAAATGCAAACAACTATACACGTGAAATGCAGCTGCGCTGCTACTCCTTCATTTCGGTTATGCTATGCATTAAGAGCAACAACAATGGCGTGAACTTTAAAATTCTCCTTCCATGCCATTTCCTTATAGATATGAAAATGGAAAACCCATGAGCTAAAATGTTTTCCACTACCGGTTGGTGGAGAGAAGACAAACATGGTATTAGAGCAATATCTGAAAAGAGTACTCTCTCCAAATGTCTCTTTACTTCCAATGCTCCATTCTCAAATCCATGTATCCACCTTCCAAGTCTCTTGGACCGAAACATAGTCATTGTTTGATCAGCAGAAAATTTCTCAAACCGCACTCAAGAACATCCTTTTACAATTGTTCTAAGAAGAGCTGGTATCACTGCATCTTTTATTGTATCCAGTTGAATGAATGAATTCCAGGTGGTTGCTGATGAAGCTCGGGATTCTGTAAATCAAATGAAGTGTTATGTTGAAAGCCTCTTGAAATTCTTGAAAAAGAGAAGAGGCTCCAGTCTGTGGATGTCCTTCTAACTCTTGTGTATAAATGAAAAACACTTTTATCTTCAATCATTTGTACCTGCATTCTTTCATTACCTGCTTCAAATTTACTTAAACCAATGGTCCTAGTAAGCATAGTTTGATTTTTACTAGGATTATTACAAATAACCCTACAAACTTTGAATCTCTTAATTTCTCAATATTACCTAAATCATACAAAAATGTATATTTAGTGAGCTGGAACTTGACTTTTATTCAGAGTTCCTTTGTCTTTTGTGGGCAGTTTAAAGTCATGCATGCCGGACATAAAGGGGCTAATGTTTAAGGTCAAAATAGCTTTGACCAAAATGGATTAAAATTGATTCAATTCTTTGAAAATTTATCTAAAAACATATTACCATACTCAAGTATGAGAGAAATAAATGTAAACTATGGCTTAAGAATATTTAAATCTGAGGAATGATATGAAAAAGAGCTAAAAGGCATTAGAAGAAGTAGTATCCAAGAATGAAGTTACTATTATTTAACAAAACCCGTTAGGGGGTTGAAATATGCAGGGCCACCTAAGGGAATTGGCTGCATGGTTAAATAAATGGCATCTTTCGGCTGACAAGTCTATTATGTGGACTGTTTATGCAAGGCCACCTATGGGCACGTGCTGCATAGTCAGGCAAAAGAACTCCCAGAAATTTACTTTCATAGTGCTAAAAGCTAGTGAAAGCTTATGGAGATTCAAATTTTCTAAAGTATAGAGTTTGTTGTATGGAAAGAGGTACTTGAATATAGAGAAGATATTTCCAGACAAAATTATCGATGAACTGGATGAATATCACTCCTACGAAGGTCTGACCCAAACGTAGGGAAGAAGAATAAACCATAGACTTGAATACTTTCAGATCATGAAAAAGGATATGGGACAAATATGTTAAGGATGGCTATTTTTTTGTGGATCCCTACATACTGTCGTTTACGACATATAAGGAAAAAAGAGGCATTCTTCCCAAGAATGAAGTTACCATCATTTAACAAACCCGTTAGGGGGTTGAATTATACAGGGCCACCTAAGGGAATTGGATGCATAGTCAAATAAATAGTATCTTTTGGCTAACAAGTCTGTTATGTGGACTGTTTATGCAAGGCCACCTATGGGCACGTGCTGCATAATCAAGCAAAATAATTCTCAGAAGTTTGACATTTTTGTGACTAGAAGTCATGAAAAGGGTTATGAAGATCTGAAAATATTTAAGTTTTAGGATTATAACACATAAATATGGGTATTGTCCAATGTATATAGAGATACATAGGTCAATGATAACTATAATCATGTTGTGGCTGGGTCCTGAATTTAAATTTTGGACTTCACTACGTATCTCAAAAGAATGAGAATCAATCCATACGTAGTTCATGAAATGCAGTTTAACGTCGTGCAGGACAAAAGTAATGAGAGATCTTAGTTTAGGGTCATGGAGTTCAGACCATAATAATGAATACACAGTGTGTGTTTTCATGAGGACTTTTCAGCCAAGGGGCTGAAAGTGAAATTTGGGGTTAGTCCCAAAAGACTTGGGACTGGATTCGAGGGACACTCGAATGTTCCTACGTATCCCATAAGGATGGGAATCAAGTCCACGTAGTTCTAGAACTACCCTTTGTACAAATTTGGTTCGTACATGTGAAGGGTGAAAGGGGACTTTAGTGCAATGATGGTTTAACCTAAGATAAAAAGTTTAGGAATTACCATGTATGCAAGTAGTCTTTTGAAAATGAAAACCATGATTGAAAAATCAATTTCAATAATAGTTCTCTCTCAAATGAGGAAATCAAATAATATTGTAGTTTATTGTCGTACCGGATGAAAGTGTTGCATAGTTTAACGTCATATAACAAGGACGAAAGTGAATCAATGTAAAGATATTGATTCTAGGTGCGGTTTCACGAATCAATATCATATGAGATGGTGGTGAACCGATGTGAAGAGATTGTTTTCGGGCTTGAACCCTGGGAGGCTGCCTACATACCCTGCCTGGAGGGCAAGGATCAAAGTCTGTGTAGTTCAATTAAAGAATGAATTAATGATCAAGTTGTTCTTGGGGACAACGACCTAATTAAAATGTTGTTGGGACTTACACATGGTTAGTGGCCCAAAGGAAGTGTTATGGTTGATGTTCGCTCTAAGATCACGTGAGTAATACTCAGTGTGAGAATCAAGAGGTAACAACAACCTTAATGATGCACAGTTTAATGTCATGTAGGACATATAAAGGGACAACGCAATTTAAAGTCTTGCAGTTAGGACTATTGGTGCTGCACAGTTTAGTGTCATGTAGTAGGGACAAAATACAGTTTAATGTCATGTAGGACATATCAAGGATTTTCTGTACAGTTTAGCATCATGTAGTTAGGACGATGGGGATAAAACAGTTTAACGTCATATTGGACGAAAGGGGGATTGTGCAGTTTAATGTCATGCAGTAAGGACAAAATAACACACCATTTATGTCATGTTGGACGAAAGTGCGAATAGTTTAAGGTCATATGCATGGACCGTGGATGGTGCAGTTTAATGTCATGCTGGACCTTTGATGATTATATAGTTTAACGTATTTCCAGATGTGAGGGACTTTTATAAAGTTTAGCATCATGTAGTGAGGATGTCACAGTTTAACATCTTGCTGAACATAAGGGATTTGCAAATAGTTTATGGTCATATGCATGGACCATGGATGATGCAGTTTAAGGTTATGCTGGACGGTTTAGGGAATTTTTTCACAGTTTAACGTCATGTTGGAAAAAATTGCAGTTTAAGGTCTTACTGGACCATTGATGTATAGTTTAATGTCATATAGCAAGGAAGAAATGGTGCTGCACAGTTTAGTGTCATGTTGCAGGGACATCTTCTATTCTACAGTTTAACGTCATGTTGGATGAAAGTGCGAATAGTTTAAGGTCATATGCATGGACCGTGAATGGTGCAGTTTAATGTCATACTGGACTTTTAAGTGCTTATGTATTTTAACTTCTTTCCGGACGTAAGGGACTTTCCTACAGTTTAACGTCATGCTGGACGTTGTTGCAGTTTAGGGTCATACTGGACCATAGTTGCAGTTTAAGGTCATACTGGACCAAAGTTGTAGTTTAAGGTCATACTGGACCATAGTTGCAGTTTAAGGTCATACTGGACCAAAGATGCAGTTTAAGGTCATACTGGACCAAAGTTGCAGTTTAAGGTCATACTGGACCAAAGTTGCAGTTTAAGGTCATACTGGACCAAATTTGTATGAACCAATTGTAAGAGTCTTGGTTCTGGGGACCATATTTTGTGTTTATACAAAATATTTCTTCAGAATTCTAGCATTGGTTTGAGTCGTGATGAGTTCTCCATCCATTGAGATTAATGAATAAGCTCCATTGGAGTAGACCTTATGTATTGAATAAGGTCCTTCCCATTTTGGCTCAAGCTTAGGAGGTTTCTTTCTTGGTATCATTGGAGTTCTGAGAACTAATACCAATTCTCCCTGATTGAATTAACGAAGATGAACTTTTTTGTTAAAAGCTCGTGCTATTCGATTCTGATAGATTTCCAAGTGGTGAAAAGTGCACAATCTTTTCTCATCTAACCATTCCAATTCATTCAATTTCTTTTGGGATTGCTCATCTGTAGATAACTGATCACAAATGGCAACTCTGAGTGAGGGAAATTGAACTTAAATTGGCAAGACTGCTTTTGTTCCATATACCAACAAATATGGAGTTGACTGCGTTGCATTGCGGGTGGTAGTCCAATAAGGCCATAAAGCATGAAAGCGTTTATCATGCCATGACCTATTATCTTTATCCACCATCTTTTGTAGTATATTTGAAAGAGTCTTATTAAAGGCTTCTATTTTGCCATTGTTCTCCGCATGATACCGAGATGAATGGTTGGATTTAATGTTGTATTCTTGATACAATTTCTTCACCTCAGAAGAACAGAAGTTGGTGCCGTTATCCATTAATATGGTATGGGGGAAACCAAATCTAGTAATGCTATTAGACTTGATGAAGCTAACAATTCATTTAGAACTGTCTTCTTTGAGAGGTACTGCCTCTGCCCATTTGGAAAAGAAATCAGTAGCAGTAAGAATGTACTTAAACTGCTTGGCCGTAGCTGAAGGGTAAGGTCCCACCACATCCATTCCCCATGTGGCAAATGGCCACGAGTATTTAGCTGTATGAAGAAACTCTGGAGGTTGATGAATGAAGTTGGCATATACCTGGCATGAATGACACTTCTTTGTGAAATTAACACAATCTTGTATCATTGAAGGCCAAAAGTATCCAAGCCTTCGAATTTGATCAGACAGTCTATGTCCAGACTGGTGGGCACCACAGACTCCTGCATGCACTTCTTTTATGACAGCCATTGTCTCTTCACCATCAATACATCTGAAGAGAACTCCATCAAAACCACATTTGTAGAGAATTTTCTCTAGGTGGTTTGAGCCATCATAAAGAGTAAAATTGACCACACGTCGCCGAATTTGTTCTTTCTCAGCTCTATCAGGTGGAAGTGTTCCATTTTGAAGGTATTCCCTGATAGGTGACATCCATCCTGTAGTATGACCATACGGTTCAGAAATGGGACTAATTTCATTAATTTCCTCTGTTCTGGCTTGAACATAAGGTGAAATTGCACAACGGTGGGCAATACTGATGGTTGTCTCGTCCCAATATGGATCTTCTAGAGCTGTGGCTATATTAGCCAGTGCATCAGCTTGAGCATTTTGTGATCTTGGGACATAAGAAAATGTCGGTTCTGAAGGGAATTCTGCCATTAACTCTCTGAAAAAATCATACAAAGGGATTAATTCTTCTTTTCTAATGGCATAATCCCCATTGACTTGTTTGATTACCAGGTCTGAATCACCTTTCACCATTAAGTGATTAACTTGTGCTTGAAGCGCTAACTCCAAGCCTGTAATTAGAGCTTGATATTCAGCTTCATTATTGGTACCACCTTCCCACAATAAAAAGGAATAAGGTAACACTGCCTTATCTGGAGAAATGAGCACAATTCCTAAGCCAACTTTGTTGAATTTAGGATTTTCCATTTTCTTCCCTGTTGGACTTCTGGAAGCACCATCAAAATACATTTCCCATGTTTGAGGATTCTCTTGAATAGAGAAAACTTCCTCATCATGGAGTTCAATATCTGAAGACGTGTCTTCCACTGAAGGATGTTCAGCCAGAAAATCAGCCAGATCTTGGCCTTTAATTGCCTTTTGAGACACATACTGAATGTCGAATTGCTGAAAAATAACTGCCCACCTTGCTAGACGTCCTGTAAGCATTGGATGACTAAGGATGAATTTGAGCGGATTATTTCAAGATACCAATTGGACCTCATGATGTTGCAGGTAGTGTCTCAATTTCTGAACTGCAAAGATTAATGCCAGGCAGCACTTTTCAATACTTGAATACCGGGTTTCTGCTTCAATCATAGTTCTACTGAGATAGTAGAGGCTATTTTCATTCCCAGCATCATTCTTTTGAGTGAGAAAGGCTCTCAATGATCGCTCTAGAGCTTTCACATAGAGGATGAGTGGTCTACCTTCAACAGGTGGCATGAGTACTGGGGGACTCAAGAGGTATTTCTTGATAACATCAAATGCTTCTTGACATTCTTCAGTCCATTGGTAAGTGACTCCTTTCTTCAATAATTCGGTAAAGGGTAAACTTTTGCCTGCAAAATTGGTGATGAAACGCCGAATATAGGATAAGTTTCCTTGAAGTCCTCTTAATTATTTCAAATTCTGAGGAGGTTACATATCAAGGATTGACTTGGTCTTCTCAGGATCGACTTCAATACCACGATGGCGTACAACAGAGCTGAGAAATTTTCCTGAGGTTACCCCAAAAGCATATTTTAAGGGGTTCATCTTCAAATTATGTTGTCGAAGCTTGTGGAATATGACTTCCAAATCAGCCAAGTGATTATAAAGTTGTTTGAATTTAACTACCAAATCATCCACATAGCACTCAACAAACATCCTTAAGAAAGGTTTGAAGATACGATGCATGGCGCGTTGAAATGTTGCACCAGCATTCTTTAAACCAAAGGGC
This sequence comes from Viscum album, assembly GCA_963277665.1. Taxonomy (NCBI): domain Eukaryota; kingdom Viridiplantae; phylum Streptophyta; class Magnoliopsida; order Santalales; family Viscaceae; genus Viscum; species Viscum album. The sequence goes on from OY728163.1 coordinate 36,573,705, forward strand.
ATCAACCGGTAACAAAACACACCATGAGGGGATCTGAAGGCTGTAGATTCCTCATCTTCTGGGGAAATTCGGATCTGATTATATCCGGAATATCCATCCATGAAGGGAAGTACTTCATACCCAGCCATCGCATCAATTAAGAGTTCTGTAATCGGAAGGGGTAAATCGTCTTTAGGACAATACCGATTAAGATCTCTGAAATCGATGCAAACCCTAATTTGTCTGTTCTTCTTCTTTACAGGGACAATATTAGCCAACCACTTGGGATACTGAACTTCTCTGACGAAGTTAGCTTTGATTAGCTTATCCACTTCAGCTTCAATTTTGGAAGCATAAGTTGGGTGTGTTCTTCTCGCGGCTTGCTTAAATCCTTGATGTTCTTTTGGTAAACCCAAATGATGAGTAGCAACATCAGGATCAATCCCAGTCATTTCTGTATAATTCCAAGCAAAAATATCTTTATTTTGCTTTAGAAAAGAAATATAGATATCTTTCTCTTCAAGGGTCATGGACGTACTAATTAAAGTGGGGCATGGATCTTTCTCTGTACCCAGATTTACTTCTCTGAGTTCATCCATAGTGGTAGAGATACCCTCTTCAAATGTTGGAGGAGCATCTCTAAGATCTTCCTCTTCGTCTTCATCATGTGCTATTTCTTCCGTTTATACTTGCATAGTAGATGAATAAACGAAATTCTCATGATCATAAGGGATGTCAAAATTTTCACATTTTGAAGAAGAAGCTTCCATTTCCAACCCTATTGATGATAAAGGGCCTTCTTTGGGAAATAAAGAGGAGATGATGGATTGAGAATCGACATCATTATTCACCTCTGGTGTTGCTATAACTTCTTCTGGCCTGATTGGAGAAGTATAGACTTGTTGGACTTCAGCAGATGAAATGAAAACGTCACCACTTATGCTTTCATCACTGTTTGGTAGGTTACCAATTTCTCCCATGTTGTCTGGCTCAATTGCCTTAATTGACATTATGGATCTTTCCGTAAGAGTATTTTGATTTGGGACTATTTTGTCAATTTGACTGATAGGTAACACATAATCTGTACTAACATGTGTAAATGGATTTATTGGAATTTTCTCCAAACCATATGGAGCATTAACTTTGGTAACTTCCTTCATTATAGATTTTTCTCTTCCCTTCATGTGACAAAATTCCGCCTCAATGTACTGAGACTCAGATGTTTTGAACAGGGTCTTATCACCATACAATGTTCCAACATGACCATTGAAACAGTATTTGAGACATTTATGGTATGATGAAGGGATATCCGCATGCTGATGTAGCCAGGGTCTTCCAAGTAAGACGTTGAAAGCTGAGTCTTGATCAACAATCATGAAATACGAATTGGATACAAGATCTCCAAACTGAGTTCTGAGTGTAACTTCGCCCAGTGGTTCTTGTTCATTTTTATCATATCCTTGTAACATCATGGTAGAAGGAGATAAATCAGATTCCGTGAGGCCCAATCGACGAAGTGTACGAATGGGAATGAGGTTGACTCCTGAACCATTGTCAATGAAAGCTCTTTGGATATCTACACAATTGACTTTGCCAGATAAGTACAAAGGTTTTATGTGCCCATGCACAACATCATCTTTATCTTTATCAGTAAAATATATCACTGCATGGAATTCTGTAGTATTATTCTCTATGTGATAGACTTTAGCTGCAGCAATTTCAGCTTCAAACTCCCGAGGACTTGACAAAGCTTCGATGAGTGCTTCCCGAAGATCTTTTGACAGATTCAAAGCATCCAAAATTGATAACTTGGTTGTTACTTGGTCCAAGTGTTTCAATATATCATACTTTTGATCTAAAGGTCTGCGTTTCCCAACAGGAATATGTGGTTTAGCAGGTACCTTGGAAGCAGATGCTTTGGAAGCTGTTGCATCTTGTATTGGGATAGAAGTTGGCAAAATCCTTTTTTTTTGAATATTAGACCAATTAGATCCATTTACTTGCTGAGATAAAGAAGATTTAATTTTCAATCGGTCTTCCAAAATAACTGTGCCAAGACTGAGTTGACTATTGGCAGAAGAACTTGCTTGTTCTTTTTGAGCTCGCTGAAGGGCTCTACCACGAGTTTCTGCTGCATACATAGTGCTAGCAGGGGTAGAATTGGAATAGTGGCTTCGGAAAGATCCACATCTTCCCCTGTATCCTGAACCTCTAAAACTTCTTTGGATTCCCTTACTTGATACAGGGAATTCAGGCTCATCCAGACTGGAATATGGATCTGTTAATTGAATCATATTAACAGAACCGAAGATTAATTCTTTGTCTGATAAAGACTCTGCCTGGTTATCCTGTTTAGGCTGTGCCGTTTGGTGGGGCGGTGCCCGTGGATTTGAAGTAGATGGCATGAAATCTTCCAGAGTCAAAGACAATTTAGGCTTTGATACATACTCATCTTCTTCTGATTCCTCTTTCTTCTTTGAATTGCGCTTCCCTTTTGAGGATTTTTCTTTTGATGGAGGCTTCACTGCAGCTTTTGTAGGAGACACAATTGGCTTCTTCAATTGTGTTCGCAAAATGGCATGGGTCCGATTGATTGTCTTTCTGACCATCCAATCATCATATTTTTGCGCAGTTTTGCTTTTGACTTCCTGCCACTCGCCTCCTTCCTCTGGATCTGTAGCGGTAACACACGCTACATGAGCTGAAGAACCCTTCAATTTGACTTGTCCCAAGTCGACCATCTTTTGCAGGAGGTATTTATAGACAAAACACTCCTGGATGGGATGCCCCAACATTTGATGAAAGGGACAATAATTAGGATGGTCTTCATCTCCTTCCTTGTTTGGCCTTTTGGGCACTGGTAATTGAACCAAATTATTTTTCAGAGCTAAAATGAAGTAACCAGGAACTTGCTCACTTCGGAAAGATTATGTTTTACTCTTCATATCCTCAAATTGATTTCGTCATTGATCTCTTTGATCATTTGGACGAAACGACCTTTGTTGTTGGCATTCAGGAGGTGTAGTCCTTCGAGAAGATGAAGGTTTTGAAGTAGAAATAGGTACAAGTGCTTGTTTAAACATAACTGTAGCAGTTTCTACTTTACCCATTCTTCTTCCTGGAGCTGATGGAATTATACGAGATTTAACCTTAGCCTGTATAAGGGAATCTTCAATCTGTTGAGCGATTGAAGTAAGGTCTCGAAACCCTCCTGTGTATTTCACAGGGATCAATGGCGTGCGTAATTCGTCACGCCAATTTGCCACACAGATTGGCAACAGCTCCTCCTGAGGGAGTGCTCAACTCGGGGAATACGTTAATCCCTTCCAGCGAGCAATGAAATCAGATACTCTTTCATTCTCCCTTTGCTTGCAGTTTGTAAGATCGAAAACTGTCGTTTTTGGCAAAGTTGAGCTGAACTGAAGAAGGAATTTTTGACGAAGATCCTCCCATCCGATGATTGACCGGGATTGCAAGCTTTTATACCATACAAAAGCTGGTCCTTTCAAGGTTCGCACGAAGCATCTCAGTTTCACTGCTTCTTGCTACTCTGGAGTTCCCATCATAGGATCACAACAAGACACGTAATGCGTCAAATGTTGTTCAGGGTCGCCTGATCCATTGAAAGTAGGGAAAACAGGGTTTCCAAAACAGGATGGAGGAGAAATTGAATCAACCCATTCGGGGTAAACATTCTTTTCAGGTTGAACTTGCGCCATTTTCCCTTCCATAGTTTCTAACCGAGCTATTAGTGACACAATAGTAGTTATTAACTTTTGAGAAACATCAGGTTGAACTTGGTTTTGGGTAGGTGCAATGAATGGAGCTTAGACAGACGTGGTGGTTGGTGCTGCAACTGATGGTAGCACTACCAACCGTTGTTCCACTTGACCCACGGGATTAGACCTCTGAGGGTGTACTGATAAAGGAGGATATTCTTGATCTATCTCAGTAACTGCAACAAATTCCTTCGGCTGTCGAACTTCAGCATTCTTAAGAAGAAGACTACTCTTAAGTAGTTCTGCATTCATTCATCTTAATTCTTTCATTTCTTCCTCCTGTTGTGAAAACCTTTTCTCTAATGAGAGAGACTAACCTTCTCCAGAGGAAGGATATTTAACCTGATTCTTTCCCTTCCCTTTGTTGGATATCTTTTGGAGAGAGGGAAGTGGATTACATAGGTTCTGAGTAATCCTTTGACTTCGTGTACGCACACGTTCTTCATTTGTATCAGTGCGTACGTTTTCTTGAGCAGGACGCTCTTCATCTGAGTCCCCTGTGTGAACCTCCTCTGGTGGATTAGTAACAACGGCATTGATGACATTGATTGATGCATAATTCATCACATCCCTTCTATCAACATTTCTGTGATATTTTCTTCTTTCATGTCTTTGACGAGATATTGCCTTTTGTTGATTCAATATTTTAGGAACTTCTTGACGAGATATAATTTGGAGAGAATCTTCTGATAATTTGTCTCTTCGTTCCTCTTGGGGATTCTTCCCCAATCGAGAAAAGACCGATATTCTCTAAGGAGGGGATTGATGATTTGAAAGAGTCCCCAGTCTTGTGAACTGGGGATGTTCCTGCTGATTCCGCTCAACTTCTCGAATCCCATTTGTTGACTCTGAGGGTTGGGTTAAAGAAGTCCCCAGACTGACAATTTGGGGTGTCTCGTGACATGTTATGTCTGAGATCTTCTTAAAATATCTCTTGATCTTGCGAACATTAGTTCGTAAATTAGCTGGATGCATTAACCTGTATCCACTTTTATCACCTGGTTCAACAGACCGTTGGATGATTTCCGAAACTTCTGTCATTTGATGACGTGTTTCCTCCATACGAGAGGCTTGTGCAATATTCTCTCCTGCTTGATGTAGGAGCAATTCAACAACTTGTTCTCTATATGCTTGATTTTGAGAGGAACTAGTTGAAGCATGTTCTTGAGCAAGCCTTTGATTATGATCAAAGCCCATTGACTGTGGCCGGCCATGGGCAATAACATTGCATGAGACCATTTTCGGCGGGCTTTGCTGACTGGAAAGCACTGTTAAATGTAGTGCTCTGTGAACACCCCATCCTCTGATATGAACATCAGATGGAGCATTGGAAATTAACTGACGCAATTTTCTTAGTGCGCCAAGGCATGAACGTTGAAGGGTTCTCTGTTGCTTTTCAACCTTCGGGTACCGAGAGACTGATAGAGATGCGAAATCAATCTGACGTTGTAGCCCTTCTATTATCTTAAGATGATTTTCATATTCATCATAAGATAATATCTTCTTCTTCAATGGACAAAGAGTTTTCGATATGTTGAGACGAATATCATGGATTCCATCATCCGTCAACATCTTTGGAATGTCGTACTGGGAGTTAGCCAAAGGCCAAAACATGACTGGTATCTCACCTTTTGCCAGTTTTTTCCTCATATTTAGCATTTCCTCTTTATCATTAAATGAAGATTCTTCTACCTGTTTTGACCAGAGTTGGTGTTTCCTTGTTTCTTCATTGGATTCAACAAGATTGGTAGAGAGATCATTGGTCAAACTAGAAGATGCATGACTTAGGGGTGGTTCGGAGAATGACCTACACCCTGGGCTATCTTCTGATTGAGAAAGTATTTCACTTGTTAGTGATAAAGCATCAGACATGAATTGTTTTGCATTTTCAAGTGCCTCATGATAAGAAGGCTTTCTCGGCACTACATTGTCCACTGGAGTATTTTCTAGGCAATGTGAATCACTACTGCAGAGAGGACTTTCGCAGTGAAATTCATCATCATGGGGAGGACTACCATAATGGGTTACAGGAAAAGATGAGATCTCTTTCTCCTTGGTCTTCTGACCACACAGAGGGTTCTTGTGGCACTCATCTGAAGAAGAAACTTCAATATTGACCGAATTTTCATGAAGCAATCCTTCATGAGGAATTTTCTGTTGAAAACCTTCAAAATTAATGTTCCCGTTATTTGGAACTGAGGGAGTATAATCTTGAATTCTGACAGATAAATGTCTGAGGGCTTCAAGAACTCCAGCATCGAGCAAGGACTTGTTGCAGATTAGCCTTTGATCTCCTGACTGTACTAGGCGGATCTTTTCCTTAGATGCCTTCTTACTCGCTTTAGAAACCACTTGTTGACGAAAGTGGTTACTCTGAGCAGGTGTTTGTGCCTGATCAGGAAAGATGGTCAGGTTAGGAAGACGATCTCCACTCAAATCAGGTGTATGTGCCTGACTTGGTTGTCTGTATGATATGGGGAAATATGCCCCATGAACCTATTGGACTGGAACATATGTGTGTCTTTGTTCCGGAGTGAATCGTTGATGTGTCACTCCACTGCTAGGGATAGAGTTATGTGTCTGTCCCTGAGATGATGCTGAAGTTGTTATGATATCCTGGCAAGCATCCAGAATGTGAGAAGGAATTTGCTTCTTCTCTTTCACCATTGACAATATATGTTTGGTGACTTCAGCCACCGGATTCCGGGTTTGGAGTAGGTGTATGTGCCTGCTCCTTTCCTCCTTTTCCTATCAGTTAATCCTTACAGTACTCAAGTGTGGAGGCAGAGAGTTGAGTCTGCCTCCTGTTTGTCGTCGGGGCTTTCCGACTGACTTCTCTGTGCGCTACCAAGAGAGACTGTTGGTAAGCTTGATTAGTTTTAGCAGGTGTATGTGCCTGCTGATTACACTTCGCCAAACGCGGTTGACGAGATCCATCATATGTAGTCAGACGAGCCTGCTGACTAACTAGTGATGTATAAGAAGGTGTATGTTCCTGCCTATAGTACTCCGCCGGAATTGCCGGGCAGGATTGGCTTGATGCTGCCAGACGAGTCTGCTGGACAGCGGATTGAAAACGGGCAGGTGTGTGTGCCTGTTCGTTATTTGCCACCAAGTTAGGTTGGTGGAATCCATCATATGTAGTCAGGCGAGCCTGCTGACAAACTAATGATGCATAAGCAGGTGCATGTTACTGCCTATAGCACTCCATCGGATTTTCTTGGCGGGATTGGCATGATGCTGCCAGACGAGTCTGCTGGACAGCGGAATTAAAACGGACAGGTGATTGTGCCTGCTCGTTATTTTCCACCAAGATAGGTTGGTGGACTTCTCCGGAGTTGGCAGGGATGACAACCTACCCATTGTTAACCGGATTCCGTCTCTGGTGGTTCATCTTGCCTGCTCAGGTTCGAGGAACCTGAGCTGAATGCCTGGAGTTGGTACCCTCATCATGTTGAGGGCGCACTACCGCACGAGTCTGGAAGTGATTGCTGATGGGAGCCCTCAGGAAGTACTCCTGTCTTTTTGAATTAAGGCCCTGCGGGACCTTCTCATTCACTTCCTCAAAGTAAGGGAGTGAATGGAAATTGCGTTCCGGGGATAACGACCCGAAACGGTTGGAGATGGTAGTTAGCACCAGCTGCTTCTTGATCGTTGGCCGTCGTTGTCCGGATGACCAGGTAGAGTTGTTAACTTGGAGGGCTTGACGAGCGGCCTCCAGAGTTGGGATAGTACCATTGCGATGGTACTCCTTAACCAGTGCATTAGAAACCCAGCGTTGAAGACGCTGAGTTGGGGATGTCATCCTCAGAGCGGACGACGTTCTAGCAGGAGTAGCAGCATTGGTTTTCACAGCAGCAGACCTTACAGTAGAGGTGTTCACAGCAGCAGTACTCACAGGGGTGAATTTAAGAAAAGCCATTTTGAAGAATATCTTGAGAAAAGAGTGCATGTTCCATATAACAGACATAATCAAGATGAATCTGGCCACAACATCTTTTGGATGAGCACATGTCAATGATTGATTTGTTGGCCCAAGGGGCTTAACAAATAAGAAGAACATCACTTTAACTTGGTTAAGGATTCACGTCGGGTTCTCCATTTTTGTTTCTCTTGGAATTCGGGGATGACCTCCTGGATGGGAGATTCAAACGTTCTGATCGGTTTCTAACGGGTTTGTTCGTAGAACCGGAAACACCCAATGATTGCACATCTGTTTGGACCTACTTTCCAAAGGTAGGCGCTCATTAGCTTGTGGACTGATGAGGCTTAGGAATTTTCATTGGTCGAGAGGATGGGAGGTCGGACTCGTCACACCTTTTTTGAGGGGAATTATGTTCTACTCCGGGACTCTCTTTATATATTTAAGTTATGTTCGTGAATCCTTATTACATTACCAAGTATAAAGTGAGCTTTCCTTTGGTTTTAACAATCAATGATTAAATATGTAAGAAATTTAGAGAATCTTTTATATGTATTCGAGGTTCTTCATTAATAGAGAATCATCTATATCTATTTAGAGATTCTTGGTCAATGGTATCCTTCCAAACATTTATAATAGTCTCTTGGTCATTATGATGACCAGGCTGGTTTTAAAGCCACTCAGTGGGGCACTTGAAGTTTATTTTCATTCAGAAGGACATGAATTATTTCAGAGTCGGGATCGAACCCGCAAATGGGCTACCTACATATCCTTTGTTTTGGGAAAGGAATCAGAACCCACATAGTTTGAGTAAGGGAGTATGACATTTATGATTGATGGCTCAAAGAAGGATGTCATAATTACTTTTACACTCTAAGCTCACGTGAGTCATGCTCGGTGTGAGAAACAAGAGGTATTGGTAAAAACTTAGACAATTGTGCCATGAAATATGAAATCATAAGAAATGGTTTGGGGCTTATGTATGTATGACTGCCCAGATAGATGAAGGTTTAGGATTCACTTTTAGGGAGAAAATCCATGAACAGGGTCCATAATGGTATATATGCTTCATGGAGATTTGAATACTCTAATCTTGGGTCTTACTCCTAAGGAGTATGCCCAAGTTAGGAGGGGACTTATGATTGGGTTTTACCCCGGAAAAGGAAGCCCAAGATTATAACTGGGACTTATTCCTGAAAAGGAAGCCCAGGTTAGGGATTAAGGTTTGGGGCTTAATCCTAAGAAGGATGGCCATATTTGAGATTGGGGCTTACTCCTGAGAAGGATGCCCAAATTAAGGGACTTGGGGCTTACTCCTAAGAAGGATGGCCATATTTAGAGGACATGGGGCTTACTCCTAAGAAGGATGCCCAGATTAAAGGATTATGATTGGAGCTTACTTCTGAGGAGGATGCCCAAGTTAAGGAATTAAGGTTTGGGGATTACTCCTGAGGAGGATGCCCAAATTTGGGAACTTTAAGAATTTGGGGCTTACTCCTGAGGAAGATGCCCATATTAAAGGACTTATAACTGGGGATTATTCCTAAAAAGGAGACCCAGGTTAAGGATTCTCTCATCTTAAAGGATGAGGTTGAATGAATGAACTCTCAATCTTTGGTGACCTAAAGATGTATAAATCACTATGTTTTGAGAGATATTCCACAGAATTCCTTTCAAATAAGGAAATCAAATCAAGAAATCATTCCATAAATGGCTTTGAAGAGTATCTTGAAGTCTAACTCTTGAATAGGAAAAGTGAAATGGCTTAAGAGGGGTAAAATGCGTAAGATGGGAACCCAAAAAGGTAGGGGTGCGCAAGTCTTGAAAGGCGCACAAGTCTTGCGTGGGCGCACAAGTATTGGTCGCGCAAGTATACTTGTGCTACATGTGGGGTACTTGCGCGATTTTCAACCAGTATTAAAATACTTGAGCGACTCTTTTTTAAAGCATTTAGAATCCCCTTGAGGTTCTCTCCGAAAAGGGATGCACAAGTTATATTGAAGGAATAAGGCGGCGCGCAAGTGTGACCAGTTCCCTTAAGTGCTGGCCACTCAGGCGTGCAAATGTTGATGAGTTTCAACACTTAGGCCTTCCTACTTCTCTTTAGATCTTCCGTTCTAGGTAAAAAAAATTACCTTAGAAGTGTTCCAGATGCTTTGAGAAGAGACTTGGGCGTTGGGAGCTTCCATCCGTGTTTCTGGAATAAAATCCTCTCGAATGGGGGGCCCACAGTGTCTATTTATAGACAGGAGAAGACCCTGGGCGGTTACCGGGCGGTTATCACTTAGGTCGCGCAAGTCACTTGCGCGATCAAGGGCGTCGCGCAAGTGGACTTGCGCGACAGTGATATAACTTGCGCGGTGCAGTTGCTGTTGATCCTTTGTTCATGCCTTTGTCAATTTTTGATATTTTCTTCAAAGGTTGAATCACTTTGAGCTCAGATATTCCCCTTTTCTGAGTTTTAGATTCTGTGACGAAAGGAGCGTCAACATTTAGGTACCTACACTTCGTGACGCTAACGCCATGGGAACAAGGAATTTACCTCATGAAAGGGTCACTCTATTTCTTGAAGTTTATTCCTTTTTGAAACCCCGACCTACATGAGGCCATATAACCTCATGATATACCTCCCCATGAGACCCAATCGTCATAAAGAACCTATTATGGGCCTCTCCATGGTGCCTCCCTTTAAGTGACAAACTTTTCTGATAGTCAAGTTCTTCATGCCTCCATTACAAATCTGGACTAGATCAGTCACATGTCAGATACTTGTGTGATTGCTACCTCCCACTCTTTTGTCTGACCACTTCACTTCATGTGTGTCCTAGGATTACATCATACATGTTTCTTCTAATCATTGGTACCCAAATATCTACCACATATATACTTAATCACCCTAAAAATTGGCCTCCTAATTGCCACTCGTCTAGAGTAGTTCCAACATCATGTCCCACTTATAGGCAGATGAGTGATGTTCATGTAATCCCTAGTGGTATCATATTCAATAGAAATTGTATAATCATTCTAGTAAGAGGTCCTTGTTATGGATCTTCCCCTTTCCTTAACATCATCCCCCTTAACTAGTCACCCCAACCATGTCTGTGATGCATGAAATAAAACGTCATAGCTTCATGTCCTAGTCATATGATGTTAAACAGAATGACAATTTCCTCATAAAATGATGTTGAAATTTTGTCGTATCCTATGTGATGAACACCTGATGACCCATGTTTTACTCACATGGGATGAACCCACACCTCTTACCATATGCGATACAAATTGGATACCACATGTATGATCATTATTGGATGCCACATTCTACCCAATAATCGGATGAAACTCCACCCCAAGGGATGAAATTCCTACACCGAGGATACTTCTATGCGTAAGAACTGGAATATTCTTCCCCATTGTGGGATGATACACCCACAATGGGAAGTTCCACACATGAACCCCAAACCTTCAATCCCCATCATGGGATAAAACCAAAATCATATAAGTTTTCATGTGTGATACCCACACCATTGCCCAAAGGGTGATCCTCTTCCAATAGGAATCTCCAACGTGTAAGCCCTATGTCACCATTCATCAATGATCCTTCATAGATAAGAGCATCATTATATTAAGATGTTAAACTATATGGACCAGTCCAATCACATGTCCTTAATCCATGGAGTCAAACTATCTGGGTTTTGATACCTGTCTCCTAAAATAAGTATGTAGGATTCCACCCTTAGTCTTAATACTAATAATCATTAATCGAGTTTGACATATTTACTCCTAGGTATAAACTCATCCATAAATATGTATCAATAGGCTATTCTGATTCATCTTCGTGTGTTGTTAAACATTTGGGAGACACCCCTTTACCCAAAAATGACATCTTCCCCCATATGGACAAAATAAACCATAGATTTATCTCAATAGTATGTTTTTATCCATCTCTATTAGATGTTAAACATGTGGGACACTCACCTTCACCCGAGTTTGGTATCTTCCCTCCTAGGTACACACTCAATAATCAGTTTGTCTCGATAAGACATTTTGATCCATCTCTTTAAGCGGGTTAACCTATGGTAAATTACCCTTCACAAGAGTTTTATATCTTTCTTAATAGGTAAAAACTCAACCAATGATCATTCTCAATAAGTTTTTTTGATCCATCTTTCTAAGATTTTAAACCTACTGGACACATCCCTTCACCTAAGTGTGAAATATTCCTACCTAGGGACACACTCAACCATTTATATGTCTCAATAGAATGTTATAATATATATACTTAATACGTTAAGCCTTTGCGACACACCCATTCACCAGAGTGACATATTCTCTCCTAGGGACACACTCAAACATTGATCCATCTCAATAGGGCATTCTGATCCATCTTCATTAGATTTTAAACACGTGAGACATGCTCCTTTTCTGAATTGTGAAATCGTTTCTCCTAGGGACACACTAAACCCATTATCCATATCAATAGAATGGTTTGATCAATATTTGTGGGACATTAAGCCTACGAGACACACCCAATCACTAGAGTGTGACATATTCCATCTTAGGGACACCCTCAACCATTGATCTGTCTCAACAGGGTGTTATGATATATCTCCATGAGACATTGAACCTACAAGTAACCCCCCTTCACCTGAGTGTCACATCTTCCCTCCTAAGAACACACTCAACCATAGAACCATCTCAATAGGATGTTTTGATCCATCTACATGACATGCTAAGATGGTGGGACACACCCCATCACCCGAGTGTGACAGATTTCCTCTTAGGCACATACTCAAACACTGATATGTATCAAAAATATGTTCTCATATATCCCTATAAGATGAGAAACCTGTTGTTATCTCCACCATACGTTAAACTTGTTAACTATCCCAAAAAACATATCCCATGAAATAAATATGGGATTCATGAGGTAAAAGCCCTTGGAATACTTGCACCCCTTGTGTTAATTACCTTATGATCAATATGGGATGTCTTGGGTTCCAAATTTAAGATGAATCATTCAAGATTCCTCTGAGAATGAGAATAATTTAATGGGGCATAATATAACCGATTTTTAGAAATGCCAAGAAATTTCCAATGTGACTAATATCCTGAAAAAAATTCTCTACCCTATCAAGACAGAAGCAGTGTTATTAACTGGTGTCATCAATGAGTTGGAACTAGGGAAGAGTTCCATGAACATTACTTAATATTTAAGGGAGACTTTTAATATGGAATGAGCTCCATGGAGGAATCCATGGATGGAATTAATGACACCCAAACATGCCATTTTGATCAAGGAGTAAACATTGATGATGGATGTGATGAAAGTTTCCTACCTTTGGAAAGTGGGAATGTGGATAAATAGAATCTCCACACATTAGATTCTAGTACCCTGGTGAATGTGTCGAAAACAATAATGATGAAATAGATGTGAAACTATTCTCCTCAAGATGAGGACTATTATAGTTGGTGAATTAGTATATTTTCATGTTACAAGAAATTTATATCTAGTAAAAGGTCCAAAAATAAAAATATGGGACTTGCAGGAAACTCTTAAAAGAATTGGGGAAATTGGTATTAAGTATCCTCTATTTATGAAATCATCAGCGTGGATCCTTCTATGATCCATAAGATAGGAAGAGGTTGGGTAATTGAGCATTATTTTTCATGTACCTGTACATATGGATGAATCCAAATTCCTTATTGGAATCAATCTACAAGACATTTTCCACTTATCAGTTGTAGGGGCAGAGATATGAGAGGCATTGATGAGGCAATCCCTACAGCTACACCTCCAACAGGACATACACCTCACCATCAGTTTTTGAGCACCCACGCCTTGTCTCATCCTTTGAGATCATCTAAGGGATGGTGATCGACACCTTGTTTTTCGAGTAAGAGAAGTATGAGATCATTCCCACAAGGGATATTTCCCACTAGGAAATAGAGGTATTAGTTCCTAAATGACACTACCACCCTAAGGGCTTCACAGGGGGAAACCACCACCACCCCTTATTCCGACAATTACCTACTTCAGGAGTCTCTCTCGAGAGTACTCTGACAACTCTCACCCATATGCTAAGGAGGTAGGGGACATTCAATTCATGAATTCTATGAATAATACATGAGATCAACTTGGGAGGGATTCCACTAAACCTCATCAGTGTTTGTGATGACCAGTCCCACAGGGTGATGAGTAGGTAGACTTCATCCCCACTCTATAGACCCCAATCCAAAGAACCCAACCCCAATGTCGGGGGTAGATTCAGGACACTTCCCATCAAGGGGAATATTATATGAATCTTGTTCCCACTCTCACTACTATCATATCCCTCTATATTCCTACAATATGATAACATGGATCTAACTTTTCCCAGCTACGATCGAGATCCTAGACGCCTCACAGGCAGGTCGAGTTGACATTCTCAATCGCTGATACCATAGAAAATCATTACCAGTCATCCTATAATAAATATAACTAGTGTAAATGTCATCCCCTAACTAATAGAATCTAGTAAAAAGGTCATATGGATGCTCCATGTATCTAGTACTGTGGTCCTGCCCATGCCCCCACTATCCTACGTGATGGTCATCCCCATGTTTCAAATAACACATATGAATGTCCTCTATATTCATTAAATGATCAAACTGAAGGTCCTGATCACATTATCACAAACTAAAGTGTATTTCCTCCGAATTACATAATCATCCACTAGGAAAGTCCTACTATTGTCACTCATAAATAAATCAGAGGTCTTCCCCGCTCCTCCATCGACCAGTATAGAGGCCCTCCCCATGCTATAGGCATACCATTCCCTAAAGAATCACCACAGGGTAAAAGGGTAAAAACACTTTATCAAATGTGGTACAATGGGATGTGAAATATATTTGTTAAACCATCATCTTCCAAGGTTATATATTTATCAATAATGGAACCTTATCTTATCCACCACGTTTTTTGGAAGAAGACCGAATTTTGAGGTTAACAATATCATAAAATAAGGTCCACAATATTCTCAGATCCTTCCTCAGGTACCTATACAAGGAGGATTTTTTGGACCCATTCTAGTGGATAACAGTGATTTCATTCCCATAACTTCCAATTTTACTCCTACCTCCAAACAACATGCTTGAGAGATATCAGACTCTTGGATGACTCCCTCTGATGATAGCGAATACTTGGTAGAACCACTAATGGATAATGCCTCCCTCACACAAGAGGAAATGTTGACCACCCTCTTCTATATTTAGGTGATTATATGGTTATAACCTACCTCGAGATATGTTCTGACATGACTTAAAATTTTGGCTCATGTGGTGACTCCTCTCCAATTAAACCAGTAGTAGAATTGGTCTACGTCATTGTCACCACCCATATCTTTCCCTACATTGATCAGATCTAGTAGAAATCAATAGAATGACCATTCAAATAAGAAATAGGGTTTCTGGGATGTTTTGGCCATTGGATAGATGTAAAAATTATTCTATACACCTATCTCTATAGAAATTAACAAATTGGAGTCCCACATCATGGTCTAGGAGATGTGTTTTAACCAGATAACCTAAGAGACATTTCACCACCACTATGAGTGTCAGTTGTCATATCTAGAATTTTAAGAGCACTTCAATGCCAAAAACAATAAGTGTAGAAGCATTGATATTGTTGTGATCCCACTAGCATAAAACCTTAATTCATACATTCATCACTAGGCCCTTCAATAAATATGAATTGGAAGACTCATAGCAATATGTAGAGCTATGGAATAAGAGTCTTCCCATGTATAGATTAGAGGTTGGGGATAATATGCTACTCTCCATTTCATCACTATCTTTTGATTTTCTATAATATCCACTGATGATGAAGCATCTACTTCCAAAGTAAATATGGTTTTTCCCAACCTACCATAGGATCATTGGAACATGGACACTGATTTAGGGCATGATAGGGAAGATCAACCCTATGGGGTGAAGTACAAATAAAACTCTTTTCCAGGTGGCGTCACTCTTTAGTAGAGGTAGGAACTCAGCCTTAATATCCCCCCCAATTAGGAATTTATACACACCCAATGTTACAAAGAAAATATAAATGGACATATAGATACTTCTATTCCGTTTGAGGCTGCCTAAGACACATATACAAAACCCATGGTAGCTGCATTCATCTAGAATATTGAGTAATATAAAAATCTCATTATCAAATTTATCAGAGGGAAGCACCTAAATTATGGAAATGCCTTATGATACCCCATCTTTCACCCATTTTGGAACCCAGTCCTTCTCATATAAATACCCTCATTTGAGATTGGGGGCTCAACATGTCAAGTCAATGAATAAGAAGAAGGATATGGAAAACAGCTGAGGTATGAGTCTCTGATCCTGGATGAGGAATGCGATTATCTACCTCTAGATCCATTTCGTATTGCTCCGCAAGTTGATGATCTCAATCCCTAAGTCTATGATCATATTAATATGTTTTTATCCTTCGACCCTCTCCATAATGACATTATATTCTCTCAAACTTATTAGCATGACCCCATGGAAACGTGACTTGTAGAAATCTATCCTAACCAAAAGTCATACCCATCTTGGGTGGAAAATGTCATAGCACCCCTAGAGTTTGTACATCCTTGTTTATCCACATTAAATGGGATGGTTTAACCACTGAAACACCCGAACAACAATATTTCAATGTTTGGACCTATGTTGGGGACCCTAGAATTATAGGAGGATTCCAATATCTGATGCTTTATTCAAACACTAAAATAAACTGCAGTAATTTGGAATAGCCAGCTGCTCTTAAGGTCCATGTTGGTTAGTAGAACCTTCATAGAAAGTTACCCTACTATTTTAGCTCCTCAATGTGCAATACATGTATTGTCGAACAATTCATGTGAAAACATAATACTGATGAATTAATTGTATACATTTTCACCAAGCGTAAAAACCCCAGGTATTAACTCAACATGTCGCTTTTCCAAGAGCAGTTGTTTATGATGTATGTGGGTCAAGTTAAGGGTGATCTAATCCCAACCCTCTTCACTCATTAATTCCAAGGTGTTTTTTCAGTTTTCTATGAAAAGGATACATGTCTAGAGTAAACCATATAGCATTCTAGACAATAGTCGCACATGTTATTCCTTCTAGACCCCATGAGAAGATCCATATGAGTATAGGTTGATGACATCATGGTTATAAAGGTTCTTGATCTAGTTCGCCTACAATATCATTTTCTAAAGTGGTATCCCTGAGTTCATCCCTACCTAGATAATCCTCTCCCTAAATTACCTCATCAAGAACCACCTCTCGAATTGCAACCCCATATACATGAAAATTTTTTCTCCATCCCCCCATCAAGGATAAAATTCTAGAGTTACTTTCCTAGGAAAAATAAACTGGAAGCACTCTTTCAAGAATTCTCACGTCCAATGATATTTCATTTGTTCCCAAGAGTAGTTAGTTCAAAATTTATTGATTTTAGGAAGCCCTGGGATGTTAAACTCAATACCCACCCTAATCATTTCATGTACCACAAGATCCTCAGACACATCATCGAGGAATTATTAGTGTACAACTATTATCATTGGGATGAAGTGGATCATGTTTTGTTCAAGTTGGGTGATGTTCCAGTGTAGGTGAAACATGTATCTATTGACCTTAATAGTGAAATTTAAGGTTATTGTGAATGGAAGAAATCTTATTTCCATAGGAAACTTAAATATGATTATTTCTTGGTTTTTAAGGTAGTCTCTTGTGCTCACAATGTCATCCATGACCATTTAAGAAATCAGGAACCTTAGGTTATTGTCGCTACCCCTTAGAACAATAATTCTGCATCTGTGTTGAATCCTTCCAGGTCATAGTTGACTAGAGAGTCATGGAATAAGGTAAATCGGATCCCCCACTAGTGTTGAATCCATCTCATACTCTTAGTGACTTCATGCCTCATGATTTTTTGTAAATTCACCCAAGGTCCACCTATCCCTATACTAACCCACTAATTTTGAGGAGTACACCTCTAAGAATGTTTTTGAGATGTTGGATCACTTCACGACACTCAACAGTTATGAATTCCATAAAAACCCCATATGTGGCACTGATAAACGTCATTTAACTAAAGTTTATGGACATGTGAGCGACCAAAATTCTTAGTCTAGTGACTCAGGCATGGATATTCATGATACCAAGAAAAAATATTATATTTTTTATAGATACCAACAACCATTATCATCCCCTTCATCTCTATCAGGTATAACTCCACAACTGACTGTATTATTGGACAAAGCAGCTCAGTCGTGACAGTGCCATGGTCATATATGCCCAACTAGAGTCTGACCTCATCAAACAAATAGTATGCTGGATGATATTTAGAGAACATTAGTTAGTCCACAACATAATATTTCCATCACTACTCAGACCCATGTGATTCATCTTGCAACATCTATTGCACCCCTATCCTAGGAGAAACCGTTTTTTGGAAAAAAAACTATGAACTTAGCATGGATGTAAGATGTATTGGTGCACCTTTTCGTTATACCTACAATGATTTTGATCCTTCAAGATCTCCTATTGTCAAATTAAATGTATAAGGGACTTACTTGATCATTGAAAATCCATCCCTAGTTCTATGATGAGGTGTCTATCATTGAGGCCTATTATGTAGGGGATGCTGATTTAGAGGAATTTAAAGCCCTCATATCATTTAACTTGGAATATGAGGGAATCCTTATGTTAGGTAATATAGTCTCATGGTATATCAAATGATATTTCAATGGTGTGTAAACCCATTTATTCCTAGTGGATACGAGTTCCCGGATCAACCTCATCCCAAACCTGACACCCCATATGTTAGGACTGGTAAAAACAGATCTGTCACCCTCCATCTAGACAATTTAGGGTAATGATTAGAATGTGAAGAAAACATGGGGAAAGGTTTCCCTAAGGATCCAGTTTGGTTGCTTGGAATAATGTACATAATTCATGGTAGTCTCTTTAGATACTACCTAAAATTTGTTATTGGGTAGTACCTTTCTTTATTTTCAATTGTTGGTCCCCTCCTCGTATCACTTATGCCTCAAGTACACCATTAATGGTGGTGTGGGGGTGATGTTTGGTGATGCATCCCCATTTGACTTCTTTGAAGACTGTTGGCTAGATTTAATCAACTACAATAGATAAGGGGAGTAGGTTTAGACTGATGGGTTCGAGTGTATCAAGGACCATAATTATCATACTTCCACTACAATAAATATGTGAGTTGACTTTAATAACACCTTAATTATCTAGATTCAATCATTGGGGGCTATAACAATGGACCATGGTGGTTGGCTTTTTGTCTCCCGAAAAAAAGGTTTTGGTGACCCTAAAAAGAAGGAGGACCTATAGATTTTCTATTACTCATTCACTGGATATTATTGGGTGATACTATAGGACCCTACTCCTATGAAGTAATATGAAATTATCCCTAATACCTCCAATCCATGATATCCCAACCTATTACATCTCCATCATTACTTTAACATATATAATGGGCCTCCCAATCAGATACTTGATGGAATTGGATTGAGAATTTATATTTCCACTATTTTAGTAGAGAGTGAACCACTTTATGATAATTCTATATATTCTTGAGAAGGTACTTGTGATTCCCTTGAGTCGGATGGCCTTGTAGAGTCACCTCCTTCATTAAATTATCCTTTCATAGATGATGACGAGAATATGGAAGATGAAACTCCTACATTTGAGGTGGGTGTCTCCAAAACCATTGATGAGCTAAACTAGCTGAACCTTGGAACTTAGGAAGATATGAGGCTGAAACAGATCATTGTATCCGTGTCTCCGGAAGACCAATAGTTTTATGTGGATTTCTTTTATCTCCATTATGATGTGTTTTCTTGGATTTATGATGAGACACCAGGACATTACCCTCAGGTTGTATTTCACTATCTTAGATTTCTAGTGTGTCGTCATGGATTCAATAAGTCTCCATGAAAGATGAACACCTCTCAAGATGTTATGGTAGAGGCCAATTTAGAAAATAATATAAAATATTTCTTCATTGGGGATGTCTTGAATCCCGGATAATGAGCCAACATCATCATAGTTAAGAAGAATAATGGGAATATCATAGTCTATATCAACTTTGGAGGCCGGAAATGATATTATCCGAAAGATGATTTTACCATTCCAATGACTGTGATATTGATTAATGCTATAGAATTTTAACAATCCCTCTTCTTCATAGATGTATATTCCAGGAACAATCAAATTCAGATAGACCTCAAAGATGTGGGTTTCATAGCTTTCAATGTGTCAAAAGGGATCTTCTAGTATCAGATGATTCCCTTCAACATAAAAAATGTAAGATCCACCTATCAGTGGTACATACTTCACATATTTAATACAATTCTCAAGAAATTAAGGGGAGTCACTGTGGATGATTTAGTGGTTAAATCTCTCTAGTGTCAGGACCATTATAGGGATATTGAGAAAGTGTTAGACTCCCTCCACTATTAGAACTTGAAGATTATCGTCTTGAATTGTGCATTGAAAGTTACCAATGTGATGTTTCCTGGATTCTTCATAAGATACAATGGTGTCGATATTGAATCTAATAAGATCAATCCCATCAACCATATGCCTCCCTTGAGCAATCTATGGAAGTTGTGGGGACTTCATAGCCTCTTAGAGTACATATGCTGATTTATTGAAAATATGGAAGGAAAGTGTAATCCCATATCAGGGATCATGAAGAAATTAATAGTTCATTAGTTATGTGAGGATTTATATAACACTTTTTAGGATATTATGCAATATCTACTACAACCTCCGGTTCTTATGAAATCTAGTTTAGGAAATCATATGGTCCTCTTTCTGATTTCCATGGAACAGTTCATTAGTTCCCTTCAATCCTAGAAAAACAATGAGTACAGTGAAAAAATTTATATTTTCATAGTCTCATTTCCTCTACATGGATATCAGATACTACCCTATTGATAATAGTTTCCTCACGATAGATTTTCAACAAATAATTCGTTGAATTTTATAGTGAAATAGATGATACAATCAGTGTCCCAAGTTCACCTGATGAAGTATATCATCAATTTACAAATGCAGAAGATATGATTGGTATGTTGCGAAGTGATCCTCCTACAATTTGACATTATTTTTTTTCATAAGAAGGTTTTCAATGAAGATCCATTAGTAGAGTTTCTAGCTTCCCATTCCACTCCTAAAGAACAGACACTGGATATTGATTTCCCAGATGAGGCTATCCTCTTAGTGGATCAGGCTATGTCACTTTATCTGATGCATTTCTATTATGCCTATAGAATTCAAATATATATTAGGATCAACAATCACATGCTCAATAGAGTGGGTATGGGATCATCTTCATCAATCGTTTATATTCTTTCCTAAAAGTCTCATTCCTATTGTCATAAGTCTATATAAAAAATGAGATAGAGTATTAGGATCTTAATACGGGTCTCATGTTTCCCTTTGAGATTAATTTTCCTCACTTTTATGTGAAGGGAGACTTCAAATTAGTCATCAAAATCGATCTATGGTGACTACATAATCATAAATAATGATTTCATGCCCCTATTGGAGCATACCCATCAAATGATGACCTAGTTCTATTCACATCTAGAAGTAGACCATATCCCTCGATCACAAAATGGTTGAGTTGATGACTTTCCAATTCTAGTCACATTCCTTGCAAATCCCTACTAGGATGACCTGATCATCTAGGTGGCACATTAGAGAGTCATTACTCCAACCATTTCATATGATGGTGATTGGAAACTTGTAAAAAAATTGTCTATGAGTACTTATATGCCAGGTCCCTCTGGTCCAGCAACTTGAGAGGAGATTTCCAATTGTAAAACAACTTTCATCAAGTATCTCTATCATGGAATTATCCATCCATCATGTGCGGATCATGAGCAAATCTGCTGGTATGCATCAAAGTTCACGCTCCAATGTGCGGGTAAAATTGAGAGAAGTATATATAGTAAAGGTTTTGATGGAATTATCCTCTATTACATCCATGGAGAGGAGATCCATCAAGTTATCCATGAGTTCCATGTTAGGTCTTGTGGTTCCCTTCATGAGGGATTTAAGATCTCCCACCATATCTAAAGGTTATGAAACTTATGTCCCACCATGGTCAGTAAATACATTGAGTTATCCAAGAGGTCTCATATATGTAAGGACCATGTCATAGTTTTTTCATTAATCACTGGATATTCGACATACGCCAATATATTTGTGGACCTTTGTAGTATGTGGACTCGAGGTTGTGGGTCCATACCTACCAGAAACATCTCACCAATGTACGTTCATTATGACTAAAAATTATTTCCTCTACAAGTGGGAATAATTTATTCCCATCGGGGAAGACAAATATCAATCCATGATTGATTTTATCATCTCCCACATCATCCATAGATTTAGAGTTCCTCACAGAAATATAACTGAAAACAGCTCCATCATCCAGGCTACCGAGCTAATGAAATTTAATTCCTTGTACAACATCTAGCTCAACAATACTTGTTACTATCCTTCACATCCAAGTGGATATATTGAGACATTTAACAATAACCTCTATAAAACTTTGCAGAATATGATGGGCCAGAATGAAATTATTTGGTACTAAAATCTCCCCAATACCCTCTCGTCCTATCGAACGATGACACATTAATTCTACCTTGGGGACCCCATACTCCCTAGTATATATAATATATGTATTCTTTCCCATTGAAGTTAATTTTTAGTCACTATCAAAAATTGTATAAGTCCAACATATTCTAGATATAATGGAATGGTTTTTTCTAGATGAATTGGAATCCTATAAAGAGAATAAGCTCTTGGACTTTACGAATGAAGAGAAGAACCAGAATAGAATATAAAGATTATTCAACAAGAAATTGTGCCTCTACTTCTTCAACTATGGTGACATGTTACTGTCTCTGAGAATGATGAGGATAACCGGACGAAATCCATCATAGTTATATCCCAAATGGGATGTTCCCTAAATCATTCATAATGTCTATTCTAATGGTTCATACTCTTTGATCACCATATATGGGGAGTGTGTAACACCTCCCAAAAATGCCATGTTTCTCAAGAAGTACCTCATATGATGATCCCCATAGAATAAAAAGTACATCCTTAAATTGATTTAATATGGACATTGTTACGTAACCTTCAACTATTTATAAGGGTTTGAGATTTAGGACCATAAATGAACAAAAACCCTAGGGTCCAAGAGGTACAAACATAAAATATTTTCAATTGGTCCAATAATTATGACATTAAACTAATTATATCCCCTATAGTTTTATTTTTATGACCTAAAACTAAAAATCATGATTTCCTCAATGCATGATGGTAAATATGAGTCCTAGCCCATGTACAACTGAGTTGTCTCATATAATAAGTATGGGATGGTCAAAAAACATACCACATATAAAATCATAATTCCTCAAATGATAAGTATGGGATGATCCCAGAATTTTCACCCTATATATAATCAGGATTCCTCACATGTTAAACATGGGATAGAAATAAACCATTCCCTTCTTAGAATCAGGATGCTTCATATGATATGAGATGAACCAAGACTAACTTTCTCAGGACATGATACTAAACTATAGTTGTACCCCACATAATAGACATTGGATTCCCCAGTATAACCTTGGAATTCCCTTGAAAAACATGGTATTCCTCAATTCCCATATTAGAGAGGATTACCCCACTTCCAACTTTGGTCTCCGACCATTCCATGTTTCCAAACTATTTGTGGCGTTATTCCCATTCCCATGGGTTTTATTGTTATTCATAGACCCCCCATCTCTCTGCATAACCGCAAGTTTGTCAACCCTTTATTTCTTTGTCCCCATTCATGGTAATATAATAGTGGCCTTGAAAAATGTGCAGTTCCATTAAATGTGTTCATCTGGTACGTGATCCATCTTGGTTCCTTTCTTGTCGAGTTACATCTTTTGTGACATATAGATAACCTTGACACAATCATCTTCCTATTCTAAGAATCATGAATTTAAATTATTTTCCACCTTCACCATGGTCCTTGAACTACAACAATAAACTATTTTATTACTTATTCTGATGTATTTGTGTGGTATATGGGCCTCCACACTGCCTATCTTATTGGTTCCTACAACTATTATACTACCTAAACTCCATACCAAACTCCCCTTACTCGAAGAATCATGACTTTATACTATTTTCCAATACTCCAAGAATCGTAACATTAAATTAATTTCCATGTTCCAAGTCATATGACATTAAACTGTGTGCAACCTGCTTCAAGATCACTTCATGTGGTGAAGGGCCTCCTTGTATCCTTTTAAGTCAGGTTTTAAATATTTTTCACCACATGAACATCCTTGAATACCCCACCCCTAATCCATGAGTTATGACCATAATCCATGTGCATTGACCCCTTATTCGCATTGTTGGATTCACCCCATGTATTCTAGAAAACCTATGCCTCCACCTATTTTCATCACTATGTGGGTCTTGATTCCCATCCTCATCGGATATGTTGTGACACCTATACTTTTTGTTTCTAGGACCAGCTATATATCCACTGTAAAACCATCCATTACATATGGTTCTATCACCCCAAAATTCTCCCATGCGACTCCTTTTATTGTATAATCCCCATTCATTTTTCTTAACCCATATATAGGATTATGTTACCTCATAACCTAAAATGAGGAAGAAAATAATGGGATTCTCGAAGAAAAAGACCCACCAACATCCTTGGTGAATAATGTTAAACTATATATTTAACCTATGTAATAATATGCTCATCTTAATGTGATATAATTTACCCCATATAAAAATTGGATTCCCCATATAAAAAATATGGGTTGAACAAACAACAATGTCTTTTTCATATTATGTTAAACTGTAAACTTACCCAGAATAAAACATGTTTTCCTCATTCCCTAGTATGTTATGATTTAGTATCCTCATTCAAGATGGGTATCCCTTATTTGGGTTAGTCTCCTACTCCACTATGTTCCCAAAATATGTGAAACATGATTTGTTTCCTTGTTCTATTTGCAATGAAACCTGAATATCTTTTCCTAGTCTAAGCCCCCTTCATCGAATCAATGTAGATCCTTCCTTTCCCCAATTTCAGGATGTCTACCTGAGGTATGGTTCGTTGAGTTGTGTGTGGTAGAGGGTACATTTGACCCACATTTCACATCGGTTCACCACTCCTTCATGTTACACAAATATACTTGGGACAGTTCTGCCACCTCCAGTCCATGATCTATCACAATAAACAGAATTCTACACCTTATAAAATCAGGATTCTCCATATGAATAGTATGGGATGAAAATCACACCCACATCCTTAGTGCACGATGTTAATCTAAAATCATACCCTGCATAAAAACCAGGATTTCTCCTCATGGGAGATAATTCTACCCTGTAAAAAACAATGATGCCTTATATTATAAGTATAGGATGAACTATAGATTACACGAATAAAACTAAATTTCAGAATAACATGAAATTATTTTATATCCTTGCTAGAGAGGACATAGTTCGCACCAACACTGGTCTCCTACAAAACAATGTATTAGAAATATGTATGTCTTGGTTCAAATCCTTATTGAATATGTAGTGATTACTAGATATACCTCCAAAGGCCTAGCACTACCATCAACTGACCTTGGGTTCTTCCCCTTCCCGGAAAACCTCAATTCTTACCTACCTGCACAATCATCCAGTTCCTTTGAGTGATTTAGTGAATAGATACCAGGGCATGTAAAATACACTATGGTACATTGACCTCTAATGCTTAAATGATTCACACTTTCTCCAATGTAGATATTTTCCATCAGGGTGTGAATGACGAAGTTCTACACATACCTAAACTTCTTGTGATGAATTAATTGGTTCTCCTTAGTGGAACATGATATATAATCATTAAAGTATTCAGGTGTTAAAGGATCATATGGAGGGAAGAACACCAATATTTTAATGGTCGGATCATCTGTGGGCATGTTCCCAGGAGTGGGTGGGATGAAGTCCATTTTTAAAGGAACCAGTTCTTCATCATCCCCCCTAACCTAATAAAGAATCAACCACTTCCTCCAATTAAACCTATGATGTTCACACAACAATACCACCCCCTCAGATGCCCCTACTGGTGTGAAGATCTTGACCTTAGCTCTTGGATCCAATATTAATGGAAATATCATGTTAGGACCATCTAAAGTAGCCTCCTCAAAAGTTCCATATATTGGGATAATTGTTACCTCCTCCATGTAGGATTGAGTTTCTAAAGACGACTCTATTTTAGTCGCTATGATATGATCCACCACTACAGCCCCCTCCATTAGCCTCATTGAGGGAAACCTCTCAACCCCCTCCATTGATGGAAAAGTCTCAGGAGTCCCTTCTAGTGGCACATCCAAGTTTGGTCCGACATCCATGGAATACCCTGTGATTTTTCCCAGATAATTGAACAAAATGTAGCATCATCATCCCATGTTTTCATCAAATCAAATGTTGAAATTGGAAACTAATCCCCAAACACAATTTGAGCATCAATTTAATCATGAGTTTGTAAAACATAGAATGGAAAAGACCAAAAGTTAAAAAAGGGGAAGAGGCTTACATGAATAGTATAGACCATATGGAAACTCCGGAAGATTCATGGGAAATCCCTCTGGAAAGAAAATTCCTTCAGTGTCTGCCTCCTCAGTTATAGGTGTTTCTTCGTCTGACAATTGGCCTCCCATGACCATGAAGTTAAGGAGTGCCCCCACACTCTTTCCTAAACGGTTGACTCTCCCTCACCATTAGGAATAGATTCATTAGGAACCTCCCCCACATCTATGATTTTTGATCCATTCACATGTACAAGGGGAGTCAAACATCACTCTTAAGGGTGTTTTTATATTTTAAAACAGACATGATAATATTATTTTATTTGTTTTCAATAGAGAACCTTCCATGAGAGAGTCCCAATAAGCATAACTCACTCAGGACTGGGATGACTCTCCCTATAGTGGTAATAAGCAGCTAACTCATTGGATGAGAGATCCTAAGAGGAGGTCATCACTAGTGGCACCTTCACTGGGGTGCTCAATGAGAGAGTAAAACATTGAGAGTGAACTAGATCCTTTATCTCCCATAGGTATTATACCACCTCATCATGGATAATGTGGATGCTATCACTGGAATGACCAAGATCAGTGAGGAATGTTCCCTCTCTATTGATATAGTACCACATTCTATAGGGGTGTGGATCTATCTGAAGATCCCCTAGGTCTCCTAATCATCTAAAAGGCCTGAACAATTGGGGATATCTGAATGATGCCTCCACTTTCCTGAGACATATAATAATTTCCTTGGGAATATACAAATTGGTTCTCCTTCTTCCTGTGATCATTTTACAATGTGTGTTGAGATGGATTCAACTTATCCCCCTATGGCCTTTTCTTGTGCCAGTCCATGGATATCTAGATTTGTAGCTACCATAGATCTGCTCTCTAGGATAATCCCAACAACATGACATTTTTAAACCATCTCTTTCCCTTAGCCACATGATTTTGGGGTCTTTTCATTATTAGCATGGGAGGTTTGGTGCCTTAGAATCAACTTGGGATATGCACTCTCCCAACTCAGCACATAATTATGTGTGAGATCATATGAAAGTATAGGTGATGGTAACACGGATATCCCTTTTCCATATACATGCATGAACTTGTGCCAAATTTTCCATAGAACAAAATTTTGGTGATCATGATGCACCTTTATATACAAATTTTGGGTATGACTCTACAGGAATTATAACTAACGTGCAAATCGATGCAACATATATGGCTCAAAGATCACCCAACAATCGATATTTTCCATCAGGACCCCAATATGGATGGCCAGGTGGTACAACTAAAACTCAATGGCCCCCATTCTATCGTCAGTCACCATCCTCGTAGGAAGGTGGAATGGGTGAAATATGAATTGATCTTCTTACCCAAATTTTAAAAAAAATTCTACAGGTCCCAATTTGACCTAAAGTCTCTTAGAGATGTCCCAAATCAGAGGAAAAAATTTCTTATTTAGAGTAGAGATGAGTTTTGTGTATTTATATTCCTTGATGTGTGTGGTAAACCAGCTTTACAAAAGGGGTGGGTCTGCACATACTGAGCGGAGTATTACCTTGGATGATTTGGTAAAGAACCTTGTACAAATATTCCAATAAAAGAACAACTGGGTTGATTTATGTCCCCATATCTAACATCCATTCCATGTTGAAGGTGGTCGACTCCACCCCCACATGTACATCTCTCACTGTGATCATCTATAAGAAAATCTCTATGGGGGTAAACCCAAGAAATATGACCATGGGAGATTTGAGAGTGAATTTTAACTATACATATTTCACTCACTTTCCTCTATAATCCTCTAGTAGGAGTGCTCCAATCCCCACTAGAATTATTCAAGTCATGTTTACGGCCACCCGAGTATCCTTTATGCCATTTATTTCAGGTAAAAGTTAGATCACCACATGAACAAGATTTCCTTCATCCCTAGGTTGTGCCAATTTGTCACTTTAACCAAGTTTAGAAACATCCTAACAATAGATACAATTCCCTCCCAATCCTCCCACACATTATCTATGAGAAATAATTTTTCATACATGGATCCTTGAATTGGGAACCTAGTGATATGGTGAAGATTCCATAAGCTAATTCAAACCTCCACATAATGTATATAGAAAGTGTCACTCACTAGCGACCACCTTCTGAGAAACACTAAAATAATGTACAAGTGGTGGAAGACAT
This sequence comes from Viscum album, assembly GCA_963277665.1. Taxonomy (NCBI): domain Eukaryota; kingdom Viridiplantae; phylum Streptophyta; class Magnoliopsida; order Santalales; family Viscaceae; genus Viscum; species Viscum album. The sequence goes on from OY728163.1 coordinate 36,602,222, forward strand.
GTAATTTTGAGGCCCATGCCTCCATGTAAATCCTTAACTGCTTCATCTCGGCCTTAAAATCATTGTATTACTTTCATAACCAATAATGTCAGGACTATTTGTTGGTAAATATTCTACCGTGACGTAGGTCCTAGATGTCCATCCATACATTGAAGGGGTCCCCCAAACCTACCATTCAAATCCTCTTATAATGTGAGTGGGGGTTTCTCTCCCTCCAAAGTATCACCATTTATGTTGTTGACCTGGTTCTATAGAATATATTTTGTGAGTGATTCATGATCCTCTGGGATATGTCCTCTAGCATCACTGTGTCACTGGTCCTTTCTAGCCATGCTTTAGAACCAGTTAGAGGTACCTTCTCTATTCGTGTCAGGGATAAATATACCTTACCTATGTAAAAATATATAATGTAAAAACCACTTGAAAATAATTTATTTTGAATGAAACATTATCGGTAGTGCAGTGATTTAATCATGGTTCAATATACATATAATTATCTTCCTTATCATTATGTTCTCTTCCATATCTACCAAATGAGTGGAAGTATCACTGGAACATTCAATGCCCATTTATATCGATACATAGGTGTTTAATGAGTTTGATTCACAAATTTAGATTCTCGGAGGTCATTTCTAAAACCAATATTCTCGAAGGTCAATTATAAAACCAATATTCTGGAAGGTCATGTTTTTCTTGGTTGTATCAGGAAGGGTTGCTGCATAGAGAACTTTTTATGATTGTAGGCTCATAGAGGTAAATAGGATTGCGATCGATGGGGATCGGGATCAAAAAACACTTGTAATTATGGTTATATTCATGAATATAGATCACTAGATTTTATTGCTTATAAATTATTGTAGTCACTCTAAAGGAACCAGACTCTATTAATAATCATACCACCCTCAAGATTTGTGACCAAAATTTATGAATTGGCTTCAAAAATAACAGTTTATTGCTAATTTTTGTTTTTTCCCACAGAATTTGACACCCTTTTTCTGGTAATCCCAAATTATGAAATGTGGAATTTGTTAACTCTAAAATACTTGTTTAATGAAATCATTTGAGGAAGGAACATCCAATTCATTGAAAATATGACCCAAAACAACCCAAAAATCCATCTAAGAGACTCGATTCATGAAGCTCACCAACTTCGTGAATGACCAAAGCTCTCAAAGGTCCTGGATGAGTGGAGGCCTGATTGTAACCACTGTACAACATCAATCCCGATTTATAGAGCCTCTTTTCACAGAGGGGGTTGACAAAAACCTATAAGAAAAATCAATTCGACTCACAAATCCCTACCCACAGATGAATCTCATAAATCCTCATTAAAGGATATAGCCCTTATGAACCACGGACCATATAAGTACCCTCGTGTGTCGAAACTTTTTGGGGATGTGTGACCATTTGACTTTTGATAGATTCTCTGAGTTCACAATACTCCTAATCTCTTTGAGTGAAAGAGAAAATGGATCACCAATGTATCCATTCATTATGAAAACGTCTACCTTGGGTCTTTAGAAAATAATACCATGGTGGTGATGACTTTTGAAAAGGCCCATTCCCTTCATGAAAGAATAAATCCCCTTGAGGAACTTAGAGTTTCATTTGGTGCATACCCTTTTCAAACCCTACCCTATGGGAACTAGGAAATTACCCTAAGGCAGAGTCACATTATTTTTAAAATCCCACCTCTTCCAACAAAACTATCACCTCCATGAGCCCCCTCACTTTAAATACCACATTATCCTTTCCTCTTAGTGGTGCCTCCTCTCAGATGAAATTGTTTCTAGAAATTATAGTACTTGATTCCCCCATACCTAATCAGAACCATATCATCCACACCATATTTGACTCTGTTACTACTTCCACCCACTCATGTGATCACCCACATCACTTCAAGTGTGGTCTAGGCCTCCATCATACCTATAACCTATAACAATAGGTTCCTTAATTCCATTATCTTATAATAATCAGAATCATATCATTCAGCCTTTTGATGGACACTCCTCCACGATAGTGCCAACACCATGACTCACCCAGAGGTGCATGAGTGATAGTCATGTAATCTCTAGGGGTGGAATCATAAAGGTAATTTCCACAACCATCCTAGTAGGATGTCATTATGATGGATATTCTTGTCACTATAGCATTGTCTCCCTTGAAGAGTGACCCCAACCACATCTGAGATTCATGACATAAAACCTTTTTGCCTCACGTCCTAGTCATACAATGTTAAACTGCATAAAAAAATTCTTAACACCAGATGTAAAACTAAAACCATACCCTAAGTAATAAACACATGATACCTCATGTATGCCTCACATGGGATGAAACCTCACCACTTACCCTTTCAAATGAACACAAGATGCTCTATGTATGATCATCATGGGATACGACCTTCTCCCTATCCATGGGATGAAACTCCAACCCTACGGATAAAAATACAATACCAGGGCTTCTTCCTTGTGTAATACCCACAATATCCTTCCCCATTGTTGGATGAGACACTTGAAATAATAATTTCAATGCATAATACCCACATTGCATCTCCCCATTGTGGGACAAAACCCCTACTCTAGTTAGCTACGACACATAATCCCCACACCATTCCCCAAAGAGTATTAGTCATGAAAAGGGAAGCTCCGATGCATAATACCCACACCATCCCTCCTTAAACATCTGTAAACAACATGAGAATCCTTACCACAAGACATTAGGCTGCATAGATTTATCCTCTGACATAATGTTAGGCTGCAAGGATTGGTCATGATAGATGAACTTAAACTATGGAATAGAACTACATGGGTTTTAATGCGTGTCTCTTAAATAGGGTATGTAGGATACCTCCATCAGTTTTAATCCTAAAAACCTTCACCCTACTATAATAAATTTCTTCCTACCTTATCAATCAACCATCTATTTTTCTTAATAGTATGTTCTAATCCATCTCAGTGAGATGTCAAACCTACAAGACATTCCCTTACACCTGAGTGTGACATCTTCTATTCAAGGGACACAATCAACCATAGATTATCTCGATAGGATGTTTTAATCCATATTCTCAATATTTTAATCCGACAAGACATTACCCTTCACAATATTGTGACATATTCCACCCTAGGGACCCAATAAACCCTTCATCTATCTTAATAGGATGTTTCAATCTATCTCCACGAGATGTTGAACTTGTGGGAAATTCCCCTTCACCCAATTGGGACATCATCCATACTTGGACATAGTCAAACATCAATCTATCTTAACAAGTAATTCCTAATACATAACCATGAGATATTAATCTTTTAGGACATTCCCCTTCATGAATGTGTGACATCATCCCTCCTAGGAGAACACTCAATCATTAATCTATCTGAGTATGATGTTTAGATCTATCTACATGGGACATTAAACCTACATGACATTAACCTTTACCCAAGTGTGACATATTACCTCATAAGGACACAATCAACCATCAATCCATCCAAATAAGAAATTCTGATATTTCTCCGTGAGATGTTAAACCTGTAGAACACACCCCTTCACCTACATGCTATATTTTCCTGCCTAAGGACACACTAAAACATAGAATAGTCTAAAGAGTATGTTTCAGTCTATCCCTCTTAAATGTTAAACCTGTAGGACATTCCCCTTCACTAGAGTGTGACATCTTCCCTTCTCGGGATACACTCATCCTCAATCCTTCTCAATATGACATTTTGATCCATCCCTGTGAGATGTTAAACCTAGGAGACATGTCTCTTCAATTGATTCTGACATCTTCCCTCCTATGGGCACACTAAACCATTGATCTGACTTAATAGTACATTCTAATCCGTCTTCATGAGAAATTGAGCCTATGCGATACACCCCACCACCTAATTGTTATATCTTTTATCCTAGGGACACAATCAACCCCAGGTCCATCCCAATAAGTTTATATGATCTATCCCTGTAAGAAGTTAAAACTATTCTAATCCCCACAAGATGTTAAACTTGTTATCTAAAAAAAATACCTACTCCAGGCAATAAATATGGGATTCCAAAGGTAAAATTCCTCATAATAATTACCCCTATCATTAATTACATCCTGATTGACTGGGGATTCCTTGGGTTTTCTACCTAAGATGCCTTATGAAATATTTATCTTAGAAGGAGAAGAGTTTATAGGTGCCCAATATACCGAATCATCATACATGCTAGGAAATTCCCAACATGACTACTCTCCTGTCAGATGGTTTCTACCATATTGAGACAGAGGCATCATAATTAACTAGAATCATCATTAATATGGGTCTGAGAATGAGTTTTATGAACATAACATAATCATTGAGGGAGACTCGGACTACGAAACAATCTCTAAAGAGGAATCCATAGATGGAGGAAATGAATTATAATCATCCTATTTCGATAGAATATCATAAATCATCATTGAAAGTGATGAAAGATACCCACATTTGGAAAGTGAGAATAAAAAAAAATTTAATATTCATGTGGGACACACCAGCGTCCTAATGAAAGCATAAAAAACATATTCAAATTCAAATTTTATTAGAATAAGAAATTGATAATAACTCTAAATAAAATATTCATCTTTTATAAAAATGCTGATATAGGCATGAATGGAATATTTGAAAATTCCCTTAGGAGATTATTTGATCTCAAATTATTTTTCTATGATGGAATTAATTTATACAGATAAGTATTATTATTTATATTGTAGAGAAGATAAAATATATTAAATACCAATTTTTTCTCTTAATACCTCATTGTATTTGTCTATATTGTAAGAGATTATTTCTCCATTATAGCATGATACTATAACCATTGAATAATTCCATGCATAATGTGATGTGTTGGCTGAAAAATCTATGAATGTAATAATTGACGACCTTAATTTTGAGAATTCTATATATATCAATGAATTGTTTTGTATATTATGTAATGTTTCAGAATTTGGTTAATTAGAAACATGGTTAATTTATAAATACCTAGATTCTATAATGTTTTTCCTCAGTTCATTTAAACAATGTTTGACCAAACATCAAAGGTTTTTAAAGAAACATTATGAAAATATTGTTGTATAAATTTATGCTACAAGATATATGATAATAGAATGCTGAAACCTTTAACTCCCAATATTAAAATTTTAAATTATGGAGAAATCATTATTAAGAACATTAATTATTAGTATTCATCAAAATTTGTTTCAAAATATTATTTTTGGAATGAAGCTAACTTAAAATTATATGCATGTCGGAAATAAAATGATAAATGTAGGGAATATTGAGTTTATAAATATTTAGTTTCTTAGGCACCAAATATTGAAGATATTTTAGAAAAAAATATTAGTTGTATTCAAAAAAGATTTTAAACACAATAATTAATCAAATATTTATATGGTAAAAATGAAGGAAAACATGAAAAAAAAAATACTATGTTATGTAATATTTATACCAAGATTTTATATACTAATAAAAATTTCCATTTGTTGTCTATGAAAATTTACAAATAAAGTAAATAAAAAATTTATTAGTTCTATATTTATATTATTTTCATAGATAAATTAAAATAAATATAAAATATTAATAGATTATTTCTAAGGAGAGGTAATATGGTATGGTTTTATTGCAAAAAATATGAAATAATCTCAATATTATACATCAGTTGGAAATATTTAAAGAAGATCAAAGAAAATAAAATGTTAGATATAATTAATCCCAATAAGTTGTATACCTGTATTGATTAATTAGAATTGATTTTTCCAAGAAATTTATTTCCTCAAAGAGAAAAGAATGATCATGATTTTCAATGGAGAAGATATGGTTAAATAGCCCTGAACTCTCCAAAAACTTCTATGGACTTGCTAGTCATCAGACCAGTTGCATCTAATCCCACATCTAGTTATACTCTTAACTCATCCCAATAAACTAAAATCTACTCTATAGAGGATAATAATACTCTAGAGAATATATAATAATGATCCCAATGGCATGATGAATATATGAAAATTCCAATAAATCTAATAGATTAACTTATTATTAATTGAGTTTTAGGATCTACCCCCAGTTCTTCATCTACATGTCATTCTTTTATGATGACCTCAATTCAATTTCATTGTTTATCTTGATCCTTATCTTAAAGATCCTATGCCTCCATCTCTAAAATCCATTGACACTGAAAAAGTAGATTCTAAAGAAATATTATTTACATTTTTGTATTTTAATTGGTCATTTATCTATTTATTTTACTTTATTAATATTAATTTTCTATCAATACAAGTTAATATTGAATTACTATCCATTTTAGTTAAATTTTCACTCAATTTTAGTTCTTGTTGTGTTTAACAACTAATGTGTTACTTCATTATATCAACATTATTTTGTAATGACACAAACTTTTAGACAATTATATTGTTATTAATAATTATTCCATTATTAGTTTTTATGTTTTCATGATCTATAAAAGTTATTATTTGAAAGTTTATGTGATTTTTATCATAAAAAATGGGCAGATTTTTTGACAGCTTTAGTATTCCAACATATGTTATAAAATCCTATATTTTAATGTTAAAAAAATCACATTTTTGTGTTATTCATGAGTTATGCCCGAAAATATATCTATATAAGTTTTACAATATGAATCTATGTTTTAATTTTATCATGTTTTATGTTGAATAATGTTTTTTATTAACATAATATTACATATAAAGATATTACTATTACATATTTAATAATACTTTTATTTTATTATTCTATATCAATGAAGGGAAATGTATATAATATCATTTGAGTAAAATTTATTCTTATATATGAGAAATGTATTCTTATATAAGCATTATAATTCATATATTAATCATATATTTAAAAACATTCTAAAGGATGAGATCTTAGATATCAAGTACATTATGCATGGGTAGTTTTACTCTTATGCATTGAGTTATATTTTGAGTAACTCAAATGTTTTAAAGGCTACTAAGGAATTATCTTATGCATTATATTGATGTCTAGATTTATTCATATGTGTTTTCAAAAATGATTCTTATGTATTAAGATGTAGTTACTTTATTGGGATGAATTTAAATGTTAGTAATTTTCATAAAAAAAATTGGCTGTTGTTTTATTAAAGAATATTACTCAACTTTTCAATGATTAATTAATAATGTAATGATTTTTGGAAGAGTTTGACTAATATTTTTAATATATGTTAATTCTATAAGAAACATTATGTAATGGTTATGAAGTGTCACACTTTCAAAGAGAATATCAAGTATCATTTTAACTAAATTAAATTCAGGATATTATAAATATTTTCATAATATGTATATATATAATCAATCATTCACATGAGATAGGGAATAATAATGAACATGTATTCAGGTTTTCCTATGATTTTATGGAAAATTTTGAAAGATACATTATTTATGTTTTGTTAATTATGAAATAAAAAAGGAATAAAATAAATGAGAAAATTCTACTATTTTTGTGTGTTATTTTGATGATCAATATACAGTTAAAGATCCTCCAAATATACTATTTGGATATATGGATGTTTATATAAAGAATATTCAACCACTTTTAGAAGTGAATTTAAAATCAATTATGTAATGATGCTATGTTTAAATTATATGACATCTATTATATTTTTGAAGAACCCACTTCTTTTTCTGAGTTTAAGAGTAAGACAATGGATAATAATTATTTAAAAATTTATGAAATATTGGTTTAAATATATTAAAATGTATAATAATAAACTTTTAGTAACTTACACTCTGGTACAATATCCCTTGTAAAAGGATCTAAATAAAATAAACATACGTACATTGGGTGTTGTTTTTGGAGAGTATGGTAGTTTCTTGAATACATGATCAACTGTAAATATTTATTAGGTCCCATATTTATTTCTTGTTGTTTCAATTAGCTACTATGATTTGAAAATGTAGATAGAATGACATAAATAATTGAAGAGAGATGTTAGTTATTTAGAATATGAAATTAAAAAACACAATTCACCCCCCCCCCCATTGAGACATTGTAAATACAAACTAGTGCGAAAGAAATATTTTATGTTTGGTAGGATGTAACAACCCATATATTTGTAAAAAAATACTTTGAATAATTTAAATAATAATTATATAGTTTATTTCAAAGTTAGTTCATTTCTATTTGGGATGAGTGTCTTCGAAAACTATATAATATATTGAATATGTTATTTTTAGTTGTGAACATGAAAATAGTTGTAGATTGAAGATAGATTCTTAAAGAAATGTTATTTTTTCCTCAATGAGGGATATTTGAAACACTTAAATTAAATTTTTTAATCATATATAAAATTATCTCTTTTATATTTTGTTTAAAAAAATTCCAATCATGAAACTATACCAATATATTTTGAAATAATTATTGTAAAAATATGATTTATAAATTTATATTGTTCTAAAATGTTATTCCGTGATCTCGTATCATGGTAGATATTTATTAACATATATAAATATATAATGACCCGACGAATGATTCCCTACATGTCTTGCAGATGGTTGGGTTGGCATAACCCCAAGCCCACCTCTAATAGGCAAGGTGCTGGATACAAGGGCTAAGAAGGCATAATGTACATTGGAGGAATTCACCAAGTGGACCTCTGTTAATTCACCCAATCATACCCATAAAATGTTGTAGATGTGTAACAATAAAAGACAATAATATCTTGAGTAAATGATGTGTGGTATAACTCTAGATAATACATCATAGTATGAAAAAATATATCCAATGTGCAATCAAGAAAAATACATGCCCAACCTGAAATGAATTCTTATCCTAATAACAACTAGAATATAAAATACTTGATAGAGCCCCACATATGATCTTCAATATCAACTATAATTTGTGGCATATACATCAAAGTATCAATGAATGGTACATCCACCAATTTTGCTGATGAACTATCTATCATCTACATAATACATGACACATATGTGAAAATCCAATGTATATGTTATTATAAACATACCCAGTATTATAATGTGAAAAATAACAAATGGAAAAATAGGGAGATATGATGGAAGTATTCAACTAAACCCAAATAAATGGGGAAATTAAACCTGTCAATTTATTTCTATGATAAAAAGAAACCAATGGGAGTGAGAAATGGAATCTCTATCTCACAACTCAACCTAGAAAAATGAGTCTTCGTGTAGGTACAATGGTCCATCATCGATTTCAGGCATCGCGTGTGACTTTTTGAGAATGGAAATTGGAAGACATGTACCATTCCAATGATCCACATCTGGATAGGGAACAGTCTATGATAAAGGACTTGTGTCTGGGAAAGAAAGGGGGTTCCACATTGTAGATAGATAGAGGATATTTTCATTATTGGAATAGAGGCATGCCACTCAAAACATTGATGACTCATTTCATTGTGTGATAGGGGGATTCCACTTGATAGGTATTAATAGAGGAAAAGATCCCTAGTGTGTTATGGGGTGACACTTAGGGGGTAGATGACCTATTACCCAGTTCAACATGGGGGTTCCAGTTAGTGGGTAGAGGACCCACACCCCAATACCATAAGTAGTTCTTCCCAATAAGTGTATGGAGTATGGGGGACTTGAGCCCTAGTGTGGTAGGGGGTTTCAAACCCCAGCCTCTCTCTACTAATCATGCCTGGTCATTTATACCAGTTCAAACTCAACTGAAAAAGAATCACATTGTCAACACATCATGTTATATCTCTTAATCCTCTATAAATACTACCATCAAATCCTTTTTGAAAAAATTATAAGGATATGATACTTTTAGCCCAAATTATGATTGAAGATGAAGGAGATACACATGGCGTAACTCCCTTAGAAAAGTAAATGATGTGTAACAAGGGTCGCACAACCTATGACCTGACCTGGCTTCATGGTTATGTAATCATAATTTTATAGATTTCCAATCCATATAGCACTACATAGTTTGAATGTGTACTACAAGAAATATCTCTGCCACCCGGGGCCAACCCATATTTTCCTGGTCATTCTTGTATCCTTATGAATGTGTTCTATATGAGTTAACGGTATGTCTTCCCAAATGGTGTCTTGTACATGTATAGTTGGAAAATGACTTATCTGGAAAGGGAGGGTAACACAATGTGTGTGACCAACCACATGTAATGTAATACTAATCTTCCTTGAGACCCTAGTTTCATAGCCATGGGGATACATGGAATCTGTTCTTGGACTACTCTCTGTGTAGTCAGGTTTTCCATTGAAACCCGAGTTAAGTTATACATCATCAATTCCTCACGTTCACTATAGTTTCCACTGATATTAACATTAGGGGCCTCAGAACCAAGGTCATACATTCATGTTCCATCATCAGCTACCAAAATTGTTCCACCCAAAACCCCAAATGGCCTCACCCATCACTCTATACCATGGTCACTACCACTCTAGATGTAAAATCTATTAAGGTATCACCCACATCATGAAAAAAATCTTGATGCATTCAAAATCATAATCCTAATAATTTTTTTCCAATTCGCCATGAATCAAGGATTTCAATCGTGCTTGAACCTTACTTGGAAATATTGAACCCTGATTTCCTGTCCAATAGAGAAGAACATGATGAACTATTAGTATAAATACACAAGAATGAAGTAAAATACAACATTTCACAATAATTATCATTAAATGATTATACAATGGGATATCTAGGGGTGATACTTGGAATAACAGATAAAATTAAATGAACAATTTAATTTATCATAATTTGTCTCATGGTAAAGGTAGATAAATAAAAAATGAGATGAAAATTAATTATTCATAGTAAATATTTTAATAAAAGGGGAAAACCACAATTTATGAACCATACATTGATTATGGATCTATCACTGATGAGGAATGCATTCTCTAGTAATGAGGAAAAACCACTACATTCACTCCCTATCGATTCACCTTGATCTTATCATTGTTCATCTTCTAATCTCAATCCACCAATGACAAACATTATAGGATCCTTTAAAATCACACAATGTAATGTGTCTTACCCTGTAGAATTTCCATAGCATGATATTCAATGTGTAAATTATGTTGTTCCGTATTTATTTAATTAATTACTTTAATTAATTAATTAGTCCACTTAACACACCCACCAATGGTTCCCAAATATGAATGTCAGGTACCAAACAACATTTGGACCCATATCGGGTATACGCAATGTTTCAGATTCAACAATGAATTAAGATTTCAGATTTGAGACTCTATTCGGGGTTTATTCTACTTTTTTTTTAAAAAAAATATGAGCTCTTGATATTAATATATATAATATTTTAATTTTACCAATTCCAGTCTCACCATGGCTTGGATTATCACACTGTCTTTGTTTCTGGCTCCAAAAATATTTATTAATATATTTCAATGTCCTAAAAGGGAAAAACATGCCACTATATTCTCCCATCCATTAAGGCTTTTTGACCCAAAAAATCACACGATAAATAAAAATTTCGGGATATGTAGCCTTCATCTAGATCTCTAGATCCAATGATATATCCTAAACATTTAATTTTTTATATAGAACTCAAACCAATGGAAAGGCGCCAACTCATAAGATCCTCTCATACCGATCATTGATCACCACTGCGTTCTATGAAAAGGGTGCTCCATTCTCGATTTCCATCTATCCCCAATCAACAATGTGTGTCAAATCATGAATGTATATTCTCAGTTGTGACACATAGAAGATAGTAAAAACCCACTCCAAATGTGGTGGTATGTCATCCCTCTGTTTCATTACATTTTACAAACATATCATCTTTAAAGTCTAGTGTCTTGGAAATCTGGAACAATAAATCATTAAAACATAAAAAAATACTTTAAATCCCCTTGAAAAGATTCTTCAAAATTTCATCCTATGTAAAATTACTTCATCTCATAACATGGATTCATAAATCAAAGGAAAGTGTAAGCTAAAGGCCCCGTAAGTAAAGAAAGGGAATCATTTTACTTGTGATATAAATAAGAACCTGATGAAAACCATAAAATATGAGAAATTAAAAAATAGGCATATCATAATAAAAAGAACATTAAAAAAACATGTATATGTGATAAAAACATTTCATTTATAAATTCAAGAACAAATCACCTAGGTTCATCCCAAGGTGTCATAAAACATTACCACTATTATTCACCAATGTATCAGGAAACTTGTCATCCCTAGAGATTAAATTCTTTACCCAATGCATTGGAGCACTATCAGGGTGAACCCTTAATATGTTTTTACATTCATGTGAGACACATAAATCATAATCAAGCATTTCATAAATAATCTATGGAGATTAAAAAAATGGGTTTCATTTCAAAATGGTGGTGTTTTAAATGTTTTTAAAAAACATGATCGTTATGTCAATTATAACCAATGGAAAGGGAGTGTGGGTCACATGTATGTCGATTCCAGAATCAAATATATATTTTTTTATGTCTTTATTAAGACCCATATAAATGAAATTTGTCTGGGTATTGACATAAATGAAACAAGAGAATTTCTTGAGAGAAAGGGAAAGAAATTTTAAGATGAAATTTCTGCAACGTAATGGCTATATAACATGGTTTTAGAAAATATTGAATAGAGAGAGGACCAGAGTCACCTACTCATAAATAACTCATTATATAGTAGGTTTACAGTATAAAAATAAATAAGATCATTGTAGGGATATTTAAAGGAAATACCATATAAAAATGAAACTCGAAGGAATAGAGAAGATGTGATTTATTTTTCGAAAATTCGACAGCCTAACAGCATCACATAAAAATTCAGAAATCAAATTGATGAGAGAAGAAAGGGCATCTCATCATTTGGACATGAAATTCATATTAATAAGAATATATAAGAACATAACCCTTTATAATAATATGGAAATTGGATTACATAACTTAATGGAAGTCATGACTCAAAAAGGAGGGTGGAAGGTTCTCTTACTTTGAAGAGTAACATCGAAAGATTGAAGGTTGGGACATTAGGGGGCTTGAGGAAACCTTTGGGGGATTCCTTGGGAGGTAAAAAGGCTAGAAACGTGTTGGGAAATATTTTGGAATGAAATTAATGAGGTAATGGATTGGTATTTATAGGAAAAGTGTGTGAATACTTAATTAATTTCCAAGGGACATCTCATCGATGTTATTGGAAAACCCATGGGCTTACCCATGGTATTTTCCAATGGTATTGGCCACATAGAACACATCATAGTATATCGTACTAATCACAATTCAACCAGAATGATTACATCATGATTACATCATCAACGATGTCATTAAACTCCCGAAACACAAAACTGTGTTTTTACTATTCACCAAAAAATCAACAATTTCTAAAAAATCCCCAAAATGCACTCTAACCTAATATTGATACTCTGAATTAAAAAATGAACTCCATTTTATGACATAAAATAATACCAAAACTTAATAAAGTAATCATGGTCCAATTAAATTATTGTATAACCATAATACAATAAAGTAATAATATATGATTACATTTTATGAAAATATATTTCCATTTTAAATTATTAAATTAATTATAATATTGTAAATAAAATATTTATGACATACAAAAATACCAAAACCTATACTATGATCATTTTTTCACTTTTAAGATGTCTAAAATGTATTTATACATTCATGGGTGATGTTTTTATTTTTTTGTCGGTTTACTATTCATTACTTTTCATACAGGTAACTTTAATATTGACTAAAAATTAAGTTGATCTTATTAGAATCTAAATTTATTAATGAAAACAACTGTACAAGGAAAATTTTCAAAAATCAATTCACATTATTAATTATTTAATGAATACAATAATATTTCTAAGTACCCCTTTTTCCAAAATTCATCAATAATATGAAACTTCTATAAAATCATCCTATATTAATCCGAATATTTGAAATTAACAAATTTTAGCGTAATATGAAGTTAAAAAAATTTATACAAAAAGATTGATGAAAGTAACTAAGGCTTCGTTACATATACTCTTATAACACCGGCATAGGACCTATGTGTAAGGTGTACTATGGTGATAGAATCTTGGTGTGGCTCAGTCAACATTGGCCAAGTTTTGATTTATATCAACTTGAACTTCTCCATTAGTAGATTTCATTCAAGCTTCACATGTTGATGTTTGGCTTGGTCTTGGTCCATACTAAAGCCCAGTGATTCTACCATCTTCCCAAGCTCAAATAAATGGGCTTCATATAGACCGAGTCTACTGGATGATGCCATCAACTCATCTTTTTGTATTAATTAACCAAGATAATTTGAATTTATAAACTATAAATTAACATTAAGAGTTTAGTTTTCAATAGTCATATTGACCAAAATTATTATAACAGTTTAAAACCAATGATATCATTAAATTACACTCACTTTATTATTTAAAGGATATAGTTTTGATGAGTATAAAATAAAATAACATACAAAATTATGAAAAAACTATTATAAAAAATTTAGGGTCGTTACATTCTTCCCCCCTTAATAAATTCAATCCTTGAAATTTTATCTCGTACCCTCTGATTAGAAAAGGTGTGGGTACTTCTGTCTCCTAGACTCCTCTTTTTCCCATGTGTCTTCTTCACAATTTTGGTTCCTCCGCAACACCTTAACAAGGTGAGTAGTCTTTTTGCATAGAACCTTGTCTCTACAATCTAGGATCTCCATCAGCTTCTCCTCATAAGAGAGTTCATGTTCTAGTTGTACCACCTCTAGATTTAGTACATGTGAAGGGTCAGGTATGTACTTCCTCCAGAAGGATACGTGGAATACCTCATGAACTTGTGATAGATTTGGATGAAGTTTAAGACGATAAGCCACTACTCCCACGTGATCATTGATTTCATAGGGGCCAATGTACCTAGGAATGAGCTTCCATTTCTTCCTAAACATCATGAATCACTTCTAAGGTGAAATTTGAAGAAATACTTTTTCACCAACATCAAAATCCATATCCCTTCGATGGTTGTCATCATAGCTCTTTTTCTGACTCTGAGAAGCCCTAATGTATTGTTGGAAGGAATGGATGTTTTCTATCATCTCTTGGACATGATCAGGTGCAAGAATATTTCTCTCACCAGATTCATTCCAACAAGTATGAGTTATACATCACATCCCATATAGATCTTCATAGGGTGACATTTTAATTCCTGAGTGGAAGCTATTATTGTAAGAGAACTCAACTAAAGGAAGATGTTGATCCCATCTACCTTTAAATTACATTGAGAAAGTTCTCAGATTTTCCTTGAGTGTTTGAATAGTTTTTTCTGATTGGAAATTAGTTTGGGGTGATAGGTTGTACTGAAATTCCATTCAATGCTCAAATCATGTTGATGACTTCTCCAGAATTTTGATGTGAACCTTGGATGACGATCAGATATGACAGAAAGTGAAACTTCATGCCGCCTTACTATTTCCTTCACGTAAATCCAGGAAAGTTGATCAAGATAGAAATATTCCCAAATAGAGATAAAATAGGTAATATTGGTGAGATCGTTCACAATAACCCATATCACATTGTCTTCTTCGTAATTTCTCAGGAGACCAGTGATGCAGTCCATAGTGATGTTGACCCTCTTCCATGCTAGTATGTATAGTGGTTGCAATACCCCTTTTGAAGGTTGTCGCTCAGCCTTTACATGTTGACATACCATGCTCCTTTAAGTGTAGTCAACAATATCCCTTTTCATATTATTCCACAAATAATGATCATGAAGGTCCCTATACATTTTTTTGATTTCTGGATGTATATAGAATGTAGAGCTATGAGCTACATCAATCATCTCCTTCTTTATTTCTGAAATAGATGGAACACGTAGTCTTGTTGAAATTTCAGTACACCTTCTTGATCAATATTGAACTTAGGAAACTTCCCATTATTCATTTCCTAAAACTTCTTCTATAATGATGGATCTTATATCTTACCATTCTTGATCTTCTCAAGTAATGACGGTTGAGAAATCATTTGCGTTTTTTTATGATGTCCCTTCCCTTATATTTCCCATGTCTAGTTTTTCTTGGAAATTGATCAAAGAAACTCTTTGAATCATCATCATGGAAAGAAAAACTGCGTCTTTCCCACTTAATGCATTAGTGACATTGCGTTCTCTTCCAAGATGATAATTAATTGAACAATCATAATCATTAAGAATTTCCCACCATCTCCTTTGTCTCATGTTCAATTATTTTTGTGTGACAATATACTTCAAACTTTGATGGTCTATGTGTGTATCATATTTCTCCCCATAACGATAGTGCCTCTATATCTTAAGCGCACAAATGACCGCAGCTTGTTCCAGATCATCCATAGGATATCTCTTCTCATTATTCTTCAACTATCGAGATGTATAAGCAATGACCTTGCCATTTTCAATGAGGGCGCACCCAAGCCTCTTCAGTTTCACATCACTAAAAATAAAAAATCATTCTCTACGTGAGGGAAACATTAACATGGATGTAGTAACCAATCTCTTCTAAAGCTATTGGAAACTTTCTTCACACACCTTTGACTAGATAAACTTGAACCCTTTTTGAGTTAACTTGGTTAGTGGATTAGAAAGTTGTAAAATGTTTTTCACAAACCTCATATAATATCCTTCTAATCCATGGAAACAACTAATATTAGTAATTATTATAGTATGAGGCCACTCCTCTATAACTTTTTTCTTTACAGGGTCAACAATGGTTCCTTCATTAGTTAAAATGTTCCCAAAGGAGAAAACTTGTTGTAACCCAAATTCACATTTTCTAAACTTTCCCTGAAGCCTCTCCTTCCTAGAGTTTTAAAAATAACCCTTAGATTATCTTTATTCTCCTCACGAATTTTAAAATATATAATAATATCATCAATAAAAACTACCACAAAGTTATCGAGTTAGTTCTTAAATACTCTATTAATCAAATGAATAAAATAGCAGGTTCATTAGTCAGTAAGAAGGGCATAACAACAACTCATACTACCCATATCTTGATCAGAAGGAATTTTTTAGAATATCTTCTTTCTTCACCCTCAATTTATGATAACTAGATCAAAGATCAATCATATAGAAGAATTGAGCCCCACTATGTTGGTCAAATAAGTCATAACTTCATTGAAAAGGGTATTTATTCTTCACTATGATCTCGTTCAGTTCTCTATAAATGATGCAAAGCCACATTGATCCATCCTTCTTCTTCACAAATATAATAGGTTCTCCACAATGAGACACACTCAGTGGGATAAAACCCTTCTACAAAAGATCTTGGAGTTGATTCATTAACTAATTCATCTCCACATTTTCAATCCTATACGGGGTCTTTGATATCGGATGAGATCTAGGTATGAGTTCAATGGAGAACTCTACCTCTCTTTATAGGGTGGTCCAGACAACTCTTATGGAAATACATCAATGTATTTCAAGATGATGGGGACATTTTATATCCTCAAACTTTAATTTCCTTATTCGTCCTCACCAATCAACACCATAAATAAGGTTATAGGAGGTTATTCTTGGCAAAGATCGGTTTGATTTATCTCTCCTTGGAAGATTACGGTAGGTTTTCCATCCAATACTATTAAGATTTCCTTTCTTCTATATTTGATCATAGAATTATACTTTGAGATCCAGTCCATCCCTAGTATAATGTCGAATTCCTTCATGGGAATGGCTAGTAGATTTACAATAATATTGTGTTCACTAAAGTTAATACTAGATTTTCTAAACACTAACGATGCCTGGATAATTCTTCCACGAGTCTTGGCTTATAACTTTAATTTTAGAAAATCTGGGGTTTGTTCTAGATTATTTGAAAAGTTGGAGGAAATAATGGAATGCGTACAACTAGAATGAAATTACTTGCTAGATTTGAGGGAACATCAAGAGTACCTGTCACCACATCATTCATAGCTTTTCAGCAGTCATGATAGCAACAACAAGGCCTTTACCCCTTTTCCTCGGTGAGGTTGATGGTGGTTCCCCTCCACAATCCTTGGATCTGGACAGTGATTGGAAAAGTTCCCATGGTTTCCACACTTAAAGCACTGGACATTGGGTAGGGTCTGCACCATCTTCCTCTTTTTGTTTATGTTTGGAAGTTGAGTATTCACCACACTATTAAAATTCCTCTAAATATGTCCATCTCGTCCACATTTGTGGAATTTACTGCTCCTGAGAAGGCAGTTCCACGAATGATTCTACCCACAATTATTACATGTGGGATGTTTCACTTGCTTTACACCTCTTCCCTAATCAATGGTCCTCCCTTAGCTGGAATCTATCATTCACTTCTTATCATTAGATTTATGAGACCACTGCGTCTCACCAAAATCTAGCTCAACTTTCGTCACACTCCGCATGATCTCCTCATAGCTATCATAGTCTCAGTTGGCTAGATTCTTCCACATATAAGGTCTCAGTCTACCGAGGAATCTATCAACCTTACCATTTGGATCCATGAAGAAGATAGATATTTAACATGAAATCATTGTATGTGCATTTCATTACTTCACACTGATTCATTCTCATTCTTCTTCCGCTCGAGAAACTCTTTCTCGATTCTTGTTCTCATCGATCAAGGGAGATACTTGTTGAATAATATCCCTCATAACTCTTCCCACTCCATAGCTTCAACATCTACTCTTGGCCTTTTGTTTTTAATTAGTTCCCACCACTAATCAGCTTCTCCCTCTAGGTGATAAACAACGATGGTCACCTTCTCTTGTTTAGAACCGAGGAGCACAAAAAATATTGTCTCGATAGAGATGATCCATTGTTCATCAATCATTGGGTCGGTAGATCCAATGGTGTTTGGTGGCCGCTGATGCATAGAGGACACAATTGAAATTTTATCCTTTCACAATTAGATCAGTCTCACATCTTAATTTAGGTTATTTCCAATAGCTTAAGTCAGTTGGTTCATCACTCTTATGAAAGTTTTCATTTCAGCTTCCATCAAAGGGTTGTCAGTGCATGGTCCATTGCGGTGACCATTGGAATAGTTCCACCTATTTCCCTCCATTTTCTAAAAGAATAAATCCTTATTGAAAATATTATTTCATTTATGAATTTTTTAACATTAATGGATTTTATGTCTTTAAACATCATGCTGAAAACAATTACATTTCTCTATAAATCCTTCATAATGATTCATAAAAGGCTTAGGATTAACCAAACATATCCCTCAGGAGTTTTGTAACTAAGAGTGCAGAAAGGCCAATTTTCATGTTCTAGGATACCTCGGGTCATGCTCGAAATGCATTGTCAGAGTTTTCACTCCTTGGTACATCTGTGCTAGAGCTGCCTCTACCTGCTCGTCTCCAGAGAGGGATGTATATTTTTAATAAACCACTTACTCAATACTCAACAAAAGTGTAGGACTTATTTCTATATTAATAATTATATATAGGGTTCTTCCTAAATTTTTTATAGACTACTTTTCATAATTAACTAAACTATCAATTAATACCAACTAGGGAACCCCTCCTTTTTATTACATAACTTTTCATCACATTTTACAAATAGATGTTCTTTAATGTCTAGTGTCTTGGAAATCAGGAAAATTAAACATGAAAACATAAAAGAAAAATTAATCCCCTTGAAAAGAATATTGATAATTATATTCTATGTCCAATTACTGTATCTCATAACCTAGAGACATACATCAAAGGAAAGGGTGAGCTAAAGGCCCAATAAAGAAAGCAATGGAATCAGTTTACTTGTGATCTCAATAAGAACTGGATGAAAACCATAAGACATGAGCAATCGAAAATGGGGTATATCATAATAAAAAGAACATGAATCACAACTGGAATATTTGGGTACATCATTTCATTTCTACATTCATGAAAAAATCATGAACGTCTTTCCCAATGTGTAATAAAAAAATAACCAAGGTTATTCATCAAGGTATCGTGAAACTTATCATCTCTAGAAATTAAATTATTTATTAATTGCATTGGAGTGCTATCAGGGAACACCCTTATTATGTATATAATTTCATGTGATCCACATTTATTATAATCAAAATTTTCATAAATAACCCATGGATAATAATAGAAATGGGTTTCATTTCAAAATCATGACGTTTTAAAAGTTCTTAGAAACATGATCGTTAGGTCATTTATAACCCATGGAAAGAGAGTGTGAGCATTATGTATCTGAATTATATAATAAAATATATCATTTGTATGTCCTTATGAAGACCCATATAAACGAAATAGGTATGGGTATTCACATAAATAAAACAAGATAATTTCCTAAGAGGAAGTGAGAGAAATTTTGAGATGAAATTTCTGTAGCATGACAACTATATAACATGGTTTTAGAAAATATTGAAAAGAGATGGGACAAGAGTCACCCACTCATAACTCCTTTTGAACTATGACCTAATATCGATGATATGAATTCAAAAATGAATACCATTTTATGAAAATAAGTTTCTAAATATTTTTATTTTAATTTTTAATAAAATCATTATTTATTCAGACAATAAAACTTTAAAACTATAACTCCTTTTGTAACTCCTTAAGAATGTAATCAACGTTCCATAAAATTATCATATAACTATAAGATTATAATTTTATGATATATTATTACATTTTATGAAAATAAATCTCCATTTTAAATTATAAAATTAAATATAAAATTTCAAATAAAATATTAATGGCATACGAAAATACCAAAACTTATACTATTATCATTTTTTCAATTTTAAGATGTCTAAAATGTATTTTTACATTCATGGGTCATGTTTCTACTTTTTGGTCTATTTACTATTCATTACTATTTATATTTGTATGTTACTATTCATACTTTACTATTCACTAAAAAATAAGTTAATCTTAATAGACTCTAAATTTCTTACTGAACACAAATGTAGAAGACATTTTTTGAAAACTAATTCACATTATTAATTATTTAAAGAATACAAGAATATTTTAAAATACCCCTTTTCCAAAATTTATCAATAATATGGTACTTCTATAAATTTATCCTATATTTATCCAGACATTTGAAATTGAAAAATGTACCATAAAAGGAAGTAAAAATTTTATTTATACAAAAGGATTAAAGAAAGTAAATAAGGCTTCGTTACAAATCCCATTATAACACCTATATTATACCTAAGTGTAAGGTTTGTTATGGTTATAGAATCTTGGGGTGGATCGGACAACATTACTCAAGTGGTGATTTCTATTTGCTTTAAATTCTCCCTTAGGTGATTTTGTTCAAGCTTCAAATGTTGATGTTCGACTTGGGCTTTGTCCCGAGCAAAGCCCAATGATACTACCTCCTTCCCAAGCACTGAAATATGGTCTTCATATGGACCAAGTCTACTAGATGATGCCATCGACTCTTCTTTCTGTATTAATTGACCAAGATCATTTGAATTTATAGATATTTATTGTAACGTTAAGTGTTTAGTTTCCAATGATCACATTGACCCAAAATCATATAACAGTTGAAACCCAATGGTCTCATTTATTTATAATCATTTAATTAATTAAATGATATATTTTTTTGTATAAAATAAAATAACACACAAAATTAGGAAACAAATATTAGTAAAAAGGTCGGGTCGTTACAGGCGGTAAAGCTATGTGGTATGGAACCTCGCCGAACCTCCATAAGATCTTGAATGTTCCAATGGACCTCATGGATAACACTCCCAAAGAAAAACCTCCACAATCCTCTTCTTGGGGAGACTGTAAATAAAAAATGGTCTCCTTGCTTATACTACTAGGGACTAAGATATCAATCTGTGTGATATTTTCATCTACACTAGGATTTCCTCCTCAAATTATGGATAACCTAAACCTTCTACATAATTGCATGTACTATCTCTGGTCCAACTATAGATTAATCACTAATCTTAGCCTATAATAAATTCAACCTTTAGGGACTTCCATATAGGGACTATAAAGGTTTCATGATGATCTAAGAGTGATGGCTATTATTATAAGAAAACTCTAACTATGGTAAGTAATCCTCCCAACACCAACCAAATAATAGCAAGCATGAACTCAGTATATCCTCCAACACCTAGATAATGAAACTAATTGCCACATATATCTAGGTTTGTAATACCATACACATCATAAAATTTTTCTTAAATACCACTTGTAGGCCTATACACAAACATGATTAGAACTGCTCATCACATTCAGAGACAATCGTTAGGGTTACCCCATGAATTTGAATGATCTCCATCATGTAAAACTACACCAAACTCACCAGAGAACTCTATTCAATAATAGAAAGGAAGTTTTTTTACTTTTTAAGTTAGTTAACTATCATTGATATGGAAACCTGGCCTCAAGATTTCTATGGAATCTCTGTCACAAATTACATGTATTTGTCATCCAATTTCTACTATGGGATTTAAAGAGACAATTTGAATCCTAACAAAACATGGTACTCAGTATTCACATTAGGAAGTGTGATTCATTGAGAGACAAAACATAATGTGATCTACCACATTTAAGTCCACCAAAACCATTATTTAAATACATTTTACATAATTTACACCTTAGAGTGTATAGAAAAAATAGAATTATGAAACTTCCTCATCACCTCCACTTGTTCCATGACCAGAACCGCTCTCCATAAAAAAATGGATGGTGTGGTCCCCTCATTGAAATATTAAATATAGTGTATCCCCTGAGGATATATATTGAAGAATAACATCACATTTTTTGTCTCCCAACTGGGCCTATATCACACATTGAAGGATCAGAGGAGTCACCACCATTGACTAGAGAAAAAAAGTACCACTCTCCTAAACCAAAGTCAATTGAAATGAATCTAACTATTTAGATGCCTCCTCCTCCAATTGAGAATTAAACCTAATGCTAAGGGAATACACCACCACATTTATTTTAATATAAGTGTATAATATCTCTATTTATAGTATTAAAAGAACTCTAACTAATTCCTTTGTCTATGGTAAAGATATCTTTAAGTGAATATATTCCTCATAAATTAGTGATCTGAGACTCTAGCGATCTGAGTATAAAACAAAACACTACCCCAAAAGATAGTTCCTCTACATATTCATATAAAATACTATAACTACCGACTCCTGGATATGATTCAAGTAGTTCTAGTCATGGGGTATCACCTACCAGGACACATATGTGATCACTGTATACCTCTACTTCAACACGCAGTCGAGCCCGACTCTTGAGGCATCATAATACACTACATACCACACGCCCACCTTAGGTAGTCTCAAAAAATGATCACTACTAAAACTCAACCTCATCTACTAGAATGATTTATAACACTACTTGATCTAGATAAGGATATTCCCTTTCCATGTTAGTGTGGTGAAAGGAACTATTACACTAGAAAAATCGTGTACAAACCTTCTATAGTACCCTACAATATATGATATATTTGTAGCTCTATCATTCTCTTGGGTGACTCCTAATCAATAAATGTATAAATATTCACTGGGTATATTGCTAAACCATTATTAGATATGAAATTCCCAAAAAATTGATCCTCATAGATCCAAAAATTATATGTCAAATCTTACCATTATGCTAGTGAAATAGTTGTACGTCGATGATGGCAATAAAATGCTCTACATGCTCCTCATCTAACACATAGTAAATGAGTAAATAATAATTAAAAAAACCAAATATTGTCCACATATTTTTGGAATATTTAGTTTATCAAATCCATAAACAAGGTGGGAGAATTTTTCAAATAGAAATTAATCATTTGGAAGTCATTGTGTGTATAGCGACATCGAAATGATATCTTTGGAATATCAGACTCATGAACCCTAAACTAGTGGTAGTCGGATATGAGATTGACCTTTGAGAACCAACTCACTCCTCACAATTTCTCAAATAGGTCATCAATCCATAGAAATGTATATTTTTTCTTTATCATTTCTTAGTTAAGGTGATGGTAATCGATACAATGACACAAGATCCTATTAGCCTTTTTCCCCAACAAAAATGGTGTTTCCCAAGGGGGCACACGGAGTCTTATAAAACCATTATTTTAAGGGTCCTCCAACTACACCCTCAACTCCCAAAGATTAATAGGGGCCATTTGATATTCTACAAAAGATATCATTTTTTTCCTAGCATTAAAGTCAATGCAAAATTCCATATACCAACTCAGAGGTAGTCCAGAAACATCATTGAGGAAACCATCCATAAATTCATACACTATATATGTAATACTTGTTCTTTAATATATCATTTCAAAAAGATCTAAAATAAAAAAATTATGTGTGATGGGACCTAGATTTTATCCTAAAGGTCACAATCACTCAATAATAAGATCTATATTTATCATAAAGGAGAATCTCAACCCATCCTTCCACATGCACCAAACATGTCTGTGATGACAATTAATATGGGATAAGGCCATGATAAAATAGTTCATACACAAAATGAAATCAAAAGGATTAATTATCATGACCATGAATTCCCATGTGAAACTCTTTCCACCATCGGATAGCTAACATTGTTGGTAGATAAGTGATATAGAAGAATCAAACTCAATCATAACCTCTACAAAAAGATGTTGGGATAAGGTATTAATGTGGAGGTATATCTCTCACACAATGTTTATATAAATAAATTATTAACTCACACCTATGTATATTGGTATTATAACATTCATAAAACAATCATTACATGTATCTTCTCATGAGCTGACTGGTCATAACCCTATATTTCTTGTAGTTACTTTCAACCCCGAATTCCATATCCTTATGCCTAGAATAATCATATCGGTGGTGGAGGTGGAAGAATCTCATAAAGTCACACTCTAATAGTAGATTCTCCACTAGATCCCCACATTCTCCTTTGTCAGCACCACCGCCTTGGGGGTCTCCTAAACCATGACTAAGAGCTTATAGGTAATGTTTTATCTCTACTATGGTGATCCATATATTGCATGCCTTCCCTCAGCACATTGGTTCAAAAAATAATGTTCCATGTGACCTTTTATGAAAATTTCAAAACATAACACCTCTATATGATAACCTGGTCCCATATGTGAACCATGGGATACACGTTCATGTGACTAAGATCTACTATAAAAAGATCTTCTATATCTAGATCCTATTGATTAGAGACTGCTATCTACTGTAGATGACTCGACCCCATGTCACTCACTGCCAATCCCAATTTCCTAAAATCCCTCGGATATGATTTCCTATACCATAATATTCAAGTCCATCACTATAACATATGTTGGAATATACTGAGAAACAACACTTCCTTGGAGTCTATATGGAGACCCTGCTCGAACATCCTCAAAAAAATGTAACCATCCTAAACCATGTTGAGGGAGTACCGCATAAGGTCATTAAACCTTGATCCATAATCATCAAACATCATACTACCCTATTGTAGCTCAAGAATATCATAGATCTAAACTAAGAATAATAATTAGGGTTAATACTCCTCACAAAAAAAATAATTTTGATGTTGGACCATGAGGGTGTCATCTCATCATGAGTTTTCATGATTATACTCAACCAGTGCCTACATAATCCAGGGAAGAGATTAGTTTCTAGCCCATACATCAGACCATTTGTGGTTTTCACCAGCATAATGACTCAAATCATCAACTCAATACAATACTTCACATCCTATGGATCTAGATCACGATAGAACCTTAGTGACCTTTGGTGTTATGACTTATGTAACATGATAAGAATACATGTAACCTCATCAATACTTACAGGTAATAACTGCTAATCAATAGGAAAAGGTGCTACAATCTTCCAATATGGATAATGCTCCTCATGAGATGGATCCTAAATTGAGGCATCATCACACATTGGACTGTTATCAAGATCCTGAATCAGTAACATGTATATCTATCTTCATGGAAGAATCCTAAAATTGATCAAAGAATAGCATTATAATTTGAGCATATATATATATACATAGATGACTCCAAAATGATATTCAAAGGAATTGATCCTATATGATACATGTACCATTGTTCCCTACATCCCACATCTTAGTATGTCATGTGGACAAGTTGGTATTAAAATTAATGATGTATGGATACATCATCCATCATACCAACATTGGGTTAACAAGCCTAAAATACAAACATAAGACATTTTGACATGATTTCCCTATGTCGCAACCAGTTCCACATAATGGGATAACTCTAAACATCATCCCAAGGAATGAACTAGTCTGATATCACTCTATAAAAACCAGAACCACTAAGGATTTCTTGTCTAGTATAATTTTAGGCCTCCACAACCCAATTCTCACCTGTAATAGGATATGGAATAAAATAAATATTTGAAAATTCATAATGTAAATGAGATTCAATTTTCTAGTGTACATGTCGCACACATTCAAACATATCCATTAAATAGTGTAAAGGTATAATAATAAAAGACAATGAAATCAATATTAAAGAATGCATGCAATACCCCATGGTAGTATATCAGAGTGTCATAGAATACACCCAATGAGTAATGGAAAAAACACACACCCAAGAAGAAATGATGTCCCAACCTAAAACAACTAGAATAATGAATATTTGCGATCTCTCAGCTCATGATCTTCAATACCTACCACTTTAGGTAGCCTATGCACCCGAGTGTCATTATCCCCTTCCAATGTCACTACAAAACTATCTTCCATGTTCATAAGAAATTCAAGATGTGGTAAAATATCATGGAGGGGTGAGTATAAACATAGCCAGTAGGATTACCTGAAGAACTAAAAAGGGAGAAATAGGTAGATACGATAGAATTAGATAGATCAACCCAATGTTAGATAGAAATGAATCATCGAAATGTATATATATACTCAAAACAAAACACATTTGATAGATAAAGTGGATCTCTATCTCCCAGCACATCCTAGGAAGACGAGTCATCCTACAGCTCCAATGGTCCATCATCGATGCACATCATCTCGCGTAATAATATGAGAAAGTTAAGTAGAGGACATGCATCTAACCACTACTCCATAACGTGAGGGGGAAAAATATCTAATATAGGACACAATCTGTAATAGGATAGGGGGACACCACTCAGTAGATCAAAATAGGACATGAAAAATAGCGTGTCATGGCGATTCCACTTTGTAGGTATCGATAGAGGACCCACACCCTAGTGTGGTAGGGGAGCCATTTAGTGGGTAGAGGACTAATACCCCAGTGTGATAGCAGATTACACTCAGTGGTTATAGGACCCATGCCCTAGTGAGTAAGGTTTTTTTTGACTCAATGGGTATATTAACAACACACTAATACTATTCAGGGTTCCAATCATCTAGTTTGAAGAGTATGGGGACTTGCACCCTGGAGTAGTATGGAGTTCCCAACCACGACGTCTCCATGATTATTATTCCTTATCATTGCTATGAGCTTATCATAGTCTGAAGAAGTGTCACACCCTCAAAACCAGATTTTATATCTTGAAAGAAAGTATGAAGGATTCTATCACAACCTATTTGGAAACGTACCCAGAATAGGATACTCAAGGTATGAATTTTGAGTCTATTCAAAGAAGATACACAAGGTGGATGTCCTTGAGAAAATACACGGCATGTACCATGGGTCACACAATATTTTACCATTACTAGGCTCTTAGATGTTTCATCATTATGAAATATATTTCAGACAAGTATCACTACAAATCATTTAAGGTTACTGCATGACATGTATCGACTACCAAGGCCCTCCCTGTGTGATCCAAGTCTTTCCCATGTCTTTCAAGTCAAACCCTTGTACAATAGTAGTAAATTGTGTGGGGTCCCTGATGGGGTCTTGGATGTGTGAATCTAGCATAAGGATTAGACACCTAAGGAGGGTCACATGACACTTAGGACCAACCACATGGTGCGTGGTCCTTATCTACCCTGAAACCATATCACTACGGCTAGGGGGCTACATGGTGTGTGTTCCAAGACTACATGGAGTATAGTAAGATTTTCCCTAGAAAACATGGTTCCATAAATTTCATCATTACACCACCGCTACCCCCATATCAACTTAGAGTCATTCCAGGGGTATTGTATACTAGGTATGTTATGCTAGATCCATCCCCAGTTGCTAGATTTTGGCCACCCGAACCCCGCACAGCCTCACCCATCACTCTCCACCATGGTCTCTGCTACTCCAAACGTCAAATCCATATAGATTTCACCTAAATTATGATGAACATATTGATTCAACTAAAATTAATGATATTGGTCTTTGTTCTACAATCCACTATGAGTTTAAGGGTTCAATCACACTTGAACCCACCCCGACATTATCAAATTGAAACCCTATGTGCTAATAGTGAAGAACATGAAGAATGGTTGGGATAAATACATAAGAACAAAGTAAAATACACTATTGGAAATTCATTCATGGAAAAAATTAGACAATGGGATATATAGGGGTAAAACATTGAATGATATATAAAATTAATTCAAAAATTCAATTTATCTTATTTGGGATCAGGAAAAGGGAAGTTAAATCAAATATCAAAGGTAGATTAATTATTCATAATCAATGATTTAATAAAATAGATCCACCACAATTTATAATCCCTTCCAAGATTATGTTTTGATTGATGGTGAGGAATTTTTTTTCTAATGATGAGGAAGATCCACTATTTTCTTTGTCACTCAATTCACCTCGATCTGATCATTGTTTATCGTCCGATTTCGATCTGCTTACAAATATTTTCATAGGATCATTTAATATCTCATAGGGTAATATATCGAGCCCTGTAGAATCTCCATAATAGTAAATTTAAATTTAAAACAAGACTTTTGGTTATCAAATGAATTAATTTAATAAATTAATTAATTAGTCAACTTAACATACTCGCCAATGGAGGCTTTATCGGAACATCTGATGCTGACCAACTTTAAGTGACACATATGGTAAATCCCACATATATATTCAACTATAGTGTTATATTTATAATAAGTGAATCATTTTGAATTTTTTTTCATTTTTTAGGAATACAATGTGTTTGTAATATTAATATATTTAATATTTTTATAAAATAAATTCTAGGATGACTGTTTCTCGGAATCTCACATCGTCTCAGCACTTAGCTCAGAAAATATTCTTTAACATTTTTAAAAATACTTCATTGAAAAAATGAGTCTCTACATAATAATTAGGGGTTTATATGATAAATCCTATATTATAATTTATTATAATGAGATTTTTTATTGTGACATGTCAATATTTACTACTCAAAATTATTAATTAAATTTTATACTAGTTATATGTAATCTTATATGTATAGACCCAAAGCTTGACTTACATGGAAATTACACTACTTTTGCGGAATACTTAATACATAACAAAAACAGACACACAAGGATCGTAATAGTTTAGTGTCTTTGGAAACATGGAACGTAATCTTCTAATCATGGTGAAAGATCTTCAACATCTCCCACAATGATCTTCCACTTTTTGATTCCTTACCTAAAACATTTCTTTTAATCCTGGGAGAAAATAAAACATAAAAATGGTGAGCGAAATTTCTCAGTAAAGGTAAGCATGAATAAAATAAAACATACCATATACATTTGAACTTAAAAACAAGAACATAATGTCTAAACATCAAAATGTTGAGCAACAACATAAAACATGGAAGTACATAAGGAATAGATCATAATGGAACATAAATAACGATAAAATAGCATGGGAATAAAACATGTAATTGTGGAATCCATTAAGCACATGTAATGATTTCAATAGTAGCCAAGGCATTGCTTCCAAGACCATCTTAGTGGACGAAGTCCCATTCGGAATCGAGTTCACTCCTCGTTCCAGCCCTATAATACTGAACCGGATTAACTTACCGTTCCAGCCATGTCTATATCATGAGATATAAATCTTTACCCAATGCATTGTAGGGAGATATAGTTCCCACCGATCTCATAATGAAATCATTCTTACTTGTGCCACAAAATAAACATACATCATTCATAATAACCCAACGAATAAAATGGGTTTCATAAACATAATCACATCATCACATAATCCTTATAAATTAAATGGATATCATTTCATAATTAGGAAAGTGAAACTATGTAAATCATATAGACATGATACTTGAAATATACACATATGAAATAATTTCATCTTAGATGATAAATGGTTTTGATAAAACACTTGAAATTAATTCTTGATGAAAATATCCTTTCTTCTTCAAAATCATTCTCTTTTCAAAAAATGTCATACAATTTTAATAGAAAAGGATTTTATTGAAAATAGTCATGAAATATTTTTTAGTAAGCTTCATGAAAATAAGGCTTTATAAAACAATAAAAATCATTTCATGCCGTATACGTTAACAAAACATTCTTCTCGTACTTTTGTCGGAAAAGTCAAAAAGTACCTTGTAGGGTAAATAAAAGAAAGATTCCTTCCATACCATGGGGAAAAAGTAAAAATGGGTAAAAAGTACTTTAAACATACATGAATACACGTTTTTAAAACTTGGACATGGATGATAGCAGTAACCCCAGTAAATACTTACGAATAAGCAATCTTGGATAAAAATGAGATTTGCAAAATTATCCCTTACCTTAGGTCCGATATGGTTTGTACGTATCCAAAGCTACTGTATAATGATTTAAATAATGTCATTGACTTATTACAGAATCATATTCATTGTTATTATATCATATATGGTTCACTTATGACTTTATATTACCCATTCTTTTGTAAATTCATGTTAAAGTAGCGTTTTGGGTAAAATCATTTTATTTGTCGTTCGTGTTTTAACTTGTAATTATTCATATGATTACTTAGATCATGATTAATTAAATCCAGAATGTAAAACATGATTTATATATAATATATATTTAGAATATACATATATATAATAGATCTATAAATGGAATGAAATACATCGTTAATGGAGACGGTAGGCCGTATGTACGCATGAACGCTATTTTCGTTTCCTTATTGAATTGAATGGAATTAAGTAGATGACATAAATACATATATATATATATATATAAATCCAGTAGAATTATTATTTCATATATTTCATGATTAATTATTATATATACTTTATAATCATTCTTGAATGGTTAACATGGAGAGTGAATCTCATCGTGTCGTGGAGACGGTAGTCCGTACGTATGCACGAGCGATGATATCATTCCCAAGATCGTGGAACTATATTAAAGTGTATGTATAATATTAAATAATCAATATAGATTTACAATAATCATATATATTTATTACTTTTACCATTATACCAATCCAAGTAAGGTGGTGGTGGAAAATAGATTACACCACGGCGTGGAGATGGTATTTTGTACGGATGCCCGCGCGGTGATTTCGTTTTCCGTAGGATGGGTAGATGGTTAAATATGGTTGTTTCATACTTATAATAACATATCAGTATATTAGTGATACTGATGTTATTACTTCATAATAAAACGGCTAAAAAAGAATAAGTGGAAGAAGAAATAAAGTTGAACGAATCGATAACAGACATTACCTCTTCTTTGAAGCGCCTCTTTGAGACCTCCTCTTAGGGAACTAAAATTAGTCTTTGAAGAATAACAAGACCTCTAGGATGTTTCTAGGGAAGTGGATAAGAGACTTTGGTAGGGTTTGGCCGAGCATAAAGGCTCAATGTGGTGTGATGAAGAGAGGGAGGAGGTTCCCTTTTATAAGGGAGGAGAGGGGAACCTTTGGAAATATAAGAAATATTAGTTTATATTAAATCCCAACCCCACTTAAAAACTTCCAAAATGAAACATATCCGAATATTATATGAGATAGGATTGTAATATAATCATCCAATAAAATTTATACATGTTATGAATTTATTTTAAACACTATCAACTTGATTTATCCTTATTTATCAATTTAATTTTATTTGTGGTAATAATATTCTAAATTTTAAATTATTATAAATAATTACATATGTGTTGTAAATTATCCATAATTTGACACTTTATGACATTGTCGACCATATAAATTTTAATGTATTATTTTTAAATATTTTTGTTATTTTTAAACAATTTTAGAATATGTTATTTTTATAAAATAACAATACTATCAATTTTGACACTATTCATTTCTTTAAATTTAAATAAAAAATATACAGAAGATATTTTCGAACTAAAAGATTTAATAGACTCATAAAATGTCATATGTATCTAGAAAAGTAGTGGAGCACATAAAATAGTTCATATAATATTTATTTTAATATTTTCAAAATCATTTATTTGATATTTTAATTAATAAATTACTTTCAACATCACTATTGTGTCATACATAATGATAATTATTTAATCCTTAATATTTCTAAATAAATTACTATGATGTAGATAATTGTGTTAGATTTCTGGATACTTTTCATGTTTTAAGATTCATTAAGTTTATCACTAAAGTAAAATTATTATACTTATAAGATTTAAGAAAGTGACATGTTGTCACTTTCATTGGTTTAATTATAATTAAATTATTTTCTTGGAACAAATTCCATTAAATGAATCTAATCCGACCCTTAGGTGATACGGGTCGACTTTTTTTCATCCAATAGGATTTTGGAAGGTGTTAGGGTTATTTTATAATCTTATATTTACCCTTAATTACCCGATTTACCTTTAACTATGGTAAATAAAATTTACCGTAGTTACTATTCATAATAACCAAAAATAAAAAGTAGTTTATTAACATAATTTTGAGCCACTGATTCCAAATATGGAATCAATATTTCCAAATTCAATACACAAAAGTTTCATAAATTAAATTAAAATTAATCCCATTGTCGAAAGAAAACGGGTTTTTGGTTAAAACATTGCAAAAGATTGAATTGATTTAAACTACAAATTCAAGTTAAAATCTATTCTAATGTAATAAATTATATAAAATTGTAAAAATATATTCTATTTATAATTTAAAACCATTCAATATTAAAATTTAGCCATATAAATTATTATGATGAAAAAAGTTGTTTTTAATTAAAATATAGCGTATTTTTACTATTCATTAAAATATGAATGTTATCAGAATATAATATCAAAACATTATCCAATGTAAATTTTTATATCCTGATTCAAAATAAGAAGTTTATTTTGTAAAATTAAAATTATAAACATTTAAAAAAACTAGATTTAATGTGGGTGCGCCATTAAAAGGCGGCAAAACTGCATTTTTTTAAAAATACTTATTTTACCCGAAAAAATTATTTTGTTCACATACCATGTTCTAGAAAATGAGTAAGATGAAATAATAATGTTATAAAATTCAAATTTTAGTTAATAATATTTATAACGGCTAGTTAATAATAATATTATAACCATATATCATTGTTTAGTGAAACCTGATATTGCGTAAAACACACACTATCGAGGAAAGTCGCGATTGCATGTAATTCAAGCCAAGTCAGGGTTGCGTGTTGTGTAAGAATCCTTTGTTGTTGCGTTTAACAAAATCCAACAATATTTAATTTATACATTTAATATATATATATACACTCAATGTTTCATATAATAACTACTATCAAACAAACTTGAAATTGTGTGTAACACGATCCAAGATTAGTTTTGCGTATACTGCAAGCTAATACGGTGTTGCGTATAGAGCAAGATAATACTGGTGTAGCGTACAATAGATGATATGAAATAAGTTAAAAGGAATATATCTTATAAAATATCGGGGTGTTATATTCTACCCCCCTTAAAATGAATTTCGCCCTCGAAATTCGTCAGGGTTATAAATGCTTTAATACTTGAATGTTTTTTTAGTAGAAACACAAATCGTAAAAAGGGAATACCAAAAACATAATTTTTAAAACTAAACTATGAAATGTAATGATTACCCAAAAAACTCATCACTGGGTTTCCATATAGGAGAACATAGGTGAAAATATGGTTATAGATGAAAAATATAACCATCATGTTCGGATGGAGAGTGGTAGGGAACATGGCTATGAAAAATCCATCAATCACAAAGCCATAAATTTGTGATGATCTAAGGTACTATCTAATTCATCGGATATAAGGGCACTAGGACAACATTATTGGCTTTCAAGATCATTTACCTAATGTTGATGAAATTGGAATTAGAAGAAATACTTTAATGATTTTGGTACAGTCTCACCGTTGGTCGTTCTTTGGACAATTTCCACATCATCTCTTAAATAAATGAAGTTGAATTTTTCATTCATGAAGTGTTAGCATATCATGTGATAGAATGATGGTTCATTCCATCTGTCTCAAAAAAATGTTATAAAAGTTATCAAAAATAAATTAGTCCATCTATAGTGCGATTAATCATATCTGATTCCTAAAATGGACTTATACTTCATATATCATACTGCTTAATATAATAAAACTAGTTTCTACTAAACAGGGACTTCCTGTAGGCCAGTGGTAGGCGATAAAGGCCAGTAACACTTATGTTGTGGGTTCGATTCCTACAGCCTTGTCTGATGTGATGGGATGTCTCCAATCCTGCAGGTTTTCCTTTTTCAAAAACTACATTACTATAACATCCCATTAGTACTATCGAAAAAACTTCTATCCTTAAACAATGCTAACTTATATCCAACATAATCCATTCCAATATTTAGGATTATCCAAAATACTGTAGTCCACTCTCATATTATAGTGAAAACGATTACCAGAGATTTCATATAACAAGCATGTTAATAGCATCATTGATCCCCATATATCATAAGATATGTCTTGTTGGTCACATTCCAAACATTCAAAGGCCTTAATAATGTATTCTCTTGAAAAAAATGAATACCCATTGAATCTTAGTGAAAACATGAGTGCTGTCAAAAGATAACTCTTTCCACATACCAAAACCCCAAAATTTTATATACTCAAACCACAATATAACTATTTCCTTATATAAGTCATTAGCTCATGAATACTGTCAAACATTTCATTTTCTCCTTATCCCTTAATTATGTGCATATCATCTTTTTTTCCAAAAATAACTCAATTACTTTCCATGGTTACCGGTACCATAAAATTATTGAAAACCACAATAGACCAATACAGAAATATTCCATTATTCCACGATACTATATACAACATTATTTCTGAATCCCCTTACATAAACATTTAATCATTCCACCACATCGTTGTCATATTCAACATCGCCAATAGGGATCGCATGTGGCTTCCCTTTTTTCCTTTGCCTTATGCGGCTGCTCATGTTGATCATCATTAACCCATGGATTAGGGAATTTATTAGCATAATGCCCCATTTCCTTACACTTGAAGCATTGAAGTGTTGGTGGAGAGTTCTCTGTATTCTTTTCTCTATTAACATCATTAGCAAACTTTTTTCCATTACTTTGACAATCAATTGCTCGATGACCTTCTTTTCCACTCTTAAAACATTTTCTAGTACCTTTTAGTAAATATCCACCAAGCTTCTTTCAACACTTTGATCATAAAGAAACATTCCTCTTCTTTTCACCATTGTTCTGAGATTTCTCCTTGAACTCCATATTTCATTTCTTGTCAAAACCATGAGATGGATATGTTACACCAACATCCATTTATACCTTGATTGCACAACACACAATTTCTTCATATCTATTGAAGTCTCTTATAGCTAATGGCCTTTGAAGAATTGGTTTTAAGCCACTGAAAAATCGATCAACATTACTTTCAGGTTGGATGAAAAATCCAGATTCATACCTTGCAAGTCTTCTAAAGGTCACTTTGTATATACCAACAGATTCATAATCCTTCTGCTTAAGCTCAAGAAACTCATTTTCCATCTTTTTTCGAAGAAAATGAGGGAATTACTTACTGAAAAAAAACTTCTTGAACTCGTCCCATTCCATGGACTCAATTTCATCTCTTTGCCTCGTATTCTTGATAAGATTCCACGATTGATCAGCATCACCTTCCAAACAATATACTACTAATATGACTTTATCATGCTTAGAACATTGAATAACTGAAAATATCTTTTTAGTGGTATTGATCAATTGTTCATCAACAAGTGGATCAGAAGACCCACTAAATGAAGGTGGACGTTGCCTCATGAAGGACTCAATAGAATACTGTTCCTTTATCTGCTCATTTGGAAGTCCAGGATGATTCATAGCTTGTGTATGTATAGCAATAAGATTTTTCACTCCATCTCCCATAACATTTGTTTGTTAAAGAGTAAAATCATTTCATTTTCCATTGCATTGATCAACACGGTTCCTTCGGGTTCCAGCCATCGTCTAAAACCCCAAAAAAATAGTGTGAGAGGAAAAAATCATGCTAGAGAAAACAACCTAATAAAGGGGGAGTACCTTCAATATCTAAAATCATAGGTTTAATTCTAAGATCATTACCATAATTCTAGGACTATAACCTATACTTATACTTTACCTTAGGGACATCCCTAGACATACCTTAGAAATATCTCTAGGGATCTCACTAAAGTTATCACATCCTAGTTTCCAAAGGTTCGCTAAACCTTTCCTCTGATACCAACTGTAGAGACCCAGAGCTTGACATACATGGACATTACATTACTTTTTTGAAATACTTAATACATAACAAAAAACAGACACACAAGGACCATAATAGTTTAGTGTCTTTTGAAACTTGGAACGTAATCTTCTAATCATGGAGAAAGATATTCAACATCTCCCATAAATATCTTCCTCTTTTTGTTTCCATACTTAAACTTTTATTTTAATCCTGAAGGAAAATAAAACATAAAAAGGGTGATCTCAAATGCTCAGTAAGGGTATGCATGGATAAAATAAAACATACCATATACATTTGAACTTAAAAACATGAACATACTGTTTAAACATCAAAATCTTGAGCAACGACGTAAAACATGGAAGTACATAAGGCATAGATCATAGTGGAACATAAATCATGATAAAATAGAAAGGAAATAAAACATGTAAATTTGGAATCCATTAAGCACATGTAATGATTTCTATAGGAGCCAAGGCATTGCTGCCAAGACCATCTTACTGAACAAAGTCCCTTTCTGAATTGAGTTCACTCCTCGTTCCAGTCCTGTAATACTGAACTGGATTAACTTACTGTTCCAGCCATGTCTATATCATGAGATATAAATATTTACCCAATGCATTGGAGGGAGATATAGGTCCCACCCATCTCATAATGAAATCATTCTTACTTGTGCCAAAAAATATACATACATCATTCATAATAACCCAACGAATAAAATGGATTTCATAAACATAATCCCATCATCACATAATCCATATAAAAGAAATGGATATCATTTCATAATTACGAAATTAAAACCATGTAAATCATAGATACATGTTACATTAAATATACACATATGAAATAATGTCATCTTATATGAAAAATGGTTTTGATAAAACACTTGAAATGAATTCTTGAGGAAAATATCCTTTTTCTTCAAAATCATTCTCTTTTCACAAAATGTAATGCAATTTTAAAAGTAAAGTATTTTGTTGAAAATAGTCATGAAATCTTTTGGAGGAATCTTCATGAAAACAAGGCTTTATAAAACTGTAAAAATCCTTTCATGCCGTATACATTAAAAAACATTCTTCTCGTACTTTTGTAGGAAAAGTCAAAAAGTACCTTTTAGGGTAAATAAAAGAAATATTCCTTCTATACCATGGGGTAAAAGTCAAAATAGGTAAAAAGGACTTTAAACATACATGAATACACTTTTCTAAAACATGGACATGGATGATATCAATAACCCCAGTAAATACTTACGAATAAGAAATCTCAGATAAAAATGACATTTGCAAAATTATCCCTTACCTTAGGTCCGATATGCTTCGAACGTATCCAAAAATCCTATATAATGATTTAAATAATGTCATTGACTTATTAAAGAATCATATTAATTGTTATTATATCATATATGGTTCACTTATGACTTTATATTACCCGTTCTTTTGTAAATTCATGTTAAAGTCGTGTTTTGGGTAAAATCATTTCATTTGTCGTTTGTGTTTTAACTTGTAATTATTCATATGATTACTTAGATCATGATTACTTACATCCAGAATGTAAAACATTATTTATATATAATATATATTCAGAATATATATATATATATATAATAGATCGATAAATGGAATGAAATACACCATTCATGGAGACGGTAGGCCGTACGTACGCATGACCACTGCATTCGTTTCCTAATTTAATTGAATGGAATTAAGTAGATGAAATAAATATATATATATATATCCAATAGAATTATTATTTCATATATTTCATGATTACTTATTATATATATTTTATAATCATTCTTGAATGTTTAACATGGAGAGTGAATCCTATCGCGTCGTGGAGACGGTAGTCCGTAGGTACGCACAAACAATGATATCATTCCCAAGATTTTGGAATTGTATTAAAGTGCATGTATGATATTATAGAATAAATATCACTTTACAATAATCATATATATTCATCACTTTCACCATTATACCCATCCAAGTAAGGTTGTGGTGGAAAATAGATTACACCATGGCGTGGAGACGGTATTCTGTACGTACGCATGCACGGTGATTTCATTTTCCGTAGGATGGTTGGGTAGTGAAATATGGTTGTTTCATACTTATAATAATATATCAGTATATGAGTAATATTTATGTTATTACTTCATAATGAAACAGCTAAAAAAGAAGAAGTGGAAGAAGAAATAAAGTTGAAAGAATCGGTAACGGACATTACCTATTCTTTGAAGCGCCTCTTTGAGACCTCTTCTTAGGGAACTAAAATTGGTCTTTTAAAAATACCAAGACCTCTAGGATGTTTCTAGGGAAGTGGAGGAAATAATTTGGCAGGGTTTGGCCGATCTTGAAGGCTCAATGTGGTGTGATGAAGAGAGGGAGGAGGTGCCCTTTTAAAAGGTAGGAGAGGGGCACCTTTGGAAATATAAGAAATATTAGTTTATATTAAATCCCAACCCCACTACAAAACTTACAAAATTACTCATATCCGAATATTCGATGATATAGGGTTGTAATATCATGATCCAACAAAATTTAGACATGTTAGTAATTTATTTCAAACATTATCAACTTGATTTATCTTTATTTATCAATTTAATTTTATTTGTGGTAATAATATTCTAAAATTTAAATTATAATAAATAATTACATATGTGTTGTGAATTTTCCATAATTTGACACTTTATAACATTTTAGACCATATAAATATTAATGTATAATTTTTAAATATATTTTTATTTTTAAACAATTTTAGAATATGGTATTTTTATAAAATAACAATACTGTCAATTTTGACACTACTCAATTATTTGAATTTAAATAAATTATATACAAAAGATATTTTAGATCTAAAATATTTAATAGATTCATAAAATGTCATATGTATCTAAAAAATTAGTGGAGCATATAAAATAGTTCATATAATATTTATTTTAATATTTTTAAAATAATTTATTTGATATTTTAATTAATAAAATAATTTCAACATCACTATTGTTTCATACTTAATGATAATTATTTAATACCTAAAATTTCTAAATAAATTATTATGATGTAGATAATTGTATTAGATTTCTTGAGACTATTAATGTTTGTAGTTTCATTAGGTTTATCACTAAATTAAAATTATTATACTTATAAGATTTAAGAAAGTGACATGTTGTCACTTTCTTTGGTTTTAATAATAATTCAATTATTTTCATGGCTAAAAGTCCATTAAATGAATCTAATCCTACCCTTAGGTGATATGGATCTACGTTTAGTCATCCAATAGGATTTTTGCAGGTGTTAGGGTAATTTTATAATCTTATATTACTCTTAATTACCCGATTTACCTTTAACTATGGTAAATAAAATTTACCGTAGTTACTATTCATAATGCCCAAAAATAAAAAGTAGCTTATTAAAATAATTTGGACCCACTGATTCCAAATATGGAATACATTTTTCCAAATTCCATAGACAAAAGTTTCAGAAATTAAATTAAAATTAATCCTGTTGTCGAAAGAAAACGGGTTTTTGGTTAAAACATTGCAAAAGATTGAATTGATTTAACCTACGAATTCAAGGTAAAATCAATTCTAATGACATACATTATATCAAATGGTAAAAATATATTCTATTTATACTTTAAAACCATTCAATATAATTATCTTACCATATAAATTATTACGATGAAAAAAGTTGTCTTTAATTAAAATATAGCGTGTTTTTACTATTCATTAAAATATGAAAGGTATCAGAAAAAATATCAAAAATTTATCCGATGTAAATTTTTATATCCTGATTCAAAAAAAGATGTTTACTTTGTAAAATTGAACTTATAAACATTTCAAAAACTATATTTAATGTGGGTGCGCCATTAAAAGGCTGCAAAACTGCATTTTTTTAAAAATACTTATTTTACCCAGAAAAATTATTTTGATCACATACCATGTTCTAGAAAATGAGTAAGATGAAATAATAATGTTATAACATTCAAAATTTAGTTAATACTATTCATAAAGGCTAGTTCATAATAATATTATAACCATATATCATTGTTTAGTGAAACCTGATATTACGTACAACACACGCTATCGAGGAAAGTCGTGATTGCGTGTAATTCAAGCCAAGTCAGGGCTGCGTGTTGTGTAAGACTCTTTTGTGGTTACATTTAACAAAATCCAACCATATTTCATTTATACATTGAATTTATATATATATACACTCAATGTTTCGTAGAATTACTACTATCAAACAAACTTGAAATTGTGTGTAACACGATCCGGGATTAGTTTTGCATATTCTGCAAGCTAATACGGTGTTACGTATAGCACAAGATAATCTTGGTGTAGCGTACAACATAAGATATTAAATAAATTAAAAATAATATATCTTATAAAATCTCGGGGTGTTACATTATATAAAAAAACCATCAATAATAAATGGGATTTCTCTTATGGAGTTATCACATTCAAAAATCATTTTTTTTTTCATTATCATACTTGAATATTCAACTAGAAGGTTTCTCCACTAAATATTTTTCTACTTTTTTCCTTTTCAACATCAAGATTGTTACTCACCATTATACTCATAATTGATGATCGATCGAATTTCATAAAACCCAATGGTAGGATTCTTAGAGTCTGGTTATGGTGGTTCCTATCTAGTACTGTAGTGTTAGTGTGACAAGGTTTCTAGATATGTATAGTTATGACTTCAAATATGAATAAAGGATAGTGAATAGTAAAGTATGATGATAGGATGGCAAGGGGTAGTGATTAATCTTCTTAAAGGTGAGGAT
The DNA here is from genome assembly GCA_963277665.1 of Viscum album. Lineage (NCBI taxonomy): Eukaryota > Viridiplantae > Streptophyta > Magnoliopsida > Santalales > Viscaceae > Viscum > Viscum album. The sequence continues at coordinate 36,643,439 of OY728163.1, forward strand.
ACAACCTTGGAGGTATTAGGGATTGGGAGGTAACATAGGTGTATCTAAATTTGTAAGAGTTAGTGATGTGTGTAGCATGAAAATTGAAACGACCATGCTATCTAGAGATAGAAATCCAATCTATATGGCATGTAGTCCTCTGAGTCACACCCCTTTCCTTGTTATCTGTGTAGTTCTGGGGTTTATATATTTTTATAAATATAAATTAGGGTGTGGATATGGGGCACAAATAATTTATCCTAGGGATACATTGCTTAGTGTGTACCAGAGTACAAGATATATTGACACATTATCCCATAATCCATGTTGTCCAATGGACATGTCATTCATCTTTCTGACCCTACTTAATAAGTCCTTTGAGTACTAGTTTGAGTGTCCCATTGACTCTATACTTCATTTGGATAGAGTACATGGAATATTTTTTTAAATGAATTAGTTTTTTATGAATCCACATGAATTTCACTATATTATATTACTTCTTATTACTATTTCAGAATACATACAGTGTGCACCATATTATATATCATTCACTATATTGTTTTTAGTGTTCTCTATATCTACTCACAAATGTGTCAAAATCAGATGTATGTTCAATCTATAAGTGTTTTCCCACATATTAAAATACAATTAATATATATATATATATATATATATTTCTAGGATTAATTATTATATTTTTGAGAAAATGGAGTTCCTTGGATTTATAGAGTTGATAACAGAGAGTGGTAAAGATAGGGGTTAGTAACCCTCTAGTGGCATACTAATTCCATGGAATGAGTCCTATATATACTTTGTAGAATAGGTAAAATCCTACATGATTGGGTATGGGACATACACATAGAGAAGTATGTAATCCTCTGAGCCTATAGGTACCCCCACAATGAGGAAATTATCCTCCATAGGGGTTGGTACCCCCTCGACTGATGTCATCCTTTAACGAGGTCTGGCTACCCTGCTACTACTATATATGGATAATATGGAAGTGAAAAAATTTAAGTTGTTTAGGTGATTGAGGTTAGTTATTACATAGGTGAATTTAGGTTCCTTTACATATATTAATTATTTGGAGATAAACAATGAAGATTGAAATCTTTCATAACTCTCGTTATCTTTTTATTTTAAATCATATATGGATTTATTTTCTCTACTGGAATGTTATAATATATATCCTTTCTATTAATAGGTTGTCCTACTAGTTATCATTATACTCACTCATGTATGGGTCTTATTCGAAATAATATTTCATCTATGTAGAAAATTCATGTTCTGGTGGAAATTTTTGTTGATTAGGTGTCAATGGTTCTATTGTTTAGAGAAGCATGGTGGTGATTTTTCTAGTGGTGTTGGAGTAAATATTTTCTTTTAGTGGAGTATATTAATTCCAGTTGTTCATGGTTGGTCTTTAATATGGTATGTTGGGCCTTATCATTTTTCCTTATTTATTAGAAATGGTATTTTTACTTCGTTTGTATATTTTATCATAAGTAGACAGTATGTGTTACTATATTTTATAATATATGTTGTATGAATTATTATATATTGTTCTGAATACATGTGTTTATATGATTTTTTATAGGTTAAGGCCTCCCAGATGTGTGATATGATTTCTTTTTTCTTCCCACTATCACTTAGCCTATTGGATATAATAGTGGGGAGACACACGTAACATACTTACAGCCTAGGATAGGTCCAAATCGGTTGGTTCATGTCAGTGTCAAGAAATAATATTTCAATTACACACCATCAATGTCATGATAACTAGTGTAACAATATTTATTAATCTCATAACATTACACCATTTCCAGTCATCAACACACAAAAATTATTTCCAAAATATTTACCTAAAAAATGATATCAATTCCAAAAGGAAGATCAATAAAATAACACACAATAAAAATGTAATAAAAAATTAGTTTCATATTAAATAAAATGAAAACAAAATGAATAAAATAAAAATATTAATAAATGTAATGGACCCTAAAAAGATAATAATATTAGTAAGAATAGGTAGTAAAATTTCCGGGCAGGAGGGAATTTTTGGGATAATGTAGCAGTACTGTACTAGGTCACTGTAGCAGACATGTAGTAGTGGGGACTATAGCAGTGGTAGCACTGTAGCGGAAAAGGGACTGTAGAAGGAATTGTTGTGGCGGTTGTACTGTAGTAGGTACTGAAGCAGCGCAGGTACTGTAGTAGTACTATTCACCGAGGGGTTCTTTGGGCCAAAAAAATGGGCTTTCAAGCCTTGTATTCAGGCCACTTGTCCTTCGAGATATGTGATGGGTCTCCCTTTACCCAGTATAAATAGATCATTGCTTTAACTAATAAATTGAGGCTTCGACCCCAACCTTTAAAAAAAATAAGAAAATGTTGTAAAATAATTAAATCATCATCTATCTTTAAAATAAGCAGTTATCATATATATAAATTAGACCACACAAAACAAAGAATGAAATTATTCAACTTTTTATGAATCAAATTTCATTTCACGTTCTATTAGTATAAAATAGGGATCCATGGGAAATGAAGTAATAAATTTAAATAACTGATCCAAAAAATAAACACATTTAGTGAAAAATAACATGTACATGGATAAAAAAATGAAAAATGATCATTATACCTGCCATAGAGCCACAAAAAAATTAATAAAATGATTTTTATATAAATCCACTAACAGTGAGGCTTAGTTTAATGTAGTGGCTAAACCTTTGTACCACATTTTTATTACTCATACTTTTTATATATACTAATATATTTAATTGGATTTCCTGAAGTAAGTGAAATAGATTTTTCACATATATTTTTTATAAAATTTGATGGGTGAATCAATTGGAATTTAAATCCATTATCCCAAAGAGTACACTAATCCTTAAACATGAAATAGGAACCATGAAGCTAAATTATTAAAATGTTAATTTTGAAAAACCTTATCGATAATACTAATTTTCACAAGATCATCATTTATAATAACATCATATCCTATTTTTCTCAATTATTTATTCCAGGTATCAATGTGAATACGAGTTGTGCTATGATGTTTTATTAAAAATATTTTGTATCTATGACTAAAAACCCTTATTAAAAATAAATTCTTTATCGTAAATAAACAAATAAGAAATTTCTTCAATTTTATTTACCTCATAAAACATAATAATTATGTAGTTATCATATGAAAAACATAATTAATGATATGAAATTATTTCCAAGGATTTACCATGTAAAAAAATATTCAATAAAAATAACATTTTATGTAATAAATTTAATGTTGAATCCAGAATAGAAACAAAAAAATTATAAAAGATGAATGTAAGATTAACATGTGGAAATTTTCAATTTAAGATGGGAATGATGATTTTAGTAGAGAGTCATATATTTGAAATTTAATTGTAGAATAAGGTGTTGATGTTTTTGATAAGAATATAAATAAACTTTAGTGTCATCAAATAAATGGCCTTGATTAGGATTGTGATGTTTTTTGAAGGTTTTAGACACAGTTTTCTAGAAGGAAAACCACTATAAAGTGGTCTAATCTGATTTTTAGTGCAGTGTTAGAGGAAACATTATGTAGGGTGTGGGATTATTATTTACAGGGTTTGTGTTAGTACACTAAACGATGTGATCATAAGTTTTATTATTTTGACTAAATTTCTCAATCCACTAGCATCAGTGGTTACGTGTCAAATTCTATAGAAGATCAAATGTCACCAGGTTAAAATGGATAATCATCAGTGAATCTCATATATACGAGTAATTACTTGACTTTTTGGGCACCACTATAAAATTGGGGTGGGGATAATTATACATATGAACTGTTCCTATACTTTTCCAATAGAAAATATGAACTAACATTGAATATAATTACAAATTATGTTTCTAATTTGTACAGCATTTGCTAGTAATAAATATAGTATCATTTTCCCATGAATGTAAGACTTCATAGGAATACACCCTAAATAAAATATTTCATTTGAATAATTTTTCATTATATGTATTTGAGGATACATTGCTACCGACATAACATATTGGCTCAATGTATCATGGAAATATTGCTACATAAGATGCATGGTTATGACACATGATCCCATTACAATTTTTTTACCATTAATATATGTTTCATAAGATATAAAATGAATGGATAATGAAGGAGAAGCACGAATTGACTAATGTATTAATTCATGCATTGTATGCATGAGTTAATATAAAAACGCTTGGGGAGTATCCTCATAGGCTCTATAAAAGGTTCAGTGAAAATAATTAGTGTGCGTGGAATGTTCTAAATTCTTTGTTGAAGCTCCATGATCAAGAATATATTTTCATATTCCTCTTTTTCATTTTATAGAACATGTATTACATTGAGGTTGGTGTATTCCACTCATAAAGTGAGTGATTTTCGTACAACTCATGGATACCTCTGCAGGTGGGAGGCCTTCATCTATCACTCTAGTGATCTCTATGAACCACACTGGATGATGATCAAGATGTAGAATATGAATAATTATTATATGGTATAAAAGGTTTTTTAGTGTTGTACATCTACTGTATTTTATAAAAAAAATTTATCAAAAGTATGGAGGTATTGGGTTTTTTGGTTAATAAATTGACTCTGTTTTAATGGATATGTGTTTTTCATCCCCTTAGAAACCTTACGATGGTATCAGATCCACATTACATTTAAATTATTTGAAATCATTTTTAGAAATAATTAATAATATAAAAATAGACCTAAATTTCAAGCATCAACTCATCGATTTCTAGACATCACCACATTGTGGAAGGGTCTCTCAAATTGAAAAAAAATAAGGTTTATACAACAATGTTGAGACAATCATTTCAAACCAAGACGTTAAGCGTCAACACATGTAAAATGGGAATATAAACTCCACCACATTGTGGATAGGGGCATGGTCTATTGAAAACTAAGGGTTTATGTGATGTAGTGGTAGGTTGTAGTTGAAATATATGATTTTTTAAATATAACCATGAGGATATTCACACCACAAGTCCACAGTGTGATCCATGTATTGGGACAAGTCGTTGTGTGTGAGAAAATAATGAAAACATTTTCAAAAAATTTCAATTATGAAATGATAATATTTAATTTTCAATTGTTTATAAAATTTATTAATGTTATTTTGGAATATTTGTAATCTTGAGAAAAGTTTTTAATCAAAAAATTAATAAAAAAATGTGTATCAATTATTTATTAAATGTTTTAAATAATTTATTGTAAATCTTGAATTAATATTAAGGATTAAATATTAAGAATATAATTTTCACATATTATATGCCATGTAATATGTAACAAATATTTTTTTTAAATTGTTTGGGAAGATTTATAAAGGGTAAAAAAATTTCAAAATAAGGCCTAAATATAAATTATATTATATGTTAAATTATTTATTATTTATAATATTTAATTTTATGTATTTAAATTTATGATTCCTTGTTTGTATATTATTTAAAAAACAATAAAAGGGTTTTATATATTGATCTAATATTTGTATATTTAATGATTTTATATGATATTTAGGTCATGTAAAATGATTAAATAATATAAATCGAATTATAAAATGTTTTATAATTCATGAAATGAAATTTATTTTAAAAAATACATATGATGAAAAATATAAAATTATCATATTATTAATTATGTATAGAAGTGTTAATATTCAAAATTATGGGTTATCCATGATGCATTATCTAATTTATAAAAATTTTATCCATAGATGTTATTTATGAATTGTTTAGAAATGGTTATCTCATGTATCAATATTTGATTATTCATCTATTAATAATTTATTTCCAACATTATTCACATATATAAATTTAATATATTATTCATAGTTTATTCCCTAGTTTAAATGTTAAACTACTTATATAAAATTAACATATGTATATCTATGTAGTTAGATTCTATGTATGATAAAATTATTTAGTTTCCAACTACAATTACTTATATTTGTAGTTGATGTTATTAGCTAAAATTTAGTTCTCAAATATAGTATATATAAATATTATTTATTAAAATTTTGATAAATTTTATTCCCTATTGAGTAATGTTACATTTTGTATAGGAACTTTAGGTTATACTTCCCACTAGCCTAGATTCTTATTCCTTTTCTGGAATAGTAGGGGTTGGCGATCTATGGCTTCAGGTTTACTCATGTAGATATTAAAATAAATATATAATTCTAATCCATTACATGAATATTTCATGTATCTTATCCCTGATATGTATTTTGATATGTGTAAATATAATTTAATTATACATTTGGGTGAGTAACACAGACTATGATTTGAGTAAAGAGTCACCTAATAAGTTGGTCTGAACATATTGGATTAATGGGAGAATTATGATTCCAAACTAATATTATTAGAAGAATGCATATATAAAATTAATAACATGAGATAATATTGTGTGAATAAAACCACTTCAAATTATAACTATTAAATTCCTTCTAAATGGGAATTTTTCAAGACATCAATCAATGAGCTAGGTACTTCATCCATTGATTGGTGCTCATATATTTTCTTGTGAATGTAAAGTATGTGTTGGGTCACATGAGAATGTCATTAGGTTGGTCATTCCCTAGTTTGGTTCCCATTTAGTTTTCTTTATTCCAATATTCATTGAATTTTATTTAAGATACACTAGCTGGGATACCCTAATTGGATTAAATTACATAAAGAATAGATTTGGGTTTATTAACACGATGGATTGGAAAACGAGTCTTCCACTCAACTATAAAAGAGTCATATTTGATATAATTTGGATTATTCCATACATAAATAACTTATTGGGGAGGGAGACTCTATATAGAACTCATTTATTAGTGAAATATGGATCGTGGACTATTATTGGGGATGATGAATTCAAAAGGGGTCATCATTTTAGAGGGACTTCATTTATTAAAAGTTCTTATTAAATTGCTTAAAAACATGATAATTATATAATAAAATCCTCTTTTGTAGATAATGGAATCATCATCAACTATATTTAACTTGGGATCGATTTGGGATTAAAAACAATTAAACTAATGTAACTTCTTTGACCAGCACCGGAACTTGAGAATAACTCTCAAGCTAGAAAAAAATAATCTATCTTTATGAAAAACCAATTACAAAGTAGACTATGGGTGGATCAATTAATTATAAAGAGTTATATTCATGTGGTAAGAATCTAAATTATTCACTAGAAGTCACATTCTCATAATTGTACACATTTAATCTTTGTTTCAGAATAAATATGGGACTATAGATTCATATAAATTGACAAACAACCTGAAACGTATCTATTAAGAGAAAGTTAGACATGAATGGTAAGATGTTTCAAAAGATCCATTTCAGTGAAAAATAAAGGAATTTACTTCAATATCATTCCATGTGCTGAATATGATTAGGTATATCAATGATTTGTATAGTCTTGTTTCGTATCTTAATCATTAATTGTCCAATTATTTTATTCAGACAATCACTACCAGAAATGTTCTCATTGTTTTGTTATTAATTATAACATGAATGGACTGTATAAAATTTTACCCGGTCTTCTAAATATGTTGAGGATATATGATAAAAAATGGGTGTTTCTGTCTTAGGTTTCATGTTTATGGTACAAAAATAGAAGGCTAAATGTTTTGGTAATAAAATAAATAAAATAGGTCATGGAGGGTCCACACTACCAGCTAAACCAAATAAAAAGAAATAAGGAAAATTATTTCATTATATTAAGAGTATAAATTAGAGAAAAAAATTTCTTGACAAGATAATGGGTTTTAAAAGGCCACCTAGAGAGTCTACATAAATTATAAATGTATTTGAATTCAATTTTTTTAAAGGGTATTCCATACAGACTATATGATTTACAAATGTTATTAATATATAAGAGTTTATAAGTAGTGAATGAATTGAAAATTGAAGAATGGAGTTTTCTAGCATGAAATGGAAAAAATAATTTGGAACATTAAATACTTTGATGCTATAATATTGGATAAAATTTTCATATGATGGATATTTTATGTCTCATTTTTTCATTTAGAAGACCTTGTAAGCAATTCTTGTTTAATAAAAATTGATATTTGTTTTTAATACAGATTTTTTTCAATTCATTAAATTATAAAACATGATTTTAAAGACAATCATAAAATTAAAATACTCCAAACACATAGAATACCACATATATAGATTAATAATTCATTTTTAAAATAATCCTAAGAAAATGAAATATGAATTATTTTATAAACACAATGATGTTTTGGAATGTAAGTAGGACATTTTAAATACAACATATTAACTAAGAGGAACGTGGGAGTGTGTTGCAATATATAAAATTTTAATGATAAAAAATATAGGATTAAATCAGTCTATTATTAATGTAATTTCTACATAATATCCTAAATAGTTTAGGATAAGTGATAATAATCATTAATGTAAATAGTGGAATTTAATTATCATGAGTATTTAAACATCAAAATATCATGGAGAATTGTGGCATTAAAATTAAAAGTGAGTTTCACTTAACATCCTAAAATATTTTTATGATATATTAGTAATGTTAAAAATAATTAATTACAGTTTAGTTACCATAAAATAGTGTATATCACCTTATAATAAAAAAATTTAATGTGTTCGTGTAAAGTAATATTGTAAATAGTTACATTATTCTAAAAATATATCATTGAAAATATTTATTGGGAATTATTTCAAGGATGATGATGTTAAACTTTATGGTTTTGAGTAGCGAATATAAGTTAACATCATAACATTTATTATTATGAATTTAAGGAGTTAAAATATGATCAAAGAGTTTAATATTAAGAATATGATTCTTAAATTTTACCATTATTCAATATTAATTTCTTTATAGGTAATTATTACTAAATATTTTAGTGGGTGTTTTTTATAAAATGGTCACACTGGGATGTGGTAGGAATTACATATAGATTTAAAGAGTTAAAACCCAATAAAAGAATAGAAAACATGAGGCCGCTGAAACTATATATCATAAATGATATAATAGAAATATTTTTATATTGGGTTTATTAAATATTATAGATAGTGTTTATGAATATAAAATGTATCATATTAAAATCAATATGCCCATTATTAATCCTTCACATTGGATACATAAATGTTTAAATAGATAAATATTTCTAGAAGTGTAATAATAATTGACCTCTTGATATATGAATTTGAATTATCCCAAAGTGGTTTTCATCATTGATAATTATAGGTTATGATGAAATATTAATATTAGCATGAATATGATTATCATATCGAGATATATAGTTTTCTCACGAGGCACAAAAATGAAAATATTCTTTATGTGTATCTTATAACCCATGAAGTAAAACACATGGAATTTCATGCATTGTATATTTGATATAATTGGGTTTCATGAATCATATTTGGTCCCCACTACAAGGGATTGTTTAGATACCTAGAATTAGAAAATTCAAACTTTGATACCTTTCTGACATAATTCATAATTGTCTTAGCTAATTAAGTGGCGGTTGGGTATGTTGTTGATCATATCACTAGTTGGAGATCAACCAAGATGGGAGTTTTCCTCTCATATAACAATTATGACATATAGACCCTTGATTGAGATAGGGAGATCAGTGTACAATCACACCAACATAGTATATTTTATGTGATTATTTCTTTAGGTGAGGTACATGTTATGTACTTATCCATAATGATGAATGATGTGTATATTCATCATCTAGGTCACTCTGAACTAAGATAATCGAGAATATATGAGTTAGATATATGGGACTAATATGGTTTTTATCACATTGTGACTCAATGTCTTAGGAAAAAACGAACAAATGATATCGTGTTACATTATGTGATTCAAACTAGTAGACACACATAAATATATACTTGTGTTTACTAGAGATCACATCATCTCCCATTAAATAGTGAGTATCATTGATTCTCTATTAGAGGAAAATATTTTCTTATAATTATTCAAATGGAGATTCATAATTTTATCAATAATTTATAACCTCATGGGTTCTTACATTGTAGTTGACTAAATGGGTATTGATTTTGACTTTGGGAGCTTATCTAAAAGAGGATTACAATTAAACAAAGTGTTTTTGAAGGGTATTCACAAGGTATTACATGTGATGCAATATAATGTGATGTTAATGGTATATATCCAAAAAAGTTTTGTAAAATATATAGAAGGACTATTGAAATATATATTTTAGAAACTAATTATATATGATACAATATAAGGTGAATTAGCTCAATGTATAAGATTATTTAGTAAGAATGGGTGATTAAAATTTAATATTACATAAATAAAATATTGAATCTGATTCATTTTGGTGGATATGGATTTGAAGATACATTTATACTAACATAATATGTTATATCAATGTTTGGAAGACATATGACATGCATTGAGGCATGGATATGACACGTGATATTCTTACATTATGATCTATATTTAAATATGAATTAAAAAAGATATAAAATGAAGGGATAATTTATATGATTCAAACATTAACAAATGTATTAATTTATGTTTTATATATCATGTAATTATATAAAAAACACCCAAGGAGGATCATATATTGTATCTATAAAATGGTTATTTCCATGCATTGTTGTGTGTGCGATGATCTCTATATTTTGCCAAAGATCCCAAATCTGGAAGATCACTTCGTCTTCCTCCTTTTCCTTGTGAGGTGCTAGAATGTCATGGATTTTAGTAGAATATGTTCATTTAATGAGTGTTTTGGGAAAAAATTATGTATACCTACAAAGGTGGGAGGATTATTTTCACACTAATTATCCATAAAAATGGTAATGATTATAGATAAAATATTGTATAATAATCTTTTGTGTAAGGTATTAAAGGTTATTTTGTGTTAGTTTTTTATATAATTATATACATGATTCCATTTTGTCATATTCCTATATATCTTGAGTGTTTTGTTTTCAAAATAATTTCCAATGTAATGAATATGTGTTGTTCGTCCCCATATAAACATTATAGGACTAGTGCTCAGACCACACTAAACCAAAGTACTCATTATTTTCTTCGATTTTATATTTTTTGACATTAGTGTTAGTGTTGAGTTCTGTGGATTGTGTAAATTTTGTGTATTAATTTTTTCACTTAGTATGGTGTGTGATCTTTCTATTTTTCAGAACATCAGGTTTTCAGTGGAACATCCAATTAGTGGAGTGTCTGGATTTTTTTATTCTATTTTTTATAATGCCTGGAGGATGGCATCCAATTGATCAATGGATGATTTGATCCCTAGGAAGTGTGGTACTAATTCTTGGGTTAGATCTTGAAATTTCTCACATGGAAAATAATCTTTTAATATTCACTTCTATCATCTCTATATTGATTTAATGAGATTCATTTTATCAGATGATATATCATCAATATCAGATAAGGATTGGATTAAAAGGTTCAATGAGAATGGTTTTTGAATTTATAGAATGATGATATTCTATTATCTCCTATAAAATGCAAATAATTTTCCTTGAATGAAATAATAATGGAGAATATCAACAAGGTGGAATGGGAGAATCTAGATAGAAAGTCACTCAAATTAATTCAGAGGTTACTGGACCATATCATTTTCATTAATGTCCATGAGTTTAAGACATCAGTAGGGTTGATGAAAACACTAGTACATATATATGAAAATCCATCATTGACGAACAAGGTGTTCATGTTGCAGAGACTACTCAACATGATGTTATAACAAAATAGGTTTTCAAATGATTATATCATTTATTTTAACAATATTTGATTCATATAAACCACTTCATGTGAGGTTCTAAAAAGATGTTAGGCAATTAATGTTGTTATTATCACTTATGGAAATTTTAAAATTGATGGTAGCTTCGATGACCAATTCTTTTGAGAAATATTACATGGTGTTTAAGGATATTTAGGAGGTCATATTGAATAAATAGTTAATATAGAGGGATGTATAATAACTATCTATTTGTTTTCTTAATTCATATAGAATATGAAGGTCACCTAACTATAATGAAAGTCATAGAAGTTTGTATGATAGGTCATGTTGAATAAGGTGAGGTACATCAGTTGGTCTTGGACTACCCTATTAGCAATTTGGTAATGAAGGTAATATTAAGAAAGAATATTGGAAATTAATTCTAAACTCTGGAGTTTTAGTGTCTAGAAGTTTATATTTCATTAAATCTATCATATATGAAGGTATTAGTATTTTACTTCGCATTTTTCGTGTTCTGATTGAATCATAGATGATTGATTCTAGAGCATCATTCCACTCTATGGAAAAGAAAGGATTCATGGTAAATTATTTGTTTCAAAAGTTCAATAGGTTATATTTGTGGGAATACGACGCTTTGGAAATCATGGGTAAGTGTGATATAATGGTATAGATGAAGAATGTATGCTACCTTGATCTCAACATATTTTTATATTTACCAAGACTATTTAAAAACATATTTTCATTAGGATAAATATATAAAGCAGGGTTTGGAATGTGCTTCACCAATAGAGTGTATAAGATCACTTGATGATAAATGGTTATGAATAGATTAACAAAGGATGAGACTTTTTATCTGACTAGATGATCAAATGAAGAAAAAACCTCCCAATCCCTAATGTCTAAGATTTTAGTGTCATGGAATTGTTTAAAAAAGAATTTTAGTGAAAGTAAAATGAATATTTTAATGACTAATGTCACATTGAAGTAGAATCACACTGATTTTGAATGTTTTCATTGTTTTATACTATGGAAAAATGAATGTTTTCAATCAGTCTAAGTGGAAGGAAACTAAAGACCTTGAATCTATAATTAGTTAAAGTGAATATTTAGTGTCTATACCCTATCTAATCACATTGATGGTAGCAATAATTTTACACAATCACTGATCATGACACTAGGAAGGTTTTTTTACAACATAACATACAAATTTGATGTATTTAATGGGTTTTTCCATTGGAAGGTATGAGTGAAAAAAAGGACTGAAAGTAAGATGGTGCGGATACGGTCTGAAAATGGTAGGGTATAGTGGAATTAGCTCATCAAACCTCTCTAGTCATAGAGGGATAAGACATGAAAATATGGGAGATAGGATTGTATCTCAAAAAGGTGTCGATAAATGAATGATCTAGACATTAACATAAAATACAAGTAGCATGAGGTTTCATTTTATAAATTACATGGATATTTTGGGGGAAGAAATGAGAAATTAAAAATAATTACTAAAATGAAGGATCTTAACACTAATAGGGTATGATATTTTAAAATCACTATAGTCTAGTAAACCAATAGAACATACCCACCTAAATTAATTAAAAATTCTTAGATATTTCTATTTGGATTCTTTGGATTGAGATAAACATTAGAGAAAATAAAAGACATGTTTTTATTGGAAATAGAGATGAAAATTTTGGATTTAGAATTAGGGATAATTACAAATATAAAGAAAAGAAATTTTTAATGTTCAATTTAATGATACGGTCTTAAAAAATGTTAAAAATGTGATGGATTAAAGAATTTGATGTAAAATAATCAACTGAGAACATTCATGTTAATCAAAATGGATATTCATGATGGAAACAAGTTGTAAAGATTTCATATTGAATCTCTAAAATTCTATATAGTAAGATACTGGAAAATATGCCAAAGAGATCAATGGTTGTTATGGATCCAGTGAGAGTACCATAAGTTGGGCCTCTAGAATTTAGATAATTAGAATAAGATCTACCAGACATAGAAGTGCTACATATTAGTTTTTATATGTCTTCTAGAATAATATTAATAGTTCAAAAGTATGGAAATTTATTTACTTATTTAGTTTAAAGTACTTTGGGGAACATGGCATCCTATAAGAGGCAGCTTAACATAATGGTTTTAGAAATTGCTAGTAGTTATAAAAGATTAGTTGGATTCATTTTATGTAAATAAAACCAAGGAGTTGATGGAATTATCACATGGAATAAATTCACATGATAATAAATATTTTTTTTAAAAGAATAAGTGGATGGAAATCAGTGGTAAATTGAAATCCTAGTGGTGAAGAGGTTTTAGAAGAAAAGGGGTGTTGATATCTCCAAAAAAAATTCATTCACAGTTAACCATACTACTATCCATAATATTCTAAGAATAGTTTTGTTCAATGTTTTTTTCATTGCTAAAATGGATATTGAAAATGGAAAATCTCCATGTATATTTAGATGATGAAATTTACCTGAATTTTCTAGTGGTTTTTGTGGATCAATAGAATTAGGACTTTGTTTGTAAACTGAAAAAGAGTCTTTATGGATTGAAGAAGATACCAAGTTAATGATGTTAAAATTTTAATGCATTGATGTCTAGTAAAGGGTTCATTTGGGGTATTTTGGATCACTACTCTTATTGAAAAGAATTCGAGGGTGGATGTATTATCTCGTTCCACTTATATATTGATGACATTCCTCTAGCTATGTCATATAATATAATGATTCATGAGAAAAATTATGATTTATGTAGAAGGATTGTGATGAAATACCTCAGTGAAGACAATAAAATATTAGGTCTGAAGAATGACTGGGAAAGAAAGGTTGGAATTTAAATGTTTTATCATGTTCCTCCTAATCAATCCCTGCATGAAAAACACTTACATCATTGAAATTTTTGTCTGATCACACAAATTTGAATTTTTTTAAAAATATTTTCTTATTTAAACAAATGAAAGGGTCGCCATTGGAATTTTATACCCTAAATATCCACCAAATAAAGTTAAGTAATCTTACTAATCATGATTAATTTCTAGAGATGTTTGGAGTTTACAGAATGGTAGGTTTCAGATCTGAAAAATATCTGAGGCAGAATAATGTGATTTGTCTCTTTTTAATGGAAAAAAGCATGATTCCATTTTCACTCAAGAATGTAATTCTCCTAAAATCTATTGAAGTGAATCTCATTTAACAACCTAATATTTTTTATGTATATTTCAGACTTTATATTTTTAGCATCATAAATTTATTCATCTCAACTACTTTCCTCGATTTGAACTTTTTATTTAATTTTTAAAATCTATTATGAATTTTTTTTAAAGAATAGAGATTTATTTGAGTTTCAATAAATAGTGTAAACTTCCCAGATCAATTTTTAAAAGAATAATATTCTTTATGTATTCCCAAAACATTGGTATCTATTTATTTTCTCATATCTTACATTTAACATAATCTTTTAAAAAATTTACTTTTTCAAAATCTTTTTCAAAAAAACTTTAGCTCTAAATTTAAAAATCAATTAAAAATATATATATTTTTCTTCTAAATTAGACTGAAAATAAACCATAAAGGATATATCAACCCCCAAGATGACATCCCCTACACATGAGTTCATCTATACCATGAAGGTTTTAAATTTAGAGATGGTTAGTTTGGAATTACTAGTCTCAAATGTTGTTACCTAACATATTATTAATGGATATTAAGGGATAAGAAGTGTAAACTGTAAATTAGTCTAGAATAATAGGATTTAATTTTAAAAATTGGATTTAAAAATAAAATAATTGGTTTAATCATCTTCCAAAAAAGAACATCAACAGTCAATTTTTGAACAAAGAAAAATCACATTCTACATAAATCATGAATTATTTAGTTCACTCAAGAAATAAGAATATGGTGAATGAGATGTTAAAGGTTTGTATAGACTTTAAGTATTGGATCTTAATTTTTGAATAGCGATTTCAGGACTAGGATTCCAAAATTAATTCCATTTTCTATTTCATTTTAATCAAGTTCAATGGGTTAAATCAATTTACTCATTGAAATGGGTTTAAAAAATTAAAAAGGCATTAATTTTGAATAATAGGTTTAAAATAAACAAAAAAAATTGAAAGTAAAAAAATAAATTTAAAATATAAATAGAAAAATATAATTTAAAATAGTAAAATAAAAAGAAAAGTAAAACATAAAATCTTAATCTAGAAAAAGGATATTTCACTCCACACAGCTATGTTTTATAATTTTTGGATTGTAAAATGTTTTCATAGTTAAATGGGAATCAAGAATAATATAAATAATAAGAAAATTAACAAGGAAGGCTAAAACCTATATTATTTAGAAATAAGAGCCTTGAGTTAGCTCAACAACATCCAACTACGGACCTATATAAAAAACAAGATACAAAATATCAGTACTTTATTAAACGTAAGGAAAAGGAAAGAGTAAAAGGGAAAAAATATTGGTTTGAACCCCCCCAAGTGGGTGTTTTAAATTTTACTATCTAGAGATATATATTGAAAATGCATTATCCTCAATATGAATGATGGTAATGTTTCATGGTTGAAAACCACCAAAAGGAAGTTTCTCCATCCTTTTTCATTTTGCAATATTTATAGAATTTCGGAGAAATATATTTATTCATATTACCTTACATTAAATAATTGTCGCTATGGTGTACTAGATAAGGGAACAAAATATTAGGGTACATATCCAAAATTTGTTTTTGGTAATATATTTCCGTGTTATAATAATTTTATTCAAGGATTTGTTTTATCTTAGTATTCATCTAGAAATAAGAATCATTCATTGTAAATATATATAGTAACACCATACTCAAGTAAAATAATGAAAAATTTAATAGTATACTCTATTTTATATTTTATTTGGAGAGTAATTCATTTCCCTCATATTATTCATATCCTAAACTAGTCCATTCACAAGCATTATGGATAAAATATTTATAAGAAGAAGTTCTAAAAATATTACTATCAAAATAATCTAACCAGAATAAATTTAAATTTTAGTCTTTCACATTTGATATCTTTGGTTCTAATTACTTTTCAGAGTATATATCCTCTTAATAGATTTCACTGGGGGAATGTAGAAGATCATGTGCCTCTAAGTTCACATCAATTCTAAACATCCCATATATTCCTTCCTATATAGATAAATTTATATATAATGGTTCTGGGTTGTAATCTTTTATATTAAGACTTTTATATGGTATTTCATTCTCTAAAAATTTATCCCACCAATATTATAAATACCATTGTCTTCTACACTACATTAAATATGTAAGACTTTTAAATTTTATATATTTAATGTAAAATTGTTGAAGATAGGTTTAATTCATCCTTCCACTCATTCTTATAATTTTATTAAATGAAAAACTTTGGTGGTATAATGATATATTTTTCTTGAAATAAATATTTCAATTCCTTTAAAGAAATATCATGATGATTTTTTTCTGCTCACATCTTACAGAATTATAAAATTTGGATTCACTTGTTAATTCAAAAGATCTTTTTTTACACGACCCATGTATGTTTTTATCAATGGACCAAACATTTGATTAATCACTGTAAAAAAACATTTTACCTAACATAAATAATACATAATGTGGACATATTATGATAATAAAATAGATTAATAAACTTAAGAAATATCCCCATAAAAAGTGTAAATTTTATGGGTGGGATTTTTTAATAAATCTTAATAAATAAAATTAACCCCTAAGACATAAAAATGATTTAATTCCATTAAAAACGAATAAATGGGGAGGATTTATTCATTTGAATGAAAATAATTAATGAAAAAATATGAACTCTATAAGATTGTAAAGTATATTAATTGTTCTAGTCATGGTTAACAAGAAATAGAATCTTCTAACGATGGTTTATTCATATATTGAGTGAAAAAGTAGTGGAAAAACTATCAGGGGTAAGATACTTTTGTATTCGTGTGTGGACTATTCACCGGATGATGCAAGTTGAAGTTTCTATCTCTAGATCAACTTTCTTATTTTATCAACTTCATTGGTCACATGCCAAATATTATAGGATAGTAGAGGTAACTGATTTTGAATAGATAAATGTCTATGAATCATTGATGGTTATTAAACCGAATGAATTTCTATGGTCCAATATAAATGTGTGGTGGGGAACCTGGAAATTTGTGTTGTGACTATCCTTATGATATGGAAAACATAGCTAAATTCAGTTACAATTACAATTTTTGTTTGTAAACCATGTACAATCCAAATTTATTAAAGACAACTACAATATTTCCTATGGATGTAGAACTAAAATTAGGACCAGTAAAGATGAATAATCACCTTAACTATCATGAGATAGATCCTATAGTCACGAACTTTTTGCTAATCCAATTCATGTTAATGATAATTTCAAAATATACTAGGTTTGTAACCATGAAGCATGAGATCATGTGGCTAATCAGGCAATGCTAGAGAAAAAACACTACCATCAATACTCAAGAAGAAAATCACTATATGGAGACATTATTTTTTTTCTTAATTAAATAACTAGAAAAAAACAATGAAATACAACTAAAAATTCTAGGATGAAATTGGTAATGTCCTTGAAATATTAGTGAATGGGGGATTTTTCCCCGTGCACACTAGTCACCAGATGACATAAGTCTCCAAATTGCATTCCCTCTGAGTGATATATATATATATATATAAATATATTAAATTATCTTAATTGAAAATTATAAATTTATATAGAATAAATAATAACTTATTCTCTAAATATTTTCCATCATTGAATAATTTAAATTAAACATTGATAATGATAATTGATAATAAAATGTCCCTTTGATTGTAAAACATGTTATTCATATTAATATACTACAACGATTGATTAAGGTGGTTTTAATTTTTTTGGTATATAGAAATTAATATTAATGAAATTGGTAAGAATAATTGTTGGTGCCTATCATTAATAGACCATGAATTTTATATTTTGGTGAATTGATAATTTTTATAGTTTACCATTCATCAAATTTATATTTATAAAAATATTTTCTTATAGAATGTTTCTCTTAATTAGATCGTATTTATTAAACTCTAGATGATTCGGGAAAATATGTCCAGCTTTTGAACTAAAGAGTATGCACTTTTTAGAAATATTAGTCTACAAGACAGGGTATCTAATATGTAGTTCTTACCATCAACATACATAGTTCTATAATATTTCGTAATAATATTGGAAATATTAATTTTAGAAGAATTTTCATGTCTAATTGGTAATCTTTTAAAATTAATCAATTGGTTATTCATGGTCTATCTAATCCATATAATTTTAAAATAGATACTAGTATTTATTATTGCTTCACAACAATTAGACATAATGAAAGTATCAGTAACTCTATTGGACTATGTATTTTTTAATAAATATTTTATTTTTAAATCTATGGGACTATATATTATTAAGAAAGTTTCACATACCACTCGAACTTCTTTACCAATATTTCACACACCAAACTACAAATAACAAGTTTTTTTAATTCAAAAAGTAACATACAAGGATAAAATATTCCTAGAATTATACAATCATTAACATGATTAAAGATTCAATTCCTTTAATTTTTAAGAGTTTCTTATTGGTTGGATTGGTATCTTATAATAAATAAATACAATAAACATGATACATGTTATACTAGATATTAATTATAATCGGATACTTATCATACCTTTACACACCTATTTTTTAACTAGATTCTCATAGGGGTATTCATTCTCTTAATGAAATCTAGTCCAAAAATACTAATGGTATTATTTGAATATTTTCTTTTCATTATGAAAAAACTATCATTTCAATATGAAATCTAAAAACTAAGGTAAAGTTTATGTTTTCAAATGTTCCTTATTTAAAAATCCATGTCCATCATTTTAGATATAATATTACAATAATTCTCATTAACTGATATAACATTGATTTCATCAAATTATATATTTTTAAATTAGTATTTCATTCAAAAAACTTTTTATAGTTAGTTTGGGTCATTTCGCACCCTTCTCAAAATGGTTTTCAAAAATAAACAATAAAATTTATTATGATAAAATACTACGGGTCATATTTCAATCCATAATGTATTTTTTTTTCAATTTAAATACTTGATTTAAAAATATTTCATGCTCAAAAACGTGAATTCATCTACAATTTTTTCTTATATTACAAAATTATCTAATTAGGAAATTTTTATATCTATTTAAAATAGTTTAAAATGTGTTTGACATGATAGGATAATAATAATAGCTTTTAATCTAGTAATAGTAGATAATGTCTTCACATAATATATAGATTCACCCCTATAATACCCTTGTACTACTAATTAAACCTGGTTTTTTAGTATTTTTCCAACATAATAAGACATATTCCTATCAATCCATTTAGTTCAAAAAACATTTTGATATTACAAAGATTTCATCATTTCTACTGCCCTATTCCTTTTAAACTGATTTATTTCCTCTAACATAGTTATAACTAATCTAGGATCATCTCAAACAACCTTATTATTCAATGGATTATTATATGTGATTAAACAACTCGTTTGCATCATGTATTCCATTGGGATATTAGTGTTTAAAATTTTTATATTCAATTCCTAACTATTGACTATAGGGGATAATAATATGTTAGTCTTAGGTTGATCCCATGATGAATAGATGAAATCTAAATATTTTAATTGAATATTTTATAGATCTATCATGGACTTTTTAAAACAATCACTATATTACAAAATTGATAATAAATAATTTTATTAAAATTTTTCATTAATGAAAATAAGTGGAAATCCAACATCAAGGGATGGTTTATCTAAATAGATAAATATTAATAACTACTGCATTCAATTTATTCAATTAGTTTCAATATTTTAAATGTAATTATATTTTGTATTATAAATATCCACAAATATTTATTCAATAAATTAAATTACAATGATAAAGGGAATCAATGTAATGAAATTTACATTCATATTAATTATTTTCAAAAAATGATAAACACAAATTATTTTTAATAGTTTAACTCACTATATCGAATTGGATTTCCCCATTTATTAATTATTCTTCTTAAATAATCAATAAGGGATAAATAAAATTGTAGATCTAAGTATGATACTAGAAAGGGTTAGAGTTGGGGGATCCCCAAATCCAATTACCATTGTACTCTAGATTACATTATATAATCATGGTATTTGACTATAATATAATATTATTTCTATCATATCCTAATTTTTCTTCTATGTGATGATGTATGTGATAATGTACTAAGGATACTTGCATCATTGAAAGCACATGGAATTTCCTCAATAAGATTAGATATTTTAGATGTTAAAATAGTATTCTTTAAACCTATGTTCTATGGCCTGATGATATTTTTTGATGAGATATAGATGATATAGTCTTTCATGGGTAGGAGTCTCATATTACATTGAGGCACTTTCTCAGGTTTCCCACCCTAGGTAATCATTAAGGATAGAGGTTTTAGCAATGGACGTGAAAATAGGAATTCTAAATGATTCATGTTTCATTTACATATTACTATCTTTTAGACTTGTATAATAATACTTTCACATAGTATCATTACTAATTTGGTTCATGAATTTCATACATATATGTATTTCATAATCCACGATTATTATCATCCATGATTAAGTTGGACACATTAGGGGCATCATGAGTGGAATTACATTAATGAATAATGTGATTTAGGATATTTCTCTTCAATTAGAACTAAATATATTATGACCATTGATGGAATATAATTTCTAAATTATGTTTGTTGTCATGAGGGTTTTTTAGTGTGTTCGGTTTTGAAAAGTCAATGAAATAGATTCAAACATATAGGATGATGAAACAAGCTATACAACTTGATTGATGAGAGATATCAAGACAAAGGGGTCATATTACATGGAATGAATTAATTATTGGTTGAATGTAGTGGTGACATTAACTATTTTATTTTTGGGTTCCTTGCCATATTTCAATATGCTAATATTGGAATTTAAGTTGTTTATCCAAATTCCACTGATAAAGGGTCATAGAGGATCACACACTGTGTGTATCCAAGAACCTTGGTTGAATTATATATAATTATAAATATAAGATTAGAATATCATTCTCATTATTGATAAATAATATTTAATTAAGTTTATTGGTCAATAAAAAATTTTTATTCATCAATGTATAATGTAGTGAAATTTACTTATTTAAATAATTAGTCATTATAATTGGTCTCGTAAATAACAAGGATGATGAGAATACTAAGTTATTGTTCTATGAGAAAGGAAATATTATTTGAATATATGTAAATGTTTTATTCAAGATGAATAATATTTATTAATTACGCACATTATGCACATCTAGGGTAAATAATATTTTTATTATTTCATGGGGTACTCTAGGGATTAAAAGTATATTAAAGGTTCTTTGTGAAAATAATATTAAAACCCAAACTCTATAAATACAAGTGTATATAATTATTTAAATAATAATCTTTATTCAAAACATTTGGCTAACTTGAGACTTTTCTCAGACATTTTCAAGAATTATCGAAGTCTCAGGAGCATTGGTGATCCTCCTCCACTATCTCCAACTTTGTGAGAACCATGAGAATCCAACTGGCCTCATTGAAATTCTAAATTCATGATATAAAAAGAATGAAATAAGGAATAAGGAAATCAGCACTAGCATCTGGAGAACCCTACCATGATGTTCATAGTTTCTTGGTACATGTGTGAATCAAGGCTAAAGGGATTCCTCCATTAATTCCTTAATATCAATGATGATTTCACCAGAAGGGTTTACTACATTCATTAATGAAGAAATAATTACAAGAAGTGGAAATTATTGTTCTATCTAAATTATTTAAAATTACT
Source organism: Viscum album (assembly GCA_963277665.1). Classification (NCBI taxonomy): domain Eukaryota; kingdom Viridiplantae; phylum Streptophyta; class Magnoliopsida; order Santalales; family Viscaceae; genus Viscum; species Viscum album. The sequence goes on from OY728163.1 coordinate 36,666,084, forward strand.
TGTAATATCATCCCATTTTAGATTTCAAGAATAAATTTATATTTATTTTTTAGGTGAAATGAAAAGAATTGGATGAAAAATTTTATTGGGCATCGATTGAAATTATTTCAACATACCCTGAAACATTCAATTGGAATTATAGCGGTCACATGATTAATTTTATAATAAGTTATTCTTTTCTTATATACATTTGAATATTAGATTCATTTATGGTTATTCATCTCAATATGAATCTATATATTATTATCATAACCTACATGTACCCAATATCATGTTAATGATTGATGAAGAATGATTCAGTGGAATCCATCAGTAAGTGATGGAGTTTTAGACCGTTGAAATTTATTATACATTATGGATTCAACGTCAATGAATCGGGATGGGATTTTGGGAAAAATAATCACCACACTAAGTTAACATGTATTGTATTTAATACATTTTGTTTGTTGACTAGAGAAAATCACCCATGAATTATCAGATTACAATGTATATAGCAAGTTTACACACTATATAGTCTTCATGTTTTCAAAAGGGACATTTTAGAATATATGTTTTCAGTGATGCATTATCTATTTATCATATGAAACATGGGATTGAAATCTGAGAAACATGGTAATTAATACACATGTGATGTTTTTAGTACTTTTGACATGGTGGTTGTCTAATTAATACACCTGTGGTGTATTTAATACAAATAAAAACATTGTCATTTAATTAATTCTCATGTGGTTCATTGCCTTTGATGTTGAATTAATTCTCATGTGATGCAAAAATTAATTAACACAATGTATATTTAATCCACACTCATTTTAATTAATTAATTCTCATATGGTGAAATTAATTCATATATAGTGTAATTAATTCACATGCATTGTATTTTTAACACACATTTGGTGTTTAAAACATGTAATGTAATTAAAGAGTGGATCAAGAGTAATTTTTCTAAGATTAAACTTCAAATTAAGTATGATAGGGAGAGTTTGGAAAGCTTTGAAATCGGAAATAACTATCAATGCAGTTCCATGATAGAGGAAATTTAATCCCTCTCTTTAGCTTATGAGTGCAGTGAAAGTATGTGGGTGGGTTTACCCAACATTAGTTTTTTTGTTAACAATGATCAATCTGAGATCTTTCACGATGATAAAACACTGGATATTCAAAATAGAATGAAGAAAGAATGAAAATAAGAGAGTCCTAGAACCATGGATAGGATCATCATATGCTTGTTATAATTAATTTCATTATAATTAAAGAAATTACTTAATAGAATTCTCTCTTCATTGATGTCTTTGGTCACGATCTGATGTGATTTGTCATTGCGTTGTAGAAGCAAAGTATAAGATTCATCTAGAGGTGATCCGCACGTGATCCACATATCTCTAGATATCGTCGAAGGTGTATCTAGGTGTTAGAATCGTAGAGCCTCCCCTAGTGATGTCCACGTTCAATCACCTTTAGATCCACATCCAAAGTTCTCCCATTGATCTGATAGTGGGGGATATCTCTCATAACATGAGATTATTCTTGGTGAAAAATGAATTTTATCTTGGCTTAAGAGCTTTTCCAGGTCCGATGTGCACAAACACATAGAATGGCTAGGTTAATGAGTATAATGTAATCAATATTTTATTATATAGAATAATAAAATGAATTAATTACCCGAAATCATTTATTCATTTCTTTTAATTCATAGTATGAACCCATTTCTAATAATAAAATTTGACTATTATTAACACTTGATGTGTTCCTAGTAAATTACACCTAATATTATTTAATTAAATAAATATAATTATTTCTCACAAATATTCAGAAAAACTACACCGTGTGTATATATTAATATACACATCATGTAATTTTGTTTTTCCATTTTCTTTATTTCTCCCACCACATTTATTAGACCTTGAATAATGACTATTAATTTCTCAAATAAAGATATCTGCATTACTCGCTAATAAATATATTATTTAACCACCAATATATTCTCTTGAATAACTAGTGTCTTAAAAAAATGTGATCAGGTATCCTTGAATAATTATTAAACCAAAATCCAGAATAATCATTATTCAACTTTTTAAATGAATATTTAACTAAGATACTTGGACACACTTAGTGTGTAACCCTCTATGCCTCTTTATCCGTGAAATTAGGTGAAGCCTACCCAAAGTCCAAGGTTAGTGTCTAGAAACACACTAAGGATCCCATAGAGAAAGAAGTTAATACCACAATGACGTGTCACCTCCTATGAATACTTACTCAGTAATTTAATACATTTTCCTTGATATCTGGAATCAAGAGGGTGGCATGATAGTGACATCAACCCATGTTCTGAATTATTCATTCTTTGAATTCATGAAATTGAACTTCCCCATTCCTTACCATGTCCATGGATTTTTAGGCTATATCAATTCCATCAATGGGCATGAGATATCAACTTCCATTATGGAACAGAAGGGAAAAATCATGTCTCTCATTATCTATTAATTTTGTATTACTCAAAACAAACCCAACATATCCTACCTCGCTACGAATAGTGTTTCTCCATAGTTTTTATCAATATATATAAGTGTGAGATTTTTAATACCCATTAAAAATAATATTAATGTCTAAGGACTGATAAACACATCCGTAGATAGGAACATCAAATGAAACTATGAAATGTGGATTTTTTACTAGGGTGTCTCATTTTCATAATATCTTCCTAGATATTACCAAGGGCGCACACCATTAGAAGTTGCCTCAAATTTGTATGATTCTTCACCCCCAATGGATTGTATTATTTATGTCCCTCAAATAACATCAACCGACCATAGAACATATATTCAAGAATCGTGTTATGGAACTTCTGGGTTCTCATCACAGTAGGGATCACAATGACCCTTTTGTGCAACAAATATCCTAAGGACATTACAACATGCATTATCATGTAAAAGAACAACCAAGATGTGTAATGTTATTTATTAATGAATAAAGTAAAATGTAGTTGGTTCTTTTCCACCATATCCAAGAAACTCACACTTGGAGTATAGTCAAATGCGAACAACCATTAAACCACTAGCTCTCATATGATATTAAAGCTTCTAATGAGATAATCCTTTAGTCATGGGGTCTGCCATGTTCTCTTCTGTGCGCACTCTTCTCACTGCAACTTCACCCATTTGATAGAAATCCCTCAAGAGGTGATACCTCTATAGAATGTTCTTTTTCAGTTGATGTGAAACTGGTTCTTTTGAAAGATTCACTACTATAGTGTTATCAAAATACAATGTGATAAGATATTTACTACTTGTAACCACATCGTTCTCTTAGAAAAAGTACTGAATCTCGACAGATTACATGGATACATCAGAAGCCCCTATATATTTAGACTCTTCTATAGAATCGAAAACAACTGGATGCATTGAACTATTTCATCTCACAACTCCTCTGTTGGAACAAAAAACATACCCATACCATGAATTCAGATCATTGTGATCAATTTGAAAACTATAATCATCATACCATATGATTTCAAGATCCTTGTATCCTCCATACAATAGGAAAATATCCTTTGTTGTTCTCAGATAATTAAGTATTTTTATTAATAGCAGTCCAATTATATTCTCATAGATCTACTTGATATCTATCTACAATGCTCAGTTCATAGGAAATGTCAAGCCTAGTATATAACATGAAATACATGATGGATCTTTTAGTTGAAGCGCATGGGATCTTACTCATCCTATCTTTCTCTTGTTGTGTCTGAGGACACATTCTAATAAAAGATGTAGTCCATATAACAATTGAATCAATCCCCTCTTGTATTGTTCCATACTAAATCTGTTTAGTATCTGGTCAATGTATGTACCCTGACATAGTCCAAGTAGCCTCTTGGATCTATCACGAATGATCTTGTTCCCTAGAATGTAGGCTGCTTCACCAAGGTCCTTCATGGAGAAACACCTTTTCAACTGGTATTTAAGTATTCTGGTATATCATTTCCAATAATTAATATGTCATCGACATATACTATTGGGATAACGACTGCATTCCCATTAAACTGCTTATAAACACATTGCTCAAATTATTTCTTGATGAAACGAAATTTATTTTAGGATTTGTCAAATCAAATGTTCCATGACATAGAAGCTTACTGTAATCCATAAATGGATTTCTGTAACTTGATTACTCATTTTTATTCACGTGGTGTCATAAAACCTTCTAGTTTTGTCATATATACATATTCCTGATGGTTCTCATTATGTAATTTTGTTTGTAAATCCATTTTCCAAATCTCATAGTCATTGTAATCTGATATGACATGTATGATTCTTATGGATTTAAACATGGTGACTGGAGATAAGTTTTCATCATAGAAAATTCCTTGAAACTATCTGAATCCTTTAGCCACTATCCATCCTTTATAGGTTATTACTTGACCTTCCATGTCCAGTTTTCTTTTGAATACCCATTTTTATCCTAAAATATTTACATTAATTGGCCCATCAACCAGATCCGAGACATGGTTATGATACATGAAATCCATATCAGAATTCATAGATTATATTCATCCAGAAACATATGAGCTCTCTAATTATTCCTTTTAGGATAGAGGTTCTTCATTTTCCAACAATAATGATTCACCATCCTCGGCGACTAGGACACCAAATCTCTCCAGTTCTCTTACCTCTCTTAAGCTCCTACGACGTACTTGTGTTTCTAGAACCTCTTACATAGAGACATGTGGAACTTGTTCTTGTACCAACTCATGTGTATCTTGAGCATTAACATCATTGAAGTAAATATTTCTCCCACTATACATTTTGTGGATGTGCTCACTCTCAAAAAAGATTAATTTTCTAGCGGTAGTCACTTTCTTGTCTGAAGGGTCATATAGGTAGTATCCACTTGTTTTCTAAGGATATCCTATAAAGGTAAAACTCATGCCATGGGGTTCTACTTTGTTTCCTAATAAGGCCTTAACAAACTCCTCTCATCCCCACACACATGTGTGCAACAAAATGGGTTTCTTTCCATTCCATAAGATGGAGGGAATTCAATTTACCACCTTAATTATTACTCAGTTTAAGGTATAAGATTTATTTTGCAATACATATCCCCAATAGGATAATGGAAGATCTGTAAGACATATCATTGACATCACCATGTCTAAAAAGGTGTGAGTTCCTCCTCTCACTAACACCATTCCACTATGGTGTATAAGGATGGGTGAGTTAAGAGAGAATCATAGACTCCCATGAAAGGTCGATGAATTCTTGGTTAAGATATTCTCCACCTCAATCCGATCGAATCTTATTTATCTTCATACCAAACTGATTCTTTACATCATTGTTGAATTCATTAAATTTCTTTGTGGTCTCTAACCTATTCCTCATTAAGTATATATATTCATATCTACTCAAATAATCAGTAAAATTAATGAAGTATGAATATATACCACTAGCTTCTACTAGAAATGTTCCACACACATCAGGGGGAAACAATCCTAGAATCTCTGTGGCCCATTCACCCTATCCAGTAAAATAAGGATTGGTCATTTTACCTTGTAAACAAGTGTGACATGAATAAAGTGGTTTTAGCCCCATAGAGTCTAAATAACCATCTTTGTAGAGCTTTTTCGTGTGCTTCTCGTTTACATGACAAAGACAGTGATTCCATAACTGGGTGTTCATGCATGTTTGTTTCATTATCAATTTCCAAAACTTGGTTTTCATAATTTAATACATACAAAACATTATTTAAATGCTCCATACCATAAAATATGTTTTTCTTATAAAATAAACAAACCTTATTTAAAAACATGAAAAAAATCAATCCATATCCAAACATGATACAGAAATAATGTTCTTGGTAACACTTGGAACATAATAAGAGCTATGTAGAACCAAAAACATCCCAGTTGACAATGAGAGATGAAAATATTCCATGGCTAACGCAGCCAGCCGAATACCATTCACCACTCAAAGATTCACCTCTCCTCTAAAAAACATTTTAAATCTACTTCACTCCTACATTTGAATATAGATGTGATCCCCACAAGCTATTTCTGAAAACCAATGTGTAAAAATGGAATGTTTATGCTTGATAATGAACGAACCTTTAGTGTCCCCACACTTCTGGGTGTAGTTCCTCTTCTAGTGGTCTGGATTTCCACAATCAAAAAACACATCTTCCTATTCCCTTTACTGTAACAACCCGAGAATTTATGAAAAATATTCTTTTTAATTTTATTAATGTCTTGTGTTGTTCGCTACACCAAAAGAAGCTTGCACAACACACCTTCTTGACTTGCCTTGCATTACACGCAATCACGACCTTCCTCGATAGCGTGTGTAATACGCAATACCGAGTTTCACTAAACAACGATATGCTATTAAAATAATATTAAAACTAGCCGTTATGAATAGTAATAACAACTTTTTGAAATTATGTAAATCTTATTTTTCAAAGTGAACTTCATTTTTGGATTCGGAGTATCGAATTTAGCCTAAGGTGAAATTTTGGTACATTTCGGATAACTTTCATATTCTGATGAATAGTGAAAATTACTAAATTTTAGTTAAAAACAACTTTTTCAATCGAAATAATTAATAGTGATAAATTATTAATTTGAGTGGTTTTAAAGTATATTTAGAATATATTTTTACAATTTAATACAATGTTGGTCATTGAATGTAATTTCACATTTAAACTAGACATAAACAAGTGTCAATCTTTTGATAGATATTGTTTCTTAAAAAACACGCTATTTGTTTTAACAGCGGGATTTAATTATAAAATTAATTAATGCAACTTTTATGTTATGAATTTGTTAAAATAGACTTCATTTTTGAATTCGGAATATGAAATATAGCTTGGGATGAAATTTTGACATTGTTCTGAAAAACATCAATTTTTGATGAATAGTGAAACTACTAAGTGGTAGGTTAAAAACTGAATTTTGCATAAAACATAATTTTACCGCTTCTGTGAATGGAATTTCGAAAATCCGAAAGACACGGTTAATATCAAGGACTAAAATGTGGTTCAATGAGATGAAAATAATTTTTTGGTGAATAGTAACTTTTTACCTTTTTTACCGTGGTTAATAGTAAATAGGGTAACTAAGGGTAAATATGATATTAATATTACCCTAACACATGTACTAATTCTATTGGACAAGCGTAATTCGACCAAAAACAAACTTAGGAATAAAATATGACCATTTAGGCCCACTTGGATTAGATTAGGACATTTATTATTAATTTATTTAAAGAAGGGTTAAAATAGTTAAAAACAAAGTTTAATAAGTAAATCATTTTTAATATGGGGTTATACATTAGATAAATTCGATTGTAAATATTCATTAGAAAGCTAAAAATATTTCCTACATGATGATATTTTATTTGTAATTTTTAGACATCAAATAATTTAATTTATTTATAACACAAAGATGATGCAGTAATTATCTTATTAATGAAATATTGACATAATTGATGTTATAAACACCAACATAAATGTCATTTGAGACTTTTTATGAATTCCACTAATTTTCTAGGTTACTATGATATAATAGTGATGCTCTAATCAACTTGGTTCGAACATATAATTCTGATATGACTTTCACAAAAATCATATATCAAATAGTGTCAAAATTGACACAAAATAGTTTCTAAATCAAATATTATATTATTAATTGTTATTTTATTCCTAAAAATCTAAGGTTCGGCCAAATGACTTATATAAGGATATATATATTAATAATAAACAATTTGGGGTTCGTTTGGCATGTTATAGTAAGTGTATTAACCATATAGTGAAAGAAAACAAAAAGACACGGTAAAAGTTAAATTATTTAACTTAGAGTTAAATCTAATTGATAAGGTTAAAATAATATCCTAAACTTGTCTAAATTCTATTGGTTGATAGTATTTCGACCCATCCCCACTTTAGCTTATAAATAAGACCCTTTGGAACCATTATAAACCGATTTTGACTTTAATATAAAATAATATTTTGAGGTATTCCTAAGGTGCCCCTCTCCTCCCTTATAAAAGGACACCTCCTCCCCCTCCTCCTCACACCAATTTGAGCACTCAAGCTCGGCCAACCCCTGCCAAAATCTCTTCTCCACTTCCCTAGCAACATCCTAGAGGTTCTGGTCTTCCTCAAAGACCAATTCTAGTGCCCTAATAGGAGGTCTCAAAGAGGCACTTCAAAGAAGAGGTAATTACCGTTACCAATTCTTTCATCTTTATTTCTTCTTCCACTTCTTCTTCTTAGGTTGTTTCATTATGAAGTAATAACATCAGTATCACTCATATACTGATATGTTATTATAATTATGAAACAACCCTATTTCACCATCTATCCATCCTACGGAAAAAGAAATCACCGCGCGTGCGTACGTACGGAATACCGTCTCCACGCCGTGGTGTAATCTATTTTCCACCACCACCTTACATGGATGGGTATAATGGTGTAAAGAATAACTATACATAGTTATTACAACATCATATTGATTCTGATATATTGTATAATTCACTCCAATTCAATTCAATACTTATAGAAATGATATCATCGCTCGTGCGTACGTACGGACTACCGTCTCCACGACGCGATGAGATTCATTCTCCATATTAACCATTTAAGAATGATTATAAAGTATATATAAGAAATAATAATGAAATATATGACATTATAAAGCTACTGGATTTATGTATATATATACATATGTATGTCATCTACTTACTTCCATTTCAAGACAATAAGGAAAGGAAAACAACGTTCATGCGTACGTACGGACTACCGTCTCCATGAACGGTGTTTTTCATTTTATTTATCTACCTATTATATATATATATACTGAATATATATGATATATAAATCATATTTTATATTCTGGAAGTAAGTAAATCATGATATAAGTAATAATGATGTCAATAACAACAAGTCAAAACACCTACGATAAATGAAATGATTTTACCCAAAACGCTTCTTTAACATGGAATTTACAAAAGAACGGGTAATATAATGTCATAAGTGAACCATATATGATATCATAACAATGAATATGATTCTGTAATAAGTCAATGACATTATTTAAATCATTATACAGGAGGTTCGGACACATACGAAGCAAATCGGACCTAAGGTAAGGGAAATATCACAATCTCATTTTTATCCGAGATTGTTTATTCGTAAGTATTTACTGGGGTGTATTTTATCATCCACATCCATGTTCCCTCAATATGTAATATTGTTTCCATCCACTTGAAATAGTTTAAATCCAATTTTACCCTTAGGTGAGTTTTTAGTAAAGAATATGAAAGGAATCTTTTGTCGTTTTTCCGTACGAGGTACTTTTTGACTTTTCCGACAAAAGTACGAAGAATGTTTTTTTTAACTTATACGGCATGAATGGATTTTTAAAACATTACTTCAAAGAAGCTTCCTTTACAAGTTTTCAAGTTTATTTTTAATCAACTTATTTTATTTTAAAGTTGTATGACATGTTATGAAAGGAAAAATGTTTTTGAAGAAGAGAGGATATTTTCCTCAAGAATTTAATTCAAGTGTTTTATCAAAATTATTTTTCATCTAAGATAATAAAGGGTTCTGTTTCTATCCATATTTTTACATTGGTTTGACTATGTTGTGGTGGAATTATGTTTATGAATTCCTTTATCATATATGAATTGATTTATGATGTCATGATGTTTCAAGAATCCCATTTTTGTTATATGTGTTATGCGATGATGTATGTTTTATGATTATGTGGCACACATAAGAAAGGATTCATTATAAGATGGGTGGGACCTATATCTCCCTCCAATGCATTGGGTAATGATTTTATATCTCATGAGATAGACATGGCTGGAACGGAAGGTTATTTCGGTTCAGTGATACAGGACTGAAACGAGGAGTGAACTCGGTTCAGAAAGGGACTTTGTCCACTAAGATAGTCTTGGAAATGAGTCATGACTAACAAGAAATGATTTTCCATGATTATGTGTGCATGCCACAAAGATTCAAGTTTTATGTTATGGTTATGGGGATCTCATTTTCACTTCTATGATTTATTCCATGTTAAGATATTATGATCTCTTTTGCAGGTTTTAATTTTCAAAAAGATATGATATGATTTTTATTTCCTTTATTTGCCCTTGCTGAGCATTTGAGCTCACCCTTTTATGTTTTCTTTTCCCCAGGTCAGGAAGATGGATATTAAGTAGAATATGCTAAAAGGGACCCTAGATATGATGAAATAAATGGGAGACACTGTAGAAGATTTATGAACCAGTTGTTTATGTTTCCCCAGTTTCTAAAGACACTATACCTATACGGTCCTTTGTGGTTTTGTCATATGTTGTAATAAGAGTGCTTCAATTTTGAAGTATTAACAATGTATGTAAAGTGTGGGTCTCTACAGTTGGTATTAGAGGAAAGGTTTAGTCAACCTTTGGAAACTAGGATGCGAAAACGTTAGTGAGATCCCTAGAGATATTTCTAAGGTATGTCTAGGGATGCCCCTAAGGATAAGTATACGTATAGGATATAGTTCTAGAACTATGGTAACGATATTAGATTAAACCAAAGATGATAGATATTTAAGTTACTCCCCCTTTATTACGATTTTTGCATCTAACACTATTCTGTTTTGGTTTTAGAAAATGGCTGGAAACAAGATGATTCACAATAATGGAGGATATGATGGACAATGGAATGATATTCTTCATGAGCAACCAAATGAAATGGGATTTGGATGTCCAAACATCATTATTATGCCGAATCAGCAATCTCACAATATGATCAATAAAGTAAAATTTGGTAAGTTTCCTGACTCGACTAATAAGAGAAAGATGGAGTTCCATGATGATCATAGAGGAAAGAAAGTTCAATTTCCCCTATGTAAATCATGTGGGAAGAGGCATCAAGGAGAATGTTTCAAGGGAACTGGAAGATGCTTTGGGTGTGGAAACGAAGGACACAAAGCAAGTAAGTGCAAAGGAAAAGGGTCGGTTAACACCATGGATGAGGATAATGGTATTGCTACGACATCAAAAATGGTTAAGTGTTTTAAATGTGGAATGTATGGGCATTATGCAAACAAATGCCCTAAGGGAAAGACTCGTGAAGAGAATCAGTATGGTCATATGGGTAGTATTTATGTGGATGATGATGAAGAGACTACAAATGATATGTGAGATGAAAGAATTTTTGAAGCTCGGTCAATGGTTTGAGAATGTAGTGGAATGATTACATGTTTATCATGTGTAATTTTGGAATAAAGAGACATCTATGGATTGTTACACTGTTGTCTTTACTTGTGTTTTGAAAGTTTATGATTAATGTTACTAGTATCCATGAAAGGTTATTCATATATTTTTGGAATGTAGATGATATGCGCATAATGAAGGGATAAGGAGAAAATTAAATGTTTGATAGTATTCATGAGCTCATGATTGATATAAGGACTAAGTGATATCATGGTTTGAGTATAAATAATTTTGAGGATTTTGGTATGTGGAAAGTGTTAACTTTTAACTGCACTCATGTTTTCACTAAGGTATTCAAGAGAATACACGATTAAGGACTTTGAATGATTGGAATGTGACCAACAAGACATATCTTATGATATGTGGGGATCAACGACAGAATTAAATCTCTGGTAATCGATGTCACTATATTATGAGAGTGGACTGCAGTATTATGTATAAGCCTAAAGATTAGACTGGATTATGTTGGACATAAGTTAGTATTGTTTAAGGATATAAGATTTTCGATATTATTGATGGGATGTTATAGTAACGTAGTTTTAGAAAAAGGGACAACCTGCAGGACGGGCGACAGCCCATCGCTTCGGACAAGGCTGTAGGAATCGAACCCACAACCGAAGTGCGACTGGCCTTTATCGCCTACCACTAGCCTACAGGAAGTCCCTTTTTAGTAGAAACTAGTTTTATTATATTAAGCAGTATGATATATGAAGTATAAGTCCATATGTGATTAATCTCACTATAGATCGACTTATGTATATAATTTTGCTAACCTTTTGTTTGAAACAGATAGAATGACCCGTCATTCTATCACATGATCTGCTAACACTTCATGAATAACAAATTCAACTTCATTTATTTAAGAGATGAAGTGGAAATTGTTAAAGGCACGAACAACAGTGAGATTGTACCAAAATAAAGTAAGTATTTATTCTAATTCAAATTCTTTAACTTTAGGGAAATGATCTTGAAAACCAAAAATGTTGTCCTAGTTCTCTTATACCTGATGAATCAGATGGTACCTTATATCATCACAAATCTATGGATTTGTGATTACTGGCTTTTCCATAGCCATGTTCTCTACCACTCTCCATCAGAACATGATGGTTAGATTTCTCTTCCATATCCATATTTTCACCTATGTGGAAACCCAGTGATTAGTTTATTTGGGTAATCGTTACATTTCATACTTTAGTTTTTAAAGCCAAGTTTTGGTATTCCTTTTTACGATGTGGGTTTCTATTAAAGAAACTTTCGAATAGTAAACCATTTATAATCCCGACGAATTTCGAGGGCGAAATTCATTTTAAGGGGGGTAGAATGTAACAACCCGAGAATTTATGAAAAATATTCTTTTTAATTTTATTAATGTCTTGTGTTGTACGCTACACCAAAAGAAGCTTGCACAACACACCTTCTTGACTTGCCTTGCATTACACGCAATCACGACCTTCCTCGATAGCGTGTGTAATACGCAATACCGAGTTTCACTAAACAACGATATGCTATTAAAATAATATTAAAACTAGCCGTTATGAATAGTAATAACAACTTTTTGAAATTATGTAAATCTTATTTTTCAAAGTGAACTTCATTTTTGGATTCGGAGTATCGAATTTAGCCTAAGGTGAAATTTTGGTACATTTCGGATAACTTTCATATTCTGATGAATAGTGAAAGTTACTAAATTTTAGTTAAAAACAACTTTTTCAATCGAAATAATTAATAGTGATAAATTATTAATTTGAGTGGTTTTAAAGTATATTTAGAATATATTTTTACAATTTAATACAATGTTGGTCATTGAATGTAATTTCACATTTAAACTAGACATAAACAAGTGTCAATCTTTTGATAGATATTGTTTCTTAAAAAACACGCTATTTGTTTTAACAGCGGGATTTAATTATAAAATTAATTAATGCAACTTTTATGTTATGAATTTGTTAAAATAGACTTCATTTTTGAATTCGGAATATGAAATATAGCTTGGGATGAAATTTTGACATTGTTCTGAAAAACATCAATTTTTGATGAATAGTGAAACTACTAAGTGGTAGGTTAAAAACTGAATTTTGCATAAAACATAATTTTACCGCTTCTGTGAATGGAATTTCGAAAATCCGAAAGACACGGTTAATATCAAGGACTAAAATGTGGTTCAATGAGATGAAAATAATTTTTTGGTGAATAGTAACTTTTTACCTTTTTTACCGTGGTTAATAGTAAATAGGGTAACTAAGGGTAAATATGATATTAATATTACCCTAACACGTGTACTAATTCTATTGGACAAGCGTAATTCGACCAAAAACAAACTTAGGAATAAAATATGACCATTTAGGCCCACTTGGATTAGATTAGGACATTTATTATTAATTTATTTAAAGAAGGGTTAAAATAGTTAAAAACAAAGTTTAATAAGTAAATCATTTTTAATATGGGGTTATACATTAGATAAATTCGATTGTAAATATTCATTAGAAAGCTAAAAATATTTCCTACATGATGGTATTTTATTTGTAATTTTTAGACATCAAATAATTTAATTTATTTATAACACAAAGATGATGCAGTAATTATCTTATTAATGAAATATTGACATAATTGATGTTATAAACACCAACATAAATGTCATTTGAGACTTTTTATGAATTCCACTAATTTTCAAGGTTACTATGATATAATATTGATGCTCTAATCAACTTGGTTCGAACATATAATTCTGATATGACTTTCACAAAAATCATATATCAAATAGTGTCAAAATTGACACAAAATAGTTTCTAAATCAAATATTATATTATTAATTGTTATTTTATTCCTAAAAATCTAAGGTTCGGCCAAATTACTTATATAAGGATATATATATTAATAATAAACAATTTGGGGTTCTTTTGGCATGTTATAGTAAGTGTATTAACCATATAGTGAAAGAAAACAAAAAGACACGGTAAAAGTTAAATTATTTAACTTAGAGTTAAATCTAATTGATAAGGTTAAAATAATATCCTAAACTTGTCTAAATTCTATTGGTTGATAGGATTTCGACCCATCCCCACTTTAGCTTATAAATAAGACCCTTTGGAACCATTATAAACCGATTTTGACTTTAATATAAAATAATATTTTGAGGTATTCCTAAGGTGCCCCTCTCCTCCCTTATAAAAGGACACCTCCTCCCCCTCCTCCTCACACCAATTTGAGCACTCAAGCTCGACCAACCCCTGACAAAATCTCTTCTCCACTTCCCTAGCAACATCCTAGAGGTTCTGGTCTTCCTCAAAGACCAATTCTAGTGCCCTAATAGGAGGTCTCAAAGAGGCACTTCAAAGAAGAGGTAATTACCGTTACCAATTCTTTCATCTTTATTTCTTCTTCCACTTCTTCTTCTTAGGTTGTTTCATTATGAAGTAATAACATCAGTATCACTCATATACTGATATGTTATTATAAGTATGAAACAACCCTATTTCACCATCTATCCATCCTACGGAAAAAGAAATCACCGCGCGTGCGTACGTACGGAATACCGTCTCCACGCCGTGGTGTAATCTATTTTCCACCACCACCTTACATGGATGGGTATAATGGTGTAAAGAATAACTATACATAGTTATTACAACATCATATTGATTCTGATATATTGTATAATTCACTCCAATTCAATTCAATACTTATAGAAATGATATCATCGCTCGTGCGTACGTACGGACTACCGTCTCCACGACGCGATGAGATTCATTCTCCATATTAACCATTTAAGAATGATTATAAAGTATATATAAGAAATAATAATGAAATATATGACATTATAAAGCTACTGGATTTATGTATATATATACATATGTATGTCATCTACTTACTTCCATTTCAAGACAATAAGGAAAGGAAAACAACGTTCATGCGTACGTACGGACTACCGTCTCCATGAACGGTGTTTTTCATTTTATTTATCTACCTATTATATATATATATACTGAATATATATGATATATAAATCATATTTTATATTCTGGAAGTAAGTAAATCATGATATAAGTAATAATGATGTCAATAACAACAAGTCAAAACACCAACGATAAATGAAATGATTTTACCCAAAACGCTTCTTTAACATGGAATTTACAAAAGAACGGGTAATATAATGTCATAAGTGAACCATATATGATATCATAACAATGAATATGATTCTTTAATAAGTCAATGACATTATTTAAATCATTATACAGGAGGTTCGGACACATACGAAGCAAATCGGACCTAAGGTAAGGGAAATATCACAATCTCATTTTTATCCGAGATTGTTTATTCGTAAGTATTTACTGGGGTGTATTTTATCATCCACATCCATGTTCCCTCAATATGTAATATTGTTTCCATCCACTTGAAATAGTTTAAATCCAATTTTACCCTTAGGTGAGTTTTTAGTAAAGAATATGAAAGGAATCTTTTGTCATTTTTCCGTACGAGGTACTTTTTGACTTTTCCGACAAAAGTACGAAGAATGTTTTTTTTAACTTATACGGCATGAATGGATTTTTAAAACATTACTTAAAAGAAGCTTCCTTTACAAGTTTTCAAGTTTATTTTTAATCAACTTATTTTATTTTAAAGTTGTATGACATGTTATGAAAGGAAAAATGTTTTTGAAGAAGAAATGATATTTTCCTCAAGAATTCAATTCAAGTGTTTTATCAAAATTATTTTTCATCTAAGATAATAAAGGGTTCTGTTTCTATCCATATTTTTACATTGGTTTGACTATGTTGTGGTGGAATTATGTTTATGAATTCCTTTATCATATATGAATTGATTTATGATGTCATGATGTTTCAAGAATCCCATTTTTGTTATATGTGTTATGCGATGATGTATGTTTTATGATTATGTGGCACACATAAGAAAGGATTCATTATAATATGGGTGGGACCTATATCTCCCTCCAATGCATTGGGTAATGATTTTATATCTCATGAGATAGACATGGCTGGAACGGAAGGTTATTTCGGTTCAGTGATACAGGACTGAAACGAGGAGTGAACTCGGTTCAGAAAGGGACTTTGTCCACTAAGATAGTCTTGGCAATGAGTCATGACTAACAAGAAATGATTTTCCATGATTATGTGTGCATGCCACAAAGATTCAAGTTTTATGTTATGGTTATGGGGATCTCATTTTCACTTCTATGATTTATTCCATGTTAAGATATTATGATCTCTTTTGCAGGTTTTAATTTTCAAAAAGACATGATATGATTTTTATTTCCTTTATTTGCCCTTGCTGAGCATTTGAGCTCACCCTTTTATGTTTTCTTTTCCCCAGGTCAGGAAGATGGATATTAAGTAGAATATGCTAAAAGGGACCCTAGATATGATGAAATAAATGGGAGACACTGTAGAAGATTTATGAACCAGTTGTTTATGTTTCCCCAGTTTCTAAAGACACTATACCTATACGGTCCTTTGTGGTTTTGTCATATGTTGTAATAAGAGTGCTTCAATTTTGAAGTATTAACAATGTATGTAAAGTGTGGTTCGTTATATTTACTGCATCTGGATCTTCCCCATCATGGAGGGATGCTGCACAGGGGCTTTAGACCGTTTATAAATCCCAGGTCCCTTTTTCCTTGTCCTTCTTTTTCTTATTCATCATAAATATTATGGGATTGTCATGCCCCATGTCCTTATCTTCCTGGAGAATTAGGGTCATATTTTCAGATAGAATGTTCTCATTTCTACTCAAGTTGTTGTTGCTAATAAAGCTAGATAGGGTCTTGGACAATGATGATAGAATGAGATCTGTACACAACTCATCTGGGAACTTAATCCCTAAGATGTCCAGGTGTTCTATGTTGCCAATAAACATGACTACATGAGGCCTAGCTGGCACAGACTCTACAAGCATAGTTTAGAAAAAATCATTGGAAATATCATATCTCTCCCATCTTGCGTTCTCTTTATAGAAATCCATAAGGTGAGACATCATTCTATATGCATCAATTTTTTCATGTTTCTTTAAGAGCTCATTAGACATGGAAGATACCATGAAACACTTGAGATCTGTGGCATCATCTATGTGATTTATATAAAGAGATAGTTCCTCATCACTGACCTCTTTTCCAAGAACTACTGGAATAGAATCCTTCATCATATACAATTTCCTCCGGTGGTGAACGATGTTGTATAAATTCCTCTACCACTCCTGAAAATGGGTTCCGGTGAGAAGGTTTTCCTTTTCGATTCCTTTCTAAAAAGTATGATGAGAAAATATTTAGTACTTATCATGATAAAACTAATGCAAATAAATAAATTAACACTTATTAGTCTCTCACTATTTTATCTAAATAAAAATTCCTTACAATTGACTTCAAAATATTCAATTTCTTGAATATTATAATGGAAAGGATCCATAATTCTCCTTCTATTACCCCAACTAGGGTTGGTCAAGAAACCTGAACGGTTTTAGGTAGGAATTAATTTCATAGTTCCTTGAAATGTGTGTTCTAGTTTTAAGAATCACTACTTCTAGGCGGTTTCAATTAGATTTATTCATTGAACTAGAAACATCTAACAGTTCTTTATCCAAAGTGGACCAACTTTCTAAATGCAATCATTCATAATGTTTGAATTTATGATACTTAGTAATGTGAATTAGTCGAGAGGATGGGAAGTCCGACTCATCACACCCATTTGGGGGGAATTATTGTCTACTATGGGACTCTCTTTATCAATTTAAGATATTTTCATGAATCCTTGTTAATTAACTAATTATAACATAAGTTTCTCATGTAATTTTCAATAACTTATTAACATGTGTAAAAATTAGAATCATCCATATGGATTAGAGGATCTTCATTAATGGAGATATCTATATGTATTTAAGGATCTCCATCAGTGGTATCCTCTCATATATTATTTCATGATTCTTTTAATCATAGTTATGATCATACTATTTTTTAAGACACTCAGTGGGGCACTCTAGAATTTACTGTCATTCAGGGAGACAGATGTTTTTTTTGGGATTTTACCTATAAAATGGGATACCTTCATATCCTTGTGAATGGAATAAGAACTCTCATAGTTCGGTGCCACTTGATGGGACACATCATACCTTTTAAGGTCATGTAATAAGGACCTAAATGTATAGTTTAATGTCATGTGGTAAAGACATCTAATAAAAGGGTTCTTAGTCAATGTTTAATGAGGGACTTATACCTAAGAAGCCCATGAAGCTTGGAAGGAATATAGTTTTCCATGTAATATTAGAAAATGTTCGGAATATGGACAAATGAGAGCATAGTTGATTTGAAGTGATGGGTTTGAACCACAAGGAGGCTTCCTACGTATCCCATTTGGATGGGAATCAAAGCCCATGAAGTTCGATGAGTATCATAAGAGAGTATAGTTTTTTGAGAGAAATGAGTTTGGGATTACTTCTTGAAAAGGATGCCTTGATGATTTTGGGTGTTTAATAGGGGGCTTATTCCAAAGGAGGATGCCCAGATTAAGGGAATTATGTTTTCATTCTTGAAGATGATATCTAGTGAGGTCGGACCCTTATAAGGCTTCCTACGTATCATGGTGATGGTGGAAATCATATTTCTCATAGTATATTCTATATCATATGAGAGTATAGTCCTTTTAGAGAAATGAGTTTGAGATTAATTCATGATAAGGAATCCTTGAATATTTAGGGGGATTAATTTGAGGTTTCTTCCTATGTAGGATGCCCATATTGAGGTAATTAGGGAAGCATTCTTAAAGAGGGTATTGAATGAGCTCAGTGTAAGGGTTGGTGTCCTAAGAACCAACTATTTTGTACTTTTATTACATGAATGTTCACTTATTATATATTATTCATTGTTCTGCATGACTGTAATATAATAATGTCCTAGAATATTTGTTGCATTGATAATGTCATGGAACATCCCCGCTATGATGAGAACCTTGAAATTCTATAACAATATTCTTAAATAAAGTTCTATGGTTGGATGACATACTATGATAGGACACATAGTATACAGACTGTCATGTGTGAGTACTCGTAATAAGACAAGACTCGATCTCATGGAGTTCGCACATGGTAATGTCTAAGATGGGAGATTATGATAACAGACTCGCCAGTAGAAATTCTGCATGTCTTGGTGTCATCAGACATTTCTATCTATGAGCATGTGTAATGGTCCTTAGACTGGAAGATTATTATTAACTCATGTCATGACTCGTGCACTTAGATTTACTGATGAAAACTGTCATGCATACAGTTGGCAGGAAATAGGGTACGTTGGGTGCGTCACGAGTGACATGTTGTTAATGGATAAGCCAAGGAAGGATTGTTACCTTCCATTTATGGAAGTTGATATCTCGGCCCTTTGATTGAAATAGAACTGTCACATTAAATTCCATGGCCATAGTGTAAACGACGAGTTTATTTCAGGTAGTCAAAGAACGACAGATCAAGCAAAAAGGTTTATGACACTACCATGAAACCTTCTTGATGAGATATCGAGACAAAGGGATTAAATTACACAGTAAGAGTTTGTATGAGGTGATAGGTCAATGTGGCGTCAACTTCTTTCTCTTGGGTTTCTTTGACCTATTGCTAGGTAGTAATCTTGGACTTTAGGAAAACTCACCTAATGCCAACGAGAAAGAGGCCTAGAGGGTCACACACTAAGTGTATTCAAGTATCTCAAGTAGAATAAAGATTATTCCCATACGAGGTTTAATTATTATTCAAGGAAGCTTAAATTGTTTTAATGATGGAGGAAGATGGAAATGAAAAACAAGATATACATTCTGCGTATTAAAGATTACACGCTGTGTAGTTTTCTTTATGGAAAGAAAATGAATAAATGAAAATAAGATATACACTCCGTTTACATTGAATGTACACACCATGTAGTTTTCAATAAAAAACAAGTACACACCGGGTATTTATTAATACACACCGTGTATTTTTTCCAATCGGGATTTTGAGAATATAATATTGTTTTAAATGATATTTATTATAATCAGTGTGGGCTCATGTCAAGGGATTAATTATTCAACATGGGGGGTTTTAAATTAGATTTAATGGAATATATAAAACATGTAACATGTTTATTTATTATCATAACTCTACAACCTCAAGCCCGATTATAAATATCCTCAGAACACCAACTCTTTTCTTGTGCGAAACAGAAAAGAGAATTCTTTCAAGGCCGAAAGAACTTCTGCCACCAAGAACGATATCAAGAATGAGAGAGATCCTCTTCCATCAGATCAAGATGATCTAAGGAGGACAACGCAAGAAAATGTTTCTCCACGCTAGCACTTGGAGACTCCTTTGGCGACGTCCCGAGATACGAGGTACATGTGTGGATCACCGCTAGAGGAAGTCAACACTTGGCTTCTATGACGCAATGATGAATCACATCGGAACATGATCAAGAAGATCAATGAAGAAAGAACACCAAAAAAGTATTCCTTTTCAATTGATTAAATTAATTATAATCAACCTCTAACGATCCTACTTTGTGGTTCAGGGACTTTTCTTTTATTTGTCCATTTCTGTGATTTGATCCATGGAGACTGACGTTTATCATCGTATTGATCCCGGATTGATCATTGTTAATGATAAAAATCCAAGTGGGAACATCCTCCCACGCGCTTCCACTACGCCCGGAACCCTCAAATGGTATCAAAGCGAGGTTACAATATTGATTATAGTTATTTAGTTTTTGTTGATATTTTATGCATTAATATCTGACTCAATTCAATCGTTCTATAAAATCTGAATAAATGAGAACTGTTATTCCTCCTTCGTTTCTCGATTCACATCATAGAAATGAACTTTTAATTTTAATTTTGATTAAAATAAAAATGAGAAACTCATCCGGAGGATCCTCTCTTTCTGTCTGTACAACACGGGACTACACAATGTGTAATTAAAACTATATGACATGTACTTAGGTCCAAAGAACCGACACTGGTTCACCAAACCACGTCGTGTGAATTGATTATGCCTAAGTTTTAATCACGCTGTGTTGACCATAATTTAATGGCTCGTGGAAACCGAAATACATGGCGCGTATGTTGGAGAAGCAGGCCATGTAGTCTGATCTGGCCAAGGTGAAATCATGTACAAGGAGAAGCCGTGTTCTGCATACACGGGATTGCCAGGCTGGTTACCGCGTAACAAGGAAGTACACTCCGTGTATGATTCATCTACACACTATGTACTCCAAAATTTCCAAAGTATAAAAAACACGCCAAAGCCACCGGAGTTTACTTTGGATAAAGGGTGAAACGAAATACACGCTATGTAAATAACAACAACACGCCATGTACTTTCTAGATATTTCACCAGGTTTCCTCCAAATTTTCAAAGACCTGTACAAGGAATATGGATGAGAAGAATCTCAAGGAAATTCAGAAAGGAATTTATGATAAAGAATTGATTATTTATAAGATCATAATTAATTATTTTCAAGAGCGACTTATCTTAAATAAAATAACGATTAAAAGAATTTTAAGGATAAATATGCATAAATGTCATTTCATTCTATGGATGATCATGAGAAAGACCAAATACCCTTTGTATGTGTGTATGGTTTCATTTAAATTTGTTTTAAAATTTTTGGCTTGCGAGCCTTCTTCCAATAAAATGTAGGGCTTCCATGCCCATGGTTTCATTAATGTAAACCCATGTAATGGATGATCTCCTAAGCCAGAGGAGACGGTTCAAAACCCAAATCTGAGGCAAAACCAACCCAAGAAGATACAAAGGTGGATAGGTGGGAGCTGCAAAACACGAACCATCAGTTCAAGGTGTTTTTCCCTAGGTCAGGGTTAGCTTATCAAACAACTAGATAAGATAACCAATAGAAGCTCATGGTCATTCCATCTTATTTTATTTCTGTGTGATTGCATGGTTTATTTATTATGTATGTGTTCTCGCGATCACATAATTAATGAAATAAACAAGAATGAAAAGATGGAATAAAATAAAAACTGGACTATGCGTAAACATTAGAAAAACATGGTTAATCACTTAAGAAAGCATCACTTAATATTATGAAGTATGTGATAATGCAAAAACACGCATAATGAATAAAATCACTCAAATACCATATTAAGTCAGACCAAGCCTTCTGTTTCTTGATTAAGGGAAAGACTCAATAAAACTATGTGTTTGACCAACCCTTGTTGGGACACATACTTTTATAAAGGAAGCCATTATGAAAGGTTTCAGGTTGACTTAACCATATTACATCAAGATAAGTAGCCCTTGCTAGACTTGATGTAATATTGGAGGCAAGAGTTGAGGAAATCCAAGTCAGGATTTTAGGATTGGGGAGTCCACTCAACAGATCATGGAACTGTAAGCTCACTGTTGGAAAAGACCTTCCCACCTAAATACCTTCAAATAGCTTGACCAACCCTTGTTGGGGTTATGCGAAGGGGAATATGGATCCTTTCCACTTGAATGTTAAAGCAACTGGACATTCTGAGTTCAATGGTGAGGGCCATTGGGACTTGATAAAATAGTTGGAGACTTAATAAAAATGTTATTATTTCTTATAAAATATAATCAAGAAAGTACTAATAAATCTTCTCTTTTAATTTGTAGAATTGAAATGACAAACTCATCAACCACATTTTCTCTGCGATCAATTCTGGATAAAGACAACATCCTCACCGGCAGTAACTTTCAGGAATGGTTTAGGCACCTTCGGGTTATCCTATGCCATGAACGAAAGATTTATGTGTTGGAGTCCTCACATCCTGATTCCCCTGCCCTAGGGGTGAGTGATGAAGATATCCTAGTCTATGATCAACATTTGAATGATGAAATCGACGTTCAATGTTTGATGCTATCATCAATGTCTAGTGATCTCATAAAGTCTCATTAAGACATGGATGCCTATATCATGCTCGAGCATCTCCGTGGTCTATACTAGGAGAGAGAAAGATAGGAAATGTTTGAGATCTCCAAGGCTCTATTTCAGAGAAATCTTGGAGAGGGTGCCCTAGCTGGGTCTCATGTAGTCAAGCTCATTGGCTACATTGAGTGGTTGGAGGTTCTAGGGTTTAAATTCCCCAAAGAACTGGGCACCGATCTCATTCTTGCATCACTCCTCCAGAGCTTCTCAGACATTGTTGTCAATTTCAACATGAACAACATTGAGAAGTCTCTATATGATCTTCTTATCCTTATTTTCCATTTGGATAATGACATGAAGCGTGAAAAACCTTCCATCCTTATGGTGAATAAAAGGAAAGGGAAGGCGAAGAGATTTAAGCCCAAAGCTTCTTCAAGGCCTTCCAAGAAAAGGAAGATCAAAGGGGAGAAAAAGGAACATGATGCTGTTTGATTCACATGTGGCAAGAAGGGCCACTGGAAGAAAAATTTCACCCCGCCCAGGAAGCAAGGGGAAGCTTTAGGTGCATTTGTCATTGAATGAAATCTATCTGTTTCTACAAATTGGGTATTAGATACTTCTTGTGGTGCTCACATATGTATCCAAATATAAGAACCATGTAGATTCAAGAAGATTGATCGATGGGAGATAGATCTACGAGCAGCCAATGGAGCCAGACTCTCTGTTGTAGCTGTCGGAGACTATCATATCACATTGCCTACTGGGATGATCTTGGTGTTGAAGGGTTGTTATTATGTGCCTTCTGTTACTAAAAACATTATTTCAGTATCTATATTAGATATTTATAGATTCATATTCTGGTCTGGAAATGAATGTTGCTACTTTTTTAAAGATAGCATTTTTTGGTAGGGCGCAATTATATAACGTATTTTATGTGTTAGACTACAAAAACCTTGGAATGGAAATCGATGAAAATTTTAATTCACATGACTCATACCACACCCAACTTTGGCATCACTGGCTAGGTCAAGTCAATGAGAAAGATTTGACAAAATTACATCAAGATGGGTATTTAGATTCTTTCGAACAGAAACCACTTGGTGTATGTCATGCGTGTCTACAAGGAAAACTTACCAAAGCCCCATTTAGTGGGAAAGGTGAAAGGGCTAAAGAGATTCTAGAATTAGTTCACACTGATGTGTGTGGACCATTTCTAGTTGATGCAAGGGGTGGGTTCTCGTACTTCATAACTTTTACTGATGATTTTAGTAGATATGGATATATCTACTTAATGAGGTATAAGTCAGATTCTTTTGATCGGTTCAAAGAATACAAGAATGAAGTTGAGAACCAGCTTGGTAAGAAGATTAAGAAACTCCTCTCAAATATAGGAGGAGAATATCTTAATCAGGACGTCATTGATTTCTTACGGGAGTTTGGGATTTTATCTCAACTCACTCTTCCTCATACACCTCAGTGGAATGGGGTAAGTGAAAGGAGGAACCGAACTTTGTTGGACATGTTGAGATCAAGGATGAGTCATGCAAGTCTTCCAATATCCTTTTGGGGATATGCTTTACAAACAACAACACACATACTAAACCAAGTACCAACTAAATAAATAAATGGTATTCCATACGAGTTATGGAGTGAATGCAAAGCAATGTTATTGAATTTACATGTGTAGGGTAGCGAAGCATTTGTTAGCGCCTCTTTAGGTAACAAACATGCACCCTGAGGCACAAAGTGTATCTTTATAGGATATCCCAAGGAAACAAGGAGATAATACCTATACAACCCCTTAGAAAAAAAGGTTACAGTGGCAAGACATGCCATATTCCTTGAGAGGGAGCACATCTCCAAAAGAGATAGTGGTAGCGAGATAGACTTCGATGAAGTCGAGGCTCAAGATATACAAGATTTGGAACAAGAAAAGATTCTATAAAGCCTCGTGGAAGAACAATCTGTTCGAGAGACACAAGAACTACGTAGGAGCATGAGAGAGGTGATAGAACCAGAATGATATGGTTTTCTTATCACCGAGGATGGTGACTCATTATTGGTTGACAATGATGATCGTCTTACCTACAAGGAAGTAGTTGAAGGTAGAGACGTTCCCAAGTGGAAAGAATCCATGAACTCTGAAATGGATTCCATGTACCAAAACCAAGTATGGATTTTGGTTGATCCTCTAGTTGATGTAAAGCCTATTGGTAATAAATGGGTATTCAAGAAGAAACTGGACATGGAGGGGCAAGTCATCACTTATAAGGCACGACTGGTTGCAAAAGTTTTTCGACAACATCAAGGAATTCACTATGATGAAACCTTTTCACCAGTTGCAATGCTGAAATCCATCAGAATCCTATTAGCCATTTACACTTACCATGACTATGATATTTGGAAAATGGATGTCAAAACAAATTTCCTTAATGGGACCCTCCTAGAAGATGTCCACAAGACACAACCTAAAGGGTTTGTGACTCCAAAGGATTCCAACAAGGTATGCAAGTTGCAAAAATCCATTTATGGACTAAAGAAAGAATAAAGGTCATGGAACATTCGCTTTGATGAAGCTGTAGTGTAATTTTTCTTTGTTAAGAACGAATGTGAGCCTTGTGTCTACAAGAGGTTTAGTGGAAGTGTAGTCATTTTCCTAATATTATATATTGATGACATATTACTAATTTGAAAAGAAGTACCTTTTGTACAGTCAGTTACGGCATGGTGGCATAAATGCTTCTCTATAAAATACTTGGGTGATACAACATATATTCATGGGATCAAGATCCATCGTGATAGATCCAAGATAATGCTGGGCTTATGTCAAAGTACATACATTGACAAGGTATTGAAGAGATTCAGTATGGAATAGTCCAAGAGGGGATTGTTTCCAGTGTCACATGGCATTCAACTTTCCACGAAAATGTGTCCTCAGACACATGAGTAATGAAATAGAATGGAAAGGATCCCTTACGCATCCACTATTGGGTCAGTCATGTATGATATGCTATGTACGAGGCTAGATTTTTCTTATGCATTAAGTGCGGTAGGCAGATATCAAGTTAATCCATGAGACCTCCATTGGATGGCAGTCAAGACTATCCTTAAGTATCAGAGGCATAGTAAGGATATGTTCCTAGTTTATGGGGGAGATGAGGAACAAGTCATCAGAGGAAATATAGTTGCTAGTTTCCAGACTGATCAAGATGACATGAAGTCGCAAACTGGAAACATCTTCAGTTTGAATGGAGGTGCAATGAGCTGGAAGAGCTCAAAGAAAAGTGTGGTGGCAGATTCTACAATGGAGTCTGAGTATATCGCAACTTCAGAAGCAGTATGGATGCGCAGCTACATCCAAGAGCTAGATGTAGTACCGAGCAGTAAATATCTTATCACACTCTATTATGATAATACTGCAGTGGTGGAACTTGCTAAAGAGCCAAGATCACTTCAGCGGACAAAGCACATACTTAAAAAGTATCATCTTTTGAGGGATTTTTCTCAGAGAGGTGATGTTGAAATGTGCAGTATTTCCACAGAAGACAACGTGGCGGACCCCATGACTAAAGTCTTGACTTAGGAGAAACATGATCATCATGTGAGGTATACCGGACTAAAAGTCATAGGAAGTTGTCTCTAGTCCAAGTGGGAGTTTGTAAGGGTTGGTGTCTTGAGAACCAACTGCTTTTTACTTTAATTACATTAATGTTCACTTATTATATATAGTTCATTGTTCTTCATGACTATAATATAATAATGTCCTGGAATATTTTTTGCATTGATAAGGTCATGGAAGATCCCCGCTATGATGAGAACCTTGAAATTCAATAAAAATATTCTTAAATAAAGTTCTATGGTTGGATGACATACTATGATAGGTTATATAGTATACAGATCATCATGTGTGAGTACTCGTAAGAAGACGAGACTCTCTCTCATGGAGTTTGCACATAGTAATCTCCAAGATGGGAGATTATGAGAACAGACCCGCCAGTAGCAATTCTTCCTGTCTTACTATCATCGGATATTGCTCTCTACGAGCGTGTGTAATGGTCCTTAGACTGGAAAATTATCATTAACTCATGTCATGACTCGCACACTTAGATTTACTAACGAAAACTGTCATGCAGACAGATGGCGGGAAGTAGGGTACATTGGGTGCGTCATGAGTGACATGTTGTTAATGGATAAGTCACGGAAGGATTTGTCCCTTCCACTTATTGAAGTTGATATCTCGGCCCTTTGATTGAAATAGAATTTTCGCATTAAATTCCATGGCCATTGTGTAAATGATGAGTTTATTTCAGGTAGTCAAAGAATGATGGATCAATCATATAGGTTTATGACACTGCCATGAAACCTGCATGATGAGATATCGAGAAAAAGGGATTAAATTACACAGTAAGTGTTCATATGAGGTGATATGTCAGTGTGGTGTCATCTTCTTTCACTTGGGTACCTTGACACATTGCTAGACAGTAATCTTGGACATAGGCAAGCTCGCCTAATGCCAATGAGAAAGAGGCCTAGAGGGTCACACACTAAGTGTATTCAAGTATCTCAAGTATAATAAAGATTATTCTTGTACGTGGTGTGATAATTATTCAAGGAAGATTAAATTGTTTTAATGATGGAGGAAGAAGGAAATGAAAAACAAGATATACATGTCGTGTATTAAAAATTACACACCGTATAGTTTTTCATGGAAAACAAGTACACGCCATGTATTAATAATTACACACCGTGTAGTTTTCTTTATAGAAAGGAAATGAATAAATTAAAACAAGATATACATGCTGTTTACATTGAATGTACACACCGTGTAGTTTTCAATGAAAAAAAATTACAAGTCGTGTAGTTTTTTCAGTCGGGATTTTGAGGATATAATATTGTTTTAAATGATATTTATTACAATCAGCATGGGCGCATGTCAAGGAATTAATTATTCAACATGGGGATTTTCAATAAGAATAAATGGAATAAATAAAATGCGTAACTCATTTATTTATTGTCATAACTCTACAACCTCAAACCGGATTATAAATATCCTCAAAACCCCAACTCTTTTCCTATGCAAAACACACAAGAGAATTCTTTCAAGGCTGAAAGAACTTCTTCCACCAAGAACTCTCTCAAGACTGAGAGATATCTTCTTCCATCGGTTCAATACGATATAAGGAGGACAATGCAAGAAAAGGATTCTCCATGCTATAACCCAAAGACTCCTTTGGCGACGTCCCGAGATATGAGGTACACGTGTGGATCACTGCTAGAGGAAGTCTACACTTAGATTCTGTGACACAGCATCGAATCACATCTGATCATGATCAAGAACATCAACGAAGAAAGAACACCCAAAAATAATTCCTTTTAAATTAATTAAATTAATTATAATCAACCTCTAACGATCCTACTTTGGGGTTCAGGGACTATTCTTTTCTTTGTCCATTTCTTTTATTAGATCCGTGGAGACTGGTTTTTATCATTGTATTGATCCCTGATTGATCATTTTTAATGACAAAAATCCAAGTGGGAACATCCACCCATGCGCTTCCTCTGCGCCCAGAACCTTCACTCGGTCCCTGAGACGGCTTCCTACGTATCCCGATTATAGTGGGAATTAGAGTTCTCATAGTTCATTCACTATGAGTGTTTGTTCACATGTTTTAATCATCATGAATTGCTAAGCCCACAT
The DNA here is from genome assembly GCA_963277665.1 of Viscum album. Lineage (NCBI taxonomy): Eukaryota > Viridiplantae > Streptophyta > Magnoliopsida > Santalales > Viscaceae > Viscum > Viscum album. The sequence continues at coordinate 36,694,906 of OY728163.1, forward strand.
GAGTCATGCTCGGTGTGAGAAACAAGATGATGTGAAAGATTCAACAATGATAGATACACTTTTTCTCTCCCGCTGGTGGAAGAGGACGCACCTACGGCAGTGAGGGTGTATGAGGTCGAGGCGATGAGCCTTCAATATATTCACTTTACCTTAGACAAGGGTCCAATGAATGGATGAAGGGATGAAGGTTAGGGGATTACACTAGGATGGATTCCCTAAAATTAATCATGGTATGGGAGGGATATTTATACTTTTCTTTTATGGAAATGAAAGCGTGAAAAATACCTTCCCTACCAAAGATCTGAGGATCCGTCTTTTAGAGAAGGGAGAGGTTGAGACCTAAACCATAATTCTCAAAACTGGGAACCTCCCAGCATTGTTCCTTGGAGAAAGTTCCATTTGACAACAGATTTGAAAACCCACATACACTCCATGAATCCAAACCCCATTATGAAACAAATGTGGGAAACCATTGAGTATGGAAATAAAAACCAAAATAGGAGTCATGCTGATGTTCCTTTCCAATGGTTTTTATATGTTAGGAGGTTTTGGTGGAGGTATCAATAGATTCCATTTCATAAAAGGGAGACAATGAAGAAGAAGCCTTGCCATGAATGGATTTGAGGAGGGATTTATGACTTATAGATAGTGTAGAGGAAGTGATTCAAATAGGGGCAACCATATAGGTAAGGGAGTGCAAGTATGGGTGCACATGTAGGATTGGGCGACCTGATGTTCCCTTAAGAGATGAATAACCTATATAGTAATACTTGGGGGAGACCTAGCTCAAGATTTTAGGAGTATTCACAGGTGATTCCAGAAGTGGGGTGCTCATGTTCCTATGAAAGGAATAGGTGGCACGCAAGTGTTTCTGATTTTGGGAGGTTGGGCGCTTTAGGCCCGCAAGTTTTATGGATTTCAAACACTAAAAGGACTTAATTCCAATGATCCTCCCCCAATTACTCCACTTTAGGTGTAAAAAAACTACCTTAAATGTTTTGGAGGACTTGGGCGAAGCACTAGGAAAACCAGATAATCAATTGGGCTTCAATGAAATTTTTCTGTACAAATGAAGGCCCTAATGGTCTATTTATATGAAAAAATAGGACCTTGGGTGAAATGAAATTGGGCACATAAGTGACCTGCACACCAGAATGTGGTGCAAAATTACCTTGCACGTAGAAGGTGTTTTTGATAGAATAAGGCGACACTTTTAGGACATAGAAAAAATAAATACTTCAATCAGCTCTAGAAATGGGGTGTGCTACTGTTTGCACATAGGTGTCTTGGGAGCCTCTTTAGAGACTTAGCCGAAATAATTGCTCCATAACATGGTTTTTGCACCCCTGCAACCTTTATTGGGATCACTACAGGGCTACGGTACCTTCCCATCGCTACCATCACTGACCCCCATGAAAAATGCAGAGTCACATCACGAACTTTTCGATCCTACTTGTTGTCATTTTGAGTCGCGACACATGGAAATACATCATAAATTTTGGAGAAGTTCATGAAACACATTTCATGGTGTCTACAAAATCCCCCTTTATAATTTTATACATTCAGAATGAACATAATATTATTCTAAGGTAAAATTATGGAAGATTGGCGTATTCCAACATCATTCGGTTGGATTTAGAGGTACGTCATGTTTGGAAGGATGCTCTAATTTTTCAAAATCCATGGGGCCTAGCGAGCATAGTTTGAGTTTTACTAAGGTTATATAGAAAACCCTAAATACATTGTATCTTTTAACTTTTTCTATCTCAATATTACTTATGTCATTCAAAATGTACATTTAGGGAGTTGGGACTCAAATTTTGTTCAGAGTCCCCTTTTCAGGTTCTCAATATGGGGAGTACTACATCTCTTGTTTTTAACAATTTAAAGTCATGCATGTTGGAATATGAAGGGATAATGTTTAAGGTAGAAATATATTTGACCATAAATTTGAAATTAGATCCTAAAAAAGACTCATTGACTAAGAATTTCATTATTATTATTTTAAATATTTTCAAGGGGAATTTTGAGCCACGATATTTATGGTCACCAAATTTAAAAGTTGTATCAACATAAGGGGTGTCTCCTCAAAGAACGACATTACCATGACTTGAAAAACATATTATCAGAGTTGTGTTATGCAGAGACAACTAGATAATATGTTGCATTTCCAAATAGTGGCATCTTTTGACTGACAGACCTGTTATATAGACGGCTTAAGCAAGGCCACATATAGGCACATACTGCCTAGTCAAGAAAAAGAGCACCTAGTAATTTTAAATTTTACTGATGATTGACAAGGGAAAATAAAATTTTGGTGACTAAAGACCATAGTGGGTGGTTTTTACAAGGATATGGATTTTAAGAATAAAGGGATATTTTATGCTGACATATGTCATGAATAGTAAAACCACTTCAATAAATAATCAGTGTGTGAAGAATTGATAAAATTTCTTAGAAAGAGGAATTTCTGATATCAAACTATGCATTTTAAGTCATGTAGTGAGGAAATTGTACTGTGTAGTTTTAAGTCAGGCGGTGAGGACATTGTGTTGTGCAGTTTTAAGTCATACAGTGTGGAAATTGTGTTGATTTAATTTATTTTCTTTAGCTTTGACCAATAGTATGAGAATATCCCAAATTTTTTTGATAATTTGTTTAGAAACATATTACCATATTCAGGTACGGAAGGGAAAATTGTAAACTGTGATTTGAGAATTTTTGGATCTGAAGAACGCTATGGGAAAAGGGATAAAGGTATTAGAAGAAGTTTTTTCCAAGAATGATGTTACCATTATTTGAAAATCCCGTTATGGGGGTTGTATTATGCAAGGTCGACTAGGGAATATGAGGAATATCCAAATAGTGGCATCTTTTAACTAATAGACCTTTTATGTAGGCAACTTATGCATCCACCTAAGGGAACGTACTGCATATTCAGGAAAAAGAGCTCTTATAAGTTTGAAATTTTACTATTTCTAAATTCCAATGAATGTTTATGGAGATTCAGATTTTCTAAAGCACATATTTTTGTTTATGGAAGAAGGTACATGAATATGGAGAGGGTATTTCCAACAAATATTTCTAAAGAATCAGAGGAATAGGACATCTATGATGGTCTGACCCAAATGTAGGAGGTGTGGTGTATTTTGTTTTAGATCATAAAACTATGATATGAAATTGAAACAATATATGATATGTGTCTAAGTGAATACAAAGTTATTTCATATTTTTTTGAACACATGGAGAGGGAAATGTGTAGATTTTCAGATCGAGAGCAATATAATGGGACAAATATACCGGAATGACTGTTTTAAAATATATATTCATGTATATTGTTATCAATTTTTTAAGGGGACAAAGATATTATAACCAAGAATGAAATTACCATCATTTGAAAAACCCATTACAGGGGCTATATTATGCAAGTCCAACTGGGGCATATACTGAATGGACAAATAGTGTCATCTTTTGACTGACATTCCCATTATGTATGAAAATTATGCTAGGCAACATAAGGGAACATGCTGCATAGTCAGGAAAAAGGGTTCTCAGGTATTAGAAACTCTATCACCAGAAACTGTAAGAAATATTTTGAAGATCTGGAAATATTCAAGATTAAGAGGGTGTAACATATAAGGGTGTTATGCTAAATGAACATAAGAAATTTTTGAAGAAATATTGTCCTTGAGTTTGACATCCTTTACACAGATCTAACTCATATGTAAAATGGAGACTTTCTTTGTTTCTCTTTTTATTGATATTCTACTGTTTAGTTTTAAGTCATGTGGTAAGGACCTTATACTATGCAGTTTTATGTCATCCATTGAGGACATTTACATCCCTATAAAAACTTTAGACACCATAATTATATAAAAAATTCTTTTACCTAATTCCTAATCCCATGTGAGATATGTTCAGTGTGAGAAACAAGGAGCAGTAAGAGTTTCTTCAATAACACAAAGGTGAAACAAGTGAAGAATTGGGGTGTTTAATTTCCATGAAGTTTTAACATCATGAGGTAAGGAAGAAGATGGACCAATGTGAATACAATTACATATTGTAACTGAAAAAATGAATAAAACCCAAGTGTCACTATGTGTCTTGAAGGGGGAAGAATCAAGCCATACCTACTTCTCTGAACATTCCTTATGCAGGTTGGATTATTATGTATGGAATAAAGTTGGTTTTTTATATCATGGTCGGTCCCAAGATTGGAGATATAGGTTTCTCTACATATCTCATATAAATAAGAACTGATCCATAAAAAGTTCTTTAAACATTCATTTCCAATGCCAACCAAGTTTGACATGGGAGATGGGGGGATTTAATACATTCTAGAAGAATGATTAAATTTAATACCCAATATGGTATGAAAATAAAATATTGTATCTTAAAATATCAATCTATATAGATCTAGTTCATATACAGGAAAATAAAAAATGGAAATAAAAATTACTGTGGTTGCAGTTGGGCCTAAGATTGGAGATCCATGCATCTCTACGTATCTCATATATATAATAATCAAGCCACTTGTAGTTCTTGAAATGAGGCCCCTATGCATATTTGAATCAATAATAGAGAAGAAAAGGACTCATGTTCCACTAATGAGTAGCAATGAAATCAATGATGATTGCTTATGGATGCTCCAAACGTCATGTATAGAAGATGTCAGCCATATAGTTTAATGTCATGTAATGAGGAAAAATGGTGTCGTGCAGTTTAACATCGTGTGCCAAGGACAAAGATTATATTCATTTTAACATGATGAAGCATGGATTCTTATTGTTGTTTTGTAGTTTAATGTCATGCAACTTGGAATTGGGGGCTATGTAGTTTTCAATCTTGCAGTGAGGATGATGTTTGAAACTACACAAAGTATTTTTTCAAGAATATTGCATTGGTTAGAGTTGTAATAAGCTCTCTATCCATTGAGATTAAGGCATAATATCCATTTGAGTAGACCATATGTATGGAATAAATTCCTTCCCACTTTATCTCAATCCTTGGAGGTTACCTTCCTAGAATCATTGGAGTCCTGAGGACCAATACTAATTCTCCTTGAAAAAATGAACAGAGGTGAACATTCTTGTAAAAGTCTCACGCTACTCTATTTTGATAGACTTATATATGATACAAAGTATGAAATATATTTTCATCTAATCTTCCCAACTCATTAAACTGTTTTTGAGACCTTTCATCTGTAGACAACAGATCACACATTTCAACTTTGGGTGAATGAAATTTCATTTCAATTGGAAAATCTTCTTTTGTGCTGTATACCAATGAATAAAGAGTTTCCTAGGTAGTAATACGGATTGTAGTCCGGTAATCCCAAAAATTTTGAAACATTTTATCAAGCCAAGATTTCTTATGTTTATTCACCATATTCTGGAGTATATTTGATAGGGTCTTGTTAAAATCCATTATATTTCCATTATCCGTCGTATGATAGCGAGATGAATGGTTGGTTTTGATATTGTGATCATGATATAACTTCTTTACCATAACAGAATTGAAATTGGTTCAATTGTTCATTAAAAGTGTATGATGGACCCTAAATCTAGCGATGAAGTTAGTTTTTGAAAAAACTAACCATTCTTTTGGATCCTACTTCTTTGAGAGGAATTTCCTCCCCCCCCCCATTTAGAAAAGAAGTCATTAGTAAGAATATACTTGAATTGGTTAGCCATAGATGAAGGATAAGGTCATACTAAATCCATTCCCCATGTGAAAAATGTCCAAGAGTATTGAGCAATATGTAGAAACTCTGGGGGTTGATTAATGAAGTTGGCATGCATTTGGCAGGAATGACATTTTTTAGTGAAATATATGAAATCGTCTATCATTGAGGTCCAAAAGTATCCAAGCTTCGGATTTGATCAGAAATCCTATTCCAAGACTTGTGAGCACCACATTATCCTGAAAGTACTTCTTTAATGAAATCTATTGTTTCTTCTCCCTCAATACATATGAAGAGGATTCCATCAATTCATTGTTTTTAGAGGATCATCTGGTGATCTATACTATCATAAAGAGTAAAATTGGCCTCTCGTCAGTAGATCTATTATTTTCCATCCCTATATGGTGGATGTATTCCCTTTAGTATATATTTAAGGATGGGTGTTTCCATCCCATGGTATGACCATACATCTCATAAATAGGGTTAATTTAATTAATTTCCTCCATTCTAGTTTGAAAAAAAGGTGAGACCATATGACGATGAGCTATGTTGATGAATGTATTATCCTGATTAGGATCTTCCAAGGTCATAGATGCATTAGCCAGTGCATCATCTTGGGAATTTTATGATCGCGAGACATAAGTCAATGTTGGATTTGAGTTAATTTCATCCATTAACCCTCTAAAGTAATCATATAGAGGTATTAACTTTTCTTTTTTGATAGAATATTCCCCATTGATCTGTTTGATTACAATTTCTGAATCACCTTTTACTTTCAAGTGATTCACTTGCACCTGAAGTTCCAATTACAAGCCTTCAATGAGTGCTTGATATTCTGACTCATTATTGGTACTGCCTTCTGATAATTGGAAGGAAAAAGAAAATACTAACTTTTCTAGGGAAATAAGGAAAATTACTAACCTAACTTTTTTGAGTTTAGGGTTTTCTATTAACTTTACTTTTGGACTTCTGGAGGCACCATAAATGTACATTTCCCTTGTTTGGGGATTATCTTGAATATAGAAGAACTATTTATCATGAAGTTCAGTATTCAATTATTTATCTTTTGTAGATGGATGTTCATCAAGAAATTCAGCAGGTCATGGAATTTTATTGCCTTATAGGGCACAAACTATATATCAAACTGTTGAAAATTAATTTCCCACCATGCCAGATACCAAGTAAGCATAGGACGACTGAGGATAAATTTGAGAGAGTTATTACGAGATACCAATTTGACCTCATGATGTTGCAGGTAGAGTCTCAATTTCTGAAATGAAAATATTAATTCCATACAACATTTTTCAATACTTGATTATTGAGTTTTTGCATCGAGCATAGTTTAACTAAGATAGTAAATGCTGATCTCATTCCCAACATTGTTCATTTAGTCAAGGAAAGCATCCAGTGAATTCTCTAAAGCTGTCATGTAGGGAATAAGTTGTATTCCTTCAACAGGTGTCATTAATACCACTTAACTCAAGATATATTTATTGAGGGTATCAAATTCTTCTTGGTAGTCTTCATTCTATTGATAGGTGACTCCCTTCTTCATTAATCTGGTGAAGGGAAAACACTTACAAGTCAAATTGGATATAAAGCGCCGAATATAGGCCATGTGTCATTGGATTCCTCTTAATAAATTCAAATATTTTGGTGGTGAAATTCCTAGGATTGGTTTTGTTTCCTCATGATCAACTTCGATACCACAATAGCATACAACAAAGCCAATGAACAATCCCGAGGTTACCCTGAAAGTACATTTAAGGGGTTCATCTTCAAATTATGTTGCTGAAGTTTATTGAATGTGGTATTGATATTAGCCACGTAATTGGAATGTTTTCTATATTTGACCACCAAATCATCCACATAACATTCAATAAATTTCACTATAAAGGGTTTTAAGATATAGTGCATGGCACGTTGATATGTTTCACTTGTATTCTTTAAGACAAAGGGAATTACCTGATAGGAAAAAACACCTTGAGGGGCTCTAAAGGCTGTTGATTCTTCATCCTCTAGGTCCATATGAATTTTATTATATCCAGATTAGTCATCCATGAAAAAAAGCTTCATAGCTAGCTGTTGCACTAATTAAAATCAATGTGATCGGAACTGGAAAATAATCTTTAAGACAATGTAGATTAAGATCTATAAAATCAATGAAAACTCTGATTTTACAATTCTTCTTTTTTCATTGGGACAGTGTAGACCATCAATTTTGGATATTGAACTTCCCTGACAATGTTATCCTTTTTGAGCTTATCAACTTCAACTTCAATTTTAGAAGTATGAGTTGGGTGTGTTTTTCGTCTTGCCTGCTTGAATCAGCGATGTTCTTCTAGAAAACCCAAATGATGAGTGGATACATCAAGATTAAGACCTTTAATTTCAATATAATTCTATGAATATATTTCTATCTGTTTCTTTAAAAATGATGTATATACCTCTTTCTCTTCATAAGTCATGGATGCACTAATGAGAGTGGGGCGTGGATGTTCTTTTGTACCCAGATTTATTTCTCAGAGTTTGTCCACAGTGGTAGAGAATCCTTCCTCAAAGGATGGAAGAGCATCCATGAGATCTTCCTCTTCTTCTTCATTATGTGTTATTTCATTTGTTTCTACTAGTATAGTAGATGAAGAAAAAAACTTTTAGAGTTTGGAGTGGAGTCAGTATTTGAAAATCCTGAAGAAGAGGCCACCATTTCTAACCCTACTGACGATGAAGGGTCTTTATGGGGTAATAAATAAGAGATTATGGATTGTGAACCAACATATTTGTCTTCCTCTAAAATTGACACATCTTCTTCTATTATGATTGAATACATATAGACTTTCTGTAGTTCGGTGGCAGAAATTAAGACATCTCCATTTAATCTTTGATCACTGCTTGGTGAATCAACAATTTCTCTAATGCTATTAGGCTCGATTACCGTAATTAAAATTGTAAAAGTTACTGGGTGATTTCTTGGATTTGGGTTTACCATTTCAATTTTATTAATAAGTGATGCATAATTTTTACTCAAACGTATTAATGGGTTTTCTGGGATCTTTTCTAGTCCATTCGGTGCATTAACTCTGTTTATCTAATTTGTCGTGCACCTTGTTCCTTTTGTGTGATAAAACTATTCCTCAATGTATTGAGATTCAAATGTTTTGATTGGATACTTGTAACTATGCAATGTCCCTAATTGACCATTCAAACAATACTAAAGACATTGGTGGTATGACAAAGGTATGGTCACATGTTGATGTATCCATGCTCATTCAAGAAGAATATTGAAGGTTGTGTTTTTATGAACAACCATGAAATATGAATTAGATACAAGATATCAAAAATGAGTTCTTTGTGTAATCTCACCCAGAGGTTCTTTCTCATTCATGTCATATCCTTGAAACATTAATGTAGAAGGAGATAACTAATATTTTTTAAAGACCAATCAACAAAGTGTAATCTCGCCCAATGGTTCTTTCTATGTCATTGACCTTTCAAGATAGATACAAGGGTCTAACATGTCCATGTACAACGATATCTTCATCTTCAACCATAAAAGATATGATGGCCCGACATTTTGAAGGATCATTCTATGTACAATAAACATTAGCAGCATCAAATTCTATTTATAACTCTTGGGGACATAACAAAGAATCAATAAGTTCATCTCGAAGATCTTTTGACAGACTTAAAGAATCCAAAATTGATAAATTGGCTGGTACATGGTCCAATTGTTTCTAGAAATCATACTTTTGGTCCAAAGGTCATCATTTCCCAGCATATAGATTCTGTTTCTCATGTGCCTTAGAAGTTGATGCTTCTAATGTAAGTGTACCATGTATCAGATCAGAAGCTATAAATACTCTACGATTTGGTATATTAGACTAAATAGGTCTATTTAATTTCTGAGAGGAAGATGGGGAGACTTCTAATCAGTCCTCCAAAATAATCATGCTAGGACCTAACCTATCTTGCGTGGAATAATCTTCTTTTTATTGTTTATCCTGATGAAGGTCTCTTCCCCGAGTTTCTACTGCATACATAGTTCAAGTAGAGATAGAGTTAAAATAGTGGTCTCTAGAGTACCCATGTCATCCCTTGTATCCTTGACATTGGCCTTTTCCTCTGGTTCCCTAATTAGGTACAAGGAACTCATGTTCATTATAAACAGAATCACCATTTTTATAAGGATATGTTAAGTGGATGAAGATGAAGGAACCAAAGATCAATTCTTCATCTGATGAAGGTTATGCTTGAAAGGTTAGTTCTAGTTGTGTGGTTGGGTTGGGTAGTGCCCATTCTTTTGAAGCAGATGGAATGAAATCTTCCAGGGTCAAGGAAAACATAGTACTTGACATGAGATCATCCTCTCCGTACAACTATTTTTTATTCTGATCAATTCGTTTCTTTGAGGATTGACCTTTCGATGAAGGTGTTTTTACTGTGTCAAGAGTGGAAAAAGACATAATCAGTTGTTTCAACTATATTAGTAGAATGTAATTAGTTCAGTTTATCATTTCCTAATATTCCAATTATCATTTCTCTACACATTTGTATATTTAACTTCATTCCATTCACCTTCTTCCTCTGGATTAGTAGAGGTAACACATTCTACAAGAGATGAAAAACATTTCAGTTTCACTTGTCCAGATTCTAGTATTTTTTGTTGGAGATCCATAAAATCAAAACACTTATGAATGTGATTCCTCAACATCTAGTGAAACGGACAATAATATAGAAGAAATTCATCACCTTTTTTTGTTTCCTCACCCTTGGAAACTGAACCAAATTGTTTTCTAAAGATGATATGAAGTAACTGAGATCTTATTCATTATAGAAAGAGTTAGATTTTCTCTTTAATTTCTCAAATTATTTCCACATTTGATCACTTTGATCATCTTGACGAGATAGTCATTGCTTCTGATGCTCTGGATGCGAAGCCCTTCGATGCGATGAAGGTTTTGAAGTGGAAGCAGGTACAAGTGATTGCTTGACTCTAACGGTCAAGGCCTCTAATTTCACTATTCCCCTTCCCATATCTGATGGAATTACTAGAGTTTTAACATTAGTTTCTATAATATAATCTTTCATCAGTTGAGAAAATCAATTAATGTCTTGAAACCCTCCTATTTATTTTATAGGGATCAGTTTTGTGTGTAACTCATTACACAAATTTTCCACAGAAATTGGCATCAACTCTTCTTGAGAGATTTCGAGACATAAGGAATATATTAATCTTCTCCATCGAGAAATGAAATCTAAAACTCCTTCATTCACCATTTGTTTTCAAATTTTAAGGTCAAAAAATGTTGTCTTTGGTAATGTTGAGATGAATTGAAGAAGGAATTTCTAATAGAGATCGTCCCGTATAGTAATTGATTGGTATTGAAAACATGTAAAACATACAAAAGTTGGTCCTTGTAATTTCTGTACAAAAAAACCTATGATTTTCTGCTTCTTCTTATCGAGGAGTTACCATCATGGGATGACAACAAGAAATGAAATGTGTTACATGTTTTTATGGATCTTTTGAACCATTAATGATTAGAAATGTGGTATTCACAAAATTTGGTGGGGGAGGAATCAGGTCCCCCCATTTAGGGTAAACTTTCTTTTCCTTTTGAACCGGGACACATCATTCTTCCATAGATTCCAATCAAGTTGTTAATGCCTCAATTTTGTTTATAAGAATTTGGGGAATATCCGGATGAGTTGGGACCTATATAGGTTTAGTGGCTGGAGCTTGAACTAGTGCGAATACCGACAAAACCACTAGTGGTGGTGCTAGTATTTGCCTTGGATAACCAATGGGAATAGGCTTATCAGGATTTGTTTGATCATTCCTTGGTTGTGTACCCAATAGAAGGAATTAATTATCCACATATGTAGTTTCCACAAATCTTCTTGGTTGATGAGCTCCTATAGGATGTGGAAGTTGAGGATCTACTAAGGGAGTACATCTAGCAGAAATGTAGCATCGAAGTAACTCTATATTGAGTCTTTTCATCTCTTTCATCTACTATTTTTGCTGTGAAATTCTCTCTTCCATATAAATATATTGACCTACTCAAGTGGAAATGTGAGATGTAATCTTATTTATAACTTTCCCTTTGATAGATACCTTTCAGAGTGGTGGGAGTTGGTTATTTGAAGGCATACCTAGATTCTGGGTAAGCCTCTAATTTTGGGTGCATACACCTTCTTCATTTGCTACAGTGTGTACCATATTATTGATAAGAACATCACCTTCAGGGTCCCCTGAACTAAACTCATTTTATATAGGATATTAAATAATTTTTTTAATTAAATTTACTAACACATAATGCATTGAAAACATTATTTCAGTATCTTTGTAAGATCATCTCCCTCTGTATCTTTCTTGAGACTCTTCTCTCCTATATGATTGATTCTAAGGAGCTGTTTAACAGAAAGTAACCCAAAGGTAATCCTTGGATAGTTTAGTTGTTTTCTCTCTTTTTGTATTCTTCCCTAATCAGTAGCTAACTGAATTCTGTTGAGGAGGCAATTGTAGTTGTTAAAATCCCCCAACCTTCTAGGCTGAGGCTGTTCTTATTGTTCCTCTTCAAAACTTTGAAATTTGTTTAATGAATTTTAAGGTTATATTAAATGATCCCCCAACCTTGCAAGATAAGGTGATTCTTGAACTGCTATAGCTGAGATTCATGCAGCTACTCTTCTTATTTTTCCAATTTTGGATTGGACATTAACTGCGTGCATTATCTGAAAACCACTATAATCACCTGTTTTAGAAGATCATTGAGTTATTTCAAACAATTGTGTCATCTGATGGCTAACATCCCCTAACCATGAGGCCTGCTCAAGATTCTCAAGTGCTTGATGTAAAAGTAACTAAACTTATTTATTTCATTGGATCTGACTCTAATGAGAGCTAGTTTAGGCCTGTTCGTGAGCATACATTTGATTACATACAAAATATGTTCATTTTAGTCAGTTTTGGGAAATAACATTTCATGAACCCACTTTTGGTGGGAATTTCTAATTCTAGAGTGAAGTGAAATAAAATTCTCCATGTGCACCCCATCTTCTATTATGAACACCAGATGGGGAATTTTAAATTTATTGGCATAGCCTCTTTAGAAAATTAAGGATTTAATGTTGAAGGGTTATCTATTCCTTTTCTTCCTTTGTATGTTGGGAAACTGAGAGTGATTCTAAGTAAATTTTGCATTTCAACCCTTATATTACATTTACATGATTTTGATATTTATCATATGGTAATACGTTGGTCTTCAAATGACAGAGACTCTTCCATAAGATGAGGCGAATATTATGAATTCAGTCTTCTTCCATAAATTCTAGATGTTATATTGGGAATTTTCAAAAGGTCGTAACATGACTAATATTTCTCCTTTTACCCAATTGTTTTCTCATATTTAACATATCTTCATCATCATTCACTATAGGTTTCTCCACTTTTTCTGACCAAAGTGGGCACTCTGTATTAGAAGACAAATGTCCCAAGGGGGTTTTGAAGAATGGTAGTTCCTTTAAGATGTCTTCTGGATGAGAAATTATTTCACTAATCAATGACAATGCATCATACATGACTGACATTGTGTATGAATGTGCCTCAATATAGGAGGGTTTTCTCATAAATACATTGTCAATTATAGAATTATCTTGATAATGAAAAATACTACAGTGGAGAGGACTTTCACAGCGAATGCCATCCTAGGGAGGACCACCATGGTGGATTACAGTAATGGATAAATCCACTTTCTCCTTGGTCTTCTGGCTACACGGACGGTGGTCATGTCTCTCATATAGATATAGGCTCTCTTTATTGACTAGAGTTTCATAATGCATGCCTTTATAATGAAGATTCCAATGAGTAACATCATAATTATTTCTAATACTCCCATAATTTGGTAGTGATTGGGTATGATCATGAGCTACAACAGATAAATGTCTGAGGGATTCAAGAACTTCTGAATTAAGTGGATCCAAATTGCAGCTTGACCCTTGATATTCCAACTGTGTTTGATGAAACTTATTCTTGGATGTTCTCTTAAACTTATTTGGGACCACTTTCTGGGATAAGTGGTTATCATGGGAAGGTGTATGTTCTTGCATTGGAGTAGTTGCCAAAACGGAGCGATTACCTTCAATTGGAAAGGGTGTATGTTCCCGATCTTATTGTCCGTATGATATGGAGGAGTATTCCCCATGAACATCTTGGACTGGAACAGAGGTGAGTATCTAATCCAGGATGTCATGAAAATGTGTCATCCCAATTTTGGGGACATATTTATGTGTATGTTCTCATGGTACTGCTAAATTAGTTGTTATAATGTCCTGGCATGCTTCCAGAATATGGGTAGGAATTTTGTGTTGGGCCTTTCACCAATGATATGTTATGTTTGGTGACATCAATGGTTGGAACAGAAATATACATCCATTATGTATCCCGAGTACGTGTATGTGACTTCTCCTATCCTCCTTTTCCTATCAATGGTTATTGAATGTACTCATTCATGGTGGTATAGAGTTTGTTCTACCCTAGATTTATCGTTAGAGCCTTCCAACAGACTTCTCCAGGTGTTGCCAAATGATACTATTGGAAGGATCTATGAATGTTGGAAGGTGTATGTACCTACTATCTATTTACCATCAAGTATATTTAATGTACATCCTTCAATACGGGTAGACAATACTACTGGTATAATTGGGGATTGTAAGCAGCTGTATGTTTTTCTTTACCTGTTGCCACCACATTGGATTGGTGGGCTTCTTTAAATTCAGTCAAATGAGCCTAATTACTGAGTGATAACTTGTAATCAGGTGTATGTGCATGGTCATAGTACTCCACCTGATTTATCTAGTTGGATTGGTGGGTTAATGTTATACATGTCTACTGGGCGGTAAAATTAGGACGGGGGGTTGTTTTCACCCGCTAATTGTTTTCCATCATGTTATGTTGATGGACTTTTCTAGAGGGGGAAGAGGTAAGAACCTTCTACCTATTGATCGGACATTGTACCCAGAAGTTCTTCTTGTAAGCCAGTGTCTGAGAAACCTGGGATAAATGTCCAAAGGAACCATGCCCATCATGTTAGGGGCTCACTGCCACACAATTCTGGCGGCGGTGATTGTTGGTTGGATTCCTTAAGAAGGACCCCTACATCATTGAATTGAGTCCTTGGTTTAACTCTTTGTCTACCTCCCTATAGTATGTGAGGAATTAGTTATTATGTTCTGGGGATATGGACCCAAAATAGTTGAAAATTTTGGTTGGTACCATCTGCTTCTTCATCATCTATTGTTGTTGGCCAGATGATCGAGGATTGTTATTGACTTGGAGGGCCTATCGGGCAGCCTCTAATGTTGGGATTGTATCGTGATGATGGTTTTTCTTTACAAACACATTGGTGACCCAGCATTGAAGAAGCTGGGTGGGTGATGAAGTCTTTCCCATGGATAAGGATCCAACATGAGTAGTGGTGAGGAAGTACAGAAATGTTGTTTGGAGAAATCCATTTTTGACTAAAGGGGGTTCAGAGAAAAAAAAGGTGAACACAACAATAATAAAATACATTAAAGTGACATATGTTTAGATGGATACATACATGATTGATTCCTTTTCCTAGACTTCCTTTATCAATTGATAGCGGACTAACAGGTAGGTAACATTATTAACTAGGTTAAGTATTCACATCGGGTTCACCATTTTTGTTTCGTAGTTCCTTGAAGAGTGTGTTCTAGTATTAATAATCACTACTTCTATGTGATTTCCATTGGATTTATTGATGGAACTGGAAACATCTAGTAGTTCTTTATCCAAATTGGTCATTATTTCCAAAGGAAGGTGTTTGTTAAGTTTGAACTTTATGATACTTAGGAACGTGCATTGGTCGAGAGGATGTGAGGTAGGACTCATCACACCATTTTTGGGGGAAATTATTGTCTACTCCATGATTCTATTTATAAATTTAAGATATTTTCATAAATCCTTATTAATTCACCATGTATAACATATGTTTCCCTCTTAATTTTCAATCACTTATTAACATGTGTAAAAATTAGAATCAACCTTATATATTTGGGTTTCTTCATCAATGGAGATATCCATATGTATTTTAGGTTCTCCATAAATGGTATCCTCTCATATAATTTTTCATGATTATTTTAATCATTGTTATGATGATATTGGTTTTTAAGACGCTCAGTGGGGCAGTCAAAAATTTATAGTCATCCAATGATATGGATATTTGTTTTGATATTGGGATCATACCCATAAAATAGGAAACCTAGGTATCTTTGTGAAAGGAATCATAACACTTGTTGTTCAGTGCCGCTTGATGGGACACATAATACCTTTTAAGGTCATGTAATAAAGAACATACCATATAGTTTAATGTAATGTGGTAAGGACATATAAGTGTAGGGTGCTTAGTCAATGTTTGATGTGGTAATTATACATAATAAGCCCAAGGAATTTGGAAATAATATGGTCTTCCATGTTATATTATACCATGTTGGTAATATGGACCAAGGAGAACATGGTTGATTTGATGTGTTGGATTTGAACCTCATGGATGCTTCCTATGTAACCCATTTGGATGGGAATCAAATCCCATGTAGTTCGATGAATCTGATAGGAGAGTATAGTCCTTTGAGAGAAATGAGTTTGGGATTACTTCCTAAAAAGGATGCCTTGACGATTTTGGGGGTTTTATTTGGGGATTATTCTTAAAGAGGATGCCTAGATTAAGGGAATTAGGGTGGGATTTCTTAAGAGAATATCTAGTGAGATCGGACCCTGATAACACTTTCTATGTATCCAGATTATGGTGGGAATCAAAGTCCTTATAGTTCATTCAATCTCTTTGGAGAGTATAGTCCTTTGAGGGAAATGATTTTGGGATTACTTACTAAAAAAGATGACTTGATGATTTCAGGGGTTTAATTTGGGGGTTATTCCTAAGATAGATGCCTAGATTAAGGGAATTAGGGTTGGATTCTTGAAGAGGATATCCAGTGAGCTTAGGCTTTGAGAAGGCTTCCTACGTATCCCAGTTATGGGGGGAATCAGAGTACTTGTAGTTCATTCATCATTAGTTTTTATGCACATGTTATAATTAACACGAATCTCTAAGCCCATGTGAGTCATGCTCAGTAAGAGAAATAGGAGGATGTAAAATATTCAACAATCAAACATACACTTTTCCTCCCCTGAGGGTGGAAGAGGGCATGCCTACAATGGCGAGGGTGGATGAGGGTGAGGAAATGAGCCTTCCCTCTCTTCCCTTTACATTGGAGAATGGTCTAATGAAAGGGAGAATAGATCAAGGATAGGGGATTACACAAGGATGGATATCCTAAAATTAATCTTGGTAGGGGAGGAGGATTTATCCTTTTATTTAATGGAAAATTAAGCGTGAAATTTTCCTTCCCTACTAGTGATATGAGGTTCCATCTATTTGATAAGGGAGAGGTCGAGACCTAAACCCTAATTATAATAACCAAGAACTTCCCAGCATTGTTCATGGGGAAGAGGTCCATGTGACTACGGATATAAAAACCTACAGAAAATCCATGAATACTATCCCCATTATGAAATGAATTTGTGAATCCTGTGACTACAGAAATAGAAACCCAAATAGGAGACCCAATGATGTACTTTTCCCAAGGTTCTGATAATTAAGGAGGTTTTGGGGGAGGTCTCAATAGAATCCCTTTCAAATAATTGACCCAATAAAGAAGAATCATTTCCATGAATGGATTTGATGATGGGTTTATGGATTGTAGACTGAGGAGAGGAAGTGAATCAAGGAGGGGTGCCCAAGTAGGTAAGGGCACACAAGTATGGGTGCACAAGTAGGCTTGGATGACCAAATCTTCACTTATGTGACGAAAAACCTGTATCATAATACATGAGCAAGACCAGGTTCAAACCTTCAAGAGTATTCAAAATTGGTTCCAAATGTAGGGTGCTCAAGTTCCAATGAAATGAATAGGTGGCACATAGGATTTATGTTTTTCAAACTCTAAAAGGTATTAAGTCCTATGATTCTCCCATAATTCCTCAGTTTTAGGTGTTAATTAACTACCTTGAAAGTTTCTAAGGATTCGGGAAAAGAACTAGGGTGACCAGATCATCAATTGGGCTTTACGGAAATTTGTCAGTACAAATGGAGGCCCCAATGGTCTATTTATAAGAAAAAATATGACCTTGGGAGAAATAAAATTGGTTGGGCAAGTGACTTGAATTCTAGAATATGGTGCATTAGTACCTTCCGCACCTATGATTTTTTGGCTAGACTAAGTCGACACTTTTATGAATTATCCAAAATAAATACTTCAATCATCTCCATCAAGGGGGCCCGCAAGTTCTAGCATGTAGGTATCTTGGGTGCCTCTTTGCGTACATAGCAAAAATAATTGCTCCACTCCATGGGGGCAGCACCCCCACACCCCTACTTGGGATCAGTGTCAGCATTTGTCCCCATCCCATTATGCCGGTGCCTTCTCTACCATCACTGACCCCCATGAAAAATCACACCGCAAATATTTCGATACCGATTCACATAATTGTGAGTCACAACACATGGAAATACATCATAAATTTAGGAGAGGTGCATGAAACACATTTCATGGTGTCTACACCATTCCAAATTCCAAATGAATTAACTCGTAGCTCAATGATCTGCTGAGTGGACTCCCCAATCCTAAAATCCTTTTATTCTGGATTTCCTCAACCTTTACCTCTTGGTCACACCAATTACTGTTGTGGCAGTCAACCCTTGATGTGAACCCATTCTTGTCATACCGAAACATTGAATTATAATTCCCTGATAATTGAATGCACCCCAACAAGGGTTGGGCAAGTACATTGAACTACAGTTCGATTCTAACCAAGATTATGGAAGTCTATACTGACATAATATTTCTTTGAGGTATTTTATCCTTATACGTAAATTGTCATTTTATTATCATTCTTACATTCTTGTTAATATTATGTGGGACATAATTAAGTGATTAACCATGTCTGAGATAATATTTATGTATAATATGGTCTAATTTTAGTTTCAACTTGCATGCTTTTTTAATTCATTAATTATGTGATCATGACAACACACCCACAATAACTTAACCATGAAAATGATAGAAATAATATAAATGGTATGATCATGATCTTGTGTTATGGGTTAGTTTATCTAGTAGTTGATAAACTAACCCAAGAAATTATGGAGAAACAACTTGAACCTTTTTGGTTCGTGTTTACAGCTATCCACCAATCCACCATTTTATATCCTTGGGTTGGTTTCACCTCAACTCCTAACTTTAACCGCCTCCACTAACATGGGAGCTCCATCCATTATATATGTCTCTATCTCACATGCAGGTGACGGGTAAAATGGGATTTTACATAAAAGAAGACTTGGGACTATAGGACCTACATATTGATGAGGATAAGGCTCATAGGACAACAAATGTAATTTAAATAAATTCATTAAAATAAACCATCCACATATAATGCTCTTGTTATAGATCATGATCATCAATATATGAAATGATATTTACATATAAATAAAAGCACAATTCAATTATTTAATCATTCTTGTTTAAGATATATTACACAAAAATCAATTAATTATCTTTAATTAATCAATCCTTTTATCTTAAACACTTTTCAAAATTTTATGTAGATTCTCAACCATCATAATTTTGAACAAATAAATAAATTTAAAAATATTTGTGTACATAACTTTTAGCTTAGAGGAAACTTGGTGAATTAATATTCATAAATACCTAATGAGTATAAAATAACATTACAGATATGTTAAATTAAACACTCAAATATAAAACAAATATCACTTGTTGTGCCTCAGCATTATGCCTACACCATGGTACACGTTTCAAGGGTTTGTAAAATATAATAAAAAAACATTAATAAATCTATGTAATTTGTATGTGTACTTGGCATGTATCTCCCACTACATGGTGTGTACTATCGTTCACCATCCATAAGAAGTACACACCTGGGGATAGGTAAGGTAAATGTAAATCATAAATCTTCAGAGTATACAATGTGTCCAATGGTCCACACGCCGTGTAGTATCCATGTTAAACGGTCTCTAGTTGGGAAATCTGTGTATGTGGTACACAGTCCAACCCTAACAAAAAGGAACTATGCACCAAGTCGAGTGGGCCATAGGGCGTGTAATTCAGAAACTAAATGACACATATTCCTGGTCAACAAACAGGGTTTTTAAGAATTAGACAAACTCCAATGACATGGCTTAGTCTGGAAGACCGGTCTGATGCATTAAACCTTGACTACATGACATGTAGTATAGAATACATGTCATGTGTTCTAGTATTGTACATCCATGAACCTTTGGATACTCTAGATGAGATCCTCAGTTTTATTTTAATCAAAATTAATTGAAAATATCATTTCTATAAGGTGATCGAGAAACGAAAGTGGTGGAACATATCTCATGTTTCTGAATTTCCGAACGATTAACTTGTATTGAAACAACAACATTATTAAATGCACAAACAATCAATAAAATAAATAAATAATTATAATCAGTGATATGATCACTCTAAACCAACTTGTAGGTTCTGGGCATTGCAGAAGTGAAATGATGGGTTTACCCAAAATTAATTTTTTTTCCTTAACAATGATCAATCAAAGATCAATAACGAGGATAAAATTTCAGATCATTGGAATAGAATGAAGAGTGAAAGAAAAGAGGAGAGTCCTGTATCCATATAGAGGATTATCATATGTTTGTTATAATTAATTTAATTAAAAGAGGAGAATTACCTTGATGGAATTCTCTCATTTTTGATGTTTCCAATCATGATCTGATGTGATCCGTCATTCCATCGCTGAAGACAAGTGTAGGCCCCCACTAGTGTTGGTCCAAATGTGCCCCACGTATCTCTAGACATCACCGAAATAATCTCTAGGTGTAATCACGTAAGATCCTCTACTTGCGATGTCATCCTTCGATCACCTTGAGAACCACTTCCAATGTTCTTTCCTTGATCTGGTGGAAGAGGATCTCTCTCTTAACTTGAGAGCATTCTTAGTGGGAAAATAATTCTCTCTTGGATTGAAATCTTTTCCATATCTGTTGTGCACAACCATATAGAATGGCTTGGTTAATGAGAAAAATTTAATTGGTATTTTATTACTTAGAATAAAAAAATTATTATCTACCTGAATGAATTTATTTATTTAATTTAATTCTTAGTAAGACCCCATGTCTAATAATAACAGTTGACTATTATTATCATTTTTCATGAACCCAATGAATGACACCAATTATTATTTAATTAAATAAATAATATTATTTCCAAAAAAAACTCATAGAAACACTACACGGTGTGTATATATTAATATACATGGCATGTACATTTCTTTTTCGATTTTCTTTATTTCTGCCACCAAATTTTTTAGACCTTGAATAATGACTATTTATTTCCCAAATAAATATCACTACATTTCTCACAAATAAATATATTATTTCACCCACAATAAATTACCTCGAATAACCACTGTCAAAATAAATGTGATATGGAATCCTTGAATAATTATTAAACCAAAATCGACAATAATCTTTATTCAACTTGTTAAATGAATATTTTAGTGAGATAATTGGACACACTTAGTGTGTGTTATTATTGGCCTCTTTGTTAGTGGAATTAGTTGGAGCTTACCTAAAGTCCAAGAATAACATCTAGCTACACACCAGGGAACTCATATAGAAGGAAGTTAACACCACAATAACGTCTCACCTCTAACGAATGATTACTATGTAATGTAATACCTTTGTAACAATATCTTGAATCAAGAGGGTTTATTGATATTTCCATCAACCCATGTGCTCGATTATTATTTCATTGAATTCCCAAAATTTTACTTTCTCATTCCTTACCATGGCCATGGATTTCTTTAGGATATATCAATTCCATTGAAGGGCCTAAGATATCACCTTCCATTATAGATGATAAGGGACATATCCTTTCCCTCAATATATATTAAGGAAGTATTACTCGTGATGCACCAAACATATCCTACCTCACCGTGAACAGTGTTTCATCATAGTTTTCATAAATACATCTAAGTGCATTAGTTTTTATACCAATTAATAATAATGTTAAATTCAAAGGACTAATACACTCGTACATATATTGGAACATCCAATGACACTATAAAATATAGATTTCCTACTGGTGGATCTCGTTCTCCTAATATCCTCTTAGATATTACCATAGAAACACACCATGAGAAGGTGGCTCATAGTTTTATGAGTCCTCGCTGCCAATGGCCTGTATTATTTTTGTCCCTCAAATAACATCATCTGACTATAAAACATATATTCAAGAATAGTTTTATGGAACTTATATGTTCTCATCATAGTTGGGATCCACTATGACCCTTTGGTGCAGCAGCGATCCTTAGGTCATTATCACATGCACTGTCAAACAGAAGAATAATCAATATATGATAAGGTATTTATTAATGAAAAAATACAATGTAGTTGGTTCTAGGCCACTAACTCCCACACTCTCATGGATGGATGATATTTTAAATTTTAATGAATGGATATACTGAAATCGCCTACCGATTAAGTGGATGAAGGAAGGATTTAGGAACTCCAAACTCTTTTAGACTCTCCACAAGGAAATAAAGATAAGTGAAGGTATGAAGGTCATCAGTATTGATGGATGAATTCATACCTCTGAACGCGAGATTTCTACTATGGTGATGTATTATTTCACCAGGCTCTACTCTGATGATGGTATTGAAAATACCCATAAAATAATTGATAGCATATTCCGTTTTATTAAGGATTCAAAAAACCTATCGCTCACTATAGAGCCCTCAAATGAGGAAATCAAGGAATCTCTCTTCTCCTTAAACAAGGAATGTGTGGTTGGACCAGATGGTTTCACCAATAAATTTCTTTTGTTCTATTGCAAAATAATACAAGATGATGTGATCAAGGTAGTAATATATTTATTTTCTCATGATCATATGGCTAATGGTATTAATTAATATTTCATTTATTTAATTCATAAGAAATATAATTTTGTGGATATAAAAGATGTTAGGCCGATAGAAATTGGGAATTATATTCCAATGATCATTAGGAAATTTTGATGAACAGATTAGGGATAATTATAAAGGATTTTATCTTCTGAAACTATTTTGGGTTTTTCCTTAATAAAAGCCTCTATAATTGTATCTTCACTACTTCAAAAAGCGTTAATATGATGAAAATTAAACCCAATCATGGAACCTTGCTCGGAAAACTCATATTTCCAATGATTTTGCAACTTTGAAGTGGAAGTTTCTATTTAGTGTTCTTAGAAAGTATGTTTTTTCTAATAAATTTATTATGTTAATTGGTGGTATTATCAATCCATAATGGTTGCCTATTTTAAAAAATACATCCCCTCTAGGTTTATTTCAATGATTTAGAGGTGTGAGACATGGTGACCCTCTATCAAGGATCCCAATTTCCATTACTGGGGATTACATGAGTCGATGCTTTAGTGATATCACCCTGTTTGGAATTTATAAGATTTTTATGGCTGGTAGAGACACCTTTATTCTGCGCCAATTATTTTCTAATGATGACATCCTTCTTTTTGGGATGTCCTCATGGAAAATCATTAATTTTATTAAAGTTTCTTTCATGCCTTATGAGGTAGTTACTAGCCATACCATTAGCCGAAGAGAATATTTTATTGTGTTTGGTGATGGGATCCCTATTTGTAAAACATATAGGGTTGTCAAGAATCTTTGAGTGAATAAGGGGCACATTATTTTTTTCTATCTTGTCGTTCCATTGTTTTGGGTGGTTGTTTGAAGAAAATATTTGGATGAAATTGTTTTTCTCATTACTAGTCAACTAGCCAGATGGAAATAGAAAGTAATATCTCTTTCTTGGTGGGTGTGTCTCATTAACTCTGTTAATGAATAGAATATGATGACTTTAGCCTATAATGAATGTATTAAACCCATTAAGATGGGTGGCCATGTAATTAAGGATCTAAATATATTTAATGATGGTATTATTAAAAAATTCTCATAGAATATCTTAACTTCAGATGATCTATCCGTTGGTGTTTTGATTTGTAGATTCTAGAAGAAACTTAAAAATGGTTACCCTAAAATATCTCATTTCATCTATATAGGCTTCAATCAGACACTCATTTTTTTATTTGATGCAAAACTATAAATGAATTTTGAGTCACCCATAATGTCGAGATTTCTAGACTGCTTCTTGAATGGATATTACTATTAATATTGTCAATGTAACCTAAAACCCTCTTAGTATGTCTATTGAATATTTTCTAAACTATGTTGAAACTCTCAATGGAATTATCACTCCACAAGCTAACCTGGAAGATAAAAAATACTAATTTATGGACATAGACATATTGATCTAGAATCCTTAATGAAATGTAATTTTCAATGTCAGGTACTTCCATCTCATAGAGTGTGATGGCTCCTGCAAAACACTATCTTTTTTACTAAAAATAAAGATTGTATTCATTCAACTATCTAGTTTCTTCATATTGTAGAGAATCTATAGGAACTTCCAAACAACATATGATTTGTTGAGGAATTCTAGAATGTTTATTGTTTCATCTTATTAAATATTCGGGAAGAGCTATGAAAATGTGTTGCACCTGTTTTCTGGCATCACTTTTTCATAGAATATTTGGATATAAATTGGTGATACTTTAAATATTGAAAAGTGTATGTATACTCAACCTGATGAAATGATGGCATATATCAGTACATGAGTAAAAAAGTTCCCATATTCATAATCTTTTGTTGGCTACAGCTACAACGATCTCCATCTTCATATGGGAATCCTGAAACAAAATTATATTTGACAATGCCTCTCCTTATTTTCATGCAGACCCACTTATAAAAGATATACTATTTCTTCTTTAGTATTTCAGGATGGTGAAATGGATAATAATTACCAATTTCCTTAAATTTTCAGGCAGATGGGAATTTCATGGAGGATAAGGAAACCTCTTATTATTAGGTGATTTCAGTGGATTCCTCTTATCTCATCATGAATAAACGAAAATGTTGATAGAGGAGATCTTGGGATGTTGGGTCTCTTGGTGTGTGGAGGAGTCTTTCTCACACCCCATGGTTTTGTAAAATGATTCATCCATCACTTCATTAGACTTGGCACAACATATGAATCAAAATTATGGGCCATTATTTATGATATTAAATATGTTTTCTTTCATGGATGGAATATTATTTGGACTGAATTACACTCTCTATATTCTATCAAAGCTCTCAAATTATAAATTAGGAATGTTCCATGGTGAGTTCTTCCACATTGGATTTGATGCCCTGGCCAGGACAAGAACCACAACCTAACTTCTTCACACACCTACAAGGAATCAAACCAAGTTTTAGATTCCCGATCAAAGAGAGTTATCATGGACATGAGTACTATGTGGTCCTTCAGGATACCTCAGTGTTGTTCATCCTTAGTTGATGCATATATGATAGGTGTGGTTTATTCCTACCTTTTTAAAGCCTCTTGTACTACGTGACTATGTACCTTTTTTTATGTTAAAAAATTTGTTAGGTATTGTGCATCCAAACCCTTCAGTTTCTGGTATTCTTTGAGTTTTGTGGAAATGGTCTAATGAATACCAAATTCCCAATTCATTCTATTTCAAATCAATAACTACATTTCATTGGTCCTCCAAGTACACATCATGTACATATTAAAAGTAGATGGACATACATGATATTTCGTATGTATTATTAAGATAAGAGAATTAATATATTAATAAGATAATTATTTTAAATAACTTGGTAAATTTTTTCTTAATAAATTGTAATGAAATGAAATGATTATTATATGGTATTAAAATATGTATATTTTTATATTATATATGATCATGAGCCCAGACCAACCTATATATGATTAATTTATTTTAATTTAATTTATTTCATTTGTTTTACAATTATTATTATTATTAAATAAAATGATTCATTTTGGTTCATCCCCTCCCTTTTATTATGTATAGAACTTCATAACCAATGTTTATTTAATGTACCACCTTTAACAATCCTTGGGTTCCCCTCATTTATAAGTGAGTAAATAAATATTTAAGAAAGGATATCTCATGGGAGTTCATCTGGTCCGTGTTGGGAAAAATACATAACCATTCAAGTAGATATATAAGAGGATATGTGGAATGCTGAATCCTATGCCAAGACCTAGATGAAAGTGTATTTTTTCCTTTTTTCTACATTTAGTTTCTCATATACTAGTTAAACCATCTATTAGATAATTATCATGATCATAACACTTTATTTATTTATTTCTTGAAATTTCATGATTATTTATTGTTTATGAATTTATGGTAAACATATTAGAAAAATGAGTTAACAAGTATACAAGAGAGAGTTAAGTAAACTATATTATGCGTAAATATTTTCTAGACATGGTTAATCACTTATGTTAAATCATTTTAATATTAAAAAAATGTGTTTTGATAAAATGGGATTATTTTACACATAATATAAAACATAAAATCCATCAATTAAAATTTTATGTCTTTATATCCTTCCATTAAATAATTTATAATACAACCAACAGTTTCAATGTGCTTGAATAACCCTCTTTGAAATCATTTTAACTAATAGGGGGTTCTAAAGAATTTGTTGTGTTTATGTAATCATATTTATATCGGGTAAAGTAACCCTTTCAAGGATTCATATAAATAAGGATGGAAGTGTTAATGAAATAAAAGTCTAAGATTTGAAAAATGGAGAGTCCACTCAATAGATCAAGGAGCTATGATTCAGCGTTCGGAAAAGACCTGCCTACCCAAAACCATCAAGTATATTTAAAAACCCTCATTGGCATAATGAGAAGAGAAATGTAGATCATTGAACCTATATTATACATGTTACAATATAATCTATATTTGATGATAAGGGAAATTGGGACTTCATAAAATAGTGGGAGAGTAATAAATAAAATTTAAAACCATTCACCATTTATAATCATGTAAAGTACTAAAATTTGATTTATTTATTATAAAAATGGAAAATCACCTATCGTTGACATTATAATTTTGATATATCCTTGATAAGGAAAACCTTATCACCAAAACAAACCTCCATGAATGGTCTTGGTGATTGCGTATTATACAAGTCTAAGAGCAGAAGTTGTGTGTGTAAAAATCCCCAACACTTGAGCCACCTAGGAATGAGGCTAGTGTGAAATAATTACCTACATATGAAAAAACATATAAAATGTGCTACATGTCTATTTTTTATGTAATAATCTATGACTAGTGATAATCAGAAGAATAAAACAATCATGGATGTGTTTAACAAGTTGTTTCATCTATAAGACCATAACTTAGATAAAGTAAGACAAGTGATATTTAATATCTACAAGGAACAATACATGTGAAATATTGGATAATTAGCACTATGTGAGCCTCACATTGTCAATATTTTTGACTAAATGAAGCTCTGGGGTAACCTAGCCTTTATTATAGTGGTTTATTTTCATAAATATTTCATTTTGGCCTCAATACTTATAGATTCTATAATTTAATTATTAATTGTAATACAATAAATATTGTCAAATATCTTATAAAACGCTTCATTATTTTATTGAAAAGTTGATAAATAAAGGGTTCATAAAAACGCATGGTCTATATTTTGAATAAAGGTATGTGCAAGTAAAAGTGCACAAAAAATCACTCCAAGTATAAGGATTTTAAGTAGAGACCTTCTATGAAGATGATGATACAATGGAAAAAAGGAAAAAACACAATATATTTTCTATGTGGAATGTCCGACCAATGAAAAAAATAAATATACAACTAAGTAGCAAGGGGGAAGCTTTATAAAGAGTTTTTTTAGTGTATCTTATCTTAATCAACCATTTCGGGTTTGGAAACTTATTTTATTTATATTAAATATATATATATATATATATAAACCATGTATATTTGGGTGGGTTTCTAGAGGGGTGGTGGATCTTTGGGGAACCAATGGATCTCATTTGGCTATCATAACTATTGGAGACTACCACCTCACACTACCTACATAACTTTCCCTGGTTTCAAAAATTTTTTATCATGTGCCTAGTTTTAATAAGAACATTATTTTTGATTCTACTCTTTTTATGAATTGTTTTTTTTCATGTTTGGAAAAATTTAATTCTATTTTTAAAAAGATAATATTTTTATGTTCTGGAGTGACTAAATAATAGTCAATATATAATATTAAGATAATAATGTGTTTGTAGTTCTTAATGAATTAAATTGTTTGGACGCATATAACACCCAATTATGGAATCACTATCTAGGTCATATAAACAAGATGTCCATGAAAAATCACTATCAACATGGGTGTTTAGAATCTTTTGAGATCAACCAACCTAAAAATGTATCAATTTTATAAAGGTAACCAATAATAGACACCCATTTAGTGGTACATGTGAAATGGCTATAGAGATTCTGGACTTGGTACACACTAATGTGTGTGGGACATTTTTAATAGAAGTTAGAGGAGGATTGTCATACTTTATTACTTTTACTGATGATTTGAGTAAATATGGATTTGTATACTAAATCTAGTATAAGTAAGAATAATTTTTTAAATTAAACTAATTTATGAATTAATTAGATAATAATCTTGGAAAAAAGATAAAAAAAAATATAATTATAGTGATTTGGAGAATATATTAGCATATATTTTATCTAACTATTATGGAAGTGTGGGATTTAATCCCAACTCACTCCCATAGATACACAACAGTGGAATGGTGTATGGGGATTGAGGAACTACATCTTGTTGTATATGGTGAGGTTGATGATGAGTCCCAATAATATTTCATTATCATTTTGGGTATATGTATTACAGACCTCAGTGTACAAACTGAACTTGGTGAAAACTAATGTGACAGATGAAATTACATACAATTTGTTGTATGGAATGATGTAACTATTCTCCATCTTAGGTTTAATGTGTTGTGTGGAATTTTTCATGGCCACTTTAGGAAAAAAAAACTTGAACTATATGGTATTATGTCTATAACTTTAGGTTACCCTAATGAAACAAAGGGGTATTACCTATATCACCCATGTAAATGGGTTATAGTTAGCTAAATGTCTATATTCCTAGAGAGTGAGAAAATCCAAAATGAGGATATTGGGATAAAGATATAATACAAGGAATTCAAGTATTAATACTGATAAGATTTGTTATAGGAATATCTTATAACAATCCCTGTGGAATAATATTTTTATGAGGCAAAGGTACTGCATAAAATCACTTGAGAGGTTGGAGAACTATGTTCTATGGTTTTTGGGTTAATGAGGATGGTGAATCATTATTGGTGGAAATTAATTATCTTATATCCTACTATGAGGTATTATAGAGATCATATGCTACTAAGTGTAAATAAGATATGATTTCTGAGATGAATTTCATGTATTAAAACCCTGTCAAGGTTCTTGTTGATCCACCAATTGATGTAAATCTCATTGGGTGAAATGGGTATTCAAGAATTAAATGGACATGGAAGGTAAATTAAATACGTATAAAGTATGTCTAGTAGATAGAGGGTTTATGAAACATCATGAAATTGACTATGATGAAACTTTTTCCCAATTTTCCATTTTTAAATCTATCAGAATTATAATTAATATATTATTACTCTAAGACAATGGGATTTTGTATTTGAATTTCCAAATAGATTTAGTTATTTCTAACCTTCAAGAGGAGCCTTATATAAAACAACCAAAAGGGTTGTGACCCTAGGTAATTCCAAAATGCTATCTGATTTGTATAAATCCTTTTTTTTAATTAAAGCATTATGTTCATAGAATATTCATTTTGATGAATCCATATGATAGTTTGGTTTTAAAAATAATGAATGTGAACCATGTCTCTAATGATAATTGAGTGGGAGTGACCTCATTTTCCTTGTAGTATATGTCTATGACATATTTCTTTTTCTAAAAAGGATGTACCATCCTTCTAGTTAGTATAGCATTAGCTGAACATGTTTTTCTCAATGAAGTAATTCGGTGATGAATCATATATCAATGGCATCAAGATTTTTTGGGATAGATCTTATAGGTTTATTTTAATAATTCAGGGTACATATAATGGAAATATATTAAATAGATTCAACATTGAACAATCCAACATGGGATTTTTTCTTGAGCCACATGGCATTTACCTCTATAAAAGAATGCTTTTCCAAATAGAATAAGAGAGTGTGAGGATGAGTATGATCCCTTACGCATCTATGATGGGATGAATTTTTTATTCCATTCTATGTTCTAGGATTTCTATTAATTATTCTCTAAACACACCATGAAAATATCAAGTGGATATAGTATAACAACATTGGGTTACTTTTAAGACATTTCTTAAGTATTTGTGGAATAAAAAGCATAACATCATATTATATAGAGGATAAAAGGATATATTCATTAGAAGATATGTAGATGTTAATTTTCAGACTGATTAATATTCCATGAGATAACAATTATGACATGTCTTTACACTCAATAAAGTATTTGTGAGATGGTGGAGTTAAAAATAGTAATGTGTGGAAAACTCTATAGTGATGTCGAAGTATATTAAATGTTTTGATGTACCTGAGTAAGAATTTTTGGATCAAAACCATTTAAATGAGAATTTTGAGGTTCCTTATAGTACAAAACCTATCATAGTATTCTATAATAATACTATGGTGGAAGCTCTCTCACAGGATACAAGGTCTCACTAAAGGATGATGCACGTACTCTATAAGTTTCAACTCTTCATATATTTTTCTAAAATAGATTATTTCACATTGTATAGAGTCACTCTATTTTCAAAAATTAACATTACATATCTTTTTTAGAATACCCAAAACATTACACAAAAAGACACATGAATATCGTACTAGACTAGTTATTTTAGAAACATGGAAACCTAAACAATTTTACATAAATTTTGATACATTATCTCCCACTATGTTCTTCTTGACTAGAACCCTTATTAGACACATCAAACATAATAAATATCTTTATAACCTAGGGAAGGAAACATAAAAAAGGGTGATATTTAATTATAAGTAGGAGTAAACAAGGGAGACATGTAAGCATAAACATTACTGTAAGGGTATGAGAATGTGATCATGAAAATAGAAGATCATACACTACATATCATAGATCAAAAAATATATCATTGAATAAACATTGGAAGTCCGTAATACATGAATCATAATGAAATAAAGATCATAATACATGAAATAATAAGGTAGGAATAAAACATGGAAGTTTGGAAAACACATAATAATATAATTATTTCCATGGTAGTGAAGGCTTCACTTCCAAGACCATCTCAGTAGTTTGGGGTCACTTCCCATAACATCATAGTTGCCATGGTTGACTCCCATGGCCATCATAGTAGCATGATTTTAATCCTCATATCATCTTAGTAGTCATTATTCACTCTCATGTAGATTATAGTAGTCGAGGTTCACTCCCAATACAATCTTATTTTATCTCATGATATATAAGTTTTTACTCAATTCATTAGAGGGAGATATAGGTCCCACCAATCATATAATGAAATCATACATACATGTGACGCAATATCTTAAATAATCATATCATAACCCATGAATGTAAATCAATATGATAAACATGTAAACATATCAAACCTGTAGAAATAGATAACATTCATAATCATTTCATCACAAACAAATCTTGTGTATAGAAGCAGGTGTCAAAAGAATATAACCTCTGAAAGAGATACGGTCTTCATAAGCATCATGCCATAATTTTTTTTAAATAAATAATATGAATATGGAAATTGAATAATCTATACATAAAAGAAATTTGTAACACCAATGGATGTTATATTATAAGAGAAATAATTTTGTATGATATTTGAAAAAAAATTGAGGAAAAATATCCTTTCTACATTGAAAACGTTTTTTATAACATTAAACCTTTTGAAAAAAAATATTCTTTGAAAATTTATTTTAAAACGTATAATAGAAACATTAAAAATAATTAAAAAAAATTCAAAATCATTTTTACCTAAAAATTATCTTCAATGATATTTTGAAATCAGTTTTGAAAACATTTTCCAAAACATAGTTTTTTAATAAAATATATTTCTGAAAGAAGAGAGAGACAATCTTATTTTTCATAAAAACATTATCTTACATACCAAAGAGTGGAAAATGGTACTAAAAAATTATTATATCTCTAATAAATAGATAATAATTAAACTCATGGATATTCATGGGGGATGGATCATAAGATTTCGTCAATGGATTCATAAATATAAACAATAATGAAAAGTGATGAGATTGTCTCAATAAACTCTAATAACTTGGTGACATGGAATCATACTATCCATGTAAGATAAGGATAAAAAATTAAGTTAATATAACATAAAATTAATTATATACATGATATAATATGTAAAATGAAAGTAAATACACCTCAAAAAAAGTATTAGGTGAATAACTAAACATGAGTCTCAAAGATGGAAAATTGAGACAAAATTGTTTTTCCGATTTGGTACCATTCGAACGTTAAACCCCATGAAAGAAGGACCAATGAATGGATATTCTAATACCCATAAATTTAATTATAATATTTATATAATTAAATCATGGTCATTACATACACAAAACAAAAGGATAGAGTGTTGAACATAACATGAATTTCATATAAATTAAAGGTGAGATGAACTTCCCCATACCTTGTGTCTTGACTCTCTCCGTACTCATACGTGATTACTATAAAATAAATATAAGCTTATTATAAATATATCACATAATCATATTCTTATATCTATTACCATATTTGTTTTATTGTTACCTTATATTACTCACTTGTTAACGATCTTATGTTAAGGTTTCACTTCGCATAATATTCACTTTGTTCTTCGCATGTGTCGTAATTTGTTATATGGTTGGCTATTAAACTTATATAATGATTACAGAATTTAAATAATGATATAAATATGTAATATATATATATTATATGTATAATATAATAATATATAGATTAAATAAGTACAAAATTGTGTACATTGTTAATGGAGATGGTAAGTCCTACGTACGCATAAATGTTGTTTCTGTTTTTATTGTCATATTTAAAGAATGTAATTAAATGAAATTTGTATATACATGTATAATTATTAAATTAGCATTAATATATCATATATGTCATATAATTTCAATAAAACCATTCTTAATACATTCTATGTGGTGTTTGAATGAATCACATCACTTTTAGGGGGCAGTCTTCCACAATTCCTCAAACTAGATTATCATATTAACACCAAATGGAATGTAAAGGGATGTATGTATTAAAAGTACTAGAGGAGGTTAAAGAAATAATAAAGAAAATTTATGATATATATAAACATATTTTCTATAATAATTTCATCCATGTTTGGTGGTAGATGAGAAATAAACAATTATCGTTTCATGAGGCAGTAGTTCATTATACACAGAAACAGTATGTTTGATATCAATTAGATGGAGGTGTGTGTTAGTGTAGCTAGAAAGTTTTTCATTAAAAATCTTTTTAAGTTGTATATACTATTTCTTTCACACAATAATGGTATAGAAATATTGAATTGGTGGAGAAGAAAAATAACGGAAAAGAGCCTGAGAGAAGACGTTACCTGTAAATCGGGTCGCTCCTTTTGGTATGTGCCAAAAGGGATCCATGAGACGATTTAAATCCTAATGTAGGCATCAATGTATAAAGAATTATTTTTTGGGAGGATAATTTGGAAGATATTTTCTGATCTTAAAATGTTTGAGATGTTTGAAAAATAGGGATGATGTGGTGGCCTTTATAGTGGAGGAGGAGTGGAACTCTTGAAAATATTTTAAGAGAGACTTCCAACAACTTTTTTCATGTTGAAAGTTTATTTAATAATTGATCAAGGTATAAAAAATTTATTATATGGTATAAATATGATATATAGTGGGTTCTGGACATTTTTCTAACTCATTTTTGGTCTTAAAATTATGGTTTAGTACTTTATTAACCTAATTTTTCTCTTACTCAATGAAATTAATTTTAATCACCTTCAGTAATCTTTTTTTTTACAATTTGAACATACTAAAAATTATTAATTATGCTGATTCCAAATATGTAATCCATTTTTCAAAATTCTAATCACATAAGTGTAAGAAATTAATGAAAAAATAATCTCGTTTTTGAGACGACACTACGGGTATTTATAGTAAAAGGGTCAAATGTTTGTTAAGTATTTATGTCTAATTTAATTGTAGAAATAGTTTCATTGACCAAAACTGGATTAAATAATAAAAATATTATCTAATTCAACTTTTAAACCAGATTAAAATATATTTAACCTTATAAATAAATTTAATTAAAAATATGTTTTGAATTAAAAACCAGTGCTTTCACTATTCATTCAAAAATAAATGTTCTAAGATAAATGGAAAATATTCAACCAATGAAATTTTTTGAATTATAAATTAAAAAATTAGGTTTATTTTAACAAATTAAATTTCAACATGTTTCTAAAATTAATTTTATTATGACATTAAGAACAATATTTTTAGACATAGAAGGACATTGGAAAAAATCATATATTTTATTATACATATTATTTATTTGTATAAAAAATCGTAGAAAATATTTAAAAACTATCTATTAATGTTCATATAACTACTTTTAACACCAATGTTATGATTATATTACTTAATAAATAAAATTATGTTTTTTAGAAACTCAATGTTTCATGTATCATACAAAAACTCAATGTTATGTGTATCATACGACAACTCAGTGTTGTATGTAAAGTACCACATGTATGTGTTTCATGTAACATACAACATTTTTGTTTAGTGTGAATGTAATCTTTGACTTAGTTCATTTCAAGATGAAACTTTTGATTTATGTGAAACAAATAGGCCCATAGAGACTTGAGGTGTTACATTCTACCGCCATGAAATGAATTTCATCCTAAAAAATAATCACTCTGGTTAAAAAAAATTTGTAACTTATACTTCATCAAATCCCCAATTTCCAACATAGCTTACTCAAACTTTCAATTTTCCACAAAACATTTACGAGGTGACTGGTCTTGTTTCGTAGACCTTTCTCTAATCAGTCCATAATTTCAATTGGTTGCTCTTCGTAAGAAATATCTTTCTCTAGTGGCATGACCTCTGAGTTTCGTACTTGTGAAGGGTAATCCATGTACTTCCTCATGGAGGATACCTGGAACAAGTAATCTAATTGAGAGAAATTTAGAAGATGTTCCGAGCGATAGGCTATTATCCCGGTATGATAAAAAATATTAAAGGGGATGATATACATAGGGCTTAGTTTCCCTTTATTCCAAAATCTCCTAACATTCTTACATGGTTAGATTCATAGGCACACATTTTCACGAACATCATATTCTAGATCACACTGAAGGTTGTCATCATAACATTTTTCTAGCTTTGATCTACCTTGATATGCTACTGAATAGTTCTTTCTTACACGAACATTTCTTCAGTGATCATAGGTCCTAAATCTTTCATTATCTAACCTCATATCAGAAAATTTGATCTCTACATTTATTCAAATTGAGGGATTCATAAGGTTCCATTATAATTCTTGATTGAAATCCATTATTCTAAGAAAACTCAACTAGAGGAAGATGTTGATCCCAACTACCTTTGAAATCCATAGAACAAGATCTAAAAATATCCCGTTGTGATTGTATTTTTCATTCAAACATGTCATATGTTTGAGGATGATAAGTAGTGCTGAAACTAAATTCTATATCATGTTTTTCTCGAGAATTTTCTAGAACATTGAGGTAATCCTCAGATACGGATATGATAAAATAGAATGTGGTACTCCATGAAACCTTACCACATACATTATTTATATTACATAAAGATAATCCATGGAGAAATATTATCTGATATCAATTAATTGTTATGACTTAGTAAGGAGATCAACTACCACCCATATAGAATTAAACCATTTAGAGGTTTTGTGTCGTCCAATGGAAAAATCCATAGTGACATTCTCCCATTTTTATTCTAGTATGGATAATAGAAGAAAAAACCCTTTATACATTTTTCTTTCAGACATAACATTCTATAATACCAAACACTAAGATACACACTCTATGATATATCTCATTATTCCATCCAACTAGAAGCATTCTTTTGTGTTCATATACATCTTCGTACTTCCAGTATAAATAAAGAATGATGTACTGTGAAATGTTTCTAATAAACCTTCATCAAATCTGGAATGGAAGGAACACATACATGATTCTTAAGCCTTATCATCCCATCATAACCAAGTTTTAGATCATAAAAATTTATAACCATTTTTTGTACTTCTTCATCATCCTTAAGTGCCTCCTTAATCTCCACTTGGATAGAGTGTTGAGAAATTTTTTGAGAAAGATAATATTTTTTCTTTTACCTAAGGATCTATAGATCCTTCCTTTGAAAATATAGAAATATTGATGTTTTGTGATCCTCATAATACATAAGGTAGCATGATTTTTTTGACTCAAATCATCTGCCACCTTGTTCACTTTCCTATGGTGGTAATGTATTGAGAAATCATTATACGTTATTAACTCTGACAATATTCTATGGCTCATGTTCAACTCCTTCTGTGTGAATATATATTTCAGAATTTTATGATTGTTATATATATAAAACTTTTCCTCATAAATATAATTCCTATATATATTTAATAAAACAATTACCGTTTCTAACTCCAAATATTGAGTCGCGTAAATTTTATTATGATTCTTCAACTTTCATGAAGCATAGGTTATAACCATGTTATTTTGTATAAGAACACATAAAAATCCCTTATTTGATGCATCATTATAAATTTAAAACCCTTATCCTCGATAGGGTAATGTTAGAACAAGTTCAATGATGAATATTCTTAGTAGATCCTTGAAATTTGTCTCACAAGCATCTATCTGAATTTACTTAAAACCCTTCTATGTTAATTTAGTTAGCGGATTTTATATTCATAGGAAATTCCCCACAAACCATCAATAATATGAAGATAAATCAAGAAATCTACAGATCATAGTTATTATAGTTGGTCTAGTCCATATTTCAATAGCCTCTGACATTGATGGATCTACTACTATGCCATCTATCCTAATTATGTGACCAAAAAATGAATCCTTTTACAGTCAAAATTCACACTATGAAAATTTTTCATATAACTTCTACTTCATTAGGGTCTTCAGTAAAATTCTCAAGTGATCTTCATGATCTTCCTTTTTCATTGAATATTTTAGAATAGCATTTATAAATATTACGAAAAACTAGTCAAGGTAATCTCTAAAGTATATATTCATTAAATCCATGAAGATACGAGGGGCATTAGTATGAAAAAATGGAATCACTATATAATCCTAGATACCATACCTTATATGGAATTTCTTTTTGGGTATATCCTCATTCTTAACCCTCAATTGATGATATCAAAAATGAAGGAAATTTATGGAAAAAAGTGAGCTCCACATAGTTAATCAAAATAAGTCATCAATATAGGGAATTTGAGACTTTTTCTTGATTTTGATCTTGTTAAAATCCTGAAAATCGATACATAGTTGAATTAATCCATCATTCATTTCAAAACAATAACTGGTGAACTCCAATGTGATACACATGGCTGAATGAATCCCTTATCAAGGTTTTTCGAGAGTTTCTTATTTAATTCATGCAACTCAATCAGGTCATTATATAAGAAATCGTTGAAATTGGTTCAGAACCATATATAAGTTATGTCGATTACTCAAATTTATATTTTGGTGTAAGACTAGGAATCTCTTACAGAAAGACATACACAAAATCCCAGATAATAGGAATATAATTCATGTCAATATTTTTCCAAACTAACTGAGATAAATAACCCTTTTGAGTGGGAATTAATACCAATACATTGGATGTATTCTCCGCATGAAGTTCAAACTCATCACTACAATGATGGATGATCATCGGAGGGTTTGAAATATCTAATGTAACTTACCATCCTTGAAAATTGATATGGGGTTTATGCAGATTAACACAATACATGACTAGGATGGAAAAAATTCGACCAATGGAATAATGACAAGATTTTTAAGGATCACATTCCCAAAAACATCAACCAGATATGAATCATAGAATTGAGATGAAATTATCTTACCATTAGAGGATTGCACTAATAATTCCAAATGTAATTATTTTTTCAGAATATTTCAATCCTTATCAAATTCTTTAGAAATGAAAGACTAGGTAGATCCAAAATCAAATAATATATTTTCATTTTTAGAGTGGATGGTAAATATCCCTTTCATCATAGTGTTATCACACCCCTCATCAGATATAGAAATGGATTATGATTTCTCCTTGTCCCTCATCTTAAGAGGTTGGTAATGTTGATCATCATAACTGTTGGTACCAAGTTGGATGGAGAAGAATGTTTGAAGAGCTTTATTTTACAGAGTGTTGTCTTTTGTTGTCAAAAAAGATTAATCAACTCACTTTGTAAAGGACTTGAAACCAGACGACGCTCTTCTGATATGTATTTTAGAAATATCATAAGTTAGGAGAACTTATGATTCAAGCCTTATGAAGGAAAGGGTTTGAAATGATGATTCCAGTCATATACAGTTTTTATTGGAAGGAGTGATGCTGCTAGAAGATGGTAAGTTTTAATACTTCCCATTGTAAATCTGACGATGCTAAATCTGGTCTATCAAAGAATATATATCACGATAGTGGAGTTCATGATAAAAGATGATGAGTGGTTATGGGAATCAGTGAAGAGAGAAATGACAAAATAATGGATAATCTGGAGGAGGCACAAAAGCATCGTTTAAGGTGGCGTCGTTTTCCAGTGTTTGCCAAATTTTACGGCCTGCAAATCGGGAGATGAAGATTTGTTTTTGGAAATGGATCATGCGCGCAAGATTGAAGATGGTTTAGATTTTTGTGCGCAAGGCATGATTCAATTTCAGACCATATATAAATGAAAAAGGCATGTAGTACGAAAAAAATGGGCCGAGTGCGCGAAAAAATGAAGGTCAGGTGAAATGTTTGCGGGATGCACAAAATATTAGTGGGATGCGAGAAATATCAATGTTCTGCGCGAAAAATGAATGTATCGTGAAATATTGGCATGGTTCGTGAAATAGTGGAATGAATTTTTTCGCACAAAATGTGTTTCAAGATTAGAATCTTGAAAATTGTCAAAGGAACGAGGTGCGTGAAATATTGGAACATTGTGTGAAATATGAAATTTTGGGGAAGAGTTTGTATGCGCACGAAGGGGGTTTTACGCGTGGATTAGTGTTTTTCGTACGAGTTTAAAATGCCTATAAATATAAGGTGAGCCCCTCTCATTTGTTAATTCTTGACACATAGAAGAAATCCCGAGCTCTGGTGCGCATAAAATTATACTCTAAGTGAGTTATGCAAAAAGAAATGTGTTTGCACAAAAAGAGGATAGCTACGCAAAAAGAGAAAAATTTGCGAAAAAAGAGAGAAGTTGCGTGAAAAGAGAAAAATTTGTGTGCAAAAGAAAGGTTACACGAAAATGTTTTTCATGCCAAAATGGAATTGTAATGTGAAATCCATTTGAATTGAGCGCAATATATGCTAAAACTGTGCGGAAAATTTGGGGGCTTCACACATATTCAGTTCTGTGTATTTGAGTTCTTACTAGCTTTTGGGTAGAAAAGTGAGGATTTTTTCTTCAGAGAATACAACTGCTCAATTGTAAAGAAGCACTGAAATACTGTAATTCCCTATTTATGCTAAGAGGTTGCACATGATCTTGTGGACTTTTTTCCAAGTGCTACATGAGTTTAAGGGTATATCCTACTCATTGTATTCCACATCAAATGATTGTTTTCTAGTGGATTGTGTAGAACAAGATTTTTTATGTACCATTCCAAGGACGTAGCTACTCTTGTTGAGTAGTGAACCTTGTAAATCTTGTGTTCCTGTGGTTGTGTGTGTTCATCAGAGAAGAAACTCTTTAACAGGAGGCGAAGTATGTTTAAATTATATGGAAACATAAAAAGAAAAATATATCACTAATTCACGCCCTCCCCCTCTTAGTGATACTTGGATCCTGACTGGGAACTTCAATAACCAACAGTTGTGTTTGGGAAGTAGTTACCATAATTCCCATTCTCCTTACACTAGAAGCATTAAATCATGGTAGGTGCATTGTACTTGGATTTCTCCATTAGTGTTTTGAGTCGTCTTCTTCCTATCAACTTAGAAATCAATATTCAAATGGCCTTCCTTTCATCACAGTAGAAATTTATTAGACCCCTTAAGACAATTTCTTCCATGATTCTTTCCACACTTATAACATAAAGGAAATTTCATCTAATTTTATACATGGTTTATATAGTTTCTATTAAACTCTATATTTCTCTTATTATCAAAGGAATGAGATTGATACATGACCCCTACCTCCATTTATACCTTGTTTGAACAATGAAAATTCTATTTTTAGGTACTAAAGTCTTTTATGTCAAACTCCCTTATAATACTTGGATTTAATCTACTAAATAAGCTATTAAATTGGCTTTGGTTTGGAAGATAATTCCTAAAGCGTACCTCACAAGTATAGTGAAATTAACCTCATAGGTACAATCAAACTTATCATACCTTTTCTTCAAATCAAGGACCTCTTTCTCTATATTGGTGAAATGAATTTGAGAAAGATACTTATTCAAGGAGAAGTTCATGAACACGTCACAGACTATAGATTCAATATCATAAAGTTTCCTTGTATTCTATAGAAGATTTCACCACTGATCTGATTCGCCTTATAACTAATTAACATCCAAAATACATTTCTCATGCTCCAAACACTGAAGAACATAGAATATGTTTTCAGTGGTATTGATCCATTGTTTAGAAATAAGTGGATTTGGAGGTCCTCTGAATAAATTTATATGGCATCTCATAAATTACTCAACAAAATGTTGTTCCCTTATTTTCTCATTTGTAATTCCACCATGATTCATAGTTTGAGAAAGTAGTGTGATCCTAGAAATGAGGTTTTTCATTCTAGATCACATAGTATTCAGTTGTTCAAGAAAACTACCATTGTATTCTCCTTCATAATCCCCATTAAAGTGTCTCCTTCGGGTTCCAACCACTTACTAAAACCAAAAAATTGAGTATGAAATAGTTACCATAATGAGGAACCACATAGTAATGAAAATTCACTTTTAGGATGTCTAACATATGACGCTGACCTTAATTTATGGCACCTTAGGTTTATCCAAGGTTATTCATAGAAAAAATATTTTTGAATACTTCATAATTGTTCATGAAGAGTTTGTGAATTTCCAAAGCATATCCCCTAAGAGTGTTAAGCCATGTGTGAATCAAGGCATGCTTTCGTGTATCATATTACCTTGAGTCAAGCCTGGAACATTATGTCGGAGTTCTTACCCCTTGGTACATCTATTCTAGAGACACATCCACTTTTATTATCTATACATAGATGTATTTCTTGTAAAACACTCACTCTATCCATCACCAAATTCTTGGATAATTTCCTATACTTTGACTCCTCCCAATACATATCCTTAAACAATTTCATAGGGTTCTAACCAATGTTTTCTCATCCTATTTTACAAAGGTTAACAAACCCTTTACTATGAAACCAACTATATAAACCCTGAATTTTCAAATATTAACATTATATAGCATTTTTAGAATACAAAAACACATTACACAAAAAGGCACAAAAATATTGTACTGGTGTGGAACCTTTGTAAATGTGGAAACATAAAAACTAGAAGATAAATGAGATACATTATCTCCAACTAGTTTATTCTTGACTAGAACCCTTATTTTACACATCAGACATAATACATATTCTCATAACATGGGGAACGAAAAATAAAATTAGGTGAGCTCAAATGATTTGTAAGGTTAAACAATGGAGAAATTTAAAAATAAACCTAATCATTGGGTATGAGAACGTCATCATGAAAATAGTAGATCATATCCTGCATATCAGATATCATAATTGTGATCATGGAATAAAGATTATCAGTTTATAATACATGAACCAAAATGAAATAAAGAGAATAATCCCTGAAATAATAACATAGGAATAAAACATGGATGTGTTTCAAATACATAAGCATATAATGATTTCCATAGTATCCAATTCATCACTACCAATACCATCTTAGTAGTATGGTTTCACTCCCCATACCATCATATTGGTTCCGATTCACTCCCATATCTATCATAGTAGCATGAGTTCACTCCTCATACCATATTATTAGTCATGGTTTACTCCCATAACCATCATAGTATTCAAGGATCACTCCCAATACCATCTTATATTATATCATGAGATATACTTGTTTCCCCAATGCGTTATAGGTATATATAGTTCCCACCCATAACATAAAGAAGTCATACATACATGTGATGAAGGATCATAAATAATCATATCATAACCCATGAAATGAAATGGGTATCATAAACATGTAGAAATATTATAACTTTTGTAAATAGACAGTTTTCATAATCATTTCATCATAATCACAACCTATGAAAAAAGTGGGTTTTAAAACCATATAACTTGTGAAAGAGATACAGGATTTATAAGCATCATTCCATCAATGAAATTAATCCAATAAAAGAAATAATATGAATGAAAAAATTGAATAATTTCTCTATACAGGCATTAGTTACACCAATGAATGTTATCATAGGTGAGATATTATTTTTAGTTATCTTTTAAAAACATTTCTTGGCTAAAATATCCATTCTACATTGAAAATGTTTTTTATAACATATAACATTTTGAAATACCTTTTATTTGAAAATATATTTTAAAACATATAAGGGAATATTTTAAAACAACAAACCATTTTTCAAAATCATTTTCTCTTTATAATTATCTTCATAGATCTTTTGAAATCATTTATGAAATCATTTTTGAAAACATAGTTTTCGAATACAATAGATTTCTTACTGAAGAGAGAGACTATCAATTTTTTCATAAAACATTATCTTAAGTAACAAAGAGTGGAAAATGGTATTTACAAATGGGGTTATAATGAATAAATAGTGGATAAGGAAACTCAAGCATATTGTTAAGATATGGATCATAATATTTCATCAATGTAACCATAAATATAAATCATCTCGCAAACCAATGATATTTTCTCATTAAACTCTTATCACAAGGGATCATACACTCCATGTAAGAAAAATAAATTACATGAAGCTTAATATATCATTAAAAATAAGGTTATTATTGATATAACATGTAAAATGGAAATATATACACCTAGAAATAGTGTTTTAGGTGCATAACAAAACATGAGTCTCAAAGAAAGCCAATTGAGACAAAATTGTTTTACCGATTTGGTAATTGTATAATGTAAAACCCCATGAAATAAGAATCATTGAATGGATATGTGAATAC
Source organism: Viscum album (assembly GCA_963277665.1). Classification (NCBI taxonomy): domain Eukaryota; kingdom Viridiplantae; phylum Streptophyta; class Magnoliopsida; order Santalales; family Viscaceae; genus Viscum; species Viscum album. Next base: position 36,738,125 of record OY728163.1, read on the forward strand.
ACATAAATTTATGTATAAGATACATATAATTAAATCATATTAAATATATACACTACACAAAAGGAAAGAGTGGTGAACATAACATGAATCTCACAGAGATTAAAGGTGAGATGAAATTCCCCTTACCTTGTGTCTTGGCTCTCTACATAATCATATATGATTCCTATATAATAAATATGAGTTTATTATAAATATTTTACAAAAGAATTTTGTTATAAATATTACCCAATATTTTTTTATTATGACCTTATATTACTTTCTTGTTAATGATCCCATGTCAAGGTTTCACTTCGGAGAAAATTCTCTTTATTATTCGCATGTGTATGAATGTGATATATCATTAGTTATTATACTTATATCATGTTTCCCAAATATAAATCATTAAAAAAATATAATAAATTTCTAGTAGATTTATATTATAATTTTTCATTTAATAATTAAGTAAAAATAGAATACACCATTCATGGAGATGGTAAGTTGTACGTAGGCATGAACGGTGTTTCCGTTTCTATTGTTGTATGGAAATAAAGTATGTAAATGACATATATATATATATCATTATTAAAGTTCTATTAATATATAATATATATCATATGTGTTCACTAAAGTTATCCTTCTTACATTTCATGTGGTGTGTGAATGAATCACATCGCTTTGAGGGGGCGGTACTCCACACTTCCTCAAACGAGATTATCGTATTAACACCAAATGGAATGTAAAGATATGTATGTTGTAAAAGTATTAATAAGGAATATAGACAAAATAAATAAAATATATAACATATATAAACATAGTTTATATCATAATGTCCACCTCTATTATTGGTAGAGGAGAAATGAACAATCGTTAATTTGTGTGGCAGTAGTTCACCGAACATAGAAACTATATGTTCGATATTCGTTTGATAGAAGTGTGTGTAAGTGTAGGTAGAAATATTCTCAGAAAAATATGATTATTTTTAGGATAATGGTTCTTTAACACAATAATGGAATAAAAATATTGGAGTTGTGGAGAAGGAAAATAAGGGAAAATAGCTTGAGAGAATACGTTAACACTAAATCGGGTAACTCCTTTTGGTTTGTGGAAAAAAACTTCATTGAAAGGATTTCTGCCAAAAGGGAGGATTGTTAGGAGTATAATTGGGTAAGACATGATAGAGAATAAATGGTTTTATAGGTGTGGGGAATGGGTATATGTGGTGGCCTTTTATAGTGGATGAGGAGGGGCAGTCTTGTAAAGATTTGAAGAGGGAATTCAACCCACATTCTTCATGTTTCATGTGTATCCAATAATGGACCAAAATAAATAAAATTGATGATAGGGTAATAATATGGATATAAATGGTTGTTGGACATGTTTCTTGGTCTTTTTCAGTCTTAAATTTATGGTTTAGTACATTTTTATTCTAATTTTTCTCTTAACTAATTTAATTAATTTTCGTCACCTTCACTAATATTTTTTGTAAAAAAAAATTAAACTTATATGAAATGATAAATTATGAATGTTTCGAATATGGAATCCATTTTTACAAATTCTAATAATTGAATTGGTAGAAATTAATTTAAAAATATTCCCACAGTTGGGAAGAAACTGCGGTTTTTTATAGTAAAAATGATCAAATGCTTGTTAAGTATTTATGTCCAATTTAAATGTGGAAATCATTATAATGGAAAAATATAGATTAATTTATAAAAATAATATATATTTCATCTTTTAAATAAAATTAAAAACTGTTTTAACCTTATTAATAAATTTAATTAAAAATCATTTTTGAATTAAAAACGGTATTATTCATTATTCGTCCAAAAATGATGTTTCCAAGAAAAATCTAAAAAAATTAACCCCATGATAATTTTGAAATTCTAAATTGAAATATGATGGTTATTTTATCAAATTATATTTCTCTATGTTTCTAAAAAAATTTATTATAAGTACATTCAAAACAGGATTTTTAGACACCAAATGACTTTACCAAAAATCATATCTTTCATTGTCAATAAGCATTAATTATATAAAATAATTGTAGAAAATATTTGAAAAGGTGTTATTACTATTAATAACTTATTTTTATTACTAGGTTATGATTATCTTATTTAAATAAAAAATTATGTTTCGTAGAAACTCAGTGTTTCATGTATCGTATTCCAACTGAATGATCCATGTATCATATGCCAACTCAGTGTTATATGTAAAATACAAATTTTCAGTGTTGTGTGTAATGTATGAAATGTTGTTTTTATATGAACGGAATATTTTACATAGTGAATTTCAAAATAAAAATTTTAATTTCTTTGAAAAAAATAGTTCCACAAAACTCAGGGTTTTAAACAATGTATATAGTATCCACAGAACATAACGTGGAAGACCCCTTGACTAAATAATTATCTAATTAAAATCATAAATATCATGTGGGATCTAGAAATATTATCTTTATTTGTACTTGTATTTAGTGAAATTGATATTCAATTGTAGTTTGTGGTTTATTAAAACCAACTTCCCATGTACTTTTGTTTATATTATGCATTTAAGGTATCTGAATACAATATAATATAATTTCTTCTAACATTCTAATTTTTAGTCTATATTATAGTTTGTTTGATAATGTTCTAAGTATATATATAATATATAAAGTACATAGTAGTTCCCTACTATGTTGAGATACTTAAAAGGGTACATGAACATGTCAAAATGTTGATCCTAGAATTTATTTAAAATAATACAAATAGTTAATGAATTTATTATGGTGTTTAAAAATTTGGGAGTGAATATCACACTGAATATCTTCATTAACCTGTTTTATGAAAAACAATCCATGTTCTAGAAGTACCCCATCGAGCACATATATATGACCACTCTCTTTGAAAGAGAATCTGCTACCTATTTATCCTCCCTATACACATGTGAAATATATAGGATGAGGTAAATAATGGACTCAAGAAATTAAATCCATTATAGAAGATAATTTAAAGGGAAACTTATAGTTTTTGATTATAGGTCTTTAATAGAAATCTTTGAATCTGATTTTATTTAGATATACTTCCATCCATCATAGACAACATACTTTCTGGAATGAATTTTTTCCCATAATTCAGCTTCATATATAGTTTAAATTTCAATATAGTTATAACACCAACCATTGTAGAATCCATTATTGGTATGAAAAACACATCCACATCCAAGGAGACATAATATTCTAAAGGTCTCACTATCCATATTAGCTTTGAGCTGGGAAGGGATCGGTGGAATCCACCAAATAAATTTCAAGACCAGTGCCTTATTCAACAATCCATTCACACTCAACAACCTTAATATATTAAAATAATAAATGTTGTTTTTCATTGCAACAATTTTTTGGATGTAGTAAAAACATATTTCTACATGGCCATAATTCTAGTCTGAGTGGATGGGTTCTGGTCATTAAAAATTATCACATTCTACTCCTTCAATATGTATGGAATTATGGAATTCATGAGTGTGAGCATCAAATTATGGACCTGATTTCACTATTAATAATTAAATTAGAAGAGAATAAAACATTCCAAATGGGTATCTGTGAAAATTTTGATGCCATATGTTTAATGAAAGTGATACCAAATTTGATTTTAAATAGATGCTAAGGATAACATGATGTACATTTTCAGTATTCCTCAGACAAAAATGGAATCCTGGACAAGATATATACCCATGGTTTTCATCATTTTTGGGTATATGATCTCCATATATCTTCCTTAGAAGTTTACCACTTTATGGTTGATGAAACTAATTTCGGAATTTTTTGTATCCATGATAGAGTATTTTTACTACCTTCACACTATAGCATATAATTTTTCTTGATGTTGAGTTACAAAATGAGTGTGTCACTGTCTAGAAATGAATACCAGTACAGTTCATGGGATACATGATTAGGTAATACCTTATTCAGTTTACTGCTATTATACATTAACTCATCAATAGTCATATGTTACAGTCTTGATATAACCTCCACACTGTCAAAAATATGTTTGATAAGCCATGGAGTCTTCCAATAATTCATGTTGGATTGGATTTATACCATAAATTTATAGTTTTAAATGAATTATTTGTAAGAGTTTTTAATTTTAGGACACATAGATGATGTAATTTAATTAGATTATAAATACATTATCTTATTAATGAACCTTTTGGACAGAAAATCAAAATAGAGATTGTTAGATTTCATTATTCTCCAGGTGATCTTGTTAAGCAGTGAATCACTAAAAATCATCAGATCCTTGGTGGCCAGTCTTCCCATAACAATGGTCTTTATTCATTCCATCCACAAAATAAAAATTATCCTATATTCATGGATATATCACATCCATATGAAGTTCATGGTCATTTTTTATAGTTTATTCAGTAGACATCCAGGTCATTTGTAAATCGAGAATGTATAATAAATGTGTGAACGCTAAATTAACCAAGAAAATTATTCTATATTGATACATATATTTCCCATTCAAACTCATCAACTGAGTGAAAATGTCAGAATAAATACATTATATATATTAGTTTTTTTTACTTTGGTCCAAAATAAGGGGACCCCATGGTCAACTAAATGGAGTGTGCCCCTTTTTACTCAAATATTCTTGGTGATTCTATCTTTTATGGGGGTAGGGATTCCCTACCAAAATATAATAAAGGATTTATTCTAGCTGATAGCTTAACCTACTACATTCTCATAGTGATAAAAGGGGGATTTGATGATTGATAATTTTATTTTTGAAGCCTATCCAAGAAGGATGATGTCATCAATATAGATGGTATGAGAGGGATTGAAGAATTATATACCTTCCTCAATCCATTTCTACATTCATTTTTGTATGAGTTCATTGATTTAGCTACTGAGGTAATCTTAAACCATAGAAAACAGAATACCCAAGATGGATTCCCTTTATAATGCCACTAAAGAATTTGAAAAAAATACTTGGGGGATACATTGATATGAATACAAAATCTTAATGAATTGAGGATGGTGAAAATCAATATGACTAACAAATATGGGAATTCATATCTCATAATCATTTCAATAATTAAAAACCATTTCATTGTGTTAAAATATTTCAAAACATCAAATTTGTGCAAAAATTTCCCATCCTTCACATTCTTTTTCATTATATTGATGCACTCTGAATAAGTAAATAGATAACTTTGTACATCCCTTCCAGTTACAAACACTAACTGATTTGGGGTAATAATATCTGTAATGAAATCCTCCATCCTAGAAATAATAGTTTTTCAAATTAGTATAGGGATGGTGTTACCAATTTCAAATAGTCTGGAGTATTTTGTATCATTGAAATTTTCCTTTTCTGGTATAAGTTAAAAAAATATTGAATTCATTCCATATGGCATGGATGACTGATTTTATAATTCCATTATAACATTTGTTACCATAGTGTGAAGGAATCCCCAATATAACATAAATAATTAATTTTTAAAACCATCTCGACCATGATAACTATCGATATGAAGGGATAAAAGTTTTTTTACTTCCTTTTGGGGGTAGGTAGTGTAAGACTTCTGTTTTGATGATCCTCAATACAGTTAAGTATGTTTTAAATCACAATTTGGGTGTTATAAATTACTTCATCAAAGAACAAGAAACTAAAATGATTAATCATAGCATTGGAGATGTTATATTATGAGGTGAGGGTGAACCCATTTATATATAATGAATTATCACATATTCTTACCCATTTTTATATATTAAACCAATGAATTATATTAGAATTCATATTACCATATCCTATCCATTTAATGTTGAGTCAGTTATTATCTAACATCAACTTAATTGTTATAAGTTTATCAAGTCTTGATATGGATTGAATTTTCTCTCTTGATAGATTATCATGGCTCTAATTTATGTGTTATTAGCATGAAAGATGTTCTTAGTCATATTTAATATCATCCTCATGCATAAAAAATGTATTTCTACTCTAGTAACTTAGTAAGGCTTTGATATTTTCTTTGTCTTCTAGCTAGATTTTGGAGGGGATTCATAAGGGATCCATCTTTAATGCTTCAAGATCAAATTCCATTCATACAAGTGTGAAAATATATCCATTATTAAATTTTAAGAGGAGTTGGAAGTCCTACATAATTTTGTGAAAACATAATAATAATAGGGTTATGATCTGAGTGGAATTTGGAGTTGGTGAACCCAAATATTTTAATAAAAGGATACCTGTCATCCATTTGAGAAAAGAATCTATCCAAATTACCATCTTGTCTAACATTTATGGTGTATCTACTCCATGTAAATTAAGAACCAAATACAATTTTGATAGTAGGATTATAATTTCCATTTCATGTAGTAAACTCATGAGAGGAAATGAAATTAAAATTGGATCCATATATATCATCGGGTCTTAAGAAAGTTCTAAATCCGTGAAAACAATCCATTTATGTCTAATTTCTGTAGAAGTTTTCTCTAACTTCCTCTACAAGTCCATGCTCTTGATGTTGGTGTTATAGGAGTAGATAAATAAGATATATAGATTGTGGAATTCTTATTTTAGGTAAAAAAATAACTTTTTATGTAATTTTCTATAATCAAGTGGATGAATTTTATAATGCTTGATGACCCAAAGAGGATCCATCCCAAAGATATGTCTATTCTGGTTGGTAGTTTTCTATCATAGAGTGGCTCATTTGAAGGCTATACATTTATTAGAAGACATTTTGGGATTATAAATACCTATTAAAAGTGGATTGTGGGTCACAATGTAGTGTCTAGGGGCGGTGATTATTGGTATGTTCCCAATCCCTTAATTGTTCCAATAATGAAGATTCAATATTTAAGGGACTTACCTCTTGTTTATCCCCTCCCTTATTTTAATTCTAATCATAGTTTTATTACATATTCAATTTTATTATTGTTCCTTCCCTTTTATTTTGAATACCACATTGCCTCTACAAATCCTTCATGTGTCCTACTCTAATCTTGATTGATTTCAATAGGTTGTGAGTCTTCAGAGTCATCATCCAAGAAGTAGCCATTTAAAGTGGTAAATTTAGAATTTCATTTTATTATAATATAGGTATATTCCTCTTTTTTTCTTAACCCATAATCCTTGTATAGGGGAAACTAAATAGAGGGACGATCTAGTTCATCCTAGGAGGTTTTAGGCATGATGATATATGGGATAGGAGGCTCTATGGAATCAAATGCCTCATGAAAAATGGGTTCTTGTGTACAAAAAACTAATACAAATTCATGTTCTATAGATTATCTAGATGAAATATATTTTGCATAAGGAAATATAAGATACAAGATATCGGGGTTTGGAGGATCATATAACATTTATATACTTTCTTATGGTTTTCTCAATTGGTAATCTTCTAGGAGAGTGGTAATGAGAATGCACATTATAATATAAATTCAACATGTTTAATTGGTCATGAGATAATCCTGTATATAGTCAGGGGTAATGATCCTTCTAAATAAAATTATTAATAATGTTTCCCATGAATCACATGATTAGATGTATTTCATAAACAATAATGGTGATCATTCATGACGAAGTTGTATTTTTTGGGTGTGTTATGAGTGGAATTTTATTAGGGAATAATGCAATAGAGGATGTGTCTCTTTTGTTGTAAGTGAATATCCCATGCCATTTGATAGAATAGAACAATAAGATTAAGTCCATGGTGATGTATGTTTTTCATAATATTTAATTATAGAAAGTCAAAAAATAGATTTGACCATATAGTTTAATGAAATAATCCTTTAATCCTTTTTGAAAATTGATATGAATAAAAGAGGTTGCATTACATGGTAAGCGTTCATATGAGGTTGAATGTTTTTGCAACATTAAATCTTTTCTTTTTGGTTGTATTAACATGTTTCTAGATAGAAACTTTTTACATTAGGTGATTTAGTATAATACCATAGAGGAAGGGCCCTAGAGTGTCACACAGAAATTGCATCCAAGAACAATTGTTAAATTTTATATTATTTTAACAAGTATATTAGAATATTATTCTCATGCCTGGGGAATAATCACTAATAGATATTATTGATTAATTGAATGTATTTATTTATTATTTTATGACACAATGAAATATATTTATTTAAATAAATATTCATTACACTTGGTTTAGTAAATAATAAATAGGAAGAGAAGGCCAAGTTAGGATTCAGTGAGAATGGAAATATTATTTGAGTAAATGTTAATTTATTATTTTGGGAAAAATAATATTCAGTTAGTACAAATTTTTTTCTTATGTCAAGTAAATCATAATAATATTATTGATATTTATAAATGGGATATTCTATGGATAAATATGATATTAAATTTCCTTCGTGAAAATAATATTCTAACCCAAGATCTATAATTACAAGACTATAATTCTCGAAATAAAAAATTTTGTTTCACAATATTTTGATCACTATATAATTTTATCATCCTAGTGACATTCTCAAGAATTCTCTTTGTCCCATTAGAATCTGAGATCCTCTTCCACTCTCTCATGTTGTGAGAGAATCAATAAAATCAAACAATCCCATTTGGGATTGTAAATATGTTATCAAAAAAATTATTTTGTTGGGCATATGGATTTCTTCAATAGCTTCGGGAGAACCTTACCAAGATGTTCATCTTTACTTGGTACATATATAGATCACCTCTAGATGTAATATTCCCTTGAATTCTCAATTTTTGTGATAGTATGGCAAGAAGGTTAATCAATATTAAATAATAATGAAATAAATAAAATATAATAGATTCTTGATCCATCGGAATTAATTATAAATTACATGTGAGATCCTATCATTATGGATTCCAAGAGCCAATTTCTATCTAGTTTTTAGGCGAAATTCAAATAATTTGATGAAAACATTTGTCGAACCCAAGAATCTTTGTCTACACCTCAAAACCATTATATAAAAAAATGAAATAAAGATAAAAACATAATGTGGAAGTATTAACCACATAATTGTTTTTTGGTAAACCACACAAAATTAAATGTCACTATATCATGGTTTAGAGTATGATTTATTCAATAACAGATGTTGATTGTTGTTTCATATAATTTCTACCATTTTATTTGATCATAACCAATTTATAATAACATATATTGATATTAAAAAGAGTTCAAATAACTATAATGACTATTTAAATGTTAACAAATCAATAGGAGATTTGAATCCTATGTTATATATAGTTATAAAATTTTAATGGTTTATAAAATGCTTCATTCATGGGCGAATGCTTAAGAACTTTTTGAGATACAAGGAATCATAAAGGTGATAAATAATGTGATTTAATACTTATGAAATGGTTATATAATATTTGGGACAATTGATTCATTCATATAAATTGTTATGTATCTATTTCTCTCTAACCAAGGTTCTAGAGGGTAGTGATGAAATGTTTATCCTTCCTAAGAATTTAGAGATTCATAATAGACTATGTATTAGGATTTCAATAGTGATACTTTTATCTCTGATGGATCTCTATTATGATCATGTAAGAATATTTTGGACGGTTAGGTTTCATCATAGAAATTTTATATTATTATATTTATATTTATTCAATTCAAATGAACATATTGATCTTTAAAAACACATTTGAGTAGTTAATTTTTGTTGTATTTGGATAAGGGTTGTTCCCTCTAAAACAAAATTTTGGTATTAAATCCATTGTATCTATGTTTTTAATGATGTATTAAATATATAAATAATTCAGAAAAAGTATTTCCTAGAACCGTGATGTGTTTTATAAAAAATGGACATGGTTAATGATAACTTTCTTAGCCACAATGTAACTTTTATAAAAAAATCATTTTTTAAATAAATTGAATAACAGGAACCTTGTCTTATAAAAATTTGTTTGGAAAATTATTATTAATAATTTATGACCATAAAACGTGTTTTTACAATATGATTTTACCTAAAACCAGTGGTGAAATATAAGGGAATAACTTATATATAACCTCGTAAAAACTACATAAAACCATGTCACAGTTTTAAAAGTACGAATTTTGAATGATCTTTATAAGAAACTTCTCCCATGTTGTAACTTCATGGATTTTTATATAATTTTTTACTTTAGATACAAATGATATGGTTTATGATAAAAATGTATAGAGTTTTATATTTTTTAAATTTACATATTCTTCATAAAATTCTCAAAAATCATATTTGGTGATAACCTAGAGGGCTCACATGGAATTCAAGTGGTTTTAAAACTATATAAAAAATATTTTTGTGGATGTGAAATTTTTTTAAAATTGTTTTATATGGTTCATGAATTTATAAAGTGATTATAATTTTTAAAATAAGGGAAAATATAAATGTTTTTATATTACATTCTGAAATTTTCATAAATATTAATATGGAATTCCCATATTGAGTGGAATTATTTAGAGATCTATTTAAATAATTCTTAAAAACTATTTGCTGTATTTTACCATGGTTTGAAAAAAATGAAATATTTGTAACTTTTTTCTTTCATTATATATATATATATATATTAAAGGACCATATAGTTCCAATATTTATTAATATATTATTTTCATATTACTATCGGAATACATTGAGTAGGTTGGGATTTAAGCATATTGAGAGGGTTTTTCCATGTAGAATTATTGTTTAAGATCTGACAATGTTCAAGTCATATCAATTGATTTATAGGTAGCCATCATTGGGATATCAAGTCATCATGATATTAAGGGCTTGAGAAATGGAAAAATCACATATTAGTTTCATTATATGATGTGATTTATGTGAAGACAAGTGGGAAATAGAGGTATACAGTTGTTGGGTGAAGATCATGATGAAGACAAGAAATAATGATTCTCAAAAGGCATGATAATGAAGATTGATAAAAAGGGTTTTTGTAATCAATGGGATCATGAGTGGTGTAATAATGGGAAATTAAGGGAGCTTTGGGGATCAAACCCCCCACCTCCGAAATGATAAACATAAAACCATTCCACTGTGGAAGAGGTGTGTCAAAAAAATATGTGATATTTAACTTATGTATGATGTTTATATAAAATGATAAATATTTATATTATTATCAATATTTAATAGCTATATTATATTTGAAATATTAATATGTTCATGTTGAATAAAATATAAAATTATAATATTAATGAATTCATATTAAAATAAGATTCAAATTTTTATATTTATTTATTTGTGGAATGTGTATAAATGTTGTTTAAATTATAAAGTTTTTATAATAGATTTATTTTTATAAATTATTTATAAATATTTATTTCATGTATAAATATATTCAAAATTTATTTTTTAGTTTATTATTTATTTATTTATTTATTTCATGAAATGATTTTATTATTATTGAATTAATTATATAGTTTCATTACAATATACTTATTATAAATATCTTATCATGTATATATGGTGTTAAATTCTAGTTACAATATAATATTAAGTAATGTTTAACAAATATTATTGTTAATTTATAAGATATTGACTTGAAAGTGAAGGTTGAATGTGAATTATACATATTAGGTCTTAATGTTGAAATATATTTACGGTCTAGCTTTAGTATTGATATTTGAATAGTGGGGATTTGCATTAGTCTTCTTCTTTTCTTAAGGTCATAAGATTTTTCTATAAATATGGGGGATGGTTACAAATCATTCGACACATACTCTTATTGGGATTTTGGTTTCGTATGATTATAAAACAATACATAAAAGGGTTTTTTATACCTTATGAATGGGATACATTATGATTTTTCTGAATATGATTGGATTTCATTATTTGGTAAGTAATACAAATAATGAGTTTTGGAAAGGTTTATTTATTAATATGTCTTGAATATATTAATTTGGTTGAAGTTATTGGATATAAATCTAAATCATTATAAAAATTTATGAATTAAGGGAATACATGTGATACGATGGTGAGACGATAAAACCCTTTAGAATACTATGAGTTAGATATATTTTATTATAAACACATGACAAGACCTTGATCACAAAAATGTGTAGCTTCTTCCAAATAAAAGTACACACGGATTATCTTTTGTAAAGCTTGTTGGATGTGTTTTTTGAATTTATTAGTGAATAAGATTTTAATATTTGATTTGTTTTGTAACCTTGGGGAGATTATTGAGACTCAGAAGGAGTTTTATATACTACGAGGCTAGAGAAGAAGTGGATATGGTTATTATGTTATATTTTGTAAAATAAATAAACCTTTTTCTTAATCACATATAATAATGTTTATAAAGTGATTCGAATTATTTTTTGGAATATTAGAAGTGTTTTGATGATATTTTTGTTTTTTTAAGAAGCATGAAGGTTTTTGTGTTAGAGAATATTTAGGTCTGAAAATTATAGTGTTTTAATTTTTTAAGGTTAACTTACTCATATGTAATGGTTAATATGGTGTTTATAAGAAAATTGGAATATTAATAAATATGTATGAGTTACTCTTCCCTTGTGTAAGATTCATTTTAAAGATCACTAATATATGAAAGTGTCAATTTACACACTACAAAAAGGTACCTATGGTGCTGAGTATAAATTTTATATTTTGAAAAGAAAATATGTAAGAGTTAATTTTTTCAATACTTAATGGTCACTCAATTTTGGAATGGTTGTGAATTTGATAATGATATTACATAATGGTATCATTACTGATACGTAATAGTAACTCTAGGAACATAGACTAAATTTTCTTATAGTCTTTAATATATAAGTGTAACCTTACTAATAAGTTAGTGTAACTATGAAAAAACAAGGATTGAAATTCGATAATGCCAATTTGTAAATGTAAATTTGTTGACATGTAAAAGTAAATATGAGGAAAAGGAAATACATAAGAGTATTTTTTTTCTCATATATATGGGTTAATCAACTAATATATAGATGTTTATAATAAGGAAATAAAATATTTAATAGTAATTCCCATGATATTTAAAGGTCAATCTCATTGTACATAAGGCTCACTAGTGAAGAAAATTAAAATAATAAGATATGATATCTCCACACTATACTAAAATATATGCCCTAACATGAAGGATATTTTTGTGATTTTTAGGGGTTCTGGAAAAATCCAAATAAATTGATATATTTGAAACTACTATTTTACCTGATAAATGTCACAAAGAGAAATCATGATATAATTATTATGAGGAATCTGATCATACAATGAAGATAATATCATGATGTGATCATGAAATCATTGGAATACAAAAGAGGATAGATTCATAATGGATAATATAATCAAGTTTTATGGAGATAATAGGTTTTATAAATTGTCCTGGGATTTGTTTGTTACATTTTACTGATATAGATAGATCAAAAAACAAAAGAAATTGTAAAATTTAGAATAATTTAAATTCATATACTTGTCTGAATCTTGAATTTGAAATTCAAATTTGAAGAGGGAAATATGGTACTATTACATAAGACTCTTAATAGAGGTATTTCATGTTTAATAGATAGTTTAATCAATAATAGAGATAATAAGCATGATTACTAATTGGAGAGATCATGTGAAAATAGTGTTGATAGGATGAGAAATGAAAATCAATAGTACACACTGGATTTATTTGTGATCATAAAACTTATTTGATGTTTTTAGTAAAAATTAATAAGACACATGTTTTATAATGTGAAGAAGTGTGGGATAACAAAACTAATTATTATGAGACTATCTATTGATAAGAAGATGATAATTCATACCTTGTTAAAGAATAAAACAACAGAATGACTTGAGAGGACACATATTGATTGAAAAACGTTACTACATTACTATATTAAGATTAAAGGAGATAACATACTAATTTTTTACAAAAAGGGTATTTTATATGACTATCTTTTCATGGTTGTTTTACTAAATCATTCCAATTATTAGATACTAGTTTTGAGTAGTGAACCATATACTTTGAGTGTTTTTTTCTTTATTTAGTGTGTGTGAGTTTAGTAGAGATACCAATCAATCAAATTAGTGATATATGTTTATTTTGTAATAAATCATGAAATGTTAAAAAGAGATTATTTTTCAGTTATTCCCCCCCCCCCCATAATATCTATTATATGCCTAGGTCCATCACATGTGGTTTCAATCACACTAAGTTTCATCTAAATATTATTTTGTTTGAAGTTATTTACTATGATGGTTGGTGTACATAGTCTAAATTTAAGTCACTCTCTCTTTAATAATTGATATAGTTTCCATGGTACTTTTTTTAAAGTGTTATGTGATGTTATAGTTTTGATCAAGATTATTATATCTATTTTAGATAATATTAATTCGGCTAATAGAAAACATGTTCCTGCATTCAAGTAAAAAAGTTACAATTTTTTGAAGGGAATAATGACGCCCTATACAATTCCATTGGGTATTAAAATTCTATACATTTTGATTAATGGTTCTACACTTATTTAATATGTATTAATATTCACTTGGTATTCTAGAAACAACTTAGTGTTTGATTTTCAGGGAAAATAATTTTATTAAATACCCATTTTAGGGAAGTAATTATTTAGTGTTTATAAGCATTTAATCTATAAAAGGAATGATGGACATGGAATAAAATATAAATAAAGAAATTTTAATATATAAAATTATAAATAATAGATTTGGAGATTAAATTATGATTATATACATATATTTATTGGTGAATATGTTGATGAATTATTTACAAGCATTAATGAGATAAGGAGAAACATTAGAGGAATATATGAGATCCTTAATTATCCAAATGTGAACGAGAGGATGCTTCATATTTTCCCAGATAGATTTGATGTCAATTTGTCAGCTCTAGATATATTTTTCAAAATACACTTACTTTGTATGAATTTTATATAATTTTGGTTGATTATCACATGAGAAAAGATTATACTCTTATAAATAATTGTTCAACTAAGAATTAAATCTCATTAAAATATATAGTGAATGCAAGGAACTAAAAAATTGAGTAATAAGTTTAATATTAAGTGGGAACCTTGTATTTTGGTTTATATGGTTATTTTATGATTGAAAAACTCATTTCACTCATCTAAATAGGGGTTTAAAGTTGAAATGGACAATTTTATGGAATGTTTCCTTTGAAGAGTTTTAGTTGTGGGGGTATTGAACATTTCCCTACAAATTTCCCATTTATGGAGGAAGATGGAATTGATGATATATTGGAGTCCTCTTATGATGTTCAAGTAATAA
The DNA here is from genome assembly GCA_963277665.1 of Viscum album. Lineage (NCBI taxonomy): Eukaryota > Viridiplantae > Streptophyta > Magnoliopsida > Santalales > Viscaceae > Viscum > Viscum album. Next base: position 36,753,294 of record OY728163.1, read on the forward strand.
TTCCAAGAATTTATGAAGATTCATTTTGTCATTATGGATTATAAGGATGAAAAATTATTTTACATGATATAAAAATTATTAATCTAAGAAGGATGTGACATCATGTGATGATTGTGGGAGTGGTTGTTCCGAAAGTGGTAGAGGTAAGAAGAAATTCATTTTAATAATTGTTTCTTTGGATTATACTAGTGATTATGACTCAAATAAACTACAACATATTTCATCAAGAAGTGATGAAGAGTTACTTAAATCTAAAATAAACTACATGTTAAAGAATATATTTTAGAAAAGTATCTCCAACGTTGTTAATATAGATAATGGAAATAGGATAATGAATAAATCAATTAATATTTACTTTATTCTTAAGTTAGAATGAATCAATATGTGTTTCACAAAGAAATATAATAGTTTTTTAGTTGAATTAACAATTTATGATTGTTCTAATAAATAATAACATAAACCAATTATTCAAAAATATCATGGAAATAGTATATAAAATTTTAAATCCCAAAAAAACGTTAGAAAAGTAAAGAGAATCATACAAGATACATGTAACGGGAATAATTTTTCTTATACAAATATTAACATTGAATAAAAAACTATTATTGTTTATGAAGATAAAAAATTAAAAAACATCTGCAATAAAAAGGAATGTTTGTAAAGTATCTTAGTGTTCTTGTTCATCGAGCATAGGTCAAAAGTGCTTACAAAATGATGAATTTAATTAGAGTACTATAGTGGGATAGAATTGAAATTTAGGATGGATGTTGTACTTTTATAGTCCTTGTAGTTTTTTCATAGGATACAGTCATATGATTGAATTTTTTTGTTTTAGAGGAAGTAAATTTCATTTTATAATGAGTCTTTGAAGTCACACATGTAAGTGTGAAAACCCATGTAGAAAAAAATATCAATAAAATTTAACAACAATGTTTAATGTTGAAGAAATATTTTTAACACATGAAGATCCATAAGGTCACATAATTAAATAATTTCTAGTGAACTTACTAGCTCATAGAAAATAACCTATGTGATTTTAAATTATACATAAGATATAGAAATCATTGATTAAGAATATTCCTTGTCAGAATAACAAGAAATATATTGTGAAGTCATTGAATATTGATGATTCAAAAAAGGGTGAAAACACATATGGACAATAATAATTTCACTAGAGTGATCATTATTTGAATATTTTGTAAAAATAAATGATGAATAACTTTCTATAATTTCATGAAAACATTGATAAATTTTGAAAATTAATTTTACATAATGTTTAGTAAGAAGAATAACTCTTTGGAATTTAATATTTATAATGTGAATAAGAATATAATTTATCCTAATTTAAAATTGGATATGAAGAATTACATGTCTTATCAAAGTGGTTAATAATCAAAAGGGTAGTTTAATACCATGCAATGGAGGTTCAATAATAAATCTCATCCTTTACTTATGAAAGGATAAGTGATGGTGATTTTCCCCCTCTCGTTTTTTCATTGGAAATTGTTTTTTCAAATAGGGGGAAAGACAACATAAATCCATTTATGTTTATCCCTTAATACATTTAAAAATGTAGATAAAAAATATATAATAGGATAATAAAAATGTTTTTAGTTAGAATATTGTGGTAGTAATATCTTATTAGCGGGAGCTTATTTTTATAGAGTGGATTTAAAATGGGTAAGTAGTGAATTTAGCATGGGTGTGTGAATTTTTTATTTTTAAAACATGTATACTGAATATTTATATAGGAACATGTTATAAAACTATTCAAGGGATTTATTTTAATAAGTTGAAGAAAATTTATGTTAAGAATTTTTTCTAAGTATTTTTCAATAGCTATGAAGAAATAAAACTATACAGAAATGGATACAAGTTAATTTTCGGTATAATATGAAATTATTGTTAAATTCCCTTTTTATACACTAATATTTCTTAGATGGGATTATAATTATTTAATGATAGTTCATTACTAATGTTTTTTAGTCTTAAGAGTTCAAACTGTATAATGATTTCCAAAAAAATTATAAATAGGATACTTTTATTTCCTTGAAGAAAAAAAATATTAAGATATAAAATGTATGTGACCATGGGGAGATTTATTATACCCAAATGGTATTTGTCATATTTTTATGATTAAAACGAAGAAAATATGTTTATTGTGTTTTCTTGTGTTTGTAATACATAAATCATGTTCAATTTCACATATAATAACGTTTGTAATATGATTTTAAGGCTATTATAGAAGTTTTTATGTGTTTAGAAGATATTCTGATTTATTTGTAAGACATTTAGAGGGCTTCAAGGCTGAGTATAATTGGGTCTGAAAATTTTAAACTTTTATAATAGGTCGAGCTATCATTAATCATATGTTAAGGTCACTCTAGTGTAGAGAAAAAAATAGATAACTCCTCAATATGTTAGAGTAAGAATTCTCATATCTATGAATATTGTTGAAGAAAATTTCAATTCATAAGTGTAATGTTACTAAATATATAAATAAAAATTTGGAGTTTATTAGAAATATGAAATTTATAAATTGATATACACAAGGGTAAATTTTCTTATTACATAAAATTCCCTCTACTAATACAAGGTTATAATTTTGAAAAAATCAATATATTATGGTAGTATTATGGATACATAAGATTAACTCTACGTAGATGGAATAAATTTATAAAAGTATTAAATATGTAAGTGTAACCTTATAGATACATAAGAGTAATTATGATCAGACTTTATTGGAATTTCCATAAAGTAAATGCATTAAAGTAAATATCTTGATTCATAAAGGTAAATATAATGAATAGGTAATACATTGGAGTAATTTTTCTCATGTTTACTGGTTAATATACTAATATGTAATTGTTGATTAGTGGAAAAGGTAATACTTAATGGCTATTACAGTGATATATATAATTCATTTTATTTATACATATGGTTCATTAGTGACAAAAATTAAAATAATAAGATATGACATCTATGCATCATGCTAAATAATATTAACATTTGTAGAGGTCATTTAATGATATGTAAGGGTTCCATAATTCAATAAAAATAAAAATAACAATGATGAAACCATTATTTTATAGAGTAAATATCATGAATAGAAATCATGATACAATCACATTAAGGTATGTGGTCACTCTGTGAAGGTCATATCATGTTGCGATCAAGAAAATCTTAGAAGAAAAAAACACAAGGCTTGAACTATGAAGACAATTTTCATTCTAAAAAAGATAATATGTTTTATAATTAGTTATAGGAATTATTTTTTCACACTATGATAACTTTTATATATCTAAAGGATAAATAAATTGGAGAATTTTTCAAGAAGTTGAACACTTTTACTTATATGAAGATTTAATTTGAAACTGAAATAAAATGTTGGAAAAAATTTTATATAAGATTTTGAGTGGGCGTCATGCATGTATAATCTATAGTATTATCAAGGAGAGAAAATGTGAGAATAATAGTGCACATAAAATGAGAAAAAACAAATAAAATTAGTACACACATGTTTTGTGTGTGACCATCACACTTGTGTCATGTGTTGATGAAGATGTAAGAAGTCATACATATTCTACAACATGATAATGTGTGGGGGAACTATAAAATAGTTGAGAGATGATATATTTAGGCCAAAACAATAATCCCTACCTTTTTTGAAGAACATGAAAACATTGAATCTTTTTGATAGAAGTTTCGAGATACAACATTGTTGAATTATTATATTATGAAGAAACATTATAACCTAATCTTTTTTACCCCAAATGATGATTCTTGTGGAATATATGATCAGGGTTATTTTATAAGATCCTTTAAATGACTAGTTACTTTCCTTGAGTAGAGAACCTTTTGAATTGACTGGATTTTTTTGTTTCCATTTCTCAGTTTGTGTAATTCCATTAGTGAGATCATTCACAGTCTAACAAATAATTTTTTGAAAAATTAAGATAAAATTAAAAAGAAAAATATAAAGGAATAAAGTAGTGATGACGTCCTTAGGAATCCCCACTAAATATTTATTATAATCCAGGGATAGGGAACCTGTTTTAGAGTATATTTTAAGAGGATCCATTGGGTCCAATTTGGAGGCCAAACTATCCTCCTCCATATCCCCCTCTCTCCATGTATGTAAATCAATGCTACCTTTTCCAAGAAAAAAATTTCAAGTTATAATATAATAGGAAATGGTCCAGTGAGGATAATCGAATCCTTAGAAAAATAAACACCATGCTAAAGTCTGTTTCAACCTATATTGACATAAAATGGAAGACATTGAAATGGAAATGTTTTCTAACTATAGATCTAGTTTCTACATCCAGGGAATTCCCCTGGTCAATAGTAGGTACTAAAATCCATCAAAAAATATACTATATTATTTTAGATAATTCTCCCTCCCCACATGATACCATCAACATATACACCACTAGGGGTAGTGAGATCCCTCATGCTAAAAATTGATCGAATTTATTTTCAAAAGAAATCATTTAAAAGGGAAAAACTAAATATTTTTCAATATTTAATCCCCCACTCTCTCAACGAACCTATAAAATTATAAGGGCTATCACGTTAAAATTTATGTAAATAAATTAAATTTTAATCTGTAATTCACACTAGTTAAGAAACCTTAAAAGATAGTATACTAAAAGAATAGAGTTGGGATAATCTATATGATATATTTGGAAGAGTTGTTATATGGTAAACTGGATCCATATATGATTTGATTTACATGATGGTCTCTATGTAACTAAGTGGTGAGAGGAAGTCCAGATAGGACTCAAAGCATCAGTGAAATATAAATATTGTCTCATTAATGAATATTATGTAAAATTAATAAGGGTTATCATTTTAGTGGGATAATATTTAAAAAAATTCTTTATTAAATGATTAAAAATCATTATACACTTTTTTCAAATAATTCTATTGTAGATAAAAAAGCATCATCATCAACAAAATTGATTTCAAGATCATTTTTTTAAATTTATAGAATTAATGAATGTATATTATTGGACTAATACAGAAACTTAATAATTGTTCTTAAAAAATAATGGATATATATTTGTTAAATACACCCATTTCAAAGAATATGATTGTTTAATTTTTTCAACATGAAGATCTAAATTCTTATGAGACTCATGAAAATAATCTCTTTATGATTATAAAATCATTATTAAGATTAAAACTGAAAAAAATGAACTTTTTTTACATATCATATACTTAATATGATTCTGTATTTCAATGACTTGAAATGGATAGGGTTATATTTTAGGTTTTATCCAGATAGAGACTTCATTATATAATAATTCTTCAATGGTTATAATTATTAATTATTAATGAGTTCAATAAATGTTTACCAAATCTTTTTAATATTTTTGATATTAATGAGTAAGACATTGGAGGTTCAGGCTAAGTTGATATATTGATAGTATAAAATCAGAAAGGTTTAAGCTATAAAAAGAATATTAGAGGGTCCAATAGTAAGTAGTGGTGATTAAAACCTAAGGGTGGTTTTAGTAAGAAGGTAAAATGATTCCATTGTAGAAATCCTAGACATTAGTGGAAAAAATATCTTTAATACATGGAGTGGTGTAATAAATTTCTTGCAGATTCCATGTCAGGAATTATAATTATATAAATAATGATTCTTGTTTTGAAGGGTTTATGTTACCAAATGTATATTTATCATTATTATAAATTTATAAGAGTTTAAAATTAAGGATGAATTAATGGATAGAGTGTAAAGTTTTTATATTCATGTGATGAATCTAATGGTTACTATATCAAGGATGTAGAGTCATTAAATTTATTTAAGGCTTAATAAAGGATGTGTATTGTATCTAATTATTTTTCTCTTATAGAAAAAGATACGGATTGTAAAAAAATGGTTTTTTTCTAAATAAAAGGAGATAATGTTTTTGATATATATAGTTTATAAATCATCTAATCCTATAACATGATTGAAGATACAATAAGAATAAATGTGTTTTATCCAAGATAAAACTTGTTTATCCTAGATAATAGAGTTTTATACAAATTATTTATTAAAATATGAGGTAAATAGTTCCCACGTCTAAATTGTGGTATATTTTAACAAATAAAATATTATTTTTATAATATTTTACTAAATTTATAGAGTATCATAAGGTACATATATTAATGTTTTATTTATTAAATATTCATATAATGTAAATAAGGGTTATTTCTTATCATTATGGATTTTTTATCTTAGAAATATATTTTATGGAAAATATAGACTCTAAGAGGATACTATGAGTATGTTTGTATATTGATAATTTCAAAGAATAATATATGAATGATTATACTAGTAAAATTTAATGTAAAAAAAATACAATTAAAACCTAAATGAGATTTGGGTATATTAGTAAATATTAGTTTTAATATAAATATTTACATTTAAATTTGTTATAAAATGATAAAAATTAGAATTTAAATGGAAATTTTTAATAATATGATGATGATCATATTATAATGACTTCAATTATTTAAACTAATAGATTTTATTAACATCATAACATTATTTTTTGTAATATAATGAAATTTGAATATTATATTCACGGAGTTGAACATAAGTTTTATACATTCTAATATTTACATTATTCAAATTTTTTATTCATATATGTTAACCAATTAAAGGTGTCCAGTCAGATAATTTATCATAATGCTGCATAGAGATGTTATAAGAATTATATTGTGATGTATTGATTTTAACAAAACCTTATAAATAAAAACATTATGGATTATTTTTTGTTTTATCATATGAGGTATTCCCATAATAGTGATTTGGAACAGGTTTTTGATATTATTAATGGATTATATGTATATATATATATATATATATATATAATATCATGCTATATAAAATTCATTTTATAAGTTATCATTTTTTCATGTTGTATACATATATTATATAGAGTTAAATGGTAATTAACAGCTCAATGTATGACATATGGTCCCTCAGTTGAGATAATTTAATTAGTGTATGGTTAGACCTAGATAAGTGATGTGTGTTTTGATTATCAATTTTGATGAGGATAATATGATGTGTTCACCCATTTATTTAGTCTATTATATAAAAACAAAAAATGTGTTATTAGATGACATTAGATTAAAAAACTCCAAGAATAATGGTAACATTAGGTAATAATACAAAACTATTATTTGGATATCCATATTTTATGTGATATAGATAGTGGAAATAAGTTTGCAGAAACATGTGTTTAAAAGAGATTATGTTAGATCGCATTATAGCTTGAGTGACACTAACTTGTTTCTAAGGGCCAAGATTTTATTAAAATTATGAATTAGATGATTTATAATTATTTTCAACCATATAAAGGCTTATGGGGTTACACTTTATTTTTGTGTGAATAAGGAATGAATTTTATTATATTTTTTATATAAAACTATGAGAGATACCCTAAAAGGGTATTACAGGAATTTAATGAAATTCTGGCTACATTTTTCACAGATTGTTATAGATGATATCACATAGGTTCCAGATAAAGGGATATTAAATAAAAAAAGTTAAATAGTATATCCATAAGGAATTTTGGATATGTTTCCCAACTTCATATAAATTACATTTTATAATGTGAATGTGTATAAATTCTTTGAGTATTTAGTGAATGTGAGAGATTTAAAGAAAAATAATGTAAATCTAAAACCATTATGTGGTGGTATTAACCATGTATTGGTTTGTGTTAGAGTAAAACGTATCTCAATGAAGTCCATTACCTAATGGTTTAGTGAATTGTGGAAATGTGTTGTTTGATAACCCATTTAGATTAAGATTTCATTCCATTTATCTAACTATAAGTTATCAATGCCATTTTAGAATTTTTATAATGATACTAAAAGTATTTTGAATATATATATTGATTATTTAAAAATAAAAAATAAATTTGAGGTTAAAATCATAAGTTATAAATATTTCTAAAATTCTAATCATTTATAAATTGATTCAATCAAGGATGGACATTTGATAAGAATTAAAAACTACGGATTATTCTTAGATGGATACATAAATTGATTTAATCCTTATACAATAGTTATATAAATTTGTTTTGATACTTGATCTAGAAAACATTAATGTATAGGCTATATCTCACTCTATAACTAAGGTTTTGGAAATGTATGGGGAAGATATTACACCTCCCCTTTTATGGGAGATTCAAAAAAACCCATTGTTAACATCAAATTAGGGGTACTTATTTATTTGAGGGATCCATGTCATGATCATGTAAACATATCTTGGATCAGTCAATTTTTATAATAAATGTTATGTTCATAATTTATATTTAATAAATTTAAATAAATTGATGAATCGTGGAAAAATAGGTTTTTATGGATTGTTTCAACTATATTTTTACATAGTTTATCTTCTTTAACAAAATACTAATTCAAAATAAATTCATAATTTAATAAGACAAGAAAAATATTTATTCAAATTTTTTCTCTTATTCCCCCCCCCCCCTAATAGAATTATTCACTCATAATTGAATCAAAATCAATCATGAATGAACATACTATATTAAGAGTAAGATATTTATCTAAAAGAAAGCTCACCTGAATATATAATCACTATAAATATTTAAAGACCTTAAATTTAATTTAATTCAAATGAAAAAATTTCAAATTAATATCATTTCATGCAAGATAAATTATATATATTCAAAATATCAAAATTGATTTTTAAATTTGGAAAATATGGAAATATAAATACTTACAAGAAATTATGTGAAAATTATAGTAGTCGTGGAATAGTGAATATATATTCCTTTTATATTTTAAATAACTTCTTAAATACCCCAAATAAAACATATTCTATCTTAAATTCATCAAAACATGATCCATCATGGAAAGGTGAATACATCATAGTAAATTTCATCAAATATTCAAAATGAGATATTTGGGCATTCATATTGAAAATAGTAAACATTATCTCTGGTTTTTATCTGAATTTTTTCATTGGAAATGGATTCATCATCATCACTATAATATGTTTATATGTAATATATACATACCAGAAAGCTTAGTCAGGGGCGAAGACCCTCACTATTTATTAAAATAAAATAAAAGTCCAGAAAATAATATCCATATAACCAAAACAAAAACTACATGCCATAAAAATCCAACCCAACACTACCTCCATGATCAAAAGATTCATCCACAGTCACTGATTCCCTTTCTGAGCGGTCATATTGCTTGAGGACCTTGACATACTTCCGCCTGAGATTCAACCATTCCAAAGATAGGAATTCATTAGTAGTTTTCATACCTTTATTAAAAGATGTGGTGGGAATCGGCTTCGACAGGTTAGTGTAGTCCTTCCTCGGCCGTCTTCACGGCGATGCAAGCACATCACCTTGGTTCCCAATCAACATCTTATTCCCTCCCTGAACAACATCACCTTATGGGGGTTGGATATTGCCGCTCTCATTTTCTTTGTCACTGTCAGATACATCCCCCCAATTGCTGAGAATCTGCATATTCTGATAAGTATCAATATTGGTCTGATGAAGCTTAAAATTAGTGTCACTCACAGCTAGGCATCGTGGATTTTCCAGAAATTCAATGCCTTCACAGATCCCTTTGTCACTACCCTCATTCTCTGCCACATCCTCCTGAAGAGTTACCGTGGCCTGAAAATTGGCACTATCCGGCACAACCTCCTCCACAACCTCATGCAACAGCCCTTGAAACTGATTGCCCGTGGGGACATTGACCAACACACTATCCTTCCCCTTGGCCCTGCCCTGAATTCCAACAACACATGCTTCTGAAATCCCAACAGACAGCCGCTTCTCACAACTAACAGACTTCAAGAACCCCACTGCTCCACACCTCTGTTCTTCAGCCCGAACAACACCCTAATTTATACCAATCCACCGCCCTTCAGAACAAGGAACATCATTACCATTTCCCATATCAATAACTTGCTTCTCACCTTCCTCCACCCTTAGATAATTTTTGAGCTGATCAAGGACAACATTTACCAGTGGATTGGGAGAGGCCACTACCTTTGTTCCCACTGTGAATGTGCCTTGCTTCCCATAAACAGCAACCCTTCCGCTGGCCACACTGGTCAACTGACTTTTCCCCTCACCAATCCTCACCTTTAGCTCAAACAACCTGCTCCTCCCTTCACCATTGCACTGTGACACCAGATGCCCCAAACGATGATAAGAATATTTCTTGGCATGATCTTTATCTGATGAATACTACTATGGCATGGTAAAATAAATATATTGCATGGTTTCTTTATTTATACTTTATTTTATTCTAAATTCATTTAACATTATAGATAAAATATACCTTAAATAATTCAATATTTATATATAATTTCTTGGTATAAATATCATTTATCATTAAAATCTATACCATTATTAAATCACAAAAATTGTAAAAATCTAATTCCATATACTTGAACGTTTTCGTATCCTTAAGTAAATATCTCAAAAACGATAAATAAAGACTCTACAGATCAATTTAAATGTTATTCAATGATGAAAATAAATAAATTATTATCAATAAATATTATAAAATCTTCATATAAAAGAATTTAAAATTAAAAATAATTAATCAATTTAAAATTAAAATATTACATATATATTTTTAAATTATTTATTAAATAAAATCAATGATAAAAATAATTTTAATTCTTAATTTTAATGTGCATTTTTTATTATTTTCATTTTATTATACACTTATGATATTAGAAATGGAATTATTTTTTCTAATATAAAGTCAATCCAAGGTTAAAACCTATTTTTGCAATAATAACCACCTCCCGATACTAATTAAAATTGTTGATATGTAAAAAAGTAAAATTTACCCTTTATATTTCATCCAAAGTTATCCTTTCCTTTTTCCTTTTTTCCTTTTTAACTAAAATGTAATTAAGGATAAATTATAACCTAATAATTATTATAATTTATTAAACTAAGTAATTATTTCCTTAAATAATAATTTTTATGAATGAATTCAATAAGTTTAAATTACAAAATCACATTAATGCGATGACTTAATGTTTAATCAAAATAAATTAGGTATAATTTCTATATTGAATAGTCACTTATATAATGCATTGAATTATTATTAATAATTATTTCCATATTTAATATCCATTGAAATATTTAATGAAACACATCTCTTAGATTGATGATTACAAGACAAAATTTAAAATTTGTTTCTCTTTAGAACACTCTTTTATAATAAAATATAGTATTTTTATAAATAGATACTTTATTAAAAAACATTTATAAGGTTATTTAATTAAAATATAAAAGTCTGATACATATAATTAATGCTTTATAGTGATATTTTATATTTTCATTTTTCATTGTTTTTTCTTTTTTAATTAGGTGCCTTTGATTCCATGAATTCATTGGGCCTTTTACATCATCTTTCTTATTTATTGAAGTGATTTTTAATTTGGTTTTGGAACCTTTATTTTTATATATGAAATATTTCATTTAAATATTAGTAATAGTGTTATACTTTTTTAGTAAAAAAGTTATATCATTGTAATCAATTTAAATTGTCGAAAATAAATATCGTCATAAGATTTCATCCATATGATTTCAAAAAAGATATCACAATGAACATAAGAAAAATAATAAATAATAAATATATATGATAGAAAAAATATAGAAATAAATAAATAGAATTCTATGTCTCATTAGGTTCATCCTCATCCTCCCCCTCATCATTATCCACTCTTATATATTCTGGTAAATTTGGAGAATTTTTACTAATAATACTCTTTTTGAATTATTCATATTTTTTATCAAGATTCTAATTGAGATTTCCACGTGGAAAATAATTTTAAGTGGTAAATAATTATTCAATAATGGGGACATATTTTATGAATTAATGAATTCTTATTCAATCCAAATACATTGTGGTTAAAAAATTATATCACTAATGGATTCTTCTTTGATTTTGATTTATGATGGATAAATAAACAAATACTTCTTGATTTTCTACACCAAATTATGTTTTCCCATGTATTTATTCTTCTTATCTTCCTCTTTGTATTTCTAAAATTTTCTATATAATACTGTGGTGGGTGGAATTACTATTGAAAATTTTGTGAGAAGCATTTTATAGCAATAGAATGAGTTCCAACGGATGTATCATAATGTATTTAAGTCTCTATAGTGGAACATGTAGGGTTAGTTATGGGAATAAAATTTGTTGATAACTCGATTAATTCTTCTAATGTTATTGATGATTCTCAAGGATAAGACTAAGTCTACATTTTAGATAAATAATCATTCAAAACTATTAAATATCTACCTAGAAATTGGGAATAATGTGGAATCTGGATTTTATATTGGTGGAATTTTATGATTCCATATAAGTATATCAATATTATCACAAATATTTCCGAACCTCTCCATTATAAATTCCATATTCTATATCAAATAATACATGGTGGGATCTTATTTATTTATATGTTTATAGGGATATATAACAAAATTTTTGGGTGTTATATGCCATATCTAGGTTTGATTAGGTGTCTCAATCATGTGTTGTTGTAATTTCTCCACGTTACCTTTCTTGTCAATATCCTCAAAATAACTCAATACATAATTATAACCCTTTTATATTAAATTCTCATACATTTCAATTTGGAGTGGAAAATTTAATTAATATTTCTCAAATATATGAAATAAATATACCTATTGAAAAAAACCTAACTTATTTTTCATGTAATATATAAAATAACCAAACAATTATCTCATTAGCCTTTTACTTTATCCCTATAAAATATATCAAAAATATCTTATCAAACTATTATTGAATTACATGAAATTTTATTGTAAAATAATTATTTAAATCAACATTACTACACCTTGGATCTCACCCTTATCCAACCATGATTCATTAATAGCTCTACGAATAATTCAGGAGGTTGGTTCATAAAATACATAGTTTTTGAAATGTAATAATAATGATGTTATAGTGGATTATTTTTTATAAACATCCCATTATAAATTTTTCTTTCAATGGTAGGATATAAAAATTTAGTGGAATACACTTTTTCTGTAACAAAAAAAATTAATATATTAGATTTATTTTTCAATTGGATGTTTATTGGTTGTCATGTGAAAACATTTTAAGGTTTATTCATGTTTTGACTATTCTTTGTAAATATTTATCACTACACCATGGTGATTAGTCATGGTGATTATAGATTTTCTATTGTAGACCACAAAATGAAGATAGTGTAGTAATTTTGGGTGTTTTTTATTCAATTTCAGACTCAGATGATCCATCTAACCATGTAATGGTAGATGAAGTTTTGATTGAGAACATTAGTTATGGGAAATGGTGAAGCGGTTATATGTCATGTTTAAAGGACTTGGTGGTTATAGATTAAGATATTTATAGAATAATATTCTTAAAATTGGGTGAATTTTGATTCCATGTCATGGATCTTGGAATTCTTCCTTTAAGGAATGTATGGGGAAATTGGGGAGGCCCACAATAGGTGTAGTGGAAGGCATGTTGGGATTAAAAAATAAATGTGTAAATTTGGAAACATTAAATCATGGAAACATGGAAACTTGAGAACATAATTTTTTAGAGGTATGCATGTTGTGCATAGGGTTTCTAGAGTTGGTGTGTGAATTTTTTAGACGATCGTAGTGTCAGTCATATTGAATTTGTTTTCCCATACAGATGTATTTTGAATAAAAACACACCACAGGGTTTGAATATCTGTATATTCTATTTAAATTTGTTGTTTTGGAACCTCTAAAAAAAATTAGTTTAAAGTTCAAACATCAATTACTACTATGGATTTCAATGGTTATTATTTGATATAAGATGGTATAATAGTCAGATCCAATGTAGAATAATTTGATTTTTTATTTTTATTTTTTATTTTTTATTTTAAAATCAAAATTATATGTTTATATTAGAACATACTATAATGAATATAGAATAACATACAAATGAAGATAGAACATGAAATAGAATAATACAAGATTGTTTATTCCAAGAGGGGAAGAAGGGTAAAAAATATACTTCACTATATATCTGATCTAGAGAGTAAATATTTCTCCTATATATAAATATCATTAAATATTTTTTTTAAGAGAATTTGTGTTGTGAATATGTGGAGGAGAAGACTATAGGATTGTAGATTATCATGGATACATATGGATTGTTAATGTAAGGTGGAAAAAACATATTAAAGAACAATTCTAATGATGTAATTATTATATATCGAGTATTGTATATAGTATTATGTTTGATTGAATTTTAAATACTCATATATTTTTTATAAGAATTTTATTATATCTAATAATGGTTGTAAATAAGAAAATTAATTTACACAAGAGCCTTTATTTGGGTGTGGGGACACAAGGCATGTCAGTTTATTATACTAATCTTTAAGTGAATTTCATTTAAATAAAATTTATAAGAGAATAACAAGTCTATGAACTTATATTTTTAACCCACATAGAAGTAGTGAGTGTAAGAGAATAAGTGGATGTGGACCTTGGATGGGTAGTGTTCTTATCCAAAAGCATGGAATCACATACTAGTGAAATATCTTTTAATTTTAACATCAACACTTCATTGATATGAAATCCTTTTACTTAGTACATTTTTGGTGAACAAGGTGAAATATTGTGTCAATGCACTTTATTATTTATATAATTTATTTTTAATGCAAGAAAATTTCAAGGTGTATTTTCCAACTTGAATACAATGTACAGTTTGATTTAATAGATAAGAAGTAATTTCAATAAATCCAAATATACCTCACCCATTAGGGTATACAATAGGTCCACAAGTTACAAATGGTGGTATCTTATACCCTAGTTATTCCTTTAATATGTTGATGGAAATTTGTTTTCATGGATAATATTATGATTTCATGAGAATTAAATGGGTATAATTATTCATTATAAAATAATATAATTTGATTTCATCTATGATATATTAGTATTAATGCTTATTCAGAAATATTTCATGTAATTTGAGTAAGTGACTATACCATAAGGGTAATGATAGAATATGGTATAATGTTTTTGAATAATTATTCAATGGTACATGATTCATTATCAAGAGAATTATTTAATCATATATATATATATATGTATGAATATTTTTTAATTTTTCACAATAAAATGTGATTTGAACAAGCCTATTGACATCAATTAAGGTGATATAAAGGAAACAGAGGAAACCCCCATGGTTTCTCAAAATATGTTTGACTATTTGAAGTTTATTTATAGTAAAAAGTTGGAAGTATTATTTAACAATATTATTAAACAGGTTTGATCTATTCATAGACTTATTTAGTGGATAAATGTTTCTAAATTATAATCAATATCATATAAATATTACCACTAATTTAAAATTCAAAAGTGACCTCCCATGAAAAATAATATCTTTATGGATTATCTATTAATGACTTAAATAGATGATTACTCTCATATTAGTTTCAAGGGAATCCTTAATGTTACATAGAACATTAATCTAAATAATTTTCAGTCAAAACTATAGATAAATAAGAATTTCAGGACGAAGAAATTGAAATAGATGTATGTAATGATTTCTTATCAAATATGAAATGAATTTTTTAAAAACGAAAATGTTTATTTGAGGGTAATAAATCCATATTAGATTTTTAATATGTAAATATTGGGAACATTTATGAAATATTTTCAAATATTCTTGATGAAAAGGATGGTGGGATTCAATTATCAGAAAACAAATTATAAATTTCCACTAGAAGGAATATAAATACCATAAATTTATGTATCAAGATGTTTTAGAAAATTTTGTTAGTAATAAATGATGAATAAGATTTTTAGGAAGTTCTATTACAAGTAATTGAAACTGAGTTTATCTCAGAAATAAGATATTCCAGGACAGTTACTATAGAGAAATGTAAAATTTAACATGATAATGTTGATCAACTATAGGACATTTTTTATCTCTAGGTAGAATTGGAAGCATATATCAAGGTGTAAAATATTTAAATAAAGAATTAAAAGAATTATAGAGGAATTATATAGGAATAAGAAAATTGTGTTGATGAAAATGAAGAATATATTAATTATTTATAGAATTTTATGGCAGAATACAAAACATTTCAAGTAAAATTTTAAGAACATATGGATTGTTTGTTAAATATTTAAGAATATAAGAAGATCATTGATGTCTTAACATGTTTTTCATTGAGATAGTCAATGAAATTTAAATTATTGAAGAGGAAGTAATTTCCTTAATAAATAATCTTGAATAGGAAATTAAGATATGTTGTTCAAAGAGGAAGCTTCAATATATAAAAATATTAGATGGGGATTTGAAAAAAAGGATAGATTGTTGAATACAACCATTATAATAAATTTTTGGTGCTCAAAAGACCAATTATATGGATCAACATGTTCTTAGTTATAAGGCCGGAACATTATAAATAAGTCTAAATAATTTGAATAAGAAGGAGATAAATATAAATATTGATGTTTTCAATTGTAATGAACTTACCAACAATCAAGGATGTATTCAGATACGGAATATTTATATATAAATAAAATAAACATGATATTACCATTCATAAAATGTATGTTTTGTGGTTTTATTGTCCACAATATGTACTATTATGGTGAATCTAAAATTTATTAAGTATGATAATATATTTTAAGTAAACAATTAATACATATAATATATCCTTTATTTCAGAGTAGAAATTCATTTTATATTTATTGTTTTAGTTATTAATATTTCAGCCATAAATAAGCCAATTCTGGGAAAAGAAGTGTATATTTTTTATGGATGACAAATAATATTGCGTGGAAATTAATATAATTAAATTTCTTTAATAAATTGTTTTACCCAGAAGAATAAAGAGAATGTAGTCTATATTCATTGGATTAAGATAAAAAGAAGAGACCAACTTCTGTCTCAACAGATTGTAAAACTTCTGAGACAGCGAAGAATTAAAATATTATGGGTAAATGTATACTAACTATTAAAGATTTAAATAATTAAAATAAAATAATAAAATAGATCCTTGGTTTTGGGTTTTTATCCTATATGATGGATAATATAAATTTTCTTAAGAATATAAAAACAAAAGGTGGATGAGACTCTTTGTTTTGAAAATGATAGAGATCAAAAGATCAATGTGAGTGGTAAGAATCATTTATTCAAAGATGTATTAAATAAAAGTTATGTTATTCATGTTGATGGTTTCCTACATAATTTTTTGAGGTTAATCCTGTTATGTGACTTGGTATTAGAAGTTAATTTCAACTATAAAGGATGAAATATTAAAGGAAAGGATGTAAATCCTATAATCCAATCACGATGGATAAATTTGAACTTGTTTATGTATAAAAATCATGGATTTATCTAAATAATAATATTTTATTCATATACCTTTCTTAGAGATAAATAGATAAAATATTTTGGAAATAATATCATGGCTAAGGATATGAGAAATTCCAATTGTCCAAAGAAGTTCTGAGCATCAAGTCTATCAAACCACATCTTTCAACCAATTTCCTCAAACATAAAAGCTTCAAAGACCCCTAACCACATTTTATTGTATGTTATATATGGTTAATTTATATGATATTAGGGTTTTAACTCTAATTAGGAACAAGAAGATAGGGGAGACACAATCTATAGTGATCTAGAAGTAGTTCCAATGTGTGATTGGTTTCATTGGAAAAAATGAGAACCTTAATTATTTCTCTTTTTTCCTAAACCAAGATTGATTCATATATTCGTAGAGATTATATAAATTCTCTTTGTTATGAGTTTTGTGTAAGTGATATTTTTAATTCTAATAAATTTTTAGATCTTGACCCGAAGAACCCTATCAATTTTATTATCAAAGGGGAAGAACAAGTCAATTAGGAGAATTAATCAAGATGAATAAATAAGAATAGAATATTAGAAAGTAGAAAATATTAACCTTGAAATTTTATATATGGGAGAGAATTTGATATCCTATAAGAGTATATATAGTGTATTGACAATAATGAACTCAAGTAGAGAAATATATTGAAATGATGGATCTTGATGTGGTAGACTGACAATGAAATCCAATATAGCATTATTTCATCCACATTTTGTAATATGTAAGATATTTTATCAAATTAAAGTTCATTGGTAGTCATTTGATAAGTTTTATTCTTTGTAAAAACATAGATAAGTTATTGAGGCCATTTTTCACTACACCATACTAAGTTACTATGGGGAGTTTGTATTTGTCGGAGTGGATCATGAAATGCACATAGTATAAGAGCTATGATAATTTTATATGCCATTTCAAAGTAAGAAATTTTTAGAAGAAAGTGGTATATCAGAACATGTCATGGTTGATAATGTTTTTTAGAAAATTTCTTGTGGAAAATTGTGTATCTAGTATATATTTTAGTCATAGGTCATGGTGGATGATTTTTTTAGAAGTAGGTTTAAAAAATGGAAGACGTTTGATGTCATTCCATAGATATTGGAATTTTACATTAAAATAAAACCCATGTAAAATAGGTTGGCCTATGAGGGGTCTAGTGGATGTTATATTAGGATTATAAAATCCAACTATAAATGGAAAACTGGAGAACAACACACAATGGAAGTATTTCTAATTTGCATCATGATTCTAGAGTTGAGTTGTAAATTGGGTAGATAAGTGTGGTGTTAACAATGTTAAAGGGAATTTTTACCTATTATTCATTTTTATCAAAAAAATTCACAATATTTGACTATCTATATGTTATATCCAAATATGAATTTTTTAACCACTGCAAATATTTGGTTGTTATAGATTAAACATAAACTATAATTATGGATTTTAATAGTGATTATTTTATAAAAGATTATACAAAGGTTGGAACATGAGGAGAAGAATTTTAAAATTTATTTGAGACTTTAATTTTGAATTTAAAATTCAAAATTACCATTTCATATTACTACCAGATATGCATAAGGAAAAATTTGTGAAAAAAGAAGAGAGGAAACAAAAAAGTAGAAGAGGGAACTACACATTGTGAGAAAATTAGAAGGGTAAAAAACAATGACTTTATTTTATATATAATCTTGAGAAGAATTGTTTTTACTAAATAAAAATGTATTTGAAGATATTTTTTAAAGATTTATAGTGATATGAGAATACAAAAAAGAAGTCTTCGGGATTATGGAACCTCATTAATACATCCATATTGTCAATGTAAGGTTGGAAAATATTAAAATATATCACCAATAATGGAGTTATTATATATGAATAATTTACTACAACGTGAACATAGAATAAAAATATAAAGACTAAACTCCTTTTATAATAATTTGATTATATTTGGTAGTTTATTTTGATTAGAATATTGGTTTATATTAGATAATCAATTTGGATCTGAGGATTCATGGAATTTTATTTCTTCATACTGATCTTGAACTGAATTTCATTTCAATTAATTTATTAGAGAAATATAAGTCTATAAACTGATATTTGTAACCCTCATGGATGTATTGAGTGAATGATCGGTATATGTCTTTGACCTTTGATGAGCAATGATATTATCTTATAAATTTTAATCTCATACTAGTGAGGTAGTGGTTTATAAGAATATCAACACATAATTGATATATTCTCCTTGGATTCAACCCCTTTTTGTTGAACCAAGAAAAATCATATGTCCTTACACTTTATTTTTTTTTCATTTTATTTTTCCTACAAGAAAAATTCAAGGTCTTTTCTTTCAAATTTAAATAAAATATCTAATTTCATTTAAAAGATATGAATAAATTTAAATACACCATAATTTATTCCATTATTAAGATTTAAAACGTAACTACATGTTATATAAACTTATAACCTAATGATTCATATGAATAAAGATTATAATAAAATCATCTGTGCTTACCATAATTGGTCTTCCACATAGTCAAAAGTGAAATATGTTTAATAAAAGCATGTAATTATCATAAACTCCATTTAAATATTCCTAAATTAATATCTCAATCCTCTAATATATTATTTATATTGATCCACTTAAATACCCCTCTCACATGATCTTATATTACAATGGGTGGCGACATTTATAGGTCAAGTAACTTGATCAACCCTGTTTTTTGAGAAATTACCATCTCTAGTAAATATTGAATTTTTTTTCAAAACTAGATATATGGTTGAAGTTAGTATTGTAAGGAATCATTATATAAAGTGTTGTCTTATACTATAGTATTGGTAATTGGTAGAGGATGATATAATTTTCACATAGGGTTTGTTGGGATGAATTTTTATGTTCTTGGATTGAGGTTCGGAAATATATATTCACAGATTTTTCCTTTTATAATGGGTAGTGATTCCTTAAGTATTTAATACCATGGTTTTATTTAACATGTTTTTATATAAGTTTAAATTTTAATGTGGGATTAATAAATTGGGAGTATAATGGAAAGGGTATTGTAGAAATGTGGGGGAATATAGAGGTAATTAATTTTTAGAACCCAGATGGTTTTTGGATATGATGGATGGATTAAACAATGTAAATGAGGAAAAAGAAGACTTTCTATATTCATTTGGGTGATTAGAGTTATTTTTAAACATACAATGTAAAGAGGTATGAGAGTCATTATAGTGGAATATGTTATATTTAGGGTTCTTTGAAATAGATTATTCTATAGATATTAAAATAATAAGGTTTTTTATAGAAAATTGGGAAAGGGTTTTGAGGTTAAATCATGTTCAAGGGGAATTTTATTTATATATTCATATTTTTATACTACCATGACATAAGTTTACAACATAGCAGATTCTATGGTGTTTATTGGGTAATTTTTGAGTTTTTTACATAAATATAATAGACTATTCATGTGGAAAAATCACGATTTTCAGGGTTTGGTATTCTTATAGGTTTAGATGTAGAAGTATGAAACTAGGAAAATGAGTTGAAGCAATAACTTTGAATTGTGTTTTCTTTTCCACGGAATGAATTAAAATATAGTTTTAAGTAGTCCTCAATGTGAGGCTACACTCTCTCTATATGAAACAAACATAATAAATCTCATGAAATATCTATTTTTAGTCGGTTATAAAAGTGGTTTGTCATAAATTTAATATTCATGTTTTTTGAAAATGTTTATTAAAAATATTTGTGTGACATTTTCTTCATGTAAAATTAGTAGATTCATCCCATTATAACTTGTTTAATAGAATGGTTTTTGGAATAGGGTATGGGAAATTTTAGTATAAATAAATACTGTGAAATAGATAAATTCATCATGTAATGGTGTTATTAGGAAAGAATATTTTTCTTAATATAGGGATCGATTGAAAAATTCAAATAGTATTTCCATAGATCTTCTATCCCTATAATTTTTTCCATTCACGTAAATGGTATTTGATATATTTTAGTAGTCACCTTAAGTCACCTTAAATTATTTTAATATATAATATAATTCATATTTTTTATAATTTATCATTATGTGTTGTGTAATGGGTATGTATTTTCTATTTCCCTCAACTAATTTTAAATATAGTTATTTTTTTAAAATTGTTTCATAATGAATTTTCAATTAAGTTAACTCCTAAGTAAAAAGAAAATTTATCCACATGTTCTTAAGAGCCCCTCCTCATATTTCAGAGGCTACCAACTAGAAGCGAAGGCCCAAGGTGTGTATGTGGAGATACAACATCCTCAACTCAAAGTGAAGAATATAAGTGAATAATAGATAAAAACATCAAAAAAGTGTAATAATATTAAAATAATGAATCATATGTAAATCATCCAGATAAAGTTCACTAGTTTTATATTCTGAATGATGATCATTTCATGATACTATAAAAAAATGGTAAATATATGGGATATACAACAACATGAATATACACCATTCTATATAAAAAATATAACAAAATTCCCAAGATATCACTATAGCGTCATGATAATGTCTTGGTACTTTTATCCAATACATTATTATAGTATAGAAAATCAAACATCCATAGTAAAACCCTTTCCATTTTCCATACCTATATTCAATAAGTCTGTTTGGGTAACAATTGAAATCCCCAAAAGGGTGTCAGATATAATCAGTAATACCACCACAAATTGTATCTAGTATGATCCAACCAATGCATATAATTTTTTTTTTGATTAGATATAACAATTTTGAGAAACAATTTATATTATAACAAGTTTATTTCAAGTTCCTCGAGGAAAACAGCCTAAATGTACCTACATTAGCCCAGGATGGGATACCTCTTAACATGAATCACCATATATATATATGTATATATATTTATATATAATAGGATATTTATGTGTGTGTGTGTGTGTATTTGTGTGTTTTTGTGTGTGTGTGTGTCTGTTTAAACATATATATATATATGTTTTACTATCCAAAACTTGGGTTATACCCAAGATGTCCACGATTAATCATAAGAGTTTCATGTTGTAGATAATGGAACAGGCCTATAAATTCAATCGTAAACAAGGATGTCATCATATTTGCCAACCCAATGTGTGAAGTAAAATATAATTCCAATCAACCTCTAGGTAAAAGTGAAAATTGTGTCCAATATTCAATAAATGATATAAGACATCATATCAAACATCACGTGTCAAGAGATATTGAAGCTTCCTTTCTAATGCCAGACATAACCATATCTCATTATCAATTATACGTGGGTGAGTAATAATAATAATATTTCATCATGTATGTAATTCTCGAACATAATCCATGAGATGGTTTTCAACTATTTAACATTTAATAAACCAAGTGCATAATTTATATATTTATATAAAGGTAATGTGACATGGTTGTTCCATTCACATCTATTTAATTTAATCAAGGCATACCAATTTGATTTTCAATACAACCCCTCTTAGAAAGTAGATTAGTCAAATTATAATTTACAAGTTCAAAGGCATTTCATAAGAACACCTCAAGGGGTGGCGCTTGTTGAAAGGAATGAAATTAAAAATAACAAGAGTGTAATATGAATTTTCTATCAGAGAAAATAGTTTAATTAAGGAAAACTTATATTTTTAAGAAAATTAATATAGGGTCCAGCATTACACCATCATCATGCATGATATATAGTAATGAGAATCTAAGGATAAATACTATACAACCTACCTTATTGTGGTAAATTATTTCTAATCTACTAAAAACATTTTATTTGATCTAGAATGAAAGGAATTTATGTAATAGAAAAATAACCTAAAAATATGGAATATTATCTCTCCTAGATATAAAAATTATGATGGAAAGATATAATAATAAGGGAAGGAAGAGGATTGAATATCTTACCCTTATTTATCAATCACAACTGCTGGTCTGTTATTTTGATGTCATGTGGGGGAGGAGACTCAAAGCATAAGAGAAAGGGAATAAGAACTTCATATGTGGGGAGGTTATATTCATGGAGAGGGAAATAAAATGAAGATAAAAGTTAAATATAATGAGAGAATTCTATTACATTTTATACTTTTTAATAGGGAACACATTTTGGCAACACGATTTGTTAAACCATGAGCAGACCATGCACATGCTCTCTCTGGGTGGAACCCCCCTCGCACAGGCTGGGAACACAGTTTTTCCAACTGTACATGGATTGTGAAGACCTTTAATAAAAAACTAGAACATTAAAACTTGTTTTATGAATCATTTTCATGGGTTTTAAAGAATTTGCATCACACCTTAGGGATTTCATAGTTGATTCATACAGTTTACATTGACCATGTGCTAACCATGTGACTCATACTAGATTTCCAAAATATGAAGCATTAGCATCCAAACAAGACATGTAAACTATCAAACCACTACTCAATAAATTAATTACATTAATAAGAATAAAAAGATATATTTAAATTGTAAATTAAAGTTTTCATACCTCTTGGATAAGTCACCATGTTACAAACTCTCCTCTCTAAAACAACTCATCCCCAAGTTTCACTAGTGAGGGTGGTGGTATATCATCTATGAATAGTTACATCCACAGAGTTCTTATGTTAGACTTTCTATACAATGCTTCATCATATACACGGTTGTGAAACCATATCACCCAAACCAAATGAACTATCCTTCCTCATAGTGACTTCATTCTTTGACCGGTGTTACGAATAGGATGACCCTAGAATGAGGCATTGGCCTCTAGCTCAATAACCTCATGATCAAAAGAATGATATGAGTTGGAATAATTACAATTAAGATATGATACAGGAAATATTACTTAAATGGAATAGAACTTATGAGTGGTTATTTGATAGGTTACTGGCCTGACTCTATCCACACTCTCAAAAGGCCTAACATAACCAGCTGATATTTTTCCCTATATCTGAGTCTGTCTATGACACAACCTAGGAGAAACTCGCATAAATACCTGATGTACCACCTAGAACTCCAAAGGTTGGTGGTGGTGGTGTATATAATACTTATTTTAGGTTGATATATATCCAAATTCTTCCAAATAAGTTATAAAAACGTTTATATATCTTAAACGAGTTGAGGTCCTAGAAGTACTGACTCACCTGCCTCAAACATGTATATGGGTGAATAGAATGGAATATTGTATAAGGACCAATATGGATCTATCTAAAAATATTACTGGAATCTATTATAGTATAAAAAATTATAAATAGGTTGGGCTTCCTCCTAAGAACCTCCAAAATTAAAGATTCATGCTTTAAGCATGTCCTGCAACACTAGTATGATATGCTTAGAATGATTGATGGCCTGTGGTTGGTATGTTATACTCAAAATCACCTATGAATCTTGTGTGTTTTGAAATCCCTTCCATAACCATGAAGTAAAATGACAATCCCAATCTGATAGGATGAAATGGGGAACACCATGAAGTTGTACAACCAATTGGATTTAATGTCTTCTAAGATCATCCACTAAAATGGCATCTCTAATAGGTAGAATTTAAGAAACCTATTTCAACACAACAATGATCACCTATATTACATCACTTCTATGAGGTTATGTCAGAAAACCTGTCAAAAAAATCCCTACTGAAATCATTCAATTTCACGTATAGAATGAGAATAGTCTGTACAAGTCTAGAATGTCACTAATGGTCTTCCATCACCTTTTGATAGGTGGAACATTGTGTAATAAAAATTGAAATAAACTTATTCATACTCATCCAATAATAATGGTGGTGTACATTATGGTAAATCATTATATGACTAGGATGTTCTACCCAAAGAGAGGCATGAGGATATTGCATCAATTCCTCATGCATATCTACGAGCACCCAGACACATCCATGAATGTGTAGAACCTAAACCACATTGATAACCCAACCATGTTGTGGGTCCTTACACAAGACACTCACTCTCTAGGACAAGAACTCAAGATCAGAAAGTTGTGTCATCGTTACCCACTCCAGAAGAGGAGATTCCACTACAAGGTTTTCTAAAACCGGATCCTCAAGATTCTCCTAAATCTCTATATGCATCTTAGAAAATATATAAATAAACTACAACTCGCTACCAGTGTTTTTAATGGCCTATGTTTGAGTCTTCTATCTGAAATCATCATCCACTTCATTACTCTAATCATGCATATAGGAAAGATCAAATTTGAATCATTGTATGTATTTTACCAATCTACAATACCTAGTATTGAAGTTACACAAAGATGAAATGTATTAGAGATTTTTATGGTCCGTGTAAATTATGAAACATTATCCCAATAAATAATGACTCCAATATTGGAAGACATAAACCGTAGATTCCATCTCAAGGACGTGCATTGAGTCGTTATACTCTTGAGGCCTCAACTGACAATACCTTTACACCATGACTCACTCTCCCTATATTATAAAAGCTCATAGACTAATTCCCAATACATCATAATATATTTTATATCCTCTAATATAATTTGGAAGAATGAAGATCAGCATTAAATTATTTTTCTCATTTAGCTCCTCCAAGGATTCCCTATAAGCCCCATACTATATAAACTTATTACACTTCCTATTAAACATTATAAAAGGCGATACAAGGCATTACAAGTCATGGATGAATCATTTTTAATATCGTTCTATCTAAAAGACACTCTATATGTAAAACACATTCTTGGGATGCTCCCAGGATACCGTGGATCTCACCTGCACTATGCCAATAGATACTCCAATATTAGAGATAAAGTGACCCATTAAGTTAATTTTATCAATCAAAAATATTAATTTTTTGTGATTAGAATATATCTTGTTCTCTATCAGTGTATTCAGTATTATCTCAAGATGTTTTATATGGTAATGTTAGGAACTATACTACACCAATATGTCTTCCATGAAGACCACCAAAAATTAATCTAAATACAGGTTTAATACCAAATTCACCAGTTCAATGAAAATCATAGGCAAGTTTGTAAGACTGAATGACTGTATTAGATACTCATAATGGACATATCTACTATAGAAATTCATAAATTGTATATCTAAAATCTTAACTCACACATCATGATAGCCCATCCTTAGATTGGTATTTGAGAAGACCCTCTCTCCTTATAACTGGTCAAAGATGTAGTCTATGTGAGATATAGGATACTAGTTCTTGACCATAAACAGATTCAGAAACTATTGGTCCACACATAGCCCAAGGTTTATGTCTTCATTTTTATTGAATATCATAGGTGAACCCCAATGAGATGTATTGGTTCATATAAAACACTTAGCTTCCAAGTCCCCCAACTATCTCTTGAGCTCCTACAGCTTTATATGAGCCATCATATAATGAGGAATGTATATTATTGTAGTTCTTTAAACTAGCTTATTAGTGAACTTTTCCTATCTCTTAAGAGGTAGTCTATAATATTTTGCAGGGAATAAATCATAGAAAGGATATACTATTAGAGGGAAATAGGTATGTCGCACTCCCTAATTTCTCTTCAAGATACTAGAATTATGGGTTCTCCCTCCACCCAAGCCCCGATTCATGGGTCTAGATCGGGTTACATAGACATCCCATTCTTTCGTATGATTTTAGTTACCACATTTGAATGTTAACAATGTCACTCATTGTCAATAACAATAAATAATGTCTCAATAAATGTGTAACTAATATTTTTTATAATGACATAATAACCAGTCTTCTCTATGATGAAGTGGTTATATAAGAAAAAAATATTCCAACATTGAGGGGAAATCCTTATGTTATAATATAAGGTTATATCACATTCCCAATGTAGTATATATAGTAATTACCCCTATAAAATCACTCAATATCATGGTCCAAACGTTTAATAAGATACATAGATATAATAGAAAATAAATCATCTATGTTAAATAGTGAATACACTAAGGTAGAGGTTACTCAAATTCAACCACCTATTATAGAATTTTTAGCACTTTGTTCTTAGGTTATAGGTTATACTACATGAATTTTCCTAGTACCATAGCCCTAAGCCATAGCCTATCACTCTTAAGAAGGCCCGATTTGTTGGAGATGCATCTCATAAAACAGAGTCCCAGCACCACATCCACCTCCTTATCCCGATCATCTAATAGTAACATATCTTCTTATCTATCCCAAAGTTATGGATCCCACTCCCGAATGCGGAGTCAGTGGATACCCCATGAAAATAATTACTAGGGGAAAGGTTTTAAAAAATATGTAGATATCCCATTTTTTACAAGATTAACATTCAAATGGTTCTCGGTTTAATAAGTGATTCATGTTACCTGGCATTCCATAGCAGTGGAATATCACATCACTGTCAGTCTGTGTCATCTGACTGGCACTTCCCCCATGAGAAAACTCAATACACCACTTCCGACAACTAGATGAGACACTTCTCTATCTCAATACTGAATTGTATTGGCCTAAATAATAACATTCCCTCATGTTACACTCAATTATGTGGGCTTGGATAAATATCTATAAAACTAAAGTCAACTAAAAGTTATTAACTTATGATTGTATGGTGTATACAATCCCATCCTTAGACAATTTCGTTTTCTTACTCTCATCATTAGTGAGAGTCAGAATGAAACATTGGTGCTCTATAAAATGAGTAGAGTAACCCATCACAAACATAGCACCCTAGTAAAGGTGTATAAAATAACTATCATACACATCAAGTGATTTTTATGGGAAAAAATAATTATAGAATTCTATCTAGAAATCCTTTCAGATCATATCTGTATATTGACCAGGTCGAGTAACAATATCCCACCATCACTACGAAAAATCATGTAGAATTTAGCATGTGAGCATGACCTTACATTCCATAGGAATTTCCAAGTGCTCTAATATAGAGAGCATCGAATCCATCCATGACTCAGTAGCCTGTGGTTCACCATCCACCAAGAATGTAAGTGGATATCTCTATTGGAACTCCCACGTCAATTATTACACATAAGAGGCAACTCACGTAGCTCCCTATAAGAACTACATAAAATGAGATAAACTCCATCTTAACTAATCATTGGTGCCAAACTCAGATATATATGGTTTTTCTACAAGTTTCATAACTGGAGGTAATATTGGTAGATCAAGTCCCGCTACATCCCAAAAAATTTCATCACTACCATCATAACACAAAACCCGATGTCATAATGGTGTAATACTTATAAAATATCCAAACACCTTTATATTAGGATTGGTAAAACACCATTATATTCACAATTAGACACCCATAAACCTACTCCTAAATCTAGGTCTATGTAATTATAGAATATCATTAGAGTTATAATAGACACTCCATACTTCCCACTAATTATAATGCATCATGGTCAAGGTCACATATCATATAACAAAGGCCCTAGTATATGGAGTGTCAATTTCATGGAATATAGGGAAAAACACTCTATATTGAAATTATACTCCCCATTTAATAGTAACCAATATTTAAATGTTTAAAAATTCGTCATGTTAATTTTTATGTGTATTCTTGGTTTAGTTAGATAACTCATCCATTACCAAGTTATAATGTCCTATGATTTATAAATTACAATTTTGTTTTTTATGTAACTACTAATTTTTTTATAGTTGTATCATTATCTAAATCACCATTATAAATATATAAGTACCCATATAATATATAAATTTAAATTGGAATCCACTTAATTTCAACCACTAAAATTTGATCCCATGATACTAAAGGTCCACGACTAAAATATACCATAATTAGTTAGTTCGAGTGACATGATCCATCTATATGGGAAACACCATATAGGTTGATTAATACACTTTAAACAACCAATTATTCATCTCCCTACAAGAAATTTTAGTGAAATTTGAATATAGATATCAAGGAACTCACAAAACCCATAGTTAAAACATACAATATAGGAATGAGATACACTTATATGGCATAGAGTAATGAAGGACATGTGAATCTCTACATTTCTATGATGATACATGTACATTACTTAGTTTCTTTAACAAGTTAATAGAAAATAAAAATTCAATAAATGTCACATCATAAAACAAGTACATCACTAAATGGTAAAATCATTATAACTGTAAAAATAGAAATATAGAAAAACATGTCCCATACTAGGTAATTTGACTTTTCTATATATGTGGGTTAGCTACTCCCAGGAACAACCTCATTACCTCACATGAAAACATACTAATCTCACATATAACCATTCCCAAAGAGTAAAACAAAAAAGGAAACAAACTATGACACCACTTTTTACCATCCTATATAACACCCAAATATTTCATAGTATGCTATCTTTTTAATGAAATTCAATAGATTTCATTTCAAGTATCACCGAGTTCGAGTGGCCAAAGACCTATAAAACTATCCATTTAAAAGTGGATATGAATAGTATTAACCACATTATCAAAAATGAAAAAAATAATTATTTTCCAAAATACTCATCATTTTTTATTTTTGAATATCCAAATTATCTTAGGTTTAGTTTTTTGTATTTTTCTGAAAAGTTTAAATTTTGATGAATAGTGAAAAATGCTTCAATGTTGTTAAAAACCAGATTTTTTATTTAAATAATTATTTTATTTTAAATATATTTATAAGTAAAAAATATAAATAATACATATATTCTTCTAATGTAGGTCATTGAAACTATTTTTTATAATAAAAGTACATATTAAAATTTATTGAACTTATGAACATCTCATTTACCCACCTTCAAGCCACAGTTACATGATTAACATTAAACATAATTTTATGGCTTCTCTAAATTGAAATTTGAAAAAAATATATATACATGGTTGTAATCAGTATTAAAAACGTGTTCCAACATGATCAAAATAATTTTTTGATGAATAGTAACATTAGTAATTTTATTTGCCACGGTTAAAGGTAAATGGGGTAATTAAAGGAAGAAATAATATTTTAATATTTTAATGTTACCATAACACTTTTCCTAATTTAATTATATGAGTTTTTTTCGACAAAAATTTTCCTTGGGTAGATTTTGGGACATCTTGGAGCCACTCTGATGACTTTAATATATTTATCGTATAATATTTGAAGAAAATCCAATTTCATTATACTTTTGTTTTTAACAAGTAAAATATTTTTAATATGAGGTTATATAAGTGATATGGATGAATATAAAAAGTCATTAGAAAGATAAAATTTTCATATATATTATGGTAATATATTTATAATTTTTGGAAATAAATAATTAAATTAAATAGAGACACGATGATGACGTAGTAATTGATTTATTAAAGAAATAACAAAATAAATCACATTAATAATATTAAAATAAATATCATATGAAATATTTGATTCCATAAAATAATTTTATAGAATCCACTGACATTTTTGGGATATACTAATATAGATTTTTCATATGAATCATGTTTTTATGGTATTATAAAGAGTAAAATAATAAATAGTGTCAATGTTGTCATAAATGAGATTTTGAAATAAATAGTATTTTATTAAATGATATAAAATTAAAAAATATACATATTTCATCAGAATAACTAGTATAATGTTAAATATATCATAATAATCTATTTTGAATCATTTAATGGATACTTTTCCATGTAAATTACATAGATTTTATTAAAATCAAAGAATGTTACCAAATGTCACATTCACATTTCTTATAAAAATAATAATTTTAATATAGGTATAAACTAGAGATAAATTCGATTATGAATAGTCTCTGGAAACATAAAAATATTATCTACATCATATTAAGGTATTTATAATTTTTATAGACTAAATAATTTCCAAAAATAATGGCATAATAGTGAAGAAGTAATTATTGTATTAAACAAATATAAAATAAATGGTTTTAAAAATGTTAAAATAAATATAATTTGACAAACTATAGGTGCTCGATAAATTTTCATAGTAACTAGGAAATTTTAGGAGTGTATATATGTTTTTTAGAAGTTATCTTTATGTTTTTATTTAATTTTAATTTAAATTAAAGAATAGTGTTAAAATTGACACTATTTATATTTTACAAAAATAATAATTTATTCAATTATTTTAAAATCAAAAAAAATATCTAAAAAATGTAATAATTATAAGATATATAATTTCATAATGTTTCCATTTGTAAAAAATTTAAATTCCATAGTTAAATATTTATAACTGTTTAATATTTAGAATAATATTTCCACAAAAAAAAACGATTATTTAATGATAAATAAAAATGATAAGGTTTAACATAAAGTCAAAACATGTTGAAATATTATTGGTTGAGATTAGTTATACACATAATCATCTTAGGTTATAAATAATTAAATTTTTATCCATTTGGAATTGAAAATAAATTTATATTAATTTAAGATTTTTAGTGTCTCCTAAAGTTCCCCTCACCTCTCTTATAAAAGGACACCTCTCCTTATATATTATTAAAAACTCTAAATCAATTTTTCTCATACAAAATATGACTATTTAAACTTAAAACTTTCCAAAATTCATCTTATATTCCATAAATAGGGCAGAAGGCTACCCTAGGAAGTCATCTTTTACAAATCAAAATGAGATACAAGAATAAGTGGTAATTATTTTACAATTTCAATTCAATTCATTTTCTTCTTATATTTAATATTAATATGTTTTCCTCATAAGACCATAATAAATATAGTATCACATATGTACATAGATTCTATTATGATTATTTTATAACCATATTCTTCTTTTTATCCATCCTAAGAAAAGAAATATCACAATGCGTGCATACTTAGAACTTACCATCTCCACATCGTGGTGTAAACTATTTTTCATCTATACATTATTTAGAGGGATAAAATGATGAATATAATGGATAAAAATAATAATAATTGAGTAATATTTATTTTTTATTGTTAACATACCATCCACTTCCTTACCCCATTACGAGTAAGGAAATGATATCACTGCTCGTGTGTACGTAAGAATTATCGTCTCCATAACGCAAGGATATTTATCGTCCACATTAAACATTCAAGAATTATTATAAAAAAATATATCATGAATAAGTATAATATATATAACATAATAATCATTCTATAATATATATATGTCATTTCCATGATTTCATTCAATATGATAAAAAAATGGAAACAACATTCATGTGTTTTTACGACCTACCATCTCCATGAACAGTGTATTACATTTCATAAATCTATAAATTATATGTATTTATATTCTAAATATATATGATATATAAATCACCTTACACATTATGGATGTAAGTAAATCATTGTAAAATTAATACGATTAGGAATAATAAGTCAAAACTTGTATGATAAACGAAGCGATTACTACTCGAAAAATTGCATTAACATGAAATTATTAAATGAATGGGTAATATAAAGTAAAAAATGAATATTATATTAAATAATAAATATTATTATGATTATGGTAAAAGATAATAATATGTTTAAAACTTCTATATAAGAGTTTCAGACATGTAAGGTGGGTATCGGTCCTATGGTAAGGGATAATTTTACAATCTCATTATTAACCAATATTATTTATGTGTAAGGTTTTACAGGGACATATTTATAATCCCGGATTTCAGAAAGAATATTATAATTTTTTAATTTAAGGTAATATTTAACTAATAAAATTCTTTATGTGTTTTGAAAAATTATTCTTCCAAATATTTCTCATTAATGCTCGTTTTTTCAAAATGGTTTTATGGATTTATTTATATGGATGTGAATGTTTTAAAATGTTGATGAATTTCAAAATTTTCAAAGTGGTATGGGTCAAATTTATTAAAAAATATATTTCTAAATGTCTTTTATAAGTTTATATCTTATTAATAAATGATTTAATATAAAAAAGGATATTTGTCTCAAGAAATTTTAATGATTTTATTAGAGTATATTCATTAACGTCAGAATCCTTTGTTGGGTTTTATGCTTATTTGAGGTTGATTTATTATTATAGTATACTCCATGTCGTATTGAAATTTTATAGATATATTTGACTATGGATGTTCTAGATTGATACTATTAATGGTTTAAGGTAAAATTGTTATGATATTTTATGCTAGTATTAATATGAATGTTTATGTTATGTTTCACCCTTTTCATATGAGTAATCCAATGGACTTAGTAAGTGACGAGTGGGTCCCTCTTTAGCACCACAATGCATCAGTTGGTCTTGTAAAGCATACTATTCTATTTATATGAGGCTTTGACGGTCTAGTTATGTATAGTCTTGTAATGAGGTGTTGAAGGTATGGTTATGATGTCCGACATTATGTATTCCCTCATTGTGATATTATTTATTGATATTACATGTGATTATTCGGCTTGTAAAATATCAATTTCGATGTTTTAATGGAAATATTTGATTTATTCTTACCATATTATGTTAAAGATTATGTTCAAAAGTATCTTGTTTCAATTTTACACATTTCAATAAAATTATATTCCTCTTTATGATAGATTCTGCAATATATTTTACCCTTACTCTTCATCTGAGCTCTCCCCATTCTTATGTTTTATTTTTCTATGATTCCAAGAAGTGTATCATGACTGATATTAAGGGTTAAGCTAAGAGAATAATGTAATTCTCAATGATATATCAATATTTAAGTATATTCATTGAATTTTAATGTACATTTCATGTGAGTAATCTTTTTTCCAAGACTGTTAAACTGATTGGTCCTTCGGGATTTGATTCCTTGTAATAATTATAATATATTAAAATAATGCACTCACTCTAGGATTCTACGGTCTGTGCATTATAGTTGGAATCAATGTATGTTTATAAGAAACATTGGAATATATATTTCGAAAATAATGATTAAAAAACATAACCCTATGAATGACATTGAGGATAAGTATATGTATTGGATACTATCCTTTGGATTTGGTAATTGATAACCTTGGTTACTCTTGTGAAAAAATGATTTAGTAGAAGATTCCAAAATTTAGAGATCCTTTAAATTATTATTGATAAATACATCACTATGATCTGTGCTTCTCACATTATGCTTTTAGTTTTGGTTAATGTTTAGAATCTACAGGGTTATTCATGAAATGGTTATAATTCTGATGATGAAGAGGATACAAAAGAAAAGTGATATGAAAGACGTATTAAGGAATAAGATGTTGAATAGAATTTAATGTTTAAAGTGTTAAGTGGAATGATTGATGTTATTTTATATTTATATTCAAGAATTATTACATCAATGGTTCTATAGTTATAAGATTCATGGGATATATAAGGATTGTATTGTAGTACATCTTCATCAAGTATTTGAATGTATGGATTATTTCATTAAGTTTTTATGAGGTTATAAAGGTATTTTTCAATAAGATCTATATTAGGTTGTTTAGGTAATATGATGTAATGATTAATTTTGGAAATTTAGATACCTTTTTTGATTCTTCATTTAGGCAGAAGTGTTTTGGAAAATTCTTAAGGATGGAATGGAGTAAGTTTAACATTGGATATTATTGTTTAGGGTTAATGTATTATTTTTTGGTAATTTGGGATAAGATTTATTTTTATTAAATATCTGGAGTATGAATGAAATAATTTTTGGCCTTATTATTTATCAAAAGTTCTTTAGGTGTGAAAAAATCATTTTGAAAATTCATTTCTAGGAGTAAGGGATGATGTGAAAAAAGATCAAAGAACAACAGAAGGATAATATTATGCTTATGACCTGAAAAAAATTAATTAATCTCTTATCTGAATAGTAAAATAATTTTTAAACTATAGGGAAAGGATCCTGAAACCAAAAATGTTATCCCATTACTTTTCCTAATGAATCAAATAGTCCCTTAGATCATCACATATTTAAAATCTAGGATTATTAATTTTTTCTTAATCATGTTCTCTATCACTCTCCATTAGAACGTGATGGTTAAATTTTTCTTTCATGTCCATGTTTTCTTACATGGAACCCTTGTATGAGCTATCTCTGGTATCTTTCATGCGACCCTTTATTTATTTTAAATTAGACCCTTTATTAACCATATTTTTGATGTGTGTCAACACAAAGGTATTTCCTAGTATCAACCATTTATTTTCAAAGTCCAATTTCAAATTTAAAGGAAGAAATTTATTGAATTATGGGAGAATGTAACAACACCAGATTTCATAGTACGTTTTCTTTTTGAAAAAATGCAATAGCTTGCATTCCACGCAACACCATGTTCGAGCACACAATGACATATCAAACTAGTTGTTTAAAAAATAGTTATGAATAGTATTAATCACATTACGAAAATTTATCAATTTAATTTTTCAAAATAGGCTTCATTTTGGAATTTTAAATATCAAAATTATCATAGGGTGAATTTTTAGTATTTTTCTAAAAAGTTTCAATTTTTATGAATAGTGAAAAATACTACAATGTTGTTAAACCTGAATTTTTCTTTAAAATTATTATTTTATTTTAAATTAATTTTTGAGACAAAATAGATAAATAATACAAATATTAAGCCTATGTATATCATTAGATCATGTGTTTTTATAAAAAATTTGGAAACAATTATTATGGAACTTTTCAATGCCTCTTTTACCCGCCTTCAAGATACATTTGTGGGATTAGCATTAAATGTAATTTTACTGCTTCGATGAATTGATTTTTGAAAAATATACATACATCGTTGTAATCAGAATGAAAAATAGGTTCTAATAGAATAACAATATGTGAATAGTACCTTCAGTAATTTTATTTACCACGGCTAAAGGTAAATAGGGTAATTAAAGGAAAAATAATGTTATAATAATATATAGTTACCCTATCACTTGTCTTAAATTAATTTTATGATGATTTTTTGAAAAAAAGATTCCTTGGGTTGATTTTCGGACCACTTGGAGACACTTAGACGACTTTTATATATTTATAATATTATTTTTAAAGAAAATATAATTTTGTTATACTCCTGTAATTGACAAGTAAAATGTTTTTAATATGTGGTTATATAATTTATATCATTGACTATAAAAATTCCTTATAAATGTAAAATATTTATCTACATTATGGTAATTTATTTTTAATTTTTGAAAATAAATAATAAAATTAAATGTTGACATAATGATGGTGTAGTAATTGATTTATTAAAGGGAGAATCAAATAAATGATATTAATAATATTACAATAAATATAATTTAAAATATTTGATGGCATTCCTGAATTTTACGGATGACATTGCATGTTACTGATGGTTTAATGTAGTATTTTTAAGTAATCTAGTTGTTCGGATTTTATAAAAATCCAAATAATAAATATATTCATTATTGACATAAATGTGATTTTAAAATAAAAAATATTTTATTAAATGATATAAAACTAATAAGAATCAGTAATTAGTCCAACTGAATAAAATAATGCTAATGATATCATAATTATCTATTTTTAATCATTTAATGGACACTTCTCCATGAACATTTAATAGATATTATAAAAATTAATGAATGTGACAAAATATCGCACTCTAATATCATATAAATACAATAATATTAATATAGGTATAACCTAGAGATAAATTAGATCATTAATATTATCTGAAAATATAATATAATTATCAACATCCTATAAATTTATTTATAAGTTTTAGAGACTAAATAATTACCATAAATAATGACATAATATTGAAGAAGTAATTATTTTATTAATATAAATATCAAATAAATGATTTTGAAAATGTAAAAATAAATATAATTTTACATAATTGGGGTTCAAAACAAATTTTCATGGGTAATATTACATGTTAGGAGTGTATTAAATGGTTTTTTAGAAGTTATATTTTTGTTGCAATTTTATTTAAAGTCAATGAAATGAATAGTATCAAAATTGAATCAATTGGTATTTTATAACAATATAATTTATTAAATTATTATAAAATCATAAAAACTTATAAAATCCAAAAAGTGATAATTACAAGGTAAAAAACTATAATAAGGTGTCCGTTTATGTAAAAGTTTCACCATTTATGTAATTATTTATAATTATTTATAATTTAGAATATTATTACCAGAATTAAAACTAAATTGATTAATTAAGGATAAATCAAAATGATAAGGTTTAAAATAAAATCTAAACTTGTATAATTTTTTTTATTGATAGTTTTTTGAATCATATTCACCTTATCTTAGAAATAAATCACTTTATATCCATTGGGAATTGAAAATTAATTTATATTAATTTAATGTTCTAAGAGTTTCCCAAAGGGCCCCTCACCTCTTTTATAAATTAGAACCTATTCTTCTATTTTATTCACACATATAATGCCATTTTTCTCAGTCAAACACTTACCATTACTTCTTATAACATCCCTCAATTCAACTTATAGGCCATATGTTGGGCATAAATCTTACCCAAGATGTGAATTTTTACAAATCAAGAAGTGATACTCTAAGAAGTAACTGTTTTACTATTTCAATTCAATTTATTTTCTTATTATACATCATATACCTCTTTTTTATTCACACCAATGTAATAAATACGATATAATATATATACAGAGATGTTATTTTTGATTATGGTACAACATACTCTTCTTGTATCTATCATATGAAATGCAATATCCCCATGAGTGCGTGTGTGCGTCTTACCGTCTCCACACAATGGTGTAAACTATTTTTAATCTATACTTTATCTTTATGGGTATAATAATGAATATAATGGATATAAATAATAAATATGGAGTGATATTAATTATTTATTTTTAAAATACAATCTATTCCCTTACCCCTTTAATTGTGTGAATGATATCGTCGCTCGTACGTATGTACGGCTTACCGTCTCTATAACGTGATGAGATCCATCATCCATGTTAACCCTTCCAGAATAAATATAATAATATATATAATTAATAAGTATGAAATATATGGAATAATAATTCTAATATAATAAACATATGTGTCAATTACACGCTTCCATTCAATACAATAAGAAAATGGAAACAGGGTTCATACATACATACGACCTACCATCTCCATTAACGATGTATTCCATTTCATATATGTGTCTACTATATATATTAATATTCTAAATATATATGATATATAAATCATATTATAAATTCTGGGATTATATAAATCATTATCTAAGTAATATGATCAAGAATAATAAGTCAAACCACGAACAACAAACAAAGAGATTACTACCAAAAACATTCCTTTAACATGTATTCATTAAATGAAATAGTAATATAAAGTATTAAATGAATCATATATTATATCAGAAATATTATTATGATTCTAGAACAAGTTAATAATTTGTTTAAAACCGCTATATAGGTGTTTTGAAAATGTAAAGAGGGAATCGATCCTATAGTAAGGGTTAATTTTCCAATCTCATTATTATCCGATATTGTTTATGCATAAGTATTTTTTGGAACATATTTATCATTCAAGTCCATGTTTCTTAAAAATGATTTCAAATGGGATATTTTTATGTTTTTATATAATGTACTCTTTAAATAAGATATCATTTTATATGTTTTAAATATTTATTCTTCCAAATCTTTCTCATTAATTTCCATGTTTTTAAAATGGTTTTAAAGACATATTTATATGGACATGAATTTTTTAAAAGGTCAATTCCTTTCAAAATATTCAAAGTGGAATGCGTCACATTGATTCAAAAATGTACTTTTATATTTCTCTTATAAGTTCAAATTTTTTTAATAAATTATTTTAATGAAAAATGGATATTTTTATGAATACTTTTTTAATGATTTTATTATACTACATTCATCTATGTCAACATCATTTGTTAGATTATATGGTTAATTGAGGTTGATTTATTATTATACAATCTTCCATATTGTATTGATTTTTTTATGATATGTTTTACTATGGATGTTCCAGTTTTTTACCATTCATGGTTTATGGTTAAAGTATTAACATTTTTTATTCTAGTTTTAATTTGAATGATTATGTTATTATTCACCCTTTTAATTTAAGGAATGAAACAGACTTAGTATGTGACTGGTGGGACCCATTATAGCCCCTCTATGTATTGGTAAGTATCCTGAGAAAAACTATTGTCTTGGTACGAGGCCTTGATTGTATGGTCATGTATAATTGGAATGATTCCTTGAAGGTATGGTTTTGATATCCAGCATTATACATTCCCTCATTATGAGAATCGTTAATGATATTATATGTGATTATTCAACAAGTAGAATATCCAGGTCAATGTTTAAATGGAATTTTTTGATTTATTCTTGCCATATTATTTTTAATATTATGTTCAGAAGTCTTCTATGTTAGTTTTACACATTTCCTTAAATGTTTATCCTTCTTTATGATAGCTTTGGGTATATTTTTTACCCTTACTGAGCATCTGATCTCACCCCTTTCTTATATTTTTTATCCAATATTCCATGAAGTTTATTATGACTGATATATATGGTTAATCTAGGATAATAATGGTGTTCTCAATGAATTATTTATATTTCATTT
Source organism: Viscum album (assembly GCA_963277665.1). Lineage (NCBI taxonomy): Eukaryota > Viridiplantae > Streptophyta > Magnoliopsida > Santalales > Viscaceae > Viscum > Viscum album. Next base: position 36,793,125 of record OY728163.1, read on the forward strand.
TAAGCTTTATATTATAATGTTAATTTCATGTATGTAATCTATTTCCCAAAACTGTAAAAATGATCGATCCTGTGGGATTTTATTCCCTGTAATAATTACAATTTATTAAAATAATGCACTAAATCTAGGATTTTTGGGGTTGGGGAGTTTCAACCTAGACTTTATTCACTCCAAAATAACTAGACTCGATTGGAGATAGATCTGTGATTTACTGCTTCATTTTCACCCATACACCACGATGCAAAAAGTGTTTTATATTAAAAATTGTAAAAATAATAAAAAAATTCATTCCATGTTTGAATCATTTATTTTGATTTTATCATTGTTAAAATGGGAAGTGTTACCTGTTTTGATGATTTCATTGCAGGACAAGGTGATATGAAGGCCCCAGAGATGATCTAGAAGGAAAATGGGCCAAAACTGCATGGGTTCCATGAAAACCTATCCACTATTAGGTATAGTATGAAAACTACATGCGTACAAATGGGGATTTATTTTTGTGGTATGGTCCAAAAAAAATTCTACAACTCTTATGAAGACACACAATCACCATTCGGTCATTAAGGGGGGCAACCGAAGTAATCTATCTAGGCCACCGAATCTAGATAGAGTAAAAAGTGGTCTATAGTGTGATGTCCATATCTTGAACTGTAGTTGTCCAAATGAATCCAAATTTTTTGTGAAGATATCCAAGAAGTGGTTTACCAACGTTCTTGGTTTGTAAAAATAAAATGAAGACTCTCTGAAGGCTGGAAAAAATTGGACAATTGGTTTTACACAATCTGTGTGCCCAAAAACACTTCCCATTTTTGCTATAAAAGACCACCATGGGTACCTCATTTAGGGAGTTCGAACTAGGAGCCAAGATCTTCCATTTTGTATTCCTAGATGAGTCTCCTCATCATTATAGATGTTTTGTAGGCCCCAATCATCATAGGTGGGCCATGGATGAAGAAGGAGTTCCACCAGACATTCCCCATCCCCCCGATGTCGAGCTAAGTGGTGGGTGATCATTGTAAGAGAGATACACACTTGAAGAGGGAGTTCTAGAACACAATTATATATATTTTTTTTGAATATTTTGGTTGTGAATTTTTCATTTATTTTTATCTTATCTTATTTTTATACATTTAATTGAAACACTTCTCATTTCATAACTTATTGGTGTGTAATTTTAAGTGTGTGACTTGTGTTGTTTCTATTGGACAACATAAGACTTATCTTCATTCCCAAATATTTATGATTTCAGTGTTCCTTGAAAAAAATTTAATTCATGATTAGGGTATGTAAATTGACCATATCATTTTTATTTCATATTTTAGTCCAATTTTCATCATTTTAGGTGTTGTGAGTACCCAAGACCTTGGTTATCCCTCAATCAAAGGCTGGAACCAAAAACATAAAAATCAAATAAGAACAAGGAAATTTTCAAGTGGTGTAGTAACATAGAAATGATCACATAATTTTCATATATTTTCAAAATCTACTTCTTTCTCAACTATTAAACACTTTAAATTAATTTATTTTCAAGAATTTTGTTTCCAAAATCACCCCATTTTTATTACTTCTTATTAAAAACTCACAATCAAAACCCACCAACATTATATGATAGATGACCTAGGTCCTTCCATAGACTATAAATCAACCATAAATCATAATTAATTTTATGTGGCTTGATAATGTGGTCAAATTGTGGTACCATTGTTAGAGAGCGCTTTTGTTTTAGTGTGTCTTTTTTATATATTTTTTTATATTTTTTGAATGTGTTTTTGTTTTGTCTTCTAGTATTATATTTATTTTTATGTTCTATATTATTTCTTGTGTAGGTTATGTGTATGACACATTCTACTCTGGGATACTTACATTCTTTCTAACCTGAACCAGAGAGGATCCTACATCAGTGACCCCGAGATACACAAGAGGAACCTTTGAAGGAGGATGCACAAAACATCAACACTTGTCTTGATCCTTATTCTTATTGTCAGGAAAATAACATAAAACTGAAATTAATGTGAATAACATGGACTAAATCAATCATACACTAGAAGAACTAACCTCTCTTGATGTTTATATCCAACCCACATATATTCAAATTCAAGGTGAGGCACCCAACTTCGAACTAAAATCTGGTTTAATTCATTTATTGCCATGATTCCATAGAATGCCTAGAGAAGATCCAAAAAAGCATCTAAAGGAATTTCATATTGTGTATTCTACATTAAAACCTTCAAATGTGGATGATGAACAATTAATGTTAAGGGAATTCCCTTTTTCATTAGAAGACACTGTAAAAACAGTCTTCGTTATGTTAATTCCAGAATAAGAGGTTGGGTGAATAGGAAACACCTTTTTCATTAAAAATATTTCCAAGACTCTCACACCGAAACTATAAGTAAAGAAATTTGTGGCATAAAATTACCAAAAGGGGAGACACTACCTGTCTATTGTAAAAAAAAATAGAAAGATTTGTTCAAGTTTCCCACACCACCAAATAAGTAAACAACCTTTAATTTTATATTTTTATGAAGGTTTAATAACTATTGGTATAAATATGATTAATGCTAATTGAGGGGGATAAATATTGGATAAGACCCCAATTTCTATAGGAATATTGATCGAGAACATGGAATATAATACTCAACAATTTGGTACATTGAAAAATGTACTCATTTGAGGTTCCCTTTAGGTGAAAAGTACCAAATTTGAGAAGAACGTGGACACAAAATTTGAAGTGGTATGAACCCTTCAAAGTAAACATTCTCTTTCCCAAGGGAAATTCCAATCTCCTCCTCTCATCGAGTGTGTTATATGTTCTTTGACACTCACTACTCTGACCAGTGCCCCCAATTGAGAGAAACTTCTAATAGTTGTGAGACAATTTTTCCAGGCCGCCCCTATAACCAACCTTTTAGGAAAGAAAAAAATTATCTATCAAATCCTTGGGGGAAAGACAACCAAGACTATAGGAAAGGGGGTATTCAAACAAACTTCAACAACCATGGAACTAACATGGTTAGAGTATTCATCCACCACCACCACCCATAAATCCTCATCCACCAAAAATGACTTTCTATCAACCCCCTCAAAAACCTAAGCCTAGCCTATAGGATATAATGAAACAAATGGCTTCCAACAATCTCCAATTATAGAAAACCACTTAGGTAGCGATACATGGCCTAAAAACCCAATTTGTGCAACTAGCTAACTCAATGGGTGAAACTCAAAGTCACAGGTTGGGTAAAAAACCATCTCATCAATTAAACAACCCAAGAGACAAATGAAATTTTAGTTCCATCACCCTTAAAAGTGAAAGAAAAATATAAATTCAAATTAATCCTCTATTAGAGTCATCACCTTCTGAGTAAACCTTAATCCCAACAATTAAAAATGTTGGAAATGTTGAAAAAACATGTCTTGATAGAATCCCTTCAAAAGGAATGAGTGTGTATGTTGATGAGTCTTACAGACAACCAATTCCTCTACCATTTATCCAAATATCCAACCAAACTAGGAAATAAATGGAAATGAAAAAAATAAGTAAATATTGGAAACTTTAAAAAATGTGGTGGTAAACATCCCGTTGATTGATGTTGTGATACAAATTCCAAGACATGAAATGTTTTTTAAGGAGATGTGTTCACACCAATGGAGACATTGTGGATATAAAAAATTTGAACTTCGGGAGAAATGTATCATCATTGATAGATCCATCACTTCCCACCAAGTGAAACGATCCTGAGACATTCTCAATTCCATGCACCATAGGGGAGTATTCATTTTTCAATGCCATTCTTGATTTAGGATATTCTATAAATGTGATGCCTCACTCCATTTACTCTAGATTACAGGTCGGGGAATGGAAGCCCATTGAAATTGTTGTTCAACTGGACAATCATAGAATTGAACACCCCTATATTGTGTTATTGGATGTCATGGTGAGGGTGCAAAATTTAATTTTTCTTGCTGATTTTTCTGTGATAAAAATTAAAGATGATGAGATGAATAGACATTACCTAGTTATATTGGGGAGACCCTTCTTGAAAACCACTAAAACCATAATTAATGTCTATGATGTTTTATTATCTATGGAATTTGGTTGTGACATAGTCCATTTCAATATCCTTGATTCCATGAAGCATCCCTCAAAAGAGAAGTCCTCTCTCTCTATCAATTCAATAGATGTACTCCCTTCCCCTGAAAACACTTCTTATCATTCCCATGATCCCCTTTTTGAGTTTTCATCCTTGATTGAAATTCTTTGTAATGAATCATGCATTGATTGTTTTAGTGGTATAGAAAAGTGTTACGCATATTTATTAATTGATAATTTCTTGAACATTGAGGATCCAATGACTGTCGATGATACTGCTAAGCTTGTAAAAGCTCATTCCTCATCGGAGGATGATACCATTGAGCATTTAGATTAGATAAGTGACCTATCACTTTCACACACACTCCGATAAATCCAAAATCCACTTGAATTTGAACTAAAACAACTTCCTAAAGATATAAATTATTCATATCATAAGAATGGAAACTAGTTTCCCATCATCATTGCTAGTTCACTCCCTGAGCATAAATTGTGACTACTTGGACTTTTTGAGGGAGTAGAAACAAGATTTGGGATGTAAACTTGCTGAAATTCCTAGTATTATCCCATAAATTTGAACACATCATATTTTATTAAATGATTAGGCCAAACCAGTGTGGCTAGAACACATCAATTGAACCCAAATCTCCTAGAAGTTGTGAAAAAATGAGGTAACAAAAATATTGGTTGTTGGAATCATTTACCCCATCTCTAACAACAAATGGGTCAATCCAATTCAAGTAGTTCCTAAAAAAATAGGCCTTATAGAAATCCAAAATGAAAATAATGAATTGGTTCAAACTCATGTGCAGAATAGTTTTTGTATCTGTATAGACTATCGCTGACTAAACCAACACACTAGGAAGGACCATTTCCCATTACCATTCATTGACCAAATTCTATAGAGGCAGACAAGTAAATCCCACTACTGTTTCCTTGATGGGTATTCTTGATACCTTTAGATCAATATTTTCCCTAATGATCAAGGAAAGAGAACCTTCACTTCCCCTTTAGCCCAATTACATATAAGAGGATGGCATTTGGTATGTGCAATGATCCAGGTACTTTCTAGTGATGCATGGTTAGTATTTACTCGGATTACCTAGAGAATTTCATGTTAGTTTTCATGGATGATTTCACTCTGTATGGCTCCTCTTTTGATTAATGTTTGAGTAGTCTTGTTTCAGTCCTACATCACTGTATTGAAAATAATCTACTATTAAATTATGAGAAATTTCATTTCATTGTATGACAAGGAATATTTTTGGGACATTTCATTTATAGGGATGGTATCCAAGTATATAAATCAAAATTGGATGTAATTGTTTCCCTACCATTCCCCTAAAATGTACGGTATGTGCAATCTTTCCTAGGTCATGTTGGATTTTACAATTTTTTAATTCTATTCTTTAGTAAAATTTCACTCCCCTCTATTGATTACTCCAAAAAAATTGGTTTTGTATAAATAATTTGAGGAAGATTTTAATACGTTAAAAAATAGTCTCACATCACCCCAGGTAATCCAACCACATTGGTGGGATTTACCATTTGAGATCATGTGTGATGCCTCTAATTATGTAGTTGGGATAGTCTTATCACAAAGGGTCAATCAAGCATCATATGCCAGTTTATATGCTTCACGTACTTCAAATCCTTCCCAAGGAAACTACACCACAACTGCTAATGAATTTATTTCCATTGTGTTTTACTTGGATAAATTTAGGTCGTATATTTTAGAGCCCAAATTCATTGTGTTCTCAGACCATGTAGCCCTCTGGTATCTTCTTAAGAAACCGAAATCCAAACCACATCTCATTCACTGGATGCTCTTCCTTCCAGAATTCAATTTAGAAATTAGAGATAAAAAAGATAAGATAATATGGTGGTTGAACATATTAGTAGGATCCACCCATCCTTGGATATTGACTCATCCCCATGTATTCCCATAAATGACATGTTTCCTGATCAGAAAATGTAGTTAGTGTAAGATTTTATTATTAGTATGCCGAAATTGTATATAATTTGATAGCATCTTGCATTCCTAATAATTTCAAAAAAAAAAACCATGGTATTCATCTAAAACATGATCTTCGTTTGTATATATGGGATGGCCCCTACCTATGGTGCACATATAGTGATCAATTCCTTAGGTGTTGTGTCCTCGATAGTGAGCTTCAGTCCATCCTCAGAATCTTCCACACTCTTTCTTGTGGGAGCTAATTTGGTACCCAATGGACTCCTCGCAGAATCCTTAATTCTAGTATCTTTTGGCCAACACTTTTTTGGGTTGCCCCTGATTTTGTTAAATATTTCCCTCATTGTCAAAGAATGGGTAATGTATTTAAATGAAATGAAATGCCACAAAAAAATTCTCTTTCAAGAAATGTTTGATGTTTGGTTTATTGACTTTATGGGGCCATTTCCCAATTCCTTTGGAAACTTGTAAAATATTTTTTAAGTTAATTACATTTCAAAATGGGTAGAGGCACAAGATATAAGTACTAATGATTATAAGGTTGTTGTACAATTTTTGAGAACCCAAATGTTTTCTATATTTGGATGAACTAGGTTTATCATTAGTGACCAGGGTTATCATTTCTGTAACTGAACAATGAAGTCACCTTTTCATCAGTATGGGGTCGGTCATCGAGTTTCTACTGCATATCACCCATAGATCAATGGTCAAGCTGAGGTGTCAAAAAGAGAGGTAAAACAAATTCTTGAAAAAATGGTTCAACCCAAATGAAAATATTAGAGTCTTAGACTCGATGATTCATTATGGGATTACTGTATTGCATTTAAAACTCCCATTGGAAAGTAACCTTATAGGATTTTTTTGGAAAAACGTTGTCACATACCTATTGAGATTCTGTAATGTGCCAACTAGGCCATTAAAAATGTAATTCTAACCTTTTTTGGTGCAGGTTCTCCAAGGAAGTTACATATTCAGGAGATGGAGGAAATGTGTAGAGATTCATATGAGAACTCCATGATTTATAAAGAGCGTACCAAGGCTACCCATGACAATCTCATCCTTCATCGTCAATTTCACATTGGGAAGAAGGCCTTCCTCTACCATTCAATGATGATGTTTTATCCAGGTAATCTTCATTCCTATTTTCTGGACTATACACTGTTACTAATGTATCTTCATTTGATGTTGTTCGAGTTCAAAATGATGAAACTAAGAAAACCTTCACTGTCAATGGGAAGTGGAAAAAGCACTTCCACGAAGCCCATCTAGAGTCCCCAATGGAGGAAATCCATGTTCAAGAAGCAACATAACAATGAAACCAAACATGTTTTATCCTTCCTTCCTGCATTATTTTTTATTACAGTGTTGACACTACACATTCTAAGTGTGGGGGGGTGGTTGATACATTCTTGTGTTCATTTGTATTTTCATCATCTTTTTTCTTTTTTCTTCTTTTCCTTCTTTATGGTATATTCACTTTTCCCCGTCCTATTTAGTACATTACAATTTTCATCGTCCTTCTTCTTTCTTCTCTTGTTTTCCTTATTTATGGTATTTTCACTCCCCCCCCTTATGGTCACCAAAACATGGAACATACTGAAAACAGATGTTGGAATGTTTCATTCCATGTTGATTTAACATTTGATGAAAACATGAATCTATTGTGGAATGAATTTTTTAATGAATTCAACACCAGAGAGTGTTTTTTAGTAAATTAGTTTTCTATTATTGATATAAATGGTTGCATCTCAGTGAAACCATTTAGATGATTAATTCCCCTCATGTTAGTAGTTTTTGGGAAAACCATGTCACTAATATCTCCCCACAGTTTTTCACCAAACCACAAAGTGTGAATATTTCATAATTAATAGAAGTTAAATATATGTAAGTTTAATATTTTTTAGCTTAAAATGATATTTCCATTTGTTTTTTCCTTATCGGATCTATTTAATTATTGTAACAGATTGACTTGTGTGTGTGTGCCTAATATCCAACTATTGTATTCCCTAAACAATCAAAAAAATGTGTTGTGTCTTGGGCATGTCAAAACCTACTACTCCTCAACCTTTGATCTTGTAATAACTTTTACAATTAGTGTCGTTAGGAGATCAAACAAGGGTTGAGGTATGAGTATGTGATTTGTTCTAAATGAAACATCTGAAAAAAATACAGGAACATAAATAATAAATGACGGGAGTGATGAAGTGTGCAACATATGGGGATATCTAGGTTTGAACATATGGTTTGACTTATGGGAATTCTTAAGTGTGTGGATCTTGAAATATGATTTCTAAGGATGTAGGGATGGTTCGGTGGACAAAATCATTTAAGCTAAAAAATGTTAAAATAACCTATATTTTTTGGATCGATAGTGGAAAGAATAACATGGAATAGTTTTAACACACACAAATGGAAAGTTAGTGGCATGATTGAATTCTGAATTACATGATCAATTTGGTATCATGAATCTCTTTTAATTTCACTGTGATATGATTTATAAGACATCTTTTTCTATTCTCACTAGGTAAAACCCCTTGAGGTTGTTTGTGAATTGATCACATTTCATTAATAAATTAAAATTTCATCAAATGTTAAATATTCATGATATTGGTTATATCAACATGCATAGTTTCTGACAATGCAACTTTCACCAGGAGTACAAATGTTTAGGTGTGGGGGTGTGATCACATCGTGATTTAATATTTCATTTTCACCCTTACACCACTCTGGTAAACCTATTTTACAAAAAACAATTATAAAAATAATAAAACATTTCCTTCCGTATTTGAATCCTTTTTTGTGTTTATCACTATTAAAATGGGAAATGTTGTCTGTTTTGATGATTCCATTGCAGGAGGAGGTGATTTGGAGGCCCTAGAGATGATATAGAAGGAAAATGGGCCAAAACTACATGGGTTTCATAAACACATGTCCACTGATGGGTATAGTATGAAATATCAATGAATCCAAATGGGCTTATATTTTCTGGTGTGGTCAAAAATCAAATTTTCTACAATTATTATGAATACACCCAATCCCTATTCAGCTAATAAGGGGCCCAATCAAAGTGATCTATCAAGGACACCGAATCTGCACGGAGTCAAAAGTTTTGTGTTGTGTTCTGTCTATATATCAAGATGTATGTGTCCAAATTAATCCAAAACTTCAGTGTATATATTCAATATGTGGGGAACAACTTTCTTGTTTTCTAAAAATCGAATGATTACCTTCTGGATGATGAAAACAATGGGACAAGTGGTTTTACAAAATCGATGTGCCCAAAATAACGTCCCATTTTTTATATAAATGAGAACCATGGGTACCTAATTTAGGGAGTTCGAACATGGAGCCAAGCTCTACCATTTTGGAGTCCAATATAAGTCTCTTCATCATCATATAAATTATGTACACCACTATCCTCATAGGGGGATCGAGGATGAAGATGGAATTCCACCCTACATTCCACCTCCTCCTGATGTCGAGCTAAGTGGTGGGTGATCATTACGAGGGAGATACACACATAAAAAGGGAGTTCAGGCACATAATTCTTTAATATTTTGGTGTATATTTTGGTTTGGAATTGTTATTTTATATGTATCTTAACTTATTTATTTGCATTTAATTGAAACACTTCTTATTTCAAAATTTATCGGTGTGTAATTTGAAGTGTGCGACTTGTGTTGTTCTTATTGGACAATATAAAACTCCTCTTCATTTCTAAACATTTGAGATTTAAATGTTCCTTGAAAAACCTTAATTCATTCTTAGAGGATGGAACTTGACTATATGATTGTTATATCATATTTTCGTCCCATTTTCATCTTTTTAGGGGTTTTGGGTACCCATGATCTTGGTTAACCCTCAATCAAAGGATTATACCAAAAACCTATTAATCAATTAAGAACAAGGAACTTTTCAAGTGGTGTATTAACTTATAAATGATCACATACTTATCATATATTTTCAAAATCTACTTCTTTCTCCACTATTAAACACAATAAATTAATTTATTATCATAAAACAGTTTTCAAAATCGCCCCCTTTTTTAGTAAATCGTATTAAGAACACATAATTTAAACCCATCAACGATCCTTGAGAGATGACCTAGGGTCATTCCTATACTATAAATCAACATTAAAGTCATAATAAATTTGACGTGTCATGATAAAGAGGTCTGTTGGCCACTTGTATTAATGTGCACATCCATGTATGCTTGAGGTTACAATCTAGTAGTGAGGGCCTAGGGTGGGTTCATGGGGAGAAAATTCCCTATGGTTCTAGTGGACCACAATATTGAATAGTAGATAAAATTAGTAAAAAAAATTTAACCATATAAAATAGATAAATAAGAAGTAAAACATATATATAAAGAGCACTAGTTACAAAATGATGACCATGTCAGTATACCCTAAAAAGGGTAAATACATTGGGTATAGAGAAACGATCATATACATAATTCTATACAAATAAGATAATACAATTTCCAAGAGATCAACAGTACCATCACATGAATAATCTCATTACTCTTCTCTGATACTCTATTATAGTAAAAACAACCAAGAATCAATAGTTGTACCCTTTCCTTTACACCAACATGCAGCTAAGAAGTATTCTTAGGTACCAATTAGAATCCCAAACAGGGTGTGAGATATACTCAATCGGCCACCACCAATGAAATCTAGTATGATTCATCTACTTTATATAAAATGGTAGTTAGTAGATTTAAAAATGTAACGAAGAAATAAAAAGTGTAACCCGGTCAGCTCAGGCTCCTTGAGGAAACCATCATGACTATTCCTGCTTTGGTCTAAGTTGGGATACCTATGAACATGGGTGACCATATTTATATATATAATAGGATTATTATTTATATATATTTGTGTATATAAAAATATATGTATATATATAGTACAAAGGACTTACTGAATATCCAGTGCATCCATTCATAATATAAAGGTCACATGTTATAGATAAGGGCACCAGACCGAACATTCAATCAGGGATATAGATTTAATCATATCCATAATCCCAAGGTGTGAAGTGTTACAACTTATCCAATAACCATTTGGGGAATGTGAAACATCATTTCCATAATTTAATAAAAATGTGAGACGTTATGCCCAACACCACATGTTAAGGGACCATGAAGCATTTTGTCCAACACTAGTCTCCAACATGTATCAATATTCATTATACATGGGTGAGTAAGAATAAAAATATTTCAACATATATGTATTTCTCTAACATAACACATCAGATGGTTTCCAACCATATAGATTTTAATTAACAAATGGAGTAATACATAATTTATATAAAGGGCATTTGACATGGTCATACCATTCACTTTCATTAAATTTAATCAACACATCCCAATTTTATTGTGAAGACACCCGCACATACATAGTGGGTATTTCAAATTAATATTTTTAAGGAAAATTACATTCAATAAACACATCTCAAGGGGTGGTACTGGTTGAAAAAAAAATCCTCTGACAATAAAAATATTTTAACGAGACGTTACTAACATGGCCAACAAATTTAATTAATGAAAATTTATATTTTTTAGGAATCACATAGAATGTATGGTGTTGTAGAATCCCAACGAATGATATTTAGCTACAAGAATTTATGGATAAATATTATAACACCTACCTTATGGCGGTAGATGATTCCTCTTTTGGGATCATCTTCTTATTCAAGCTTGAATAGAAAGAATTATTGAAATAAAAATAGTCCCTAAAATAAAGAATATTAGATGTCCAAGAAATACCATTCCTGAGGGAGAGATAAAATTAGAAAAAAATGAAGATAATTAAAGAGAATTCCACTAGATATCCAGCACAAATAATGTTTAGTGATTCCAACGTCGTATGAGGAGGGGGTCAAAGAATTGGAATAAAGGGGAAGATATTTTGATGTGGGAGTTTCCTTGTTTTTATACGGAGAGAAAACGATGTTAAATTGGAGTGGGGAAATGAAAATTTCACACTTTTTAATAGGGTACACTGTTTAGCTGCCCGGTTGTTCAAACTATGCACTAACCATGCACTAACACAGTTTGTGTTGGCACCCCACAAATATGGGTTGGGTGCATGGTTTGGATAACCATAAATATACCATGTGTAACCTCTATAACAAAATTCAATAGGAATTCATGTTTGTGTGTATCCTTTCCATGTTTTTTCAAAACTATGCATCAACCCTTAAGTCCCATGTGGTTGAGTCACATAGTTAGCATTAATTTTAAATGAACTATGCAACTCAAACTGGCTTTCCAAAATCTGAAGATCCAGAATCTAAATGAGCCTTAGGTGCTTCGAAACATCTCCTCAATCACTTAATCACATTAATAAGGATAAAATGAGAAGTTTGAATAGTATCTAAAAGTATCTTTACCTCTTTGGAAAAGCCGGTGTGTCACATTTCCTATTAACAATGTCATGAATTGAAACATCTTTAGATTTTCCCATAGAAACCAATATGGTTCACATAACATTATCACACACATTGTTTTAATTTTCTTAGCATCTAGTTTATATCTCAATAGTTTTCATTTCCAATATGTTTAATTGAAAATAATTATTTATCTAATTATGAATAATATTTATTTTCCCAATATTAATTCAAGCAACCATATGGTCCAAAAAATATGAATAATCATAAACTATGGCAATTTTATCTTGGTTGGTTTTCATTTTTTACTGAACATTCGTCGATATTTATGATGTATAATTTTTTTCTTTATCATAATCAAGTTATACTTTGTGTTTTTTAAATTTTTATTGTGGGGGATGAAAAGGTCTATATTGATTGAATTCTCATATTGTATAATATTTTAATCTAATGGAATTTGTATTCTAATTGTATAAAGGAAATTAGAAATATCCTTTTTTACTTCATCTTGATAAATTTTCTAATGTATGAAATTCAATAATGGTCTATATTAACATATCTCACTTTTTAAAAATTTCATAAGATTTTTCATCAAATGTAACAACGTTATCAATACATAATTCATTTAGTTTACCAATCAAAGGTTTCAAGTACACATCAATATTATCAATGAGACCACATGGTAAATCCAAGATAATAAATAATATCATAAAAATTATTTCATGAATACTCATAAAGGAAAATTGTATAGAATTAGCACCATAAGACACATACTATGTGTTACATAGGAAATTGATTTAAATATATTAAAACTGCCAAATTTCAAATAGATATGAACATTATAGTTATCTTAAGTGATTTTTTTTAAAATATTTTACAATTATATTTATTTATTTGGTAATCTTTATGTGCAATTATGATAGGAAGCCTCTCTTTAATCATTAAATATAGGTGATTTAAATTTGAGGGAAATGGTTTCAATTTTGGTCTAGGTGAATGTGTGAGAGATTAAATTATCTTGGGTTCATTAATATAATTGACATGCCTTTTCAACATAGTAGATGTAATTTTAATATCATTGTCATCTAAAAACAAAAAAGTCATAAACGTCCTAATAATTATTCATCTCAACATCACTTATATGTGTATTCATTTCAATCACCTTAGACACACATCCAATAAAAACAATTTAATTTTTTCCATGTAATATATAATCAAAAAGGTTTAATACTCTTGACCTATGAACCCTACAAATTATTAAAAAATAGATAAATTGAAATAGATATAAGAGGGGTTTATAGAGTCTTGTGTGGGGTTTACCTTGATCATTTGAATTTAGCAAGATTGAATAGTCACATAGCATAAAAAATACCAAATTGAATAAGAATTCACAATATCCTTCTTGGATAGTGAATCTTCTACATAACTGTATTAATTATAAGATTTTTTTACATGAAGGTGGAGATGATTTTCATCATGTTGTTATTGTATCTACTCTTTAATAAGCCTCCATGGGAAATTTTTAGACATGGTCTTCAAAGAACTTACATTAATTGTTGAGTTAGATTCCTCCCAAAGATGGTTCCATCCAAAATGTGGGCATGTTTAATAGAGAAAATCATCACCCATAATTTCACCTCATACACAATCCCATTACCAATATAATGTAAAAATACCTTAATATCCCACAGTGGTTGTCAAATGTACCCCCGATACTTGATGGGATTTGCTTACCAGAGGCCACACCATCCATGTCCACCTTGATCTAAGATGAATGTGGTGGAATCTAGTGAATAGATTTCATAACGAGGGGTTTCTTTAACCTAACAATAACACTAATAAATCACAAGTTAATTATGCCATCTATTGGTATATAGATAAAAGAATATATGATAGGACTCCCAGGGAATATAGATCAAGTGACAGTAGATTATATAGATCATGGAGAATCTAAACCGATGAGTATGTTTTTTATGGTTCATAGGGAATATGGGATTCAAACTCATAGAGGAATCACATATATCCTGGTTACTAGTAATTAAATCTCATATAGATAATCTTTCACTATTTAATACCATGATTCAAGAAAAAACCATGTTGCTTAACTTCTGGTGATTATGTTCTTTTTATCTCCACAGGGTAATGAATATAGAATAAAGTGGGTCTTATGCATTGGCTGGCCTAAAAGTTCATGATCAGGTTGATGAATTAGGTGAAGGAAAAATTTTGGGGCTTACAGCTAGATGGAGGCCCATAATATGTCTCTGTCTCGTTGAGTGTAGTAAATAAATACACTAGTTTCTAGGGTTAACATAGTTATTGATATGGGGTAATCAAGATACGAAACAAGATCCAAAGTAGGTTTCACCATTAACCTCATGATAAAAACCCTCATTATCAAGGTTATAAATGTTTATTTTTACCATGAGGGTTCTATTGGTTTTGGAGGAAACCCATGAAGAGGTCTATTATCAAGGGAATACATAATGAAAGTGGTGTATGCTGGTGTGCATGGTATCCGACCATGCATGTTTAGTACATTTAGAGGAGATCTTGTTAAAATGACCTTTTAGGGGATTATAACATGTTGAAAGTAGTCTTATATGGGCATTTAGTTCAACCCAACCGAGGTATACGAATTTTGTGGAGGAAAGGATTGTAAGATAATAACTCTCCCATAATTGGGTTTCTTTCTGAAGTGACCAACCGTTGGTTAGATCGTTAGTTGTCATAGACAACAACAATGAAGAAAACATATAATTTATAATTTCATTATTTATTATATTATTATAATCCTATTAGAGTGGGAATGGTTAGATATATAAGTTTCTTTAGGGAGGACTGTTTATGAACCAGCTACATTAAGTAGCTACACAAGAATCTAATTTTGCGGGGTTCTTAGCAGGAGTCCTTCACAAATGACCTGTAACGGTCAATCAGTGGGGATTTTACACAGGAAGTGGATTTATGTAAATATTTTATGTGGTTATTTTCCCATTATAACAGGCTTTAAATTGGATTTTACATTTCTTGGGTTTCTTCAAATATGTTAGTGAAAGAAGTACCTGATAAATAAATTGAATTCTCTTCTAGATAATGGTCCACGAATAATAAAATTTATCCAATTATTTGTCACCTGAATTGGGAGATTCATCCTCTTTTTTTGATCCCCCCTTCTCGAAATTGGACTCATTGTATTTACTAAAAATATCCTACAACTTCCTTCCTATATTTTGTGATCGTAAAGGGTTCTCAAGTTATGAGGACTTCATGAAATCATACAGGCTCATTTTTTTCATCACAACTAGAGACTAGTATGATAGGTGTGTACATTCTCACAAGGTATTAGTTTCTTATATCTATAAATAATGTCAAGACTTGAGTCCAGTATGTGAGTGTAAAAGATATATGCAACCATGAGGGATAACCACAACATTTTCACAAATGAAAGCTTTTAGAATATCAAGACTGTGGTTGAGAACCATGTATGTGATTTTGATCCATATTTACTCATATATAAAGGATCTTTATTACATTTCATTAATTTATTCTTTTCTATTTATCTTTATTTTGAACTGTCAGTCATCATTTATGTTCCTCAACAAATCCCTCCCCCTTAGAATGGGATATTATCATAATTAAAGACATCTTATTTTTAGGAAATTTAGGGATACAATATAAATTTCATGTGGTTATCATAGGAAATATGGTCTATATATGGGTGTCTCTATATTTATATATATTTTTCAGAAGAGGATACTTCCACTATTCTCTCTCTCACAAAAAATATCCTACAAAATTAAATTTCCCTTTTGAACTACTACCTTTAATAATTTAATTTCCACATGAATTATTTGTTATATTTAATTATTTTCTCTTCATGAGTGGTTTCGTTCCAATAAAAATTTTCCCTAAAAAATAAACTCATATAAAACTGTATTTTGAGGTAATTATGTAATTCTTACATAGATCTCATTCCTTAGTAAATGATTCAATAAACTCTAGTACCACATAGCATCGGTTATATGTGAAATTATTGAGCTTAATTTTAAACTAAATTTGATTTAATAAATTTTTTGAAATATTCTTGGTGGGTAATATAAATGATTAATAGTGTTAGTGATAACAACTATCAATGAGTTCACCTAGAACATCACTTTATTTTGGAACTCTAGAGAAATATTCTATGAGGCCATACTATATTAGAGATACTAACTATATATGAGCTCAAAATAATTATCCGCACTCCCATCCCCAAACCATGACTAGAAAATCAACTGTGAAGTTGGATCAACCACCACGGTGAGGTAGATCATGCAAATATTTCTATCACAAAACATTTTTTTAATAAGGATGATCACATAGAAGTATTTTTTCATGAATACACTCCCTTATC
Organism: Viscum album; assembly: GCA_963277665.1. Lineage (NCBI taxonomy): Eukaryota > Viridiplantae > Streptophyta > Magnoliopsida > Santalales > Viscaceae > Viscum > Viscum album. The sequence continues at coordinate 36,809,979 of OY728163.1, forward strand.
AGTATAAGATAGAAAACAAATTTCAAAACATGAAGTCAACTACTATGGGTTTGTTATTCCATTTTTGACCATTGACCAGTTTTGTTGTCAAGATATGATCTTCTCACTAATGGTGTCATGGATATGGAATGGGGATAACCCTTTTGGATATGCTATAACTATAAATAATGTGAGATAGAGATTTCAGTGGTGGGTTGTATGAGGTTGTCTAGGTATCAAAATATTTCTTACACTACTAAATAAATTCCCCCAACAATTTGATTAGTAGGTAGATTTCATAGATAAAAAAAATTTATTTGGTGTAGATGAAATTGGAATAAGACCTTGGTATCTATAAAAACATTTTATGAATCTAATCTAAAGAAATTTATGATTAATTCCCCCCCCCCCTTTTCCTACATATGGGATAATGAAAAAAGAACCCCTAAACTCACGAGACAATTACTTCTTGTGGAAATGAAATCAATGGGCCACGATTCATGCCTTAAAATTGACATCCCTGCTGGTTTCTGGGTTGATCACTATATCAAGCATAATGAGGGAGATCCCTGGATGAAAAGGCATTCAACATGTCCAGCATGTAGTACCCGTGGAATTCTCAGAACCTATTGGAAAATAATAGAGGAAGGGTTCTATAATGAATGAGGATGGGATGTTAGTCCCCATGTTTAAAAATTTTCTAATATAGTGGTATTCTTAGAAATATTCATCAATGGGTACCTCTTCCCAGTATGAAAATCACACACTAGGGGTGAGATTTTTAACTTTCATTATGAATGTTGATCGGAAATTGGAATGCAGATCAGTTTGGAAATTACATTTTTTATCAAACTATACCATCATATTAGACATAATAGTAGGGTAATTCCATGAACCATCTCAAAAAACCATTATAAGTGTTTTAATGTTGGATCACACCCAATATTGGGTGATACAAATTCATTAATGGACAACCCTATTCAAAATAATTGATTCAAAACCTATCTAGAGTGTATAAGTGGAGTTAGGTCACACTCACTAGATGAGTGAGATGTAAGAATTTTTATAAGCTAATACAACCATTTCATCTTCATTTTGTACCAAACCCAGACTAGAACTAACACCATGAATGAAATTAAATGGTTGGAAGAACATATATAATTTATATCCCTGAGGGAGGGAGTGTTGGCTACCAGAATTGACTTGGAGACCATCTTTGATGGGTATGTACCCTATAGATTTATGAGAGAAATGCACAATATACATAATAATTGACCTGATCCTCCTCAGAGCATAAAATAATGGAATCCCCTAATCGTACACCTATTCTAGATGATACTAACAAGGGAGGATATTTTTATAAAGGTCACCCTTCCTCCAGTCATTGAAAAAATTGGCTAGGTCATCAAAAATATCAAGACATAGATTTTATCATACCCTGAAAGGAATCTTGAAGACTTGGTGGACCAATTCAAGGTTACACTAAAAACTAAGTGTGAAGTAAATGATAATAACCAGTGGAAGTGGTAATATATCACAAGACTCTTGAATCGATGAAACCCCTAATATCCTAGATTCCATAGAAGTGGGTTTGGAATCTTGATTATCCCACTTAATCAGGTGGGATATCACTTCATACACCATTCCATATTAAAGAATATTTTATATAATACTAGAGGGAATGAAACTTCTAATGTAGTACCTCTTATGTGAATGACATTTTGGATGCATTTCCGATAGACAAAATCATGTTGATAGGTTTTTTGGCCTGTTACAGGCCTCGTACATCACCTAAGAGGATAATATTAATTAAGTGAAGGATTATATCACAAATATTAATATCATGATACAAAAACTAAGTATAAAAACATTAATCTTGAGACAAGTAATTAGGATACCTTAGCCTTTGTTGAGTGAAGAGGATGATGACGATCATGATAATAATGATGTTAAAGGTCCTAAAAAGGATTAGAACACAACCACTATTTAAAATAACAATAAAACTTATTCTAGGGATTATGTAAGATATATTTTCATATATTTTTATTATATTTATTCTAGTTTCATTAATAACTTATAATTAATCCTTTATAGAAATATGAAGTTCCTTTATCACCCATTGTGTCTCCAATAAATTCAAATGGAGGGATGCCCAACAACCCAAATGCATAAGTAGGACATGATTTCTAAAAATAATATTCTTCTACTATAATAGAAGATATCTAAGTGATTTAATCCACTCCACTAGGTTTTTTATTCCACATCCATTGGATGCTCCCAAAGAACCATCTTTGGAAGAATATAGTAAATGAGAGAAAGAAAAGTGGTTGGAAATCCGCCATCACTCGAATTAGATAAGTAAATGATCAACACATACATAGTTTTTTTATTTTAACACTATTATAATTTCATATTTATCTAATGGTTACATTGTTTTCAGATAATTTTTACAAATTAAATGGTTTTTTGGACTAGTAACACATAGTCTACATACTCCTTGAAAAGGCTCACATCATAGTAGTAATTATAAAATCTAAAGACAGATAGGGATTCATACTTTGACATGAATAATCTATCTAATATAAAAAATCATTCAATCTCAATATAAAGCAAAATTAATGTTAATATTTTAGTGAATAATCCTAAATTAGATGTCTCAGTATATAACACATCATTAAATGATGGTTAGTAATTTCAATACCTTTATTTTTTGTTTTGACAAAACTAACAATTACTTATTTATATGTATATCCCTATATAAAACTCCTTAAAACATTCCTTGTTCAAATATACACTCTAGTTTTATTTCCCTACAAGAATGTTTTGTTCCCTCATATGAGAATCTTTTTTTCATACCCTATATGTGAGTAATGATGGTTAAAGAGGTTAATGATCCAAAAAACGAAGGTGGGTACTCATACCTCTTAAGATTTGGCAATTTATCAAATTTACTAGAAAAAATATTCGAGATAATAATCTCAATATACCTACCATGGTCCATAGAATCTCAAAATATCACTTTTATGGTGTTTGAGTTGGGAAAACTCACAAGGTATCAAGATCGTTTGGTATTATCTCACTAGTTGGATGTCGTGACCTGCCCTCCATAGGTGATTCAGTCCTAGAATATATACAGATACTTGATATTAACTCTAATTTAGACCCATATTATGACTAAATTCAATAATGGATGAGGTAATGAGTACTGATAATATATAAATGATGATTTTTAAGGCTCTAATTGATGATCTCAGTGTCTAGTTACATTATCTTCCACTTATGTCTTTAATTTTGGTATTTGGTTGGCATGATTATTGTGAAGTCCATTCTAGTGTGAGATAGGTGATCATTTCTCATGATAAAATGAGTGATCACAAATTTAGGCCCTATACTATAGAATCCATGAGCCACTTTTTCAATACTAAATCCATAGTATGTAATGAAAATTCACAACATGAAGAGAAATCTATGTAGAAATAATATAGTTCCATGTAATTAAGTGTAGGATTAGAACTCCTCCTCCAATATTTAGAACAAACCCATAAAAATATGGCTACAACTAAGAAAGTAAAAGAATAAAAACAAAAGTTGTTTGAGTGTGATGAAAAGTTATAAATTTATGTTGTTGAAAGAGTAGAGGTGTTTTGAATTGATACAGAATTGAAAGCCGCAATGTTGGATAAACTATTCCATCATATGAATGACTCAGAGTAAGAAATGATAAAAATTTATGGGTCAAATGAGCACACCTTATTACAACATTACAATTTGACCTTATTTTTAATGTAGTAAGAGTGACTACATGATGTGTGTCTTCCTCTCCTAGTCATATTGTTATCAATTAATGGATATATATTATTTAAGATCATTATTAATTTATCAATATCCCTATAATTTTGGTTATTAATCTATGGTAATCTGAAAAACTAACAAATAGTAATATTAATATAATAAAGAACACCTAAGATTTTAATGGGAATGGAGTAGGTAAATAATAATATTCATCTGCATGATCTATATATATATAATTTTAATTGACACATTATCTATTGGACATGTTACGTCAGATATATATAGTTGGTATGAATGTAACGGTATATGTGTCATCGTTATATGCTGGTCTGATCTTGTGAGATTAAGAACATTGAAATGTGGTCTCCTCATTATAATGAACACTAATATAGTTATAATAATATTTGACATAGTGTAATATATACTATTTTAATATGTTAATGTTATATCAATTTAATATGAAATGGTTTCCTACTGGACATGTGATCTTAGACCGGTATAGTTGAGCAATATGGTTGCATATGTTCCCTCACTGTAAGATATGGTTATTTTATTCATACATGTGAGAGTCTTAAATTATCACAACAAAAATTATTAAGTGGGGTTTTTAATAGGTATTACAATGTTCTTGAGGGCTCTAGTACCCAAAAATTGAAACTTTTTTTTGTTTCATATGAATTGTACAAATCCATATTCCATGAACAGAGGGGAGTTTTTAATTTTTACTAGGTTAAGGAACCTAAAATGAATGGATTGAGTTTTTATAGAGTCATATGGTTTACCTCACAAGGTTTGTGTATTTTTTCCTTTAGATCAAAATTTTTATTGTCCCATGGATGATGAGTCTTATATGTTATGAACTTTGTTATTTCTCAGGATTCCCTTTGTGGATTTTCAACCAGACAATTTTTACACCCTTTAATTTTTTTTAATTCTTAATATCTTACTAAAATATATAGGGTGAAATCATATAGAATAGAGACTCAGATTTTTTATAGGAATCCCTTTTCATTTTATCAACCTATCGAGTGCTATGTGACTTTTATTATGTAGTTTATGGTCATGTAAGTAAAAAAATGTATCTAGATTTTCAGGCTAGAAAACTCTGACCAATATATGAAGAAATATTTATAGTGACATAGGAAAACAATACTCATTATAAATGTAATAATAATTCCACAAATTAAAAAAACCTTAAGGAATATTTAATATAGTCTAAATTCACAGTGCTTGGATCATTGTGTCATGAGTTTTTTGGGTCTTGTGAAAAGGATCAGTAAAGGGAACAAAATTGGATGTCATATTCTTACTCTAATAATGGGTATGATTTGTGAACATGCAACATTGATGGTATTTATATCCATGTGAACAATTGTATTATTAAATTTTTAAATCATAACTCAAGAAATTTGAATCAGGAAATTATGTGATGAAACAAGTATGTTGACAATGAACTCCATAAAAATTAAAATGACAGGTACCACTATAATATTGTATATAGAATATGGGGATAAGAGGACCTTTTACTTTGGATTAAAATATTCCATGGGTTTAACGTTTTGGATTTGGTGTAACCAATTAATTACCAAGTATATGTTTCCCTTGGATCTTAATATTCTCAACACTAATAACCATCATGGATTTTGAATAATTAAACACATGAAGAATGATTTAGGTATATGGATAAAATGAGATAAAATAAGGCTCTGAGAACACTAAATTGTACGCCACCATGTATTTAATTCATTATCAAAGAATGTAGGTAGGATATGAAATTTATCAATAACACATGAAAGTTTGAAGATAGAAGGACTTATCTAAATGTTTCTTAGAAAAGTGCGCCCAGAAAACATAGCTTGAGTTTTTTAGGGCCATGTAGAGAGTCCCAAAACCTTTGTGAATTATTCTGGAAGTATTTTATTTTTTTCTAAGTCATGAAAAGGGATAACAAAACAATTAGAGACTTTTCTTTTTCTCAAGATACCCCTTACAAGTTTTTGACCAAACAAGCATTGTGCATTAATCATTTTTAGTTTAAGTGTGTTTTAATTTATAATATTAATTGACAGTCTTTAAGTTCATTCATGTTTGAACAATTGTTTTTGTTTTAAAAGGTTTTACATCATTTCCTAAAGGTTTATTAGGGTTTAACATTTTACAACAATGACCAAAGGGATGGATTATCAATCTAGAAGAGAAAAAAACAAATTTTAATGGGGGGACAAATGATACCATAGTCTTCATCATGGATAGGTGAACACAATTTAATGCCATATTTTTTAGACCATTGATGGTGATTGGATAATTCCATTTAGATGGGATCCAGATCTAAGACTACCCAACACGTCTTAAATTTAGATTAATAGGGATATAAATTATTATGTGGAACACTTTAATCAGTATGTGATGATATGGAAAAAGTATTTAAAGGATAATATCTTACCAGGTTTCAATGATGGGTTCTATGGAAATGTTTTTTAGGGAATATGGGGATTAAAGTTTCTTTTTTCCAGGATGAAAACATGCATCTGTTTGGATGGTTAGTATATAGCGTCACTAATATCATTACCAAGAAAAATAGTATCATGGGTTTGAATATGATCATTACCAGTATCCATGAATTTTATGTGGTGATTTAAAATTCTTAATATAAGACGTTTATTGGATGGTTATTAAAAATGTATTTGAGGCATTCTAGCCTGGATAGAAGCATGGTTGGTCTATTATGGATGATTGAAAATGAATGGGGATGGATGATGATTGTTTGTCAGGTCTAAAGTACATAGTTCAAATATCACTACCTTCCCCAAAATAAAAAAATTAAGCCACATTTAGTTCTTGTAGAGCCTCTTAATAGATATATATTGTTTATAAAACATGATAATTTTTTATTTTATTTTAGGATTCAAACCAGAGGAATATATATAGCTTGTACCGGGATAGAATATTCGAATTTCCTAGCTTGGGTAGAAAACCCAATATATCTATGCTGATCCAAAACACTTTGGTATAATGTTTTGGAATAAAATATAATGTTATCCTAGTATAGGGTAATGGATAAAACCACAGGTTTATAACTCATGCATAGATCTAGATCATATGTAGGGGAGTTGGGTCATATATCATGGACCACTAAAAGGGGTTATAACCCCTTCTAATGTAAAAAATAACTACTTATAATGTTTCTTTTTTTTTGTAGTGGGAATGGGTTATTAAAAATTTATTGGAGGCATTCTAGCCCTGATAGAACCATGGTTGGTCTACTATGGATGATTGAGAATGAATGGGTATGGATGATGATTTTTCATTGGGTATAAAGTATATAGTTCAGATATCACTACATATACCAATATAAAATAAATTAATCCACATTTAGTTCTTATAGGGTCTCTTCATAGATATAGATTGTATATAAATCAAGATAATTTTTTTATTTTATTTTAGTATTCAAACCAGGGGAGGATCTATAGCTTGTATCGGGAAATAATATTCTAATTTCCTAGCTAGGGTAGAAAACCCAATATAACTTTGGTGATCTAAAACACTTTGATATAATGTTTTGGAATAAAATATCATGTTATTCTATTATAGGGTAATGGATAAAACCACAAGTTTAGAACTCATACATAGATCTAGATCTTATGTAGGGAAGTTGGGTCATATATCGTGGACCACTCAAAGAAGTTTATGGTCTTGTAGGATGGATTATATGTTGTGTAGATGAACATCAAGTTATAAGAACTTAAGTTTCCTACTAGTTAAGTTAATACTATGAGGACCATAAAAATGGATCTTCCACTAATGGGGATTATGTGAAAAATTAAAATTTCCAACTTAGTGTTGAAACCATGGAGGGAAACTCACCATGAATGAGGATGGCCTTGAACACCAGGATAAAGTAAGGGGTTGGTTAGGAATTAGCTTGTAGTTGGGCCCAAACTTTTGGACATCACATCATATCCTATAGTAACAGGAATTAATCCAAACCTAGTTCATATTAGGGGAATCATTTCTTAGTTCATATATGACTCATAAATTGGGGAATTAATTGTTACCCTACTATTGAAATGGAGGATTCCCAACATGAATCAGTTATGGAATTATCAACAAATCAATAGTGGTCACCTAAATAGAAATTTTAGTGGGGTATGGGATAAGGATTATAGATTTTAATTCATATCTTCTAGGTATTGGGAATAAATCCACATATAGTTCTTGGAAATATATGTCTTTAAAATCTAGTACTAGATAAAATCTAGAGGAAACTCTATAGTGTTAACCAATGTAAAAGATCTGGTTTTTAATATCTAGTTTCCCAATTTATAGATGATTTAGAATACACAATGTGAATTATAAAACCATAAATTAGGGAGGTTTGGATAATAGTGAAACATATAGATAGGTCCATGATAAATGGTCCAAACATCACTAAATATCCTAAAATAAGAAAGAATCAAGCCACATGTAGTTCTTGTCAGGTTGGAAATTATATTCCTGGATTAGGTGAACCATGAAAATAAGGTCAGCTAGTATATCCATGAACATTTAAACCTATAGAAAATAAAGAGTTATATAGATTATATTCTTACATAGAGGTCATTTTTTAGTATATTTATATCCATAAGGATTCATATACTAAGTATGTATATTTAAATCTATATTTCTTGCACGAAAATTTGTTCCCATGAAATGAGAAAATTTAATTAGATTAAGGTCTCCTATGATGAACCACATATCATGTATTTTATGATCATTTTATAAGGATAAAGATGTTCTAAAGTTTATGTTCATTTGATGGGGATATCAACCCTGAAATTTATAATCATATATCAATGACATTATCTATATATTTTAGAATCATGCTATAAGGATGACTTAACATAATGTGAATTCATGAAAATTAAATCTTGAATATATTTTCATTAGTAGGATGAGTGATATACTCTCTATCTATGGTGATCAAGGAATAGGATCCATTAGAGTATACCTTATTAATGGAATAACGTCCATCCAATTTATGATTCTTTTTTAGAGTCTTATTATTAGGTACCATGGGAGTTTTTAGTGAAAATACCAACTCTACTAGGATAAAAAATAAAAATAGAACTTATTTCTGAATTCTATCATGACATGGTTCTGAGGAACCTTTAGTTTTTTCAGTGTTTGTAACATTTTCCATCAAGTTTATATTTCTCATCTAATCAGATTTAAGATCGCTCATCTTTAGAAAACTGATTAGAGATGGAAATGAAAACTGAGGGAAGTTGGAACTCAATGGGAATGACTACCTTTTCCCCACATATAGGAAATTATAAGGTCACTCTGATGGTAGTATAAGGTGCAGTGTTATAATCCAAAAAATCATATATGAATTTTTTTAGGACAAGGAATATTATCCTTATCAATCATCTTTTGATAGATATTTGATAGAGTTTTATTGAAATACATTTTTAGTATTTTTTTAGTTTTAGGATAGTGTGACAAGTGGTTGGGCTACATGTTATACTCTAGATATGATTGATTCAGTTAGGAAGGAAATATTCTGTTTTGATGTCTATCAATATCATGTAATGGACACTAAATCTAGTAATGATATTATAATTCATCAAATTGATGATAAAAAAGTTTCTAATCTCCTTGAGGGATATTTCCATGACCGATTTGGAGATGTTGATAATGTCAATAAGGATGTAATTTATCTATCTAGATATATATGGGGGATATTGACCCATGGAATTTATTCATAATATTGAAAATTACGATGATTATTTAATAGTTTTCAATAGTTTTGGTATTTTATGGATAAATTTTGAATTTATCTAAAAAGCATGAAACTAATTTTTGAACTCCATAAAGATTATATCATTTGTGGAAAGAAATATTCAATCCCCTAATATAATGAAAGATATTGGATATTGACTAGTGGGAACCACATGAACCATTATAGACTTCCTACAATATAGTGAGTGTAAGTCCGTTTTCAACACATCTGAGGAGGACTCCATCACAACCTTGTTTTTTAGATTAAATTCTAAAAATTTGGATCATTATAGACGATTAAAGTTTTGTGTGATATTGAATATTATCTCTATTGGCTCAACCCCACATGATAATACTTATTTGGGGGTATTATTTTACAGGATACCTCCATCCAATCATGGAATCATATGGTGACAGTACAGGTTCACCTTGGTTAAGGGTGGTGTTAACTTTATTTATTTATTACATACTAATACTAATGAATGGAGAGACTACGCTTTGATGTGAAATATGAATACTTTTTTAGTTCAGATATATATTTATTTCAATCTTATAGATACATGGGCTAGTGCATCTAATCAATAATTCTATGAACATGGGATGTGGGGTAGTGTTTTTTCAGATGGGAGCTCAACCATAAACCCCCCATACATGATCAAATAAGAGAATTAACTCCTCCTTAATATCATAATTACCATTAATTTTATTAATCATAAATTCCAAGTCTCCTTTGATCTTCAACCAGGCCACTAGTATCTACATGGCCAATTATATGTCATCAATGAAATCTTGGTATTCTAAATTATTATTAATGAATCCTTCTGATAGTGGTAGAGAGTAAGGAATAATTTCCTTCACATGTTATGTAAGAAAAATACCCTTGACTACTATATCGTGCTCTATTCATTCCATACTTCTCCCCATTTTTCTCCTCCATGAACCATCCAAATATATTTACCATGTATGAGAAGCCACATATATAAACAAAACTACATCATCAAAGAGCTCCGCATCCAATAAAGGATTCTCTTGAATGGGGTGTGCTGTGAGACATAAGCTAGCACATACCCTTTCACTACCTTCTGTGACACATACTAAATATAATATTATTATAAGATGATTTTCCACCATTCCAGACATCTAGATATCATTGGATGAATAAGTATATATTTACATGGATTTAAATTAGAGACAAAATAGACATTATGGTTTTGTAAATAGTTTATTATCTTGGGTAACATGAAAATAAACATGATTTAATTCTTCTTGATATCAAAATATCATGTCTTGTCGTTCGGCATTGTCCTATTTGTATAATATAGGTCATTTTCAATACTTGTATCATTCTTCTAATCAGGATGGAATTGAGTTATTTATCTATATATTCCACATAAAAGATAAGTGGAATCCATTCTACTGATAAAATTAGGGCTTGTGGGTGCCAAATATAATTCTGGTGTTCATAAAAGACTTGTTGAAAACTCTCATACAACTAATAGTGAACCCATTTCATCATTTACTTCATAAATTATAAGAATTTTTTTCCAGTATTTGACATGAATCACTTGATGTAAGTGATTCATCCCAAGATTCTTCTAAACATTTTAGGTTTTAAGTAGGTAGCATTTCTAGTATCACCATTATATTTTCACGGTCAACTTAAATGACATAATGAAATACCATGAATCTAAGTAATTTCAATAAGGTAACACTAAAATATTATTTTAGAGGGGTTTATCATTAGTTTTGTTTATAATGTTTTTTGAAAATAAGTATCAATATTGGGAACATGATCACAACATTATTGATACCTAACAACCAGATCATTTGATAAAAATCAACATATTTCCCAAGAAAGGGATTCAAAATATTGTGTATAAAATGTTGGTATATTCTAAAATCATTCTTATATCCAAAGGTTATAACTTATTAGAAATATAACACTTATGGTTCCATAAAGTTAGTAACCTCATCATCTTTAGAGAGCATTCAGATGTAATTATATCTAGAATACCAATAAAATAGAGAAAGGGATAAAAACCCCTTTATTTCATCAATTATTAGCTCTGTTTTTAGTAATTTGGAATATTATTTTGGGAAATTTTAGTTGAGATCCTTGGAGTTGATGTAAACACAAATCCTCTCATTCTTTTTTCATATCAGGGATGATATTAGGGGGACACTTAGGGTATTGGACTTCCTGAGTGAACTTGGATTCAATTAGTTTTTCAACTTCATATTATACCTTGGAATAATGGGATAGATTTATTATCATTTCCCCTTATTCAGAACCATGGTTCTCTCCTAGAAGAAAAAATGATGGGTAGCCATATCAAGATCCAATCTAGGCATCTCAATATAGTTACATAAAAATACATCTCAATACTGTTTCAAAAAAAGATATACTTATCATACTTCTTAGAGGTCATGTTAACACTAGTTAATGTATAATAAAAATATTCTTCTATACCTATATTAAATATTTTGAGCTCATAAATTGTGGTTAGGCAGCATTCCTTTAATGGTTTAGGAGAATTCCTGTGATATTTTTTTCCTTCTTATTATTCTTCTTCTTCTCTATTAACAGAAGTAAAAAAATCGATAGGAATTTTGAGATCCGGTAGGGAGTATAAGGGAGTTTTATTATCTTTATTAGAGTAGAATCATGCCTCAAAATATTTGGACTCATCAAAATATAACCATATTCAGTCACTAATAGTCTGTGCAAAATCATAGATCAACATTCCCCTTCTTAGTTAACAACACTAGACCACCCTATGGTGGCACACTAGGCTAGATGAAACCCATCTACATCAAATAGTGACTCTGGATCCTTAACTCTAGAATCTCATAAGGTTTAATCTAATAAATATTCATCAAAATAATTAACTCATGTGACTAAAACCCTATATCAAACTCAATATCACATCAATGGGGTAACATCACAACCTCTTTTAAGAAAACAACAAAAAAAATCTCCAAAACACTAGGAAATTCCTCTACTTATGACTCTATGATACCCAATGAAAACTATGATAATTATGAAAAAAAGAGGATGTGAGTTACTATAACCTATATAATGATCAATATTTCAAAAAACATGATATGTTTTCCTTTCATATCATATAATTAAACTCTCTATAGGATGAAATTGGTGGCCACACATATTGAATTAAACTAATCCATGCTATGAATGACATCATTGGGTTATATATATAATTAAAAAATAAATAAACCAATGAATGATGGTGTCCCATCATTTTCTCACAACCCCAACACATAACAAGAAAACTAGAATCACCTCCAACTTGAATATCCAATACCTAGGGAACTAGAAATACCTCTATATAGAGTCTAGGGATATAGACCAAGGTAGACTAAACAAATTAATTTAAATATTTAATATGACAAAAAAGAATGATACTGTAGAAGATAATAATATGGAACATTATAATATCTATGTACCACCGGTTAATGATATCTCTATGGAATGAAACTGACCATATTAATATAGTTTTCCTCGCTGGTCCTATTGATGAAAACCTCCATTGTTTCACTTAAAACTATGTCCTTGAGGATGGGGAACATTATATATCTATCACAATCCTATTATGTACCCCTTTAAATGAATGAAATAATACTAAACCTATTGATGATAAGTCCAATGAGGTTACTACCATAGAGGATTAACATGGAACTAACTGTTTATGCCTCATTGGCCACCAAGAATGGTAGGAATGTATAACTGAGGATGATAAAAACATCCACAGGTGAATCATATAGAATGTGATCTCACATTGGAGGTTTGAGAACTATAAGATCTAAAAAAACAATATGAATACTGTAGGGGATAAATCCCTACCAATCAGTACCTAATCTATGCCTATATCTGAGACCCTCCATCAGCTACGGCTCTCTTCGGGAAGATTTTATGACTCCCCTCTCTATGAAATCTTGACTGCACAGGAATCCTCTCGATCACATTTTCATTCTTTATAACCTGTATATATGCAGTCAATTTAAATGAGGTAAATGTATATTGAATAGATGAATATAGTTCCTACTCAAAACATTATTCTCTTGACTCCTCATATAAAAAATATGAGATAAAATCAGTGGAGGCATATGAATAAAATCTCAAACTCCTTCATGATTAATATCTCTTACTAGAGAGAGAGAAACTATGGTGTCACCAAAAATCTCCATAAAACCCCTAATCTATTCAAATGAAATGGTATACAACAAAGAACGAGGGAATCCCTAATCTCCATATATAAATAATAAGTTTTAGGGAATCAAATGAAATCATCGGAGATGATTTCACCCAATAAGCAACATTAACTGGTTAATGGAATTATACATGAATTATAGAATGTTTCATCCTTACATTGGACCTCCATGACATAAAAATAAGAATAATTGTTTAGTTAAATGGGGAATAATAGAAATTAAACATCCAATTGATTATAAATATACAACAATAGAAATGTAAAAAAATCTAGACACAAGATGTCATGTTTGTTGATAAAATCGATTTGAAAACAAAAAACATAAAACTAGATGTAATATCCATGTGTCCACATAATTATAATCCATCCAAAATGTCAAATTTCCAAATGATAAATCTAAAAAAAGGTCCTAAACCTAAAAAAACTCAAGTCTATCCGCATCGAGTGGAATAAGTCAGGTGGTAGAAAAAAACAAATTTTTAGGAAATCACTAGAGACTACATCCATTTATTTTTTCCAAAAAAACCACAATATGTAGTTTCATTATACACTATATAAATATATATCATTTTATAAATGAATAACCTCTTTCAAAAATCCTTTATAATACTTTTTTAGAATATAAGTTAAAAACTCTCATTTTATGAAAACACCATTTTGAGACAACATGTAAATAAAGTTTCAGTAAACTAGTAAAATATAAAATAAACCATATAGATACATAAAAAAGAGAGACCAAATACATAAAATAAAAATAATATAATTAATTCTAAAATATAACACAAATCGAATGAATGGAAGGTGAGGCCAAAATTAAACAATTGTATCACAATCAGAGGATAGATATTAGAAGTAGAACATGTCCAACATAAATAAAAGTAAACAAAAAAAGATCCATAATGAATTTAAATATAAGAAAATACCAAATATGTGATTATGGAAAATTAATAAGCATATCATGACGTGGATCTTCACATACTCAAATTGAAACCATTTTTCATCCTATCAAGGCATTCTTTATTCTATAAGAAACATGCTACTCTCAACTAGACACATTGGTGAAACTCCCCAATAGATTTTGATACCATAATGGATCTAGTCCATCACATTGGTACTACATAGTAATTTACAATCAGTATTCACTAAGACACCTAAAATTCCCATGAAATGTAACGGTGGTATGTGAGGTAGCCTTTACAAAAAACATACCAATGAGGTATAATTAAAATACTGACATGTATTCTCAACCCACCACTATACACCCATCCACGCACATCCCCTATTCAAGAAAAAATAATAGTTATATCTACGTATCTACTACAAATATGGAATCCATGGAGGTGCATATATCTAATTAACTCCATTTCACCATACCAAATGGGATATAACATTCAAAACTAGTAATAGTTTCCTAATAAAATATTCTTCAATTAATTCCATTTAAAAACCTAAAGGAAAGTGTCAAAATACTTCATTGGAGTTGAAAATGGGACTCTAATTCATTCTTTAGAAGTCACACATTTAAAAACCTTTTTGAAAATCATATTTGGAAACCAATAGATGATTTTAAACCCATAATTTTAATGAATACATCCTATGAAATCTCTATAGACAAACACACACACACTTTTATATATATGTACATGTGACTAGGAATGTGTGTGTGTGTTCTGGTGTGCACACGCACACGTATCTATCTATGGGGATATATATATTTCTCTGTGACTATGAACTCAAAATATATACATCCTATGTGTGTGTCTATCTCTGGGAATATATATATTAATATGTGGTTATTCATTGAAAACAACAAGGGGGAAGGAGATATATATTCAATCCACTTTTCAAAACATAAGAAACTCTAAGTAAAACCACTGAAACATTGAAGGGGAAATAACCCAATAAAATCATCAAGTAATTTCCAGAACCAACTCATATAAAATATCAAAGGTTAATGATCATTGAAAAAACACTAATTATTTTAAAAAATACTCTTATTCATTTTAACAACACATAGCACAATCACTTTTCTTGAAAAAAATTTATTAAAATCATATACTTTGGAAACAAAATTATAAACTCATTTAAAACATCCAAAAAATGATAATTTATTTAGGTAATATAATTTCGAAGTATTGAGCACTGATATAGTGTAATAAAAAGGTAAATTCATTGAATTACCTACCACAATCGTGTGCGGGTTCAAAAAAACACAAATAAAGAAGGAATAATTACCAATGAAACAACAACAAATCCTAACATCAATATAAACAAATAATTAAGTCAAAGATTTACCATTGGGTGCAGAAAACTTGAGACCAATCCATGTAAATAATGAAAAAATAGAGTAAGGATAAATAATAATGAAAAAATGATTAATTTATGAGAAACATCTTGTAAAATGAGTGGGAAGGCTCTAAAATAAGATGTAGAGTAACAAAGACATGTCCTGAAATCCCCTTCATGTTTCTTGTCCAAGTGGGATAGAGGAAGAATCAATTTTGGGTTTTAATTTAAGATGGATAGTTTAATGAATTCAATTTTAATGAAAACTAAGTAATTTTTAGAGTTTGGAAACATGGTTTACCAAACCATGCATTAATTGTTTACCCCTCATTGGAAACACTATGAAACTTTCATGGTTTGAATGCGTGGTTTGAGAAACCATGATCCATCCATGTAAACAATTTCGATTAAGAATTACAGGCCTTAAAATGGTTATCTACATGGACTTTACAATCGTTTCACTAAACTATGTTCTATTTATAAAACATAAATATTTCAAAAAAAATCATAGGTTCAACGTGAAACTCAAAGAGAATAAATAAAACGCATAAATAAATAATATAAAAGTGAAATAAAAGGTTATGTTCTGAAAACTCTCCCTACTATAATAATATTCCCCTAGAAAATTATCTTAAATGGATCCAAGAAATAAGGTCTCTCAAACCATAAATAAGATACTTCACAAATGATAATCTATGAATCAGTCAAAAATAAAATGGATCCACTACACATAGATGGAATATTATCTCCAAAAGTCACACCATAAAAGACTAAGAATTAACTAGAATGTTGATACCCATAATTGGTATCCCAAATATATAAATATTATGTTAACTAGTGGTTCAAAAAATCAAATCACTAGAAAGGATCACCAAAACCATGAAACAAGACTCCAACCAACAGAACTCATCTAAAAAAAATAATCCAAATAACCATAACATGATGAAAAT
This sequence comes from Viscum album, assembly GCA_963277665.1. Lineage (NCBI taxonomy): Eukaryota > Viridiplantae > Streptophyta > Magnoliopsida > Santalales > Viscaceae > Viscum > Viscum album. The sequence continues at coordinate 36,826,975 of OY728163.1, forward strand.
ATAAATAAATCTATTTAAAATCTCCTCAAAAGTATTACATTAAAAGTATTATAAAATTCCACTAGTTCCTGTAATAAAATAATTTATTAACATTTAAATATCAAATAATTTTTAATATATCTCGGAAAAAGCATCCCCAATTAAAAATATATTCTTAAAATAAAATTTTCATCATAAAATTATCAATTTCCAAAACCGAAATCATTCTTCTTATCAAATCCACCATTTCATTGCCAAACACTATAAAAAATTCAATCAATAACATCAAACCACTCTAAAAATATCCTAGGTGGAACTATTGGTTGTGCATGACATGGAGACATGGTTTATCAAACCGTGTTCCAATCATGAAAATAAAACTACAAGACATGTTGAACCATGCATGAAATATCTACATAGTTTGATAAGTTGTTTGATTTCACCACATGACACTATTTTAAATCACATTATCATACCTAAAACATATTAATCCATTGAACAAACCATAATACCATTAATATGAACCAAAAATATATCATAAATTAATAAATGATAGTCAAATATCCAGAATCACAACCCAATATCATATGGTAACTCATGGAATTGGATGAATAAGATCATTCAATTCTCTTATTGTCACTACCTATCAAATCTTTATAATAATTACTCTAATATGTAATTACTCCTCAAATAAAAAAATTATTCTTTGAAAACTATAACCTCTTAAGAAACATTTTATGATAAAATATTTACATGATCCAGCTCATAATCAACCCTGAATCTGGATTCTAATCTGATCCATGATAAGGCTCGATAGGAATACCTAGTCCTAATGGGTTGGAAACAAGTTCTATGGAATCAAATGAAATAATTAGGGATGACGTTCCCCAAAAGAAAACTTTAAATGAGTAGTGTAATTCTATTAGAAATCTAGAATGAGGCCATTTAACATTATAACTCCATGTAATAAAAATAAGGATAAATAATTATAAGAAAAAAATGAGGCATATAATAAAATAAAAATACAATTGATGATAAATATACAATACCATTGGAAAAACTAAATCCAGATAAAATATTCCAAGTTGGATGATACTACTGAGATACAAAGCATAAAACCAAAAAACCTTAAATGCAGTCTCCATGAGACCTCTTGGTTACCATCAATATAAATAAATTCCCACTCTATGAGTGATCCCAAAACTAATCTGAATCCTTCAAAAAAATACACTTGTATATTGATTCTTAGTGTCACAAGTAGGGTGTATTCAAAAAATAGTTCAGTAAGAAATCACTACAGAGTATATGAATTTCCTTTTTCAAAATTTACAAAAACTTCTAAATTGAAAATACACTACAAAAACTGAGTTTATATATTTTTATAAAATAAAAGCTCCCATTTCTAAAATCCACTTTAAAACATGTTTTAAAAATTCATTAAAAAGTCAATATTTATAAAAACCCCATTTTGTATCCAACCCAAAATAATAGTTCAATAAAGAACTAAAATGGAAAATAAACCAAATAGATATATAAACAAGCGTAATCAAATAAAGTACATAAATAATAAGGTAATTCATTTCAAAATATAATACAAATCTAAGGAACTGAATAGAAGGTAAAAACCAAATAATCATATTGTAAGAAGTTAATAAACATGGAAAAAATATGTCAATGATAAATAATATTAAAAAAATTATATAAATCTATAGTTAAATTAAATAATAATAAATATAAAATATGTAATCATGGGAAAATTATAAACATACCTTGAGGAAACCCTTGAGGTAATTAGTTTGAATCCATATACTGGGATATCGATGTTGTTCAAATTTTATAACCCACCAGCTTCTCTCAACTATCCTCACCAGTAGAATTCTCTTATGGAATCCAATACCATATAAAATCTATCTCATCTTATTGGTACTAAATTTTAATAATCTTTCATCCCTAACTTAGATGTCTTTGATCCATCTGAATAATTGTGATGGGTGGTGAGGTAAATATTACCTAAAACATACCAAAAAACAATAAAAAATACTAAAACATATGTAAAACACACATCCCTAAACCCATCCATACAAATCCCCCAATTAAAAATAATAAAAAATTATCTGAGTAATATTATAGGAGAAAATTATTTTATAGTGGTGAGAACTTTTAATGGAAACTATTTCAATGATCCAACTTGGTTATAACATTCAAATAAAGTAATAGTTTTGTAATAAAAAATTACATTATTTTGTGCTATTTGAAAACACAAATCCATTTTTCAAACAAAATCCTCAAAGTTCCAAACATGCATAGAAGTCCAGATTTAGGAAACAAACATTTAAATATCATTTTGTAAAGCATATTTTGGAATCAAAGTGAATATTTTCAAAACCCAAATTTTAATAAATCCATCCAATGAACTCCCTCTATATATAAACAAATAAATCTCTATATATATGCACTTTAATATGCATATATTTATTTATTTATTTATTTATAATTTTCTCCATGTATAGATAAATATATATAATAATTCATATGAAAGACTATAGAAATAAAAAAAGAGATTCAAATTCCAGTCACTTATCAAAACATAATAACCTCCATGTAAAATAATAAAAATCCTAAAGGTATAATATCCTAAAAAATCACAACATGACATCAAGAAAAAAATCTCATAAAATATAAAAGGCTAATGACCATTTCACAAAAATCAATTCTTTAAAAAAGACATACTAGGAATTTTAGAAAACACATATTATGCACACTTTTCTTGAAAACCAAATATCAAAATAATGTTCTTTGGAAGACACTTCCAATGCTCATTTAAAACCTCTAAACAACCATAATGTTTTATGGCAGCACAACTTAGAAGGATCAAGCATATATGGTTTTCAATAAAAATGTATAGAAAAGGAATCAGCTTCCTCAAAAGTGTGTGGATGTGACAAAATCCTCAAACAAAAAAGTAATAAGGCCTAATAAATCAACCACACACCCTTAAATCAAGATAAATAATTAATTAGGTTAAAATCCCCTCTTATTATTTTTCCAAAATGGAACTAATCCATGAAAATAAAGAAAAACAAAATGGGGGGATATAGAATGAAGACAATTGGATTACCTAAAAAGAAATTCCAAACAAACATGATGGTAAGGCCACAAAATCCAAAGAGGAGAAAGGGAGTGGTGTATTTCAAGACCCTTCATGTTTCTCAATTGAGTAATAGGGAAGAGGAGATAATTAAGGGTTTTTAGTTAGGTGGGGTAGTTTAGAAAAATAAACTTTTAGGGAAACATGGAAAGTCTCATGGTTTGGCCAAATTGATTACCAAAACATGCATGAACTGTGTGAACCTCAATATAAACACTAGGACACCCACACGATTTAGGAAAAATTGCAAAAACCATGAAAAATTTAACTATTAGTAACCAAACCCCTTGAAATGGTTATCAAAAAAGTTATAATCACTATTTTTCAAACCATTTTCCAATAACTCAACATAAAAATTTAAAAAATCCACATAGGTTTGACCTAAAACTCAAGTTTAAGAAATCATATTTGTAAATTAAAAAAATAATAATTAAATAAAAATTCAGGTTTCGATATATAGCATCCTCACCAACTTCATCACTGATAAAAGTAACACTCCTTATAAATACTTCTAGAAATTATCAAATATGATCTATACCTCTTAACACTCTCCAAGAAACAAAAATTATTACTAACACATATTTCCTCTCATATGTTGAATAACTAATGGGACTTAATTCTATTTACAAGAAAAAATCAAACTAAAAGTAATCTCTATATCCCCTAAATAGTGATCCACATATAAATATGAGATAGTCTCATCATAATTCAAAACAAATAGACATTGAAACACACATAACATGCCCATAAAAAAACTTCTTGTCCTCTACTTGTTCAACCCTCTTATGACATACTAGATCATCCTTCTACACATTTTCAATATGGTCCCCATTTTTATGATGAGAAGCAACCATATATGTAGGAAGTAACATGAGCTATTAAGGCTAATAACAAGAAATTTATTAGTTTTTATTTAATTGCATTTATTTTTACTCGCTAAAATCACCCTAGTTCACCAAAAAATAAAAAAAACATAATTCATATACATATCAAAATTATCTATCATGTATTTAGTATTCACTTACTTATGGTGTTTAGAAATATTGAGGGTGTTGTTTAGAATTATTGGTGGTCCTAATCGACTATATCATGGTCATTCACCTTTTCCACATCACACACTAAGTTTGGATAATGTTATTACCCTACCAAAATCAAGAAATCATACCTACTTCCTAAATCCAAACTCCATCATAACTATCATCCATTAATATAATACCTCTCTATCTGAACCTATCCCATATGAAGCCCCACCTGGGTTGGTATTAGAGATGAGTGTGACCCCTGAATCCAACATTTAATAAGTCATGGTTTGGAAACCAGAACTAAGGGTATAAAATATATAAATGGGATGATTTTCCCTCAAAATTTAAAGAATGTATATTTAAAACTACCTACTACTCAATAATAAAAAATAAAAAACAGTATCACATAGTTGATTTAAAATTTATACCAAAACAATATCTCCAAAATAAAATTATTAAAATGAAACTCTAATATAAACAATTATGATAGTTTCTCCATGACTTGTGATGGTACTATATAACTTGGTAAGTAACCCCCCTATAAAATATGAGAAATAGAATTATATATATGTTGGTGACCATTCAGTTATACTCAATAGGATCCTCCCCAAGGCCACTAATGCAATGTGAAATAATCATACCAATGCCTCCGGGAATTTATAGTAGATCCAACACACACATATGTAATGTTGATCATAACCCGACCTCACTAAGGCTCACTCACCCAATTTAAAAAACAAGTATAATAACATTGTATAAAAAGAATATATCAATAAGGTACCTCATAACAACTTTATCTTTGGTTTATCTCTCTCACTCCCTAATGGAATACATCTTTGAGCTCTCATTAATTTTATATAACCCCGTAGTCGTATAGCCATATCCCTCATTACAAGTATTGAAACATCATCACCATAACATACTACATACCTCATCATATCACATACCATAACCACATATCACAACATCATAACCATACATCATGTTCTTATCATAATAAGGTATCATTAACATGAACTACATCAACCTCATTATGTACTCATTTTATGCATGAACTCTATGATATATCATATCCTCAATCACATTATCAACACATCACATCATGTTAACTCTAACCACTAGACATCAAAGCATGTTCATTATAACCTCAGGTCATTACATCTTATACTATTCCTGTAAGAAATTTTAGTTAAGAGGTATTTGTCATCTATCAATTACATAAAAAAAGTATCAATTGGTTAAAACCCATAAAACCTAAAAAAATCATTACATCCTTATGTCTATTTGACTTTGGTGATGTTATGCAATAAATTACATAAAAATACAATAGATATGTGATTCAAACACATGCCTCGCTTAAGGGTTCACACTATACCAACACTAATATCACATGTATCTATCATTGAATTATTGTAACTAGACACTAACAACTTTTTCTATCATATACACCACAAACCATCCCAACCTATCCAAAAAATGCATCCATGAAAGTTATTAACTTATCATTTAATCATTTAATCATTTCATTTTTCTAGAACTACTATTTACCAACCTCTTTACATTTTAACACCATTCATTTATCCATATCTAATATCAAACCATTTTTAATTCATAAACCGTGTTTTGAAACCATAAATAGTTTATTAGTATCCAATTACTTATTAAATTACCTCCCGCTAACTATTATCATATTTTTTTATTACCAACCATATTCCATGAAATCAATAAACTATGACACAACCTAAATACTTTTCATCTCATTTACAAATATGATTCAATATAAAAATAGTTCAAAAACTATTGTGTTATCCCAATCCAATAATTAGAACATTATTTCTCCTCCTTCAAATCAAAACACACATAACTCTACACCAACCAAGGCAAACCAACCGCAACATCCACTTTCCAATGCATTCCAACACAGAAAAATTAGCCACAATATCCCACTAAAAATACTAATATATAAAAAACAAGGGTAAAGTGGAATATCCACAAACATTATCAACCTATTCGTAAATCAAAATAATATACCACTATTTATTCATTGTTTTCATATGAATTAATTGTTTCCAACATAAATATTATTACCAAAAAATTATCATTTCCATAAAAATCACCCATTTCCATATTTAAATGATTATTTACTTATAAATGTTAGTAAAGAACTTTTATAGTAAAATTATGGTCTCTAAATAGTGGTAAAATAAATTAGGAGTCATCAATATATAGCAATAAAAAATCAATATAGAGATCATGTAATCTACCTCTACCCCTATCAGTTTCATTAGTCTATTTATTATCATTATTCAATAAATACTTACCATCAAACCAAGAAAAATAGAAGAATAATAGTTCCATTATTTCACATAAATAAATAATAATATGCCACAAATACCTTACCTTAAATAGATCTTCAAAATTAGTTTTTCAAGAATAAGTAGAGGGAGATAATCATAAATCCAGTAATAAGAAAAGGAAACCTCAAAAACCTAGATCTCAACAATATACATCAAAACTGTAATCTAGTGCCAACAAAAAAATATGAATCACTACCACAACCACTCTAAGAAAAATCATATTAAGGGAAAAAGTGAATATGAGAGAAACTGAACTCAAATCCCAAAGTGGTTGATCTATTTAATTTTATGTCCAAATTTATAATAGGGTGCTCAATAGTATCCAAGGATGTACCACTGATCACCTAGAGTTTGAAGGAAGTTTAAGGGTTTTAGAAAAAATTTAATGGGATTTAAATTTCATACTAAAACTCTGAATTCAAATTGTCGTGGTGTGACAAGACATGGTGACACCGTAATGGGGATAAGTCAAGAACACTTCTAGAAATCCCATTGTTGTATCTCTTATATTTCCCTAAATAATGGTGAAAAAATATCTTTATACCCAAACATTAAATGAAGTCCATATTGTAACCAAGGTTTCCTTATTGAAGTACACGATATAATAAAAATATATGACACAAAAATCCATAATTCAAAAAGAGAACCATGGTGCAATGATACCCAATACAGTAGAACAACGAAATTATGTATTCATGGTTTCAAACAAGAACATAATTGATCATATCATAATAAAAACTCATAGAAGATTAAAAAAACTCCCTAAATACCTTAAATATTCCATTAAATCTCCCAACACTATAATGTAATCATACATATGGGTGAGATAAAAACCATAATACCCTTATATATATCAAATCTTAACCCTTATATAATAATGACCTGGGAGCCACCACCCCAAAACAAGAACCCCTAAAATCGAAAATATAATTCCATCATAGGATAGTGTGTCACTTAAATCTCATGGATTATTCCTTAATCAACAAAAAACATTACACTATGAGACAACTTCCTAATGGAAAATATAGAGTAATCTATCCATTCATACAACAATGCAACTTTTCTAGATGAAATATAATATTAATAAAAAAATAAATTCCTCCAACATTATCCTAACAAATTTAAAACAAAAAATACAAAGATTAATGATTTTATAATGTATAGATCACTTTTAGGTTTATATTTATTTTTTTCATTTTAAAATGCATTAATGAAATCCATTGAAAGTAACGCTTTACATATCTTCCTTGATTAAATCATTTTGAATAAAAATTTGTTTTTATGACTATTCCTCCATATATTTATATCCATTTACATCTTGGAAACATGTTTATTGTTTTAATACTTAAATTTTTTAGTTGAAAAAATATCAAAGAATTTCACCTAATGTTTCTAAGGCTAGTTTCGTGTTTTTTATGAGGTTTTTCATCTTGGTGTTCCTCTTTTCCTCTTCTTAGAGTGTTCAATATAAAATTACCTTTTGAAATGGCAATGAGTTTAGAGGAAAGCTTACTAGAGCCTTGATTCTTAATTTCAATGGAGGATGATTACTATTTTGAGTTTTCTTAATGGTTATTATTTCTTAAAAGGGTAGTGTTAGATAGTTTTAGTGGAATCATTGCAAGAGAAGAATCCCTTGTTGTCAATTTTGTTATCCAAAAATATATTTCACATTATAACTCTCCCATTAACCTTTATTATACATTTGATGTCGATATGATATGTTATGTAAAACTCAAAAACATCATAAAACTTCTTATAATTAATTGAAATAGTCAGTGTAGTGGTATACGAGAGTAAAAACTCTTTATGTAATGGTTAGGGTGAATTTTTTGACTTTTTATTTAGATTTCACATCAATAAAATAGTTTTTTTGTTTATAAATATTGTTTTTAGGTAGAGTTAGTATACTTAACTAAAGAAAACACTTTCCTAATAATAATTATTATTATATATTGTTGTGAGTTTTAAGAAATATTTTCAATGAGTGATTTGGATTTAAATTGATAATAATCAATAAATTCTACTTAAAATTATGTATATAAAATATTTTTCTTAATGTAAATGAATCCATAATAGAAATACCCTAATAAAGTGTGCACATATATTTAGTGGTGCGGGTGGATTTAACATATCTTTTTTAATCTCTCTTGGTAATCATTAAATATTTCCTCACAGAGTTATCTAATTCTATATATTTCTTTTCTAATAGTAGTTATTCTTGAGGTTGGGGGAACTTTTGGAAAAATATTATTTATAGATAATCCTCATTAGTGTTGTATCCATGTTATAGGTTATACAACCACTCCTTAGTATCACCTTATAATGAAAATTGAAATTTTATCTACTTCAATTTTTCTTTACTTACACCCCTTTGTAACAGTTTGAGGAGAACAATTACAATCATCACCAGGTGTTTGTTTAGATCTTTTTCTGCAAGTCCATGTAACTGAGGTAAAAGTTGTGTGTATCCATACTTGAGTTTAAAGTTATCACTAGTTTAGAAAACACCTTTTTCAACAGGTTTTTACATTTCAACATTTTTTTATAACCAAATTTCAAACAGTAGATGTCTGAAAGTGGAATGTTCCATTTCGGTTTCAAAAAAAATGGTTTTAAAGGTTTAACATGGAAGCAACTTTTTATACTAGTGTATACTATAAATAGGCTAAGAAATTTTATTATTTAGATAAATGAAGTTTTATATATTACAGTATCCCAAATAATGATCAATATTATGAATGTTTCTATCTATGTTTTCAAAATTTCTTTTATAATTATCTATTATATGTGTTTCATTATAATCAAAATATTAAATGAATAAAAAATATGATGGAAATTTGTTAATGGTTATCTCATGTCTCCATCTATCCATGAATTTCGTCTCAATATCTAGATCATATTATATGAGGTCATAATTTCTTATTATATTCATGTATGAAATTAATTAAAATTATGAAAAAATTGCAAAAACAAATTTCAAAAAAATAATTAAAATGAAAGTAGAAATAATTACCCCCAAGTAATAGAACTGAATTTATGATGAATGTAAATCATGGTTTTAATAAAAATAATATTTAATACCTAGGGAATATAATATAATATATACCTTGAGTAATATATTATAGAGGATACCCATACTAAATTGTGTTAATTATGTCATTTTTTTGTACTTTGTATATTTAATATAAAACATGAACATTTTTTTTCAATTTAATATCTTTAATTTAAGGAATAAATATAGTAAAATTTTCTTGGAAAATCAATGATAAACTTTATTTATCTATCCTAGAAGAATTTCATAATTCATTCCATCATGTTCTATAAAATGTTTTATTCACTCGTTTATTATTTTTCAGTGAATGAAATTTAATATCATAGATCTATCACCTTGAATTTTGTTTAATGTTAAGTTCCAACACACTATTATTATAGTTTATTAATTTTATTTTACTATGATAAATGTTAGAACCACTATGAAATATCTAAGTGATTCAAAAAATATTTGGATCTCATTACTCAAATAAACCCCAATAGAGAGATGTGAACTTCAAGGACTGAAAACTCAAGATAACATTCCCATACACATGAAAGTAGTCTTATGAAAATTATAAAATTTTTCACTTTATTACATTATATATGTAATATTTTGGTAATGGTAAATTAACTGATAAAATAATTCCATATGTAACCAAAGTTATGAAAAAAATGAAGAGAACGTGTAATTCTCTATTCCATATTTATTTGAAATACTAAAATATTAAAATGAGTACTATGTAATGAATTAATATGAGGTAGAAATACTAAAAATGAAATTTGGATCTCCATCAATGAATAAAACACCAAAGTATTATCATCCCCTTATATTAGAGTACATAAACGTGTAATGGTTAAACTGTTAGACTCAAAATCCAAGTGAATATAAAAATGAATATCATTATATGATCCCTTTATAATGGAATATAATTCTCCATTTATGCCTTCTTGTCATCATCCAAAAACATTGTTCAACCTCAATAATTAGTCAATGTATAGTATAATATCTTTGATTCATCTTCATATCCATTGGAACCCTTGAGGTTGCATAACATAACTACACATTCACCTATCAAATTTTATTCAATCCTATGACCTCTCACAACTCCACTTTCCTTATCTAGAGAAAACTTCTCTGAGCCATTAAGACATAACTCAAAATGGTTAGATAATACCCTTATAAATATTATCTGCATTATATTTATTTCATTTATATTTCTCTTCAATCTATGAATTAGAATGAAATAATTAATTTACTTGATCTTATATCTTCTAGAATAATCATACTATATATTTAAGAGTATTCTCAAAGTGATTTTGTTAGGATCACTCAGGATGAAATAAATAGTGATAAGGGGTGAATCATTGTTCAGTATTTTAAACATTGGTCATTATCATAGATTCCACTATTTCATAATCAATTAAAACTATATATGAACTATTTAGACAAAAATAGAACATTGTGTTTATTTTTTAACAGGTTGATGTAGAAATTTATAAAAAGGCTATAAACTAAGGTATTTATAATCATACTTATAAATTTATATGATTATCTTTAGATATTATCTATTATAGTTTTTTATATTAAATATTTTATTTGAGGGTTTATTCACATGTAACAGCATCCCCCAATCATTAAAAGTGAATATTTCATTGGTATTTATTAGCTCTTATATCATAGTATATCACATCAATGATATCTTTGTTGTTTTGTGCCATAGTTAAAGATATTTGATATCATTAACAACTTATCAATTCCTAATTCACATATTTTATTAAGTCATATCACCTTTTGAAATATTTTTAATACCTCAAATTTTTTCTACATATAATGTGTTTCACATAATGTGATTTTATATTTATTCACTAAAGAATAAACAATTACTTGGGTAGAGTCACCACAACATTTTGTTTATTTGATCATGGTTTTGTCAAACTATATTATAGAGTTTATATTGACTGATTTGTTATATCATTTGGCCAATTATCCTATGATGATTATCACAACTAGTTTTCCTTACGACACATCATGTGATGATATGTGGATTATGTGAATGTAATGAGAGGTGTTTAATGAGTCATTTAGTTTGTTATTATTATGTTTTAAGGGTTACAACATATAATGTAAAATGTTTTATATTTAAAAATATTTAAAATTTCATGTATTACAAAATAATCTGTAATTATATTAAATATTCCTACAAATTCAATCTCGTGGACTTTATTAGAGTATATAAATGTACATTCTATCAAAACCATAGCTTACTTTTTTTATATTCTCTTTATTGACTTTTTTTGAGATTTTACAGAATATAATTATATATAAGGGGTCTTAAAAAAGTTTTAAATAGTTATAATAGCTATTTCATACCTTTGTAGGTATGAACCCATTGGTTGTTATTGAGGGAACTTGATGAAACTCAATGTTGGTGATGCATCAACAGGGACAATGAGGTAAAATTACATTATAGTTTTTTCAATTCGTCTTATTGATTCTTCTTATAAAAAATTGTGTTTATGTGTTTTATGTTTTATTACACTACATATGGGAATATATATATATATCCCAAAACACTATATATTATTATCTGAATCATTTCCAAAAAAGAATTGACAAAATGGAAATCATAAATGAAGAAACAATTTTCATTTTGAATTATCATGACTATCATTATAAAACCACATCATGGTTTACATTATTTTTTAAAAATAGAAAGGTTTATAAAATAATGTCTTGTTTAAAAGAAACAATCAAGAAAAATGAATTTTTTATGAAAATAATCATAGTTTTATTAGCATAAAATATAACATCATTTTTTAAAATTTTCAAAATGTGGTTTTCTAACTAAAATATAATGGATTATGGAATTATAATTTCGATAAGGAAAACAACACCACAGTTAATATTGATTAGTAATGGCTCATGGTATGAACCTATAAATACATTCTAGGTTCATGAATAAAAAATCACGATTCAAAGTGGGGCCCTAGAGTAATTCATTGTCTAAAATAGTTGGGTAGTGAATCTATAGGAAATTATACCATATTAAAAGCTGTTTAAATAGAATTTATACTTATCTAAATATTTTGTATCTCATGTAAAATATTTTAATTTTTAATTTATTTATTTAATAACTACTTAAATATTAATGAATATAAATTAATTATATTATGAATGTTTTATTATTTAATTTAAGTTATTTAAACTTCTTCTTATAATTGTCAAGTTATATATATAAGAGTTATATTTTTGATATGATATATAAGTTTTATGATTCATCCAAATGATGATATGATTTTTTATAATAGTTATGAATTCAATAATATGTTTGGGTTATAATATAAGTATATTATGTGTTATGATTTTATTGAAATGTAGGTCTCTCTTGAGTTTTGATCCATGTGTAGTAGTATTGTGGGTAAAATTTCACATTGTCTTAGGGACATAGGTTCTACCTAAAAAAAGTGGGGGTTAGATTCCTTCACAAAATGCATTATCTTATAAGGATTTAATATTCATGTCAGTATAATACTTTGTAGGAATGGGTTTCATGTACTTTATTCATGGGATAGATTTGGATATGTGTAGATATAATAAGATTTCATGATTGGGTATGGAACACAACTCATGAGTTGTATATGGTTTTATACATAAATACATTTAGAAAATATTAATTTGTTACAAATAATAGAATTAAAAACCCCAATTATTAAAATGATGTATTTATGTTGGGAATTGATGATATGTAAAGATTCGATGGGATGTTATAGTTACAAATGGTAAGTATATTTTTTCTATGGAAATAGAGAGAATAAGAAAAAATTAGATATAATAAGTGTGAGATTCCATTAAAAGAAAACATGTGCAATTGCCTCAATCATCCAAATGGGTTGGTTAATTCCAAAGTGGGGTTACCATGGATTAACTTATGTTGGAAAAAGTGGATTTGGTTAACCCTATAATTTAGATAACCATATCCCATTCTGATATTTAGTTATACTTAGTTGGGAAAGGATATGGTTTGGGATACCAAAGGAATGAAGATTAGTTTATCTCTATAATGGGTTTGGATAAAGGAATATCCACTCAAATTTCTAGGATTCATATGTTAAATGATTATAATAATAGCTGACATAAATATCTAAGTGATTAGAGGAATCCCAAAGTGGACATAATACATAGTGAAACCTAGATCATATAATAGTAAATAGATAAGACGCATAGGGTCATCATTTTTAATGTGAGTAAATTTTATAAAATTCCTTATTAAAATGAAATGAAACATAATAATAACCCAAATATATCTCTTTTTATAGGTTATGTTATATATCTTGAATATCATTTTGAGAAATCTTATAGGTTAGACCTATAGTTTGATAGATTTGTATCTATGATTGTGAATTATTCTCTTGGAGAATCATTCTGAATATGTAGATGTGAAAGTTATTTATATCAATTTCTATAATTATGACTCATGGGTATTGTATAAATAGTGTACATCACACATTTGTGATAATAATCATTGACTCAGAATTATTATAGAATGGATGAAAGGAGAACTATATCTATATGTTTGTAATATAGAAAAAGTTTCAACATTAGAAATCATAACTTTTGATCTAAGTATACCAATTTGATAAGTTCTAAAATTGTAAACAATTTCTAGGTTCTATTATTAAAAAAGAATTTCATTTATATATCATGTTTGTATAATAAGGTATTTTCATTAATGATTAACTACAAGAGTTGTTTTATATAAATGAATGAACTGTTTTATGTTATTTGGAATATGGAGAATGGTTTATAAATTCTTGATATAGATGTTCTAGTATATAAATATAAAGATAAGAATTTCAAGATTCTTTCTAACACTATTTATATTTATAATTTTTTCCTTGTTAATATAAATGATAAATACATATAAATACTTGATAGATATAGATTTTTCAAATAATTTTAATATGAATCATTAAAAAGTTCTAAAACATTTTTTAGGTAAAAGGATTAAATCGCCTTTAAGTGGGAAAGATAAGAGGGTTAGTTTAATATTCAATCTATTTTATAGTGATGTATTTGGACAAATGGTTACTTAATAAAGTGTTGGGTATAGGTACATCATAACATTTATCAATAAATTTAGTTGATATGGTTTGTGTATCTTATGAGGCATAAGTTTGAAACATTTTAAAAGTTTAATGATTTGATAAATTATATACAGAATCAAATAGGAAAAAGTTTTAATATTCTTTAATTTGATCAGGAAGGTGAAGGAATAATCTAGGAATTCAATATGAGAGATTGTGGAATTTCATCACAATTCACTCTGCATGAAAGACCATAGTGGAATAGTTTTTCTAATAAGAGAAATATTACATTATTTATCATGATTCAGTAGATAATGAGTTAGTGTAGACTTACTATATCATTTAAAATATATACTCAACAAAGCATTATATTCCCAAATAACCAATAAAAATTTAAAAATTATAATGAGATATGGAATAAGTGGATTTTTAATTTGTATTTTATTAGTATATTAGGTTGTGAAGAATACGTACTATAATTTTATTATGAAAATCATGACCTTAAATAAAATATATATATCTTAGTTTTTAGTTTTTTAAATGAAATTAAAGGATATTATTTTTATCATCCTATGAAACAAAACGTGTTTGTCTTCAGATGGTGAATTCCTTGAGAAAGTTCACATGAATAAAAGATTCAATGAGAGGAAAAATTGAACTTTAAGAGGGTTAAATTAAAAAAATGTGTCCTAAGATATAAAGTGGATTGTTTCCAAAAATGTTATAGAATCAAAATTGACTCAGATTACACAAAATTATTGAAGGTATAGTATATTTCATCATGATCAAGGGATATATGAATTTATTCTATAAAATGGTGATGATTCAACTTCTTAACATGAGGCAATTGGTAGTTCTAATTTTTTTTAAAAAATAGTTATAGTCATTGATATTTGAGATGGAATCCATGTACACTAACCAAGTTTATAACATAGTGGGTATACTAAAAGGGTTGAGACCCATAAGAAAGCTAATGTAGATGGTAGAGTGCATACTTATAATGATAACTTGGTGTAAAAGTGTTTTAAATAAATTCATTTTATTGACTATGTATAAACTTTTTCACCACTTTAAATGATAAGGTCCACTAATATATTACTTTCTATACAAAATAATCATGATTATGAACTTTATTAAATATATTTTAAAAGTTATTTCCTTATTGGGGATTTAGTTGATCACATGTATATAAAACAACTAAAAGGTTTTCAAGTGTCAGATAATGATACAAAGGTTTGCAAGGTTCAATCATACACTCATGGATTATATAAAGCTTATTGGATTTAAAGAATCCAATATGATGATAAATATAATGTGTTTGTGTGAAACCCTTCTATCATAGTATTGTTTATTTTTTATCATTTCATCTTGAGTTAAGAAGTTTTGAGTTTGTTTTGGATATGGGATTAAAATTTATGTTTTTCAAGGGTTTTTGGGTGGAACATTATTATCTCACATAATTATTAAAAACCATGTGGTGCCTATATGAGTGGTCCTATAATTTTGAAAAAGCAATTTTAATATATTCTTTGTTGTTTTCCAAGTTGTGTTAAGCTCTCCAAAGATCATGTGAGGCCAGGGGTGAGGCATGGGGTTTTTCTAAAACTGCATGTCACCTAAACCAAACCATGTGAGGGGTTTATTATACTTGGTAGTGTCGAGTGCATGATTTCGAAAACTATGAATCAAAACCATGAACCCTAACTAGGTGTTTGCTTTTTGGGTTTCTAGAAAATATATCTCTTCTATTTTAAGTGTTTTGCAACCCCATTTATTCCCTATTACATCAACAAACCCTAGGGAACCTTATATGAGTTTCATATTCTTCCTCCTATTGATACTTTCCCTTTATTTGGGGTTTTCATGTTGATAAAAGGTATTTCTTCCAGTTTGTTCTCTCTTCTTCCCTTTTCATTCTCTTATATCATAGTTTTGGCTTCCCTATGTACCCAATATATCTTATCTTCGATTTTATGGTTTGGTTGGATCTAATGTTCTGGTTTTTGGTGTGTAGGGTGTATAGACATCGTTTCAATTATCATGGGTGTGGTCGTTGTTGAAGGAAACATATTCCAAAGAACTTCATCTTGATTCACTTTTATGGGGGGTTTGTGTTTCTATACAATTATTTATTTTTGTAATTAATATTTTGATTGCGCATTATAAAAACCCTTTTATAAAAGTATGAATATATGAAATATCTAATTTGTGATTTGAAACCATTTTATGGTGTTTTGGTCCTGTGACGATTTTTTTTTCCTGTGAATTCCATGTTTCTGTATTGAAAATGGTTTTTTAATGGTGCTATGCTTTTTTTTAATTCATGTATGGATTTCTGAAATAGTTTTCATATTTTTCATTGGTTTTTAACCTGGTATTCAATATCAATAGGAAAAAATAATGTTTTAAATCGGTTTTTTCTATCAATTAAGGAATTTAACTCAAATTGATTTATAAAATAGGTTCTTTAACTTATTTCAAATGATGGATTGAAATTTGTTATTGATTTACCCCTTTTGAAAATACCATGATGGAACCTTTAAAATATTTTGATGGAAATAGATAACATTAGGCCTTGTTTCATTTTTTAACATGTGATTCCCATATTGGATGGGTGTCTTTGAAATGTTTTAAATGGTGGGATTTATTTCCATCATGCTGGAGAAATTTTATAATTTCTTTATAAAATTTGAAAAGGATTGGTATTTCAATTCATGATTTGATGTCAATGTCATGGTTGGAACATTGGTTTTACAATGGTTATTGTGAAAGAAAAAACTTTATTTCCCCTTATTTTTACCCCATGCATGGTTTTAATTAATTTATATGAGATTTTTATTGATCCCCTTGAGTGGGAATGGGATTTTAAAATCGAGGGTGAATTTAATTTACGGGGATATTCATAATTTTTTTGTTAGAGGTGAGGGTATCCTTGGTTATACATTGTGTGTTATACTTGGATTATTTTTTCATATTCCCCACTTACAATATCGGTTATTAGAAAATGGGTATTAAGTGGGAGATATAAAATGTTCCTCTAGTTGGTTTTTATGATGCTAGTTTAACATTAGTTATGATTGGAAAAATTGTGTCTAGGTATAAGTTCTTCATCGCAATGAGGTTTTATTAGTCTAATTGGATGACTTTCGGTTTGAACATCAACCTATGTTAGTAACTGGTTTGTGTGTGGTATACTCTTATATGGATATATGTTTTTAATGATATGAATTTTAGGGTAAATCCCCTGATGAATTTTATTCCATTGTTAGTTATTTATCAAGAGGAGTTTTATCTAGTTATTATTTGTATCATCTTACATGCTTTCATTGTTATGGATCCTTTAGTGTTTATAATTGATATATTCTTGTGATATATGGTTCCAAATTATTATGATTGACCCATGTGAATGTGTTGGGTCCTCCCATTGGAAAATTATTCTTCAATGATCTTGTAAAACAAATTTCGAAATTAAATACTCTTGTGTGGATGTTTTAAAGTTTATTTCAAAATGGGTGTTTTTTTAAAGTTGATGTCATCCAATGAAATGTTTTAAATTGACTGTTTTCATTCAAATTTAATAAATGGGTTGTTTTGATAAATTTTTATGGTGTGTGTGTAGTTTCAAAATGGCTTAATATGGTGTCTTTATTTTTCAAAATTCATGTGTTCGGTTTTGGAAAAAAAGAGAAACTTTTTTAGAAAATTATTATGGGATTTTTATAGATTTACATTCATTAAATATGTTAAAATATTAGTCTCAATATTTTTTTCAAACTAGAATTTATGAATTTATTTATGGAACATATTTCATAGATTTGGTAAGTTGTGGTGACATGATGGTACTTTTATCTCATGCATATATATTTTAGGTTCCATGTTCTTAGTTAGATCCATATTGTTCATTTTATCCAACTTAGGGTGATTTAGGTGGTGGTGAGTAGCTAAAGTTTTCATAGATATGGTTCAGGATCAACTCGATCATGTTTGGAGTTTTTTTTTGTTAGTTTTATATCTATTTTCCCAAAATTTTTCTTTCTTATTGATTTTGTTTATGTATTTGAAAGTGGGTTGGATCATTATTGTTGGTTATGACCTATAGCATGTTTATTTATTTTTGCTTTTTAAATTATTAATTCCATTAATTTTTATTTATCATTTGGGTGAAATCAATCCCAAATGGATTCTTATTATTCCCAAGAACTAATTTTTATCATAGGGGTATAGGGAATTCCCTTCAGGCCTTGTGAAAAGTCAGGTCAGGTGTCGAGTTAGACGACAACCCATGTTGATTCATTACAAATATTTTTTAGATATTTGGGGTTCCTATAGTATTGGAATAACATTATTATATATCCTATGTTATTTTGGGATGTCTTGGTATAAAATATATTAAGGTTGTTGGATCTGGTGAGGTAAGGGTGGTAGAGTCTAGTGAGATCTCATTCATCATGAGCATTAAGATACCAGGGGGAGTTGGGTTATGAATTGTGAATTTTAATTTTTTTTCTTTAGTGGATTTTTATTTGACTGATGTTTTTTTGATCAAATTTGATTATAAATGTATGTGATATTGGGGATTTATCCAAGGTTTTGAGGGGGATTAGAGGGGAAATTAGGATGAACGGTTATCATGCATGGCTCGAGAAACCATGTGGTGCCTCTGTAGTTAATTTTACCTCTTTAATAGGGTGTGATGCATGGTTTTCACACGAGGTCCCAATATTGTGGATAAAATGTTCACTTTACTATTTTATCAATGGATAGGTTATTTTAACTCCATTATATTATATATTTCATTAAAATTGAATTTCCATTTTTGGAGGTGGAATGATGAGTGTGTTGATACCTTTTGTGGATATGGTTCTTATGAAACATTTTTGGATGTTTATGAAGTGATTTGTTTTCACTTTGACATTAAAGCCTCGTTTGGAGGAAAAAAGTGGTTTTTGGAAAATTTTATTTTCAAACTTAGTTTAATGGAATGTTTTACAGCAAGGAGACATGATTTTTTATAATCATTCTTTGAAGACCTGGTTTTCAAAGAAAAATGGGATTTTGAAATGAGTTTTGTGTGATCTTCATGGATAAATAAATGTGTGTGTTTCATCGAGTTTTTTTTCCTTTAAATATATGTTGTATTATCTTTTGAGTAATGATTGGTGGAGGGTAATTGAAAAATTCCTTGGTGTTTTGAGAATAAAATTTATTTTGGTGTTGATGTTTTATGACATGTTTGAGAGCTTGTTCTCTTTTATTGATTCACAGTTTTTAAAGTGAGCGATTTATATATGTTTTGTGACATTAATTGATGATGTTCATGTCTTATACTATGGGTTTCCCCCATAATTGTTGAAAGAGTGTCTCTAGTTCTAGTTCCTACCCAGACTCTAGGTGGAGTGTTGGACACTGGTCCTTCCTTATGCTCATACGAAGTATCGAACATCATAGATCAATATCTTCTATAATTTAGTGGTGTTAAAGGGTTAGTGGAATTAGTTATATGATTGGAACATATCTGGTTGATCCTTGATTCTCATGGGATACCTAATGCTTCACGGGTGAGAACAGATGATATATTCCTAGTCGGTTTTGGCCAATTATGGTGGAAATTTATGGTTCCTCTTCTCTTATGTGAAGGTATGTCTTGGGAGATCATTAGGACAACGTATTCTTAATGGTTCTCCCCTGAGTATGTGAAAGTGGAGAAGGGTATTGAGATTTTTAGCCTTTTTCAAGGTGAATGATCATTGATGGGGGATGTCGATAACATTTCAAACATAGTCATATTTTCTCCAAAGATGCTTGTTAGCAATCCGAAGAAATCTTGTTTCTTCAAAGGTGGTATTTTTCATGAACTTGGTCTAGATATTCTTTCATATATTTTAACATATTTTTATGAGGTCTTAATTGAGGCCATGTGAATAAAATCTGGCCATTCTAGGAAACCAACAGTGGGTGATTCCTTAGTTTCATATGAAGTAAAATGTAATATGGTGGGTGTAAGGATAACCTGATGTGTATGGAGTAAAAGTAATATGATCCAAAACCTATGGAAAACGGAATTTATAATGGAAAGAAGAGATCTCCCATGTGATTTTACTATGGGAATCCATTTCATTATAATCCCTCCAATAACAAGTCTCTTAGAGATTGCTACTTTTGTGTCCATTTGTATCATCTTCAAAAGTTTTGTAAGCTAGTATTTTGGAAGAGGCCTTAGGATTTGTCCTTTCATGGATATTTTTTTTTCATACCTTTTCTTTGAGGGTTATAATTTTTATTTTTTAGAGCATTTGTTTTTATAGTGGGAATCATGTGGATGGTTCCCTTTTGGGATGTTTCTAGTGGATTCCTAGGATGTATTTTATGTAAATCATTCTTTTAAATGTAAAATTATCCCCCATCCCTCCCTTGTGGATGGATTTTTATGTTGTTGGGCTATTTTACCTCATTCTGTTTTGGATGGCATTGAGTGTCATTTCTATGAGCCTCATTATTTGGGAGAACCTTACTTGATAATTGAGGTTGTGTAAAATATTGAGATGATCCTTGTGGTTCTCATTTTTTGGATATTATAAAGTCATTAAGTGCATGATTAGGTTAACCCAGGTGTTTGATTTTCTAGTTGATCTTGGTATTCTAGGTACTGTTTTCTTTTGGCCATTTGGATGCACCACATTAAGGTGATTTGGGTTTCTACCCTATGATATCCACAGGTATTATGACCTAAGATGATTGATTATGTCATTTTTTTAAGATTCTTGAGGTTTTTGTTCCTTCCATTGAGTTTAGAAGTGATTTTAGGTCTAGAGTGTGTTTCTATCATGGTCTCCTGGTTGTTCTTGGTTGTGTCTCTCATTAATTTGTTTTTTTCCACCATGTTCGTGAAACTATAAATAGTGGGGACACCATGTTAGTTCTCTTGTTCTTATTAGGACTTATTGTTTGAGGTTTCTATTTTTTCATACTTTTAGACATTTGGAAATATTATAGTTAATAGGTTTTATGGTTTTTTAGGATACCTATTGTTGGATTTTAGGTTTTTTGGTTATTAGAGTTTCTCTTTGGTTAGGTAATCCTTGGATCCTTTACCCTCTCTTGACTATCGTTTTTACCATGTAATTTCTAGGGGAAAAGAGTGTCATTGTGAACATTTTATTAATCCTCCTCATGAAGGTGATTGTTATTTTATATTATTTTATATTATATTGAGTGATTTTGAGTTTTTATTACTTGCGAGGTGAAAATTCATGTTTTCCTAGGTTTGTGGGGGGAGATTGGTCATCCCTCAAGGTTAGTAATAACTATATATAGTTCCAATTATATTGGGCCCATAATTCTGATGAAGATCTTTTTAGTAATTCTCCACAATTTAACAAACTGGGCAGATCTTCACAAAGGTTGTTTGGGGTTCAAGTTGAGTCTGGGATAAGGCACATGGATTTTCAAAACTGTGAAGTAACCAGACTAAATAGTGAAATGTGTTTATTGGCCTTAGTTGTTTCCAGATCATGGTATTCCCACTTTTTAGAAAACCATGTGGTTTACCCAGGTGTTTGATTTTTATGTTTTCCCAAAACACCCCTCTTTCGATTGAAGGGTATTTCACCCCCATTACTCCCCTATTGCATATTTTAATCATTGTGATCCTTATAAACGATATGTATTCTTCTTCATATTTCTTCTTTCCATCTATTTGGGGTTTTTACAGTGGATCTAAGATATTTCTTCCTCTTTTTTCTCACTTTTTCCATTCTATTTCTCTTCACTCTTAGTTTTGGATTCGTTCAAGAACCCGAGTTCTATTTTTGGATTTTTTGTATGGATATAATATTTGGGTTTTTGTTGTATAGGGTTAATAAACACCAATTATATTCTCATGGGTGTGGTCTTCATCGAAGGTGATGTGTTCCAGGTCATTTTATCTTGATTATCATCCCTTTAAAGTAGGTGTTTCTATTAAATTGTTTCATTTATGAAATAAAAGTGTTATAAAGATTTATAAAATATATTTCATAAAATAATGAAAATATTTGATACTTCCTTGATGATTCAAAACCATTTCGTGTTGTTTTTTCCTAGAATAATTGGTTTTTAATGTAACTTCCAGGATTTTTATTTGTAGTGTAATGTTTAATATTTATAAGAAATTTTGAAATTATAAAATTTAAATTTGAAACGTTTTCCTATTGTTGATTGGGTTTTATCACTATTTTAGATTTCAAGAGTGAAAACAATGTTTTAAATGAATTCTGTCTTTGAAGTGAGGTGTTTACCTCAAGGTGATTTATAACATGGGTTATTTAATGGATTTAAAATGATGCTTTGAAATGTGTGAGTGATTTACCCTTTTCTTAAATTCCATGATGGATCCTTTAAAACATTTTTAAGGAAATATATGGCCTTTTGACTTGTTTTGGTTTTTAAAGGGTGATCCTCATCTCCAATCAGTGGCATTGAAATTTTTTAAAAAATGTGATTGATTTCCATCATTTTGGCGAAATTTCATATGTGGAGTTTAATGATATCAGAAAGGGATGGTAATTTTGATCCATTATTTTGTGTTAATTTCATGGTTTTCGCTTTGGTTTTAAAATGGGTATTATGAAGGACACCCTTATATTTCCCCTCATTAATTTACCCCTTCTCTTGGTTTTATTGATCTTTATAATATTCTTAGTAATCCATTTGAGTGGGAATGTTCTTGTTATGTTGTGGGTGCATTTAATTTGTGGGTATATTCATCATTGTTTGTTATGGTTGAGGGTAGACTTGGTTGTACCTTGTGTGTTCGAATTTTCTTTTTTGGTCATATGCCTCACAGTCTTGTGTTTGGTTTGGGAAAACAAAGAGGAATTTATTTGAAAATTATAATGGAATTGTTTTGATTTCAATACATTAAATTTATGAAAATATTACTTTATAGATATATTTTCAAAATAGAATATATAAAATGTCATATGAATAATATTTTATAGATTTTGTGGTTTTTGATGACCCACTAGAATCATTAGTTCACACCTATATATTATAGGCTCTAAGTTTTTATTTGGATCCTTCTTGTTCATCATCGTGGATGTGGTTGATTGTGTGGTGGTGAGTAACTAGAGATTTCATAGAGATGGTTCAGGAAAGACTCGAGATAGTATGGAGTTTTAATTTTTATTTATTTTTATATATTTTCTAAATATTATTACCTTTTTATGAATGTTTTTTATGAATATAGAAATGGGTTGGATTGTTGTAGTTGGCTATGAGATGTAGATGATAATACTATTTCATATACATTTTTTTATTTGTTGTTATGTATGAATTCATTGAATATTAATTGATTTAATATAATATATGTGACTATTATTAATGTTTTCCAAATTCTTATACGCAATTTATTTTTGGAGAAATATCAAGAAAAACAAGGAAATTGAGGAACAAAATGACACTTCGCGTCACTAGCTTCAATCGCGGCATGACACCAGACTGTGAAGATGATCATCGAGAACTTCCATGGTACAAAACTGAAGAATCAAGACATAATAGAGATTCTAATGCTGAATTCAAAATTTAAATGTCATGTGACATCCTTTAATGGAATGATGTTTTCAGTCGTGAACTACTTATAGGTCGTGAGATTAAAAAATAAAAAATGAGGATTAAAAAACGTCTATTCATAATACACATCATGAAATCAGTCAATGAGAATGAGATTCACACTAAATTAAATATTCTTAGAGGAAATCTTGGATCATAATTACTTGATGTCAATACCCATTACACATCATTTAATTCCCTGATATAGTAGAATATGATAATTTTCAATGTACTTTCCGAAGAGATTTTGTGATATCATTTCCACCTTGTAGCCATTAAACAATATCTTTGACTCAATAAAGTTACAAGATCATATATAGGACTATAAAAATTGATTTAGGCCAAGAGATTATAATTTCATAAGATTACACACTTGTAGTGCCACCACCGAAAGGCCTCCATAGGATTTGGGCCTACCATAGATAAGTTTTTCATTCTGTGTTTATTTCCATTACTTTATTCCGCTTCCATATAATGCCGAATGATATTTAGTTTTATTCAAATCCTTGTGTTTTATTTATTCTTGTATCACTATTTCATTCTCAATCACTCTCCTATGGATTTGGGATTAATCGTCGGTGATAAATCAATGGTAGCTGGCTAAAACCCATAGGAGAGAGCAGAATCAGTCAAAGGGGGTGTGTACAATCATATTTCTATTTTTCTCTACTCGTAATGATGATTTTATGTGATAGTATCATGTTGTGAATGCACATATATTTTATTCTTCATTTATTCATGGACCATATGTTCTCCATAATGAACTAATCCCAATATTATTGATATAATTTGTTCATGAACATTGAATTTGTTGACGCTCCTTTTTCATCATAGAGTGAAAAGGAATGTAAAGGGAAATGACTTAGCACAAATTGATTCATCCTTTGTAGAAAATATCAAAAATCGATAAAGGGATGAACAAAAATAAGACTTCCCATAAGTCACGCAAGATTCCTCATAGTCACGCAAGTCCACTTGCACGACTCGTTATGGCCGCACAAGTGACTTGTGCAACCAAAATGATAACTGCCCGGGGTCTTCTCCTGCCTATAAATAGACCTTGTGGGCCCCCCATTGGAGGAGGATTTTTTCCAGAAACTCAGATTTGAGCTCCCGGTGCCCTAGTCTCTTCTCAAAGCTTCTGAAACACTTCTAAGGTAATTTCATACCTAGAACGGAAGATCTAAAGAGGGGGAGGAAGGCCGAAGTGTTGAAACTCATCAACACTTGTGCGCCTGAGTGGCCATCCCTAAAGGGAAAGGGCCACACTTGCGCACTGCCTTAATCCTTCAATAGAACTTGCGCTCCCCTTTTCTGGAAGAACCTCAAGAGTATTCTAAAGGCTTTAATCAAGATTCGCTCAAGTATTACCCTGCTGGTTAACCGTCGCACAAGTACACCATGTATCGCACAAGCATACCTGTGCGACTAGGACTTGCGCGCCCACGCAGTACCTGCGCGCCTGCCAGGACTTGCACGCCCCTGCCTTTTTGGGTGCCCTTCTTTCCCATTTCAACCCTCTTAAGCCATTCCACCTCTCCTATTTAAGATTCCATCTTCAAGACACTCTTCAAAGCCATTTATGGCATGATTTCTTGATTTTTGATTCCTTATCTTAAAGGAAATCTGTAGAATATCTCTCAAAACCTAGTGATTTTCACATCTTTATGTCACTAAAGATTGAGATTTCATTCATTCAACCTCATCCATTAAGATGAGAGAACTCAATTGACATGGGCGTCCTTTTCAGGAGTAAGTCCCAGTCATAATTCTTAACATGGGCATCCTCATTAGGAGTAATCCCCAATTCTTAATGTTCTCAAATCTGGGAATCCTTTTCAAGAGTAAGCCCCAATACCCTAATTTTGGAATCCTCCTCAGGAGTAAGCCCCAAACCTTAATTACCTTAACATGGGCCTCCTTTTCAAGAGTAATTCCCAGTCATATTTCTTAACTTGGGAATCCTCCTTAGGAGTAATCCCCAATTCTTAAAGTTATCAAATATGGGCATCCTTTTCAGGGGTAAGCCCCAGTCCCCTAATTTGGGAATCCTCCTCATGAGTAAGCCCCAAACCTTAATTCCCATAACCAGGGCCCCCTTTTCATGAATATGCCCCAGTCATAATCCTTAAACTGGGCCTCATTTTCAAGAGTAAGTCTTAGTCTCAAATCTGGGCATCCTCTTTAGGAGTAAGCCCCAGTATTAATTTCTCTTAACCAGTCCTAATTTACCTTTGATCTGGGATTCCTTTTTAGGAGTAAAACCCAATCATAATTCTTCCCCTAATTTGGGCCTCCTTTTCAGGAGTAAGCCCCAAGTTAGAGTATTCAAAATCTCCATGAAGAACATATAACTTTATGGACCCTGCTCTTGGATTTCTTCCCTAAAGTAAATCCTAACCTTCATTTATCTGGGTAGTCATACATACATAATCCCCACATTATTTCTTATGATTGCATCTTTCATGGCACAGTTTTCTAATTTTTACCAATACCACTTGTTTTTCACATCGACCATGACTCACGTGAGATTAGAGTGTAAAATTAATTATGACATCCTTCTTTGAGCCATCAATCATAAATATCATATTCTATTACTCGAACTACGTGGGTTCTGATTCCTTTTCTAAACAAAGGATACGTAGGTAGCCCTTCTGCGGGATCGATCCCAACTCTGAAATAATCCATGTCCTTCTGAATGACAATAAACTTCGAGTGCCCCACTGAGTGGCTTTAAAACCAGCATGGTAATCATAATGACCAAGAGACTTCTATATAAATGTTTTAAAGGGTACCATTGATCAATAATATCTAATAAATACAGATGATTCTCTATCAATGAAGAACCTCGAATACATATAAAAGATTATCTAAATTTCCTACATATCGATCATTGATTGTCATATCTAAAGGAAAACACATTTTATACTTGGTAATGTAATAAGGATTCATGAACATAACTTAAATCTATAAAGCCAGTCCCAGAGTAGACAATAATTCCCCTAAAAAAGGTGTGATGAGTCCGACCTCCCATCCTCTCGACCAATGCAAATTACTAAGCCTCATCAGTCCACAAACTAATAAGTGCATACCTTTGGAAAGTAGGTCTGAATGGATGTTGAATCATTGGATGTTTCCGGTTCTACGAACAACCCCATTAGAAACCGATCAAGATGTTTGAATCTCCCATCAAAAGGAGGTCATCCCCGGAATCCGAGGGGAAAAAATGGTGAACCCGACGTGAATCCTTAACCAAGTAAAAATGATGTTTTGCCAATTTTATTAGGCCCCTATTTAAAACTCAATGAGAGGGCAAAAAAAACAATCATTGACATATGTGATCATCCAAAAGATGTAGTGGCTGAATTTATCTTGATTACGTCTGTTATATAAAACAGGCACTCTTTTCCAAGATCTTCTGCATTTCTAGAATGGCTGCTCTCAAGTTCACACTTGTGAATACTTCTGCTGCAAATGCTACTACTGCTACTCTTGACGGATCTTTGTCTGCTCTAAGGACGATATCACCTACTCATCATCTTCAACGCTGGGTACCAAATGCAATGGTCAAGGAGTACCGTCAACGCAGTACCATCCCAACTCTGGAGGCTGCCCGACAAGCCCTCCAAGTAAACAACTCACATCGGTCATCCGGACAACGACGACTGGTGATCAAGAAGCAGGCAGTGCTGACTACCGTCTCCAACTGTTTCGGTTCGTTATCCCCGGAACGCAATCACCATTCTTTCCCTTATTCTGGGTAGGTGAATGAGCAGGTCCCTCGGGGCCTCAATTCAAACAGACAAGAGTCCTTCTTGAGGTCTCCCACCAACAATCGCCTCCAGACTCGTGCGGCAGTGCGCCCTCAACATGATGAGGGTATCGACTCTAGGCGTTCGGCTCAGGTTCCTTGAACCCAAGAAAGCAAGACGAACCATCAGAGGAGGAATCCGGTCAACAGTGAGTAGGTTCTCATCTCTGCCATCTCCGGAGAAGTCCACCAACCTAACTTGGTGGCAAGCAAAGAGCAGGCACAATCAACTTCCCGTTTTAATTCTGCTATCCAGTAGACTCGTCTAGAAGCATCACGCCAATCCCGCCAGGCAATTCCGGCAGAGTACTATTGGAAAGAAAATACACCTGTTTATACATCATCAGCTAGTCAGCATGCTCATATGACTACATATGATGGATCTTGTCAACCATGTTTGGCGAAGTGTAATCAACATGTACATACGCCTGCTAATATTTATCATGCCTATCAACAGTCTTGCTTGGTAGCATTTGGAGACGTTAGTCGGAAATCCCCCAACAACAAATAGGAGGCAGACTCAACTCTCTGCCCCCAAACTTGAGTACTGTCAGGATTCCCTGACAGGAAATGGAGAACAGGAGCAGGCACATACACCTGCTCCAAGCTCGGAATGGACGTATATTTCCGTTCTGGTAGCTGAAGTCACCAAGCATAATCTATCAATGGTGAAAGAGAAGAAGACAATATCTGCTCATATTCTGGATGCCTGGTAGGATATTATAACAACTTCAGTGGCATCTCAGGGAAAGACACATAAATTTATCCCTACCAGTGGAGTGACACATCAACAATTCACTCCGGAACAGACACACACATCTGTTCGAGTCCAAGAGGGTTGTGGGGCATACTCCCCTATATCATATGGACAACCAAGTCAGGCACATACACCTGATTTGAGTAGAGATCGTCATCCTAACCTGGCCATCTTTCCTGATCAATCATATACACCTACTCAGAGCAGCCACTTTCAACAACAAGTGGTTTCCAAGGTGAGTAAGAAGGCCTCCAAGAACAAGACCCGCCCAGCACAGTCAGGAGATCAAGATCCAATATGTAACAAGGCCTTGCTCGATGCTAGAGTTCATGAAGCCCTCAGACAATTATCTGTTGAAATTCAAGATTCTACTCCCTCGTTTCCCAATATTGGCAACATAAATTCTGAAGGACTTCAATAGACACTTCCTTATGAAGGCTTGCTTCATGAAAATTCGGTCGATCTCGAAGTTTCATCTTTAGATGAGAGCCACAGGAACCCTCTGTGTGGTCAGAAGACCAAGGATCAAGAGATCTCATATTTTGTTGTAACCCATTATGGTGGTCCTCCCCATGATGATGAATTTCGCTGCGAAAGTCCTCTCTGCAGTAGTGATGCACATTGCCCGAAAAATGCTCTAGTGGACAATGTAGTGCCGAGAAAGCCCTCTTATCTTGAGGCACTTGAAAATGCAAAACCAGTCATGTCTAAACCTTCATTGCTAACAGGTGAAATACTTTCTCAATTAGATGATATCCCAGGGTGTAGTTCATTCTCCGAACCACCCCTAAGTCATGCATCTTCTAGTTTGATCAATGATTTCTCTACCAATCCTATTGAATCCAATGATGCAACCAGGAAACACCAACTATGGTCAAATTAGGTAGAAGAATCTTCATCAAATGACACAGAATAAATGCTGATCATGAGAAAACCACTGGCGAAAGGTGAAGTTCCAGTCATGTTTTGGCCTCTGGTTGAATCTTAGTATAATATTTCAGAAACGTTGACGGAAGATGAAATTCATGATATTCGTCTCAACATATGGAAAAATATTTTTCAGTTAAAAAAAGAAATTATTATCTTATGATGAATATGAAAATCATCTTAAGATAATAGAAGGGTTACAACGTTAGATTGATTTGGCATCTCTATCAGTCTCTCGATATCCGAAGGCTGAAAAGCAGTAGAGAGCCCTTCAACGTTCATGCCTTGGTGCACTAAGAAGATTGCGTTAGTTAATTTCCAATGCCCCATCTGGTATTCATGTCAGAGGATGGGGTGTTCATGGAGAACTGCATTTCACGGTGCTCTACAGTCAGAAAAGCCCTCCGAAAATGGTCTCATGCAATGTTATTGCCCATGGCCGGCCACAGTCAATGGGCTTTGTTTGTAATCAAAAGCTTTCCCAATAACAGGCTTCAACTAGTTCCTCTCAAAATCAAGAATACAGAGAACAAGTTGTTTAATTACTCTTTCATCAAGCAAACGAGAATATTAAACAGGCCTCTAGTTTGGAGCAAGCATGTCACCAAGTGACAGAAGTGTCAAACATCATCCAACGGTCTTTCGAACCGGGTGATAAAAGTGGATACAGGTTAATGCATTGAGCTAATTTCTAGACTAAGGTTCACAAGATCAGGAGGACTTTCAAGAAAGTCTCATACATAGCATGTCAAGAACCACCCCAGCTCGCCAGACTGGGGAATATTTTAAACCAACCCTCGGAATCAACAAAAAGGATTCGGGGAGTTGAGCGAGAACAGTAGGAACATCCCCAGTCCACAGGACTGGGGACTTTTTAAAATCATCAATCCCCTCCTCAGAGAAAGTCGGTCTTTTCTCGATTGGGGAAGAAACCTCAAGAGGAACGAAGAGCCAAATTATCAGGAGATTCCATCCAAATTACGGTTCGTCAAGAAGTTCTGAGGGATCGAATCACCAAAAGGAAATGTATCATCAAAGACATGGAAGAAAACAATATCACAGAAATGTTGATAGAAGGGATGCGATGAGTTATGGATCAATTAATTTCATCAATGCCATTGTTGCTGATCCACCAGATGAGGCTCACTCAGGGGATTCAGATGAAGAGGTTCCTGCTCAAAAATATGTACACACCGACACAAATGAAGATGGTGTGCGTACACGAAGTCAAAGGATTACTCAGAACCTAGGTAATCCTTCAAGTAAACCACTTCCCCCTCTCCGAAAAGGATCCAACAAAGGGAATGGAAAGAACCAGGTTACATATCCTTCCTCTCGAGAAGGTCAATCGCTCTCACTAGACAAAAGGTTTTCACAACAGGAAGATGAAATGAATGAATTAAGAAGGTTGAATGCAGAACTACTTCAGAGTTGTCTTCTTCTTAAGAATGATGGAGTTAGTCAGCCAAAGGAATTTGTTGTAGCTACTGAGATGGATCAAGAATATCCTCCTCTCTCAGTACACCCTCACAGGTCTAATCCTACGGTTCAAGTGCAACAACAGTTGGCAGTGCTACCATCAGTGGCAGCACCAATCGCCACATCTTTCCAAGCTCCAGTCATTGCACCTACTCAAGTCCAAGTTCAACCAGATGTTTCTCAAAAGTTAATAACTACTACTGAGACATTAACAGCTCGGTTAGAAACTATGGAAGGGAAATGTGCGCAAGTTCAACCAGAAAAGAAATTTTACCCTGAATGGGTAGATTCAATTTCTCCTCCATCCAGTTTTGGGAACCATGTATTCCCTATTTTAAATGGATCTGGCGATCTTGAACAACATTTGATGCATTACATGTCTTGTTACGATCCTATGATGGGAACTCCAGAGCAGCAAGAAGTAGTGAAACTCAGATGCTTCGTGCGAACATTACAAGGACCAGCTTTTGTTTGGTATACAAGCTTGTAATCCTGGTCAATTACCGGATGGGAGGATCTTTGCCAAAAATTCTCCTTCAGTTTAGCTCAACTTTTCCAAAGACAACCATTTTTGATCTTACAAACTGTAAGCAAAGGGATAGTGAAAGGATCTCTGATTTCATTGCTCGATGGAAGGGATTAACATATTCCTTGAGTTTAGAACTCCCTCAAGAAGAACTATTTCCAATCTGTGTGGAAAATCTACGTGACGAATTACGCGCGCCGTTAATCCCTGTGAAATACACAGGAGGGTTTCGAGACCTTACTTCAATCGCTCAGCAGATTGAAGATTCCCTTATACAGGCTAAGGCTAAATCCCGTGTAATTCCATCAGCTCCAGGAAGGAGAATGGGTAAAGAAGAAACTTCTACAGTTATGCTTAAACACACACCTGTATCTGTTTCTACCTCAAAACCTTCATCTTCTCAAAGAGATCCACCTTCTGAGCGCCAACAACAAAGGCCTTTTCGTCTAGACGATCAAAAAGATAAAAGACGAAAACAATTTGAGGATCTGAAGAGAAAAACATACTCTTTTTTAAATGAACAAGTTCCTGGATATTTCATTTCGGCTCTGGAAAACAATTTGGTTCAACTGACAATACCCAAGAGGCCAAACAAGAAAGGAGATGAATAACATCCTAATTATTTCCCTTTTCATCAAATGTTGGGGCATCCCATCCAGGAGTATTTTGTCTTCAAATACCTCCTGAAAAAGTTGGTTGACTCGGGACAAGTCACATTGAAAGGCTCCTCAGCCCAGGTAGAATGTGTCACTGCTATAGTTCCAGAGGAGGAAGGTGAATGGAAAGAAGTCAAAAGAAAAAAATGTACAGAAGTATGATGATTGGATGGTCAGAAAGACAATCAATCGAACACATGCTATTTTGCGAACACAATTAAAGAAACCAATTGTGTCTTCTGCCATGAATGTTGTGGAAAAACCCTCTTCTTCAGAGGGAAAGTCCTCAAAGAAACTGCATGATTCAAAGAAAGAAAAAGAATCAGAAAAAGATGAGTATGTGTCAAAGCCTGAGTTATCTTTGACTTTAGCAGACTTTATGCCATCTACTTCAAAGCCATGGGCACCGCCCCCACCAAACGGCACAACCTAAACAGACTAATTAGGTAGATTATTCATCAGAAGAAGGGTTAATCTTTGGTTCTGTTAATATGATTAAATTAATAGATCCATATGCCATTCAAAGTTTCGATTTCAATGATCCTGAATTCCCTGTATCAAATAGAGGAATCAGAGGAAGTTCTAGGGGCTCAGGATATAGGGGAATACGTGGATCTTTCAGAAGCCACTATTCCTATTCTACCCCAGCTAGAACATTGTATGCAGTAGAAACTCGTGGTAGAGCCCTTCAGCGAGCTCAGCAAGAACAAGCAAGTTCTTCTACCAATAGCAAATTCAGTCCTAGCACAGTTATTTTGGAAGACTAGTTGAAGGTTCCATCTTCTTACTCTCAGCATGTAAATGGATCTAATCAGTCTAATCTTCCAAAACTAGGAATATTGCCAACTCCTATCCCAATACAAGATGCATCAACTTCCAAAACATCTGCTTCTAAGGTACCTGCTAAACCACATATTTCTATTGGGAAACACAGACCTATGGATCAAAAGTATGATATATTGAAACACTTGGCCCAAGTACCAGCCAAGTTATCAAATCTGGATTCTCTGAATCTATCAAAAGATCTTCGGGAAGCACTCATCGAGGCTTTGTCAAGTCCTCAGGAGTTTAAAACTGAAATTGCTGCAGCTGAAGTCTATCACATAGAGAATAATCCTACATAATGCCATGCAATAATATCTTTTACTGATGAAGATGAAGATGATGTGGTGCATGGACATATTAGACCATTGTACTTGTCTGGAAAGGACAATGGCGTGGATGTTCGAAGAGCTTTCATTGACAATGGTTCAGGAGTCAACCTCATGCCCATTCGTACACTTTGTCGATTGGGCCTCACAGAATATGATTTATCTCGTTCCACCATGATGCTACAGGGATATGATAAAAATGAACAAGAACCATTGGGTGAAGTTACACTCAGAACTTAGTTTGGAGAACTTGTATCCAATTCATATTTCATGGTTGTTGATCAAGACTCAGCCTTCAACATCTTGCTTCGAAGACCCTGGCGACATCAACATGCGGCTATCCCTTCATCATACCATCAATGTCTCAAATATTGTTTTGATGGTCAAGTTGGGACATTGTATGGTGATAAGGCCCCATTCAAGACATGTGATTCTCAATACATTGAGGCGTAATTCTATCACATGAAGTAAAGGGAGAAATCCATAACAAAGGAGATTACCAAAGTTAATGCTCCATATGGTTTGGAAAAAATTCCAGTAAATCCATTTACACATGTGAGTACAGATTATGTGTTGCCTATCAATAAAATTGACAAGATAGACCCAAATCAAAATACTCTTATGGAAAGATCCATAATGTCAATTACATCAATCGAGCAAGACAACATGGGAGAAATTGGTAATCTACCAAGCAGTGATGAAAGCACAAATTGTGATGTCTTCATTTCATCTGCTGAAATCCAACATGTCTATGCTTCTCCAATTAGGCCAGAAGAATTTATAGCAACATCATAGGTAAAAAATGATTTCGATTATCAATCCATCATCTCCTATTTATTACCCAAAGAAGACCCTTCATTATCAGTTGGGTCGGAAATGGAAGCTTCTTCTTCAAGATATGCAAATTTTGACATCTCTTCGGATCATGAGAATTCTACTTTATCACCTACTATGCAAGTAGAAATGGAAGAAATAACACATGATGAAGAATAAGAGGAAGATCTCATAGATTCTCCTCCTGCATTTGAAGAGGGTATCTCTACCACTTTGGATGAACTCAGAGAAATAAATCTGGGTATAAAAGGAGATCCACGCCCCACTTTAATCAGTGCAGCCATGACTCTTGAAGAGCATGATATGTATATTTCTTTTATAAAGAAAAAAAGAGATATATTTTCCTGAAACTACACAGAAATTCCTGGGCTTGATCTTGATGTTTCTACTCAGCATTTGGGTTTACCATAAGAACATCGAGGATTTAAGCAAGCCGCGAGAAGAACACACCCATCTTATGCTTCCAAAATTGAAGCTGAAGTGGATAATATTATCAAATATAACATCATTAGAGAAGTTCAATATCCCAAATGGTTGGATAATATTGTCCCTATAAAGAAAAATAACGTACAAATTTGAGTTTTCATCGATTTCAGAGATCTTAATCGGCATTGTCATAAGGATGATTTCCCAGTTCTGATTACAGAACTTCTAATTGATGCAACAGCTGGATATGAAGCACTTTCCTTCATTGATGGATATTCCGGATATAATCAGATCTGAATGGCCCCAGAAGATGAGGAATCTACAGCCTTAAGAGCCCATCAGGGTGTGTTTTACTACCGGGTAATGCCCTTCAGCTTAAAGAATGCAGGTGCAACTTATCATCATGCCATTCATCATATCTTCAAACCCTTCTTAGGGATGTTTGTTGAATGCTATGTAGATGATTTGGTAGTTAAATCCAAATGATGTTCTAATCACTTGGCTGATTTGGAAGTCATATTCTGCAAGCTTCGACAACATAATTTGAAGATGAACCCCTTAAAATGTGCTTTTGGGGTAACCTCAGAAAAATTTCTCGGCTTTGTTGTATGCCATAGTGGTATTAAAGTCAATCCTGAGAAGACCAAGTCAATCCTTGGTATGTCACCTCCTCAAAATTCGAATGAATTAAGAGGACTTCAAGGACACTTAGCCTATATTCGGCGTTTCATCGCCAATTTAGCATGAAAAAGTTTACCCTTCACCAAATTGATGAAGAAGGGAGTCACTTACCAGTAGACTGAAGAATGTCAAGAAGCATTCAATATTCTCAAGAAATACCTCTTGAGTCCACCGGTACTCATTCCACCAATTGAAGGAAGACCACTTATCCTCTATTTGACAGCTCTAGAGCGATCATTGGGTGCCTTTCTTGCTCCAAAGAATGATGCTAGGAATGAAAACAGTCTCTACTATCTTAGTCGAACCATGATTGAAGCAGAAACCCGGTATTCAAGTATTAATAAGTGTTGCCTGGTATTAATCTTTGCAGTTCAGAAGTTGAGACACTATCGGCAACATCACGAGGTCCAATTGGTATCTCGCAATAACCCGCTCAAATTTATCCTATGTATTCTAATGCTTACAGGACGTATGGCAGGATGGGAAGTTATTTTGCAGCAATTCGACATTCAGTATGTGTCTCAAAAGGCGATAAAGGGTCAAGATCTGGCTGATTTCCTAGCTGAACACCCTTCAGTGGAAGACACATCTTCAGATATTGAACTCCCTGATGAGGAAGTCTTCTGTCACGACCCGCCCTCGGGGTCTGTGCCGTGACTACCCCAAGCCCGCCTTCCATAGACCAGGGGCTGGCGACTAGCACCAAGGCGTAAATCCCGGTAAAAAGGGAAGGCATTGCCTTTGTAAAGTAAACAAACACCACAGAGAAAGCAAGCGGAAAGTAAACACTAAGCAAAAGCATAGTACAACTGAAAGTGCAGAAAAGTAAATGGGCCAGTATACAAACCCAAACTGAAAGTAAAGTACAACTCGAAAGGGAAAACAGCAACTGAAAAGTAAAAGCCGCTACACCGAGCTGTCCACTAGAAATCCCACCTGAAGGGTGGGTACAGATAGCTCCACTGCTCTACGGGTTCCGTCGTCCGCTCCGAGCATGTCTCGCCCAGTGATCCTCCTCCAGGTACAGTCCTGCTCTGCAAGCCTCAGCTAAGATCAATGTTGTCCGTCGTCTGCAACCAACACAACGTAGTGCGGGCAAAGCCCGTGCAGGGGTGAGTATAAGATACTCAGTAGGGACCCCGAGACCCCTGAAGGTCTCCCAAAATCTACAAAGGATAAACCACAAAGAAAGGTACAATCACGAAGTAACAACCGACACTGCTTAGGTATATGCCCATACATATACATGAGTCACCAATTTCAAATACGCTCCAACCTCCGAGCCCAAGTACAACTCAGTCCACACAGAAAAGTAAACGTATTCCACACAGGAAAGAAAAACGTAATCCACACAGGATTGCGCAACACAATCCACACAGGAAAGCAAAACGTAAT
The DNA here is from genome assembly GCA_963277665.1 of Viscum album. NCBI lineage: Eukaryota > Viridiplantae > Streptophyta > Magnoliopsida > Santalales > Viscaceae > Viscum > Viscum album. The sequence continues at coordinate 36,863,833 of OY728163.1, forward strand.
CCACACAGGATTGCACAATAAAATCCACACAGGAAAGCAATAGGTTTCAGCTCACTCAGGATTTTCATTATCAAAACGTAACTACTGAAGAGCCCCATGTCTGAAGTGTACAGTGTCCTGTCATGACTCTGAGATACTGCTCACTAACCTAAGACTGCTGAGGTACTTCTCCTGTCGGGTACCGCGGGTCTTCCGCCAACTACCAGGCGCTCCGTCCGCTGAGGGTCTGCTGACAAATACCGGGCGCTCACCCAAATAGCCTACAGAGGTACTCCTCCAGTCGAGTACCGCGGGTCTGCTGCCAACTACCAGGCGCTCTGTCTGTCGTGGGTCTGCCGCCAAATACCGGGCGCTCCGTCCACTGGGATAATCGACTCACTTCAAGTCGAGTCGGTCGAGCAGTCTTCAGGTCTCAGTCGGCTACACGGTCTCCGTACTCCGTACGCTCGTTTCCAGTATCGCGGGTCTTCCGCTACAACCAAGCGCACCACCTCTATCGAGTAAAACAGAAGATTCAACTCACACAGGTATACTTCTTCGGATGACGATAAGGATGATCACTGAACCATCTAAGTCGTCGGACCCATGAAAGATCGATAGGTACTAACCCCCGCAGTGACCTACACAGGATCGGACCCACACAGGATCGGTAGCACTGATCCACGTAGGATCGCTGAGTGCAGTAGTCGTCGTCGTCGAATCCACAAAAGATCTCTGTACTATCGTCGTCGCAGTCACAGTAGCAGTTGCAGTAGCAGTCGCAGCCAGCACTAGCAGTCGCAGTAACAGTCGCAGCCAGCACTAGGGTTCCCGCACACAGCAAGCTCGTTCGGAGGGTCCGCTCCACGAGCCGAGAGGCTGATACATCAACTGTCACAAAGTCCATAGTTGATGTATCCAAAAGTTCTGTATCGTCAATAGGAACTCAACGCAACAGACGGCGCGTCGATCGGACGCCCGGTCTGAGAGTTATTGGCATTTTCGTCCCCGGGGCCCGGTTGGTTTTTAAGGCAAAACCAACCCGACCGTACTCCACCTGCGTCCAAACCTCGGGCGGAGTATGCCAAAAGAACCGTCTCACTAAGAGGAACACAACAAAGCTGACGGCACGTCAATCGGACGTCCGTAGCTCAAGATATGAGTGTTTCCGCTCCGAGGGCCCGGTTGGTTTCGTGAACAAACCAACTCGGCCGAACTCAAAGTATTCCTAAACCCTGAGTGCGATATACCGAAACGACTGGCTCGATACGAGGATCGTGTTGCCGCAGACGGTTCGTCATTCGGAGCTCCGTGGCTCATGTTATGGCCAAAATACCGAAACTGTCTCGAAAACGGGGGGTCCGGGTCCGGGCCGACCCGGCCCGACCCCCCCCCCCCCTGGTCTGACCCGAACCGGGTCGGACCGACCTGGTCCGCTGGAACCAGCCCGGCCGGTGGCGGCGCGGCGGCACGGCCCGGCCAGCGGCGGCGCGGTCTGGCCAGCGGCGGCGCGACCAAGGAGCCGCGCATGTGCCGCACGCGGGGGGTGTAACCCCCCCCCCTTTCGGATCTCGGTCGGCCTAAGGCCGGCCGTTTCTTTCCTCACGCGGGACCCGCGGGTCCCGCCTCCTATCCAAACCGGCGGCCGGCGCAGCCTGCCGCCTTCCTCTTCTCCGCCGCGGCCGTAGCCGCAGCTCTTCTCCGATCTCCGGCGGCCGGCGACGCCGGCCGCCCCTGGCTGCTCCGCCGCGGCCGTAGGGCCGCGGCCTTCCGGATCTCCGGCGCCGGCGAGGCCGGCGCCCCTAGCTGCTTCGCCGCGGCCGTAGCCGCGGTTCTCCATCTTCCGCCGGCGGCCGGTTTTCCGGACGCCCCTTCTTGCTCGGCCCTTGAACGATTGGTGCGGCGTAATGGCGTCACTCCCCTCCGCCGCGGCCCGACTCCGGCCGCGGTCTCATCCGATTTCAAAGGCGCGGGATTAAAGCGCCGCGTTTCTTCGTCGAGACCCAAACTGGCCTTAAATTCTTTTGTTCCTGCGCGGTGCGACGACACCGCGCTGTCTCTGCTAAACCATCACGAAAGATTAGAAGGGGGAGGAGAATCCGCTGTGTTCGTGCGGTCCGGTCTCCTCCCGTTAAAATGATATCAATTGGCCAATCGTAATAACACAACAATGAACGTTTCACAAATTTTTAATAAAATTTGGAACTACGCCCAACGGATTATTCTTTCATGTTTGAGGGAATGATACACGTAATTTAAAAAGAACAAACCCCTACCTTGGTTCTGGAACGAAGTTTGATGATCGATAATGATTCGCGGAAGTCAAGCGTCGCGGTGGTCGGCGTCACGGAAGAAGAACGTCGATGTCGCGGTTATGTCGTCACGGAAGACAGTTCCCGAGAACGTGGAGTTCTTCGTCGAAGTTCGAAGGTTCTTCGTGTTCTTCGTCAGAGTTGAAGAAGAAGGAGGAGGAGCTCTCAAAAATCCTCACAAGTTGGCTAAAAAATTCTAACCAAAAAAAAGAATAAGCTAAGGGTTATTTTATTAACTCAACCAAACCATTTGAATTTCAAAGGTTTGAATTAAGACAACTCAAGACATTAATTAACCCAACTTGCCAACTTAATTTAAAAGGGGAGTTTAAGGGAGAAAATGAAAGGTTTTAGGTTCGTGTGGGTCCCACCACACTTAATCCTCTCAAGGGAGGTTAAGTGGGTGTGGGTCCCACTCCTAACCCCCTTTGAGGGAAGAAAACCAACAAAAGTAAAATAAAAAGAATTCCACATTTTTTTATTCAACTTTTATAAATCTCCCAAAAACTAACTCTCAACCCGAAATAAACGCAACCTCGGAAAAGGTCTCCTTAAGCGAATATCGGCGCTGCGTGTTCATCGGTGCCCTCAGATTTCAATTCCAAGCACCGAATCAAAATTTAGAAATTCCCGCTCGTTCGTTCACTGAACGTACCCGAGCCAAACTTCGGAAATTGATTCCGGGCACTCCGGGCCTCGGAATCAGGTGCCGTCAGAAACCACGTTCTTGTAAAATGTCAAAGAAAATTAAGAAAAAATTTCCCTTGAATTTTACAGGTCTTTACATTACTCCCACCTCAGGGCTTTACGTCCCCGTAAAGATACATCAAAAACTAGGGAAAAAAAGAGGGTACTGAGCACGCATCTGATCCTCCCGCTCCCATGTGCTCTCCTGGAGAATCCCGTGCTTCCATCTGATACGCACAAGAGGAATCGATCGCCCACGCAGGACCCGCTCTTGTCGATCCTCTATCTCCACCGGGACCTCCGTAAAAGTCGCCCCATCATCAAAGTCAAGCTTCCCATGGTCAATGATGTGCATCGGGTCGTGCACGTATCTCCCCAGCTGAGATACGTGGAAGACGTCGTGCACTCGGTGCAACTGAGGTGGCAGAGCCAGGCGATAAGCCACCTCGCCAACCCTGTTGAGGACCTGAAAGGGTCTGATGAAGCGCGGAGATAACTTGCTGCCTCGGCCAAATCTCCGAATACCATGTTGAGGTGAGACCCGCAAGAAGACGTGGTCGCCATCCTCGAACTCTAGTGGCCTCCGCCTCCTATCAGCATAAGGCTTCTGCCGGCTCTGAGCTGTACTCATCCGCCCCTGGATGACCTGGACCATCTCAGGTCCCACAAGAGCTGCAAGATTTCTTCTTTGCCGATAAGATAAATCTGGTCTCATCCCCTGGATGAACCACATTCTTTGCCTAAAACAGTCAATCCTAACCTGGATGATACTAATCCATACCAAGGATGACGTCGTAAGGCCTCGATGCTACTACTAAGAGATTCAACCGTTACTCTCGCCTCCAAGGGTTGAGTCACACTATCGGCATCAGTGTGTGGTAACTAGGTCTCCTCCAGTAGATGTCTCACAAGTGAGGGTCAAGTCAACAGCCAAAACTGGAACCTCTTAGTAACATCACGAAAGAGGACAGGAACGAAAATATCACAAAGGTATGCGTCTTTTATTATTGCAGCTCATAATACAAGACGCTACACAAATGCAACAAGGAACCAAAAGTACAAAGGATGTATCCACTAGTTCTGCTCCTGTCCATCGACTCCCAGAGCTCCATGATCGAAGGCCTCGGCTGCCTGAAGTTGAGCTCTCGCATGTTCACCTACTCCCTGTGGTCGGGGTGGACCTCCTGGTGGTGGTGGTGGTGGAAGAGCCTCAAAGCGTTGCCCACCACCGGCTGCTCGTCCAGCTCCTCTGCCTCGTCCGCCTCCTCCCTGCGGACCGCCACGGTCGAACCTCTGCCTCTGCCTGGGAGGTTATTCACTTAACTGCTGATCATCAGCATGGCGGGTCGGACAGTCACGAGCCATGTGACCAATCCCGCCACAGTAGTAACACTGCCCACTCTCAGCACGCCTGGCTCTGACTCCACCCCGGCTTCCCCGTACAACTGAGCCTGAGTCGTGCAGTCGGCCACTGGTAGGTCTGGTCTGCTTGGAACCCTGAGTCATCTGTCGGCTACCTGTTGCCGAAGACTCCGTTATCAGCCGCCCTGCGGTGGGTCGTTGCTCTGGTGTAGACTCAGCAAGGAAGCTCTCAATCAGGAGGGCTCGCTTCAGTACTCCTGTCTGAGTCGGTATGCTGAGGGAGATCAGCGATGCCCTGATCTCGTGTCTCAAACCCTGCTCGAAGGTCCGGGCCCGGAAGAATGGGTCCCGTACCATGTCGGTCGAATAGCGCGAGAGATCGGTAAATCTCGCCGAGTACTGAGCGACCGTCATGCTGCCCTGCCGCAGCTGAAGAAGCTCCTGGATACGCACCGCACGAAGGGTGGCTGGGACGAACTCCGAGCGGAAGAGGCTCTCAAAGTCCGTCCAAAGTAGAGATGCATAATCGTGCACCAGGAGCATCAAGCTCCACCATCGTCCTGCTGCTGCGTGTAGTAGGCTCGCAGCGAGGATCACCATGAGGTCTGATGGTGTCCTCACTAGCCTAAATACTCGTACCACTGCCTCCAGCCAGTCCTCTGCTGCCTGGGGATCCGTCTCCCCGCGAAACCTGGGCGGTCGCTGGCGTTGAAACTCATGCAGTGCGCTGAGGTGACGTGCATCGTCAGCGGCTACTGCTGGAAGCATCGGGGGCTCGGCGGGTAGAGCTACCACCGGTGCCACTGTTGAAAAAGGGCCCTGCACCAAGGCCTCGTCGCTCGGTGGGCTGTCGTCACGCTCGACTCTCGGAACCCTAGCTGGCTGCCGTCGTGGGGCCATCCTGAAAAGGAAACAGGTGCGCCACGGTCAGAACAGTATACCTGGTGAGCTGATTTAAGTAATCACAAAGAAAACATTGAAACACACACGCAATCAATGTTTTCGTGCATTAAGTCGGAAATCAGAAGTCAGGGTCCTGGTGTACGGATACGTCGGCCGCCACACGAACACTGGACTCCCTGGACTGATAACCACACTCAATACGCTAAACATTATTGCTTCACATAGAAAAGATCAGAGTTCGCGGTAGAACCGAACACCTCTGATACCAATTTTTCACGACCCGCCCTCGGGGTCCGTGCCGTGACTACCCCAAGCCCGCCTTCCATAGGCCAGGGGCTGGCGACTAGCACCAAGGCGTAAATCCCGGTAAAAAGGGAAGGCATTGCCTTTGTAAAGTAAACAAACACCACAGAGAAAGCAAGCGGAAAGTAAACACTAATCAAAAGCAGAGTACAACTGAAAGTGCAGAAAAGTAAATGGGCCTGTATACAAACCCAAACTGAAAGTAAAGTACAACTCGAAAGGGAAAACAGCAACTGAAAAGTAAAAGCCGCTACACCGAGCTGTCCACTGGAAATCCCACCTGAAGGGTGGGTACAGATAGCTCCACTGCTCCACGGGTTCCGCCGTCCTCTCCGAGCACGTCTCGCCCAGTGATCCTCCTCCAGGTACCGTCCTGCTCTGCCAGCCTCAGCTATGATCAATGTTGTCCGTCGTCTGCAACCAACACAACGTAGTGCGGGCAAAGCCCGTGCAGGGGTGAGTATAAGCTACTCAGTAGGGACCCCGAGACCCCTGAAGGTCTCCCAAAATCCACAAAGGATAAACCACAAAGAAAGGTACAATCACGAAGTAACAACCGACACTACTTAGGTATATGCCCATACATATACCTGAGTCACCAATTTCAAATACGCTCCAACCTCTGAGCCCAAGTACAACTCAGTCCACACAGGAAAGTAAACGTATTCCACACAGGAAAGCAAAACGTAATCCACACAGGATTGCACAACACAATCCACACAGGAAAGCAAAACGTAATCCACACAGGATTTCACAACACAATCCACACAGGAAAGCAATAGGTTTCAGCTCACTCAGGATTTTCATTATCAAAACGTAACTACTGAAGAGCCCCATCTCTGAAGTGTATAGTGTCCTGTCACGACTCTGAGATACTGCTCACTAACCTAAGACTGCTGAGGTACTCCTCCTGTTGAGTATCGCGGGTCTGCTGCCAACTACCAGGCGCTCTGTCCGCTGAGGGTCTGCTGCCAAATATCGGGCGCTCACCCAAATAGCCTACAGAGGTACTCCTCCAGTCGAGTACCGCGGGTCTGATGCCAACTACCAGGCGCTCCGACCGCTGTGGGTCTGCCGCCAAATACCGGGCGCTCCATCCACTGGGCTAATCGACTCACTCTAAGTCAAGTCGGTCGAGCAGTCTTCAGGTCTCAGCCGGCTACACGGTCTCCGTACTCCGTACGATCGTTTCCAGTATCGCGGGTCTGCCGCTACAACCAAGCGCACCACCTCTATCGAGTAAAACAGAAGATTCAACTCACACAGGTATACTTCTTCGGATGACGATAAGGATGATCACTGAACCATCTAAGTCGTCGGACCCACGAAGGATCGATAGGTACTAACCCCCGCAGTGACCTACACAGGATCGGACCCACACAGGATCGGTAGCACTGATCCACGTAGGATCGCTGAGTGCAGTAGTCGCCGTCGTCGAATCCACACAGGATCTCTGTACTGTCGTCGTCGCAGTCACTGTAGCAGTAGCAGTAGCAGTCGCAGCCATCACTAGCAGTCGCAGTAACAGTCGCAGCCAGCACTAGGGTTCCCGCACACAGCAAGCTCGTTCGGAGGGTCCGCTCCACGAGCCGAGAGGCTGATACATCAACTATCACAAAGTCCAGAGTTGATGTATCCAAAAGTTCCGTATCGTCAATATGAACTCAACGCAACAGACGGCGCGTCGATCGGACGCCCGGTCTGAGAGTTATTGGCATTTTCGTCCCCGGGGCCCCGTTGGTTTTTAAGGCAAAACCAACCCGACTGTACTCTACCTGCGTCCAAACCTTGGGCGGAGTAAGCCAAAAGAACCGTCTCACTAAGAGGAACACAACAAAGCTGACGGCACGTCAATAGGACGTCCGTAGCTCAAGATATGAGCGTTTCCGCTCCGAGGGCCCGGTTGGTTTCGTGAACGAACCAACCCGGCCGAACTCAAAGTATTCCGAAACCATGAATGCGATATACCGAAACGACCGTCTCGATCCGAGGATCGCGTTGCCGCAGACGGTTCGTCATTCAGAGGTCCGTGGCTCATGTTATGGCCAAAAGACCGAAACTGTCTCGAAAACGGGGGTTCCGGGTCCAGGCCGACCCGGCCCGACCCCCCCCCCCCCTGGTCTGACCCGAACCGGGTCGATCCCTGGAACCGGTACGGCCGGTGGCGGCGCGGCGGCGCGGTCCGGCCAGCGGCGGCGCGGCCAGGGAGCCGCGCATGTGCCGCACGCGGGGGGTGTAACCCCCCCCCCTTTTTCGGATCTCGACCGGCCTAAGGCCGGCTGTTTAATTCCTCACGCGGGACCCGCGGGTCCCGCCTCCTATCCAAACTGGCGGCCGGCGCGGCCGGCCGCCTTCCTCTTCTCTGTCGCGGCCGTAGCCGCGGCTCTTCTCCGATCTCTGGCGGCCGGCGAGGCCGGCCGCCCCTGGCTGCTCCGCCGCGGCCGTAGCCGCGGTTCTTCCTCTTCCGCCGGCGGCCGGTTTTCCGGCCGCCCCTTCTTGCTCGGCCCTTGAACGATTGGCGCGGCGTAATGGCGTCACGCCCCTCCGCCGCGGCCCGACTCCGGCCGCGGTCTCATCCGATTTCAAAGGCGCGGCATTAAAGCGCCGCATTTCTTCGTCAAGACCCAAACCAGCCTTAAATTATTTTGTTCCTGCGCGGTGCAACGACACTGCGCTGTCTCCGCTAAAACATCACGAAATATTAGAAGGGGGAGGATAATCGGCCGTGTTCGTGCGGTCCGGTCTCCTCCCATTAAAACGATATCAATTGGCCAATCGTAATAACACAACAATGAACGTTTCAAAAATTTTTAATAAAATTTGGAACTACGCCCAACGGATTATTCTTTCATGTTCGAGGGAATGATACACGTAATTTAAAAAGAACAAACCCCTACCTTGGTTTTGGAACGAAGTTCGATGATCGATAACGATTCGCGGAAGTCGAGCGTCGCGGTGGTCGGCGTCACGGAAGAAGAACGTCGATGTCGCGGTTATGTCGTCACGGAAGACGGTTCCCGAGAACGTGGAGTTCTTCGTCGAAGTTCGAAGGTTCTTCGTGTTCTTCGTCAGAGTTGAAGAAGAAGGAGGAGGAGCTCTCAAAAATCCTCAAAAGTTGGCTAAACAATTCTAACCCAAAAAAAAGAATAATCTAAGGGTTATTTTATTAACTCAACCAAACCATTTGAATTTCAAAGGTTTGAATTAAGACAACTCAAGCCATTAATTAACCCAACTTGCCAACTTAATTTAAAAGGGGAGTTTAAGGGAGAAAATGAAAGGTTTTAGGTTTGTGTGGGTCCCACCACACTTAATCCTCTCAAGGGAGGTTAAGTGGGTGTGGGTCCCACTCCTAACCCCCTTTGAGAGAAGAAAACCAACAAAAGTAAAATAAAAAGAATTCCACATTTTTTTATTCAACTTTTATAAATCTCCCAAAAACTAACTCTCAACCCGAAATAAACGCAACCTCAGAAAAGGTCTCCTTAAGCGAATATCGGCGCTGCGAGTTCATCGGTTCCCTCAGACTTCAATTCCGAGCACCGGATCAAAAGTTAGAAATTCCCGCTCGTTCGTTCACTGAACGTACCCGAGCCAAACTTCGGAAATTGATTCTGGGCACTCCGGGCCTCGGAATCAGGTGCCGTCAGAAACCGAGTTCTTGTAAAATTCCAAAGAAAATTAAGAAAAACATTTCCTTGAATTTTACGGGTCTTTACATTACTCCCACCTCAGGGCTTTACGTCCCCGTAAAGATACATCAAAAACTAGGGAAACAAAAGAGGGTACTGAGCACGCATCTGAGCCTCCCGCTCCCATGTGCTCTCCTAGAGATTCACGTGCTGCCATCTGATGCGCACAAGAGGAATTGATCGCCCACGCAGGACCCGCTCTTTTCGATCCTCTATCTCCACCGGGACCTCCGTAAAAGTCTCCCCATCGTCAACGTCAAGATTCTCATGGTCAATGATGTGCGTCGGGTCGTGCACGTATCTCCTCAGCTGAGATACGTGGAAGACGTCGTGCACCCGGTGAAACTGAGGTGGCAGAGCTAGGCGATAAGCCACCTCGCCAACCCTGTTGAGGACCTGAAAGGGTCTGATGAAGCGCGGAGATAACTTGCTACCTCGGCCAAATCTCCGAATACCACGTCGAGGTGAGACTCGCAAGAAGACGTGGTCGTCATCCTCGAACTCTAGTGGCCTCCGCCTCCTGTCAGTGTAAGGCTTATGCCGGCTCTGAGCTGTACTCATCCGCCCCTAGATGACCTGGACCATCTCAGGTCCCACAAGAGCTACAAGATTTCTTCTTTGCCGATAAGAGAAATCTGGTCTCATCCCCTGGATGAACCACATTCTTTGCCTAAAACAGTCAATCCTAACATGGATGATACTAATCCATACCAAGGATGACGTCGTAAGGCCTCGACGCTACTACTAAGAGATTCAACCGTTACTCTCGCCTCCAAGGGTTGAGTCACACTGTCGGCATCAGTGTGTGGTAACTGGGTCTCCTCCAGTAGATGTCTCACAAGTGAGGGTCAATTCAACAGCCAAAACTGGAACCTCTTAGTAACATCACGAAAGAGGATAGGAACGAAAATATCACAAAGGTATGCGTCTTTTATTATTGCAGCTCATAATACAAGACGCTACACAAATGCAACAAGGAACCATAAGTACAAAGGATGTATCCACTAGTTCTGCTCCTGTCCATCGGCTCCCAGAGCTCCATGATCGAAGGCCTCGGCTGCCTGAAGTTGAGCTCTCGCATGTTCACCTACTCCCTATGGTCGGGGTGGACCTCCTGGTGGTGGTGGTCGAAGAGCCTCAAAGCGTCGCCCACCACCGGCTGCTCGTCCAGCTCCTCTTCCTCGTCCGACTCCTCCCTGCGGACCGCCATGGTCGAACCTCTGCCTCTGCCTGGGAGGTTCTTCACTTAACTGTTGATCATCAGCATGGCGGGTCGGACAGTCACGAGCCATGTGACCAATCCCGCCACAGTAGTAACACTGCCCACTCTCGGCACGCCTGGCTCTGACTCCACCCCGGCTTCCCCGTACAACTGAGCCTGAGTCGTGCAGTCGGCCACTGGTAGGTCTGGTCTGCTTGGAACCCTGAGTCATCCGTCGGCTACCTGTTGCCGAAGACTTCGCTATCAGCCGCCCTGCGGTGGGTCACTGCGCTGGTGTAGACTCTGCAAGGAAGCTCTCAATCAGGAGGGCTCGCTCCAGTACTCCTGTCTGAGTCGGTATACTGAGGGAGATCAGTGATGCCCTGATCTCGTGTCTCAAACCCTGATCGAAGGTCCGGGCCCGGAAGAATGGGTCCCGTACCATGTCGGTCGAATAGCGCGAGAGATCGGTAAATCTCGCCGAGTACTGAGCGACCGTCATGCTGCCCTGCCGCAGCTGAAGAAGCTCCTGGATACGCACCGCACGAAGGGTGGCTGGGACGAACTCCGAGCGGAAGAGGCTCTCAAAGTCCGTCCAAATTAGAGATGCCTCATCGTGCACCTGGAGCATCAAGCTCCACCATGGTCCTACTGCTGCGCGTAGTAGGCTCGCAGCGAGGATCACCATGAGGTCTGCTGGTGTCCTCACTAGCCTAAATACTCGTACCACTGCCTCCAGCCAGTCCTCTGCGGCCTGGGGATCCGTCTCCCCGCGAAACCTGGGCGGTCGCTGGCATTGAAACTCATGCAGTGCACTGAGGCGACGTGCTTCGTCAGCGGCTGCTGCTGGAAGCATCGGGGGCTCGGCGGGTAGAGCTACCGCCGGTGCCACTGCTGAAAAAGGGCCCTGCACCGAGGCCTCGTCGCTCGGTGGGCTGTCGTCACGCTCGACTCTCGGAACCCTAGCTGGCTGCCGTCGTGGGGCCATCCTGAAAAGGAAACAGGTGCGCCACGGTCAGAACAGTATACCTGCTGAGCTGATTTAAGTAATCACAAAGAAAACATTGAAACACACACGCAATCAATGTTTTCGTGCATTAAGTCGGAAATCAGAAGTCAGGGTCCTGGTGTACGGATACGTCGGCCGCCACACCAACACTGGACTCCCTGGACTGATAACCACACTCAATACGCTAAACATTATTGCTTCACATAGAAAAGATCAGAGTTCGCGGTAGAACCGAACACCTCTGATACCAATTTGTCACGACCCGCCCTCGGGGTCCGTGCCGTGACTACCCCAAGCCCGCCTTCTATAGGCCAGGGGCTGGCGACTAGCACCAAGGCGTAAATCCCGGTAAAAAGGGAAGGCATTGCCTTTGTAAAGTAAACAAACACCACAGAGAAAGAAAGCGGAAAGTAAACACTAAGCAAAAGCAGAGTACAACTGAAAGTGCGGAAAAGTAAATGGGCCAGTATACAAACCCAAACTGAAAGTAAAGTACAACTCGAAAGGGAAAACAACAACTGAAAAGTAAAATCCGCTACACCGAGCTGTCCACTGGAAATCCCACCTGAAGGGTGGGTACAGATAGCTCCACTGCTCCACGGGTTCCGTCGTCCGCTCCGAGCACGTCTCGCCCAGTGATCCTCCTCCAGGTACAGTCCTGCTCTGCAAGCCTCAGCTAAGATCAACGCTGTCCGTCGTCTGCAACCAACACAACGTAGTGCGGGCAAAGCCCGTGCAGGGGTGAGTATAAGCTACTCAGTAGGGACCCCGAGACCCCTGAAGGTCTCCCAAAATCCACAAAGGATAAACCACAAAGAAAGGTACAATCACGAAGTAACAACCGACACTGCTTAGGTATATGCCCATACATATACCTGAGTCACCAATTTCAAATACGCTCCAACCTCCGAGCCCAAGTACAACTCAGTCCACACAGGAAAGTAAACGTATTCCACACAGGAAAGAAAAATGTAATCCACACAGGATTGCACAACACAATCCACACAGGAAAGCAAAACGTAATCCACACAGGATTGCACAACACAATCCACACAGGAAAGAAATAGGTTTCAGCTCACTTAGGATTTTCATTATCAAAACGTAACTACTGAAGAGCCCCATCTCTGAAGTGTACAGTGTCCTGTCACGACTCTGAGATACTGCTCACTAACCTAAGACTGCTGAGGTACTCCTCCTGTTGAGTACCGCGGGTCTGCCGCCAACTACCAGGCGCTCCGTTCGCTGAGGGTCTGCTGCCAAATACCGGGCGCTCACCCAAATAGCCTACAGAGGTACTCCTCCAGTCGAGTATCGCGGGTCTGCTGCCAACTACCAGGCGCTCCGTCCGTCGTGGGTCTGCCGCCAAATATCGGGCACTCCGTCCACTGGGCTAATCGACTCACTCCAAGTCGAGTCGGTCGAGCAGTCTTCAGGTCTCAGCCGGCTACACGGTCTCCGTACTCCGTACGCTCGTTTCCAGTATCGCGGGTCTGCCGCTACAACCAAGTGCACCACCTCTATCGAGTAAAACAGAAGATTCAACTCACACAGGTATACTTCTTCGGATGACGATAAGGATGATCACTGAACCATCTAAGTCGTCGGACCCACGAAGGATCGATAGGTACTAACCCCCGCAGTGACCTACACAGGATCGGACCCACACAGGATCGGTAGCACTGATCCACGTAGGATCGCTGAGTGCAGTAGTCGTCGTCGTCGAATCCACACAGGATCTCTGTACTTTCGTCGTCGCAGTCACAGTAGCAGTAGCAGTAGCAGTCGCAGCCAGCACTAGCAGTCGCAGTAACAGTCGCAGCCAACACTAGGGTTCCCGCACACAGCAAGCTCGTTCGGAGGGTCCGCTCCACGAGCCGAGAGGCTGATACATCAACTGTCACAAAGTCCAGAGTTGATGTATCCAAAAGTTCCGTATCGTCAATAGGAACTCAACGCAACAGACGGCGCGTCGACCGGACGCCCGGTCTGAGAGTTATTGGCATTTTCGTCCCCGGGTCCCGGTTGGTTTTTAAGGCAAAACCAACCCTACCATACTCTACCTGCGTCCAAACCTCGGGCGGAGTATGCCAAAAGAACCGTCTCACTAAGAGGAACACAACAAAGCTAACGGCACGTCAATCGGACGTCCGTAGCTCAAGTTATGAGTGTTTACGCTCCGAGGGCCCGGTTGGTTTCGTGAACGAACCAACCTGGCCGAACTCAAAGTATTCCAAAACCCTGAGTGCGATATACCGAAACGACCGTCTCGATCCGAGGATCGCGTTGCCGCAGACGGTTCGTCATTCGGAGGTCCGTGGCTCAAGTTATGGCCAAAAGACCAAAACTGTCTGGAAAACGGGGGGTTCGGGTCCGGGCCGACCCGGCCCGACCCCCCCCCTGTTCTGACCCGAACCCGGTCGACCCGTTCCGGGTAGACCCGACCCGGATCCGACCCGGTCCGCTGGAACTGGCCCTGCCAGTGGCGGCGCGGCCAGGGAGCCGCGCATGTGCCGCACGCGGGGGGTGTAACCCCCCCCCCCCCCCCCGTTTTTTCGGATCTCGGCAGGCCTAAGGCCGGCCGTTTCTTTCCTCACGCGGGACCCGCAGGTCCCGCCTCCTATCCAAACCGTCGGCCGGTGCGGCCGGCCGCCTTCCACTTCTCCGCTGCGGCCGTAGCCGCGGCTCCTCTTCTCCGATCTCCGGCGGCCGGCGAGGCCGGCCGCCCTTGGCTGCTCCGCCGCGGCCGTAGGGCCGCGGCCTTCCTGATCTCCGGCGCCGGCGAGGCCGGCGCCCCTAGCTGCTCTGCCGCGGCCGTAGCCGCGGTTCTTCCTCTTCCGCCGGCGGCCGGTTTTCCAGCCGCCCCTTCTTGCTCGGCCCTTGAACGATTGGCGCGGCGTAATGGCGTCACGCCCCTCCGCCGCGGCCCGACTCCGGCCGCGGTCTCATCTGATTTCAAAGGCGCGACATTAAAGCGCCGCGTTTCTTCGTCGAGACCCAAACCGGCCTTAAATTATTTTGTTCCTGCGCGGTGCGACGACACCGCGCTGTCTCCGCTAAAACATCACGAAAGATTAGAAGGGGGAGGAGAATCGGCCGTGTTCGTGTGGTCCGGTCTCCTCCCGTTAAAACGATATCAATTGGCCAATCGTAATAACACAACAATGAACGTTTCACAAATTTTTAATGAAATTTGGAACTACGCCCAACAGATTATTCTTTCATGTTCGAGGGAATGATACACGTAATTTAAAAAGAACAAACCCCTACCTTGGTTCTGGAACGAAGTTTGATGATCGATAACGATTCGCGGAAGTCGAGCGTCGTGGTGGTCGGCGTCACGGAAGAAGAACGTCGATGTCGCGGTTATGTCGTCACGGAAGACAGTTCCCGAGAACGTGGAGTTCTTCGTCGAAGTTCGAAGGTTCTTCATGTTCTTCGTCAGAGTTGAAGAAGAAGGAGGAGGAGCTCTCAAAAAATCATCACAAGTTGGCTAAACAATTCTAACCAAAAAAAAGAATAAGCTAAGGGTTATTTTATTAACTCAACCAAACCATTTGAATTTCAAAGGTTTGAATTAAGACAACTCAAGCCATTAATTAACCCAACTTGCCAACTTAATTTAAAAGGGGAGTTTAAGGGAGAAAATGAAAGGTTTTAGGTTCGTGTGGGTCCCGCCACACTTAATCCTCTCAAGGGAGGTTAAGTGGGTGTGGGTCCCACTCCTAACCCCCTTTGAGAGAAGAAAACCAACAAAAGTAAAATAAAAAGAATTCCACAATTTTTTATTCAACTTTTATAAATCTCCCAAAAACTAACTCTCAACCCGAAATAAACGCAACCTCGGAAAAGGTCTCCTTAAGAGAATATAGGCTCTGCGAGTTATCGGTGCCCTCGGAATTCAATTCCGAGCACCGGATCAAAAGTTAGAAATTCCCGCTCGTTCGTTCACGGAACGTACCCGATCCAAACTTCGGAAATTGATTCCGGGCACTCCGGGCCTCGGAATCAGGTTCCGTCAGAAACCGTATTCTTGTAAAATTCCAAAGAAAATTAAGAAACAATTTCCCTTGAATTTTACGGGTCTTTACATCTTCTCTATTCAAGAAATCCCTCAGGCATGGGAAATGTATTTTGATGGTGCTTCCAGAAGTCCAACAGGGAGGAAAATGAAAAATCCTAAATTCTACATAGTTGGCTTAGGAATTGTGCTCATTTCTCCAGAAAAGGCAGTGTTACCTTATTCCTTCTTATTGTGGGAAGGTGGTACCAATAATGAAGCAGAACACCAATCACTCATCATAGGTTTGGAATTAGCACTTTAAGCACAAGTGAATCACTTAAAGGTGAAAGGTGATTCAGACCTGGTAATCAAACAAGTCAATGGGGATTATGCCATCAAAAAAGAAGAACTAATCCCTTTGTATGATTACGTCAGAGATTTAATGGAGGAATTCCCTTTGGAACCAACATTTTCTTATGTCCCAAGATCACAAAATGCTCAAGCTGATGCATTGGTTAATATAGCCACAGCTCTGGTAGATCCAAATCGGGATGAGACAACCATTAGTATTTCCCACCATCGTGCAATTTCACCTTATGTTTGAATTAGAACAGAGGAAATTAATGAAATTGGTCCCACTCCTGAACCGTATGGTCATACTATAGGATGGATGACACCTATCAGGGAATACTTTCAAAATGGAACACTTCCACCTGATAGAGCTGAGAAAGAACAAATACGGCGACGTGTGGTTAATTTTACTCTTTATGATAGCCCATATCACCTAGAGAAAATTCTCTACAAACATGGTTTTTATGGAGTTCTCTTCAGATGCATTGATGGTGAAGAGACAATGGCTGTCATGAAAGAAGTTCATGCAGGAGTCTGTGGTTCCCACCAGTCTGGACATAGACTGTCTGATTAGATTCGAAGGCTTGGATACTTTTGGCCTTCAATGATACAAGATTGTGTCGATTTCACAGAGAAGTTTCATTCATGCCAAGTACATTCCAACTTCATTCATCAACCTCCAGAGTTTCTTCATATATCTAAATACTCATGGCCATTTTCCACATGGGGAAGTGATGTGGTGTGACCTTACCCTTCGGCTACGACCAAGCAGTTTAAGTACATTCTTACTACTACTGACTTCTTTTCCAAATGGGAAGAGGCAATACCTCTCAAGGAAGTTAGTTCTAAATGCGTTGTTAGATTCATCAAGTCTAACATCATTATCAGATTTGGTGTCCCTCATACCATATTGATGGACAATGGAACCAATTTCTGTTCATCCGAGGTGAAGAAGTTGTATCAAGAATACAACATCAAATCCAACCATTCATCTCGGTATCATGCAGCGGCCAACGGCCAGATAGAAGCCTTTAACAAGACTCTTTCAAATATACTGCAAAAGATGGTAGATAAAGATAGGATTTTATGGCCTGATAAACTCTTTCATGCTTTATGGTCTTATCGGACTACCAACCGCATTACAACTCGGTCAACTCCATATTCATTAGTATATGGAACAGAAGCCATCTTTCCCATTGAAGTTCAAATACCCTCGCTCAGAGTTTCCATTTTTGATCAATCATCTACAGATGAACAATCTAAAAAGCGATTGAATGAATTGGAACGGTTAGACGAGAATAGATTGTGTACTTTGCACCACTTGGAAGTCTATCAGAATTGAATAGCACAAGCTTTTAACAAAAAAATTTGTCTTTGTTCATTCACTCAAGGGGAAATGGTATTAGTTCTCAGAACTCTAATGACACCAGGAAATAAACCTCCCAAGCTTGAGCCAAAATGGTAAGGACCTTATTCAATACATAGGGTCTACTCTAATGGAGCTTATTCATTAATCTCAATGGATGGAGAACTCATCAATACTCCAACCAATGCTAGATTTTTGAAGGAGTATTTTGAATAAACTTCAAAGTACCTTTATTATCCTTGATATATGATGTTAAACTATAAATCAATGGTCCAGTATGACCTTAAACTACAACTTGGTCCAACATGACGTTAAACTGTGTCTCCAAAATGGTCCAGTATGACCTTAAACTGCAACTAGGCCCTGTATGTCCTTAAACTGCATCATCAATGGTCCATGCATATGACCCTAAATTATTTTCCAGTCCCTTACGTCCAGCAAGACATTAAACTGTGACGTCCTAACTACATGATGCTAAACTATATAAAAGTCCCTTACGCCCGGAAAGAAGTTAAACTACATAATCATCAAAGGTCATGTATGACCTTAAACTACTCGCACTTTCATCCAACATGATGCTAAACTGTGGAAAACATCCCCAATGCGTCCAACATGACGTTAAATGGTGTACTCTTTTATCCTCCCTGCATGACACTAAACTGCATAGTCTCCCTTTCGTCCAACATGACGTTAAACTCTATTGTCCCCATCGTCCTAACTACATGACGCTAAACTGTACAGAAATTCCGTGATACATCCTACATGACATTAAACTGTATTTTGTCCCTGCAACATGACACTAAACTGTGCAGCACCAATAGTCCTAACTGCAATACTTTAAACTGCATAGTCCCTTTATATGTCCTACATGACATTAAACTATGCATTGTTAAGGTTGTTGTTACCTCTTGTTTCTCACACCGAGTATGACTCACATGAGCTTAGAGAAATCCTCAACAATAACACTCACTCTGGGCCGCTAACCATGTGTAAGTCCCAACATCATTTTTAGGTCATTGTCCCAAAGAAAAACTTGATCATTAATTCATTCTTTAATTGAACTACGCGAACTTTGATCCTTTCCTTTTAGGTTGGGTACGTAGGAAGCCTCCCAAGGTTCAAGCCCAAAACCAATCTCTTCACATTGGTTCATCTCCTTCTCATACGATGTTGATTCGTGAAAACGCCCCTAGAATAAATATCTTTACATTGGTTCACATTCGTCCTTGTTATACGACATTAAACTATACAACACTTTTGTCCAGTATGACAATAAACTACAATATTATTTGATACCCTCACCCGGTAGGGAACCATTATTTACATTGATTTTTCAATTATGTTTCATTTCAAATACTACGTGCATACATGGAAACTCCCAAAACTTTTATCTTGGGTTAAACCATCATTGTACTAAAATCCCCTTTCACCCTTCTCATGTACGAACCAAATTTGTACAAAGGGTATTTCTATAACTACGTGGGATTGATTCCTATCCTTATGGGATATGTAGGAACGTTCATGTGTCCCTCAAATCCAGCCCCAGGTCTATGGGACTAACCCCAAATTCCACTTTCAGTCCCATGGCTGAAAATTCCCCATGAAAACACACACTGTGTATTTCTTACAATGGTCCATGCTCTATGACCCTAAACTAAGATCTCTAATCCTTTTGTCCCACACAACGTTAAACTGTAGTTTAAGAACTATGTATGGCTTGATTATCATCCTTATGGGATACGTAGTGAAGTCCAACATTTTAATTCAGGACCTAGCCATAACATGATTATGGTTAGCATTGATCTGTGTATCTCTGTATACATTGAACAATACCCATATTTATGTGTCATAATTCTAACCTTAAATATTTTCAGATCCTCATAACCCTTTTCATGACTTATAGTCATAAAAATGTCAAACTTCTGAGAGTTCTTTTGCCTGACTATGCAGCATGGGTTCATAGGCGGCCTTGCATAAACAGTCTACATAATAGACTTGTTAGCCAAAAGATACTATTATTTGACTATGCATCCAATGCCCTTAGGTGGCCCTGCATAATTCAACCCCCTAACAGGTTTGTCGTATAGTGTTAACTTCATTATTGGGAAGAATTCCTCTTTTGTCCTTATTTTTCGTAAATGACAGTATGTAGGGATCCACAAAAAAATAGCCATCCTTAACATATTTGTCCCATATACTTTTTCAAGATTTGAAAGTATTAAAGTCTATAGTTTATATTCTTCTTCCCTACGTTTGGGTGATACCTTTGTAGGAGTGATATTCATCCAATTCTTCGATAATCTTGTTTGGAAATATCTTCTCCATATTCAAGTACCTCTTTCCATAAAGCAAACTCTATACTTTGGAAGATTTGAATCTCCACAAACTTTCACTGGATTTTAGCACTAGGAAAGTAAATTTCTTAGAGTTCTTTTTCCTGACTATGCAGCACGTGCCCATAGGCGGCCTTGCATAAACAACCTACATAACAGACTTGTTAGCCAAAAGTTACTATTTTATATAACTATGCAGCCAATGCCCTTATCTGGACCTGCATAATTGAACCCCCTAACGGGTTTGTTAAATAATGGTAACTTCATTCTTGGAAACTACTTCTTCTAATGCCTTTTAGCTCTTTTTCATATCATTCCTCAGATTCAAATATTCTTAAGTCATAGATTACATATTTTCCCTCATTCTTGAGTATAGTAATATGCTTTTAGATGAATTTTCAAGGAATTGAGTCAATTATAATCCATTTCGCTCAAAGCTATTTCGACCTTAAACATTAGCCTTTTTATGTCCGACGTGCATGACTTTAAACTACCCACAAAAGACAAGGAAACAGCGGAAAGAAGATGACTTGCGCGGTGAGAGCTCAAGAATTCGGAATCATATGCTAAGCGCGGCCAATGACCACGTATTTATAGGCCAGGAGGCCTATCTGCGTGCCTACACCCATTATGCTCAAGCCCTGCGTGACTCGAGCCTGCGCACCTAAAGCTTATTTGCGCGGCCTAACCTTGTTCACCCCAATTTCCTTTTTGATTCTCAATTTCTTCAGAGTCAAATCCTCATTTCTTTAAGATCAAACTCTGAGGGGGGGACTTTTCTTTACGCTCCTTTTTCGTCACAGAGTGAAAAAGAATGTAAAGGGAAATGACTTAGCACAAATTGATTCATCCTTTGTAGAAAATATCAAAAATCGACAAAGGGATGAACAAAAAGAAGACTGTCCATAAGTCACGCAAGTTTCCTCATAGTGGCGCAAGTCCACTTGCGCGATGCATTATGGCTGTGAAAGTGACTTGCACGACCTAAATGATAACCGCCCAGGGTGTTCTCCTGTCTATAAATAGACCCTATAGGCCCCCCATTAGAGGAGGATTTTTTTCCAGAAACTTAGATTTGACCTCCCAGCACCCTAGTCTCTTCTCAAAGCTTCTTAAATGCTTCTAAGGTAATTTCTTACCTAGAACGGAAGATCTAAAGACAGGGAGGAAGGCCTAAGTGTTGAAACACATCAACAATTGCGTGCCTGAGTAGCTAGCCCATAAGGGAAAAGGCCACACTTGTGTGCCGCCTTACTCCTTCAATAGAACTTGCACGCCCCTTTTCTAGAAGAACCTCAAGAGGATTATAAAGGCTTTAATCAAGAGTCGCTTAAGTATTACCCTTCTTGTTAACCGTCACGCAAGTACACCATGTGTCGCGCAGGCATACCTGCGCGACCAGGACTTGTGCGCCCATGCAGTACCTGCGCGCCTACCAGGACTTGTGCGCCCTTGCCTTTTTGGGTGCCCTTATTGCCCATTTCACCCCTATTAAGCCATTCCACCTCTCATATTCAAGATTAAATTTTCAAGACACTCTTCAAAGCCATTTATGGCATGATTTCTTGATTTTTGATTCCTTATCTGAAAGGAACTATGTAGAATATCTCTCAAAACCTAGTGATTTAAACATATTTATGTCACTAAAGATTGAGATTTCATTCATTCAACCTCATCCTTTAAGATGAAAGAACTCAATTGACATGGGACTCCTTTTTAGGAGTAAGTCCTAGTCATAATTCTTAACTTGGGAATCCTCCTTATAAGTAAGCCCCAATTCTTAAAGTTCTCAAATCTGGGCATCCTTTTCAAGAGTAAGCCCAAGTCCCCTAATTTGGGCATCCTCCTCATGAGTAAGCCCCTACCCTTAATTCCCTTAACCTGGGCCTCATTTTCAGGAGTAAGTCCCAGTCATAATTCTTAACTTGGGCATCCTCCTTAGGAGTAAGCCCCAATTCTTAATGTTCTCAAATCTGGGCATCCTTTTCATGAGTAAGCCCCAGTCCCCTAATTTGGGCATCCTCCTCAGGATTAAGCCCCAAACCTTAATTCCCTTAACATGTGCCTCCTTTTCAGGAATAAGCCCCATTCATTATCCTTAACCTGGGCCTCCTTTTCAGAAGTAAGTCCTAGTCTCAAATCTGGGCATCCTCCTTAGGAGTAAGCCCCAGTCTTAATTTCTCTTAACCAGTCCTAATTTACCTTTGATCTGGGATTCATTTTCAGGAGTAAAACCCAATCATAAGTCTTCTCCTAATTTGGGCCTCCTTTTCAGGAGTAAGCCCCATGTTAGAGTATTCAAAATCTCCATGAAACACATATACATTTATGGACCCTGATCATGGATTTCTTCCCTAAAGTAAATCCTAACCTTCATTTATCTGGGTATTCATACATATATAAGCCCCACATTATTTCTTATGATTGCATCTTTCATGGCACAGTTGTCTAATTTTTAACAATACCTCTAGTTTCTCACATCGAGCATGACTCACGTGAGCTTAGAGTTTAAAAGTAATTATGACATCCTTCTTTGATCCATCAATAATAAACATCATATTCTATTACTCGAACTATGTGGGTTCTAATTCATTTTCTAAACAAAGGATACGTAGGTAGCCCATCTGCGGGTTCGATCCCAACTCTGAAATAATACATGTCCTTCTAAATGACAATAAACTTTAAGTTCCCCACTGAGTGGCTTTAAAACCAGCATGTTCATCATAATGACCAAGAGACTTCTATATAAATGTGTCTAAGGGTACCATTGACCAAGAATCTCTAATAAATATACATGATTCTCTATCGATGAAGAACCTAGAATACATATAAATGATTCTCTAAATTTCCTACATATCAATCATTGATTTTCAGATCTAAAGGAAAACTCATTTTATACTTGGTAATGTAATAAGGATTCACGAACATAACTTAAATCTATAAAGAGAGTCCCGAAGTAGACAATAATTCCCCTCAAAAAGGTGGGATGAGTCCGACCTCCCATACTCTCGGCCAATGAAAATTTCTAAGCCTCATCAATCCACAAACTAATAGGCGCCTACCTTTGGAAAGTACGTCCGAATGGATGTGGAATCATTGGATGTTTCCGGTTCTACGAACAAACCCGTTAGAAACCGATCGGAATGTTTGAATCTCCCATCAAAAGGAGGTCATCCCCGGAATCCGAGGGAAACAGAATTGAATTACACTTCTTCTTTTAGAAATATGAAATAAATGCACATGATATATTTTGATTCATATAACCCTGATGTATCCAGATTCTATAGTATTTTGACATTAAATGAAAATTTCTTCTATCGATGAAATGTTTTGGTTTCACAGTTATTTTATATAATTATTTCGTGAGTAAAGATTAATTAATTTTGAAAAACTACCATGGGAAAATGATCCCCATCTCTTCTGTTTCTATATTTTAATTCATTCTTTTTATTTATGTCATTAGTTATATTAAAATCAAACTAAAATCTAAATGACCAAACCTTTAGTCCAAATTTTTCATCATTGGTTTCCCCACTCTCTATGGGTTAACCTCATACTTATGCTATACTACACCTTTCAAGTTATTATGGTTTGGGTTAATTTAAATTTCAAGTTTGACTCATGCCCGAAGGATTTAACAATGCCTTTCAGGAATATCAATAGATGTGTTTATTTTTTGGTTCTTTTATTTATTTATTCCACTGTCATTTATCTTGTATTTGTGAAAAATTGTTCCAATAGTTATTCTTTTCATTCCCAAGAACATCTCATGGGGATTGAGAACATGCATCAGGCCTTCTGATGGGTTGGCTCAGGTGTTGTGTTGGATGGCATCTCGGATGGGTTCATTATAGTTTAGTTTCATTAAGAGAATGTATTATTCTTATATATATAAGTATGGTAGTGGGAGTTGTATTGTATTTATAGATTTTTATATAGAAGATATATTTCTCAATGAAAATTATTTCCCAATATTATATTTAATAAACGTATGGTTAAGAATAATACACTTTATAAAATACATGGGTAATGCACCCAACAGACTAGGTATGCCAATCTATATAGATAGACCAAACAACATTTCCAGATTGAATTAGAACATATATATTGGTAAATTATTAAAGTGGTTTAGTAAGGATAATTTAAATAAGGGATATTTACTAGTGTCACATAGAATGGATTTGGATAATAATAAAAGTAATTTTAAAGTGTTTTAATGGATAAAAGGGATAATATTACATAAACATCTTTCATTGTATCTATCATGTATTTTATATTTTGTACTCAAACCAAATTCATTTATGATTTTATCAGAAAAAAGTGAATTCCAATTCAATCGTGGAAAGATTCCTTATATTATAGTAAATAATATTCTATAATGTGTTAGAATAAGTAATGATATATTCTTGGTCTTTGGGGGTAAGGATGAGATCATTGTGATAGGTTACCTTGATGATAATTTCTAAACTAAAAATGATGATATAAGATTTTAATATGGTTTTTTGTTTTTCCTCAAAAGATGAGAAATCATTTAGAAGAGTTCTAAGAACACCATCATGGTGGACTTGAAAATAGATAAAACATATATCACTATGAAAAATGTTGAAAAAGAAGCTACTTAGACTAAAAAAATCATTACTAATGATCGGGTCGTTTGTAGAATGTTTGGTGAAATTGACCTTTACCATGAGTGTATTGGATATATTTCTCTAGGGAAGGAATATCAGTCTCAATAAAGGACCAGTTATATAGCTCATCCCATTGATGAAATCATTTAGAGGGGACAAGTAAATATCATTTAGGTAGTTAAATATGGGAATGACGTAGACCCATTAAAAAATATATCAAAAAAATAAAATTATGAGGATCATATAAAATCTAAAGTAGTTAGGTATATGATAGATTAAATATAGTAGCTATTTTCAATGTAAATTTACCATGTTTTTAAAATAAAGGAAATATCAATTTATCATTCATTCATGAGTGTTTCATATATTATATGAGTAATTGAATGATAATATGTTTTCAATGTATAACTTTGCATTATCTCTAATTGATAATCATCATGGAATATTATTGCATTTGATGATATGTAAATATTAGCAAGGGTGTAATCTTGTATATGATATAGAGAAAACCCATGTGATAATAAGTGGATACTTATTTTCTGTACTATCTCATAAAAGTATATAACATGAAATTTAATTCAAAAATTGATAAACCTTAGTGTGTATACTTCATATGAATACTTATTACATTAGTTTGAAAGGGTAATTAGTATATAAAAATTTATACTTTGATACCTTTATTTCATCAGTTATGAGGCTAATATAACTAGGGATTGGTTGTGAATTTTGTTGATCATACCATATGTTTTGTTTTACCAATATGGTATTTTTCCTCTTGTATAAAAATAATTTCATATGTACCATTAATTGAATTAAATTTTTAAATTTTATGTCTTTCTTAGTTGACTTATTTGTGATGTTCCAAAGTACATGATTGAAAAATATGTGATGTAATCATCCAATTTTGATAGTCTATTTCAAATAATCATGAATGTATGAGTTAGTATATACTATATTGACATGTTTTATGTCTAGTTTACAATTAATGTCTTAGAAAAAATGATTATAAAATAATTATTGTGTTTTATAGAGATACATATTGTAGTCAAAAAAATTATATTAAGATATGATTTTGTTTTATATAGATCATACTAATAATATTCTAATCTTGAGTGTTTAGGACATTAATCTTCAGTATACTTTTTTCTTATGACTATGGATTTGTGATTTCATAATAATGTTTCAAACTATAAAGGTCTAAAAGGTTATATAGTATGCTATAGAATATTGATTAATTTTTATATAATGTTTTTATCCCAAATTTGGAACAGTTTACAGGATAATCATATCTAAAAGTGTTTGGATATATTAACAAATAGTTGTGAACTTTTGTAGTAAATTTTTGAGTATTTATTGAATGTGTAATATTTTTGGATTTATATTCTAAATCATAAACCATAATGTGGTTAAATTCATTATTTTATGTTTTCATTTTTATCATGGTTTATGAAATTGAATCAATGTGTTCGTATTAAAAGATATGGTATATCATTTAGATAACTCTACTGTAATGAATATCATGATTAATTCCTCTTATAAAAAATCATGTGATTATGTATGGACTAAGTGAATGTTTGAAGGAATTTTAATAAGTTGATTAACTAATGAGGTATGTTTTTTAATAGTTATAGAATTTCATGCCAAAGGTTAATAATCTCAAAAATATTTGAAACATCAGGAATGCTAAAAATATATATAATTCAGTAATGACTTATAATTTTGTTAAGCCTTTAAATTTTTTTAATAACACTTCTAGAAGAGGTTACATAGTTGGTTAATTCTTTTTCATATTTCAAGAATCCAAATTAATGTTTAACATATAAAAATATTATTTTTATCCAATGCAAATGTGAATGAGTTAATTAATTACTAACTCTTGAATGAAACAGTAAATATAAATTCTAACACCACAATTATTCCTAGAATGGGAATTTTAAATTAGGATATATATAATATTTATTGGGTTTTTTGGCCTTGTATGGGGAAATTCTAGGACTTAATTAAAAATAAAATCATGAATGCTAACCCTAAATCTACCTTCTTATAAATATTATGATCATTAATCGTATTTTGAAGGGATTATCCATCTAAACAATTTTATATAAGAGTTTCAGTGTATTTTTTCTTTGTAGATCTATTAAACCCAATGATAATCGAGAATACAACGAAGTATGAGTGATCTATGATGTGGTATAACTTCTTATTATTATTATTTTACTTGACTCATTTCACTGTGAATGGGAGGATAATTATCAAATTTTAATTATTCTTTCATTCATGAAATATCATGATTTTAAGCTTGGATTTTCATGGTATGTTGTTGATTTATATATGAATTTGAATTCAAAGTGGATTATTTTAATATGTTTTTCTTTAATTATTCCCTCTATGAAAAAAAAGAGAATTTATATTTCCTTCTATGAATATCATTATTAATTAATTGATTATACATGTTCATTGATCACTGCATTTCAAATGAATTTTTGGGCGGCTGGGGGAAGAAGGTTGGTATGAGGTTATTATGTGGGGGATCAACTAGGATTATGAAGATGCAGTCGTCATCTGATGTGGCGGCTATGTGGTATGGTTAGCAAGTGATTAAGATGGATAGATCAATATTGATGGTGCTCTTGTGGGGTGATGAGGTAACCTCTCGATAGTTTTGGGCATGGTCAACTATAAAGGTCTCACATACATTGGATATTTTTATGCTGATGGCAGTGTGAAATGATGATAATTGGTGTTTATACAAATAGATTTTATGATCACACAACATGTGTTTACTAAAGCACACACCATGTATAGCACTCAAAAATGGATAGGATTTATATTTCCATGTTAAATATCACATTATATGTGGTTTCTACAAACATGTTGTGTTTAGAAAAATTACCAAAACAAGGTCATATTGGATTACATTCATGACTACACATATCCTGTGGTTAGGGACTACATTCTATACATGTAGAAAACATAACATGATATACTTAGGTACATGCCCAAGGAATTTATGGGTCTTACACACTATGTTACCTTACAAAAATGATTTTTTTATTAGATCCCACATGAATAGAAAATGGTGGTATGTTCCTAACCACTACTTGAGGATCATATATAATATACCATAAATATCATTTCATATATTATGTATCCTTTAGTAGTTTTCATATCTTCTCACTCGAATGTCAGAACTTGAAAATTGAGTATTCCATTATGATTATTTTTTCACATATAACACGATGATATGTCTATTTTTTATAAGATAATTTATTTAAGTATTTTTTTATAGTTTTATTCCCTTATATTTTTTAAATGAAAACTTGGTATGGGTGGAGTTTCTAGAGCAGACATAGGGGAGATAATACATTGGAAACACATTTATGTAAGGATGTGGTTCCTTTATATACATGGTGGAGTCTTTAAATCCATTCATGGTGGGATGAAGATCCTCCACTCATTGAGTCAATAATCCCACTGGCTGATTTGTATTCCACTAGATGAGCTATGATAACATTATAGTGTTTACTGCTCCCTAGACTAACATGTACTCCTTATTAAGACATGATTCCCCAATAATGGTTTTAGATTAGTGATGTGGAATTTTTTTAGTTGAGAAGTTCATGTGCATTGAGCCATATGATATTCTAAATATTCTACATTCCATGTGGTATAAAATCATAATGAAGCTGAGATATAGGGATTAGGATTTTCCATTAATTTATATTTCATTATTATTATATAATATCTCAGTTTTTATTGGTTTCATATAGATTAAAACTAAATTATTCCCTTATGTTTTATGGGTATCCCACAATATATATTTACACTCACCTATGGATATAATTTAGTCTCACACATGTTATATATATAAAAATTATGAATGGTTTGATGTTTACTTTAGTGGGTGTGATATTAGGTGATCTAGAGCTTAGTGGTGATTGAAAGTGGTTTTTTCTAATAGTTTTTGTGTCTAGAGTTGGTGTTATGTGTAAATACCCTTTATTTATTCATGTACTCATTTTACATTGAGATATTATATTACGCCTTAGTATTTTACCCTACTTACTGATGGTGTAATTTTCATATGGATCTGAATGTTTAACTTTTGTTATATGCATGTTATATCATATTTGGTTGTTGTATCTAGTTCATTATTATTATATATTATTTCATAGAAATATAGTTTTTTGTATGTATTCATTATTCCAAGGCCTCCCAAGTGAGATATTCTATCTTAGTTCTAGTCACCATCCCTTATCATGTTAGGAGATGTCTTATAGTGGTAAACCTGACTAAATACTATCCCAAGTGGAATATTGGTGTGTTGGTTATTATCATAGTTGAGGTGACCAAAACATTTAAAATATAAATATTATATCTAATTTTATGAATATTAATTATATATCATTACAATCCAGAATAGAAGTGTATAGTTTTAGGGCCCTTGGAAACATAGATTCATAAAAAACTAGAATATAAAACAAATACATCATCTCCCACTATGTCATTCACAACAATAACTATTCTTAGTAATGTCATACTTAGAACATTTATTTATATACCTGGGGAAAGGAAAATTACTAAAGGGTGACTGTGGATGCTTAGTAAGGGTGATCAAGAGATATATTAATGATTATTTAGTCATAACATGAGAATAAGGGAATGAGAACATAATATTAACATTTTAAAACAATACGTGGCAATTCTTATATCATAGTCATGAAAAATTGCATAAATATTGGAAGTTTATAATACTTGAATCATTAAGGAATCAAATAACAAGAGTCATTATGGAATAATATTTCCAAGAGATAATGTGTGGAATAATAATAATAATAATAATAATAGAAGTATTATATCAAGGATACACTCCAAGATAGTCATAATTTGATAGGCTTGGTATAATAACATGTTTATGTGCTTTGAACATGGGATAACCTCCCATGTACCCTTATTGGGATTATCCAAACCAACCATATACCTTTATTTTGGATTTAGATATCCTCATGTGTAACCTATGAGCTTATAAAATATAAATCATTACCAAATTTATTGTAGGGATATATTGTACCCACCCAACACATAATCCTAATCCATTCATATGTATCCCACAAGATCTTGAGAACATATATGATTTCATCGCATCTTAACTGGGGGAAAATAAAATAGGTTTCACCCATATTTCATCAACATAATCAATAAATGTATAATTAAATAATAGGGATGGTATCATAGAATCATATCCCTATTGATTCATATGTAACATAAAAAATGTTATCATAGAAGAAAAAAAATCTTTTAAAATATCACTCAAATATTACTTAAAAAAATACCCCTTTCATTTTGAAATCAATTATTTCAAATATAAAAATATCCAAAAATATTACAGAAACATTTTCTTTAAAAATAAACATGGAAACCTATAATATAATGTTCAAATCATTTAATAGTCATTATAGTGGAAAAAATATATCTATGTACTGTATGTTAAAACAAATAATTTGTTCACACCATTAATAAAAGGCACCTCATTCGGAAATTGAAAAGAATATTACTTTTAAAAAAATTATAGAAATTCAAACATGTGTAAAAAATGAATTTATAAAATCATTTGTTAAAGATAAAAATATTCATGAAAACAATTAAATTATGTATGCATACAAAAGAAAATATTTATAGTTTCCCAAAAAAAGATTCCGTTTTCCATAAAAAAAAATTCATGCTATTTAATAATTAGGGAAAGGAGAATAAAAGAATAATTTTTTATTTATAAAAAATAACCATAATATATTAGAGGGAATAGTATTTATACGATATATATCCAATATTTTAATCATCATAAACTTAATCATAAACAATTCCGATTTAAACAAGATAGTAACAGAAAAACTCATATCGATTTGGTGAATTTTTAAGCGTAGAATTCGTAAGGACTAGAATTGTTATAAATAAAATTTCCAATGTGTTTTAATTAAATGTCTCATTATATATTATGGTTATAGAAAGAAAATACACTTATTTGGTTTTATTATATCCTATTGAAATAAAAATATTGTTAAGCATCATTAACATTAATAATATTGTTGTTAAATAATGACCATATGATTAGTATAGATATAGTGTTTTAACAAATCCAATTTACACAGACAGAGAAAGTGATGAAATCAACTTGTTGGATCATACCCTATGAAGCCCATTTATTAGAACTTATGAGGAATATAAAATCACTAGTATTTTCCCCTGATCAGAACCAAGCCATGATCCAACAACTTCAGTATGAGAGAATCTATTTACAAAATACGTTCGAGATCATTGAAGTCATGGCCCAAACTATGTACACCAAACCACCCCATTAAAGTATCCCCATAATTCACCTTACTCTTAAGTAATTTTCTAATTTATTAAATGGATATTTATCAAGACCATATCAATATAATAATGTATATTATTTTTTATTGAATAATTAACATATTTTTATCCTATTATTGTTAGTTTAAAAATGTTTTTTATTTTGATACAATAAAACAAAAATAGTATATTTTGTAAATATTCAAATTCAATTAAGGAATTGTTTTTGAAAAATTAGTGTATTTTTTAAATAAATAAATTTTTTTAAAAATATTATTATTAATTAATTTTTATCAAATAAAAATGATCATATAATTTTTATGAAATCAAATTTAGTTTTTACAAGGGTTCAAAAACTATTATTGTCAAAAAGACCCATAATTACTCAATAAAGGCTGAAGCTTATTTTAAAAGAAAAAAATAGAAATATTAAGATAAATATTTATATAAATTTAATATTTTTTGGAATCAGAATGTCAAAATTATCCAAAGGTGAATTTTTTAAAAAATATTCAAGCTGTCGGATTTTCACGGAAAAATTAAAACTTGTATAAATATAAGGTTTGTATTATGACATCATAATGACTTAAAAGTGATGAGATAAATATTATAAATTGTATCCATAACCAAAAATATGTTTAAAATTTAAAATAATTTTAATTTATATTTATTTTAGTAATTTTAAGAAGAATTTATGAATCCTCCAAAAACATTAATATATTTTGCGTTTTTAAAATAATTTCTTTCAGAGTGTGACTCACTTCCACAAAATAAAGTGTATTATTTTGTTATTTTCGTTACATGAACATATAAAATAATGGAAGCCACTCTTATTTTGTATAAATCATGTGAAAAACCATGGGTTGTTTTCTAGTTTTTTTATTATAATATATAGATTCCAAAGCCTAAGTTTGAGAAATGATAAATAATTCTCCACTCATTTCCTATTTAAAACAACCCAATATCCCATTTCTATTCAATAAAAATCACTTTATAGAGTCCATAATTTTTAATCCCCGCTCTAGAATCCTCTTATGTTTCATCTAATCTTTCAAGAATCTCATCCCAAGAATTTGGATTCACACATTCAAGTAAGGTATCTTCACCTTATCTACTTTATTCAATATTCCTTATAATATTATGACTTATAATTCCAATTCATATTGTTGGGATATGTATTTTCATGTCACCAAAATGTAATATTTGATTTAAAAATTATTATTGACCAATATATCTCTCATATACCCATTTTATTAATTTTTATGTCGCGCTGTTATGCTACTAAAATTTCACCCTAATTTTCCCTAGGAAAACATTTGTGTAGTGAATAACATACCCATTTCCTAACAAGCGTATTGACATTAATAAACTTATACTCATTTTACATGGTAATTTACATTAATTTGTTCTGTATTATTTGATAATGGAATAAAATATGATGAATGAACAAAACCATGTGATATGATCTATGTGGCACACTTAAGTATGAGAATGAAATGAAAGTGACAAGTGCGCCCAAAATTATGTAGCGCTCCAATGAATTGTGTAATGTTTAGCCTCATGAGATATAGTGTTTGGATATGTAGTATACCAGATTCCTTTATGGTACTTTTTCCATCATGATGTATTTTCAGTCAATCTTAACATATGTTTATGATACTGTGTTTTTTTGTTCTTTCCACATTTCATATGTTTTATTTACTATTATCAAGCTACATCATGACACATTATTCATGTTTATGACTCATAATCTTTTTATGCACCATTGATATTCCTATTTTATTAAATTTACTACTCTCTTCATGTTATTCAATGTTTATTCCCTTACAAGTATTTATACCTCACCCCTTTCTTATGTATGTCCCTAGGTTATCCAGTTTCATTTTAAAGGTCATGGAACTTTAGAATCATGTTAAATAATTTTTCAATAAAGATAATGTTTTTCATATTTTAAATTGTTATATAATGTACATAATTCTCAAATATAGTATACTTCATGATCATTTGGGTTTTATTATGTGTAATATTATTTAATAAATCATAAATTAATGATTAGTAATGAGATGTGTTTTCATGGTTGGTATAAAAGTAAATGTTTAGTTATTTTTGGGATTACGATTAGAAAACTCTATTAAAATACTTAGGGATAATAATAACTTTAAAAAAATCCCTTATTTTTTTAAGTATAGATTATGTGTTTTATCAAAAAATACATCACCGTTTGGGAATTACAACTGTATATGTCTCGAGTACAGATATACATAGGGGTAAAACACCATATTACGCTAGATCGATCAAGAACTGCTGCACAAAAATGGGCCTTGATGTACACTTGGTTTAAAACTCATAGTGGATAATATTCGGTAAATTCAAAATATAATTATGAACCATCATTAATGGAACAAAAAATTCCCATAAAAGTATAAGCTAGTAACTAGATCATGGAAAACATAGATTAAACCCTAAAAATTCATATGTTAATAAAATAAATGAAATTTATATGTTATATATTTTATTTCATTTTATTCCCCTATATTAATTTAATAGTTTAAAAATACTCATCCCTATTCTTCCCTATACTATAAAAAAGTTAAAATAGGATGAATCTGGTAAACAATCAATGCGATGGGAAATGGGATGACTGCCCAAATGAGATACACAACCTTATGGGAGTGGTAATTATAAAAATTTATTAATATAATATCTCATTTGAGTCAGTTATAAATAGAAACATGTATCAGGAGGATCTCCCAAATACCCCAAATAAAGAACAAGTTGCAATTGAGAGCTTTATAAGACAAAGACCTCTGAATTTCAATGGATCATCTGATCCATTAATCACGGAACAATAGATCAACTCCATAGAGAATATCTTGTCCATCCTTAAATGTTGTAATAAATAAATTGTTCTACTGCCTATTTATCATATATAGGGGAAATCTGATCTGTGTTGGATAATGATCAACAAAAAAATCCCAAGGAAGAGATCAATGAAATGGGGTAGAATGAATTTCAGAAAAAAAAAATTTGAGTAGTATTTTCCTCACACTATCTATTATAAAATGTAAAGTTATTTCCTTTACCTCATGAAAAAAATAATGAATATATTAGGGTGTATGAGGAAAAATTAATAGTACATGCACAATACATGTTAATTTTTTATTACCCTTGAATGCAAGGTTGGCCGCTTCTCTGGTGGGTTAAAACCTAGTTGAAAAAGGCCCCAGAAATCCGAGACATTGATCTCTATGTGGCCATGATAGAGATCATGAAATATAAAGGGTATGATGGGGATAAGAAGCAGATTGGGTAGTTTAATTATGTCAATCTGATAAATAAATCTAATAGTAATAATAAATTTCAATATCCCACATTTCAATGGTGTTGAAATAAGAACCCTATAAATTACTTAATGGGGAATGGAAATGATTTAGGTGTTGAAATAAAGGACACAAAGATATAGATTTTTTAAAGGAGAACCCCAGTAATGTGTTGTAGGAGAGAAATTCTCTAGTCAACCATCAATGTATTTCTCATTACTTCAACTACAAGTAACTAGGAAACTCTTCAAACCAATTCACTAATAAATGTGTTTTCAAATACAACCAAAACCCACCATGGAAGAAGGGGTGAGTTTTTTATATCACAAATGATGAGGTGGATCCCGAAAATGAAGTGGTGATGGGTAGTCTTGTTATTCATTCATGAATAGAAAACATATTTTTTTCATTTTGGTTCTACGCATTCTTTCATATCACAGAAGATTATTATGTCCATTCAAACACCAACACAAATCATGGAAGTATATTTACCAATGAAAATAGAAAATGGGGTAATTATTGTATCCCAATTATATAACTCCACCCCTATCAAAATTTGAGGGCTAAACTTCCCATTGAACCTTGTCATACTCCATTTTGTGGAATTTGATGAAATCGTGGGCATGGATTAGATTTCCCTATATAGATCCAACATAAATTTTCCTGAGAAGGAAATAAATCTCTATAGTATAAATCAACCACAAATTATAAACAAGTGGAAGGGGGGGATTAATCTTTTTTAGCACAAAAATCTCAAGCATGAATAGAATTGTCTTATGAGTAAGCATATATTGATAAAATGATTGGGTCTAATGAAAAGCTCATTCTTGAAGACATACCCATTGTGAGGGTATATGTTTATGTTCTTCTTAAGGAATTGTATATTCTTCCTCCTAGACGAGAGGTTGAATTTTCAATTGAGCTTATACCTGCGGAATTACTATTATCCAAGACTCCATGTATAATGATAATTATGAATCATGGGGAGTTGAAGAAAAAACAATTGGATAATCTTGATAAAGGGTTCATATGCTCAAGAGCTTCACCATGGGGTGAACCAATACTCTTTATCAAGAATAAGGATAGGTAAATGCATGTTTACATTGATTATCATGAGCTCAAAAATATCACAAAAAAGAAAACCTATCCTCTTTCACGGATTGATTACGTTTTTGATCAACTATTTGGAGCACAATACTTCTATAAGGTGGATATGTGGTTGGAATATTTCCCTAATCGGGTGAAGAAGGATGATATCCCCAAAAATAATTTTCTTACAAGTTACAGTCACTATGAGTTCATAGTAATTCCACTAAAACTCACTAATTATCTGTCAATCTTCATGGACTTGATGAATTGGTTCTTAGATATTACCTTAAAAATTTTGTGGTATTCTTTATATATGATATTCTAATATTCTCAGTGACCAAATAGGGGCATGAGGAGAATCTAGAATCTATGTTAATTACCTTATGAAGGGAGAATATTTATTACAAGTACAGTGAAAGTGAGATCTGTTTGAAGGAAGTCTCATTATTGGGGAATATCATCATAGAAATGGGATATCATTGGACCCATAAAAAAGGAATCTGTTAAATGATGGATGAGGACAACAACAAAAATAGATATCCATGTTCTCCATGGTTTAATTGGTTACTATTGTCACTTTGTGAGAAATTTATCATGATTTTCAAACCCTCTAACCAACTTAACTCAGAATGGAGTCAATTTTTCTCAGAATTCAGAATGTGAAGAGAAATTCAAGGAGTTGAAAAAGAGGTTTATCACTAGCCATGTACTCACACTACCCACAAGTGGAGAAATTTTTTTACTATTCAACAATGATTAAATAAGTTATTGGGATGTGTGTTAATGTAGAACGACAATGTGATAGTCTCTACATCACGGTAATTGAAATTTCATTAATAGAACTACAAAACGCAATATTTGATGTTGGATGTAGTGATCTCTACATTTTATTATGGTGGAATTATGTCTTTGAGGAGAAGTGTTAAATATATAAAAATCACAAAATCATCAATTATAAATTCACAAAGAAAGATATGAATATGTTCCAATAAATATTGCTAGAGTTGATAAAGGACTATGACTGCTCAATTTACTACCATTCTAAGAAAGAAAATAATGTTATTTATTCTATAAGTACCAAATATCCAGTAATTATATTACAAATGATAAAAGAGAGGGATCCATAATCCCAAGATTTACAAATGATGGATCTAAGAGTCGTAAATAATGGAATGTCATCCATCCTTTCTCAAATTATTCTTCAACCATTCCTTCTAGAGAAGAAAACGGATGCTCTAATAGATGATGTTAGAATTTATAAAATTTGGAAACTATAACAAAAGGGAAATCCTTGGAGTTTGATGTTAATGAAGTAGGAGTTATATGATTTTGTTCAAGGAAATGTGTATCATCAAATCCTGAGTTAAAGAAAAAGTTGTTCGATGACTCACATAGATCAACCTACTTCATCCACCTAGGAAGCACAAAGATGTGTCAAGATATCTGAGATCACTATCGGTGGGAAAATATTAAGAGGGATATCACATAATATAAATCATGATGTCTTGTATATCATCAATTAAATGGAAAAGAATAAAATCTAACGGAATGATGTAGCCATTACCCATACATACATCAAAAGGGGAAAATCACAATGGAAATCATCACTGGTCTCTCAAAGAAATCAATAAGAAGTAATTATATATTGGTTTTGGTGGATAGTATTAAAAATACTACTCACATGATTGTGATTCGAGGTTATTTTACACTTGATCAAATTGAATGTATATACACTAGTGAAGTTTTGAGCAAGCATGGAACACCACTATTGATTGTATCTATTTGAGATCTATGATTTACCTCCATGTTTTGGAATAGTCTCCAACACACTTTGAATACCGAGTTGAAATTAATCATATCTTATCTCCCACAAACTATTTTCCACTCTGAATGGACTATCTAGACACTTGAGGAAATGTTGAGATCATCCTCAACTGACTTCAAAAAAGGATGAGATCAAAATATTACAAAGGTTGAGTTCTCATACAATAACATTTTCCACTCAAGTATCCAAATGGATCCTTATGAATCCCTTTATAAGAATAGGTTTATAACACCTACATATTGGGATGAATATGGGGAATGAAAATAGTTAGTTCTTGAAATGGTTTAGGAAATAGTGGAAAAGGTTAAGTCCATCAATAGTAAATCAACACCGCTCAGATTTGAAAAAAAGAACTATGCTAACAATCATCATTGATAGCTACATTTTGATGTTAAAAACATGATATTAAATCACATATCTCCATGTAATAAATTCATTATATTTGGGAATAAGGTAATGATTATTCTAATATACATTGGCCCTATTGAGATCCTTGATTGCATCGGAGATGTAGCCAATTGACTAGCACTCCCACATAACCTATCTCAATTACATGATGTAATACATGAATCCTTCTTATGAAAGTACATACCATACCCCTCATATGAACTCAATCTAAAGGTGGTACCATTGGAAAATAATTTTCCCTATGTTGAGTAGTCGGTGAAGATCTTAGATCATAGAGACAAAGTTCTATCAAATAAGACAATACACCTGGTTAAAGTGTTGCGTATAAACCACAATTTTGAAGAATCGATGTAGGATCTGGAGTAGGCGATGGAATAGAGTTACTCTCATCTATTTTGTGCAAGAAAAGAAAACTCCTAAGGAAAAATATCTCTAGGAGGGAATATTATAATGACACAAACTATTATAAATAAAGCTCCACTTATGTTTTAATTAAATTTTTTATTCTTTATTATGGTTGTTGAAAAAAGATGCACTTATTTGTATTTAATATATATTAGTAGACTTAAAATACCATTAATCATCATGACCATTGATAATATAAATGTTTAATAGTGATTATATGTTTATTCTAAAAATATAGTTCTAAAGATTCCAATTGACACTGACAAAGGATGTGATGGCCTCAACCAGAAGTATTGTGCCCCATGAATCCCATTTATTAAAGTTTACAAGTTAAATATAATCTCTACAATTTGACCTTGACCAATCTGAAGCTAATATCCAACAAATTAATCATGATAAAAACGATTTACAGGATATTTTTATGCTCTTTGAGATCACAACCCAAATCATGTATGTCAAACCACCCCATGCAAGTATCATAGTCACACACCTTACTTTTAGGTAATTTGATGGTGTATTAGATATATATGTATCCTAACCATAGTAATATGACTATTAAAAATATTTTATATAGAATAATGAATAAATTTTCATCCAATTATTTTTACTTTTTAAATGATTTTTATTTTGATATAATAAAAAAACAAATAGTATTTTTGGTTAATATAAAAATTCTTTTAAGGAACTTATTTTGATAAATTAAATTATTTTTTAAATAATTTATTTTTTTAATAAATAATATTATTAAATAATATTTACCAAATATAAATGATCATATAATTTTTATGTAGTCCAATGTAATTTTTATAATGGTCCAAAAATTGTTGTTGTTAACAAACATACCATTTCTCAAAAATTATGGATTCTTATTTTAAAATTGAATATACAAATATCTATAAAATTATTGAAATTAATTGAATATTATATCTATAATAATAATGTTTAAATTATCCAATGGTTAATTTTTCATAATTTTCCAAGACTGTCGAATATTTGGGTAAAAATTAAATCCTGTATCAATATACTGTGTGTATTATCACAAAATAATGACCCAAAAGTGATTTAATAAATAATATAAATATTATACTAGAACATATAATTTATTTAAATTAAAATAATGTGATTTTATTTTTATTTTATTTATTTTAAAAATCCCTTATAGATCCTCCAAAACCATTAATATATTTTATTGTTTTAAAATCATTCATAAAGACTATGACTTACTTACATATAAGAAAGGGTATTATTTGATTAATTTAGGCCCTTTTATCTTATAAAATAATTCAATCGACCCCCATTTTTTAGAAACTAGCTGAAAAACCCTGGAAAGGTTTTTTTTTGGTGATTTTATTATATAGAGTTCAAAACCTATGTTTGATGAATGATAACGAATTCGACACTAATTTCATACATAAACCAACCCAAAATCCCATTTCTATTCACTCAGAATCCTTAAATAATGTCCTTAATCTTCCCAAACCTTTCTATAGTCCTGAAAAATTTCCCCCAAACTCTCATGACGCTCCTTCCTTGCATTTGGAGTCATAGGCTCAAGTAAGGGATCCTCGCCTTATCTTTTTTTTCAAGTTTTCTTATTATATTATGCCTTATATTTCCTATTCATGTTGTTGGGATATGTCTTTAAATGTACATAATACATCACATTTTATTTTAAAATTTTTATTAACCCCTTTTTTCTCTTCAACCCATTTCACAATATTTTATGTGATGTTGTTATGCTGCAAAAATTTCATTGTGATTTTCAATGTGAGAACAATTGTGTAGTGAATACCATATAAATTTTATATCAAGTTTATTCATCTTTATACACATATAATCCTTTTAATTGGGACTTACATTTATATATTCTCAATTCATTGGTCAAAGGATAAAATATAATGATGCATGAAACCATGTTTTCTGGTCTATGTGGAACACTTAAGCATGAGAATGAAATGAAAGTGATGAGTATGCCTTGAATTATATAGTTTTCTAATGCATTGGGTAATGCTTAGTCTCATGAGTCCTCTTGATGGGACAGGGAGTAAAAAATTATTCCTTTATGGTACTTTTGCGATCATGATATCTTGGAATTTATCCTTAACCAATGTTTATGATGTTTTGTTTTAAGTTGTTTCCACATTTCTCATGTTGCCTTTATGGTTATCATGCTAGATCGCGTCTCATTATTAATGATTAGGATTCATAATATTTTTATGCACAATTTACATTCCTATGATATAAAATATATTAATTTATTCATGTTATGCTATTTTTATTCCCTTATTGGGCTTTATAGATCACCCATTTCTTATGTATGTCCCCAAGTTATCTCATGAAGTTTTAAAAGCCATTGAATTTTTTCAACCATGTTTATGAAGTTTTAAACAAAGAATATTTTTTTCCCTTATTTTAAATTTTTATTTAATGTACCTAATTCTATAATTAACAGTACTTATCCATCTTATAGAATGTATTATGATTAATCTTATGTAATAAATCACGAATTAATGTGTAATAAGAAGATGGGTCATTATAGACCCCGTGAAAGAAATAAAATAAAATGAAAGATTAA
Source organism: Viscum album (assembly GCA_963277665.1). NCBI lineage: Eukaryota > Viridiplantae > Streptophyta > Magnoliopsida > Santalales > Viscaceae > Viscum > Viscum album. The sequence goes on from OY728163.1 coordinate 36,903,929, forward strand.
ATACCATAAATAAAAATATCTTCATAATATATCATATCCATTTGGTGGTATAAAAACTGAATGAAAGAAAAAATTGTTTAATATGGAAAGTGTCTTAGGGAAATGAATGTGAGATGAGAAACCATTACCACTTTGGTAACTTTAAAATAAAAACCCATTGAAAGAAATAATTTGAATTGTAATTTTAAATACGTTGAATTTAGAATTATAAATAACAAAAAAAATTAAAGGGATAGTATATAAACCTTAGAAACGTTAATAGTTTCCAAACATAAAACATGTCTCAATGTAACAATATTGATATGAAGAACCCTTACAACCTTGGTAACTTTCTGATCAAACCCCATTTGGTGAAATAATAAAAAAATATAACATTAATTACAATGAATTAATACTTATATATGATATAAAATGTTAATGTATTAGTATATTAATGAAATATAACCCTTTCCATCCATGTAAATTTTAATTGAAAAATGAATCACATCGCTTCATGGAGGTGGTTATCTGCACATATGGAGACACGATGTTATCAGTTCCAGTGGATGGAATGGTAAAAAGGTAGATAAGATATTGTAATTAAAAAATTAATAATTATTTCACAAATATAATATATATATAAACATTAAATCCATCATTATAACTAACCATTAAATATGGTTATGGAAAACAATTCATAATGCTTCGTGGTTGTGGTAGTCCACATATACACATAAGCGATACTTGCATTTCCCATTTGATAGAAAGGTGGTGTAAAATGGTTATTAAATTATCCTAATAACATCTCGTTATATTTATGATACCAAATTAATCATATTATTATTTATATAATAGGTTTATAAAAGGTTTAAGAAGAAATAAAATTTAATATATCTTGGCTAACATTTATACCTCTTCTATGAAAGACCTCCTTTGGCAATAAACTTATGCCTTGAAATATTGGTCTTATGAGAAGACCAGAGGATATTGGATGAAGATAAAGAATATATTAAGGTTTTTTATAATGTATATTATTATCAATATTGCTTAAATTTCCCTAATAAGTGAATAAAGGAGGTTCCCTTGTATACGTGTGGGAGAGGACACACATGGAAGTACTTAAAAGATTTAAATATTAAAATGTTATTTTCTTGTGAAATTGAACCCAAATGGACATGAAATAAAAGGAAATATAATATAAGGTTTATATAGATTCAAAAAAATTTAATCAAACAATTTAATACAGAAATATTACCCTTATCTCATTATTTAACTGCCCCCGGTAAACCAGTTTTAACCATTATAATAATAACAATGTTTTTACTATTTTTATATTCATTATAACTATGATTTAAAGTAGCATAATTACCTAATAATTAAATTATTATAAAAAAATATTTAATGTATTTTATAAAATTCAAATTAAATATTTATAATTTTTTAATTTTAAAATAATCGTGAAAAACGCAATGAAAACACTTTTAAATTATATATTTTTAGTATAGAAATAATTTAATCAAACTCTTTGCCTAAAATTTAATATTACATTAACATAAAAATATAAGATATAATAAATAATATAGATTTTTTATCATTGTTAATTAATTTTTATTAATGTAATTCATAATGATAAAAGATCATTTTTCATATAAAATAGTTTTTAGAAAAATGTGTTTTTAAGCCCAAAAATTAACTTATAATAGAATCATGTAAAATGTTGATTCTAATTAAATTAGTTATATTATTTATAATTAAATTAAAATTATTTTAGTTTAATTTCAAATCCTAAAAATAATGGTCCTTTTAAATTACTTTATCTAATAAAAAGAAATGATTGTTTTATAAAAATAAACATTTTTTACTATTCACTTAAAAATAGATCTTTTTCAAAAAATTAACCATAAGATAATTTTATCATTGAAATTTTTAAAAATAAATTTATTTAATCAAATAAAATTTCTATAAAATGTATAAATTATTTATAATGTCTACGCACAAAATTTCATAAAACCATTGTTGAAGAAAATATATTTTTTATCCATGAAATGATTTTAATAAAAATCAATTATTTATTTATTATAAATTTTTAAATTAATTTTAATTATGTAAAACATTTATTCTTATTTTTCTTATATTTTTTTATTCATATACAAACATCCAATTTAGTTTCTAGGTTATAATATATCATGATTTGTTTTAATATTGGTGTTACATGTTAAAAAAGATATCAAAACCTTACAATTTAGTTCATGAATTTTTTTTTAAAAAATATTAGGGTGTTACATTCCCATACCTTAAATAAATTACTTACTCATATTTTTTAACTCAATAATCAAATGATCAAAATTTAAAACATTTTTTTTTGGAAAACTCATATCATACAATGATATAATAAAACATCCTTTGAAAATGAAAGCGGGAAACATAAAGGTTATCTAAAATAAAATATAACTGGGTTCCCAGATAAGGATAAAATTATAGGGAACTGAATATATATATATATAGGTTAAATATAATTTCTATATAATAATATAGAGTGATATATAACACATTCATGATATATTTAATGACCACAAAACAATAAATCAATGAGGGGTGAAAATGAATAGTAATTATTCAGAAATAATTTTGAAAAGGAAATCATTTTAATTTTCATGATTATTTTTCCAAGAGTTGAGGAATTATCTTACCATGGAATATAAGAAAATATAATTACTTTATTTCTTAACACTCATAAATTAAATTCAATCCTTTGGTTTCATCTTTCAGTTATTTTTCTCCAATTTTCATCCCATATTCCAATGATGAATGAATAATTTGAATTTAGTATTCTTGATGCACGAGAGTAATTTTCAAGTAGATCATAAAATCTATAAAAGGGTGACAATATATTCTTTTTTTTATCTATTTAGTTATCAAAACCAAATATCGTTAGTACCTACTAAGAAACATAATATGAATAAACTATCATTTGGAAGATTATTCCCAATGGTTTCAATAATAATAACCAAGGATATAATTAATTCTTTCCATAAATAGATAAATTAGAAAACTTGTCACACCCTAATTAACCAGTATTCAAAATATAAAAATTTAGAAAAAAAGGTCACAAGATTTCCAAAATCAACTTATATTTCATCCCCAAGTAAAATGAAGTAGCTCTCAATGTCACATACTAAACATGTAAATACCTTTTTCATATATTATTCTAAAACATTTTAATAACTTAAATAACCATAAAAATTGAATGAAAATATATATGATTACAAATATTAACAATATACTTATTAATAAAATATAACAATATAAAATAAAATATATTCCATAAATAAATAAATTCAATAAACATCATCAAAGATAACTTAAATCATTTTATCATAAAATCAAAAATCAATTTCAGGGTAACTAATACTATGAAATTTAATTTATCAATATCAAACATATCTTTGTACCAAAAAAAGATTATTATCTAACATCATGAACATATTAAGGTATCTATTAATCATGTGTTTTCTAAAAATATCATGTCGCCGTTAAATGACTTTTCTTGGTTATTGGTTGTATCCAACATATGCTTGAAAATCATTAAAGAATGTCCACTGAAGAAAACACTTTGGAATTTTTATGATTCTTATATCCATAATATCATTGATAAAATAATTATATAACATAATTCTCGAATAAAAATATATAAACACATTAATCATTTCACTTCAATTATTATCATATCATATTCCCTTCCTCGATCTAAGAGTTATACCTTTTATTATTACATTGACTCAAAAAATTACCAGGTTTCCCACACATAAGAAATTTTACTATCAATAATACATTATAATGTAACTTATTTCCATCAATTAAACTCTTCATTTTTTCCTAGAAATTAATTTATAATGATATTTATTTTCCACACCAAAAACATCTTTATATTCATTTTATACTTTTCCCTAGGTTCTTCTTCCCACATTGTTGACATCTAAGAAGATGGGTATTATTTCCTCTATGTAATTCATGAAACTCCATTTTTATCTAATTTGGATAATTATTAAACTCATATATATTCATTTATTTAATTATATATCGATATATATAGTTAGGAATAATAACAAGCTTTTGTATTAAATATCACATTTCATTTCATTTCTCATGATTACAATCATTCCATCATCTATAAAATTCCTCATTATAATGATTCCATTCATTTCATTCTATTAACTAAAACTAAAAATCATATTATGAGAAAAAAATAATATTATTTAGTAATCATATGATCAGGAAAAATCACCAATATGATGTCTAAATCATGACACCTTATTTTTAATCAATGACACCTTTGATTTAACAGAAGTCATCCCTTGTCATTTTCTATTCAAATCCTTCATAATGGTTCATACAAAAATATTAATTAACCCAAGAATACCCCTTGGGAGTGTCTACAAAGGTGTTTATATTTAGTCCCACTAATCATACAGTTGTGATGGTTGATTTAATATTTAATCCACCCATTTTCGAGTTATCATCCTTAGAAACCTCTATACCATAACTACATTAGATTTCTCATATCCAGATAGGGATGTATTTTCTAGAAAATCACACTTTATTCATTGTCGAAACATTGAATGTTATCATATAAATTGTATTATCCTAAGTTTTGTCACTAAAGTTTCCCCATAATAGTTTCCAAAAATAACCAAAACCTGCTCCAATAGAAACTTACGTTACCTAAACAATTCATTAATAAACATTGCATCTTATTAGATGAATGTTAACCGAATACCATTATGATCCATGACATAACTATAAAGGTTTACTATCTTTGGAAACATTGTTACATAAAAAATTGTAAATAAAATAAATACTTCATCTCCCACTAAGTTCATTATAAATATTATCCTTCTTTTACATTTCATAATTAAAACCATTCTTCGTATTAGGGGGAAATGAAAACATTATAAAGGGTGAGTTCAGATTCTCAATAAGTGTATGAAAAGAAGATATCAATGATTATTTAAGTATTACATGAGAATAAAGGTATTAAAACTTGATATTTACATTCTAAAATAATATTTACTAATTCATATATCATAATCATGAGTCATGGAATAAATCCTAGCAGTTCATAAGACATAAATAATAAAGGAATCAAAGAACCAGAGCCATGAGAGCATAAAATTGTCACAATATCTTGTCATAAATGAGTGTAATAAAGTGAAACATAATCAAAATCATATAAATATTATGTTAAGGATATACACCAGGACATTCATCAGATGTTAGGCTTTGGTTAACCACATGTATACTAACATCGGGCTTTGGATAACCTTATGTGTACCTTTGTTTTGATTTGGATAACCACCAATGTATCCTATTTTTCGATTGGGATAACCTTCTGTATACCCTTTTTTAACAAATAACATTAATCTTTACACAATTTATTTTAGTTATATAATGTACCCACCAATCACATAATCATAATCCATTCATTTATATTCCAAAATATCATGAGAACATTTATAATTTTATCATAGCTTAAATCATGGAAAATAAAACACGTTTCATCAATATTTAGTCTTCACAATAATTAATAATAATAATAATGATGATATCATAGAATCATATCCCTGGGGAGTAATATGTAACATCATAGGATGTCATCATATATGAAAAATGCTTTTAAAATATCACTGAAATATATTTTGAGAAAAGTAGCATTTTAATTTTGAAATAACTTATTTAGAATATAAAAATTTACAAAATATTAATGAAAATAATTTTATTTGAAATGATTCAAGGAAACTTTTAATCTGCGATTCAATTCCTTGAGTAATCATGATTGAGGGAAAATTTGTTCTTGTGGTGTATGTTAAAATAAATATTTTGTTCTCACCTTTGGTAAAAAGAACTTCATTATAAAAATAAAAATAATGTAAATTTAAAAAATATATATATAGAAATTAAAATATTGTTAAAAAAATATATTATAAAATCATTGGTTAAGGTTAAAAACATTCTTAAAAACATTTCAAATAAAATATGGATATATTAGAAAATATTCCCAACTGAATAGAAAAATAGAGTTAATTTTCCTTAAAAAAATTCGTTGAAACTATTAATTTCTTATAGACGGAAAAATGAAAAAAAAATATTTAAAAAATTACAATATGATAAGAAAATAAATTATATTTTTAAGATATATATCATATAATTTCATCATCCTAAACTTAATCATAAATAATCCCAGTAAAAATGAGATTGCAATGTGAAAACCCAAATCACTTTGGTAACTTTTGAATCATAACACCTACGAAAGAAATAAATTAAAATTATTCATTAAATATCATTAATATAAAAATATTACGGATATATATTATAAATATTTTATTATAAACATCACATGAAAGAAACAAGTTGTGAATATGTCATGTGTCTCATGGAAATTAAAGTGATATGAGAAACCCATACCACATCAGTAACTTTAGAATCAAATATTATTGGGTAGAATAATTTTAATTTTGACATTAAATACCATGAATCTAAAATAATACATGACATAGAATTTCAAAGTGGAAATTAATGCACCTTGTAAACATAAATAGGTTCATAAAATCAAACATGTCTCAATGAAACAATATTGAGATGAAAAACTTTTACCACCTTGAAAACAATCGAATCAAAACCCCTTGGATGTCATAATTTGAATTATAACATTAAATACCATGAATTAATATGTATAAATGATAAAAAGTATGAATTTATTATTATATACACATCATAAACATAAATAGGTGCATAACATCAAACATGTCTCAATGAAACAATATTGAGAGAAATATCTCTTAACCTATGTCAAACTAGATTCACAAGTTACCTAAATCTGATAAAATATATTAATATTTAATATATTTATATAAAATAATAATTTAAAAACATATAATATCCTATATGATCCACTTATAACATTTAAAAAACTATTTATTAACAAATATATTTTAAATCCTCATTTTCATGTGGTATCAATTATGTTTTTTAGGTACGTTTCAATTTGATAGTTATGTTCCTTGAAATTTTATCATGGTAATATTATCAATAATTCCTTGACCTAAGAAACCTTAAGTAGGTTCTTTACATTCTTAAATTTATATAGATTTAAGATTTAAATATCAAGGGATTGAACAGTTTAACATTTTTTGAAAACCATGTTACATACATGATACCCATAATAAATTTCTAAAAGAAAATAAAAACATACTACATAATGAAATTAAATAAGCATAATCCTAGAAAATAATTAAAAGTAATCTTATTCATAACTTGGGGAAAGGAAAACTAATTTAAGTCAGCTCAAAATCTTAGTATGTGTAAGTGAAGTGGAAGCAATAATAAATTAATGAGAGTAAATCAACATGAAAAGGTAAATAACTGATTACACATGCTATTCGAATAATTAGATAAGGAATAATCAATATGGAAAGGGAAGAAATTGAAAACATAGTCCATTTACTCAATAAACTAATAATTAAATGCACCTATATATATTTTGAAGCAAAAAATCGGGGATAATTAGTAACTAAGTTTAAATGAGGTAAATTCATAAATATAGGAAGCAATGTTTCTTAGATATATGGTACCTTTACCGTCAAGAATTTTCAAAAGAAATTTTATCATATCAGGTAAAAACTCCTCTAATTTGATAAATTTATTTGTCTTATGGGAGTGCTAATGCATTGAGGGGATATCTATAATAGTGCACCACCAATGTCGTACCTATTCAAATCATTCCTCATATATAGAATAAAACATTTAATTGAATGAAAATGACTTATCATCAAATATATGAATTTAATTAATAACAAAATTAATAATTCCCTAGTATATAATATGTATGAAATTTTTTTATTAATGTTGATGAATGGAAATACCATTCAAAGACCATTTAAAACAATCTTGATAAAAATAATCTTTAAACAGTCCAAAGTGTCTCTTACCACTTTGAAACATTTGTAATCATAATACACATGGAGGAATAGAATCTATAGAAACTTATAATTTCATGGGAATAAATATATTCACTATATAACATGTCAAAGGTCATTATATACACCATAAAAATTGAATTTTTTCATAATAACTAATAAGTCTCAATGGAATGTAAATTGAGACTAAATCTCTAACTACTGTGGTAACATGTGAATTGGAAGGCCCAAAAAAATAATACTCAAATGAAAAATTTAAATACCATGAATATAAAATAATAAATGATATATTATATCCAAAGGTGGATTAGGTACATCACACAAAATAAGTGAGTGGTGTAAATAGTGCATGCCTCATTGAGATTATGGTGAGACAAGAATCCCTTACCTTGAGTCTGACTTGTCACATGTGTCTTTATATTCCTGAATAATATAATTACTTTAATTATTTAATTTATTCAGAACCTTTTTAAAGTCTATTATTAATTTTACTTAACTTATTATAACGTTGTACACAACTTCTTAAACAATTAAGTTTACGCCGGGTGTTTTGACCAAATTCAGTTCATGTATTAAAAAAAAAATTGGTAGGTAAACTTTGGTCAATGGGGTCATTACATAAACATCTCCAGAATAATAATAATTACATAATTATAATATTTATATATCAATTATACTTTTAAAACAAATAGTTAAATATGGTTATGAAAAATGAACCAATGTTACAATCATGGAGAGTGTAGGTCATACGTACACATATGTATCCTTCCCATTTGTCATTGATCATTTTACAAAGAAGGTAAGTAACATTATTTCTTTCCATAATGATAATTATATCATAAATAAAATTTTATCTAATCATATATAAATATATATAGATTTATTTTGATGTAAAATTGATCACATCGTGTCGTGGAGGTGGTAATCCACATGTCTACGACCAACATTATCACTTTTTAGTGTGTGAAAAGGGTAATAAAGAAAATAATATATTATATTTATATGAAGGTAATTATGTTATTAATTTAATATATATTTAATTTTTGTCACAATTTTTAAATTAAAATCATCCTCTTTACATTCTAATTATCATGTTAACAAATCATGTCACATTGAGGAGGTAGTAGTCCACACTTCCACAAACAATGTTATCATATTCCCAAAAAATGGAAAGAATAATGGTATATGTTATATATAAATTAAATAAGAATAAATACATTATAAATATTATATATATCATATAAAAATATATTTTACATCATAATTCCCAACCATGATAGTTGGTAAAGTATGAAATGAATGATAACATTTCATGAGGTCGTAGTTCACCGTACACACAAATGTTAAGTTTGCTACCCATTTGATGGAAGTGTGTATAAGTGTAGTTTTAAACCATAATAGAAAAACAACTAATTATATTTAGTATAATAATTTTATTATTTTATAATGGAATAAAAATATTTTAGGTGTGGGGAATGAAAATAAAATAAAAGAGTTTGAGGAAGCGTGTTACCACTTCTTTGGGTAACTCATTTTGTTTTGAACCAAATAGATTTATTGGATGGATTTAGACCCAAATAGATTATTTTAGTATGATTTTTGGGATTTTGGGATCTTATATGATCATATTTTGGATGAGAAAAGTTTCTTTATAGGTGTGAGTAAGTTGGAGGGGTGAGTGACTTTTTATAGTCGGGGAGGAGTTGTATTCTTGTAATTTTTTGGAATGGGAATTCCACCCATGTTTTTTCATTTAAGGTGGATAAAATAATGGTATGAAATAGATAAAAGTGATTATAGTGTCTAAATATTCCCATAAAATTTATTTTGAACAAGTTTATAGGTCATTTTGGTCTTTATGTTTAATTTTTTGTCCTTTGTTAATACTAATTTTTATCTTAATAATTGTAATTAATTTAATCACTTTCACTAATATTTTTGGTCAAATAATAATTTTACATTATTATTTATTATTAATTATTATGATACTAAATACTGAATCCATTTTTTCTAATTCCATTTATATAATTGGAAGAAATTAATTTAAAATTAATCCTACAAACGGAACGAAAATATGGGCTTCTAAAGTTAAAATGTTCAAAACATTTCCTATGTTTATATATCCAATTTCAAAGTATAATTAATTACAATGACCTAAATTGGTTTACATTATTTAAAATGGATGAAATTAAACGTTACAAACAATTAATAATATTATCTAACCTTATAAATAAATTAGATGAAAACACAATTTTGAATTAAAATTCAGTATTTTTCATTATTCATCAAAAAATAAAATATTTCAGAAAAATGATAAAATTTAACCCTAAGATAATTTTTATATTTATATTTAAAATTTTAAGATTATATTTTCATATAAATTTTATAAAATATTTAATATTAAAATTTAAAATAGGTGTGTCATTAAAAGGTAGTAAAACTACTTTTATAAACATAGATGTTTTTGTGCATAATATTACGTTTGTTATTATCTTATACATATAAACTCTATTGGATGATTACTAAAAATATTTTATTGGATAAATATATTTCATTAATTTCTATCAATCATATTAATTCATTTAATTTATTACGAAAAAACACCTTTGTGAGCATAAAATTAAAAATATTTCCTTTATATACAATTGGTTTATATTTTTATATCTAATTAATTGGAAATTAATGAATTCATCTTATATTTTTCTAAACCACATATTTTCCTAAGTTAGTTAATAAAATTCATAACCACTAATAATAGGGCTAGTATGTATATAATTATATAATATTTTTCAATAATATATTATTGTTTGGTAAAACTCATTCTTGCATGTTACGTAAGCCATCAAGGAGATTCAATATTTCATGTAAAACAAGATAACCTCATTGTTCCATATAGATAAAGATAAACTTAATTTTATGTGTAACATAATATTATCTTTTAGTTTTGTATAAATTAATATAGGAATAAAATTTAAATTTATTCTAAAAGTAAAATATTGTAAAGTATTGGGGTTTTACAATCTCCTCACCATAAATTAAATACTTCATTGAAATTTAAAATTTGTCTCTATAATAAAAGGATTAATATTTTAAAATAAAATATTTTTAAAAAACCCAAATCACGAATATGGTTAATAACATATCTTCTTAAAAAAAGATAAATGAATGTACAATGGTCATCTAACAATGTTCCCTAGTAGCAGAATATATGAGGGAAATAGAAAAATAGATATGTAAGAAAAATATAATAATCAAGTTCTGATAGAGTGTTTTAGATGAAATGTTCAGCTAAATGTTGATGACTATAAATCCTTATAGCACTATTATGAAAATGTCGTTGATATCATCAAAAATGATGATAATAGGACAAAAGTTTCTTTCAAGAACATTTGTTATATGGTTGTGGAAATATTTCACTCTATAAGAATATAAGTAAATATACATTTATATTTCATAAACACATTTATTTCCTTTTCTTCTTCCCTAAACTATTTATACTTCATTTCTTAGCACAGGTTTCATCACATGCTTATGTAATAGTTTAACCTCTAAAACCTCTTCCAAATATCGACTTAATCAACTCCATAAATGGATATATATTATAAAATATTTTGATTCAAAAATTTAAAAGGTCACTAAATTTACAAAATGAACTAATAAAATAACATGACGTGGCTTTTAATCATCACATACAAAACATGTGAATATGGAAATAACATTAATTACTCTAAAAACTTATTGAAAACATTAATGTTTCATATTAATTAAATACAATACATAATATTTTATATATTTATTAAATATAAAAATGATATAAAATCCATCAATGATACCATATGTGAATGCACGGTCGATTGTCGCCTATCGATCGATCAAGGTTTCGGTGCTCTGTTAATGTTTATAGTAGCACTTGGGTCAAATCCTCGACGATGAAACTTTTTAATAGTAGATGTTTTTAGTTGATTGTATTTGGATTGGAGGGCTTGTTTGAAGTGCTTAATTGAAATAATTTATGGATGATATTTGATTTTAAAAATTGATAAATATTGGTGTGAGTTCATTATTGGGGATTTATGCTTATGATATCCTTGATCTTTTCTTTATATTGCATTAAATTAATACCCACTTCACAAGATGATTTTGATTGGAATTCCCAAATGTTAAAGCTTTAATCCAATCTTTAAATAAACATAGGGTTCTAATCATTACCATTAATTTTTTATTGTAGTGTATTTGTGGTTCCAATTATCCATGGAATCCATATATTAAACAAAACATGTCATTAATCAATGACATTTAATGTTCAACATTCACAATATTAACTCAAAGAATACTCATCGAGAAAAGGCTCTCAATCACATAATATCCACAAATTATAACTCACCACAATGGTAGATTTAATAATCCATTTAAATGATTATTATTCCGGTTATAATAATTATTATGATAAATTAAGAAGATAAGAAAAAGAAAGGGATAAGAAAAGAGTGGTGTGTCGAACACACAGGCAAATGATGCTGATAATTAAAAACGAACTCTAAATTGAATGACAAAGAAAAATATGGGAAGGGTATTCAACATTATTTAAACTATTTTAAGAACATTAATATTAAAATACATAATCTTGATGATAATAAGAAATATTTAAGAAAAAACCTACATTAAAAAAGGATTGTAATGAAAATACTTACAAGATTACAAAAAAGAAGAACACAAAAGTAAATGAAAACAAAGAGAGGGGGAAAGGTATCTCAAGTGAAAAATTGAGTATGGAAGGTCCTAAAAAACCTTTATAAAGACTTTTGACATTCCAATATCTACTCCACTTTTCTAAAATGTGAAATCCTTGCAAGGAGAGGAGGGGGATGTATTTATAGGCCAATGTTCTGGGCTGTTTGGATTCCAAAATTGCCCCTCTACTTATATCGCCAATATGATAAATTAGACAGTCGAATATCGACATAAGATCTTCTTAAAACATGTAGATAAATATCATTTCTGTCGACTCTAAAAATGTGGTGGCCATGGGAGTTATGGAGACAATGTTATGGCCAGTTGGTTAAATACATTTAATTTTTCCATTATAATCCAAACATTTTAGAAGGAAGAAATGTGAATGGGTTTATCAATAGAAATATGAATTTAAAACTAAATGATTTATTAAACAAAGTCTGATGTGTATATCACCTCTTTCACACTAAAAAATCTCAGCTTTATTTGATGATTACATCATGAGATATTTCATGAATAGTGTACTGATTTTAATTCCCGACCAGAATGATGGGCTGAGTTTGAATGAATCATTTGGGCCCATTGTTTTTGGATTTGGGCCCTGATACTATTATCCATGACTCCTTGTATTTGTTTTCGAACGTTTGTGGATAATTAATGAATTTTAACTTCTGTATTGAGCCCCATAATTCAATCTTCATGGATGGTCCAGTTTCTTTACAGATTCAGTGGGACTTCTTGTGTGGTCCATATGAGCCGTCAAATGGCCGAATTGGACCCTGATCCCATCTAATGAAATGTTGGATATTGAATTATGAATCCTAAAAAAATAACCAAAAAATTTGCATCTGTTGGGTGATATTTATAAATAAAATAGTAAATTGAGTCAATTGGACTACTTCTAAAAATTCTCAAAAATTGTACTTCGTATTAAAACATTAATATTTCACACAAATTATGGAAATTTCATATAAAATCAGTAAAGGGAGTATATAATATGTCAGGAAAATATTAATAACATCAAAATTCACATAGGTAATAAATCATTACTCAGTTCCGATGTAGTCATCACTTATCTGATTTAATTTGTCTAGACAAAACATTTATTTTTCCAAAAACCGTTTTCATAAAAATAGAAACATATTGAGGATTTTGTTTTCCTCAATCATATATTTTCCAAGAATTTCACCTTGTTAATGAATAATTTTTCTTGGTTAGAGGTACCAATACAAATATTCTTTCAAATCATTGATGAAAATTTACTACACTACAATCCTCATATATTCCATAATTTTTGGAACTAGTATATCATTGATAAAAAACTCAAATGACATAATTATTGAATCTAAACATAATAAAAATAATCATTCCTCTTAAACTTTTGTAGTATCATAATATTGACTATGATCCATTAGCCTCTTTTGGTTATATTCTTTGGATGCATTAGACATTGATTTGCATAGGGTCTCATATCCTTGTAGTGGATGCATTTCACATTGTAATTTTATTTTTTTCTCTTGAAATCATAAACTTGGTGTCCTTTTCCTTCACACATATAAAAAATCTTATTCCTTCCAAAGAAGAATCGATGTGTTTCTTTCCACATTTATCACATGTTGGAAAATACTTCTTTCCCTTATTCTCTTTGTTTATATTTTGACCGTTCATCATCATATTTTATTACATTCATTCAAATACATAGGACATAGATAATTATATACCAATATAATTATCTCAAGATAATATATACTCATAAGAGGATAATGTTTGGTAGATTATTTCCATTTAGAAATATTTTCGTGAGGCCATAAAAGATATTTTACTTCTTACTATTTTGGAACATGTACATTGGTGAGGTTCCTGTTCCTTCGGTTAAGTGTCATTTATAAATGAAAAAATAATATAAATTAGTTCATATCATTATAAAACATAATATATAATCACAAAACTATTTAAATAAGTATCCTAAATTGAAAAAGTTATGCTTATCTAGTCGATTTGTCATAAAAATGGTTTTTTTGAGATATCTTTACATTAAAATCCTTCATAAGGGTTTATAAAGATAATTGGAATTGTCCTATGTGTATACCCTACAAATTTCAAATCAGGTGCATAGTAAGCCTAGTTGTCATGTACCAGGTTACATTGAGTCAGGACTAACACACCATGTTAGATTTTTTCCCCTTAGGTAAATCTGTCCCAGAACTACATCCACCAGTAGTATCCAAACATGGATATATATTAAATAATACCCACATAATCTATACCTTACAAAAATTTTAGTATGTTCTTCTGGAATTACCCTCAAATTCTATCTTAGGGTTATGATCCCTAATCTAAATTTTCTAAATCTAGTTTCCAAGAATGCTATGAAACATTTTCTTATACCTACTATAACATGCCTTTCCTAGAAACCCAAAGCGGGTGACTTACATTATTAATTGGTCATATATAATAGTTTTACATCCAAATATATCGAACAGTAAATTAGATTTTCAAAATCAACACTAGTATAAAAGCTATTTTTAAAATATCCCTTTTAACATTGATTATTTAAAATAGACATGAAAATCATTGAGATTTTATTTTGAGTGTTGGTTATATAAGAACTGCTGTGGAAAAGAAATTTTCACAGGTTTTTCACATCGGTACTTATATAACTGATGTTAAAACCCATTTTTATGGTTTTTAACGTCAATTATTCAAACCAAATGTTAATAATATATTTTTCACATCAGTTAACAAATAAACAACATGAAAAAAACAATTTAAACATCTTTAAAACATCATTTATTTAATAAACGTTGTTATAAAGTCTTTATATTTATCTTCATAACATCAATGATTGAATAACCAATACAATATACCTTTTAAAATTTTATGAATTGGTGATGGAATCATTTCACGATATTTCATTCTAATGATAGAAGCCTTTGTTAATCTTTTGTGAAATCCATAAAACAATCATCTTGTTGACCTGTATGAATTAAATCTATCATTATGATCATTATACAACCTCAGGATTTGTTGGACTCATCATTTTTCATCAAAGATAGATATGTTCATCTCTTTAGTAAGCATCACACCTTCTCATTTCCCTCTTTTTTGTCTTTCCATGGTGTTGAATCCATAACATTTGTTTGTTTGATTCGGTTGAGTCCATTCTCACATTACCATCTTGATACACTCTCTGGTTTCATTGGATTCAACATTCTTCATTCGACTAGAGATCTTCTCATCTCTCAATAGCTCTTCTGGAGGTGTGTAGTCACAATATCTATTATGAATTATATTTATTTAATTATGATATTAATCAAGTAAATGTGTTGCTTTGAATTCTTGACTAATTTCCAGATCAAATTATTTTATGAATTCCCATTTTGAATCATTTTGGTGTCATTTGATAGAGAAAAAAGAAAACTATGTTAATGTGTACCAATAGTTGGTTCATTTAGTAAAGTATCTTATTTATTACCATTGATAACTAGTTTTCTTTAATTATGGTTTCATTAAAAAATCTTGGATATTTTTTCCATATAATTAATTATTGAATATAACATTTTCTGATTACTGTTTTATACTTGATATTTTCTTCTCAATTTTATATTTAATTTAAACAAAAGAATAAGGGTTTCCTTGATCATTAAAATTTCTTAATTGAGGATATTGATCATTCTAACTCGATAAATGTAGTTTAATTATATGGTGGGGACCCAATTTAGATCCCCTCTAGTGATGATTCATATGTGTTCATTCAATATCAGAAAAATGATAAAGATTGGTAGGGTTTTAAAATGACTGATTGATTGTTTTGTGTTATATACCTTTGATCACTACAAATTCCTTTGAGCTTGAAGATGACTATTCATGAATCATATACTTATTGGGACATTAGGTTATCTACATTTTTTATTTAATTACTATTATATATGAATTTCGATGATTTATTAAATAAAAACCCATTAAATTATCATAATTATCATCAAAACATTATTATGTATTATATAATTAAATATAGTCAGTATGATAATTGTTTATTTTATGATTAGTGTTTTAAATCCTATTTAGTATTGTATTATAGAATATCTATATTGTCTTAATTCTTGATCATGTTACCCTTAATCTATCTAGTTTCTTATTACATAGAATCCTAAATTTTTTTCTATTTAGTATTGTTTCATATATAATATTATAGTTTGTTACATTGAGAAAGTTGTATTTTGATTTTAAAAATTATTCACAATAATGGGTAATAATTTATTTCAAGCCATGATGACGTGAAGTTTTTTTATGAAAATGTTCCTGTAAGGGGACATTTTTTTATAAAATTTAAAGAAATAATTCATTAAACATTCGATTTAAATATCAGTTTTTTATTTTAAATGTGATGGATAATTTTAAACAGTTTTTTATAAATTAAAACATATAGGATTTTTTTAATTAAATTAAAATGTAATCTTATTTTATTTTTCATAATAAATTATTTAAAAAAAATTTTGACATATTGTTTTAAAATTAATGTAATGTTAATGATTTTTTTTAAATATAAATATTATGTACTGGTATTTTTGATTGGAAATGTAAAGGGTACTGAATTTTTATTTAACAATTATATTTAAACTTATTATCTTTTAATTTCTAGAATTTATAAATATACTTTTCAAATACACTTACATGTTTTTTAAAAATTTCAAACTTTTCTTACATTCATATTATGACATCTTTGATGTGAATCTAAACCTAGACTTGATTAATTTATTCTCACTTTTATCACCACTATATTCTTTTGATTTTTTTTAATTTGTATTGATAACATTGAGCCTAGGTTGGATTAATGCACTTCTAAGAAGTGATGAATATAAGTAAGGGGTTGATGCTTTTTTGGAATTTATTTAATTAAATTCTTCAAACAACGACGTGTTTTTCTATCCATGCTTGAAATGTTTAAATTGGAAGAATTTTAAAATTGTATAGATCAAATATCATATAATTTCTCATGGTATTAATCCAAGTTACATCCCCTAGATTTACCATGGTAAAACTAGGATGAATTTTGATCTATTGATGATTATGCTTCAAAATATGATAACTCTAATGAAATTAACGAAATGATTCATGATATTGAAGAAGAGGAAATTCATATATAACAAACAATTGAGAATCTATATGGTGGTGATAAAATAACCATTATATCTGAGTTTTATGGAATTTATGGTTTTGTTATCAGTTTTAATATTAATTAACATGAATGTGCAACATGGTCGGAGTGACAAATGTTTTACTAATTTTCTATAATTATGGAACGATGTTCTTTATAAAGATAATGATATTACTGATTCACATTATAATGCGAAGAAAATTCTATGACGGGTGTGATTAGGGTACAGAAAAATACATTCCTTATTGAATGATTGTGTTATATATTGGAAGGAATATGAATTTTTATCAAAGTGTACTAAATGTGGTATGTCACAGTATAAGTTGAAAGAAAAAATACATGTTGATTTAGCAATTACAAGTATCCCAACCAAGTCATTTTGGTATATTCCTTAAATTCTTCATTTGAAATGTCTATTTCCAAATTCACATGATGTAAAAAAGGTAAATATGGCGTGCAGATGAGTGGATATGTGATGAGAAATCATAGAATCCATCTGATTGTCCACAGTAGGAGAAAATTGACCAGCAATTACCTATATTTAAAATTGAAGATAGAAATCTCAGACATAGACTATGCATGGATGGAATGAATCTATATAGAATCCTAAGTAGCACACATACTTCATGGCATTTTTTGGTAATTTACAACTTATCTCCTAGTTTTTTTATGAAGCCCAAATATTTCATATTTAATTTCATGATATTTGGACCAAAATAAACCGAAAATGATATTGAAGCATTCTTGTCACCATTAATTGATGATTTGAAACACTTCTATGAGGAAGTTATTAGGGTGTATGATTCTTATAAAAAATAATATTTTCAAATATATAAAATTGTTATGTTCACTATAAATAAATTACTAACATATTGAAATTTTCTTAGATACAGTGTTAAGGGGAATAAAGTGTGTCTAATATTCGAACAATAAACTTAATATTATCAACTACGTCATGGGAGAAAACATTATACATAGGTAATAAAAAGTTTTTGTCTATTAGAAACTCTTATATAATATTAGAAAAATATATTCAATGGCTCATAAGAATTGTATATTTCTCCAAAACCTTAATCCACAGATCAATATTTTGAGAGGGTGAAAAACGGGGATCTGAAATTTGAAAACACACATAAATATGGTAATGATATAAATATTTGGAAGAAATGTCCAATATTTTTGAGCTACCATATTAGAGATATCATGGGGTGAAACATTTCATTGACGTCATACATGTGGAGAAGAATATTTCTGGAAGCTTGATTAGAAATTTTTTGTATATTAAAGGAATTACTAAATATGGGTTGAATGGAATACAGGATATACTGTTAATGGGAATATTTTTTGAGTTAGTTCAAATCCTAAAAGAAGGAAAACACTTTTTCCCTCATCTTGTCATACATTATAAAAGAGGGATAAAATTAGATTTTGTCAGTGTCTTCATGATATCAAAGTGTCGCAGGTTTATTCTTCAAATATAATAGATTTAGTGTCCTTGAAGGATTTGAATTTGACAGGTATGGAATCCCTTGATTGTTACGTCATGATTTAACAACTTCTACAAGTTGAATTTTGTGGAATATTTCTTATCCATGTAAAAAAGACCATCATAAAGGTTTTAAATTTTCTCAATTCAATCTGTAATAAGGTGATTGATTTGAAGTCTTTAGGAATTTTGGAAAAACATGTAATTTCTATTCTTTTTCGATTAAAAATGTATTTTCCTCCATCTTTTTTTGATACAATCATGCATTTAATCGATCATTTTGATTGATAAATAATACATTGTGAAAATATATATCAACGTTGGATGTATACTTTTGAAAGGTATATGAATATATTGAAGGGGTCTATTAAGAATATATATCGACTTGAAGCATCCATTATTGAAAATTATATTTCAGATGAGGTATTCGAGTTTTGCACAATATACTTTTCTATGATAGAGCATATTGTTTAGCCTCCATCTCACTATAAATGAGTTAAATATGGGGGAAAGTGGATCTTTGGTATGATATTAAAATCTTCTTCATGTGAAAAGATAAATAAGGAATATTTATACATATTGAATAACTTAGATGGTGCTTAATAATATATAACATTTCATATTAATGTGTTGAAATAATGTTATCCAAAGAAAAGATATGTTTGGATTTTGAATGTACAAAATATAACTTTTTTTCAGGGTTTAAAGAGAACGTTCTTGGTAGAGCAGATGCATCAGAAGAATTAAAATGGTTAGTGGGGGTCCAAGTTTAAATATGATAATATGGTTTAGGCATGAAATTAATGGTTATACATTTCATATTAAAGATTAGTAAAAAAACATGTGTAGTTTAAAATTTTATTGTATTGGTGTTCCCATAATCAATGTATTTTTCAAGTTTTAAAGACAAAAACCCAATTTACGCATCAAGTTTATATTATAGAGTCATGGAAGAAATATGGGAGGTTGATTACATTAAATTTAATGTTCTAGTGTTTAAATACAAATGGTTTATCGGTAACAACAGTTTCATACATGAGGAATTTGGAATGGAACTTGTTAATATTAGTAGATCAGAATACACAACTAATACTTTTAAAATGGAAGCACATGAAAAAAATTCTATGTTCTTGGTCAATCAGATATTCAGTGGTATATTATTTCACAAGAAAAAAAATTAAGTTGGTGATGATAAACATGATAAAGATGCTGATTTATGTGATATCCCCACATACAAGGAAATATTAATAGATAATAATGATGAACACATCATAGGCAAGGTTGGTTCCATAAGGAATAATCATGATGAAGGAATTTGGGAAAACAATCCTTTAGTTCATTCTTAATATTTAAGGTATTGTTTGTGTATTTCTCTCTTACTTTTATAAATTTCATAAAATGTTAGATATGTTAATATTATTTTCATTATTAAAACACATATTAAAAGTAATAAGTTAAATTTTTTGTTTATATTATTTTAGTTTTTTTTACCATGTTTTCCATTACATAAAATGTCTATTTTTTAATTTTATTTGAAATATAATTATTTTAAATCTAATATACTAAATAAAAACAAAATTATTTTATAATATTATATTGAAGAAATATTCTTTTTTATGTAAAAATGATTTATTAGGTTGGACCATTTTTAATATTCCAACATCATTTTTGGATTTTATTCATTCATTTACATGATATTTTATATATTATTATTGTTATCATTTTAGTTAACTATTAAAAGTATGAATAATGATGTGGTATGTTTAATTTCATTTACTTTTTTCTTTCATAATTTTTTATTTTTTATTTACATTAAAATTTTAATAGTTGAATTTGTATTTTTTTTACAAATTTTGTGTTGCTTTGATTTGTAATATAATGACAGGTTAAGTATGTGATCAACCACACACTTCTAGAGATGAGTGTACTCATACCTCTAGGGAGTAACCTGTATATGCTCCTCTTGATGATTCTGATCCTTCTTTACAAGATTCATATACTCCCACATAGACAATGAAGAGTTTGAGGGTTGGAAAACTTCGCGACACATGTTTACATAAATTATTTGTTTCTCATAGCTAGAACTATAACATACTGGTAGATATTGATGATAATTATATTCCAAGAGGTCCTTATTAAAAACAATTCAAGAGTTTTATACAAGTTATCGCTAAAAGAAAAGTCATTATTTTGATTGATTATTTGAAAAGTTTTGAGAAAGTGACACTATTTGAGTTGTTAAAGACTGTTTTGGAAAACAAATCTGTTAATTTTTTTTCTAATCTTGATATATTTATAGTAATATATGTTTTCTCCCTTATTATTACAGAATATATGATATACCTGACAGTAGAAGATTTTGGTTGAAATTTTTATCTTTGGATTCTAGGAGGTAGAATTATTTCAAATCAACCCACACATATTATTTCATTTTTTCCATAGGCAACAAGATAATCCATGTGATATATATCCTTTTATATATGAATACTCATGGAAGAAATTTGAGGAAACTATAATACAATAATCATTTTTTATAAGGGTAATGTAAATTTCTAGAATTTTTTTATATTAATGATCTTATTAATGATTTATTATTCTTAATTTACAGTAATGAAATAGATGTAATTATGAGATCCAATCTAGAAAGGTATACCCTTGTACTTTATCTAGATGAGGGTATACATTATTAGAAAAAAAATGATGACTAAAAATTTTAAAAAATAGAGAGATTAGTCTTCAATATCTACAGAGGTTTCCCCTACACCCCCACTGAAAATACATAAAAATGAAAGAGGTATTAAATGTGAAAAAAGAAAAATATCATATGGAAGATTCAAGGGTTTTAGCTAAGAGGATTGTAAGATGTTTACTTTATTTATTTATTTATGTTAATTACATTTTCATATATTTTGAATCATTACATAATTTTTCAAAAATTTATATAGGATTCTATTGAGTATCATAGAACACATGGGGTCTTTTTAGATAAGGGTAGGTGGGGTATTTAATCTCTATCATTGGGAAATCCCAAACACTCGGTTCATGTATGAGGATACCAAGCTAGTTTATCATTGAGAAAAATATTTCTAGATTCTTAAGATTCTATAATGTAATGTTTTTATATAAAAAATATAATTTTTGGAGGATCAAGTTCATAATATTAATGTGACGACAGAATATAAGATCATAGAATCAATACAGTCTATGTTTTCAAACATGAAAAGAAAGTTTCAGACTGCAACTCCCACTCCTCCACCTCTGTCAGCAGCTCCCTCTCCTCAACCTCCACCTATATACCCGAGTTCTTATCTTACTCCTACACCCCCTCCTCCATAACTTCCTAGTTACTATAAGTTATATTTTGAAATCCTCAGTATTATATTGTTTCATATGTTATTATATTTTATATTTTAGATAATGTCTAGCATCAGCAGATATGTATAAACCATAATTGGGTTACTATACAGGATATTATAGATGGATCAGTATAGATGATGTGATTATAGTTGTACAAACTATCATCTAATTCTTAGTTTAGACATCTAGACCTCTTCGACAAATTACTGTAGTGGTCTATGTATATTTTATCTTTTATTTCATTTTAGAATTAAATTTGTTTTAATATTTTCATGTTTATATATTTATATATATTTTTACATTAATACATTAATGTTAAAGATATACTATATAGACAACAACAAATATAGAGTAGTATGACTTCATATACAAATTTTATAAGTCTTTATGGATTGTCATCACATTCAATTTTTTGTTGGATTTTTATGATATTCTGATTGAATATGGTCTATGTGGGTTTGAAATGGCTATGAGGATTTTGAAAAATGATATCATAGAGCATGTAGCTAGATATTAGTTGGGAGTCAACTTGATGAAATTTTTTCCATGTAAGTCTCAACATATATCTTTTCATACATTTAATTTATTGAAAATTTATACTTATATTTGTTTTTTATTATGTATCTTTATAAAATCATTAAGGAAAATGATAAGATAAATGTATATTGATTTATTTCCCCATAAGTTGTTTCAACAATAGCACAAAAAAAGATTAAAGAAGACGGAATGGTTTATATTGTTGAATGATTTCAAAGGGATATAATTATTTGATGTTGGATGTTTCCTTATATTCAGCAGTATGACACATATATCTCACAAATTGTTATTTATATTTTAACATAATAATCACTAATATTAAATTTTCATTTATTTTAGTGTCCACTAAATTTTATGTTTTATTTTTAAATGGAAAATATACTTTATAGGTTATGTTCAATTCATGGAGAAGTGAGAGAAAATTTTAATAATTTATTGGAAATGTATGTTTGAATTTCATAATACATGTTTATATTATAATAAATTTTAAATTTATTTTTATTAACATTCTTTTCTAATAGGGTATAAAATTTAATTCTAGAAACCACAATGCAAAGGTGCACCAAGATCAAATATGTATATGTTATGGTTAATTTTCATTTATAATTAGTAAAATTTGGATAAACTGTATAATAATGTTATTTTGATTTGAAAAAATCGTTTAAACACCACTTTAATAAATAGTAAGGTGTAGAAAGATTGCAGATATTATGGGTTTAGATTTATGTATAAAATAATTACAACTACGAAATTTATTATGTACTGGCAGTTTAGATTTATTTGTAAATATTTCCTTACTATTTCTTTCATTTTATTCATAATACTTGTTAAATGATTTTCTTATAATTTGTATCTTTTTTATGACCCTCAGACTTGTAGTGAAAAGGAGTTCAAACACAAACAATTTTAATGGGAAAATCATTTTATAGTTTTGGTTATATTTTAGTTTTTTTGTACTATATATTGTAATGGTTAATTTTGTAATTATAATTGGGTATCTATTTTTCTGTTATAGTTTCTTCCTTGTTTTTTGTTTTGATCATTAGTGGAGAAGAGAGGATTCTTGAAAATGAATCATTTTAAAAAATATTTTTCATGTCTGTTATTTTATAATCAATTTGATAAGTCCAATATCTTTGGTATTTCACATTTTTTGTTTTATAATCATTGTGATAAAGAGTTTTTCAAATTAGTTATAGTAAAACCCACATGAAATACCATTTTACTAATAGATTTTCACATCATTTATTTAATAACTGATGTGAAAAAATCGTTATCATGTTATTAACTATATAACTTGCATAAAACATCACTCAAGAAAGGGGTATTTCATGTATTTTGTTCTATAACCAAAATGAAAACCCATTTTAAACATTGTTTTTCTTATCATTTATTTAATAACCAACATGGGAAACTGATGTGAATGGTTTTGTAATATCGGTTGTTGGATAATTGACATGATGAACCAATTCGATATTTCTTTTAGAACATCCATTTTGAAGAAACGTTAAACACATATTCACATTGTCTCCTTTAATAAAAGTTCCTTATAACTGACGTGAAAATAAAAAAAAAGCTATATGGAAAGGGTTTTTCACTTTGGTATATTAGATACATGATACCCATAATACATTGGGAAAATAAAATAAAAAAATGACATATAATAAAAAGAAATAAACAACATCCTTGAAAATCATTCAATGAAATCTTCTTCATAACCTCAGGAAAGGAAATATAGTAAAGGTGAGCTCATATTCTTAGTAAGGGTTAGAAAATAATAAGTAATGATGAATTAATGAGATTAAATAAACATGGAATGTTAAATAAGAGATAACACATTCCATTAAAATAACTGGATAAGGAATAATTAATATGGAAAGGTAAGAAATTGAAAACACATGACATTTACACAATAAAATAACAATGAAATGCATCCATAGATATGTTGAAACAAAATATCATGTAAAAATAATAACTGATTCTGAATGGTGGAGATGATTAATTATTGGATGACCTATTTCTTAGGTACATGGTACCTTTACCATCAAGACCTTTCACATGTTATTTTAGAATATTGGGTAAAAACCCATCTAATTTGGCCAACAGATTCATCTCATGATACTACTGATGTGTTGAGGGGAAATATATAACCAAGCCCCACTAATATCATAGATGTCTAAAGCATTCTTCATATAACAAATAAAATATTTAATTAATAAGAAATATTTATTGACATTAAATAACTTTATTAAAAAAATAATAGAGATTTATAAATTATTCTCCAAAGGATGATGAGTTTCAAAAATATTTGTTGATGTTTAGGGATGGAAATACCATAAAAAACATTCTAGATAAAATTAGTCTTTAAATATTTCAAAATGTAACACACCACTTTGAAACATTTGGAATCATAATCATCTTGGAAGAATAACTTTAAAATAAACTTATAATATGATGAGAATAAGGATATGCATGATATAATATGGCAATCGGTAATAAATGCACCATAAAAAATAAAATTGGTTCATAACAACAAATAAGTCTAAATGGAATGTAAATTGAGACGAAATCCACTACCACTGTGGTAACATATGAATTCGAAGACCCAAAAGTAATAATAATTGAATAAATATTCAAATAAAATTAATATAAAATAATTCATGATATATTATATCAAAAGGTTTTATAGCTAATCCATACAAAATAAGTGGTGTTAGTGGCATATGGCTCACGGAAAGGAAGGTGAGATGAGAATCCCTTACCTTGAGTCTGACTTGTCACGTGTGTCTTTATCATCCAGAATAATAAACTTATTATAATTATTTAATTTATTAATAAAAAATTTAATTTTATTAGTACTATTAATGCACTTATTAAATTTTGTTATAAAACTACTAAAATAATTATGTTTAGGTCGGGTGTTTTGACCAAATTTAGTTCGTCTGTTAAAAACGACA
This sequence comes from Viscum album, assembly GCA_963277665.1. Lineage (NCBI taxonomy): Eukaryota > Viridiplantae > Streptophyta > Magnoliopsida > Santalales > Viscaceae > Viscum > Viscum album. The sequence goes on from OY728163.1 coordinate 36,930,107, forward strand.
TTGGTATGATGAATATGGTCAAAGGGTTCATTACATAAACCCATCGAGGATAATAATAATTACATAATTATCATATATATACATAAATTATACATTTAAAAACAATCATGAAATATGGTTATGAAAAATGAACCAACATTACAATCAGGGAGACGACAGGTCGTACGTACGTATGAGTAACGTTCTGTTTTTTCGATGATCATTATGGAATGAAGGTAAGTAACATCATATATTTACATAATCATCATTATATAATAAAATTTTATTTAATATTATATACTTATTTACATAATTCTTATTATGTAAAATCAATCACATCTTGTCTAGGAGGTGGTAGTCTACATGCCCACAACCGACATTATCACTTTTTAGTGTGTGAAAATGGTAATTAAAACATCATCTATTATATTTCCTTAAAATTAATTATTTCATTAATATAATATATATTTCATTTATTTCATTTATTTTAAACTAAACCCATCTTTTATACATTCCATGTATCATGGGAATGAATCAGTGAAACGTGCGGCCGATTGTCGCCTATCGACCGGTCAAGGTTCTGGTGCTCTGCTAAAGTGTGTAGAAGCACTCGGGTCGAATCCTTGGCGATGATACTTTGTAATAGTCGTTTTTTTTAGTTAATTGTATTCTGATTGGGGGGTTTGTTTGCAGAGCTTATGAAATAATTTATGTATGATTTTTGATTTAACAAATTGATAAAGATTGGGGTGAGTTCATTATTAGGTATTTAAGCTTGTGATATCCTTGAACTTTGCTTTATATAGCATTAAATTAACACCCATGTCACAAGATGATTTTGATCAGAATTCCCAAGTATTAAAGCTTTAATACAAGCCGTGACTTAACTTAGGTTTCTAATCATTACCATTACTTGTTTATGGTAGTGTATTTTTGGTTCCAATAATCCATGAAATCCACATATTAAACAAAACATGTCATTAATCCATGACATATAAAGTTCAACACACACAATATTAATTTAAAGAACATTCATCGAGAAAAAGCTCTCAATCACTTAACATAACTAAATTATAACTCACCCCAATTAGAGATTTACCCAGCCATTAAAATGATTACTAATCTGGTTATAATGATTATGGTGATGAATTATAAAGAGAAGAAAAATAAAGGGACAAGATAAGAGTAGTGCACCGAACACACACACAAACGATGAAGAAAACTAAAAATGAATTTTTGATTGAATGAGGAAGCAGAAGAAGGGAAGGGGATTCAACTGAATTTAAACTATTTTAAGAACATAAATATTAACAACAGAAGGTGGATTAGAATAAGAGATATTGAATAAGTAACTTGCATTAAAACAGAATTACAAAGAAAGAGACTTACAAAATTACAAAAATGAAGAACATGAAAGTATGTGATAACAAAGAGGGGAGGAAAGGTCTCTCAAGTGAAAACATGAGTATGTAAGGTCCTCCCAAGCCTTTTTCAATTCTTTTATCGTGCCAATATGTTATCCTCTCTTCTGAAATGCCAACCCCTCTCAAGGAGATAAGGGGAGAGTATTTATAGCCCAAGGAGTGGACTGTTTACATTCCAGCAATACCCCTCCACTTGGCTCTCAGATATGGACATTATGAAAGCCTTATGTCGAGAAATCTCCTTATTAACAGTTGTATAAAATAAAGGTGGCCTACCACTCTCAAAATGTGGTGTCATTTGGACTTAAGGATAAAACGTTATGGCCGGTTGATTAAACAATGTAAAAATGTCCATTTCAATCCAGTCTTTTTGAAGTCCAGAATGTGAAAGGGTTGTTGAATATGAAGATGCCTTCAAATCCGAATGGGTTATTCAAAAACGTCATCCGCCTATATCCCCTCTTTCACACTGAAAAATATCAGCTCGATTTGATGTTTAAAGCATGATAAATGTCATGAATACTATACGGATTTTATTTCTCAGCCAGAATAGTGGGATGGACTTCAAAGCTTCATTTGGGCCCCTTGTGCTTAGATTTGGGCCTTGAAAGTTTTATCCAAGATAACATGTACTGTTCCCAGAATTATGTTGGAGAGCTAATGTTTTTGGATTTCTGGATGGAGCCCAGTAAATCAATCTTGAAGGCTGGTCCAGTTTGTTCATAAATTCTTTGGTCTTGTTTGGGAGGACCATATGACCCTTCAAATGGAAGAAATGGCTCATGGTACCTTCTAATGAAATGTTTTATATTGAAAGTAGAATCCTACAAAACAAGAACCACACAATTGGGATCTGTATAGTGAGAGTTATTATTAAAACAGTAAACTAACTCAATTGGACTACTTCTAAAAATGATCAAAAATAATACTTAATATTAAAACATTAATATTTCACACAAATTATGCACATTTCATATAAAATAAGTAAACGGGGAATATAATAAGTCATGAAAATATTAATAATATAAAATCCCCCACACTTATTTTTGTGCATGTCCTCATGTGCAACAAATATAAAAACATGACAAAATCATTTTTAATCACCAACAGATATTAAAATTTTGTTTTCTCCAATCAGGGGAGGTTTAGACTATTTCACTCATCCATTTTGAATTCCACAACAAGTTGTTACAGAAAAAATGTTCCAAAACTAATTCATTTTTTCATTCATAAATTTAGAAATGGAAAATGTGGACACTCAAAACTCACACCTCTCAAGATGATAAAATTCATTTGTGGAGGTTCTCTCTTTCACCAGCCAAAAGTGAAAATCATAGAGTTTTAAAAGATCTCTCAGCTTCCAATCCATATCCAAAGTGAAAAATAATCAAGAGGTATTTTTAAGGGGTTTTTCTATGGCTATGGTATTTTAGGAATATAATTTCCAATAGAGAGAAGAAGAGGGTTAAAATACCACCATAGAAAAACAAATGCACATTTTTTTGAAATGAAACATGGAAGGAAATGAAAAAAAATATTTACAAGGGAATGATTGCGTGAAGAAAGACACAATAGAGGAAGAAAATATGAAGGTAATGAGAAGATGAAATATTTACAAAACAAAAAACTTCTCCCAATAAGAATATAATGCAAGTGTTATTTTTTTTTCTTTCAAAAGTTGACCTTGAAACATATATCACACTCATATCCCAACCCATGTTTGATCTCCTCATGACACTAAATGTAATAGTTATAACAAGATCAAAGGTTGAGGAAGAGTGATTTTTGACCTACCCAAGACACAACCCATTTTTTCCTTTTTTTTGATTTTTATTTTTTTGTGAATTTTTTTGAACACTTTTCAATATCATATGAAAAATACATTCCCAAATCCCATTGAATGAAAACCTCCCCCCCACACACTAAAATGGATGTTTTCCCTCAAGAATATGATAACACACTAGAAAGTAAGGAAATGATACCCAAAAATGAAATCCATTCCCCCCCACACTTAAATTTCAAAAAAACCTATGCAATGAAAATCCATGTTGATATTGGGTGGGATAAGGTATTGGTCTTGTAATGTGGCTATCAAAGAAAAGGTTTTCATAGGCTTGAAGGGGATTTCAAAAGGAGGATTAATGTAAGTGAAATGGGAGGCTATTTGGCTATTGTGATTTTCATGTGGTTCAGAAAATTCCTCTATCATATTAATACACACTAAGGTAGAAAATTCAGCTCAAAGGTCCACAAACTCAAGACTCACAAATGAGAGTGAAAACACACATTTTGAAAAGATGGTCATAGGTGTCCTTGGAATGAAAGCAATTGTTTGTTCTCACAGTTTGGGAACATCATTCTCTAAATCAAAAATTGAGCATTAAAAATTTGTTAATTTGGACACAAAATTATTTATCCAAAGTCATGATGAAAATACAAAATTTTTGAGATGAAAACTTGTCTGTTAACTCCCCAAAATGGTTGGAAAAATTTCAAAACTCGATGGTGAGTAAGCATGACTCTTTTTTTTATTTTTTTAAGCGAATGTGTTTTTTGGTTTTTAATGTTAGTTTTTAAGGTTTTTTTAAAATACACACCCTCACAAGGAAGAAAAAAATGGATTTGAAAAAAAAGTGGTAAAAATGAAGGAGAGAATAATAAGAAGAAAGAGTTAGAGAGATGAATATATAGAGAGAGAGTTAAAGGTAAAGAGGTTCCCCCTGGTTTGGATTTAGTGGTTGTCCATCTCCATCCATTGGTAGGTCGGCTAGATCATTTGGGGATCGGTGGAAGTCGAGTTTGATCCAATATTGTGGTATGTTACCTGAAAAAGAAAAATCATTATTCATATAATTAAAAACTAAAAAGAAATTGAAATTTGACAAAAGTAAAAGAAAACATGGGTTGACTCTCAAGAAGCGCTGCATTTATTTTTCTACAGGTGGACAGTTGCAGTGGACTACCCATAGTCTGACGGTGGCCATCATATTTTCTCAACTCCAGTGTGCTTCCAGAAAAACTTTTTCTTTGGTAGGCCTAATGATTCATTGGATAATTTCTTCACATCCTTGTTGGTGTGCTTGAAATTCAATGGGGTTGGAAAGAGAATATTTCTATCCTCACTTTGGTCTTCAACCTGAGGAATGATGTTATCCAAAAAACGATGGTTTTCTATGCTTGGAAATTCTGGAAGATGGATCAATTCTAATGGTTCATTTTTGAAAGGATCAGATAACACTGAACCACAGTATGAGATCCCAATTGTTTTTGACTCATTTATTTCATCACATACTGATGTAGAGTAATGAGGATCAGTGGAGTCGTAAGACTGAATAAAATTTTCAATATCCTTTATTTCAATATTTTTCACCAAATAATTGTCAATTTCAACCTCACCAGTGATCACTTTATTAATTAGGGAACAGATGTCACAAACATCACTACCATCAAGACAATATAAACACATTGGTTCAGGGTTCACTTCACATATAACAGAATTATCAAAATCATGGATAGGAAAGGATGAATGTGGGATAATCATATTTGAATCAACAAATGAGCATTCAAGTTCATTTTCTTTATTACCATTCATGTTTGAGAATTGGAGTTCAGGGGTGAGATGAGATTACAAAGAGTTTTCAAGATCTTTTAGATCAATGGAGTTTTCATTTTTAATGTCAACATCAATTTCATAATTTATGAATTTTTTAATCATGGTGCAGATTTCAAAAGATCCATTGTCATTAGAACATAAAGAAAATGGTGGATTGGGGTTTGATTGACTCTTAGAAGTGTCCTCAAAAGCATGGATTGAGAATGCAGAGTGATCCTCAGATGGGTATCGCATGGCTTGGAAAATGTTGAACATGACCAGTTGGTCACCAAATTCCATGGATAAGATGTCAGCATGGACATCAATTTTGGTTTTAGATGTCATGAGGAAATGTCTTCCTAGAATTAAGGGAGATCGAGAAGAGTTTGTCTCACCTTCCATGTCAAGGACATAGAAATCCGTAGGGAAGATAAGATCATTCACACGAACAAGGACATCCTCAATTATTCCCTCAGGACTGGATGTGCTTCGATTGGCTAACTGAATGACAACACCCGTTGGATGTAAGGGACCTAGACCAAGGTTGGAGAATATGGATTTGGGCATGACATTATTTGAGGCTCCTAGGTCTATGAGTGCATCATCAAAGTTGGAACTTCCAATTTGGCATGGGACTGTAAAGGTACCTGGATCGTTGCACTTAATGGGTATGGAATGTTGGGTGGAATCATTTTCAATGGTCCTAATTTGCCTCTTGTGGGTGCACAATTATTTAAGAAACATGTAATACATAAGAATTTGTTTAATGGAATCTAAGAGGGGAATGTTGACTTCAACACGTCTAAACATGTCGAGCATTTCAGGATCAGGTTCAAAGGACTTCCTTGGTTTAGAAACGGCTTGAGGAAAAGGAATTGGGTTCCTAAGTGGAATTTAAGTAGGTGAGGGAATGGTTTCAAGTTCCTTTTCACGTTTCTTTTTCTTTTATTTTTCTAGGTCAACATTCAATGGAGGGATAGAGGACTTATCTTGAGTCATAGAAATGTGCTTTCCCGATCTAAGTGCAATTGCACTTAAATTACCCTTGGGGTTGGGTAATGGTTGAGCTGGGAGTTGGGAAGAATTTGATTGTTGTTGTTGGCTCAGGTGGGATGCAAGTTGACCTATTTGAGTTTCAATGTTTTTGAGACTAGAACGGGTGAAGGTGGCAAGATATTCCACTGCACTTTCCCATGGTTTCTTGGAAGAAGAGGCTTGTCCCTGGTTTGGATTACCTTGATTTTGGTTCTTGGTAAATCAATTTTATTGGTTTTGTAATTGGGAAGGATCACTAGGATAATGGAATCTAGAAGGAGAAATAGGAGGATTGATCCTTTTAAGTTGATGGACAAAAGGGTAAGGTTGTTGGAAGTTACCAATAGCTTGACTGTATTGAAACAGGTTTGGGTTTTGAGGAGGGAATTGAGGGGGATGAGAGATGGGATTACCATACCTCAGGCCTTGGTTATAGGAAGAAGAGAAGAGCTCATAGTGAGGTTGGTTGGAGTTTCTAACAAACTGACCTGATAGTTGAGGATTGGTGTTCCGCTGAGCATATGCTGCATTGAGCTCCATTGGTCCAGATGAATCGGATTGATTCTCATGAAGTTGTAGACAAGTGTCAGTTGGATGAGATGGAGAGTTTTAGATTCCACAGTTCTTGATTGGTCCATGAAACATTGATTTCGGAGAAGACGAGGTTGGGGATTTGGTAGCCACATCTAGCTGTTGCACAAGACCTCTAAGTTCACTCATCCACTCTGTCATTTTGTTCGGATCAATTGATTGATTATCTTGGGCCTGTTTGACTTGATCATGTGCTCGAGTATGGAATTGTTGTGTGTTTGCAGCCATGTTACTTATGAGATCTCTTGCAGCTGTAGGAGTTTTATCAACTAGAGCACCACCACTTGCAGCATCAATAAGAGTTCTCTCCATAACCAATAACTCCTCATAGAAGTATCAGTTCAAGATTTGGTTAGGGATTTGATGATGTGGGAAGTTTTCCACAATATTTTTGAACCTCTCCCAATACTCATGGAGTGATTCACTTGGGAACTGACGAATACCACTTATTTCATTTCGGATAGAAGCAGTACGAGAAGTAGGAAAGAATTCCTCTAAGAATAGTCGCTTCATGTCATTCCCTGTAGTTATGGAACTAGGAGGTAGGTAGTAGAGCCATGACATAGCAGTGTCAGCTTGGTAAAAAGGGAATTCTCGGAGTTTGATTTGTTCTTCAGAAACCCCTTGAGGCATCATGGTAGAGCACACTACTTGAAACTCTTTATGGTGGAGATGTGGATCCTCACCAGCTAGCCCGTGGAAATGAGGAAGAAGATGAATCAAACCCGATTTGAGTTCAATGTCAGCCTCTATGTTTGGATATTGAATACCAAGAGGTTGGTAATTCATATCAGGGGCAGCAAGTTCTTTAAGGGCTTGTTTCATAGGATTGTCCATTTCTAATTCAACTGGTTGGACAAGAACTAGTTCTTGAATTATTTGATTATCTCTTATGTTCCTCCTAATTTGGAGAAGTGTTCGCTCAATTTCCGGGGCAAAAAAAATCCTAGGGATTTTTTGGAAGGCTACGTGGCATTCAGAGATATTTTAGAAGAAAGAGGAAGATGGGTTTTTCGTTGTATTCTTTTCCGTTTATGATTTTTATGAGAAGACGGGTTTTTCTCTGTGATTTTTTTTTCAATTTTTTTAAAATTTTGTTTTTTTTTTGGGTTTTTTTGACAATAACCGGAAACTAATGACTACTTAAAGAACCATCCTCGACAACAGTTCCATTTGAAACGTGCAGCCGATTATCGCCTATCGACCGGTCAAGGTTCCAGTGCTCTGCTAATGTGTATAGCAGCACTCGGGTTGAATCCTCGGCGATGATACTTTGTAATAGTCATTTGTTTTTAGTTAATTTTATTCTGATTGGGGGTTTTGTTTACAGAGCTTATTAAAATAATTTATGTATGATTTTGATTTAAAAAATTGATAATGATTGGGGTGAGTTCATCATTTGGTAGTTAAGCTTGTGATATCCTTGAGCTTTGCTTTATATTGCATTAAATTAACACCCATGTCACAAGATGATTTTGATCGGAATTCCCAAGTGTTAAAGCTTTAATCCAAGTCGTAACGTAACTTAGGTTTCTAATAATTACTATTACTTTTTTATGGTAGCTTATTTGTGGTTCCAATAATCCATGGAATCCATATATTAAACAAAACATGTCATTAATCCATGACATATAATGTTCAACATACACAATATTAATTTAAAGAACATTCGTCGAGAAAAAGCTCTCAATCACTTAACATACCTAAATTATAACTCACCCCAATTAAAGATTTACCCAGCCATTAAAATGATTACTAATCTAGTTATAATGATTATGGTTATGAATTATAAATAGAAGAAAAAGAAATGGACAAGATAAGAGTAGTGCGCCGAACACACACACAAACGATGAAGAAAATTAAAAATGGACTTTGGATTGAATGAGGAAGCAGAATAAGGGAAGGGGATTCAACTGTATTTAAACTATTTTAAGAACATAAATATTAAACTACAGAAGGTGGATGAGAATAAGAGATTGAATAAGTAACTTTCATTAAAACAGAAATACAAAGAAAGATACTTACAAAATTACAAAAATGAAGAACATGAAAGTAAATGAAAGCAAAGAGAAGAGGAAAGGTCTCTCAAGTGAAAACATGAGTATGGAAGATCCTCCCAAGCCTTTTTCAAGGCTTTGGTCGTGCCAATATGTCATCCTCTCTTCTGAAATGCCAACCCCTCTCAAGGAGAGAAGGGGAGAGTATTTATAGCCCATGGAGTGGACTGTTTACATACCAGCAATACCCCTCCACTTGGCTCACCAATCTGGACATCATGACAGCCTAATCTAGAGAAATCCCCTTCTTTAGAGTTGTAGAATATGGATTTGGTCGACAACTCTCAAAATTTGGAGTCATTTTAACTTAAGTATCAAACGTTATGGCCGGTTGATTAAACAAAGTAAAACTGTCTATTTCAATCCAGTCTTTTTGAAGTCCAGAATGTGAAAGGATTTTTGAATATGAAGATGCCTTCAAATATGAATGGGTTATTCAACAAAGTCATCCGCCAATATCCCCTATTACACACTGCAACATATCAGCTCGATTTGATGCTTACATCATGAGATATGTCATGAATACTATACTGGTTTTATTTCACTTCCGGAATGGTGGGCTGGACTTCAAAGATTCATTTGGGTCCCTTGTACTTAGGTTTGGGCCTTCAAATTTTTATCCCAGATGACATGTACTGTCCCACGAATGATTGTGGAGAGTTAATGTTTTTGGACTTCTGGATTGAGCCCAGTAAGTCAATCTTCAAGGCTGGTCCAGTTTGTTTACAAATTCTTTAGTCTTGTTTGTGAGGACCATATGACCCTTTAAATGGAAGAATTGGCTGGTCATACCTTCTAATTAAATGTTTTATATTGAATGGAGAATCCTAAAAAACAAGAACCACACAATTTGGATCAGTATAGTGATAGTTATTATTAAAATAGTAAACTGACTCAATTGGAATTCTTCTAACAATGCTCAAAAATTATACTTAATATTAAAACATTAATATTTCACAAAAATTATGCACATTTCATATAAAATCAGTAAAAAGGGAATATAATAAGTAATGAAAATATTAATAACATCAATAACATAATTTGGAAGAGGTGGTAGTCCACACTTCCACAAATGATGTTATCATATTCCCACAAAATGGATATCATAAAAGGAGGTGTTAGAAATTAATTAAAGAAGCCTAAAGACATTATAAATATCATATATATCATATATAAATTTATTTTTCATCATAAGCCCCAACCATTAAAGGTGGTAAATAAAAAATGAATGACATCGTTTTGTTAGGTGGTAGTTCACCGTACACACGAACGGTAAGTTTGTTGCCCATTTGATGGAAGTATGTGTAAGTTTAGGTATAAAACTTTATAAAACAAATCTCGGTATATTGAAGATACTTATTTTATTATTAAATACTATAATAATATTATCTTTGGGGTAGAGAATTAAAATAATATAAATGATCTTAATGAAGGATATTACCTCTTCTTTGGGTAACTACTTTTGGTTTTCACCAAAGGGGATTTTTGGATGGATTTATTTTAAATTAGAGTCTTCTATGGTGAGTTTATTTATGTTTGGAGATTATTATATCAGATTGTTTGTGAAAAAAAGACATGAGATGTGTTAATAAGTGGTAGGGGTTAGTGCCTTTTTATAGTGGAGGAGTTGCATTCTTTTATATTTCCAGAAATGGAATTCCACCCATGTTATTCCATTAAAAGTGGATCCTATAGTGGTACCAATTATATCTGATGAAGTATAGGGTTGAAATAGTTTCATAAAATGGATTTTGTATAGGATTATAGGTCATTGTGTGCCCTAATTGTAAGGTCTAGTCCTTTGTTAACGCTGATTTCTCTCTCAGTCATCGTAATTAATTTTAATCACTTTCACTAATATTTTTGGTTAAAAACTTATTTTAAATTATTAGAAATTATAAATTATGCTGATAAAAAATATGGAATCCACCTTTTCAAATTCCAATCAAATAATTGTATGAAATTAATTTAAAATTAATCTCACATATGGGGCGACAATGTGGTTTTTTAAATTAAAAAATGATCAAAAGATTATAATGATTTTATATCGAATTTCAAAGTGAAATTGATTCCAATGATCTAAATTGGTTTAATTTATTTAAAATTAAAATAATTAATTTTTAAAACCTATAAAAAATATAATTTATCCTTATAAATAAATTAGATGAGAAAATAAGTTTTCAACTAAAATTCAGTATTTTTCACTATTCCTCAGAAAATGAAATATTTTATAAAAATACAAAAAACTAATTACCCTAACATATTTTTGATGTTTCACAATAAAAAATTAATTTTATTTTGAAATATTAAATTCATAAAAGTTTCAAAGTTAAAATTTATAATAGGTGTGTCATTAAAAGGCAGTAACAATACCTTTATAAAAATTTAGGATTTTATGGCTAAAATTGAGTTTGTTATTATCTTATTACTATAAAATCTGTTGTATGAGTATAAAAAATATATTATTGGATTTATAAATTTCATTAATATCATTCACTAATAGTAACTAATTTAATTTATAATGATAAAACACCTTTATAAGAATAAAAATAGAAAAAATTATAATCAATTGATTTATATTTTTGTTTTAAATTAATTAAAAACCAATGAATTCATATTATATTAAATTAAAAAATATATTTTTATAAGTTAGTTATTACTATATATAAATTTTAACTTAAAAACTTTGTTATAACTTATTATATTAAATAATAATATTTTTTTAATAATATATTATTGTTCGGTAAACATCAGTCTTGCATGTTATGAAAATCATCTAGGTGATTCAGTATTTCTTGTAACTAAAGCAAGAATATGTGTTCTATGTATAGCAAGATTAAATTTATGTTTCATGTAACATAATATTAACTTGGTTTTTCGTATAAATAAATTTAGTAATAAAAAATCTATTTTTTCTAAAATGAAAATATAATACAGACTTTGGGTGTTACATTATATCCATTATTTTATTCATGTAAAAATTATATTATTTATTCATTATATATATTTTTATAACCATTAATATAAATCTATGGTGAAAAAATAATTACATCACTTCATGGTGACAGTTGCGCATACATACGCATGAGTGATGTTTCCACTTTTCAATATAAAGATAAAAGTAAGGTAAATAATAATTCAAATTTATATAATAATTATTATATTATAAATATCATATATATTAATTGAATATATATTTTACCATCCATGAATTTTAGAGATGAAAAATGAATCACATTGCTTCTTGACTGTGGTAGTCCACATGTAAGCACGAGCAATGTTATCATTTTCTAATGGATGAGATGGTAAAAAGGTTGATAAGATATTATAATTATAGAAATGAAATTATGTAGTAAATATAATATATGAATATTAGATCTAAAATTATATGAAACCATGAAATATTTGGATGTAAAGTGAATCTTATTGCTTTGTGGAGGCAGTAGTCTGCATGTACACACGAGTGATAATTTCATTTCCCATTTGATTAAAAGGAGGTGGAAAATGGTTATATGCTCATCATAAAAACATATAAATATAATTATAATACGTTTTTAATCATGTAAATAATGATACAACATGTTTATCCTAACAATAATAATAAATAAAAATGAAATTCTCTGGTTAATATTTATACTTCTTCTTTGAGAGACCTTCTTTGGCTTGTACCTTAATCCGGGAAAGATTAGCCTTCTAAGAAGACCAAGGAATATAAGAAAAATGTAAGGAAAATAATAAAGTTTTGGGGTATTTATTTTTAAAAACTCTAAGTCTCAACATTTATTAATAAGTAAATACTGGATTTTCCCTTTTATAAGTGAGAGAGAGAGAACGCGCATTGAATTTCATTAATATTTAAATAAAAGAATGTCATTTTCCTGTTTAAGTGGCTCCAAATGCACTAAAATTTAAATTTAAGATTCTTTCTAGTCTAAATATATTTAAATGGTAATAATTATAAATTTTATGCAAAATATTACCCATATCTCTTAGTTTAACCCCTGGTAAACTAGTTTTACTCTTAATTAAGGCTACAAATTTTTTATTATCTTTATTATTCATTATGAACAAAAAATAAAATTGACTCATTAAAATATTTGGAATATCTAATTAAAAATATGGAATCAATTTTATAAAATATAATTTTTATAATTGGAAATTTTTAATTTTTAATTATTTGTGCCAAACGCAATGAAAACGAATTTTTTTAAAAAAATACATTTTTTAAGCATAAAACTGAGTTTACTCTCACTCCTTGCCTATAAATTGAAATTATATGAATGTAAAAATATATAATATAAAATTTTAATTATCATTTTTAATTAATTTTGATTAATTTAATTTTTTATGATAAGAACACATTGTACACATAAAAATAGTTTTTATAAAAGTGTGTTTTTATTCATAAAAAATAACTCATACCAAAATCAAGTATATTATTGATTAATATGTAATTAATTATATTATTTCTAATTAAATTATAATTTTGTTTCATTAATTTCAAATTAAAAACATAACGGTACTTTTAAATTATGTTATTTAATGAAATAAAATATAGTTGTACAAAAATCATTATTTTCCAGTTTTCACTTAGTAAGAAATATTTTCAGAAAATTTCCGAAAATTCACCCTAAAATAATATTGATATGATGATTTAAAAAATAAATCCATTTCTTCAAATAAAATTTCTATAATAGGTAGAAACTAATTATAGTGTCCATGTAAAATATTCAATAAAATCCATTTTGGAAGAAAATATATTTTTGAACAATAAAATGAATATTCTAAAAATTTAGTACATACCTATTATGAATAAATCAATACATTTTAATTATGTAATTCCTTTGTAAATATTTTTTATAATTTTGTTATTCCTATTCATACATTTAATTTGAAAATTACGTTATAATATATAATAGTTCATTTCAAGCTCAGTGTTTCATGTTAAGAAAATTATCAAAAACATACAATTTATTTAATGTAAAATATATTCTAAAATATAAGGGTTTTATAGGAGTGATATTAACTTTTTGGAGTCCTAGGGGTGGATTTTTGAGTTTTTATTCTTGTGATATTTGATTTGGGGACTTAGGGAAAGGTGTCAAGGGGTTTTGAGTTTGGTTAATAGACAACAGAAGCCAATGTGGGTATGATAAGATGATGTATCTTTATGATAGGAATTTTATAATATGTTAAACAACTTAAAACAAGGGGGAATAATTTATAGGGTATCAATAGGATAGTACATTCATTATATATCTTGTAATTGGTTTTTTCTTCCATGCATTTATTGATTTATCTCCTTATCTATGCTTTAATAACCATGGGTTAATCTTGTCAAAATATAGGATGCCACCGCATAGACTGTCGACTTAGATATAGTGGTAGGGTTATGATGAGCTTGTGTTTTGGAATCAACCTCTCACAGCTGATTATATGTGGGATGATGCATCCATAAAGGGACCTGATTAGGGAATATCTCCACTCTAAGATAAAAGGGAAGATCCCAAACTTGTTTCATAGATAGAAGACATAACCATTGTGTATATAATATTCATTAGTGGGAATTAAAAATCTAATCACAAAATATATGAGCTTCATGACTTACAGCACAATAGGCCTCTTGTAATTGCTTATGACAAGAAATATATCACTAGTCTGATTTGACCTCATGAAAGCCTCCCCATACACCATAGGGTGTCTACTACTGTTGAGAACCTATAGATAATATAGGGAGACTATAATCTTAGTTTCATCTCATGAAATAATAAGAAAATATCAAAATTATAATATGATATCAGAGTAAACATGGGAAATCACATCCAAGTGCTAACTAAAAATTTGAGGGTTCAGATTCGTAAGAAAACTCCCTTTATGTTTTTTAGGGATTTGTGTTTCAATGAATATTTAGGAGGTGTTACTTTGAATAGGGTTCTATCCTTCCAAATTATCCCCACAACATATTGGTAGGAATGTAACTTCACATTTTATATTGGGTTTTTGTTGGATGGTCATGCGTTGCCTTGATGTGTCACAATGACTAAAATGGGCTAGTTGGTTATGGTGTTGGTCATGGAACATGAGTGGTCACCATGTATAATATTGTATGCATGGAAATTACCATTGGATGGTGTGTCTCTAAGCATGTGGTTTTGTAATACCACATGTGTAAAACGGGGAGTTCTATCTCACCATGCCATGGTCCTGGGGTGGTTGATGAGAAAACAACCAAGCATTTTATGTTGTGCCAAAGTGTTTGATTACGGTGAGCGTCAGAGGATCAAACATGTATTGGACCACATTGTGTCACGGGTTGTGGTGATGGTAAAATAAGGTTCTTAAAATTTTTGATAAAGGGGTAAATGGAAATGGGAAATACATATCTTCTTTGATGTAAGGAGATCACAACACAGTGGGTCGTCTCCACATCATGGTATGTTCATCCAGAATTCCTATATAAAAAGAGGGATTGGCCTCCCTCATACAGGTTCACAATCCTCTTCAATAATATTTGAATAACTCTGAACCCCCTCAGTTCCCTTTCATCATCAGTTATAAGGATTCTAACCTCTTGGATCATGGAGAATCAAGTTCTATTGGTGGAGTTTGATCCCTTACGAACATAGTTATATTTGAAGTGATGAAAGAGGTAGGATACTCATTGCTTCTCCTATTTTAAGTACGACTATGAATTTATCATGATTTAACTCCTTGGGTAATAGTATAATTAACCTTAATGAATATGAAACCTTAATTAAAAAATGGATATTAGTTTTTCGTTATATTGATCGCATGTTTTTATGCCACATTGACAGTTTTCCTATTGATTTTCTTGAAAATGTGCTTTATCATGTTGGTGATGTGGTTTAGAATTTTTTTGATGCATAAAATCTGATAAATATCTTAAATAAGGACCTTTTTTATGACTAAATCATAAATATTGATTTTTAATCTTTATCATTATCAATTACAATTGATAAAATTTTTGTTATTCTTTAATCATTTTAAATTAATTGTATAATTATTGATAGTTGATCCCTTAGGTTGCTGATGGTTGTAAACTCTGTTAAATGAATCAGTTAATTCAATATGGGGAATGATTAGTTATTTTATAATGGGATTTTTTTTCTGATGAGTGTGACATATTTTTTATGAAGGTTGGATTACTTGGTTCTATGGCCTAGATTCCATTTTCAATGTTTTTTGTTTTCTAGTTTCCATGTGAATTTTATATAGATGTTGAATTTTTTTATGTAACATAATGTAATCCCCGGATGGCTGGTGGTTTAGTGAGAAATTTTTCGGGGTTCTTAGAGTTATTAAGGTTTTTGGCCCCATTGATAGTGGGATGTATTGTGATATAAACAGTCATGTTGGAGATGGCACTAGGATTGATAGAGTAGGATGAAGATGGTCTTTCCCATTGTATGATTAATTGAATGCTCTGTTGATTTATTGTTAATAGATTCACTACTTAGAGGTTGTATAATTTTGTGATTTCATTTTCTGTATTCATTTACCAATCACTTAATTCATATGTTTTTTCTTGGTTTATTCATCTTTGATGGTATCCTAGAAAAAGTACTAGAGTACCTGGAATTATGGAACAATAATAATTATTAAATTATATAACATGTGTGGTATAAATTTTTATGGTTAAATTAGGATAATTGGTTTAAAATTATGAAAATTTGATATGTTAAAGATAATTATTTCTTTTATTTGTGTGATTATAGGATATCTTGACCATTTCATTGTAAGTTGAGTATCCAGGAGACAATAGTTGCAGTTGAGTATAAGCCTAGGTAATTTCCCCTAGTGTGTTCTGTAAGCTATATATATTCCTTATGATATGTGATTTCATATTCTAACCCAACAATTAATGAAGCGATACAAATACTCAGTGGAATCTGGGAGTGTTTTCCCCAAAATCTCGGTTAGAAGGGATAGATGGATGACTATGAATTTTAACCGGATCTCTTCTCTTTGTATTATTATGTGTCGGTATTCATCCAGGTTACCTTGATGTATATGTGTATAGAGGGATTTAATAGTTGTGGTTATTTCACACACATGTACCTCTAAATATAATTTCCTAATAATTATTATTGGAATATTGTGTATAGTTTGTGATGTATTAAGGTGTTATATGTGGTGTACAGGCTATGGCAGCCCCCGTAAAACTACTTGGTCACTCTAGAGGTGGTGATTATGCTGATATTTTATGATACATATGGTGTAGAATACTTTATTAAATTTACTTTAATTTGTGTGACTAAATGTAGAGATATGGATCTAGATGTGCGACATTGGGGTGAGATAAGAAAAATAGGTGTGAAAGTTGACGTGGGGTTCCATCACATTTATACTTTTGTTGAATATTATATTATGACTTTTATGTGAGACTTGTTAATATATCCATAGTGAGGATAGGAACTTAGAATACCTAATTTGGTGATGTGTTAGTTTCACTAGTTATTCACCGGGACTTTGTATTATTTCTCCACATTTTCATGAAAGGATTCAGGTAGATCCCACTGAGTATACATGTCATTCTCTCCACATTATATATAAACTATATTTTAGATCCACAAGGGTTTTTTAGTGAATAGGTTATACATTACTATATCTTGGAGTTATTTAGGAGCTTTTTAGACTTCAAGGTCACTTATTTTGGTACATGCAGTTATTCTTTTTCTATTTTTTTGTATGAAATTATAAGCCTAAAATGGGATATTCTATTTATCTAAAGAAAGGGATGTTTTTTGGTATTATCTTATCTCTTATTTCCAATATTATTATTATATGGTACTTCATCCCATTTTTTTCTATGGTATATCATGAGTGATTTCCACTAACTCATGGCCTATTGGAGGAATGCTTCGGGCATCATTAACTCTCTTATCTCATTATTGGGCTAATATGGGTACATTTGAGGGGAGGGGGTTATGAAATAGTGGTATAAAAGATAAAGTTGAAGGATAAAATTATTTTTGAAGGTATTAAATGGTGATTATTTTATGATTTGGTCAAGAAATGGTGTTGGTTCAGCTTGTTATTTGATGAAAAAGAGATACTCGCTAGGATATGGGTATTTAAGGCCCCTAGTGATCTGATGCAATAACATTCTATTTTACTGATTCCATTAAGTGAAGTGATATTAGTTTTAGGGTTTAGGCTTAGGAAATCTTCATGCATCATTATTCTTTTAACCTATGTTTTAATTGAGTATATATTTGGGTTAGGTTGAATCTTAATTAATTAATTCTTAATATTACAAAATCATGGTTTAGAAGTATCGAATTGTTTATTAATTTATAATAATGGCTCCAAGTATACATCCTCATTATATTAATAATGAATATGATTAGTAATATGTTTCTGAAGATCATCATATGGTTGAGCTCATAAATAACACTTAGAGGGGGACACTCTATGAGTTTTAGCACTATAATCTATAAGCGTATAAGGGATTCATTTCATATTAAATGACAGGGGATTGGTTAGAGGGGTGGTGATATCCTTCAATTTGTTTTGTGCTTAGATGTATAATCATGTTACATTGGTAGTGATGATACTATATGGTGTAGCTAGGAAGTAGTGGTTGTTATTCATTAGGCATCGTGGGGAGTTAGTTTTTTCATGGGAGAAGTTTTGAGACTGGATCTGCGCCAAGTTCCTTTGTCTAACCACAAAGGTGGTGAACCATTAAAATATTCTTACCCTTTGATAGGGGGTTCAAGTGTGTGGATGTTCCTAATCTGTTTTAGGAACCTTCTATGATGTAATATAGAACTAGTACATTATGAGGATGGTAGGGTAATGCATTTACAAAAGGATTTATATCCAGATATCTAGTTTCAGGTCAACCCATTTATGTTACTGACATATCTTGAGTTAATAGGAACAAAATATTTTATTGAGATGATTCTTTCTAGGATTAGATTTTCCCAAGAGGGTATTATTTAGGATTATCTATGTAACAGATTTTTGGTTCAGGGTTCCTAGTTTCCTTGAAAAAAGGGGCGTCATATATTTGGGGTTAGGTCATATCCCTCTTTATCTTGTTTCACTGGGATTGGAATCTCTCATGCCCCTGCCAATGAATCAGATGTTTTTTCTTATGGATTTGATGCCCATTAGTAGCAGGATTACTTGGCCTTTTTTAGAATAAAACATGTATTTGGTGGTCTACTTTTGTTTTCTCTACTAAAACGCTATCAGTTTAGGTGGAAGGGATAGGGTTCCATGACATATGATAATCAGAGGGGGTAGGGCAGGTAGATTTTTTAGTCCACTTTATGGAAGTTTTGTTTTTTCAAAGTGATTTCAATATTTTGAACATTGGATGTTATTGTTTAAGGTTAATGTGTGATATATTGGGTACTTTGTGCTAAAATTTTTTTTATCTAAACATTTAGATTATAAATAAAGTACTTGAGGGTGTTGTGATTTATCAAATGTTCTTCAGGTGTGAAAAATTAATTTAGAACATTTATTTCCATGAGTAAGGGGTGATGCGAAAATAGATTGAAGAACAAGCAAAGGATGAGATTATTCTTAATACATGGAAATAAATAAGTTAAGTGCTTATCTGAATAGTAAAATAACTCTTCAACTCTAGGTAAAGGATCCTGAAACCCAAAATTTTATCCAATTACTTTCTCTAGAGAATCAAATGGTCCCTTATATCATCGAATATTTAAAGATTTGGGGTTGTTAACATTTTCCTAATCATGATCTCTATCACTCTCCATCAGAACATGATGGTTAGATTTTTCTTTCATGTCCATGTTTTCCTACATATAACCCTTGTATGTGTTATCTCTGGTAAAATTCATATTTCCATTTCTTTATTTTAAATTATACATTTTATTAACACTATTTTTGTTGTGGGTTTTCTATAAAGGTATTTCCTAGTATCAAACTTTTATTTTCAAAGTCCAATTTCAAATTATGATGATGAAATTTATTAAAGGAGGATATAATGAAACACCCCTATATTTCATAGTATGTGTCCTTTTTAAAGAAATTCAATAGCATGCACGGCACGCAACCCCGAGTTCGAGGGCACCCTGACATATCAAACCAGCCGTTTAGAAGTGGTTATGAATAGTATTAACCACATTTTGAAAATTTAAAAATTTTATTTTTCAAAATAGATTTCATTTATTAATTCATAATATCAAAATTATCTTAGGGTAAATATTTGGTATTTTTTGGAAAAGAATCGACTTTGATGAATAGTGAAAAATACTAAAATGTTGTTAAAACCAGACTTTTTCTTTCAAATAATTATTTTATTTTAAACATATTTTAAATTCAAAAGAGATAAATAGTAGATTTTTTAATCAAATGTAGGCCATTGGAACAAATTTTATAATAAAATTAAATATAAAATTTTATTGAACTTTTAAACGCCTCTTTTACTCGCCTTCTAGCCACATTTACGGGATTTGCATTAAACAGAATTTTACCACTTCTATGAATTATATTTCAAAAAATAGACATACATGGTTCTAATCAGTATGAAAAACATTGTCCAATCAGATCAAAATATTTTTCTGAGAATCGTAACATTAGTAATTTTATTTACCACGGTTAATGGAAAGTAAACTAATTAAAGGTAAAACTAATATTATAATAATATAACGTTACCCTAAAACTTGTCCTATTGTAGTTGGATTGGAGTTTTTGAAAAAACATTATCCTTGGGTCAATTTTGGGACCACATGGAGCCACTTGGATGACTTTAATATATTTATAATATTATATTTAATGAAAATCCAATTTTTTATTCTTTTATTATTAACAAGTAAAATATTTTTTATATGATGTCATATAGTTGATATGGTTGACCATAAATAGTCATTTGAAAGATAAAATGTTAATCTATGTTATGGTAGATTATTTATAATTTTATAAAACAAATAACTAATTTAAATGGTGACACAATGATGATGTACTAATTGACTTTTTAAAGGAAGAATCAAATAAATGACATTAATAATATTAAAATAAATATTATAAGAAATATTTCATGTCATCAAAAAAAAATTATGGATGAAATTTACATGTTATAAATGGGTTAATGTAGTTTTTTAAATGTACTCATGTTTATAGTATTTAATGAAAATTAAAATAATAAATAATGTTATTATTAACATAAATGAGATTTCAAAATAAATAATATTTTATTAAATGATATAAAATTAATAAACATTTATATTTAGTCCAAATAACTAGGATGATTTTAAAGTTATCATAATTATTTATTATGAATCTTTTAATCGACACTTGTATGTGAAAATTACAAAGATATTATTAAAATCAAAGAATGTGACAAAATGTGACACTCACATTTTTTATAAATACAATAGGTTTAATATAAAGAGAACCTAGAGATACATTCCTTCGTGAATAGTATCTGGAAATGTATAATAATTATCTACATCATAATAAAGTATTTATATTTTTATAGAAAAAATAATTACCATAAATATTGACGCAATAGAAAAAAATTATTATTCTATTAATAAAAATATCCAATAAATGATTTTAAAAATGTTAAAATAAATATAATTTGAAATAATTGAGATGATAAAAAATTACATAGTGACCAGAACATTTATCTAGTTTATTAAATGGTTTTGTTTGATGTTATATTTTTGTTTGGATTTTATTTAAAGTCAAAGTAATGAATAGTGTCAAAATTGACACTATTGATGTTTTATAAAAAACATATTTATTAAATTATTTTAAAATCATAAAAAATCTATAAAAACTAAAAGGATATAATTATATGGTCTAAAATATCATAATATGACCATTTATGGACAATTTACCCAATATAATATATATTTATAACTATTTAATATGTAGAATAGTTTTTCCATAATTAAAACTAAATAGATTAATTAAGGATAAATCAAAATGGTAAGGTTCAAAATAAAATCCAAACATTACTAACATTCATTTTTTGAGTGTAATTAGACACCTACTAATATTATATTTGAAATTATTCAGTTTGGATTCATTTTTAATTGAATAATAATTTATATTGATTTAATATTTTAAGAATTTACTAAGGTGCCCATATCCTCTGATATAAAAGGGAACATCTCCTTCTCTTTTATTTACACCTCAAAAGCCCTTTTTCAAGTCCAAACCTACCCAATTACTCTACCAAATTCCCTCACCTCATCTTAGAGGCCATAAATTGGGAGGAAGGATGACCTAATAAGTCATTGTTTACAAATCAAAAAGAGATACTCGAATAAGAGGTAATTGTTTTACCATTTCAAATCAATTTATTTTCTTATTGTACTTTATCTCCCTATTTTTTCATCATACCAGTGTAATAACTTCAGTATAATATATATATTAAGAATTTTTTATGATTATAGGACAACCATATTTTTTATCCATCATATGAAAAGCAATATCACCATGCCTACGTGCATACGGCTTACGGTCTCCACTCCGTGGTGTAATCTGTTTTTAGTCTATACTTTATTTTTATGTGTATAATGATGAATATAATGGATATAAATATTAAATATAAAGTGATATTTATTTTTTTATTTAACATATCATCCATTTCCATACCCATTTACCATTAAAGAAATGATATTATCGCTCGTGTATACGTACATCTTATCTTCTCCACGACGTGATGAGATTCATCCTATAAGTTAACCATTCATGAATGATTATAAAAATATATATAATGAATAAGTATTAAATATATGACATTAAAATTAAACTGGAATAATATATATATATATATATCATTTACATTCTTTCATTTAATACAATAAGAAAACATAAACAACGTTAATGCGTATGTATGACCTACCATCTCCATTAATGGTGTATTCCATTTCATATATATATCTATTATATATATTTATATTCTAAATATATATGATATATAAATCATATTATACATTCTTGAAGTAATTATATCCTTATCTAAGTAATACAATCCAGAATAACAACTCAAAACACGTATGATACACAAAGTGTTTACTACCCAAAACGTTGTATTAACATGGAATTATTAAATGAATAGGTAATATAAAGTCATAAATGAATCATATATGATATCATAAATATTATTATGATTCTTTTACAAGTTATTTTTTGTTTAAAACTTCTATATAGGAGTTTCACACATGTACGGAGGGAATCAGTCCTACGGTAAGGGTTAATTTCACAATCTCATTATTATCTGAGATAGTTTATACGTAAGTATTTGCTGGGAAATATTTATCATCCATTTTCATGTTTTTAAAAAAAATAAAATGGAAATTATTAATGGTTTATGTAAGTATTCTTTAACTAAAACATCATTTTAAATGTTTTAAATATTTATTCTTATAAATATTTCACAATAATGTCCATGATTTCAAAATGGTTTTAAGGATTTATTTATATAGACATGAATGTTTTCAAATGATAATTACATTAAAAAGTTTCAAAGTAGTATTGGCCACATTTATTTTACAATATATTTTTAAATTTCTTTTATATGATAAAAACTTTTTAATAAATGATTTCAGTAAAATGGGATATTTTTTCCAATACATTTTTAATGATTTTATTTGAGTATATTCATCTATGTAAAAATCCTTTGTTGGATTGTATGCTTAATTTAGGTTGATTTATTATTATAAAATAATCCATATTGTATTGAATTTTTAATGATATTTTTTACTATGGGTGTTCTAGTTTTATACCATTCATGGTTTATGGTTAAAGTATTAACATTTTGTATGGTAGTTTTAACACGAATGTTTATATTATGTTTCACACTTTTCATATGAGGAATTAAACTGATTTAGTAAGTGATGGGAAGTACTTGGTATTGCCCCGTGATGTATCAGTATGTATCATGAAACAAAATAATGTCTTCGAACAAGGCCTTGATAGTACGGTTATGTATGGTCTAGGCATTAGGCCTTGAAGGTATGGTTATTATATCCATCATTATGCATTCCCTCATTATGAGATAAGTTATTGGTATTACATTAGATTATTTGACCAGTAGAATATCCATGTCAATTTTGAAATGGAACTATTTTATTTATTCTTTCCAGATTATGTTTTTTAATATGTTTAAAAGTATTCTATTTCAGTTTTACACCTTTCCTTAAATGTTTATTCTTCGTTATGATAGTCTCTACTATATTTTTTACCCTTACTAAGCATCTGAGATCACCCCTTTCTTATTTTTAATTTTAATAGGATTCCAAGAAGTGTATTATGATTGATATTTATGTTTAATCAATGATAATAATGGTGTTCTCAATGAATTATCTATATTACATTTTACTTTTTTTTATTTTTTTTCTAATTTTCATGTATGTAATCTATCTTCCAATACTGGTAAATTGATCGGTCTTTCAGGATTTTATTACTTGTAATAATTTTAAGGTACTAAAATAATGCACCGACTCTTAGCTTTTAGGGTCTGTTCAATACATCTTATACCTTATTCACTCTAAACAAACAAGACTCGGTTGGCCATATGGCTTTACATACAAATCCATATATGGTACATTGTACAAACTATAATCGAGAGCCTGGGGTTTGCTCATTGGGAGACTATGCCCTTTGGTCAGAGTAGATCAAAATAGTGAAGAATAGATAAAATTTGGAAAATTTTTCTAAAAATATAAAATAGAGTAAGAAGAAGAAAATCGTCCCGATAAAGAGCACTATAGTCATATATAATATGGTGATCAGGTTTATATACCATAAAAAGGGTAAATACTTTTTATATAGATAAATAGTCATATACATCATGCTATATGATAACAATAATAAAATTCCTAATCTATAAAAATATCATCATTGGCATAATCTCATTCCTCTTCTCCTGAACTGTATCATATTGCAAATAATCAATAATCAATAGTTAGACACTTACCTCTATCCCTACATGCAGCTAAGAAGTCTTTTCAGGTACTAATTAGCAATCCAAACAGCATGTGATATATACTCAATCAGCCACCAACAATGAGATCTAGTAAGATTCATCCAGTTCATATAAAATGGTAGTGAGTAGATATAAAAATGTAAAGAAGAAGTATAAATGGTAACCAGATCAGCTCATGCTCCCTGAGGACACCATGATAACTGTAAGAGCTTCAATATAAGTCAGGATACCTATGAACATGTGTGACCATATGTATATATATAATAGTATTATTATGTATACATATTTGTGTGTATAAACATTTATATAGATATATTTATATATATAGTACTAAATAGGACCCGGAGTATACCCATGGAATCTATGCATAATCATAAGAGACACATGATTTAGATAAGGGCATCAGATCGAGCATTCGACCAGGTATATAGATTTAATCATATCCATCAACCCAAGGTGTGAAGTGAAGAATCATGTCCAATAACCTTTGTGGGAACATGAAATATCATTTCCAAAATTTAATAAACAATATCAGATGTTATTTCTAACAACACATGTCATGGGATCATTTTTCATCTTATCCAACACTAGCCTTCACCACGTAACAATATTATTTATTAATGAGTGATTAATAATAAAAGAATCATCATATAATTAATTATCTAAAAAACACATGAGATGGTTTACAACTATATAACATTTAATTAAGAAAGGGTGTAATCCACAATTTAAATAAAGGGCATGTGACATGGTCATACCATTCAATTTCATTAAAGTTAATCAAGTAATCACAATTTGATTGTGAATCCAACCACACGTAGAAGGTGGGATGGTCAGATTAGCATTTATAAGGTAAATGGAATTTCATAAACACATCTCAAGGGGTGATTCTAGTTGAAATGAACATCCTATGACAATAACAACAGTTTAATGGGACTTTTCTAGCATGGCCAACAAGTTTAATTAAAGAAAATTTATATTTTTAGGGAAACACACAGATGGTATAATGTTATGAAATCCTGATGCATTATATATAGATATATTAATTTATGTATAAATATTAGAACACCTACCTCATGGAGGTTGATGATTCCTCTTTTTGTATCATCTTTCTATTAAATCTAGAATAGAAGGAATTAACGAAATAAAAAATTCCCTAAAACAGGGAATATTAGATATCCTAGAAATATCATCATGGGGTAGAGATAATAGAATAAAATAAGGAATATGATTAAAGATCTAAAAATTAGATATCCAACACAAATAATGGAATGTGATTCCAATGTCGTATGAGGGAGGAGGATCAAACACTATGAAGAAGGGGGAAGAGATTTGGAAATTAAAATGAGTTTAAAGAGGAGGGGGAATGGAAATTTAACACTTTTTAATAAGTTACATGGTTTTTCCACACGGTTGTTCAAACCATGCACCCATCATGCACCAAGATTGTCCGGGGTGGCACTCCACTAATACGAATTAGGTGTATGGTTATGCAATCAATGAATTTACCATGTGTCCCTTCTAAAACACACATTAACAGTTCTACATGGTTGTGTGTATAACTTTCACATTTTTCCAAACTGTGCATCACCCCTTATGGCCTACATGGTTGTGTCGCACAGTTTTTAGTAACAATAAACTAACTATACGACTCACATTGGATTTCAAAAATATGAAGATCTAGACTCTAAATGAGCCTTAGATTCTCCCAAACAACTCCTCAACCACTTAATCAAATTAATAAGGATAAAATAATAGTTTTTAATAGTTACTTAAAGTATATTTACCTCTTGTAAAAGCAAGGACGTCACCTTTCTTATTAACAATGTCATGAATTGAAACGTCTCTAGATTTTCCCTGAGAAACCAAAATGGTTCACATTACAGTATCAAACACATTGTTTCAATATTCCTAGCATCTAGTTTATATCTCGATATGTTTTCTTTCCAATATAGTAACTTAAAAATAATAATTTTTCCAATTATGTATAATAATTATTTTTTCAATATGAACTCAAGGAATAATATGGTCCAAAAATCATAAATAAATCAAAAACTATGGTAATTTTCTCTTGGTTGGTGTTTGTTCGTAACTGAACACCCATCAATATTTTTGGTGTTTCATATTTTTCTTTATCCCCAGAAAGTTGTACTTTGTGTTTTTTAAATTTATTTTATGGGGGATGAAAATTTCTATGTTCATTTGATGCACACTTTTTATAATATTTTAAACAAATTGAATTTGTATTCTAATTTTATCAAGAAAATTAAAATTATCTTTTTATATTTAATCATGATAAATTTTCTTATGTATGAAATTAATTAATGGTCATGATTATAGTATATAAATTTTTTTATATTCCATGGGATTTAGTAGCTAAATTAAGAACACTATTAACACATATTTCATTTAATTTACCAATCAAAGGTTTTGAGTATACATCAATATTATCCATGATACCACATAGTTCAATACAGATAGTAGATAATATCATAAAATTTACTTCATGAATACTAATTAAGGTATATTGTATGGAACCAACACCATAAGCCACATACTATGAGTTACATAAGACATTGATTTAAATAGATTAAAACCATCAGATGTCAAAATGTGATGAACATTATAGTTTTCTTAAGGGATCTCTTTCAAAATATTTTTCAATTAAATTTAATGATTTGGTAAATTTCCTTGTAATAATTATAGGAAGTCTCTCCTGTATCACTAAATATGAAAGCTTTAAATTTGTGGTAAATGGTTTCAATATTAGTCTAGGTGTATGTGTGAGAGATAAAAGTATCAAGGGTTCTTTTATATAAGTAACCTAACCTTCCAACATAGTAGATGTAATTTTAATTTCATTCTCATCCAAAAACAAAAAAAATCTTAAAAATATTAAAAATTATTCATCTCAAAATCACTTATATGTTAATTCATTTCTATAACCTTAGATACAATTCCAATTCAAAAATTAATTTATTTTTTTCCATATAATATATAATAATAAAATTAGTAATCATGATTTATCCGCCTTAAAAAATTATTAAAAAATAGATAATGTGCAAAAGCTACAAGGGGGTTTATAGAGTCTTCTGAGGGATTCACCTTGAGCATTTGAATCCACCATGTTGGAATAGTCAATTGGCATAACAAAATACCAACTTGAACAGGAATTCACAATATCCTTCTTTGATAGTTTATCTTTCCTATAATTGGATAACTTATAAGAATTTTTCACATGAAGGATTATATGGTTTGCATCATGTCTCTATTGGACTCACTCTATAAGAATCCCCTATAGGAAATTTTTGGACCTTTTTTTAAAAGAAACCACAATAATTGTTGATTCATATTCCACCCAAAGATGGTTTCATCCAAAACGATGGAATTTTTAATGAGGAAAATCATCACCCATAATTCCACCTCATACACAATCTCATTACCAATAAAATTGAAACAAATCCATTAACAAAACCAGTGTGGTTGTGAAATGCAACCCCACTTATTGATGGGATTAGATTACTAGAGGCCACACCATCCATGTTCACCTTGATACAAGATGGAAGTGGTGGAATCCAATGAATAAATTTCATAATGAGGATTTTCTTTGACCTTCCAAGAACACCAATAAATCATGAAGTCATTAGTCCATATATTGTTAATAAACAAAATAATGTATGACAGGACTCCTAGGAAATATAGATCAAGTGAAAATGGATTATATATATCGTGGAGAATATGGACCGATGAGTAAGATTTTTATGGTTCATAGAGAATATGGCCCAGTGAGAATACTTTTTTGGAAGATGGGATTGAACCTCATAGAGTAATCCTACGTATATTGGTTAATCGGAATTAAATCCCACATATATCAAATTTCACTATTTAATTCCATGATTCAAGACCATATCGTGGGGTTTAACTTCCTATGATCATGTTGTTTTCATCGCCAAAGGGTAAATAAAAAGGAATAAAGTGGGGCTTCTGCATTGGGTGGCCGGAAGATTCCTGACTAGGTTGGTGACTTAGGTGAAGGATAATTTTGAGGAATACACCTAGATCAAGGAAAACAATATTCCATTATTGTGCTGAGTGTATTAAAAAATACACTATCTTATATGGTTAACATGGTTCTTGATATGGAGTAATCAGGAAGAGAAACATGATCCCAGGTAGGTTTTACCATTAACCTCATGATAATAACCCTCATTATCAAGGGAATACATGATTGTTATTAACATGGTGGGTTTTTTGGTTTGGAAGGAAAACCTTAAAGAGGTCTATTATTAAGAAAATACATAACTTAAGGGGTGCATTCTGGTGTGCATGGTAGTCAACCATGCATGTTTTGTAACATTAGAGGAGATCATATTGAAATGACCTTTTGGGGATTCTACCAAGTCAAAACTGGGTTAATAGGGTAATCTAGGTCTACCCAACCAACGTATATGAATTGTGTGGAATAAATAATTTCAAGGATACTTAATTACTCATAATTGGGTTTCTTTCTGAAGTGACCAACCGTTGGTTCGATCCATTGTAGTCATAGACCACTAGGTAGAGAAAAATTATAATCTCTAATTCCCTTATTTTGTATAGTATTAGAATCATATGAGAGTTGGAATGGATAGATAAATATGTTTCTTTATGACTATCATTTTATGAACTAGATACATGAAGTATATTCTCAAGAATCCATTTGTTTAGGGGTCTTCGCAAGAGTCCTTCACAAATGACCTATAGTGGTGAATCAGGGAGGATTTTACACTGGGAGCGGATTATTGCAAGTATTTTATTGGGTACCCTTCTATCAGGCATTAATTTGGATTTACCTTTCATAGGTATCTTCAAATATTTTATTGAAAGAAGTAGCTGATAAATAAATTAAATTGCCTTCTAGAGAATGAGTCGTGAATGATAAAATTTATCCAATTCTTTGTCACTTGAATTTTGATATTCCTCAACTTTTTTGGGTCCCCCTTATTGAAATTAGAATCAACGTATTTACTAAAAATATCCCACAACTTTCTTCATAAATTATGTGATCGTAAAGGGTTCTCAGGTCATGAGGACTTCATTCAATCATAAAGGCACAATGTTTCAACCTCGCAAATGGATACTAGTTTGATAAGTGTGTACATTATCACAAGGGATCAGTTTCATATATCTATAAATAATGTCAATCCATGAGTCCCATATGTGAGTGTAATGAATTTATTCAACCATGATGCATAACCACAACAATTTCAAAAATTAAATCTTTTCGAAAATCAATTATGTGATTGAGAACAAAGTATGTGATTGTGAACCATCATTATGATTTCATTAAAAATTAAATCCAACATTATGCCATGTTTTTGAACTATATTAAATATTATATAAATTATATTTCTTACATTAAAGTAATTTTTACTTCTATATTTTGCATCATTTTTAATCATTAGTCATTATTTATGAGCCACAAAGAAGCCCTCCCCTTAGAATGGGATCTTATCAGAATGAAAGGGATCTTATTTTAACAAAATGGAGGGAGAATATTTAAATTCCATGTGGTTATCATAGTAAATGTGGTACGTATATGGGTTTCTCTACATTTATATATATTTTTATAATAATAATACCTACACTTTTCTCTCTCTTATAGATAATTTCTTATAGGAATAAATTTCCATTTTGAACTACTACCTTTCGTAAATGAAAATTCCCATGAATGATTTTCTATATGGCATTATTTCCCCTTTATGAGTGGTTTTTGTTTATGAAAAAAAATCACTAAATAGTAAACTCCTAAAAAATATCTTTTTAAGTAACTATGTAAAGCTTACGTAGATATCATTCCCCAGTAAATGATTCTATAAACTCCAGTACAACATAGAATAGGTGTTATGTGAAATTATGGACATTACGTTTAAAAAAATGGATTTAAGAAAATATGAGAAATATCCTATGAGGATAATCTAAATGACTGATAATGTTGCTGATAACTAGTGTAAATGTGTTCACCCAGAACATCACATAAATATGGAACTCTAGAGATCGAGTCTCTCAGACTATACTATATTAGATATAATTCATATATATGAGTGAAAAATACTGAGTGACACTCACATCCTAGAACCTTGGCCAAAAAATAAACTATGAAGTTGGATCAACCACCACTGTGAGGTAGAGAATGCCAATATCTCTATCACATGACATTTTTTAGGGATGTGGATCATATATAAGTATTTTTTTTCATGAATACGGGACCTTGTCACTTGAATATGAAAAACAAATTTTTAATATTGAAGTCAAAAACTATGGGTATATTATTCATTTTTTTTACCAGAGATAGGGTCGGGTGTTAAGATAAGATATTTTCCCCAATGATGTATTTGATATGAAAGGGGGATATCTCTTCTAGATATGGTAGAACTATACATAATGTGATCTAGATATTCGAGTCGTGGGGTTGTGTGTGGTAGTTTGGGTTTAATAATATTTCTTACACCGCTATATATATACCCTCATCGATTTGATGAGTATGTAGATTTCATATATAAACAACATTAATTCGATGCACATGAGGTTGTAATTAGACCTTTATATATACACATGATTACTAGGACTCTAATCCAAAGGATATGTATGAATAATTCATCCCCTTTTCCTCTATATGGGACAATTCAAAGAGAACCCCTCCACTCATAAGATAGTTGCTTCTTATGGAAAGGAAATCCATGGGCCATTGGCCATGCCTTCAAATTGACATTCCCATTGGTATTTTCATTGATCACGTCATCATGCCCAATGAGTGAGATCCATGGATCAGGAGGTTTTCAACATGTTAGACCCATAGATACAATGGGATTCTCAATACCAATTGAAAATAATAGAGGAAGGTTTCTACATTGAATGTGGTAAGGAGGTCACTCCCCAAGTATAAATATTATCACATATGGTGGTATTCTTAGTAATATTCATAAATGGGTACCTCCTACTACTATGAAAATGACACACTAGGGTGATAGTTTTAACTTTTATTTTGGGATTTTGATAGGAATTTGGTATGAAAATCAGTTTGGAAGTTCCATTTTTTATCAAACTATACCATCATGTTAGACATATTAGTAAGGGAATTCCATGTTATATCTCAACAAACCATTATAAGTGTTTTTATGTTGGATCACACCCAATATAGGGGGATACAAATTCACCAATGACCAACCCCATTCAAAATACATGATTCATACCCTATCTATAGTGCATAAGTGGAGTTAAGTGATACTCACAAGATGAGTGAGATGTAAGAACTTTTATAAACTGATAAAACCATTTCATCTTCATGTTATACCAAACCCCAACTTGAATTATTACCAAAATGAAACGAAATGGCATGAATAACATATATACTTTATATCTCTGAGGGAGAGTGTGTTGGCTATCAGAATCGATAGAGAGGCCATTGTTTATAGGTATTTACCCTATAAATTTATGATAAAAATACACTATATACATAATAAGTGACATGATACTCCTCAAAGAACGCAAATTAATGGAATCCCATGATCGTGCACTAGTTATGGATAATACTATCAAGGGAGGATATTGGTATAAAGGTCACCCTTCTTCTAGTCATTTAAGACATTGGGATAGTGATAAATATATCAAGTCAGGGATTAGATATTTCCCTGAAAGGAATATGGATGACTTGGTGGATATATTCAATGTTACACTAAAACCTGAGGGTAAAAAATCACAAAATAACCATTGGATGTGGGAATATCTCACAAGAGTCCTAAACTGAGGAAACCCTTAAAATCCTAGATTCCATAGAAGAGGGTTAGGCATCTTGATGCTACCACTCCATCAGGTGGGATATCACTTCCTACACAAGTTCATATTGAATAGGGAATGGAACATTCAAAGGAGTACCTCCTCTTTGAATGGCATATCATATGCATTTAGATAGAGAAAATCATGTTGATAGGTTTTTGGTAGGCTACACCCCCCCCCCCACCTCAGACATCACCTAAGAGGATAATCTTGTTGAAGTGGAGTCTTATATAAAGGATATTATGATAAAGATACAAACACTAAGTGTTAAATCACTCCTCTCAATCCAGGTAACTTTTCTAACCAAGCCTTGGTCGAGTGAAGAGGATTATGATGATGATGATGATAAAGGTCCTAAAAAATAACATAGCCTCTAGAGAAAAGACCAATAAAACTTTTTCTTAGGATGAAGTAATATATGTTCCCATCAATTATTATTATATTTAGTCTATTTTCATTAATAACTTATTAATAATCCTTTATAAGAATCTAAATTTCCTTCATCACCCATAGTGTCTCTGATATATTCAGCTGGTGGGACACCTATCAGCCCAAATTCATAGGTGGGACATATTTTCTAAAAATAATATTCTTATAATCTAATTCAATAGATCTAAGGGATATAATCCAATCCACTATGGTTGTTTCTAATGCTACTACCAGTGAATTCTCATACAGAACCATATTTGGAGAAATTAAGTAAATGAGAGCGCACAAAGTGGCTAGACTCCCACCATTACACGAATTTGATAAGTAAATGATCAACACCAACACACATTATTCTTTTAACACTATTATAATTTCATATTTATATATTGGTTACATAGATTTTGAGATAATATTTACAAACCCAATGGTTTTCTTGGACTAGTAACACATGGTCTCTATACTCCTTGAAAAGGTTCCCATCGTAGTAGTAATTAGAAAATACAATGATAGATATGGATCCATACCTTGACATGAATGCTCGATAAAAAAAAATTATTCACACTCAATATAAACCAAAATTAATGTTAAGAGTTTAGTGAATGATCCTAAATTAGATATATTTGCATATAAAATATTTTTTAAGGATGGTGAGTAATTCCAATACCTGTATTTTTTATATTGATCACAGTAACCATTACATATTTATATGTATATCCCTCTATAGTACTCCTCAAAATATACCTAGGTCATATATACCCTATTTTTTTATATCTATAAAATAATGTTTTGTTCCCTCATATGTGAATCTTGTTTGAATACACTCTATATGAGTGATGATGGTTAAAGAGGCTAATGATCCAACAAATTAAGGTGGGTACTCATACCTCTTAAGAGTTGTAAATTTATCACATTTACTAGATAACTTATTCTATATAATAGTATCAACACACTTACTATGTTCCATAGTATCTCAAATATCACATATATGGTGTTTAACCATGTGAAACCCACAGGGGCACAAGCTGTTTTTGTACCAACTCACTCATGGGATGTTGTAACCTACCCTCATTAAGTGATTTAGTCCTAGAGTATATATAAATACTTGATATTTTATTTGTAATTTTAAGACATTATATAATTTAATTTATTTATGAGACAATGATGATGCAGTAATTATCTTATTAATGAAATGTTGACATAATTGATGTTATAAACACCAAAATAAATGTAATTTGAGTCTTTTTAGGAATTAAAATAATTTTATAGATTAATATGACATGTTAGTATTGATTTAGTTACCTTTTTTCGAACTAATCATTCTGTTATGATTTTCACAAAAATTAATTACTAAATAGTGTCAAAATTGACATAAAATAGTTTTTAAAACAAATATTATATTAGTAATTGTTATTTTATTCTTAAAAATCTAAGGTTTGGCCAAATTACTTAGATAAGGTTATATATATTAATAATAAACATCTTGGGGTTATATTGGCTACTTATAGTAAGTTTATTAACCTTATAGAATAAGAACACAAGAAGACACGGTAAAAGTAAAATTATCTAACTTAATGTTAAATCTAAATGATAAGGTTAAAATAGGAACCTAAACTTTTCTAAATTCTATTGGATGAGATTAATTCTACCCATACCCACTTTAGATTCTAAATAAATCAATTTTAAGCTATTTAAAACCGAACTTGACTTTATAATAAAATAATATTTTTAGTTTTTCCAAAGGAGCCCCTCTCCTCCCCTATAAAAGGGCACCTCCTCCCCCTCTTCCTCACACCACTTTGAGCCTTCAAGCTCGGCCAAACCCTGCCAATTTCTTCTCTCCACTTCCCTAGAAACATCCTAGAGGTTCTGGTCTTCTTCAAAGACCTATTTTAGTGCCCTAAAAGGAGGTCTCCAAGAAGCACTTCAAAGAAGAGGTAATGTCTGTTACCGATTCTTTCATATTTATTTCTTCTTCCACTTCTTCTTCTTTAGTTGTTTCATTATGAATTAATAACATCAGTATCACTAATATACTGATATGTTATCATAAGTATGAAACAACCCTATTTCACCATCTATCCATCCTACGGAAAAAGAAATCACTGCACGTGCGTACGTACGGAATACCGTCTCCACGCCGTGGTGTAATCTATTTTACACCACCACATTACTTGGATGGGTATAATGGTGTAAATAATGACTATATATTACTATTATAAAGTGATACTGATTCTGAAATAGTATACATACACTCCAATACAATTCCACAATCATAGGAACGATATCATCACTCGTGCGTACGTACGGAATACCGTCTCCACGATGTGATGCGACTCGTTCTACATGATCTTTATTTCATAATGATTATATAAATTAATTGAATGAATTAATATGATATATATTACACTAATACCATTCTGGAAATGTGGTATCTATAACCTAAAGAGAAGAATAAGAATTTATTCGACAAACCACGCATAAGAACAAAAAGTTATAAACACCCGAATAACAAGTAGAAATGAAATATTACTACTAAGAAGATAAGAATATGATCATATATGATATTATAAAAATATGTATGATTCTTTAATAAGTCAATAACATTATTTAAATCATTATACAGGATGTTCAGACACGTAAAAAGCATATCAGACCTAAGGTAAGGGAAATATCACAATCTCATTTTTATCTGAGATTGTTTATACTTTGGTATTTACTAGGGTGTATTTTATCATCCACATCCATGTTTCCTCAATATGTAATATTATTTCCATCCACCTAAAAATTTTTAAATCCAATTTTACCCTTCGGTGAGTTTTTAGTAAAGGATATGAAAGGAATCATTTGTCGTTTTTCATTCGAGGTACTTTTTGACTTTTCCGACAAAAGTACGAGAAGAATGTTTTTTAACTTATACGGCATGAATGGATTTTTAAAACATTATTTCCAATAATCTTCCTTTATAAGTTTTCAAGTTTATTTTTAATCAACTTCTTTTAGTTTAGAATTGTACGACATGTTAAGAAAGGAGAAGTGTTTTTGAAGCAGAAAGGATATTTTCCTCAAAAATGGAGTTCAAGTGTTTTATAAAAATTATTTTCCATATAAGATAATATAGGAATTTGTGTCTATCCCTATTATTACATTGATTTGATTATGTTGTGATTGAAATATTTTTATGAAATCCTTTATCTTATATGAATTGTTTTATGATGTCATGATGTTTAAGATTCCCATTTTTATTACATGGGTTATGCTATGATGTATGGTTTCTGATTTTGTGGCACACATAAGAATGGTATCATTATGAGATGGGTGGGACCTATATCTACCTCCAATGCATTGGGTAAAGATTGTATATCTCATGAGATAGACATGGCTGGAACGGTAGGTTATACCGGTTCAGTGAAACAGGACTGAAATGAGGGTGACTCGGTTCAGAAATGGACTTTGTCCACTAAGATAGTCTTGGCAATGATTCTTGACTAATAAGAAATGATTCAATATGATTATGTGTGTATTCCAAAAAGTTTCATGTTTTAAGTTATGATTATTGGGATTACATTTCACTACTATGATTTATCCCATGTTATGAAATTATGATCTCTTTTGCAGGTTAAGATTTCCAAAATTTATGTGCTTATATATATGATGTGATTGATATTTCTTTTGTTTACCCTTACTGAGAATTTGAGATCACCCTTTTGTATGTTTTATTTCCCCAGGTCAGGAAGAAGGTTATTAAGTAGAATATTCCAAAAAGGAACTCAAGATATGATGAAAAAAATGGGAGGAAAAGTAGATGCTTTATGAACCAGTTGTTTATGTTTCCCAATTTCTAAAGACACTATACCTATACAGTCTTTTCTTGGTTTTGTTATATGTTGTAATAAGTGTGCTTCAATTATTAATTAATAACAATGTATGTAAAGTATGGGTCGTTATAGTTGGTATTAGAGGAAATGTATAGTCAACATTTGGAAACTAGGATTTGAAAGCCTAAGTAAGAACCCTAAGGATAAGTCTAAGCATAGAACACAATCTTAGTATTTTAGAAATGGCCATGAATAACCTAGGATAAAACCTGAAGTGTGAAATTTTATTCTTGATTATGTGGTTTTCCTTTTATAATTAGTGTTTCTCACACTATTCTTCCTGGTTTTAGTCAATGGCTGGAACCCGAAGGAACCGTGTTAATGCGGAATGTGACGGGAAATGCAATGATTGTCCCCCTGAGGAACCAAATGTTATGGGAGCTAGAATGAAAAATCTTGTAGCCATGCTCACACAACTTTCTCAAGCTATGAATCATGCAGGACTTCCAAACAAGCAAAGGAAGGAGAAACATTCTGTTGAATCATTCATGAGACAGCGTCCACCTTCATTCAATGGGTCTACTGATCCATTAGTTGCTGAACAATGGATTAGTACTACTGAAAAGATATTTTCAGTTCTTCAATGTTATGAGCATGATAAATTCATCTTAGTAGTGTATCTTTTGGAAGGTGATGCTGATCAATGGTGGAATCTTATTAAGAATACGAGGCAAAGGGATGAAATTGAGTCCATGGAATGGGACGAGTTCAAGAACTTATTTTTCAATAAGTACTTCCCTCGTATTCTCCGAACAAAGATGGAGAAATAGTTTCTTGAACTGAAGCAAAAGGATGATGAATCTATTGGTACCTATGAAGAAAATTTTACAAGACTTGCAAGGTACAGTCCTGGTATTATTATCCAACCTGAGAGTAGGATCGATCGATTCTTTAGTGGCTTAAAACCAAGTCTTCGAAGGGCCTTAACCATAAGGGACATCAATAGCTACGAGGAAATCGTTCGATGTGCTCTCAAAGTTCAGATGGAGATTGGAGTAACCCATCAGTCATATGGATCTGATAAGAAGAGGAAAATGGAATTCAAAGGAAAATATAAAGAGCACACTGAAAAGAAGATGAGATTTCCATTATGCTCAAAGTGTGGAAAGAAACATGGAGGGAGTTGTCTTAAAGGGATAAGTAAATGTTTCAAATGAGGAAAGGAAGGTCATCAGGCATTTGAATGCCGCGATGATGGGAAGAAGATGTCTAATGATGAAAACAAAGGAAGGGATACACAGAATGAACCTACTACACTTCAATGTTTCAAGTGCAAGGAGATGGGACATTATGCCAATAAATTCCCTAATCCAAGGGTTGATGATGATGGCCGACATCAACAAACTCTTAAGGCTAAAGACAAAGGAAAGTCACATGCAATTTCTATCAGCGATATGTAGTATGATAACGATGTAGTGAAAGGTACACTTACCATCCACTCTAAAGTAGGAAATGTTTTATTTGATTCTGGATCCACCCACTCCTTTATTTCTGAAGAATTTTCTAAGGGTATCATCGTATTACCTCAACAATTAGATGTTGAGTTAGCTGTGACAACACCTAATGGAACAACAGTCGCATCAAAAGTTTATAATTCTTCTCTTATTGAAGTTTGTGGGAAAGTGATTCCTGCAAATCTTGTGATCCTTCCTATAGTGGAATTTGATGTGATTCTTGGCATGGATTGGCTTTCTCTACATGAATCTCATATCAATTGCCAAAGAAGGGAAGTCACATTTCATATTCCAGATCAAACTATGATCGTCTATCGATGCAAGGATGAACATAACCTTCCAGTGGAAATTTCATCCATTTTATGGGTATTTATTCCACTAAATGAATGTTATTTATCTCAAATGGTTGGTGATAAACTCATGATTAAGAATATTCCCATTGTACGGGAGTTTGATGATGTCTTTCTAGAGGGATTACCAGGTCCTCCACCGAATCGTGAAGTTGAGTTTTCAATAGAACTTGTACCGGGTGCTTTGCCTATTTCAAAGACACCTCATTGAATGGCCCCAATTGAGTTGCAGGAATTGAAGAAGCAACCTCAAGAGAATCTTGATAAGGGGTTCATACGCCCTAGTGCGTCACCTTGGGGATCACCTGTTCTGTTTGTTAAGAAGAAATATGGATCAATGAGACTCAGCATTGATTATCGAGAACTTAACAAGGTCAATATCAAGAAAAAATATCCTCTCTCGCGCATTGATGACCTATTTGACCAACTACGCAGAGCTCAATACATTTCCAAGATTGATCTTCATTCAGGGTATCATCAATTAAGGGTCAAAAAGGAGGATATACCAAAGACGGCTTTCCGTACAAGGTATGGACACTATGAATTTATAGTGATGCCATTTGGTCTTACAAATTCCCCTGCTATCTTCATGGATCTAATGAATAGAGTCTTTAGAGAATATCTTGATCCGTTTGTGGTAGTCTTTATAGATGATATTCTTGTCTATTCAAAGAGAAAGGAAGAACATGAAGATCACTTGAGAATTATATTGAAGACCCTGAGAAAGGAGAATCTTTATGCCAAATTTACCAAGTGTGAATTTTGGCTTCAAGAAGTTGCAATTTTGGGTCACATAATCTCAAAAGAGGGGATATCTGTGGATCTAGCAAAAACAGAGGTTATCGAAAGATGGTCGAGACCAAGAACAGTAACCTAGATCTGATGTTTTCTTGGTTTGGCTGGATATTATCGACGTTTTGTGAATGTTTTTTCACGATTATCTAATCCACTCACCAAGTTGACTCGGAAAGGAGTTAAGTTTTTTTGGATGGAGGAATGTGAAGATAATTTCAAGGAGTTGAAAAGAAGGTTATCCAGTGCACCTATGCTCACACTGCCTTGTAGTGGAGAAAGGTTTTTGATCTACAGTGATGCATCCAAGAAGGGATTGGGGTGTGTTCTTATGCAAAATGATATGGTGATAGCTTATGCCTCACGACAGTTGAAAATACATGAGCAAAATTACCCAACTCATGATTTGGAGTTAGCTGCAGTAATCATTGCATTAAAGATTTGGAGGCATTACCTTTATGGTGAAAGGTGTGATATTTATACTGATCATAAAAGTTTAAAGTATATTTTCACACAAAAGGATCTAAATATGCGCCAAAGAAGATGGTTGGAGCAGATTAAGGATTATGACTGCTCAATCCATTACCACCCTGGGAAAGCAAACAAGGTGGTAGATGCATTAAGTCGACAAGACCATGCTAGTTTATCCATGATGAGGATCACAAAAGATCCAATATTTATGGATTTACAAAGGATGGATCTTGGAATTATATTAAAAGGGGCAAAATCGTATCTTTCTCAAATGAATGTTCAACCATCTATACATGTGAAGATTAAATATGCACAGAAAGAAGATGTTGAGTTACAAAAGAAGGTGAGAAATGTTCCTAAATTCAACCGTGATTGTGATGGGATAATAAAGTTTAGGAATCGGGTTTGTGTTCCTCCCATCCCCGAATTAAAGAAGGAGCTTCTGGATGAGTCTCATAGTTCTTCATTCTCTATTCATCCTGGAAGCACGAAGATGTATAGGGTCCTGAAAGAGTACTTCTGGTGGGATGGCATGAAAAGAGATGTTGCTGAATATGTCTCTCGATGCTTGGTTTTTCAACAAGTTAAAGCTGAGAGACAAAAGTCTAAGGGGATGTTACAACCATTACCCATACCCGAATGGAAATGGGAAAACATCACTGTGGACTTTGTCACAGGACTTCCTAAAACATCTGAAGGCAATAATGCTATCTGGGTCATAGTTGATCGTCTTACAAAGTTTGCACACTTCATTGCTATTAGAGAGGATTTATCTCTAGATCAGCTTGCCAGGATATATGTAAAGGAAGTGGTAAGATTGCATGGAGTACCACTTTCTATTATATCTGATCGGGATCCGAGATTTACCTCGAAGTTCTGGCAAAGTCTTCAGCATACTATGGATACAGAGTTGAGTTTCAGCACTGCTTATCATCCTCAGACAGACGGTCAGTCTGAGAGAACAATTCAAACTCTAGAAGATATACTGAGAGCTTGCTCTATGGATTTCAAAGGTGGTTGGGATCAGCACCTACCTTTGGTGGAATTTTCTTATAATAATAGCTTTCACTCCAGTATTCAGATGGATCCTTATGAAGCTCTCTATGGAAAGAAATGCAGGACTCCAACTTGCTGGGATAAATTTGGGGAAAGAAAGCTATTAGGACCCGATCTCGTTGATGAAATGGCAGAAAAGGTCAGATCTATTCAACAACACATAAGAGCAGCTCAGAGTCGATAGAAAAGTTATGCCGACAACCGAAGAAAAGACCTAGAGTTTGAAGTGGGTGATAAAGTGTTCTTATGAATATCTCCCTGGAACAGGGTTATGAGATTTGGAAAGAAGGGGAAGTTGACCCCTAGATATATCGGTCCTTTAGAAATACTGGATCGTGTTGGGAAGGTATCTTACCGATTGGCGCTTCCACCGAATCTCTCTGAATTTCACTATGTGTTCCAAGTATCTCTCCTGAGAATGTACATACCTGATCCTTCACATGTACTCAGCTCAGAAGTTGTACCGCTGGAGCAAGATCTTTCTTATGAAGAACAACCGATAGAGATTTTGGATCGTAGCGAAAAAGTCCTACGAAACAAGACCACTCGATTGGTGAAAGTTTTATAGAGGAACCACCAATTAGAAGAAGCTACATGGGAACTTGAGGATATGATGAGGGAGAGGTATCCTCATCTGTTTGTTACAAAGTGACGAATTTCGAGGACGAAATTCATTTTAAGGGGGGTAGAATGTAACACCCGAGACTTTTATGTTATATAAATCATCAAAGGAATATTTTTCTACACACAACACTTTCTTGGCTTGATTTACATGAAATCGCAACCTTTCTCGATAGCTTGCGTCGTACGCAATACCGATTTTCACTAAACAATGATATGCTAATAAAATATTATT
This sequence comes from Viscum album, assembly GCA_963277665.1. Taxonomy (NCBI): domain Eukaryota; kingdom Viridiplantae; phylum Streptophyta; class Magnoliopsida; order Santalales; family Viscaceae; genus Viscum; species Viscum album. The sequence goes on from OY728163.1 coordinate 36,971,826, forward strand.
AAAACTAGCCGTTATGAATAGTAATAACCACTTTTTGAAATTTTATAAATTTTATTTTTCAAAATGGAATTCATTTTTGGATTCGGAATATCGAAATTATCCTAGGGTGAAATTTGGGTATTTTTCTGAAAACTTTCAATTTTTGATGAATAGTAAAACCACTAAGTGGTAGTTAAAAAACTGAATTTTTCATAAAACTTAATTTTACCGCTTTTGTGAGTGGAATTTAGAAAATCCAAGAGACACGGTTGATGTCAGTAAGTAAAATGTGGTTCAATGAGATGAAAATAATTTTTTGGTGAATAGTAACTTTTTACTTTTTTTTACCACGGTTAAAAGTAAATACGGTAATTAAGGGTAAACATGATATTATTATTACCATAACACATGTCATAATTCTATTGGACAAGTGTAATTCGACCAAAAACAAACTTAGGAATAAAATATGACCATTTAGGCCCACTTGGATTAGATTAGGACATTTATTATTAATTTACTTAAAGAAGGGTTAAAATAGTTAAAATCAAAGTTTAATAAGTAAATAATTTTTAATATAGGGTTATACATAAGATCAATTCGACTATAAATATTAATTAGAAAGCTCAAAATATTTCCTACATAATGAAATTTTATTTGTAATTTTTAGTCATTAAATAAGTTAATTTATTTATGACACAAAGATGATGCATTAATTAACTTATTAATGAAATATTGACATTATTGATGTTATAAACACCAAACTAAATGTAATTTGAGACTTTTTATGAATTACACTAATTTTATAGATTAATATGACATGTTATTATTGATTTAATTAACTTTTTCAAACTAATCATTCTGTTATGATTTTCACAAAAATTAATTACAAATAGTGTCAAAATTGAAATACAATAGTTTTTAAAACAAATATTATATTAGTAATTGTTATTTTATTCCTAAAAATCTAAGGTTCGGCCAAATGACTTACATAAGGTTATATATATTAATAATAAACAACTTGGGGTTCGTTTGGCTGATTATAGTAAGTTTATTAACCTTATATTATAACAACACAAGAAGACACGGTAAAAGTAAAATTATTTAACGTAATGTTAAATCTAAATGATAAGTTTAAAATAGGAACCTAAACTTGTCTAAATTCTATTGGATGAGAGGATTTCGACCCATACCCACCTTAGCTTCTAAATAAATCAATTTGGAGCTATTTGAAAGCGAACTTGACTTTATAATAAAATAATATTTTTAGTTTTCCAAAGGAGCCCCTCTCCTCCCTTATAAAAGGGCACCTCCTCCCCCTCTTCCTCACACCACTATGAGCCTTAAAGCTCGGCCAACCCCTGCCAATTTCTTCTCTCCACTTCCCTATAAACATCCTAGAGGATCTGGTCTTCTTCATAGACCTATTTTAGTGCCCTAAAAGGAGGTCTCAAAGAAGCACTTCAAATAAGAGGTAATGTCCGTTACCGATTCTTTCATCTTTATTTCTTCTTCCACTTCTTCTTCTTTAGTTGTTCAATGATGAAGTAATAACATCAGTATCACTCATATACTGATATATTATTATAAGTATGAAACAACCCTATTTCACTATCTATCCATCCTACGGAAAAAGAAATCACCGCGCATGCGTACGTACGGAATACCGCCTCCACGCCGTGGTGTAATATATTTTCCACCACCACCATACTTGTATGGGTATAATGGTGTAAATAATGACTATATATGACAATTATAAATTGATACTGATTCTGAAATAGTATACATACACTCCAATACAATTCCACGATCATAGGAACGATATCATCACTCATGCGTACGTACGGAATACCGTCTCCATGATGTGATGTGACTCGTTCTACATGATCTTAATTTCATAATGATTATATAAATGAATTGAATGAATTAATATGATATATATTACACTAATAACATTCTTGAAATGAGGTATCTATAACCTAAAGAGAAGAATAAGAATTTATTCGACAAAACAGGCATAAGAACAAAAAGTTATAAACACCCAAATAACAAGTAGAAATGAAATATTACTACTAAGAAGCTAAGAATATGACCATATATGATATCATAAAAATAATTATGATTCTGTAATAAGTCAATAACATTATTCAAATCATTATACAGGAGGTTCGGACACATACAAATCATATCGGACATAAGGTAAGGGAAATATCACAATCTCATTTTTATCTGAGATTGTTTATAATTTGGTATTTACTAGGGTGTATTTTATCATCCACATCCATGTTTCTTCAATATGTAATATTATTTCCATCCACCTACAATTTTTTAAATCCAATTTTACCCTTTGGTGAGGTTTTAGTAAATGATATGAAAGGAATCTTTTTTCGTTTTTCGTACAAGGTACTTTTTGACTTTTCCGACAAAAGTATGAGAAGAATGTTTTTTTAACTTATATGGCATGAATGGATTTTTAATACATTATTTCCAAGAATATTCCTTTACAAGTTTTCAAGTTTATTTTTAATCAACTTCTTTTAGTTTAGAATTTTACGACATGTTAAGAAAGGAAAAGTGTTTTTGAAGCAGAAAGGATATTTTCCTCAAGAATGGAGTTCAAGTGTTTTATAAAAATTATTTTCCATCTAAGGTAATATAGGAATCTGTTTCTATCCCTATTATTACATTTATTTCATTATGTTGTGATTGAAATATTTTTATGAAATCCTTTATCTTATATGAATTGTTTTATGATGTCATGATGTTTAAGATTCCCATTTTTATTACATGGGTTATGCTATGATGTATGGTTTCTGATTTTGTGGCGCACATAAGAATGGTATCATTATGAGATGGGTGGGACCTATATCTCCCTCCAATTCATTGGGTAAAGATTTTATATCTCATGAGATAGAAATGGCTGGAATGGTAGGTTATACCAGTTCAGTGAAACAGGACTGAAACGAGGGTGACTCGGTTCAGAAATAGACTTTGTCCACTAAGATAGTCTTAGCAATGAGTCTTGACTAATAAGAAATGATTCTCTATGATTATGTGTGTATGCCACAATGTTTCATGTTTTATGTTATGATTATTGGGATTACATTTCACTACTATGATTTATCCCATGTTATGAAATTATGATCTCTTTTGCAGGTTAAGATTTCCAAAAGTTATGTGCTTATATATATGATGTGATTGATATTTATTTTGGTTACCCTTACTGAGCATTTGAGCTCACCCTTTTGTATTTTTTATTTCCCCAGGTCAGGAAGAAGGTTATTAAGTAGAATATGCCAAAAAGGGACTCTAGATATGATGAAATAAATGGGAGGAAAAGTATATGCTTTATGAACTAGTTGTTTAGGTTTCCCAGTTTCTAAAGACACTATACCTGTACGGTCCTTTCTTGGTTTTGTTATATTTTGTAATAAGTGTGCTTCAATTCTTATGTAATAATAATGTATGTAAAGTATGGGTCGTTATATTTCTCTTATCAATGCCCTTTTTAAATTCATCAAAAAAATCATTTCCAACAGACTTTCCACTATCACGAACAAAATTATCTCATGGAACCAATTTGGTTTTATAAAGGGATGATCTATTCAACACTACATTTTCCTCACCTCAGAGTGTGTAAATAATTTGAATAAAACCAATAGGGGAGGCAACATTGAGATTAACCATGACATCAAAAAAGCTTTCAACACCATGGACTGGAGATTTATTTTTAAAGTACTCTATGGTTATGGTTTTAGAAATTCTTTTATATCTGAAATCAGGACTCTCTTAAACTCAGAATCTATCTCCATATTGTTCAATGGCTCACCTAAAGGTTATTTTAAATGCACTAAAGGTGTCAGGCAAGGTGACCCCCTTTCTTCCATTCTCTTCTCGATAGCAGAATACTACCTCAATCATCTGATAAACAGGCTAGTAATCCAGAACAAAATAATTCCCATTCATGTCTCTAGAAATGTAAACTCTACCACTCATCTTTTTTATGATGATGACCACATCCTTTTCCTTCAGGGGGATAAAATAAACATTATTAACCTGAAAAACTCACTCTCACACTATGAAGAGGATTATGTTCAAACCATTAGCTGGAAAAAATCTTGCATCATCTTGGGGAAGAATTTCCCATTTGGCAGAAAATGTAACATTCTCAGTGACCGTGGTCTAAAAGAAGGCACGCTTCCATTCACCTATCTTGGTGTTCCCATTTTTTGGGGTAGACCCAAATCTTGTCACTTTATGACTATATTGGATCAAGTTCTTAATCAACTTTCTTCTTGGAAAGGTAAGTATCTCTCTATGGCCGGTAGAACTTTCCTTGTTAAGTCCACTATTGTATCCAAGATGGTTTATTATATGATGGTCTATAAATGGCCAATTGGACTCAATAAAAAAATGAACACAGCCATAAATAACTTTATCTGGACCGATGGCACTCTAGAAAGAATACTTTTGACTGTGCCCTGGTCACCTTGTTACAAACCCATCGAAAATGGTGGTATTGGTATAAAAAATATCAAACACTTCAATGAATCCATTCAAGAAATACTCACTTGGATTATTTTTCAAAATACCTCTGAAGATATTTCCTTTATTAAAAATAGGTTTCTAGAAAAACCTAAAACGGTCAACTCGAACTTGATTAACTCATCTATATGGCCCTCTATCAAAAACTCCTTCACTAATATTATGAATAACTCTAGATGGATGGTCTTTAAAGACTCCTCCATGAAATTTTGGTTGTATTACTAGAATGGAGTGCCTTTAATATCCATGTTGCTTCCTGATCAAACCCCTGATACTACCAATAGCTCTATCAGAGACATTTTAAACCCAAAACATGATCACCTTCCTGACACTATTTTAAACGTTATAGAGAACTAATCTTTCTATCCCATAAATGACTTCTTAATTTAGGAACCTGCTGACAATGGTATGCTCAACTCTAAACATTTCAACAAACACTATTTTTGTAAGTTATAAAATTACTATATTTGGCTAAAACACTTCAAAAACCCTTGGATAAAGACATCACGATTCAACCTTATATGGCGTATTGCTCACAAAAGAGTGCCCACTGAACTTTGCCTCAAATATTTTGGCATCCAAATTTGTTCCAAATGAAACATCTATAACCAGTATATGGAAGATAGTAACCACCTTTTCCTCTCTTGTGCTAATTCTTCTTCTCCCTGGAACTATATTATTGACATTTTTGACTGAAAATGGATGATGCTTAATTCTATCAAAGATCCACTTAAAAAATGTGCAGAAATAGAAGGCTCTCAAAAAATTAGAGACCTTTTTCATGTTGCGGTTTCTGTGATCCATCATGTGATTTGGTATGATCGGAATGCAATTATTCATCACAATTACTAATTAAATAAAAATTCAGGTCGAATGAGGATCCTCATTGTTATACAAAAAGCTACCTTAATTCAAAAGGGATGATGACAAAACACCATGCATGACTTTGTGATCTTGAGGTGTCTTAGGATTAAAGAAAAGTTTTGTCAGCTGCATTGTACTCTGGAGGTGTTTTGGAAAGCCCCCCTTCCGGTATGGATTAAGATCAATATTGACGGCACCTCCAAAGGAAATCTGGGACCTGAAGGATGTGGTGTTGTCTTCAGAAATCACCACAGCTAGATCCTTGTATGATTCATGGGTAAATGTGACATTTCCACCTCCCTCGAAGCTGAGATGCTGGGCTTGATTCATTCCATTACCTTTTCCAAATCCTTTGGTTAGAATAACCATTGGATTAAAAGTGACTCAATGACTATTGTCCAAGAAATTTGGAATGGTGTAATCCACCTTGGTTGGACGATTAACACAAGCATGATGGATTTCTCCTACTCGCTTAGCGATATTAACTATATCATCACACATGTTTACAGAGAATCAAACACCGATACAAATGTTCTAGGCAACATGGGATTCAATCAGAACATTACTTGGTTTGAAGACCTCCCCATTTCTCTCATTTCCGTGCACGAAAAAGATTGTAATATGATATTGTCATTTAGACTCTTGTAATCTTTCTTCCTTTTTAAAAATATTTTGGTGTTGGTCATTTTTGACCAAGGCATTACCTTTAAAAAAAATAGTTAATTTAGTTTGAATTCATTGTGCCTGGATCATTATGTCATGAGTTTTAGGGTCTTGTGAAAATGATTAGTAAAGAATCTAAAATAGTATGTCATATTCTTACTCTAAAAATTGGATTGATTAATAAAAAATGTAGCATTGATGGTATTAAAATCCACATGAACAATTGGATTATTAACTTTGTAAATCATAACTTGAGAAATTTGAATCATGCAATGATGGGATGAAATAAGTATGTTGAGTATGAACACCATATAAATTCAAATGATGTGTTCCACTATAATATTGTATATAACATATGTGGATTAGAGTACATTCTCCTTTGGATGAAAATATGCCTTTGGTTTGATGTTTTGAATATGGTGGCACAAATTCATTACCAAGTAGAGGTGTCCCTTGGAGCTGAATATTCTCATCACAAATAATCATGATGCTTTTTGAATATGAAAAAAATTGAATAATTATATAGGTTTATGGAAAAAGGATATGCAATAAGGTTCTAAGAACACTAAATTTTATTCCCCCATGTATTGAACTCATTCTCATGGAGAATGGGTATAACGTGAAATTTCTCAAGAACACATGGATGTGAGAAGATAGAAGGTCTTCTCTTAATTTTTTATAGACTAGTGGTCCTAGAAAACATATCTTGAATTTTTTAGGGTCATATGGAGATCCCCAAAACCTTTTTGAATTATTCTGGTTGTGTATTATTTTTTTTCTATGTCATGAAGAGGGATAACCTAACCAGTAGAGACTTTGCATTTTCCCAAGATACCCTTCACAAGTTTTTGAGAAAACAAGCATTCTGTATCTATCATTTTTATTTTAAGGGTACTGTAATTTAGAGTATTAAGGGATGGTGTTTAAGTTCATACATGTTTGAATGAATTTTTTGGTTTTAAAGGCTGGACATCATTGAATAGAGGTTTATTTTTGTTTAATGTTTTACAACACTAACCAAATGGTTGTATCATCAATCTGGAAGTGGATAAAAAAAACCAATTTTAATGGGGAGAAAAATGATACCATATAATTATTCATGGATAAGTGAACATCGTTTAATACCATAGTGTTTGGTTCATTGATGGTGATGTGATAAGCCAATTTAGATGGGATCAAGAGCTAAGACTACCCAACTCCTCATAAATTGGTATTAATAGTGATGTAAATCATGATATGGAATAATTTAATCATGAATTGATGATATGGAACAAGTATGTTAAGGATAACCTCTAGCCAAGTTTCAATGATGTGTTCTATGGAAGTTTTATTGAGAGAATATGGAGATTAGAGGATCATTTTCAGGATGGAAACATTCCTCTGCTTGGAAGGTCAGTATATGGTATCACTGACATCATTACCAAGAAAAGGAATCTCGTGGGGAAGAATATTCTCATTACCAGTATCAATGAATGTTAAATAATGATTTTAAATTCTCAATATAATAAGTTTATTGGGTTATAACGGGTTGTTAAAAATGTGTTAGAGGCATTCTAGTCTTGATATAACCATGGTTGGTCCATTATGGATGATTGAAATTGAGTGGCGATAGATGATGATTTTTGTTTGGGTCTAAATTATATGGTTTAGATATCAATATGTATCCAAAATTAAAGTAAATCCATCCACATGTAATTCTTTTAGGGTTCCTTCATAGATATAGATCATATATAAAAGAGGTTAATTTTTTATTTTAGTATAGGATTCAAACTAGTGTAAGAGCTATGGTTTGTACCATGTTATAATATTCGAGTTTCCTAGTTAGGTTAGAAAACCTGTTATAAATATAGAGATCGAAAACACATTGATATAATGTTTTGGAATAAAGGATCATTTTAACCTAGTATAGGGTCGTGGATAAAACCACAACTTATGAACCCTTTTATAGATCTAGATCTTATACAGGGATGTTGGTTCATATATCATGGACCACTATAATAAGTGTATGGTCTTGTATGATGGATTATATGTTGTGTAGTTTAACATCAAGTTAAAAGGAACTAATTTTCCTACTAGTTATGTTCATACTATGATGAACATTATAAAATGGATCTTACACCAATTTAGATAATGTGAAAAATTAAATGGCCCACCATTATTTTGAAACCATTGAGGGAAACTCACCATGCATGAGGAGGGCCTTGAAAACTAGGATGAAGCTACGGACTAGTTAGGATGTGGCTTGTGGTTGGGCCCAAACATTTGGACATCAATTCATATCTTATAGTAACCAAAATCAATCCACACAAAGTTCATATTAGGGGTATTAATTTCTTATTTCATATATGAATCATACCAAGGGGAATGAATTTTTACCCTAGTGTTAAAAGGGAGGAATCCCAACTTGAATTAGTTGAGGCCTGATCACCAAACCAACAATGGTCAAGTAAATAGAAATTACAGTTGGGCATGGGATAGGGATTGAAGATTTTACTTCATATCTTTTAGGGAGAATGAATAAATCCATATATAGTTCTTTGAAATATATGTCTTTAAACTCTATTATAAGATAAAATCTAAAGGAAACTCTATAGTGTTAACCAATATAAATTATCTGGTTTTCCATATTTGGTGTCCCAATCTATAGATGATGTATAAAACTCATTGTGAATTAAATAACCATAATGAAGTGAGGTTTGGATGAGAGCTAAAGTTATAGCTAGCTTCATGATAAATGATCCAAACTTGAATACATATCCAAAAATTACTAGGAATCAAGCTGCATGTAGTTCTTTTTAGTTTGGAAATTTTATTCATGGATTAGGTGAACCAAGATAATAAGTTTGGATGGTATGTCCATGGATAAGGTGTCATATACTAATAACACATTTGTAAACATATATTCCATGCAAGGGAGTGGGGTCCCATGGGAAGGGAAAGTTTAATTAGTTTAAGTTCTTGTATGATGCACCATATTTAATTTAGTTTAAGATCATATGATAAGGATAAATATGTTTTTTTGTTTAAGGTCATGCAACTGTAAACTAGACTCTAAAATTTATAATCATACACCAACAATATTATATATATTTTTCAGTTCCATGATACCAGGATGAATAAACACAATGTGAATTCCTGAAATGTAAATCTGGAATCACTTTTCATTACTAGTGGGAGTGATATAATCTCTATCTATGGTGATTAAGGAATATGATACATTGGAGTTGACCTTATGCATGGAATAATGTCCCTCCCATTTCAGATTATGTTTTAGAGTCTTATTATTAGGTATCATGGGAGTTCTTCGTGAATGTACCAACTCTCCAAGGATTAAAAAGAAATGTTAAACCTTATTTTTGAATTCCCACATGACTTCGTTTTGAGTTACCATTAGTTTTTGGAGGGGGTGTCACCATTTTCCATCATGTTTTTATAGCTCATATAATAAAATTTGAGACCATTCATCTTTAGAAAACTGATTGCAGGTGAAAATTAAAAGTGAAGGAAGTTAAACCTCAATGGAAAGGAATGCCTTTTCCCTATATAAAAGAAAATATAAATTCACCCCTATGTTAGTACAGGTTGTGGAGTTATCATACTAAAAATCATACATGCTTTTTCTAGGACAATGAATCTTATCCTTATCATCAACTTTTGGAGGATGTTTGATATAGTTTTATTGAAATCCTTTATCAGTATTTTGGAAGTTGTATGATATTGTGACAAGTGGCTGGGATACATGTTATACTATATATACAAATCCTTCAATTATGAAGAAATTTTTTTTTGTTTTGTTGTCTATCAATATCATGTGACGAACACTAAATCTACTAATTATGTTATAATTCATTAAATAGATGATAACATTTTTCCAATATCCTTGAGGGATATTAACATGACCTAATTGAATAATAATTCAGTGTCGGTAAGGATTTACATGAACTATCTAGATAAATATGGAGGATATAGAACCATAAATTATATTCCTTATAAACAAAATTACTATGATTATTTAACAGTTTCCAACATTTTTGGTATTTTAGGGATAAATTTATAATTTATTTTACAAGAATTATAATTATTTGTAAACTCCATAAATTATTATATCATTTATCATAATAAATATTCAATACTCTAATCTAATGAAAGATCTTGGATCTTGACTATTGGGAACCATGGGAACCATCATTGACATCCTACAGTACAGTGAGGGCCAGTCCTTCTTCAACACATATGAGGAGGACTCTATAACAACATTGTTTGTAGAGGAACTTCTAAGAATGTGAAAATTTATAGATGATGGATATTTTTTTGTGATATTGAATAATATCCAAATTGTCTCAACCCAGAAAGATAATACTTATTCTGAGGTATTATTTTACATGATTCCTCTATCCAATAAAGGAATCATGTGGTGATAGTTAAGGCTCACCTTGATTAAGGGAGATGTTGACTTTTTTTATTTATTATGTGCCACTAATAATGAATGGAGAGAGTACACTGCAATGTGAAATATAAATACTTTTTCAGTAAATTTTTTTTATTTTTTCAATCATATAGCTACATTGTCTAGTTAATCTAATCTGGTATTCTTTGAACACAGTATGTAGTCCATTGATTTTTCATATGAGTGTTCAACCATCAAACCCCATACATGATCAAAGAAGATAATTAGTTCCTCCTTCTTTATATTATATTTACCATTAATTTTCTTAATCAAAAACTCCAAGTCTCTCTTAATGTTCAATCAGGCCACTAGTATCACCATGGATAATTCTAAGTCTTAAATGAGATATTGGAATTCTACATTATTATCATTGCATCCTTATGATAGTGGTAAGGAGTAAGGAATAATTTCCTTCACTTTTGATACAAGAATAATTCCTAAGAAAACTCTATTATGCTTATTAACTTCTATACTTATCCGCATTGGTCTCCTCAATGAACCATCAAAATACATTTACCATATCTGAGAAGGATCATATATGGATAAAACTACCTCATCCAAGCATTCATTATTTAATGAAGGATTATCTATAATGGGGTGTATTGTGAGAATGTTTTTTAACACCCAACCATTCACTAACGTTTCTAACACAAACAGAATATAAAATTATTATAAGATTATTTTCTACCATTCCAAACATATGGTTATCATTGGATGACTAAGGATGTATTTACATTAATCCAATTGAGAGACCAAATAAAATTTATGGTTCTTTAAATATTTTCTTATCTTGGGAAGCATGAAAATAACCATGATTCATTCTTCTTGGTATCAAAATATTGAATCTACTCATCCAGCATTGTCTAATTGAGATAATATAGGTAATTTTCCATACCTATATCATTATGAATCTATGTAATTTAACTATGTAAACCTTAAAATATCATTTTAGGGGGGGGTATATCTAGGTTTTTATGATGTTTTGTGAAAAATAAGTTCCAAGATTGGGAAGATGATCACAACATTATTGAGACTTAACCACTAGATCATATGTATAGAAATCAATGGATTTACCAAGAAAAGGATTCAAAATATGGTGTATAGAATGTTGGTATATGCAACCAAAATTCCTATTTCCAAAGTTCATAACATATTAGAAATATAACCCTTGTGGTTCTATAAAGGAAGTGAACTCATCATCTTTATATAGAATTGAGATCTAGATATATCTAGAATACTAATCAATGAAGGAAAGGGAAAAAATATAATTTATTCATCCATTAGTATTTATGTTATTAGGAATTTCGAATATTAGTTTAGTAAATGTTGGTTTAGATCTCTAAAGTTAATCTGGACACTATTGTTCCCATTATTTTTTCTTAGTTGGGATGATATTAGTGAGCCACATAGGGTATTGGACTTCCTGAGTGAAGTTTGATTCAATGAGTTTGTCAACTTTAGCTTCTACCTTGGAATAATGGTATAGATTAATTCTTCTTGCCTCTTATTAATAAACAAGGTGATCTTATAGTAGAAAAAATGATGGGTAGCCACATCTAGATCCAATGCAAGCATCTCAGTGTAGTTACATGAAAATATATCTCAATGTTGTTTCAAGAAATAGATATACTTATCCTACTCCTCAGAGGCCATGTTAACACTAATTACTATAGGCCAAAAGTATTTATTTATACCTATATTAACTTTTATATGCTCATAAATTTTGGTCAAGATACATTACTTGAATTTTGAAGGAGCATTTGTGAGATATTTTTCTTATTCTTCTTATTCTTATTCTTCTTCTTCGCTATTAATAAAATTAAAAAATTGATAGGCATTTTGATATCAAGTAGAGGGTATAAAGGATTTTTTATTATCTTTATTAGAGAAGAATCCTTCCACAAAATTGTTGTACTCATAAAACTATAACCATATTCAATCACAAATAGTCTGTACACAATATTAGATCCACATTCTCATTCTTGGTTTACAACACTAGAGCACCCCATGGTAGAACACTGGGCTAGACGAAACCCATCTACATAAAATCATCACTCAGGAATATCATAATGTTATATCTAATTATTAGTCATCTAAATCATAAGGGAATGTGACTACAACTCTATAGAAAAAAAAATATCATATCAAGGGGGTAACATAAAAACCTCTTTGAGGAAAACAACTAAAAAATCCTCAAAACAGTACTAAATTACACCACCTAGGCCTCTATGATACCGTTAACAACAATGATAATTATGAAAAAAGGGGATGTGAATTACTATGACCTATCTTATGGTCAATCGTTCCAAAAAAACATTTCATGTTGTCCTTCCACATCATAGGGTGAAACTCTCATTAAGAATAAATTGATAGCTACACATATATAATGCAACTAATTCATGATAATGTTGACATCATATAATTATATATATAATAAAAAATATATTAACCAATCAATCATGTTGTCCCATATTTTTTGCATAACCCTAACACATATCAAGAAATGTAGACTCACCTCCAACACTATTGGAATTTTACCCATTACCAACGGTTCAGAACCGTTAGTAAAGGATGGGAAATCGTTGGTATATTATATACCAACAGTTTCCCAAACCATGGACAAGTAAGCTGTGGGTATAGGCATATACCAAAGGTTCTGTGTAAACCATTGGTATATTTTTTAAAGTAAGAGATATACCAACATTTTCACAAACTATTGGTATATGTTACCTTTATAACAATGGTTTAGAACTGTTGGTATATAGTGTACAATATACATCCAAAGGATATACCAAAGGTTTTGAAAACCATTGGTAGAAGTTTATACCAATGGTTATAAGAAAACGGTTGGTATAATATACATCAAAAGGCTATACCAACAGTTTTTAAAACTGATGGTATACATATGATACAGCTCCATAGTTTCCAGCAGCCACCTCTAAGATACAACTCTTCATGACCTGGAAGAACTCATACAGCCAGAATCCAAAAGCCTACATGGGATGTTTAAAATTCATCTAGAATTCAGAAATTTAGAAATTTAAAATTCATTCCTCACTCAAACAAAAACACAAGAGAAAAATCTAGAATCCAATACATCCACAATCCAATATATATAGAATTGAAATGCAATAACACCCATAACACCAATACAAAATTAAAATACAATACATAAAGAATCCAATACACATAATAGTATTCAAAATTTATAATTAAATACCAATACAGCTAAAATCCAATATATCCAAAATTCATAAATTTAGATTTGGAAAGGAATAACACCCATAACAATATTAGAAATTTATAAATCACTCCTCACTAAAACTAAAACACAAATACACACAAGAGAAAAAGCCTACATGTTATAGGAATCACATGGGATTTTTACTCATGGTCTTCGGTTAACTATCTTAAAAACAATAGAAAAGATTGGGTTGACTGGATAAGGATCTTGATACCCATAAGATAGAAAACTGTAGTGGTCATGTGCTTAGACCAAGGATTAGTTATAGGAATCACATGGGATATTTATATTCCTCTAATGACTATGTATCCATGTATAAATTGTTCCTGATGTGTTAGTGGGAAACATTGGCCAATCTCGATATATGATATGGGTTACCAAAATATCCTAAATTTTTTTCATGGAATTTTCAATTGTAATAAGTGGGTATGTGGCTAATAGTAATTTGGTCTCCTAAGTGTGATATGAGATGAATCCCCAATTTCGTTAGTGGGTAACAATATTCAATTATGTCTTTGGTATTGGGTTCCCAAAGGGACTTTGGTTTGGTCCTAGAACCCACTATTTAAGGATGGGATTGGCATATTAAATTTCATGTGTTTTAGAATAGGGGTAGGAGTTCCTAACATGAGAAGTGTATTGTGTGAGGTAGGACCATGGATCCTTATGCTAAAGTATCAACACAATCCAAATATGTTTGGTTGGTTTTCTGTATGCAAGTTGTTGTTTTAACATAAAATCCTGTCCATTTCAAATAAAAGTGAGACAGTTTGAGTGGAACCGGCCACACCGTGCCTCGGATTGAGGCGAGGTTGACACATACACATCACAAAGTACCCATGGATTCTTTTAATAAGGTTTCAACATAATCTGAATGCATTTGGTTGGTTTTCTGTATGGAAGTTGCTGTTTTCACTTAAAATGATTTCCATTTCAAATAAAAGTGAGACACTTTGAGTGGTACCGGCTACACCATTCCTTGGATTGAGACGGTGTTGACTCTTACACGTCACAAATGACCCATAGATCCTTGTTCTAAAGTATCAAGACAATCAAAATAAGTTTGGTTAATTTTTCGAATGTCTATTTTTTTTACTTAAAACAGTGACCATTTTAAACCAAAGAGAGACACATTGTGTGATACCATCCACACCATGCCTCGAATTGAGGCGGGGTTGAATCACACACAACACAAATGACCCATGAATTTTTTTCCAGATGTATCAATACACTCAGAAAGTATTTGGTCGATAATCTGTATGCAAGTTGTTGTTTTCACTTAAAATCCTATCCATTTCAAATAAAAGTAAGACAGTTTGAGTGTTACTGGTCACACCGTTACTCGGATTGAGGCGGGGTTGACTCGTACATGTCACAAATGACTCATGGATCGTTTTCCAAAAGTATCAACAGAATAAGAATGTGTTTGGTCAGTTCTATGTATTCCAGTTGTTTTTTTCACTTAAAATGTTGTCCAATTCAAATAAAAGCGAGACACTTTGAGTGGTACTATCCACACCGTGCCTCGGATTGAGTCAAGGTTGACTTTTACAAATCAAAAATGAACCATGGGTCCTTGTTCTAAAGTATAAACACAAGACAAATATGATTGGTCAGTTTTCCATATGCCAGTTTTTTTAGTTAAAAGGGTGTCCATTTTAAACAAAAGAAAGACAATTTGAGTGACACCGGCCACACCATGTCTCAGATTGAGGTGGGGTTGACTCGTACATGTCACATATGACCCATGAATCATTTTCCTAAAGTATCAACACAATTAGAATGCATTTGTTAGGTTTTCTATATTCTAGTTGTTTTTACTTAAAAGGGTGTCCATTTTAAACAAAATAAAGAAACTTCGAGTGATATCGGTCACACCATGCCCCGTATTGAGGCGGGGTTGACTCTTAGACATCACATATGGCCCATGGGTCGTTTTCTTAAATTATCAACACAATAAAAATGTGTTGGGTTGGTTTTCTGTATGTTAGTTATCGTTTTTACTTAAAATTTTGTCTATTTCAAATAAAGGTGAGACACTTTGAGTGGTACTGGCCACACCGTGCCTCAGATTGAGGTGGGGTGGACTCGTGCACATCACAAATGATCCATGAATCATTGTGATAATGTATCAACACAATCAGAATATGTTTGGTTGGTTATCTGTATGTCTGTTGTTTTTACTTAAAATAGTGTCCATTTTAAACAAAAGAGAGACACTTTGAGTGATACCGTCCACACCGTGCCTTGTATTGAGGCAGAGTTGACTCATACATTTCACAAATGGCCCATGGATCATTGTCCAAATGTATCAATACTATAAAACGGGGGTGTCTAGGCGGGTAAAAGTTTTCCAGGGGGTGAGGGGTGTCCATGGGTTGGGGGTGTCTAGGGGAGGGGTGAATCAGTCACATCAAATCATCAAGTAAATTTTTATTATTTATAGATAAAAAAATGAAGATAATGTGACCTACCTAATCACATATATATTCAGTCACAACAAATCAATAAATATCAAAGGTTAGTAATATAAGTCAAAAAAGTAACTGATCAATCTGTACCTCATCACCATCACTATCATCACTGTCATCATCACCCTCACCCTCATCCTCATCGTCATCCCCATCATCGTCCCCACCCTCGTACTCAGTCTCGGCCTCCTCATCGCCATCCTCCTCCACCTCGCCCTCCTCCTCGCCCTCCTCCTCCTTCACCTCGGCCTCCTCCTCTCCATCATCTCGACCACCACTAGAAATGACATCTGGTGCAACATATCTGGAATTCATCAATGACATATATTCATCACAAGAAGTTCTGGCCTTTGGTGGAAGTTTTGGACATAAAACTTCCATCAGTTTCATAAATGAAGTGTTTGCCCTAGCAGACTGTTCTTCCGTCTCTGTGGAACTTTTTACAGCTTGTTCTGCCTGTGCCTTAACCTGTAGAAACTCTATGGTACTACAACTCATACCAAAGGAGGGCCGATACCTAGTCAGAACTATACTCTTCCCAAGTCGGCAGCATATTCTACTCAGGTGCTCATCTCCCAACACCTGATGTAAGTGATCGTTTGGCCCAAACTTGATAGGTTCCTGGGAATCAAGGGCCTCAAAAGTAGCCCATTACAAATATAAATAGATTATTAAGTTACAAAATAGATATTAAAATTTTAAATCTACAAATTAAAACATACAATTTGCTGCTGAGTCGGTTCATTAAACGCACTTCCATCTTTCTTCCTTCTACTCGAGTAAAATAGTTTTGCTCGAGGCACGCGTCCTCCTATATTAAATTTTTTCCTATAAAATGATTTTGAATATAGGAAACCATAACTAAAAACAGGAAACCAAAAAAACAATAATTTCATAACTAAAATTATATAACAACTTTAGTAATGGAATAAATTATGGGGGAAACAATAGAAAGTGAAAGTCATAAAAGAAAGATTATAAACTGTCATACCTGTTGTCTCTCATGATCTGGCATCGTATTACATTCCAATGTGTGGACGTATTTCTTAGAATCAATGTTTTTTTATTTCTTCTAGATGAATCCTATATAAAATTCAATATTAATATTAATGAAAAACATGAAAAATTTCATTTAAATACCTCTAATTAGATTAATAGTGTAAATTGGATAGTCATCTAATGAGTAATCATATGTCAGTATTGTTCTAATGGACAATCATCCACGAAAAAGACCACCTCTAACTCTGTGCCCACTCTAACATGCCAGCCAATGTACAACTCATGCTTATAACCTCTCTAAAGCTCGCCTAAATACTTTAGATGTATTCCCCGTGCATCCTAACCTTCGGGGAAATTAAACTACAGCTGGCACCAAAATATTAATTCATATAAATAAAAGAATTATTATATTTCATTAAATACAACAGATATTTTTACCCATATCTCTGCCCAGGCTTTATCCTTGACTTCATTTGGAAATTGTCTCCATGAGAGTGGGATGACTGGAATTATGTCTTAGTATTTGGTGAGCGTATCCAAAAACCTTCGACATTTCTGCCCTAATTTTCAATCATTTGTCCATCTTCATTATAGTCCACCATCAACTGCGTGTGGCAGTTCCACACCACATGCATGCATGTATGCGCATACCTCCTATCAGTATATGTATCTTTTATGAATGGGAAAAAATATTTTATAAAAACATGTTATAATGAAAATAAATAATGGTGTAATAATTTGTTAGGTATGTATAAGTATACCTGCGGTAGTCTGATCAATGGGCGCTGCAGGATCCGCAGAAACTAAAGGAACACCCTGTACAGATGGGGTGGGTCCCGATGTATGCTCCGTAGGGATGGAATCTGGTGGAGAAGGAGTTGAAGAATATGGAATATAAAATCCCAGAGAGAAGGAAGAAGAAGTAAAAGAAGATGACAGTGATGGCTGGCCAAATGCTGGATGGGGAGTGGGAATCATCATCGGATATAGTACAGATAGGTGAGGAGTCTCAAATTTAAAGGGTGGTGAAAACATGGGAGGACAAAATATTATGTGTGTCCCTAATGGAACACCAGGATTAGAATGTCGGATGGATGATATGTCAGTGGGAGGGGCAGGGCCTAATTAGGTACACCAACAAGATAGTCTATCTCCCATACCACCACCCCCCTCGTATGAACACCCTGAGTACTGGGACCACTACTAGGCTGCTCATCGAATAACTATCACCTAATAGATGGATCCTGAAAAAAAAAATTCAATAAAAATTAATTACATTACATTATATATTATTTAAATAAATATATTTAAAATAAAATACTCATTGCAAGAACTAGTGGTGGAATGCCTAGCTCAGTCATGCGACGATGGTTTTCCATAATCTGTTTTTGTCACCTCTCTTCAATTGGTTTCATTTCTTGCATTTGAAAATAGATATGGAAGTAAATTGAAAAGGATAACTAATTTGCATCCCAAAAAAATTAGAGGGGATAGGGGGATTCATGGATGATTTAAATAAAAATTGTTTTAGGTGATCTTGAACAAATATATAATGAAGTCAATAAATCGTACAACATGTAATAAAGAAATTAAATTTTCTTTAGGATGATTATTTTATTAGTGTCATTAGTCTATTAAAATCATGGAACATTGATTCTACCATATTCATAAGTGGTAAAGTAGTTTTAAAAATTAAGGAAAATTTTAACTTCTTTTGTTCTGGTAGATGATGTAGGATTCAATACATGTTTTGCAGAAGAATACAAACCATCATGTTCATTACCTGGTAAAATGTTAAAGATAGGTCTTAGAGTCATACTAAATTTATAAAAATCATTGTTTAAGCATTGAAATGTTCACAAAGTTTGAAATGTTGGTTTTTTAGGTTTAAATAAAGTTCAATTCCAAATTAGAAAATGCAATTCAAATAACAATTCCAGCCAATAAACATTGAAAATTCACATAACAGTCAAGTCAGATACAACATATTTGTAATCAATATTAAATCAATTTGAATAGTACCAACCTTAACAACCCAACTTGAGGTAAACCAAAATAATTGAGAACATGGATTGATGATTCTATATATTTTCCACCACAACATCAGGTTCACAATCAACTCTGAAAATTTTTCTATTAGAGTCATCCAAAGAAATAAATGGATTGGTTCTAATGGCAGTAGGGAAAGTGTAAACTCCATTATCACCATCATCAAAAAAATTCCTTGGAATTACCTCAACTATGAAACCAAATTCAGGTTGAAGTAGGTCTTTGACATAAAAAACTTGTTTAGCCATTGATTCCAGTATATATGGTTCTTCGGTAGCAAGAGTGTGAGTCATATTAATTATTCAAAATACACAATCATCAATAAATGTGTCATGTCTCGTAATCAAATCAAACCAATGGAATTTCATCATCGTGACTCGTCCATGAGAGTAATAATAAAATATTTTTATTTTTTCAACGACTCCATAATAACCCACATTTTAAAATCGTAGTCTACTATCTGATGCACTAGCATAACAATCTGTTGTGGTAGTAACCATAACACCATCATGTTGTGTTATGATGTTATTTTCTCATTCACTGACAAAAAATTTGTACCCATTGATAACAATTCATTTACAGTCATGAACCACAGTATTAGGACCAAAAGCCAAAGCTCTTATTTCCTCAAAGATATAGTTAGCTGGAAAACTCAATACCTAAAATATAAATGAATATTAAACTTAATAAAATATTGATTGAGTTATTTTAAACAGTAATATATTTACCTTCAGTTTTAACCAAGAAAAAAATACTTTGTTGTGCAAAGTATCCCTCCTTCTAAAATATAATGAATGATGATTTATATTTATCATTGTTTTATGTTCCCTATAGATAAAAATATGAATAGATTAATAGATATATATGTTATATATACAGATTCAATTTAGTTACCTAATTTAGTTATCAAAAAAATCACAGTTGAACAAAACTGTGTGATGTGCCATCTCTTGCTCTTCAAGGCTTAATGTCTTCAATGTATATGATCTAGGAATTTCTCTTGTTTGAGGAAGTGGTGGAAAACTGGGTTCAATTTTCTCAAACATTTGTTCTTTATTTCTCATTGGTATGTTCATTCTTGTAGTAAGATCAGACAAATACATTGCGCAGAAATCCCAACATTCTTGAGCCAAGTAACCATTCGCGATGGAACCTTTGGGATGATTCTTATTTCGGACATAAGACATTAATGTGTACATATTTACTTCAGATCAATACATCCAACGAAAAGAAACAGGTCCTCTGAGAAGTATTTCATTGGGAATATGGACAGTCAGATGTATCATGCATATAAAAAATGATAGAGGAAATATTTTCTCCAAATCACACAAAATTAATGGAGCATCATTCAACCTTTTTTGAAAAAAAAATACTTTGAAAACTTCTGAGCCCTGATATCTATAAAAAAATGGCACAACTGAATAACATTCACCGTTACACTATTGGAAAAAATATGACATATTTCTATTGGAATCAACTCCTGTAGAAGAACGTGATAATCATGTGTATTCAAAGGTTTTAACTTCAACTCTCTTATGTTGACCCGTTTAGATATGTTTCTTGAATAGCTATCATGAACACTAATATTCTCTAATACTTATAGAAATTGTTTTTTTTTGTAGTTTTCATCACATATGAAGCACATGGAACTTTCCATTTATTATCACTAATATGCATAGGATGCATTTCGTCTTAGAAATGATGTGACAAATTGGTTGACCAATAAGGAAAATCAAAAAATATACTCATCTTACTCCAATTGTAATTGGTTTTAGTGGAAACATTCTTTCTCTTTCCAGATTTCATTTGACTCTTCTTGAATGAAAAACATGATTCTTTCAATTCATTAAGCACATCAGTTCCAGACATATGCTAAGGTGGATCATCAGTCTCTATGGTATTATCAAATCTTCAACGATTGTTTCTATATGGATGGTCCAATGTCAAGAATCGTCAATTTTCCATAAAACTGAAACTATGACAATGTTTTAGTCTTCTAGATATTGTATTCTTCATAAAAACAGGACATGAAAGTTTTCCCTTCGTGCTCCATCTAGACATCATTTCATAATTTATAAAATCATTGATTGTCCACAAAAGTGTAGCACACCTCTGAAATATGTCTTTCAAATATGCATCGTATGTGCACACACCCACATCCCAAAGAAGTTTCAACTCTTTTATTAAAGGTTTAATGTATACATCAATATCAATGCTCGGATTAGAAGGGATAAATATGAGTATACTCATGAAATTGAAAGGTTTTTTCATACACAACCATGGGGGAAGATTATAAATGTGTATTTAAACTGGCCATGTGTTGTGCGAAGTAAGCATCATCCCAAAAGGATTAAAACCATCTCATAAAAGAACTGGCCTCACATTACACACTTAAACTGCAAAATCAGGATATCGAGCATCAAATATCTGTCATGAAAATCCATCTCCATGGTGAACCAACTCATCATTAGTCTTCTTTCTCTCCGTATAATGCAATATCATTTTTATTGATAATTCATCAGACATAAAAAGATTCTGGAGTCTAGGGATCAATGGAATGTGACATATTACTATATATGGCACACCGGATGGTGTTCCTTCAATTTTGACTTCCAGAGGGATGTGCCACATTTTATACAATCATTCCATTTAGTGGTTTCCTCATAGAATAAACTGCTATCTTTCGTGCGAGCATGAATTTTGTTTCTTGAAAATCCAGGTTCCTCAACTAACTTCCATTCCATAAAGTGGTTTGAGGGAATATCTTAATCATCTGGAAGTAAATCCTTCAAGAAGGTAAGAATATAATCGATTGTTGTATTATAAATCCCATACATAGTTTTCCCATGAAACAATCAGATTAAAAATTCCATCTTTTTCATTTTATCGCATTGTTGATATATAGGAGTTGTGGTAGCATCATTCAATTTCTCACCCTTAAAATATCAACATTTTCATTAGATGCATCATTTTTCCTCATATAGAAGTCTTCTTGAGTCAAAATCCTTTCTTTTTCATGATGGCGAATACACATAAACTGGTCATCTAACAGATTCTCTAGTCCAGTCCTTTCATTTTGATCATTAGCAATTTGAGATTTCAATTTCTCACCATTGTGATACCACACAAAGTATTTTGCTTGAAAAACATATTTGGTTATGTGGTAGTTGACTTCTTCACAGCTCAACCAAGGTCTACCAACAGAATTTGAACATGGGTAGTGTATGCGACCACTATCTAATGCATTGTGAAATTCAAAATCTAAAATTCTCTCCAAATTGTTTTGAAAATCAGTTGAGATCTGATTTGTTTCATACATTCGACTTCTATCCATTCTGTAAAAATAATTGTTATAAGTAATTTCATCATAATCAATTTAATAAGATTGAAGTTGAATCGAAAATATATTTAACTAAACGATAAATGAAAAAGATTATAGTTGATTTAGTGAACTATTAAAACAATGTAAAGATATACTAATTCAGCTATGTTTACCTAAAATTGAGGTGAGATGTGTTTTGTAATTTTTTTCATTTACCACATACAAGGAGACACCATAGACCTGATAGAACATTGTTCTAGATATTACAATGTGGAGGTTTACATGAAAGATATAGAATGTGTAAAGAGAGTTTTTTAAATAAGTTATTGATGCTAAAAAATTGAAATATTGTGAAATGTTAGTACATTTCATAACACCCCATCTAAAGTACATAGAATTTACCATATCACCCCACTAAAAAAAGGAAAACCACCTACCCCAGTACCCCAACCGTCCCCAATCCCTTCACATGGACCATCCTTATATCCATTACCCACCCTGAGGAAATATGACAAAACAAACTATTTACCATCTTCGAGTGGGGATACATCTCCCCGACACCTCCATTAGTCGATATGATTCACTAAAAACATAAAAGGAGTGTCTATGAAGACTTAAAATCTAGTTGATTTATATAATCATGACACTTGAATTGTCAAACAAAAATAGAAACCAAATCAAACTAAACGTATTGGGTATGTTATGCCACACATGTCACCACCTAGTTTAGGTCAAATAAAAATAGAAACAAAGAATAATAGATGCAAAACATTAAAATTAAGTTAAGACTTAAATATTTAGAGTGTAGAACTAAAATATTGATTGAATTAATATGGATTTATAGGGAGGAAGGAGTTCCCATCCTATGTAAAGAGAGATGCCTCTAGTTTAGATACCAAGGGGGACTTACCTAAGGCTTCCTAAAACATAATCACTATGAATCCAAGGTAGATTTCCCCAAGGTATTCTAAACCAAATCATCAGGAATCCAAGCGAGTTTCTAAATGGAATTAAAATATATGTTTTCAACATGAATCCTTGGTTGGTTTCTTCATGGAATTCCAAATCATTAATCAATGAAAAAGTACTAAAAATTAAATTAAAATTTATTTATATTAATTTTCAATAAGTCTCAAAAAAGGGGCCCATGCCTCAGGTCCCATTATGTGTTATAGGCATCCTAAATCATTCACTCATGTTCAATAACTCGTTCTCGAAAACCTTATGGTCACACCTTTCATTACCCAATTAGTTCCCCAAGTGAAGCGCACCCCATGGGTGGATAATGTTTAGGATTCTAC
This sequence comes from Viscum album, assembly GCA_963277665.1. NCBI lineage: Eukaryota > Viridiplantae > Streptophyta > Magnoliopsida > Santalales > Viscaceae > Viscum > Viscum album. Next base: position 36,995,707 of record OY728163.1, read on the forward strand.
ACTAATAGGTTGTTCATGGATCGTAAAGAGGTCTAATTTCATAAAGTATAGACAAAAACATTTATTTTTAAATTTGAGATTAATAATAAAGTATGTCAATGATACTTGACATCATAAAGAACACAAAACAGTGATACTTTTAAGGGATAGTGTATAAACCATCTTCTATATAATCACAGACATCTACCAATCAAGTATTAGTCATTAATTCATTATCAAAAAGTTTGAATTATAAAATTTAAAAAAATCCCTAGAAATAGGGAATAATGATAGTGATCTTTCTAGATAGTGAAATAAATGGAGAAAGGTTGAGAATAGAAGGATATCCTTATAACTAGCTCCAGGTGGTGGGGGTTGTCCAGGGGGGTTGTCCAAGGGGGTGGGAGGGCTATCCAGGGGGTGGGGTGGTGTCCAGGGGGGGTTGTCCAAGGGGGTGGGGCTGTCTGGGGGGGATGTCCGGGGGGTTGGGGTGTCTGGGGGGAAGTCTAGGGGTGGTATGGTTGTCCAGGGGGTGGGGTGGTTCCCATGGCGTTTTCTCGGGGGTGGGGGTTGTCTAAGGGTGGGGTAGGGTGGTGTCCAGGGGGGTTGTCCAAGGGGGTGGGGTGTCCAAGGGGTGGGGGTGTCCAAGGGGTTTGCCCAAGTGGGGTGGGGGTGGAAAACTCCACTCCCTCCCTGGACAGCCCACACCCCCCCTCCTAAGTGAAATTTGTATAAGAAAATCATCATCAATTTTCTTATCCCATCTGACCATACCATACCACCCAAGGAATACCCTATAACTTAGAAATATCCTAATGTTATACACAATCCCATAGGACATAATTGATATATGGCCAATATCATCGGCAACCCTCATCCACATCCAAGTATAACACCCCTGTAGGTGGTAACCATACCCCATAGGCCACAAGGAACTCACATAACAATTTCTAACTTACCCATCTCACTAAATAATATAACCCCAAAGAGTCACTCAGACCATTTTCCCTTTCAAACACATTCCATGTACTACATGAATACAAAAACTAAGGTTTTATCCATATATCTTCTTATGAAGTGGTGTCACTACAAAAATTCTACCAAAACAAAACCACACTAAGGCAACATCTTACATTTATCAATAGTGGAATCAAGATAAATAATACAAATCAATGAAACAGGTTATCACATTATACATGAAATATATGAATCATACATCTACTACACTATACATTAAATCTCCAATAAAACTCTATTTATTATAAAACCAATACCTCTCATAATTGAGATAATATAACCCACAAAAAATAGAACCTCAATTATTCAACACCTCAAATGGGTTTTCACTATCCTCATGGCACACTAGAATGCCTTACTATACAAATAGAAAGGAATCCCACTAGAATGAACTTCTACAAAAGGCCCCCATCACATTAAATAATATCAAATCTCACCCTCATGATCAGCTCTGGTAGAAGGGTCTTGTGGAAAGGGAACATGATGGGAAAAATAGAAATACAGGAAGAAGAAAACCATGTGGATCTCGTTTAGTCAAAATCAAAATAGATAACAAACAAAAATAGATGCATGACATTCCACTTATAGATTAGAAGTGTAAAAGTAAAGAATTACATGATTGATTGTAGTGAGAGCTTCGAGAGATAACTTGGGGTGAAGAGAGAGCATCGGGAGAGCATCAGGAGTTATTAGGTTTATGTATGCAATCATGCGGGGGGATTCTGTATGTGCTGCTATTTGGGGGAAACATTCCCAATAGTACTTTAAAACCATTGGCAAAGTGCATATTTACCAACATTTTTTAAAATCCATTGGTATATATATATATTTTACCAACAATTTGAGTAAACTGTTGGGAAAAGCTTGTCCTCATCCCATTATCCCAATAGTTTGAAGTAACCATTGGGAAAAATTAAGTATACCAAAGGTTTATTCAAACAGTTGGTATACGAGTGTTGGGAAAACACAATTTTCCAGTAGTGTGACTTTAATATCCAACACCGAGGGCACTAGAAATATATCCAGATTGAGTCTAGAGGCACAAACCATGGTAAGTGAAAAAATAATTTGATGATATAAAATAACAAAACAAATTAGAGATATTGTAGAAGATAAGAATATGTTACATTGGAATATCTCTAGCCCACCTAGTGAAGATATCTATATGGAATAAAACTGACCAAGTTTAGAATTTCCTCCTCACTAGACCTACTAATGACCACATCTATGGTTTAAATTATACCTATGTCCTTGAGGATGGGGAAAATTATATATCTACCATCTACCTATTATGTCCCCCATTTTCTGAATAAAATCTTACAGAACCTATTGATGTCATTTTTTCTAAGATAACCATCGTTGAGTAATAATATAGAACTAATTGATTATGCTTAATTAGAAACCAATAAATGTTGTAAAGTATAACTGATGATGATAAAAACCACAACAGGTGAATCATATATAAAGTTATCTAACAGTAGACGGGTGAGAACTAATAGAGTTAAAAACCCTAGTGAATATTGTAGGGGAAAATCCATACAAATCAAAACCTAAACTATGCAAAAATTTGAGACCCTCTATCAGCTACTCTACTCTACTAGATGATTTTATGACTCCCCTCTCCAAGAAATCCTAAATGTACATCCATCCTCTCGATTAAATTTGAATTTTCTATCTACTCCATATACACCGTCAATTTAAATGAGGTAAATTTATATTGAATAGATGGATGTAGTTCCTACTAAAAACATTATTCTCTAGACTCCTCATATAAAAAATATTAGGGAAAATCATTGGAGTCATATGAATAAAATCCCAAACTCCTCCATTCTTATTTTCTATTTCTAGATAGGGATAAATTTTTTTTTCACAAACGTGCTCCATAACACCCATAATACTGTCTTATGAGATGATATGTAGTAGATTGAGGGAATCCCCAATCCCCTTGGTCAAAGAATATGTTTTAGGGAATCAAATGAAATCATTGGGGATGATTTCACCTAATAAAAAATATTACCTAAGTAGTGGAGTTATAATTGAATTAGAGATTGAGGTATCCTGATATTGGACCTCTGTGCCATAAAAATAAGAAGAAATGTTTTTTAGGAAAATATTGAATAATAAAAAATTAACATCCAAATGATCATAAGTATACAACAACAATGGAAAGAATACATCTAGATATGAGATGTCTAATAGGATGATAAAACTATGATGAAAACTAAAAAACAAAAAAGCACATGATGTAGTATCCAACTAACCAATTAATTAGAATCGATTAATAATATCAACTTTCCCAATGACCAATCTGATAATTGGGCTTAAACCCACAAAACAAACTTATGTCTTTCAACATCAAGTGTAATAAGTAAGGTGGTAAAAAAACTACTCAGTAGTAAATCACTAGAGATTAGATGCATTTATTTTTACAAAACAAACCATAATAGATAGTTGTAAAATACACTATAGATATAGATTTTTTTAAATTTATAAAAATAACAACTTTCTCAAATCCTCTTTAACATGAGTTATAAATAATATTTAAAAACTCAAATTTTATGAAAACCCCGTTTTGAAAAAATATGTTAAAAAATGTTTTGTAAACTAATAAAAGGGAAAAAAATCCGTGTATTTACATAAACAAAAGAAACCAAATACATAAAATAAAAAACAATATAATTAATTCAAAAATACAACACTAATATAAGGAACTGAAGGGGAATCCAAAAGTAAACAATCCTATCACAAGTTGAGGATTGACATGAGAAGTATAACATTTAAAAATAAATAAAATTAAACCATAAAAAGATCCATAATGAATGTAAATAGTAGGAAATATATAATATGTGATTATGGGAAATTTATAAGCATATCATGAGGTGGATCTTGACATACTGAATTTAGAACCATTTTTTAGCCTATTAATGCATTCCTCAGTCTATAAGAAACATGATACTCTAAACTAGACACATTAGAGGAAATCCCAAATAAAATTTGATACCATATAGGATCTAGTATATCTCATTGGGACTAGATATTAACTTCATCTCATCTCTCACTAAGACACCGAAAATCCCCATGAATAATAATTATGGGATGTGAGGTAGAATTTATATAAAACATACCAACAATGTATAAATATAATACTGAAATATATTATAAACCCACCTCTATACACCCATCCATGAACATAATCTACTTAAGAACAAAAAATAATCATATCTTTATAACTTGTACAGATATGGATTCCATGGTGGTGCATACATTTAATGAAAACCATTTAAAAGTACCAACTAGGACTTAACATTAAAAACTAGTAATAGTTTTTTAATAATATATACCTCCATTCATTCCATTTAAAAACCTAAATGAAAGTTTCAAACTATTTCCTTAGAGTTAAAAATGGGCCTCTAATTCATTATTTAGGAAACAGACATTTAAATACCTTTTTTAAAATCATATTTTGAAACCAAGAGAAGATTTAAAACTCATAATTTTAACAAATAGATCACATTAACTCTATATATATACATGTATATGTACATGTTACTTTGATTTTATACATATTATATATATATATATATATTTGTGTGTATCTATCTCTATGAATATTTTTATTTATTTGTTTATATATGGTCATTTATAGAAACCCCAAAGGGGTAAAAGAGATAAATTTGATCCACTTATTAAAATATAAGAACCACTAAGTGAAACCATTGAAACCATTAAGTAAAAATACCCTGATAAAAAAAATTCAAGAATCAACCCATTTAAAATACCAAATGTTAATGATCATTGAAAACACCCTAATTATTTTAAAAAAACCTCCCAATCATTTTAACAAACACATAGCACAAACTCTTTTCTTGAAACACAATAATTAAAATCAAAAAATTCAGAAAAAAATTTGAAACTCCTTTAAAACCACCAAAAAAAGGAATATTTTTTAGGGGAATGTAATGTATAAGGATCAAGAATATATGTTGTCTAATAAAAAGGTAAAGTCATGGAATTACCAACCTCAAAATTGTGTTGATTTGAAAAAAAACCCTCAAATATGGAAGTAATAAGGCCAATGAAACAATTACACACCCTAACATCAATATAAAAAAATTAATTAGCTCTAAATATAACCTTAGGATCTGACCAACATGAAACCAATCCAAGTAAATAAATAAAAAATAGAGGAATGATAAATAATAAAGAAAAAAATATTTATTTAAGATAAAAATCATGTAAAATGAGTGGGAAGACTCCAAAATATGAAGGCGAGTAAAAATAGTTGCCTTGAAACCCCCTTCATGTGTCTTGACCAAGTGGGATAGACGAGGATTACGTTATGGGTTTTCAGTTAAGATGGGTAGTTTATGAAATTCAATTTTAATGAAAACTGAGTAAATTGCAGAGTTTTCTCACATAGGTTTCCTATCTATGCATCAATTGTGAACCCCTCACTTCAAAAACTATGTAACTTTCTTGGTTTGGATGAATGGTTTTAGAAACCATTATTTATCCAAGTAAACAATTCAATTATGAATTACAAGCTTTCACATGGTGATCTATATGGTATTTACTAAATTTTCAGTAAACTATGTTCCCTTCACAGAACATAAGAATTTCAAAAAAAATCATATGTTCAATGTGAAACTCAATGAGATGTAATAAAACTCATAATTAAATAAAATAATAGAGAAATAAACGGTTATGTTGTGACAATTCTCCCTTATATAAAAACTTCCACCAAAAAAAGTCTTTCAAATATATCCAATAAATAAGAACTCTCAAACCAGAAATTTGATTCTTCCCAAATGATAATCTATGAATCACTCCAAAATAAAATGGAACCACAGCACGTGGAATGAATCTTAAATCCAAAATCCACACTAAAAATTTAAATTTTGACTAGAAATTTGATACCCATAATGGGTTTCCATTACATTTAATGATTCTATTAACTAGTTTTTTAGAAAATAAATGAACTAGAAAGGATCCCAAAAACTATGACAAAAGAATCCAACAAAATTAACTCATCTCAAAAAACTAGTCCAAAGAACCACAATATGAAGAAAATATAAATAACACTTTTTAAAATCACTTCAGACATCTAACTTGAAAATAATTCTAAACTTCCATAGGTTCTTTTAATAAAATAATCTATTAAATTTTTAATTTCAAATACTTTTTAAGCTATCATAGAAAAAACATCCCAACTGAAAAATATTCTCTTTAAAATAAATTTCTCATTAGAAAATTGCTTTATCAATTTCCCGAACCTAAATCATTTTCTTTTCAAATCCAACATTTCCTTACCAAACACCATAAATAACCCAATAAATAAAATCACATTACTTAAAAACTATATTAGGATGTACTATTGGTTGTGCATTAGTTGAATACATTATTTATCAAACCATGTTCCAATAATGAAACTAAAACCTGAAGTCATGTTGAACCATGCATGAAAGATCTACATGGTTTGATAGGTTGTTTGATCTCACTATGTGGAAATAATTTAAATCTCATTATCATGCCTCAAAACATATTAATCCTTTGAGAAAACCGTAATACAATTTATATGAGCCAAAAATACATCATAACTGAATAAATCAGACTCAAATATCAAGAGTCAGAACCCCATATCTTATGGTAACTAATGTATTGGGAAGAATACGATCTTTCATGAATCTTCTAGTCACTACCTATCAAATCTTGACAATCATAACTATAATATGTCATTACTTATCAAATAAAAAAAGTTTCTTTGAAACCTAAAACCTCTTAATAACCTAGCTTAGATAATATTTTTTCATGATCCAACTCCTGATCAACCCTGAATAGGGATTCTGATTCGATATGTGATAAGGCTCAAGTGTAATACCTAATACTCAGGGGTTGGAAACAAGTTCTAGGGAATAAAATGAAATAATGTTTGATGACTTTCCCTAATAGACAACATTAAATTAGTAGAGTAATTCTTTTAGAAATTTGGCATGATGCCTCAAAACATTAGAACTCCATGTAATACAAATATGAAAAATCAAATCTAAGACTAAACAAAATGGGTCATAATATAAAATAAAAATCTAAATGATCATAAATATACAACACCATTGGAGAAACAACATCCAGAAACAAGAGCCCAAGTTGGATGACACTACTGACATACAAAACAAAAAAACACTCAATATAGTCTCCTTGTGACCTCTTGGTTACCATCTATCAAAATAAAAACACATTCTACGAGTGATCACAAAACTAGGATTAAACCTATAAAAAATACTCAAGTTTATTGATTTTTAGTGTCACAAGTAGGGTGTAGGTATAAAATATTTTAGTAAGAATTCTCCAAAGAGTCTATGAGTTTACTTTTTCAAAATAAACAACAAATTCTAGATTTAAAATACACTAAAAATATGGTTTATATCTTTTTATAAAATAAACTCTCCCATTTATAAATTTTAATTTAAAACTTGTTTTATATATTATTTAAAAAGAAAAATTTTATGAAATCTCCATTTTTAATCCAAACTCAAATAATAGATAAATAAACAACTAAAATGGAACATCAACCAAGTAGATACATAAAAAATCATAACTGAATAAAGGATATAAACAGTAAGGTAAGTCTTTACATAAGATAACACAAATCATAGGAGTTAAAGAGAAGGTAAAAAATAAATAATCATATCACAAGAAGATAATAAAAATGGAAAAACTTGTTTTAATGATAAATAAAATTAAACAAAATAAATATCCATAGTGAAATTAAATAATAATAACTATAAAATATTTAATCATGGGAATTCATAAACATCCCATTAGGAAACCCTAGATGTAATTATTTTGGAACCATCTAGTGGGATATTGACATAGTTCAAATTCTATAACCAACTATCTACTCTCAAATATCCTCACCAATGGAATGCTCCTATTGAATCTCATACCATATTAAATCTATCTCATCCCATTGGGACTAGATAGTAAAAGACTTTCATCCCTTACTAAGATGCCTTGGATCCCTATGAATAATAATGATGGGAGGTGTGTTAAATTTTACATAAAACATACCAAATAGTGATCAAAAAAATACTAACACATATGCACAACACACATCCCGACACTCATCCATGAAAATCAATCCTTTAAAATTAATCAAAAATTTTCTCAATAAAACTAGGAGATAGAATCTTTTTATGGTAGTTAACACTTTTAATGAAAACTATTTCAAAGTTCTAACTTATAAAAAACATTCCAAAAAAGTAATAGTTTTATAACAAAAACTTCCTTATTTCATGATATTTAAAATCACAGTGGGAGGTTTCAAACAAATTCCTCATGGTTCTAATTCGGCATATAAGTCATGATATAAAAAACCCACATTTAAATCCCATTTTGAAAATTATTTTTCGAATCAAAGTGAATATTTGAAAACCCAAATTTTAATGAAGTCATCTGATGAAATCCCTCTATATGTATACGTATAAATATTTATATATATATGCACTTTGATATGCAGATATATATACATTTATATATATATATATATATATACATGTCTCTATGTGTATATATATATGGTCATCCATAGTAAACACTATAGAAATCATAAAGAGATACAAATTCAATTCTCTTAACAAAACATTTGAACCTCCTAGTAAAATAATAAAATCATTAAAGGTATAATAACACAATAAAATCACAACATAACTTCAAGAACCAAATCATATAAAATATAAATGTATAATGACCATTTAAAACACTTCAATTCTTTGAAAAAAGTAATCTTAGTCATTTTATAAAACACGTAGCATGCACTACTTTCTTTAAAACCAAATATTAATATCATATTCTTTAGAATCGACTTCCAAAACTCATTTAAAACCTCTGAAAAACCATAATTTTTTATGGGGGTGTAGTTAAATGGTTATAACCTATATGGTTTTTAATGAGAATATAAAAGAAGGGAATCGCCTACGTCAAACATGTGTGGATGTGATAAAACCCTTAAATACAAAAGTAATAAGTCCCATTAAATCTACCACACATCCTTACATTAAGATAAAAAGTGAATTAAGTTAAAATCATCCTTAAAATTTATCCAACAAGGAATGAAGCCATAAAAATAAAGAAAACAAGAGAGGAAAGATATGGAATTATGAAAATGTGATTACCTAAAGAAAAATGACCAGCAAAATAACTAGAAAGGCCCCAAATTCCAAAGAGAAAAAAGGGAGAGGTGGATTGGAAGACCCTTCTTGTGTATCAATCAAGTAATAGGGAAGTGGAGTTGATTTGGGTTTTTTTGGAGAGGAGGTGTAGTTTATAAAAATTGTGTTTTAGGAAAACTGGGTAAGTTTCTTGGTTTGGCCACATAGATTAACAAACCATGAAAAAGTTGTGCGACCCTCAATAGATACACCAAGACATCCATGTGTTTTGGGAATCTGCGCACAAACCATGAAAAATGTGCCTATTAGAAACTAAACCCCTTCACATGGTAATCAACATGATTTCTACTAACTATTTTCCAACCCATGATCCATTCACAAAACATAAAACTTTTAAAAATTCATATAGGTTTAACATAAAACATAAGAGGATGAAATCATATTATTAAGTAAATAAAATAATTAGTAAACAAAAATTCAAGGATAGATATATATTTTCCTCACCATCTTTATCGATGTTGAAATTAACTGTTCTTATAATTACTTCTTGAAATTATCTTATAAAATCTATGCCTCTTAACACCCTCTAAGAAACAGAAACTAGCAATGATGAATAGTTCCTAGCATACGACTAATATCTAATGGAACATAATACTCTTTCCTAGAAAAAATAAAACTAAAAGTGATATCTAGATACTCTAACCTGTGATCCATATATAAATCAGTGATAATCCCATCATAATTCACAAAAAATTGATATTGAAAGATGCGTGAAATACTCATACAAAACTCAATATCCTCGACTAGTTAAACCCTCATATGATTAACTAGATCATATTTATGCACCTTTTCAATATGGTCCACATGTGGATGATGATAATTAAGAATATATGCAAGAAATAATAAGAACTATTAATCCTAATAACATGAAATTTATCAGTGTTTATTTAATTAAATTCATTTTAAATCCATCAAATGACCCTAGTTCTGCCACAAATCACAAAAAATCATAACTAAAATAGTTATCCTAATTATATATCATGTAATTATTATTCCATCACCTAGGGTTTTTAGAAATATTTAAGGATTTATTTAGAATCATAGGTGGTCCTAATTGACTATGTATTGTTCATTCACCTTTGCCACATCATACACTAATTTTGGATAATATTATTACCCTACCAAAATCATCAAATCTTCCCCAGTTCCTAACTCCAAACTCCATCATAACTATCATTCATAGCTCTAATATAATTGTATCATAACCTACCCCATAGGAAGCCCTACCTAGGCTGGTATAAGATATGAGTGTGACCCTCTAAGCCCACATTTAATAGGCCATGGTGTGGAGACTAGCACTGTGGGTACAAAATATATAAATTTGTGGCATTAACCTCATGACCCCAAGAACATATATTGAAAAATATCTATCACATAATGATATAAAAGAAAAACAATATATCATAATTCATTTAAATTTAATGCAAAAATATCTCCAAACTAAAATACTAAAAATGAAACTCCTATGTAAACAAATCTAGCAGTTGCTCCATGACTTGTGATAGTAATATCTAACCCGGACACTAACAACCTCTAGGAAACGTGAAAAGTAGATTTATATATATAAGGGTGAGAATACAAGTATACTCAGTAGGATCCTCCCCAATGTGACTCATGAAATGTGAAATAATCATACCAATGCCTCAAGGAATTTATAGTAGATCTAGAAAAATCATATGTAAAGCTAGACATCACCCAACCTCACTAAGTTTAGGCAAAATAATTTTTTTTCATTTTTATAGGCCAGTTTGAGGGTTGTCGGTACCCAATACAACACTTCACCACATCCACACACCGCGTCAAATCATACAGTTCCAATTCGAAATTCAAATTTCAAAACCAAACCAATAAGTGCCCTGCTACGCACCAACCATCAAGCCACACCTCGGTCCGAGATCCATCACAAGTATAATAAAATAGTATCAATAAGATATATCAAGAAGGTTCCTCATAAAAACGTTCTCACTCGTTTATCTGTATCACTCCCAAATGGAATATGTCTTTATGCTCTAATGACATCAATAAAACCACATATCTATATATCCATATACTTCATCACAACTATAGACACATCATCACTAAAAAAATACTACATACAACATCATATTACATACCATAACCACATATCACAACATCATAATCGTACATCATGTTCTTATCATAATAGTGTATCACTAACATTAAGTACATCGAACTCATTCCATACTCATATTATGCATGAACTCTATGATATATCACATCCTCAGTCACATTATCACCACATTTTATCATGTTAACTCTAACCTATATCCATCACAAACGTTTCATTATAACCACAGGTCATTACATCTTCTATTATGCCTGGAAGAGAGATGAGGGAATATGTATTAGTAATCTATAAATTCCCTACAAACTAAAAATTGGGGAATACCCCTAGAACCCAAAAAAATTACGTTGATATGTTTATTTGACTCTGGTGATGGTATGTAATAAATTACATAAAAATACAATAGATATATAATTCACACACCTGTCTTGCCTAAGTATTCTCACTAAACCATCAATACTATCACCCATAACTTTCATTGCATCATTGTAACCAGACACTAAAAACTGATTCTATCATATACACCAGAAACAAGCCCCACCTATCCATAAAAAGTATCCATTATAGTTATTAACTTCTCCTTAAATCATTAAATTATTTCAGTTTTATAGAACTATTATTTACCAACCATTTTACATTCCCACAACATTAATTTATCCACATTTAATATCAAACCATTTTTATCCATAAATGTTTTTTCAAACCATTGATAATTCATTAGTATCCCATTTCTTATTAAATTTCACCCCATTGACCATTATCATATTCATTGTTACCAGCCATATTCCATGCCACTACAAAACTATGACACAACCCAAAACCTCCACCTCTAATATAAATATATGATTAAATATAAAAATAGTCCAAAAACTATTGTTTTATATCAATCCAAAAATTATAACATTATTTCTCCTCCTTCACATCAACAGACACATCTCTCTAGACCCACCAAGGCTAACCAACCACAACATCCACTTTCCAATGCATGCAAACACTAAAAAATTATCCACAATATCCCACAAAAATACTAATATATCCAAAATAGTGGGTAAAAAGAAATATCCAAAAACTAGATGAACCAATTAGTAAATAACAATAATTAACCATTATTTTTTCATTTTTTTCATATGAATTAATTGTTTCTGACATAAACATTATTACCAAAAAAATATACATTTCTATGAAAATGATCCATTTCAATATTCAAAAGATTATTTATTTATAAATTTTTTTTCAAAAACATATATAGTATAAAATAGGGTCTCTACATAGTGGCCAAATAAATTATGATTCATCAATATATAATAATAAAAAAATAAATATTGAGAACATTTAATCTACCTCTACCCCTTTCCATTTAATTAGTATAGTTATTATCATTCTTTGATTAATACATACCATCAACCCAAGGAAAATATAATAATAATAATTCCATTATTTCACATAAATAAATAATTATAAGTCACAAATACCCTACCTTAAATATAGATTCAAAAATCATTGTGCAAGAATAAGTAGAGGGAGATGATCACAAAGCCAAAAGGAAGCAAAGGAAACCGAAAAAATATAGATCATAACAATTTCCATCAAAACCATAACCTAGTGAGAACAAAAACAATGATGAATCACTTCCATGACCACTCTAAAAAAATTGTAATCAGGGAAATAAGAGAATAGGATAAAAACTAACCTCAAATCCCAAAGTGGTTGATCTCTTGAATTTTATGTACAAAAATTTAAAAGGGTGCTCAGTGGTATCCAAGGATTTAACTTTAATCACCAATGTTTAGAATGGTGTTTAATTATTTTAGAATAATTTAATTATGATTTAAATCTTATAGTAAAATTATGAATTCAAAGAATCATGGTGTGACTAGTCATGGTGACACCGTAATGGGGATATGTCAATAACACTCCCGTAAATAACATTGTGCTCTCCCTTATCATTCCATTAATCATGGAGTCAAAATAACTTTATACCCAAACATTAAATGAAGTCCAAAATTTAACTAAGGTTTCCATATTGAAGTACATGATCCATTAAAAAAACACAATAATCCATTCCAAAAAAAGATAACCCTGGTGCAACGATACCTAATAAGGTGAAGCGACAAAATTATGTACTCATGGATAAAAACTAAAAGGTAAGTGACCATATAACAATAACTACTCACATAAGATTAAACCAAATCCTTATGGCCCTTAAATCTGTCACATAATCTCCATAAACTATATTGGAATCATACATATGGGTGAGATCAAAACCATAATACCCTTATATATCAACTTATAACACTCATATAATAATAACCTGGGATCCACCACACCAAAACCAGACCCCATCACTTCACAAATATACTTCCAACATTGTATAGTGTGTCACTTAACTCTCATGGATTATACTTTAATCCACAAAAACATTACACTATGAAATAACTTCTTAATTGACCACATAGTTTAACACAAGCAGTCATACCATAATGCCCCTTTTCTAGATGAAATATCATCTTAAGAAACAAATCACTTACTCTAAAATTCCCCCAAAACAAATTAAACCAAAAATACATAGATTAATGATTTTATAATTTTTTGATCATTGTAATTGGTATGTTTATTTTTCCCTTTTTTTAATGAATAAATGAAGTACTTAGAAATTAATTCTTCATATAACTTCTCTAGTTGAATCATTTTGAAATAAAATTGGTTTGTATGACTTTTCCTCTGTATATTTATTTCCATTATACTTCTTGGAAACATGATTACTGTTTTAATACATTAATTTTTTACTCAAAATATTTTCAAAAAATTTCTCCTTCTTTTTCGAAGGTTAGTATCGTGTTTTTTTTATGAGGTTTCCAATCATGTTATTCCACTTTTACACTTCTTTGAGAGATCATTATAACATTAAATTTTTAAATTAGAATGGTTTTAGAGGAAATATTACTATACCCTTGATTTTCACTTGTTATTGGGGGATTATAGCTAGTTATATGTTTCTTAATGGTTGTTATTTATTAGAGGGTGGTGTTTGATAATTTTATTGGAATCATTGCAAGAAAGTAATCCCTTATTGTTAATTTTTTTATAGAAATCTATATTGAACATTATAACTCTCCCTTTAATCGTTATTATACATTTTATGTTGGTATAATTTGTTCTGTAAAACTCCATCACATCATTTCATTCCTCGTAACTTTGAGAAACATCCAGTGTACTGGTATATGGTATTACAAACTCTATAGATAATGGTTAGAGTGAACTTTCTGACTTTTTATTTAGATTTTTTATCCTTAAAATAGTTTTTATATTATAATGATTGTTTTTTAGTAATGTTATAATCATTTACCTGATGAAAAACCATTACCAAAATAATTATTATTGTAGACTGTTGTGAGTTTTAAGAAACATTTTCAATGATTTATTTGGATTTAAAATGATACTAATCAATCAATTCAACTCTGAATGGTGTATATAAAATATTTTTGTCAATGTCCATTAATCCAAAATAGAAAAAACCCTAATAATGTGTGCACATATATTTTTTTGTGTGTATTTCTTGAACATATCTTTTAAAACCCCTCTCGGTATTGATATAATATTTTGTTGAATTTTATAATTCTAGATATATTTCTTTTATAATAGTTGTTCTTCTTGAGGTTGGGAAGAAATTTTGGAGAATTGTTTTTTTAATATCACACACATTAGGGGTTTATCTAGGTTATAGTTTATAAAACCCCTCCTTAATATCACATTCTAATTAGAATAAAAAAACCAAATTCACTTTTTCTTTATTTACACCCATTGGATTCACTTTTGAGATAAACAATTATAAAATTCATCAGGTGTATGTTTGGATCTTTTCTTGAAAGTTCATGTAACAAAGGTAAAAGTCGTGTGAATCCATGTTTGAGTTTAAAGTTGTCACTAGTGAATAAACACCTTTATAATCAGGTTTTTTACCTTTTAACATTGGATTATAACCAATTTTAATATAGGTGATGTTTTAAAGTGGAACATTCCATGTCGGTTTTCAAAAGACAATGTTAGAGGTTTAACATGAAAGCCACTTTTTACACTAGTATATCTTGTAATGTAGGCTATGAAATTTGATTATTGAGATAAATGATGTTTTGTGTAATACCTTATCACAAATTTTGATCAATGTTATGTTTTTTATCTATGTTTTCAAGATTTCATTTTGAATTATCTATGATATGTGTTTCATTATAATCAAGAAAGAATTATTAAAAAATATGTTGGAAAATGTATAATGGTTCTCGCATAGCTGCATCTATCGAAAAATTTCTACTCAATATAAAGATCAAGTTATAAGAGGTCAAAATGTGTTATTCAATTCATGTATGAAATTAATTCAAATTAAGAAAAAAAAATGAAAAAACAGATGTAACAAAATAAAGAAAAATGAAATCAGAAGTAATTCCCACTAGTAATGGAACTGAATTTCTATTGAAAGGTAGTTATGGTTTTATTTAAAATAATATTTAATACCTATGGAAAATAATATAATAAATACCTTGAGTAATATCTTATAGAGGATACCCATACTAATTTTTTTTGATTTTGTATCTTTTTTATACTTTTTATATTTAAAATAAAACTTGAATGATGTTTTTAGTATATAATTTTTTTAAATCAAGGAATGATGTTAACAAAATAATATTTTAAAATAAATGATAAAAATTAATTATTAATCCACTTAAGAATTTAATAATTCATTCCATCATGATATATAAAATGTTTGGTTCACACAGTTATTGTTTTTCAATGAATGAAATTTAATATCATAGATCCATCTTCTTGAATTTTGTATAAAGTTGTGTTCCATCACACTATTATCATTTTTTATTAATATTATCTTACTATAGAAAAGGTTATAACCACTGATAAATCTCTAGGGGAATCTAAAATTCAATGTATCTCATTACTCAAACAACTCCCAATAGAGATAAGTGCACTTCAAGGAGTGAAAACTCAAGATAACATTCCCATACCTATGAAAGTAGTCACATAAGAATCATAACATAACTCACATTATTCGATCATATATGAAATGTGTTGGTAAGAGTAAATTAAATGATAAAATAATGGGAGAAATAATCCAAATGAATAAAAAATAAAGTAAATATGTAATTATATATTCCACTTTTATTCAAAATACTAAAATCAAAAAACCAGTACTAAGTAAGGAATTAAAATGAGGTATAATGAATCATAAATGTTCTTTGGATCTCCCTGATTGGATTAACCATAAAAGTTTTATCATCCCTCTATATTACTGTACATAAAAGGTTAATGGGTGAACTATTAGACTCTAACTCAAAGTGAATATAAAAATGAATATCACCAAATGATCGCTTCATAATGGTATATAATCCTCCTTTTATGCCTTCATGTCATCATCCAAAAACTTTGTTCAACCTCAGTCATTAATCATTGTATATAGAATATCTTTGATTCATCCACATATCCATTTGAAACTTCGAGGTTCCCTAACATAGCTACACATTCACCTAATAACTTTTATTCAATCCCATTACCTCTCCTAGATACCCTCTCCTTATTTAAAGGAAACTTATCTAAGCCATTAAGACATGACTGAAAATGGTTAGACAAGACCCTTATAAATATTATCTACACTATATATACTTCATGTATATTTATCTTTTCATATATGAATTAGAATGAAACCATGAATTTACTTGACCGTATCTCTTCTAGAATAAGCATACTCAATTTTAAAGAGTCCTCTCAAAGGTATCTTGATGGGATCACTCAAGATAGAATAAATAGTGATAAGGATTGAATCATTGTTCAGTATTTTTAATCCAAATAAAAAAAATCTCTTGCTTATTTAGGACGTCTCTATCAAAATCACAGTGGTGTAGAAATAAAACATAAACATAAAAAAATAACAAGGTTGTCCACCATTAAAGATAAATAAATACATAGTGTGTGATGGTTTTTATCCCATTCACACATTACTCTTCTTTTTTCATTAAAAAAGAACTCATACAATGGTATGACCTTGAATCAATATAAATGTTGACACTAAACATACTTTTATTCAAGCAATAAATCACTAAAAAAATTCAAATAGGAATAACTTCATTAAATAATGATAACATGTTCTTGTGTGAGTCATCAATAGACTTCTAAGATACTGATATTATTCTTTATTTGTTCTTATAAAAACCTTTGATAGTCAACCACACCTATTTATTTGATACTATGGTTCTTCTAGAATGTGGAATCAGGTCCTTAAAAAATAGTATAACAATCCTTTTATACTTCATTCATATTATATTTCTAATCACATGAATATATTTATATATTTGGATATTTAAATTCCCTACATCATTTTGAGTAATGATATCTTCTCATTATTATTTATTAAATACTTTTCAACAAATTTCTAATAAAAAATAAAAATTTGATCATAATAAAGGATTTAAAATATTCATATTTGAAATTTCAAGAAATATAGATCCATGATCCTCTGATTTAATATAAAAAATATCAAGAATTACAAATTAATCAATAACATGTGATATTTGGAACTTTGATGTTTTTAATAACGTCAACCCACTTATATTCACTAGAAACTTTCCAAATAGTGGCCCAAATGTATCTTAAGGGAGTATTTATATGACTATTATATAGAATTGTGTTGATCCTTATGTTTTAGGTGACCCTTATTCAAATCATAGATGAATCTTGCATAGCGTGAAAATGATCATTATTCATCTCTATAAAATCCTAACTTTTATCAATTTTCTTCTAGCTGATGTCTCTTCATGAAGAGTTATTTAATCTTACTCACCTTAGCGTTATATGTCTTCTTCAATATTAAATTTTTCATGACTTGTATATATTATTAGGAAACTCGTACATACATTATAACTTTGTGTATATCCCACTAAAAACTATTGGAATGAATCTTATTCACATAATAATTATCCAATTTCCTTTAAAATTATACAAATTAAAATTTCTACAAAATTTGTCAAATATTCTTCGAACCTTTTTTATTCATATTTGGTTATTTTCAATTAGTTCAAAAAATATCTACATACATTATATTAATTTTTTGCAATTTTTGAATATTTAAAAATACCTTCCTCCTAATTTTAAAAGTATTATAACACATGACTACTCAATTTTGAATGATATCATGATACCACACTTTCTTAAGAATTACAACTTCATTATTATTAAAATCCAACCACCATACGATTTATATTAATTATTAAATGCATCAACCTTCATGGTAAATAATCCATGGATGGTACCTCAAAACATTATCCAACATTACTCTTCAACAATTCAACTCTTCATGTTTTCTAATATAGTATACAACTTCATAAACTTCCATATATCTATGGTATAAAAATAAAAAAATATCTTTCATTAATTATTGAAAAACTAACATATCAATCATCAGTTTTAAGAAAAACATCCTTGAATATGTTCATCCAGAATTCCAAGTAGTAAGCCTTTTCCATTAAGAATGGTTGCTTATTCTAAAACCCATGCTTGCCATAAATCAACTTAAACCTCATTCACTAGTATCATAAACAAATAAAATAGTATTTTTATATTTTTTTAACAATATACCCATTGGTGTTTTTATTAATACAAAACATTTTTTTTAGTATAAAATATGAAATCAACTCACCTTTAATCTATGAAAAGTCACTGAAATGTGAAATCCATCATTCCTCGTTAATGACAATAAATTCAATGAGGGCTTACAAAGAGGTTCTTATAAATTATTCAAAGTATTAATTTTAAACCAATATACTCTAATTTTAATTTAGCTATATCAATATAGAAAATAATATTTATTAATTCATACATAAAATTTATCCATAAAAAGATAAAAAAATGATGCTAGCACTTAATATTTATTCATGAAATTGGAAACTAATTTTCAAAACATTTTACTACACCCACCCAATTAACATATTAAAAAATGTAAATAATAATAAGGTCACTTCCACTACAGATTACATCTCTCCCCTTGGTGGAAATTTAATCATAATTTAAAGAAGGAAGGAAACTCAGAAACATGCCTCAATGATAGTAAGTGAGTTATACTCTACTTTGAAGCCTCAGTTTTGAAAAATATTTATCTAGAAATAGGTCTCTATAGATATTAATAAATTTCACCATTTATCGAACAACATCAAACATCAATATTCTTTAAACCACTTTTCACTTCATAAAATGATACTTAATATCAATTTTCATTGATATAAGATGTTTTAATAGAATCTTGGATATATATATGGAACTTTTATTGTGTCTACCAATAATTAGTGGATATCCAAATATATAATTCATATCACCAAGTTTCATCGAAATGATCTATGTAGCTACTTATGATGATTCCACATATATATACTTTTTAAATATTAAGGTGACTAAAAATTATTTCTTTTAAATTCATTTTATGCATCATTTTACAATAAAAATTATCCACATAATGTTGAATTTATATCATAAACACATTTTTCTCAATATTCATATGTGAAACCCTTTAAATCCATATCACCTTCCTTATTATATAGAAATCTATAATTTAAACTATTTGAGATATATCTCATAATTATCATGGATTATAAAAGATTTGATTAATTGGGGTTAGAATTTTTTTTAAAGGTAACTCCTTGGTCAAAGACCAAGACATAATTTATTAAAAAGAAAAAAAAGGAACTACATGAGTCTAAAGGAGGAGATCTTATTAGAATCTCTTTCATATATAGGGATAAGATCAACTGGCAGATCATTGCTCCCCGAAATTCTCTAGTTGATTACCTTATTAGAAAGACCATCAGCCACAATTCTTGATTCACGATATGCATGGGTGACAACATATCTAAGCTCTTTAAGTGAATCAAGGTAGCTCATCTATCGAGTAGTAAGTGGCCAAGAAAGGTGGACCACCCCATTCCAAATAGCTTGCACAATGGTGGTAGTGTTCTTTCAATCCAGATTTTGTTCCATCATTTTATTTTAACAATGTCCAGAGGATGGATCACCACCATAAATTACGCTTCTAGAGATGAGGCAGTACTACAGCTGCCATCAAAACAGCCATAAAAATGACTCCCGAAATCTCTAAAAATGGATTCACAGCCCATAGGTCTCAGATTTCCTTTGGAAGCTCCATCCCCATTGATTTGGATCCATCTTAGAAACATGGATTTCCAAAATACCTCCAATTAGTGTCTTGGTTTTCTATAGAGCCCTTCGATTCTGAGACGTCGGAGGATCACAAAGTCCCCAACAGAGTTATCATAATGAGCATTTCGTATCAAGGCGGAATCCCTAATGGCGATGATAATTATCATCCTTCCTATATTATGATTGAGTGATTAGTTTTTGTGAATAATTGAATTTATATCATACAAGATAATTTGGAAGAGCTCAGCAATAGCGAAAAGTAAAATAATCATAATTTCCCGTGAGGTATCAAACTCCACACAGTGTTTTAGTTGGGATTGAATAGAGTTTGAGTGTAACCATCTGCAATCAAATAGGTCAGTATCTTTTGGATTAGATTTATATATGAAAAAAGAGTGATTGTATAAACAATTTATGTATGATATGTAGTCATGTGTAAGAGACTCTTAATCAACTTTCTCAAACCCTTTCCATTAACAATTTTTCATTCATCATCCTATCTCGATTGTTTCCAATATTGGATTAGTTTATAACTACTATTAATTACAAAATAAAAAAACTCATTAATTTTTCTTTAGTATTATTTTATTGAGATACTGAAAATGAATAGTATATTGGGTAATTTTCAATCCCAATAATCATTTCATATCCCCAAGTATAAGACATGTGTTGTTATTATTATTCACTTAAATATACGTTTCCACTATCACTTTCCTAAATTCCTTGTTTTCATGTACTCCTAAATCTAAAAATACCAATCTCTTATAGCTTATTTAAATCCACAAAAAGCCTTACAAAGCGTACACACCTTTTTTATCTATAACTGGGATAAAACCCTCAGGTTGATCCATATAAGATTCCTCATATAACTCACCATTTATAAATACTAATTTAATAACCATTTAGAATATTTTAAAACTTATTTGGGATATAATAGCATGGAAAATTATAATCTTTTCAAGCCAAGAATCATGATAAAATGCTTCATCATAATCAATGCACTCAATCTATGATTACACCTTACATACCAGTCTTGCTTCATTTCTTTTAGGTTCTCTATTCTCATTTAACTTATTCCTAAAAAAATATAATAATTTACTTCTCCTTTGGTTTAGGTACAACCTCCCATGTTTCATTTTCTTTTATTTTATTTAAATCAACATTCATGGGTTGAATCCATTCTTTTTTATAAAAGGATTCATTAACAGTTTATGTGTCAAATTTTTATAACAGATTACTATGACTAATTTCCATGATTTGTTTTCTTAATTATAACTCTTATTTCGAATTCCCTATGATTTTTTTGGTTTCAATGTGCATTTTATGTATTAATTTTTTTCCCTATATATTTAATTTTCATACCCTAATCACATGAATATGTTGAATATGCACCATCATCAGGAATTTTTGGAATTTATGCCTCTTCTTAAGTATAAAGTAGATTCTTTAGTGATAAAATTATTCTCCTCAAAATTTATAATTTAATTCCCAATATATTTTTCATTCTGAAAAATAAAAACATCATCAAATAACACTATCATTTCATCTTGGTTATTATAATATCTTTATGAGATTCTATTTAGTTTTTATATTTGAGTTGGTACCCTAAAACCAACTGACATTCTACTTTTTATTATCTATAATATTCAAATATATAAATATTAATTTACAACTTATCAAAAAATTATTATTCTTCTATATAAGATTAATTTGATAATGTCCTTAAAGTATTTTTCACATCGAAAGGTTATTTCAGTTCCTCGTTGAAATGAAAAACTATAATTTTTATCACAATATTCATCATGATATGTTTTATGGCCATATAACATCAATTGGATAAGACATATATGTTATTTGATTATTTCTCTTTTATGTATCATAAAATATTTAAATTTACTCTCATGATGTTTTACATTGGTAATATCTATGAAAATAATTTAGGAGAATAAACCCACAAATTGAGATTCTATATATTATATGTGTTATTGTATATTCATATTTTCATCTCTATGTATTTCTATTCATAATTGAGAATATTATTAATTTATATAATGAATCCTGTATTTTAATGTATGAGTGAAAACTATGATGACATATGATCGTGTTATGATTGGATATATTGGGTGCATCATAAGTGATGTGACATTAATGAATAAAACAAGAAAGGATTTTTTCTTTATATTTTAGTAGATGTGGATATCTTTGGACCTTTGAATATAATGGAGATACTTTTTTATGTTCATGTCCATAGTGTTTTATCAAATAATTCATTTTTTTGTTGTTATAAAAGGTATATCATGAATATATATTAATGAATTAATTATGAAACCTAGTGAATGAGATATCAAAACAACAAGATAATATTGCATAGTAAGTATTATTATGAGGTTTTTTCATTATAGCATTAACTTTTTTCTCTTTGGGTTCCTTGATGTGGTACTTCATGTTAGTCTTAGAATTTATCCTATATCACCTAATTCCTCTTAAAGAGACTCTTAGAGGTACACACACAAAGTGTATCTAAAATATAAATTAAAATCAATTTGAATTTAATTTTAAAATAAATATTATCCTTCAAACTAATGAATAATAATTATTCAATTTATGTTGATCACTTAAATTATATCACTGTTTATTTGTGTATAATTATATATTTGATGAATGTTAATTAATTATTATTTTCTAGTTAACATATATACTATTTCTTTATTTCTTTTTTTATTATTAATAAGATGATAAATAATTGTTTTTTATTAATGAAATATTTATTTTCTTATGTGAGTTTCAAAAAAATATTTATTTTCTAGTAATTAAATATAATATTTATTTATTTAATGTATAATCTAATAATATTCAATTATTTAAATAAATATTTATTATTCAAGGTTTGATTTATGTCGAGGAGGATTAATAGGCCAACTTGAGGGCTTAGTTGAAATGATATGATCTATTTAACACCATTTAAATATTTATTTATTTATTTAATGATTTTAAAATATTTTCGAGTTATATCATTTCATGGAGTTTAATAATATTATTTTAATTTTAATTTTAAATGTAGTTTATTTTGAGTAAAAAATTTGATAAGGGCCTCTATGAAGTTACTAATTATCTAACGTAGAGTATATAATCTGAATTATATCATTTGGAGATTATGATTAGATTTTTTGTCCACAATGATATTCTCTTAAGAAAATTCTCTTAGAGTGAGAGAAATTTTTAAGAATGTCCCAAGATTGAGAGAATATAATTATCTTTATCCCTCTCTAAACCAATAAATCTTGCAAGAATCTTTCAATATTGAAATTATTATTATTATGATTAATGGTGAATAATGATATGTGTTTAGTTCTTCAGATCTAAAACCTAGAGTTCCGATGGAAATCTTCCAGGATTCGTGGAGCATATGTGGATTCCAATATAGGACTTATAATTTTTATTCTTCATTGCAATGAAGGTATGATCAAATTTTGAAATAGATTCATCAACAAATAAAGCATTATCACGATAATTTAATTATAAAAAATAAATTAATTATAAATTACATATGAAAATATCCTCTCATTGATTATTATAAAATTAAATTCAAATAAATATGAGGATTTATTCTAAATAACCCAATTAAAAACATTACTGTGCATGATCCTGACCACTTCTAGTGAACCCAAGAACCTTCAAATGGTATCATAGCATTCATATATTTATTTATATTTATTTATTATTTATAAATAAATTTTCATATTTCTTTCAGTTTTACATTTCTATTATTTTATTAATCTAAAATCCAAGATAACATTATTGTTAAGGATTATATGACCAAGAATAGATGGAGAACACTTTAAAATCCCATTCGTATATGCTGAATATATATCTAGATGACCCAGATACATGAAGTGTAACTGAAACGTAAATATCATGTACACGTGGTCAACAAGGACTGGCTATGAAAATCACAACATTTCATATGGGATAAAAACACATGATTTCATTACATGTCATGTATTGATAGCTAGTCGGAATGTGGTCTGTATATATTACATGAGGTGTAGATGGTGTACACACCATGTAACTTAGCATACTTCACCCTATGCAAATCATAAATGTCATGTGGATAAAGTACATGTCATGTAATTAATACACATCATGTATTTTATTCTATCCAAGTAACATTATCTATATGTGATTACATGGCATGTATTTAGAGTACATGTCATTTAAAACTTAATGTACCTTGTGGAATACACATTAATTGCTTATTAATGTTGTTTGGGTGGTCAGAGATGAAGTATATGGCATATAGCTGGCTATACACACCTCGTAACGGGTACCCACTCACATGAGTTACACACTGAGATAGGTCTTCCATGTGAATTAAACAAATGAAAATAAATAAATAAATAAAATTTAAATCAAATTACATGACATGTAGTAGTCTATAAAAATCATGTGACATAGTTTTTCCCATTAATTATATGTTCAGTAATTTTTGGTGAGTTGTGGGGAATCAAATTATTATATTAATTAATAAATAATTTAGTAAATACAATACATGTATGGTTGTGATACATGAAATTTACTTCATATATATTTAAAGTGGTATGAATTTTATATATTCAGGAATTTTATATGGTCATACAAGTAATAAAAACTATATAGTTTGATACATGAAACAAAACGCCATTTAATATCATGTAATTCAATATGGAATACATGTAACATCCTAGTAAAAAGTTATGAACTTTTATAATTTCAAAGATGAGGTATAATGGGTTCTGAGGATGTTCAAAGGAAATTGGGAGTTTGTGTAGGGGTTTTTTTGGGTGATGACTATAGAAAACATTCACTCCATGAATAAATGATTCAGGAAAAGAATCTATTGCATTGAAGAAACCATGAAATGGGTTGATGATGTTTAAATTATTCATTATGTGAAAAATATTCACATCATGAATTTTTTAATAGATATCTTTTGACCAAGGTGATACCTTTTTCAGCGTATAATTATCCCATAGGATTCACGCTGTGAATATTGTATTCATGATGTGAACCATTCCTAACTTGTAAAGACCCGTAAAATTCAAGGGAAATTTTTTCTTAATTTTCTTTGGAATTTTACAAGAGCGCGGTTTCTGACGGCACCTGATTCCGAGGCACGGAGTGCCCGGAATCAATTTCCGAAGTTTGGCTCGGGTACGTTCAGTGAACGAACGAGCGGGAATTCCTAACTTTTGATCCGTTGCTCGGAATTGAAATCCGAGGACACCGATGAACTCGCAACGCCGATATTCGCTTAAGGAGACCTTTTCCGTAGTTGTGTTTATTGCGGGACGAAAGTTAGTTTTTGGGAGTTTTATAAAAAGTTGAATAAAAATGTGGAACACTTTTTTATTTTTCTTACTTGTTGGTTAACTCCTCTCAAGGGAAGTTAAAGGTGGTACCCACATCCACTTAACCTCCCTTGGGAGGATTAAGTGTGGTGGGGCCCACACGAAACCCAACCTTCCATCTCCTCTCAAAACTCATTTAACCCCTCTTTAAATGACATGAAAACTTGTTATTTAATTTGGAGTTATTTTATTTGAATTTCAAACCTTTGAAATTCAATTTGTTAAGTTTGTGAATAAAATAAGACTCTATCTTATTTTGTTGGGTTAGAACTCTCTAGCCTTCTTGAGAGGATTTTGGGAGCTCCTTCTTCTTCTTCAACCTTGACGAAGAACGCGAAGAACCTTCGAGCTCCGACGAAGAACACCGCTCCTCTCATCTTCGTAGCCTGTTGTTTCCGAAGATCGACAAAGTCTTCCGTGTCAACGAAAGGGAACGCCGCTTCCTCCTCGGACTTCCTTCGTCGGCATACGAAGATTCGCCAACGACGTACCTCTTTGGACGTACCTCTTCGTCATCGGATTTGACGAATGACTATCGCGACGCCCGACCTCCGCGACGTTGTCTTCCGCAGGTCGTTGACGATCTTCGAACTTGAACCCAAGGTAGGGGTTGTTGTTGATTATTTATTTATTTATTTATTCTCGTTCGTGGTTCTAGGATGACAAACGTGAGGATATTTAAATATGTGTTATTGTTTAACGTGAGGGGGCCGGACCGCATGAACACGGCCGAACCCCCTCCTTTGTTCTTGTTGATTTATCTTGCGGATGAAACAAGATGGCGTGGTGCCGTCGCACCACGCGGAAATTCGCACCGTGGAAGAATCATCACGAACGTGACGCCGTCGCGCCATGTCGAAGGGAATCGAAGGCGCCGCAGCCGGAGCGGGGCCGCGGCGGAGGGGCGCGGTGCCGTCGCACCGCGCCAGAAAATGAACACCGCGGCCGGTTCCAGGCCCCGGCGAGACTGGAAGACCGGCGGCTCGTCGGGCCGCTGGTGATGGAACCGGAAGGGGACCGGCTTTGCCGGTCCCGTTGAAGAAAACCGGCCGGCCAGGTGGGCCGGCCGGAAGGTCAAAGACCGGGGGGAATTAATTCCCCCGGTCAACTCAAAAGCCCCCCCATTTATTTGGGGGGGGGGGTGGTTTCCTTGAGGGGGGCAGGTAGCCCCCCGGTTCTCTTCAAAGCAGGCCCCCACGAGGGGGGGGTCTCCAAAAGGCGCGGCTCTTAAGCCACGCCGCCAGCTGGAATCGGGGGCTTAGCCCCCGCGCGTGACACCAGCGGCGCCAGGCCGCACCGCCGCCGGCCGGGCCGCGCCGCTGCGCCGGACCGCCGTTGGCCGGGCCGGGTCGGACCCGGGTCGGGTCGAACCAGTTCGGGTCGACCCGGTTGGGGCCGACCCAGGAGGGGTCGGGCCGGGTCGGCCCGGACCCGGACCCCCCGTTTTCGAGACGGTTTCGTTCTTTTGGCCATAACTTGAGCCACGGACCTCCGATTCACGAACCGTCAATGGCTACGCGATCCTTCGATCGAGATGGTCGATTCGGTATATCGCACTCAAGGTTTCGGAATATTTTGAGTTCGGCCGGGTTGGTTCATTCACGAAACCAACCGGGCCTTCGGAGCGGAAACACTCATATCTTGAGCTACGGACGTCCGATTGACGTTCCATCAGCTTTGTTGTGTTCCTCTTAGTGAGACGGTTCTTTTGGCATACTCCGCCCGAGGTTTGGACGCAGGTGGAGTACGGTAGGGTTGGTTTTGCCTTAAAAACCAACCGAGCCCCTAGGACGAAAAGGCCAATAACTCTCAGACCGGGCGTCCGATCGACGCGCCGTATGTTGCGTTGAGTTCCTGTTGATGATACGGAACTTTTGGATACATCAACTCTGGACTTTGTGACAGTTGATGTATCAGCCTCTCGGCTTGTGGAGCGGACCCTCCTGTACGAGTTTGCTGTGTGCGGGAACCCTAGTGCTGGCTGCGACTGTTACTGTGACTACTACTGCTACTGCTACTGCTACTGTGACTGCGATGACGACAGTACAGAGATCCTGTGTGGATTCGACGACGACGACTACAACACTCAGCGATCCTACGTGGATCAGTGCTACAGGTCCTGTGTGGGCCCGATCCTGTGTGGGCCTGATCCTGTGTGGGTCTTTGCGCTCAGCGGTCCTGTGTGAACCATCGCCTACAGGTCCTATGTGGGCCTGATCCTGTGTGGGTCTTTTTCGGGGGTTAGTTACCTATCGATCCTTCGTGGGTCCGACGACTTAGATGGATCAGAGATCATCTTTATCGTTTTTCGAAGAAGTATACCTGTGTGAGCTAAATCCTGTTGCTTTCCTGTGTGGATTGTGTTTTGTTATCCTGTGTGGATTTTGTTTTACTTTCCTGTATGGAATATGTTTACTTTCCTGTGTGGACTGAGTTGTTCTTGGGCTCGGAGGATGGTGCGTGTTGGAATTGATGACTTAGGTATATATATGGGCATATACCTAAGCAGTTTCGGTTGTTACTTCGTGATTGTACCTTTCTTCGTGATTTATCCTTTGTGGATTTTGAGAAACCTTCAGGGGTCTCGGGGTCCCTACTGAGTAGCTTATACTCACCCCTGCACGGGCTATGCCCGCACTACGTTGTGTTGGTTGCAGATGACGGACAGCGTTGATCTTGGCTGAGGCTTGCAGAGCAGGACGATACCTGGAGGTGGACCACTAGGCGGGATGTGTTCGGAGCGGATGACGGGACCCGTGGAGCAGTGGAGCTATCTGTACCCATCCTTCAGGTGGGATCTTTAGTGGACAGCTCGGTGTAGCGGCTTTTACTTACAGTTGTTGTTTTCCCTTTCGAGTTGTACTTTACTTTCAGTTTGGGTTTGTATACTGGCCCATTTACTTTTCCGCACTTTCAGTTGTACTCTGTTTTTACTTAGTGTTTACTTTCCGCTTACTTACTCTGTTGTGTTTGTTTACTTTACAAAGGCAATGCCTTCCCTTTTTACCGGGAATTACGCCTTGGTGCTAGTCGCCAGCCCCTGGCCTATGGAAGGCGGGCTTGGGGTAGTCATGGCACAGACCCCGAGGGCAGGTCGTGACAAATTGGTATCAAAGGAGTTCGGTTCTACCGCGAACTCTGATCTTTTCTATGTGAAGCAATAATGTTTAGCGTATTGAGTGTGGTTATCAGTACAGGGAGTCCAGTGTTGGTGTGGCGGCCGACGTATCCGTACACCAGGACCCTGACTTCTGATTTCTGAGTTAATGCACGAAAACATTGATTGCGTGTGTGTTTCAAAGTTTTCTTTGTGATTACTTTATATCAGCTCACCAGGTATACTGTTCTGACCGTGGCGCACCTGTTTCCTTTTCAGGATGGCCCCACGACGGCATCCAGCTAGGGTTCCGAGAGTCGAGTGTGACAATAGCCCACCGAGCGATGATGCCTCGGTGCAGGGCCCTTTGTCAGTAGTGGCATCGGCGGTAGCTCTACCCGTCGAGCCCCCGATGCTTCCAGCACCAGTCGCTGACAATGCACGTCGCCTTAGCACACTGCATGAGTTTCAGCGCCAGCGACCTCCCAGGTTTCGCAGGGAGACGGATCCCCAGGCAGCCGAGGACTGGATGGAGGCAGTGGTACGTGTGTTTAGGCTAGTGAGGACACCAGCAGACCTCATGGTGATCCTCGATGCGAGCCTACTACACGCAGCAGCAGGACGATGGTGGAGCTTGATGCTCCAGGTGCACGATGAGGCATCTCTACTATGGACGGACTTTGAGAGCCTCTTCCGCTCGGAGTTCGTCCCAACCACCCTTTGTGCGGTGCGTATCCAGGAGCTTCTTCAGCTGCGGCAGGGCAGCATGACGGTCGCTCAGTACTCGGCAAGATTTACCGATCTCTCGCGCTACTCGACTGACATGGTACATGACCCATTCTTCCGGGCCCGAACCTTCGAGCAGGGTTTGAGACACGAGATCAGGGCATCGCTGATCTCCCTCAGCATACCGACTCAGACAGGAGTACTGGAGCGGGCCCTTTTGATCGAGAGATTCCTTGCTGAGTCTACACCTGCACCAAGACCCACCGCAGGGCGGCACGTGGCAGAGTCATCTGCAGAAGGCAGTAGACGGATGACTCAGGGGTCCAGACAGACCAGAACATCGGGAAGACGACCTCAGGACACTGGCTCAGCAGTGCGGGGCACACAGCGAGGAGCCAGTCTTTCGAGAGGCAGATAGTGCTACTCGTGCGGCGGGCATGGCCACATGGCTCGTGACTGCCCGACACGCCGTACCGAGGAGCAGCAGACAGTTGAGGGACCACCGAGGCAGAGGCAGAGGGTCGACCGTGGAGGTCTGCAGGGAGGAGGCGGACGAGGCAGAGGAGCTGGCCGAGCAGCAGGTGGTGGGCGACGCTTTGAGGCTCTGCCACCACCACCACCAGGAGGTCCACCCCGACCACAGGGAGCTGGCGGGCAGAGACAGGCACAGCTCCAGGAAGCAAAGACCTATGACCACGGCGCACCCGAGATTATTCGAGGTACTATCTGTGTCTATTCCACCCTTGCTGCAGTTCTTATAGACATAGGAGCGAGTCACTCTTTCATAGCCGCTGCCCTTATTCGGAGCTCGGAGATTCCGACAGAGCCGTTGGCTCGATCCTTACGACTAGAGACTCCTACAGGAGCAGACTCGACGATTAAGCACTGGTGTCGGCAATGTGAGATCACTCTAGGAGGCGAGAGCTTCGGCTGGGATCTTCTTATAGCAGCGTCGAGGCCTTACGACGTCATCTTGGGCATGGATTGGCTATCTACCGTCCATGCGCAGATTGACTATTTTAGGCGCAAGGTGCGATGTGTACACACCGACGGGAGCAGGTTCACCTTCACCGGCGAGAAGGGAGCCTTAGCAGCACATGATAGACTTCCGCGTAGGAGAGGACAACCCATCACTCATCAGTTGGCTAGCCTCATCCTTGGAACAGTTGACGCGTGGAGTCCTGGTTTTCTTGTAGTGGTGGATCAGTTTGCGGACGTTTTTCCCGACGACGTTCTAGGGCTACCTCCTCGTATAGAGGTAGACTTTTATATTGACTTGTACCCCGGGACAGCCCCGATATCTACTCCAGCATATCGGATGGCCCCCGCTGAGCTTCGAGAGCTACGGGTACAGTTGGAGGACTTGTAGTGCAAGGGGTTCATCCGACCCAGTGTTTCACCCTGGGCTTCCCCGATATTGTTCTCCAAGAAGGCGGACGGGAGCCTGCGACTTTGTGTTTACTATCGTCGCCTGAACCATGTGACAGTGAGGAACAAGTATCCTCTACCGAGGATTGATGACCTCTTTGATCAGCTCAAGGGAGCACGGTGGTTCTCGAAGATAGACCTCAGGTCAGGCTATCATCAGCTCAGAGTCAGAGACGAGGATGTGCAAAAGACGGCCTTCAGATGTCGGTATGGCCACTATGAGTTCTTGGTTATGCCTTTCGGTGTAACCAATGCTCCAGAAGTGTTCATGGCTCTCATGAACAGGATCTTTCAGCCATACCTCGATCGGTTTGTCGTGGTCTTCATCGACGACATTCTGATTTACTCTACGACTGAGGAGGAGCACGCCTATCACTTGCGAGTTATACTAGACACACTCTGAGAGCACCAGATTTATGGTAAGCTCTCGAAGTGACAGTTCTGGATACGTGAGGTCCACTTCTTGGGACACGTTATCTCTGAGGCGGGAGTTGTAGTGGATCCTGCGAAGATCGAGGATGTGTTAGCATGGGAGCCACCCAGGAGCGTGACTGAGGTTCGGAGTTTCTTGGGACTAGCTGGATACTATCGGAGATTCGTGCCAGACTTCTCTAGAGTTGCGGCACCACTCACAGCTTTGACGAAGAAGGGGAAACCCTTCGAGTGGTCAGACAGATGTTAGCAGAGCTTCCAGGAGCTGAGACAGAGATTGACCAGCGCACCTATCTTGAGGTTGCCTGAGGAAGGAGTAGGGTACGTAGTCTACTGCGATGCATCTGGGACCAGACTCGGATGTGTTCTGATGCAGGAGCGGGCAGTGATCGCCTATGTATCATGACAGTTGAGGCCGCATGAGTAGAACTACACTACCCATGACCTGGAGTTAGCAGCAATGGTCTTCGCTCTGAAGACATGGCGACACTATCTGATGGGCGAGTGCTTTACAGTCTTTTCCGATCATCAGAGTCTCAGGTATATCTTCTCGCAGAAGGACCTGAACCTAAGACAGCGGCGATGGCTCGAGTTCCTCCAGGACTATGACTTTGAGATAGTCTATACTCCTGGGAAGGGGAATGTAGTAGCCGATGCCCTCAGCAGGAGGACGAGCATTCAGCTACTTGAGGAGGCAACGGAGCAGCTAGCCTCTTTACAGATATCCTTTGTGGATAGAGATGGAGCAGCCTTCCTCCAGTCTCTCACAGTCACCCCTCCACTACTGCAGTGGGTCAGAGAGGCACAGCGTGAGGACGCTGACTGTGAGACACGGCGTGCACAGATATCCTCGGGACAGGCACCTGATGGTTTCTCCCTTGGAGCAGAGCACGAAATCCTTTTTAGAGGATGTACCATGGTACCAGTCGCTTTGCGAGAGGAAGTGCTGAGAGAGTTTCACACTTCTCTTTTGGCGGTACATCTTGGAGTGGCGAAGATGTACCAGGACCTCAGATGACAGCACTGGTGGCCAGGCATGAAGAAGGTAGTAGCAGAGTTCTTTTCTCGATGCCTCACCTGCCAGTAGGTGAAGGCAGAGCATCAGGTACCAGCAGGCTTGGTACAGCCCTTGGAGGTTCCGGAGTGGAAGTGGGACGACATATCTATGGACTTCGTGACTGGACTTCCACGCACTTCCAGAGGTCGCGACTCCATCTGGGTGATTGTTGACCGAATAATCAAGTCGTCACACTTCTTACCCATCAGAGAGCAGGGATCAGTGGAGAGCTTGGGACGTCTCTACGTTCAGGAGATTGTGCGGATCCACAGTGTGCCATAATCTATCATCTCCGATCGAGATGCTCGCTTTACTTCCGGGCTTTGGAAGGGGTTACAGGAGGCATTCGGGACGCAGCTACGTCTGATCACAGCTTTTCACCCACAGACGGATGGTCAGACGGAGAGGACCATCCAGACTCTCGAGGACATGCTCCACACATGTGTCCTAGACTTTGGTAGTAGCTGGGAGGACCACCTACCCTTGGTGGAGTTTGCGTACAGCAACAGCTACCACTCCACCATCGGGATGGCACCGTACGAGGCGTTGTACGGCCGACCTTGTAGATATCCTTTGTGCTGGACAGACCCAGGGGAGTCAGCACTGGTGGGACCAGAGATGGTCCAGGCCACGACAGAGAAGGTCCAAGTCATCCAGGAGCGGATGAGAACAGCTCAGAGCCAGCAGAATTCATACGCTGACAGGAGGCGGAGACCACTAGAGTTCGAGGATGGTGACCACGTCTTCTTGTGGGTCTCACCTCGACGTGGTATTTGGAGATTTGGCCGAGGCGGCAAGTTATCTCCGCGCTTCATCGGACCCTTCCAGGTCCTCAGCAGGATTGGTGAGGTGGCTTATCGCCTGGCTCTACCACCTCAGTTGCACCGGGTGCACGACGTCTTCCACGTGTCTCAGTTGAGGAGATACGTGCACGACCCGACGCACATCATTGACCATGGGGAGCTTGACGTTGATGATGGGGCGACTTTTACGGAGGTCCCGGTGGATATAGTGGATCGATGGGAGCGGGTCCTACGTGAGCGATCGATTCCTCTTGTGCGCATCAGATGGAAGCACGGGAATCTCTTGGAGAGCACATGGGAGCGGGAGTCTCAGATGCGTGCTCAGTACCCTCATTTGTTTCCCTAGTTTTTGATGTATCTTTACGGGGACGTAAAGCCCTGAGGTGGTAGTAATGTAAAGAACCGTAAAATTCAAGGGAAATTTTTTCTTAATTTTCTTTGGAATTTTACAAGAGCGCGGTTTCTGACGGAACCTGATTCCGAGGCCCGGTGTGCCCGGAATCAATTTCCGAAGTTTGGCTCGGGTACGTTCAGTGAACGAACGAGTGGGAATTCCTAACTTTTGATCCGGTGCTCGGAATTGAAATCCGAGGACACCGATGAACTCGCAGCGCTGATATTCGCTTAAGGAGACCTTTTCCGTAGTTGTGTTTATTGCGGGACGAAAGTTAGTTTTTGGGAGTTTTATAAAAAGTTGAATAAAAATGTGGAACACTTTTTTATTTTTCTTACTTGTTGGTTAACTCCTCTCAAGGGAAGTTAAAGGTGGGACCCACATCCACTTAACATTCCTTGGAAGGATTAAGTGTGGTGGGGCCCACACGAAACCCAACCTTCCATCTCCTCTCAAAACTCCTTTAACCCCTCTTTAAATGACATGAAAACTTGTTATTTAATTTGGAGTTATTTTATTTGAATTTCAAACCTTTGAAATTCAATCTGTTAAGTTTGTGAATAAAATAAGACTCTATCTTATTTTTTTGGGTTAGAACTCTCTAGCCTTCTTGAGAGGATTTTGGGAGCTCCTTATTCTTCTTCAACCTTGACAAAGAACGCGAAGAACCTTCGAGCTCCGACGAAGAATGCCACACCTCTCATCTTCATAGCCCGTTGTTTCCGAAGATCGACAACGTCTTCCGTGTCAACGAAAGGGAACGCCGCTTCCTCCTCGGACTTCCTTCGTCGGCATACGAAGATTCTCCAACGACGTACCTCTTAGGATGTACCTCTTCGTCATCGGATTTGACGAACGACTACCGCGACGCCCGACCTTCGCGACGTTGTCTTCCGTAGGTCATTGACGATCTTCGAACTTGAACCCAAGGTAGGGGTTGTGGTTGATTATTTATTTATTTATTTATTCTCATTCGTGGTTCTAGCATGAAAAACCTGAGGATATTTAAATATGTGTTATTGTTTAATGTGAGGGTGCCGGACCGCATGAACACGGCCGAACCCCCTCCTTTGTTCTTGTTGATTTATCTTGCGGATAAAACAAGATGGCGTGGTGCCGTCACACCACACGGAAATTCGCACCGTGGAAGAATCATCACGAACGCGACGCCGTCGCGCCGCGTCGAAGGGAATCGAAGGCGCCGCGGCCGGAGCGGGGCCGCGGTGGAGGGGCGTGGTGTCGTCGCACCGTGCCGGACAACGAACATCGCGGCCGGTTCCGGGCCGCGGCGAGACGGGAAGACCGGCGGCTCGTCGGGCCGCCGGTGACGGAACTGGAAGGGGACCGGCTTTGCCGGTCCCGTTGAAGAAAACCGGCCGGCCAGGTGGGCCGGCCGGAAGGTCAAAGACCGGGGGAAATTAATTCCCCCAGTCAACTCAAAAGCCCCCCCATTTATTTTTTTTTTGGGGGGGGTTTCCTTGAGGGGGGCAGGCGGCCCCCCGGTTCTCTTCAAAGCATGCCCCCAAGAGGGGGGCCGGTCTCCAAAAGGCACGGCTCTTAAGTCGCGCCGCCAGCTGGAAGCGGGGGCTTAGCCCCCGCGCGTGACACCAGCGGCGCCAGGCCGCGCCGCCGTGCCGGACCGCCGCCGGACGGGCCGGGTCGACCCGGTTCGGGCTGACCCAGGGGGGGTCGGGCCGGGTCGGCCCGGACCCGGACCCCCCGTTTTCGAGACGGTTTTGGTCTTTTGGACATAACTTGAGCCACGGACCTCCGATTGACGAAACGTCAGCGGCTACGCGATCCTTGGATCGAGACGGTAGATTCGGTATATCGCACTCAAGTTTTCGGAATATTTTGAGTTCGGCCGGGTTGGTTCGTTCACGAAACCAACCGGGCCTTCGGAGCGAAAATGCTCATATCTTGAGCTACGGACGTCCAATTGACGTGCCGTCAGCTTTGTTGTGTTACTCTTAGTGAGAAGGATCTTTTGGCATACTCCGCTCGAGTTTTGGACGCAGGTGGAGTATGGTCGTGTTGGTTTTGCCTTAAAAACCAACCGGGCCCCTGGGACAAAAAAGCCAATAACTGTCAGACCGGGCGTCCGATCGACGTGTCGTCTGTTGCGTTGAGTTCCTGTTGATGATACAGAACTTTTGGATACATCAACTCTGGACTTTGTGACAGTTGATGTATCAGCCTCTCGGCTCGTGGAGCGGACCCTCCTGTACGAGCTTGCTGTGTGCGGGAACCCTAGTGCTGGCTACGACTGTTACTGTGACTACTACTGCTACTGCTACTACTACTATGACTGCGACGACGACAGTACAGAGATCCTGTGTGGATTCGACGACGACGACTACAGCACTCAGTGATCCTACGTGGATCAGTGCTACAGGTCTTGTGTGGGCTCGATCCTGTGTGGGTCTGATCCTGTGTGGGTCTTTGCGCTCAGTGGTCATGTGTGAACCAGCGCCTACAGGTCCTATGTGGGCCCGACCCTATGTGGGTCTTTTGCGGGGTTTAGTTACCTATCGATCCTTCGTGGGTCCGACCACTTAGATGGATCAGAGATCATCTTTATCGTATTTCGAAGAAGTATACCTGTGTGAGCTGAATCCTGTTGCTTTCCTGTGTGGATTGTGTTGTGCTATCCTGTGTGGATTTCGTTTTACTTTCCTGTGTGGAATACGTTTACTTTCCTATGTGGACTGAGTTGTGCTTGGGCTCGGAGGATGGAGCGTGTTGGAATTGATGACTTAGGTATATGTATGGGCATATACCTAAGCAGTGTCGGTTGTTACTTCGTGATTGTACCTTTCTTCATGGTTTATCCTTTGTGGATTTTCAGAGACCTTCAGGGGTCTCAGGGTCCCTACTGAGTAGCTTATACTCACCCCTGCACGGGCTATGCCCTCACTACGTTGTGTTGGTTGCAGACGATGGACATCATTGATCTTGGCTAAGGCTTGTAGAGCAGGACGGTGCCTGGAGGTGGACCACTAGGCGGGACATGTTCGGAGCGGACGACGGGACCCGTGGAGCAGTGGAGCTATCTGTACCCATCCTTCAGGTGGGATCTTCAGTGGACAGCTCGGTGTAGCGGCTTTTACTTACAGTTGTTGTTTTCCCTTTCGAGTTGTACTTTACTTTTTGTTTGGGTTTGTATACTGGCCCATTTACTTTTCCGCACTTTCAGTTGTACTCTGTTTTTACTTAGTGTTTACTTTCCGCTTGCTTACTCTGTGGTGTTTGTTTACTTTACAAAGGCAATGCCTTCCCTTTTTACCGGGAATTACGCCTTGGTGCTAGTCCCCAGCCCCTGGCCTATGGAAGGCGGGCTTGGGGTAGTCACGGCACGGACCCCGAGGGCGGGTCATGACATAACTAGTGTGTTTTTATCCACTGTAAGACTAAATACTAACTCATTCAATATGCATCCTCCTCCCTCAAACCTTATGTCTCTCCCATTTGATTTTCGGTGATTCCCTCCCTTTCAAGTTACATTGTTTTTGGCCTTTATCTTTGGCATGGAGGTTTTATTCATCTTTGGTGGGATCTTAGATATCTCTTTATTTCTATGAGCTTTGGCAGTGGCGTTGGGTTTTGTTTGGGGAGTCTATAGATTAGTTCTTTATTTCTATCAATTATTTGTAAATTCCTTCATGTTCTTTATTTTCAAGGCCAATTCGAGTAATGGTTGTGGTGTTGTTCATGGTTTTCTCAATGTATTTGATGACCTAACCTTTGCACTAACACTTTTTCTTATGTAATTTTATTCTATGATATGAGAATTGATGACAGGGCCTTTTTTATATGTGTTCATTTTCATCCACTATTGATGTGTGGATATTTTTGCAAGTATTGTATGGCCTTAATTTGAGGTTTTTGTTCTACCTATAACCTATGTTGTTTGAACCATAATTACTCTTACTATAGGATCTACATTGGGGTTACAGGACCCACAATCACAATATTGAATACTTTGGGTCACTCCCTCACGATTTTGTCCTTCAGTAGAGCCCACTGACCACTAGGGTAGTTCACCCCCATACCCCTTTCAAATGTCCTTGTGAAAATTAGGGGGATGGATTTGGGTTATATACAATTCCCAACACCCCTCCAATCTATAATTTGGGACAGAGATATATGTGTCATGGTGTGACACTCATATGTCAAGTTGTAACACCCCTATAGCCAGCTACCATGACCCATAAGGAACGCACTTTAATTCATTTTGGACCCAAAAAATCTCCCTTGGGCTTATTTCCTTAGGAACCAAATTTTTTATACCTCCTATGGTACCAATTTATAATCTACATTGTGGTTATAGGACCCTCCATCACAATATTGTCCTCTTTGGGTCACTCCCTCACTATTTTGTTCTCGAGCTAGGCTCAATGCCTACCAAGGTGGATCAATACCCGTACCCCTCCAAAAGGCCTTATGATGGGGAGGGTGATGTATGGGGATTATATACCATTCCCAATATCCCTCTAGTCTTTAGTGTGGGATAGGGAAACATGTTTCATGGTATGACACCCGTATTTCACATTGTGAAACCCCTACAACCAGCAACCATGACTCGTACGGAAAGCACTATCATTCATTTAGGACTCCAACACATGGATTTTATAAAAAATTTTATAAATGAATTGGAATTATTGATTTTTGTGTGTGTGTAAATGGGTTTTTTTTGAAAAGATGGTTTTCCCCTTTTTTTAGTAAAATAAATGTTTTTTCCAAAGAACAGTGAAATGAATTGGAAAATGGGTTTCCAAAGTAGGTTTTAATGGTAAAAGGGTGTTTGAAATTGTATTATTAAATATATAATCCCTTCAAAATAATTTTAAATATAGAACATGGGATCCTTAAGTACTTACATTGAGTGTGTAGTATTAGGAATCATTAGTTGGTATTGTAAAGGAGTTCTCTTTTTTGTGGTTTTTTTCATTCCTAGGTCAATATGTATAGACGCATGGGTTCTAAATACATGTAGTGTGCACTAGTCATATTGAAATGTGATTTTCATAGCTAACATGGTCGTAATTTATCCTTGTAGTGTTTACCATTTATGCTTTGGATTTATATTTTTTATCTTTAATATACCTATTTTTGATAAATGTGAAACAATTTTGAAATTGTGATTTGAAATTATATTACCTGTCATTGTTTAAGAATTGTAGAAAAAAATAGAATTTTTTAATATTATTTTTATATAAAACTATTATATTTTTTTATCATTCCCTACTTTTATTAGTTTAAATGACTTCAAACATTACCTCCTATTCCGATCTTACCTGAGTCGGGTAAGGGTTGTGTGGTATATTATGTTCCTTCTAATGATATCTTGGATTATTTTTCTAATATAGGATAACCATGTTATGGAATACAGATCTCTACAAATTCAATAGCATTAGAATAATTACCCCACTCATGATTTTGAGGTTTCCTCCATACGATTTCACATAAATATTGGTGGTGCTATCTTTTTTGGATAGGTTCATGATCTTTTCTAATCATATGATTCTAATCTATATCTTCTCACATAAGGCCTTGAATATCAGATTGAGATGATAGGTATAATACATCTTGATGTTTGAATTAAACATCACATACACCCTAGGGAATGATAATGTCATCACATACCCTCCCAGATCCAAAGTTCCATCCTAGTAAATTTTGGAATTGAAATAGGAGCATAACCCCATTGGTATTTTTACTCAATTGCATCTAGATACATGGGGGAATGGTTTATGTATAGTTATTAATAGTGTTTAATTATCATAATATCTCCTTAAGTTTATTCTACAGGGTCAGTAGTATAATGATGTTTTTATAAGAATCATGGAAACCATTCATGGTGGGGAGACCATTTCTGGTTGTTCTCTCCCTTCTGATGGAATTCTTCATTTCAAAGATCAGTTTTTTTCTAAAATCCATGATGAATTTAGTGATTCATTATTTTCATAGTTATTCAAGGTAAATTCATATTGGAATTAAAAATATGTTTTCTACCGTGATGAGTCATTTATGATGGTTGGGTATAAATCTAGTCATCACTGATCTTGTTCCTAGTTATTTAACTTTCCAAAAGATAAAGGCATGGAACTTGAAGCCTTCTCATCTACCCCAACTTATTCCAATTCTAGTTTGTAAATTTGATGTGGTTTGTATGGACTTCATTATTGGATTATTGTGAAATCCTTGAGGTAATAATGTTATCTCAGTGTTGATTGAGTGGTTGGTGAAATCAACCCATTTCATTCCAATCAGGGATACCACCAAAGTTGAAGATCTTGGTAAGTTGTATGTGTATAAGATTGTGAGGTTTAATGTAGTTCCCTCTATCATTGTCTTATAGAAGGATCCCAGGATTAACTCTATATTTAGTAAGAGACTCTATGAGGTGACTGGGACTCAAATGAGGTTGATTATAGATTACCATCAAGATAATGATTCTCAAATTGAGCATGTTATTCAGATCCAAGAGAATATTCTCCATGCATGTGTCTTGGATTTTGGTGGATCAGGGGATATCCATCTGGGATTGGTAAATTTTATTTATATCAAAGGTTACTCATCGTCGATTATAATTTCTCCATTTTAAGCTTTC
Source organism: Viscum album (assembly GCA_963277665.1). Classification (NCBI taxonomy): domain Eukaryota; kingdom Viridiplantae; phylum Streptophyta; class Magnoliopsida; order Santalales; family Viscaceae; genus Viscum; species Viscum album. The sequence goes on from OY728163.1 coordinate 37,036,161, forward strand.
TATGGTTGCCTATGCATTTGACCTCTTTATTGGTTAGATTTCAGAGCAGTATATCTTATAATACCAATTCTCATTCAAGAAACATCGATAAGAATTTAGGATATAAATCACATCTTGGTTATAGATCAGAGTTTGAAAAAAATATTATGTGTATTATCGATGTCACTGTTTTTATTTTTCCATTGGTGACCAAGCCTTCATAAAATTCTCTCTTAGTTTGGGTTACAATTATCTTAGGATATAATGAAATTAGATTTAAGGTATTTTGGACTGTTTAAGGTCACTGAATGGCTTCAGTAGGTTTCTTATAAGTAGCCAATGTTAGTTTAGTTGACAAGTATACTTGATTTTTTCCACATATTTTATCTTAGGAAGTACCATCATAATAATTCCCATGTTCGTAGTTAGGAAGATATTGAGTTGTATCTAAAAATTTATTTTGTGGATAAATCATTGGAGATCCTTAATTATAAGGTGAAGTTATTGTGTGGGAAGTCTGTTCCATTGCTCAAGTGTTATAGAGGCATGGATATTATTCTCAGGGGACTTGTGAGTGTGAATTGTCAGTCAAGGAGTAGTGGACTTAGCACTTTCTATAGAATTATTCTTCCATGTGACTTCCGAAACATTTAAATTCCTATGGTGGGGAGATTATAACATCACAGTAAAAAGGTATGATCTTTTTTAATATTTAAGAGGCAGATCATTGGGTTTTATTAGAGTCCAGAGGAAACTGAGAGTTTTTGTAGTGAGTGTTTTATGCACTGGCTATAGAAAAAACATAAATCATAAATGAATTATTCGGTATGTGAATCTATTTCATGGAATATGTCATGAAATAGGTTCATTATGTGAATTTTTTTATCAGGATTTTATAACGAATGTGACACCATTTTCAGAATACATGAAACTCAATGGATTATCTCTATGAATATAGGAATCATTACATGAATCATTTATACCCAATGGGTTTCTATATGATGTAATCTTGAATCCAAACTCATTTGATGTGTTTCCTACTCCCTCGAACCCAATGTTTCTCCCATGAGATTTTGGGCGATTCCCTCTATTTTGGATCACATTATTTTGTTCATTGATCTATTTTATGGTGTTTTCCTATCCTTGGTTGATTGTTTTGTTCTCTCTTAATATCTCTAAGCTTTTTCAGTGGTGTCGGGTTGCGGTTGTGGAGTCTATATATATTTTTGTGATTAATATCAATGCTATGAAGATTCTTTCATGTTATTGTCATCCATAAAATAGTTTTGGTGTTGGTTGTGATGTCACATGGGGTTTTATAGAGGTATGTGTTTACCTAACCTATTCCCTAACCCTTTATATGGAATTATATTATGTGATGTGATAATTGATTATAGGTCCTTTATTTTTTATCTGTATTCCTTTCCTTCCATTGTTGATGTGTGGATCTAGTTATGGGTGGTGTACGACCCAAGATTGATGTAGGTGGTTTCTTCTCTAGCCTATGTTAGATGAATATTAATTGTTTTTGGGTTTTTTAACTATTTGATAAATTAATTGGAATGATTAAGTGGTTTGTGTGTGTAAATTAATTTTTTATAAAAGTTGTTTTTTCCTTTATTTTGGTAAAATGAAGGTTTTTAAAGATCACTATGAAATGAATTGATAAAATAGTTTTCAAAGTAGGTTTGGATGTAATATGATATTTCAAATTGTATTTTGAAATGTTTAATCCCATTGAAATTATTTGAAATCCAGCACATGGGAGCCTTGGGTACATAGTTCGAGGGTGTAGTATTAGGTCTCATCATTTGGTATTGTAAGGGAGTTCACTTTTTTGGGTTGTTATTATGTTCCTAGATTTAGATACATTTGGATCTATGAATTGATTGATATGGTAGGTGGGTTGACTCTATGGGGTGTTCCTCTATTCCCTGGACTTAGATACATGGGTTCTAGGGACATACAGTATAGATAAGTCATATCGATGTGTGAGAGTCCTAGTTAACCTGAGCATAAGTTATACCTATAGTGTTTACCATTATTCTTTATATGTTTACTATTTATCATTAATGTACCTTTTTTTGATAACTGTAAAATGATTTTGAATTTTTTTGGAAAATATTTTAACTTGCTTTGTTTTAGAACTATGGAAGAAAGAAACAATTTACCATGATTTTGATATTAATCTGATAAATTTTTATATCATGCCTTATGTTTTTTAAAAATTTGAATATATATATTTATGTATAGAGACTTGATATGAAAAATCAGTTTGGGATACTATTGATCCCATTTAAATCACTACATGAAAACTCCTTCGATAGTTTTTAGACTTGGTATTGTCTTTTGATGTAGGAAAAGAAAAGGTATTATAGTGTAACGATGATATTTTTGTAAAATGGGTATAGGTAATTTGGGGTGAGATGGTGGGATATTTCCTATAAATCACATGGAGTAGTTGTTTATATTTTTATTTTCCCTTTGGATGATAGTCTTGTACCTTAGAGTTTTATCTTACCACTTTTGAGTTGTATCACTACCTTTGTTTCTTCTTTGGTTATGGTGTATATTTCTTCTAGTATTATTCTATTTTTTATTTCCACTCTTTGTATATAAATTCCATGTATCTCATTTTAATTTGGAAAAAATCATTCTCCCTCATTTTTTTTGAGGCCCGGGTTCTAGTCGTCAGCGCATGCGGATTGGGAACACCCTTGTGATCTATAGGAGGTTAGTTCAAGTACTAGTTTTTAAGGGTATCCCAGGTTAGTTTTCTACAAATACATATCATGTAAGTATATGGTGAATGATAAAGACCCTACATAGTATAATTCATACACCATGAATGTTATGGTACATTTTCTATAAAGTAGAAGGGTATATGTTATGTTTCCTCCAGTGCAGGCCATGTTTATTGAATTCTAGACAGAATTAAATTCTAACCAAGAGGGTACACATTGTGTTCTCAGTCAACCCATGTCATGTAAAAATTAATTTTAAATTAAATTAAATTTTTCATATTTTTTAAAATATATATAGGATGGGAATATAAAGGGTTGTTTGGTTGGATAATTATGATAAAATAATTAATTAATTTAAAGGATAATTAATTTTAGAATTTTAGAATTTTATATTAACAAAGGAAATTTTTAATTAAATTCTTGATATTTTTAAATTCTATGTTTTTGAATGTTTATATGATCATGAGGGAGGCCGACCTATGTATGTGTGTGGTTTTTATTTAATTTAATTAGTTATTTCATTATTATTTATCATAAATATATTATTAAATTAAATATTATGTTTTTTGTATAATCTTTTTCTTCTTATTTTGTATGGGTTGATGTGTCCATAGTTTATTAATGATAACCTAAACCCTTAGTTCCCCTCACATGTATATGATTAATAATTTTTAAAGGAATGAACTCTCAAGCATGAGGAGATTTTTCAAGATGGATCTAAGGTGAAACCAACCAAGGAGATATAAGGTTGAATGTGGAATAATGTTACTCGAGCTAAGCCCAGATCGAGGAGGTTTTTCCCTAAGGTCAAGGGTTGATTTATTTTCTACTCCATAAACCAATCATTTATTAAAATATTTTGGTCATACCACATGTTTATTTAATTTTTTCTAGTGAATGGTAATTTTCTTATCTATGTGATGCAATGTTTATTTGATGTTTAAACATATTCCCCTAAAGTAAATGAATTTAGAAGAATTTTGAGATGAAATAAAATAAATAGATTATGTATAAATTATTTTATTTGACATAGGTAATTAATAATATAAAATCCATATAATATTAAAAATCATATAAAAGGATAAAATAAGGAAAATTTATAAATAATATAAAAAATCCGTCAAGAAAATACAAAGTTTGAAAAACCTTCCATTACATGAGTTAAATTGAAATTATATTTCAAAGTACTTGTCTAGCCTAAGTCAGGGTGCTTTCAATTATTGGGGAGATTTAAAAAAATTGTGTCAATTAAACCAAGATATCATTAGGGGTTTATTTACTCTACAATACATAGTGTAGCTTGGAGGATGGTGTTAATGAAATCCAATTCCAGGATTTCATGATTGGGGAGTTTGTTCAAAGGACTAATGAACTATGAGTTATTGTAGTTGGTCAGACTGTACACCTAAATACCTTCATGTAAATTGATAACGAATCTATCTAGGTTACTTGAATATATATATATATGTAATTTCCATTAGAATATCCATGTGAGAGGATATTCCAAATCTAATGGTGAGGGGTATTGGGATTTGATAAAATAGTGGTGGAGTAATAAAATTGATTTATTACATCACTCTTTATTAATAAATATATGGTACTAAAAGCTACATTTACTTATTATTTAAATATTAAAAAACACCATATAAATACAAGGATCATTTCTAGATAGATACCATGTCCTCACTGTCACAAATTCTAAGAGTGGTATAGTCGTTTTTACCCTTAACTACTACTGTAAAATATGAATAATGTGATAGAGTCCCCTATTCTCAATCATACTCCTCAGTAAGTGAACGAAGGTGAGAAGGATGCATATAAGAAATACATGGAGGATTATTTAGATATTCATTGTATCATGCTATTATCTTTTTATATATAACTAAAGATTCAATATAAAATCATGGAAGTATATATTATGATATTGCATCCCAAATCTCTTGAGAGGGGGAGAGAGCAAGGCTTAAGACCAATGATATTTTCACAACACTATACCAATATAAACTGGAAGGTAGGAACCTAAAAGGTGATCTGTCCTCTAATATTTTGAATAACATTTATCATTTAATAAATTTGGTCTTCTTTATGGATAAAAAATTGTCCATTAATATAATATCATCATTCTTTCCACCCATATTCTCCATATTCAGCTGGAATTATAGGATTCACAATATGGAGAACCCACTTATGAATATTTTCACTGGCATTTTAGAAGTAGATAAGTATTGGTTAGAACATGTCTCATCTATAATTATAGTGAATAAATTAAATGAAAAGGATGAAAAACGCATAACTAGTTCATGGGTGATAAAGCCTTTACAACGTATCTCAAAAAAGAAAAATATTTGCTGGTAGAGGAGTGAATAGGAGGATATTTGCAAAACATGTGATAGGAAAGTTCACTATAAGAGGAAATTAAATGAATTGAATAAGGACAAAATTATAGAATCTAATTTTGGTAATATTTCACTTCTTAGGTAATAAGTTCAATATGTTATTCACACACTTTTATTCAAAATATTGAAACCCAAAAAGTGTAGAGGCATTACAATATGTAAGGTGAAATATCTATTTGGATGCAATTGGGTGATTCATTAGTAAAAAATAGAGAAGAAAATGAATTCATATTTCCCATTATATTGATTATAGATATACTATTATTTTATATTGAGTGTAATCAAAACATATCTTAGTGCCTAATTAAACAAAAAGACACATTATTTTATGTTTAGAATAAATTTTGTTAGGGTCTTTCATATTTAATTAATTATTCAGTAATACATGAATCACTTGTATCCATAGTTAGCAATGAATGATGAATATAAAATGGAATATTGATTCCCAATTATTTTTATATAATTATTAGTCATGTAAAACTAAAGATAATTTTCATGAATATAAATAATATAGTGTTTATACTCCCTATATCTAGATCTCTTAGGTATTCAATATATTTATGTATTCAGTTTTAGATAATGGTAGTCCATATATATTCAAGAATTAATTTATAAAGACTACTTGAACTATTCTAGGGAGAATATAGAGGTAAAATCATGTATTTAAAGATATTCCTTTGAGATATTTTCGGAGTATGAAGTCGAATTAATGAATTCACTTAGTAAAGGTTATACGATCCTTCATGTGTTATTACTAGAAAATGTCTTAACCATGTATCCATTGATCATTTAGATATATAGTATTGGTTGTTATGAAATCTACTAACATTATACCCATAAAATAGGTTATAGTGGTATAAGAAGGATCATGGAGTAATCATATATGTATTTCAAGTCTTCAATATTTTTTTAAAAAAAAGTATAATAAATAAAATTGTATCAGAAAACCATATGCCAACTATATGAATAATAGATATCATAAAAGTTACAACATAATAAGAATAAATTATGTAATAGCCTGATTTTTTTTGATAATTTTTTGTTAAAATATATTTAGCATCAAATTTATATCAAGGAAATAACTAAGGGCATCTTATTTAATTATCATATATCTAGTTTGGATATAATAATCCCTAACATTGAATGGTATTAGTCAATACTGATTAAATTACTATAATAAGAATGAATGTCTCTTTAGATGTAGTGGGATAAGGCTGTAATTTAATGAATTATGGTCTCTAGATGCACATGAGTTTCCATAGGAACACTAAAATCCCCAAGACCTGGTAATAGGAGTTTTTCCAGATACACATACATCATAATAAAATTAAATGGGAAGAGGTGGTTTTATATTGACCAGGACATCTGATATATTTTTTAATAATAATAATTAATACGATTATTAAGTAATATATGGAATCATGATAGGATTTAAATGTTAATATGAATTCATAGTTAAATTCCATGCACCAAAATCCTGTTTTTTATTTTAGAAGTTTCTCTAATTGATGTAAATCAATTTGTGGTTATTTTATAGAAACTAGACATGAGTGGTAAAATATGTTACTAATAAGGATCTATTTTTTATTTATGTTTCAATTTATATCAATTCATAGTCTTTTAAAAAACCTTATATGATCCATCATTATATAATCCATTATAATTTTACTTTTCACGGAAACTTTTATGAACATTATATTGGGTATTCAATGTCAAGGCCACTTTTGGGGGGAAAATATTATAGAAGATGTCTATATGATACAATGATAAGGGTTAGTAAAACCAATGAAATATGATAAGGCATGTGAGTTTTAAAGATCTATTTATGGATTGGAATAAACATAACGGTCTTCGAATGTTTTTTTCATTAATATCACAATATTGTTTTTATCAAGAATAAAATTTTAACCGGTTTATACAAGATGTTAGGGGGTGTTCTATAGTCTTCTAAGACATATATTTAGATAACAAATGGAAAATAAATGTTTATTCTTATAGTTTTAAGACAAAAATAAATAATTTCACTAATGATAACTTAATTTAGCAACCCATATTCTAAGAAGCTAGATATCTAGTCATTGATCTATGAGGTTTCATAAATCAAGTCATAGTACATATAGTGTAAAGGTATTGAAAAATAAAGATGGATTAATTTAATACCAAATTGTATTCAGTTTCACGTAGTATAAAATCAAACTCAGTTGATGAGTGAAAGCATGGGATAATATTCTTATAATAAATCAAATAAATATTCTTATGATTAATTTAAAATCTATCTTATATTCCATGATATGTACTAGGTTTTGTATTGAATATGTATAAAGAATATTGGTAAAATATTAATCAACACTGAATGAACTGAAAACGATTGTGTCTAAAATTTAAGGATAGTACTTGAGAAACTAAAAATTAATTATTTCATGGTAATTAAAGATGTGAGAATTATAGTTATTTATGGGATTCAAAAACATTCTTATTTTAGGTTAGTTTGATCTAGTATCACATTAAGGATAAGATAATATAAGTGATCAACTTTTTATAGTGATTGGATTACATATTTACATAAACTATGTATATTAAATATTCTTATGCATCTTAAGAAGTTGTTTAGAAATGGTTTTTTCCAAGCTATGATTTTATCCAAATGTCAAATTTTGAAAAAGAAAAAATATTTAATACTTAGTGATATCATCTCTTGGGGGATTTTCATATAGAGATTAATTAATATTAAGTAGAATAGCCACAAGATTGTGGTAATCCCATTATATATATCCATACCATAGTAGAATCATGTTTATCATGTGATATTAACAACTTAGTTATAAATTGTATGTAATACAAGTGGGAGTCTATTGGGGTTAGTGATCTATAACCAAATAACATTGCACTTCAAATTTCCAAAATTTCTAAATACCTTAATAATAATTAATATTTTTCCACATTATGGTTGTTCTTCTATGTATAATTAATTTGATAATTTCTTTACATTATTTTATACATCTAAAGTTATAGCAGTTCCTGCTATAATGAGAACCTTAATGTGTTATGAAAATATTCTTAAACATATATTCTATGGTTGGATGAAATCAATCAGCAAATACACATATGGTATTTTACTATCAGGTTTTTAGGGATCATAGGACAGTTATACTTCTTCTCGTGAAGTTCTCACTTATTAATCTCCAAGAAGGGAGGTTATAAGAACAAACCCTATAATGAAAATTTCGGATGTTCTATGTTTCATTGGATATTCCAATATATATATATGTGTATTGGTTATTGTCCTTGAGATTATTATTAATGTATATAATGAATAACATACTTTGATGCGTTGAAAAAAAATGGGGACATATACTCGTGGTGTGTCAGGATACACTGGGTGCATCATAAGTCATATTAAATTAATTAATATTCTAAGAAAATAATTTTCCCCTTATGATTTAATAAAAGTAGATATATTCAGTTCATTAATTCAAATAAAAAAAATCTTATTCATTCCATGGAAATGATATTTTTTCTATGAGTTCATTTAAGGTTTTCAAAGAATGATATATCATGCATAGAGGTTGATGACAGAATCATGAAACCTACTTGATGAGATATCAAAGAAAAAGAGCCTATATTACATACTAAGAACTATAATAAGGTTATTTTAATTTCAACTTTAACTTATTTCTCTATGGGTTCCTTAACATTTTTCTAGATAATAAACTTGGACTTTAGGCTAGCTCGCCTAATGCTATTGAGAAAGTGTCCCATAGAGTCACACACTAACTATATCCACAACCTTATTAAACTTTTATTTGAATTTAATATAATAATAAATATTGTCATATGGATCCAGGAATAATACTTATTCAAGTCATATCGATCACATAAATTCAATCACTAATTATTCAAGTGATAACATATGTGATTTTAATATTGAAAAAATATTATTTTATAATTAGAGAATATAATATTTATTTTTCTATCATTTATTATAAAAACGGTAATAAATAATTGTTTGTTTATTAAATAAATATCTATTTCATTATGAAAATAATAAATAAATATCTATTTAACATTTAGTGAATATAATATTTATTTATTGAATTAATAATATGATGATATTTACTTATTTGAATAATTATTTATTATTCAAGATTTTATATCTGCCAAGTTAGATATATAAAGTTATTTTGGGGCTTGAATGAAATGATTTATTTATTTAATATCATTTAAATAAATATTTATTTATTTTTTTAATGGTATATAAAAATATATGAGTTTGTTCATGTCATAGAGTATAATATTATTATTAATATTTTATATAAGTTTTATTTTGATTTGAAAATTTTATAAGGACCTATGTGAAATTATTAATTGCCTAACCCTAATTATATAATCTGAATTATATCATTCTGAGTGAATCATAAGAATTTTTCGAAAAATAAATTGCTCTCAATAGAATTCTTCCTGTAAGAACACGGATGTTCTTTTCAGGTATGCTTTTACTTTTCTCATGTTTTTGAGGAAAAAGAGGAGTTTTTGGAAATTTCCCAAAGTAAACACCATGTACATTATGAGTACATGTCGTGTACTTGATTACCACGGGTAGTCGTGTATTGGCTGTGTAGTGGGCGTGCACACGGCCATGTGGGGGTGACCTAGAGGCCGCCTAAAGAAGAGTACGGAAATGGAAAGTACACACCGTGTACTTCCAAAGTACATGCTGTGTACTCTCTTTTTTTTCATTAAATGCACTGAGGTCTCATCTAATCGGAAGAATGCCCTTCTTCTCAACCTAGTTCTTCTGGGAGAAACCGTATGTCCACGATTCTTATCCGAGCCCCCGAGCGAGCATTTGATCTCTGATTTGACCATCATCGATTGCATTGGGATCACCTCTGTAATCTCTTCCTTCTTCTAGAGCTTCGTTTTATGATTCCTCTTCTTTGTCACATTATCTGTAGTTGAACATATTAGTAATTTTTGTAAATCTATGGTGTTCTTGGGTGATTCAAGGCTTCAGGTTAACGTATAGTGATCTCCCAACACCGAGGTATGTGGTTTGTTCTTTTCTGTTGAAATTCTATGTGTTATATGTGAAAAATAGCCAATACCCACAAATGGGGTATTGCGTGTTTACTATTTTAGCCCTTTTGTTTTCATTTTATGATTGTATGCTTGAGTAGAGGTTAATTGAATAAGATAGTGTTACATGCTATGATTTGGAATTGTTTTCTCTTGCATGATTGTTGGTTTTGACCATTGGGTCTAGTGGCATGTTAGGAAGCTGTTTACTTACCATGCCTAGTACAGTAGGATAGGGTGTTGGTATCCTTATATGTTGTTATTCTTTAGACTATTATCCAAGTAGTTCTTGAGGTTCAATTTGGATGATACGCATTGCTATGGTTTCTTGACTTACACAGGGCCGTGAGAACCTGGTGTATAGACCAAAGGGAGAATGGACGTAAGGGCTTCTCCAGAGTGTCTTTTCTACTTACGATGTGAGACCATAGGGGGGATTGACGTAAGTGATTCCTTATAGTGTCTATAGTTCCTAAACATGGGCCATAGATGGAATGTGGTGTAATTTCTTCCCTATAGCGCCATTAGTTACTAATACGATACTATATGTGGAATTGACGGTGAGTGCTTCCTCAGAGAGTCTATGCTTAAGCTGAACCAGAGGGGTTAGACTGAGTGTATTACCTAGAGGGTCGCTTGTATTGCTAGGTAGGTCCATAGGGGATAGGTTATGAGTACTTCCTAGAGGGTTACCTATTTGTGTTTACCTTCTTGAATTAACTATTGCAAGATATATGAAACTGAATGCATTGAAACTGTGGATTGTTCTCTATTGAGTGCTTCTTTGTTTACTTCTTTCTTTTACTTATTACCTTCCATATATTCACTCACTGTTAGGCACAGATCTTGTGGTGGTTTCTTACTAGTATTTATTCTCACAACCTATTTGTGCCATGATTTTGGGCCCCAACATATTATATTGATGCATATATAGATAAGGGAAAGCGCCCTTCTACTTCAGGTACTTGATTGTGGTGGAGCTGGAGAGCATGGGACCAAGCTGATGCTTGTAATGCGGAGGAGATGTTATCTATTTCTGTTGTACTTTGGTTTAGTACTATTTGTATTCCTGCATTGTGATTTCTTTGGCAGCTTTCCAAGATATATGTATCATGCGTCATTTATATGTATATATATATATGTGCTCCAGTTTATTATATTTCATTCTTCTATTATTTACTTTGCTATGGATTATTACTGCTTCTTCTGTTGTTATTATTCTCTTCCCTTGTGTTACTCTACCAATGAGGGCATAGTATCTCCACTATCACTCTCAAAGCCCTCACTACTAGTCTGCAACCTCGGGCAGTCGGGGAAATGTGTTTAAGGCCATGTGACCAACTAGGTACGGGGTGCCCTTGGGAGGCTTCCAGAACCGGGATGTTACAAAGGGGTATCAGAGGGTTCTATTCTTATTTACTTATTATTTGGAGCCTATAGCCAGGGATAGTAAGGAATTGGTACTTGGTAATAAGTTGTTCCCAGGAGTATCTAACCCGTGCATAGGGAAAAGCCAATCTACCTCGTTTATTTTAATTTTTTTCTTGTTATAGAATTTTACAGTTGATTTGAATAACACCATTGGGTGACTCACATGTATTATGATGTTATCATTGTTGTTATTGAGGTTCTATTTCTGTTGCAACCCTATGAGATGAGGGTATTCCATCTCATGCATCATATAGGAACTTATTAGAAATCACTTGTCATGAATTCTTTCCATTCCATTTTGGATACATTAGAGATTACATGTTGTTGTGATAGATGTTGTGTAGAATATTCATGTTGTGGTGATAGTTAAGTTGATAAAATACCTATTGTTTAATAGGGTGTTGTTTTTATAAGGTTTTGTTTGAATGAACACAAAACATTGGTTTTTGAGGTGTTATGGGCCCTCATGAACCGGAATTGTGTGGATCAATGACTTGTTTACCTTGTTTATAACATGTATGAGATGCCAATCTTTGATTCATGGGGAGTATGGGCCCTCACTGATTGGAATTCGGCACCTTAATGTTGTTCCAATTTTTTTCTGGGTTCTGAAGTAGTTTTTGAGCCTTACTGTCCAAAAAAAACCAAAATACATAGCATGTAATGCTAAATACATTCCATGTGTTCTTCTGTTCGGGAAGAAACTATTTTTTCTTAAGTACACTCCTTGTATTGTATGTACATGTCATGTATTCGATAACAATGTCTCTGACTGTGTGGGTGGGGAAACAGGGTTTAGAATATTTGGTAGGACACGCCGTGTAGAGGATGTACACACTGTGTTGTAGAACTGTGTAACTGGTTGTGTCACTAACAACACGGTCCGACCAAATCATCTGAGTAAACGTCATGTCTATCCAGAACACGATGTGTAGTGTGAGCCATGTAACCAGCCATGTGAAGAACAATATGAATCTATGAATTTCTTCTAGTACACGCCGTGTCTGGCACTAACATGATTTTTAATCTTGTTCTGGGAGAAATATGAAGTTTTGTCATGTAAGAGAACTTGGGTAGGGGAAGAGGATTCAAGTACAAGCCATGTAGTGGACATGCACTCCGTGTATCCATTTTTTGTTAAACTTGAATACTTTATTTCTCATATTCCCTTCTTACACTTCTAGTTTCCAGTCCTTTATATCTTGATCTAAGGTGTGTGTTTTGCCTTGCAGAGCCATGCCGCCGAGATGTCCTCTAGTTGTTTGCCAGTTTCAAGGTACTGATCAGGCGCCGAACATGACTGATTAGTGACTTCCAGCGGATCCTCTTTTTGTGCCAGTCTTAGCACCTTCAGTTATACCATATACAGGTGTTGATTCATAGTTTAGGGAAGGATTCATGAGGATGATGTAGACCTTCCCAGGATCACCGCCTCCTACCTCATCTATAGCAGAATTGACGTGGGTTTTCTAGGAGCATCATATTCCCACATTCCTAGTGGAAGTAGGACCTCAAGATTCAGAGTCATAGCTAGAAGCCATGCTGGCTATATTTGAGCTTCTGGATATGCCTCCGAAAATGCGGGTTAAGCTTGCTACCTACATGTTGTGGTATTCCGCCTAGAGATGGTGGGATGAAATCTCATAGGCGGGGCATCAGTATGTTGTGTCTTGGGAGGAGTTCCAGCAAATCTTTTATGACTACTTCTACCCAGAGACCTTGAGGTCCAATCAAGCCCGAAATTTTATGAGCCTGGAGCACGGTGCTCATTCTGTTATTGAGTATTCCTCTCATTTCACTGAGCTACACTATTTTACACCCTTTCTACATGGAGATGGGTTGTTCCTGGAAAAGAAGTTTTAGGATGGTCTCAGACAGTACATCTTCTCACAGGTGAACATCTTCAAGTTGACTTCCATCAATTCTATGGTCAACAAAGAACTGATCTCAAAGCGGAATCTGAGGGATTTTGGAGTTTTGAGTCAAGGTGGCTCGACATTTGGAGTTAGTATTCTTCCTACTAATAGCAGGAAGCGCTGTAGGGAGTCTACATACAGAGATACAAGGAGACAATACTCCTCTTCTGGTAGCCAGGTGGTGTGGTACCAATGCAAGAAGAGCAGGAATATGAGGCGAAATTTCCCAAGAGACCCAGTGGAGTACCAATCTTCTAGAAAGATAGGTCATATTCATCACTTCTGTCAGATCTTTTCACCGTCAGCTGGTGACAGAGGTTCTTCTATGACTCCTCATTCAAGAGAAGAACCACGAGTTTCTCATCAGTATGAGAACTGGAGTTCTTCCGGTCGTTCAGGCCAAGGTGTAGGTTAATATTGTGGTATTCAGTCACCCGGTTTCCAGTGACATCAGGGCAGATCGGCTAAGAGTGGTCAGGTAGGGTCATAGGATCACGGTGTAGGTCAGACTTTTGCAGTGGAGCAGGCCCAGTAGGAGAAGGACCCTAGACCCTCTACAGTTCGAGGTACGAACTTAATGGCCTTGGTTTTAGCTTCAGTTCTTTTCGATATGGGGGCTTCACATGGCTTTATATCTATTGATGTTGTGGATAGCCTTGAGCTCTGTATCATTTCTTCCACCAATATCTTGACACTGGACACTCTTTTTGGGAATAGAACGGATAATGTACGGATGTGCAAGGAGTTCCCTCTAGAGATTGGTGGGTGTCAATTTTTATGGGACCTCTATGTCCTAGAGATGATAGGATATGATTTCATTATCAGAATGGACTTGTTAGTTCCCTTCCAGTCTGTTTTCCACTATTATCTTCTTAGGGTGAGTTTAACATTTCCATAAGTCGGATTGGTTCTTCATAAGGGCGAATGGGATGTCCAGGCGAGTAGATTGGGTCCCAAGCTTCATGGGTTGGGAGGAGTTATAGCCCAGATGGATAGTCTATATCTGGATGACCATGGGACTTCGTAGTTATACATTCCTCCAATGGTGGACCATTTTAGAGATATCTTTCCAGATGACTTTTAATGTTTTCCTCTGGAGCGTGAGGTAGACATTTATATTTATCTTGTGCTAGGATTGTCACTGATGTCCATTCCTCCTTATAGGATGGATACATCAGAATTACAGTAGCTCAAGAAGTAGTTGGAGGAGTTGCAGATAAAGTGTTTCATCTGACCCATTACTTCTCCTTGGGGTTCGCATGTCCTGTTTGCGATGAAGTAAAACAGTACTCTCAGGCTTTGTATGGATTATTGGAAGCTGAACTAGTTAATGGTCAAGAATGAATATACCTTGACGAGGATTGATGGTCTCTTTGATCAGCTTCGAGGATCCCAGGTGTTCTCGATGATTGACCTGTGGTCCGGTTACCATCATTTACGCATTATAAAATCTGATATACCTCTCACATCCTTCTTTAGTAGGTATGGTCTATACGAGTATATGGTTTTTCAGTTCAGTCTCACAAACACGCCTGATGTTTTCATGGAACTGATGATCCCACTGTTCCATCCATACTTGGATTCTTTCATGGTAGTCTTCGTAGATGATATCTTTGTGTACTCTCACACTCGACATGACCATTCTACACATCTTGAGATTGTTTTGAGTACATTGAGAGAGCATCATTTATATGCTAATATCTCAAAAGTCTAATTCTGGATGGACCAGATTCACTTCTTAGGTCATGTTAACTCATAGACATGAGAATTAGTAGACCTAGAAAAATTGAGAGCTGTAGTTTCCTGGGAGAATCCGAAGAATGAATTTGAGGTACAAAAATTTCAAGGAATGTTTGGATACTAAAAATGCTTCATACATGAATTTTCATGCTTAACAGTGCCACTGATAGGTCTGACTAAGAATGGTGAGAAGTACTTGAGGATAGATTATGCTGAGTCAGCCTTTGAGGAGCTGAAAGGGAGGTTGAATTTAGCACTGATATTAATATTTATAGAGGTGGGAAAGGGATATAGTATTTACTGTGATGCATCCAGTATCAGTCCGAAAGCTGTGATTATATAGGGAGAAGGATTCATTCTGTACGTGTCTCGACAGATGAGGCCACATGAGAGGAATTACCCAACGCAAAATCTCGAATTGGCTGTAGTTGTTCATGACTTACACTGTTGAAGACATTATCTATTGGGAGAGAATTTTGCAGTTTTCACCGACCAAAAATGTCTCAAGTATATCCTCATTAAGTGAAACTTGAATTTGAGGCAGTGAAGGTGGGTAGAATACCTTCAGTCTTTTGACTTTGAGCTAGCTTACATTCCTGGGAATGGCAATGATGTGGCTGATTCGTTGAGTAGGAGGACTCAAATATAAGCAGTTCAGGAGGCCAGTAGTGAGTGGCAGCTTATGGATCTTTTCTATGAGATGCATTTGGAGGTTCATGATAGACATGGGAAGATGTTTCTTTATTCTAGAGTTATTAACTCTACACTTCTTGATCGATTGCGAATGAGGCAGCTATCAGATTCTGAAGGCCTAGTCCAATGGGAAGGTGTGTTGAGAGAGGACCCTATTTCTGGATGGACCATCGGTGAGGATGAGATCATGTGTTTCTAGGGGCTCATATGGGTGTTAGAAGACATACGTGAAGTGTTCATGTGGGTATTTCATTCCTCATTTTGGGAAGTTCATCCTAGGGTCACTAAGATGTATCGTGATCTACACTTTCGATACTGGTAGCCAGGTATGAAGAAAGATCTTGCTGGATTCGTCATGAGGTGTTCCACCAATCAACAGGTGAAGGTGGAGCATCAGTGACCAACAGGGATTTTGTAGTAGTTATCCATTCCCGAGTGGAAGTGGAATGATGTCCCAATGGATTTCAGGACAGGTTTACCGAGGCCGCCTCGAGGGAATGTTGTTGCATGGGTTGTCATTGACAGACTCACGAAAGTTTCTCACTTCTTTCTGATCAAAGAGACCATTAGTGTTGATGATATGGGATGATTGTACATCCATGAGATTGTACATCTTCATGGATTTCCACACTCCATTGTTTCAAATAGGGATGCATGTTTTACTTCTCGGGTCTGGTAGGGGCTATATAAGGCTTTGGGTACATAGGTACTTTTGAGTAAAGTTTACAACCCCTAGATGGATTTCCAGTCTAAGAGAACGATTCAGGTGCATGAGGACATACTCTGAGGATGTGTCCTGGATTTTAGAGGTTCTTGGGAGAAGCACATACCTCTTGTGGATTTTTCAAACAATAATAGTCTTCAAGAAACTATTCAGATGGCACCTTATGAGCCTTTGTAGGGTAGGCCATTCTGATCACCCTTATGTTGGCTGGAGGCAGGAGAGGCAGCTATATTGCGACCTTGTATTTTCCAGGAGACTATATAGTAGATAGAGTTGATTCAGAAAAGAATGGCTACTCCATAGTCTCGATAGAAGTCTTATGTTGATCAGTGGAGATGACCTCTGGAGTGCAAGGTCAGAGATCAGGTTTTCCTGTGTGTCGCACTGAGGTTGGGACACAGAAGGATTAGGAGACAGGGTAAGCTTTCATCGGGGTACGTCGGGCCATTTGAGGTGTTGTAGAGAGTTGGGCTGGTTTCTTATTGGTTGCAGTTACCCCATAGGTACCAGGTTATGCATGACATTTTCTATGTTTCTCATCTTTGACATTACTTCTCAGACTTGTCTCATGTTTTCAAACCAGAGGAGGTTGAGCTCGAAGTGGATGCATCGTTCGAGGAGAAACCTATCCGGATTGTCAATCAATGTACGAATGTTCTTTGTGGCTGGTCTTCTCTTCTCGTGTGAGTGATATAGCTGCATGGGTGAGTACAGGATGAGACTTGGGAGAGGGAGGCCGATGTACGATCGCAGTGGCTGGAGTTGTTCAGGGTTTCTTCTTTTATGTCTCCTTATTAGGGAAATTAGGGGATGAATTTCTTTAAGGGGAGAAGTTTGTAAAAACACATATCTTCTTTTCAGGTATGTTTTTCATTTTTTGGGGTTTTTGAGGAAAAATAGGAGTTTTTATACAAATTTCCCTAAGTACACACTGTGTACTTTATGATTACATGTCGTGAACATGGTTACCATTGGTAGCCGTGTGTTGGTCATGTAGTGGTCATTCACACGGCCATGTGGAGGTGACCTGGAGGCCGCCTAAAGTAGAGTATGGAAATGTCATGTAAACGTCGTGTACTTCCAAAGTGCATGCCGTGTGCTTTCTTTTTTTCATTAAATGCATCGGGGTCATGTCTAATTGGTAGAATGCCCTCCTTCTAGACCTAGTTCATCCAGGAGAAATAGTACGGCCATGATTTTTCTTCAAGACCCCGAGAGAGAATCTGATCTCCGATTATGATATCGTCGATTTCATTAGGATCACCTCAGTAAGCACTTCCTTCTTCTAGAGCTTCGTTTCCTGAATCCTCTTCTTTCTCAAGTTATCCCCAATTGAATGTTTTAGGTGTTTTTGTAGATATAAAATGTTCATGGGATATTAAAGGCTTGGGGTTCATGTATATCGATATCTAAACACTGAGGTAGGTTCTTTGTGCCTTTCTGTTGAAATTATTTGAGTTATATGTGTAAACATTCCAATACCCATGAATGAGGTATTGCGTGTTTACTGTTTTATCCCTTTTTTGCCTCTTATGCTTGTATGATTGAGTAGAGGTTAATTGAATGAGAATAGGGTTACTTTCTATTCTTTGGAAGTGTTTTCCTATGCATGATTTCTGTTTTTGACTGTTGGATCTAGTTTCCTATTAGGCTATTGTTTAATTATCATGCCTAGTATAGTAGGATTCGGTGTTGGTATCCTTACCTGTTGTTGTGATTTATACTTCTAGCCAAGTATTTCTTGAGGTTTACTTTGGCAGATACATGTTTTTATGCTTCCTTTACATACACAGGGTCGTGATAACCTGTTGTATAGACCATAGGTAGAATGGACATAAGGGCTTATTTGGTGTGTCTTTTCAACATACGATGTGAGACCATAGGGGGAATTGATGTAAGTGTTTCCTTAGATTGTTTATAGTTCTTTAACATGGTCCACAGAGGGAATGTGACGTAAGTTCTTCCCTACTGTGCCTTTAGTTACTGATACGAGAATATAAGAGTAATTGATGGCGACTTCTTCCTCAAAGAGTCCATGCTTAAGCTAAACCAAAGGGGTTATACTGAGTCTACTGTCCAGAGGGTTTCTTGTGTTACTAGGAAGGACCAGATGGGATAGGTTGTGAGTACTTCCCAAAGGGTTACCTATTTGTGTTTACCTACTTGAATTAGTTGTTTCTTGATACATGAAACAATATGCATTGAAATTGTGGATTGTTCACTATTGAGTGCTTCCTTGTTTACTGCTTTCTTTCAATTATTACCTTCCATATATTCAATGACTATTTGGAATAGAGCTTATGGTAGTTGCCTACTGGGATTTAGTCTCACGCCTTATTTGGGACATGATTTTGGGCCCAAACAGATTATATTGTTGTAGGTATAGATTAGGGAAAGCGCCCTTCTACTTCAGGTACTTTATTGCTATGGAGATGGAGAGCATGGGACCAAGCTGAGGATTGTGATGCTGAGGAGTTGTTATCTATTTAATTTTGTACTTTGGTTTAGTACTATTTGTTTTCCAGCATTGTGATTTGTTTCTATTCTTTCCTATACATATGTATCATGCATAATTTATATATATATATATATAAGTGTGTGTGTGTGTGGTCCAGTTTATTATATTTCAGTCCTACACTGTTTACTTTTTTATGGATTATTACTTCTTCCTCTATTGTTATTATTCTCCTCCACTGTGTTACTCTGCTAGTGAGGGCATAGTTTCCCCACTATCACTCCCAAGGCCATCGCTGCTAGTCTGCAGCCTCTAGCGTTTGGGTAAATGTGCTTGAGGCCACGTGAACCACCTGGTATGGAGCGCCCCTAGGCAGCTTCCTGAACTGGGATGTTACACTTCCAGAGTGAGAGAAATTCTCAAGAATTTTATTAATAATTATGGATGATCATCATCATTATCACTCTCTGAATAGAGAGTATAAGATTGAATCGTTAAAGACCAAAATGATTATTTTTTCAATCAATGTTGAATTATGAATGATATTTATTATTTCGATGATAGAAACTGGAGTTCTAATGGAAAGGTTCTAAGATTCATGGATCATGTTTGGATATATCTAGATGAATTATAATATTGATTATTCATTAAAATAATAGTATGATAAGAAGGTCTACTAAATTCATCAAAAAATAAAAAATTATCAAGCTGAGGTAATTCTTGTTTATAAATTAATTATAAATTATATATGGAAAGACCCTCTCATTGAATATTCCAGGATTTTTCATATATCAATGATGATTTAATATAAAGAAACCAATAATAAAACTTTTTTAATTATGATCCCAACTACTTTTGTTCAACCCTTGACCCTTTATTATAAGCATTGAATATTCTATCCTTATATTTTTCATCAAAATTACTAACATTTACCCCTTCTTCTTAATAAAACTAGTACTCCAAAAAACACTAAAGTTTTTCATATTTGGATACTTATTGAAACAAATATTATATTGAGTTATATCTAATTTTTAAATAAATAAACATCAATTTTTATTATTTCAATTAGTAATAATGGAGTACAATGAAATGTATCTTGAGGTGTGATTCTATTTTAGTATAGTTATATAAACATCAATAATTATATTGTTATACATTTCAGACACACTATTTTTTGAATAGTGTGTGGTGTATTGAACTCATGTCTAAATCCATGATTGTAAATATGTTATAAAAACTATTTATTATCATATTCACTACCATTTTCTACGATCATTATTTTCATATAAAAACATTCTTTTCAACTAGCCTTATAAAATTTTTAAAATGATTAAGGATTGAGATTTACACGACATAAACTTGATACATGTCAACCTAGTGAATTCATCAATAAAAGTGATGAAATATCAATCTATATTTATTTTATTCTTAGTCATAGACTCATATACATCAAATTAAAACTACTCCAATAGTATTTGAATTTGGATTCCAATACCCTTGTGGATTCTACTTAATATCTTCCCCTTTCTGCATGTTTTGAAAAAATATATTATTCCTTATTTCGTGATTTTTAAATTTCTCATAGTATCCTCCTGATTAATTTTTTTATTTTCTTTTTTCCATGATGGTAAATTATTTTATTCCATTTATTTGTTTTATATTTCAAAATCAAGTAGTAATTAGTTTTGGATTGTCTAACATGAAATAGATTACCTTAGGGTCTCAACACTTTTTTATCACTACTCCATCTTTCAAAATCTTCTGGAGGTATCCATTATTTCTAAAGTTTACTTCATTACCATAATCACAAAGTTATGGTACACTTACCATATTATTATTGTGAATCTGGTAAACAAACATAACATTTTTTAGAATAGTATGTTTTTTTCCAATGTTTTACATTCTAACTCCTTTCATTCCTAATAATCTTTCCTTACCAAAGGTAGGAGATCCTACCTTGTAAATTTCAAAATTATTTTTATTTGTTACATCACATTCCATGTGAGATGATTAATTTCTAACCATGATCTTGGGTTTTTCAAATTTTTGTTCTATAAATGTCTACATAACTACATTAGCCTACTGTTTGAGATTTATTGTATTCTAAACATTTACATATTTATGATTGTAAATTCATTAAGATGGAATAAATATGAGATATTAATCTTTCATTTTCCCTTATTTATCACACCTCCCATAAACTTCTTGACAATTAAAAACATTATTTTTACTTTTAATATACTTCTTAGGTTGTTAGATCTTTTAATTAGTTCTCATCTTCTTTTATTGTATCCCCCTTAATTCATCCTCCCATCTTAGTCCTGGTAATCGATTATTATACTATAAAGTTTGGTATTTATGACCAAAAAAACACAAAACCATTGGTAACCTTGAAACTACCTCCTTTTATAGAAATTATTCCACTTTATAAGTTTTTATCTAGTACCATTCTTAGAGATCCACAGAGTTTATCCAAAAAACATTTTTGTAGAGATATTTCATGAAATGTTTTGTCTATTATAGATAGTTTTTATAACTTTTATCCTTATATATATGATTATATTTTTTCATTTTTTAGGAATATTCACCAATATAGATTTTAGTTTGACAATATATTCTTCTATAAGAAAAACTTACTTATAAGTTTGGACTATATTAAAATTCTCTTATCCATATCTTATATCTTGTACATTAGTGGTACTTGATTATTGTTTCATAGAACACTTAACTATTATTTTTTTATCTTTTATAGTCAATTCATAATTTCAATTTTTGTTTTTTAGTTTCAATAATATTTATTTTTATTCTATCAACTTCCTCATCCCAAAGAATGATTGTGGGTGGTATATCATCGATAATTTTATTTTTCTCTACATTATTAAGCTTCAATATTTCGATCTCTTTTATTTTTCCCTCTTTCCCAATATAAATTTGATTATTATTTTTAGAGTTCTTATTAAGATGAAAATGTTTTCTTCTATACCTTCTAATATCCTTTAAGAACATATTGGTCCCCATTATCAAAGTACATTAATTGGTGGTTTCTCCCTTTAGATTATAATCACTACTAATTATTTTTTCATATTTTGATGAGTCTTTTCCCTCTTCCTTTTGGATTATGAGAGCTTTATGGGATCCTTAAATATTTATTCATCATCACATCTTCCTTCACTATCAGAAACACCAAATTCAACAGATAGAAAATTTATTCTATATATTTAATTAAAAACATTTTATTTCCTTTTGAATGATATTTTAATTTTTGAAATTATCCTTCTTTGTTAGTGGGTATCTTAACATCTTGATATTCATTAACTTCATATATGATCTTCATGGGACACCTAGCTGAAACATAGATAACCTTTCCACCCTTCATTTATTTTAAAGGAAGTTCCCATTAATAATACCTTACCCCTTTTTGAATATTCTTGACATTATGGGGAAGGTTTCAGAAATATATTTCATATTTTAATCTTCATATTAGTCTATGTGGTGATATTAAATCTTTAATTTCTAAAAGGATTTAATATATATATATTTTCAATTTATTACACTTTATTTTTAGATAAATGCCCCTTTTCATTTCATAATTAACGATTATGTTATGAAATTCATCAATATTTAAATTATAACGATATTTGTGTCAAAGGGATAAGGTATTAACATCAAACTTTTTTGGTAAAATTATATTAATTTTATTCACCACATTATAACCTTCATTAGTTTCTCAAAACCTTCTAATTGGGATGACTATCCCATTGATTTTGGTAAAGAATTAATTAACATGTTCCTATCCATGAATTCTAACATCTTAAAATTGTTTTTCTTATAAATTTTCATATATTCTTCCTTTACATTATTATTATATTTATAAATTATATGATGTTTTTTACAGATGGAATTTTAGTTTTTCATCCAAATAATTTTATAAATTATTTTTTATATAAATATGAAAATAAGGACTTTATAAACCATTATTCACTATAAATATTATTTTTATAAAAAAGATACCATGAAGAAGACTTACTTAGTATTATGAACCCCTGTTGAGTGGAAGTAAGATTATCTAGATCAAGATATAAAAGGTAAGGTATTATTATTATCTCCTTAAAATATGGAAATTATTTCCATTAAATATAGTAATCCCATTATTTTTTACAGAATTTTTGTTGATTCATATCAATATTCAAGAGATATCACCAAGAGAATACATGTTCTCTAATACCAATTGATAGGATCACTTGTTATGAGATAAACATTGATAGGGGATAATCAATGTTTACTATTTTTCTACCAAATCCTAATCGTTCACTTGATTATTCAGTATATCTCTCCCAAACTCACACTAGTATAGAAATAAAAGCTAAACATGGAAAATTTTATGATGAGGTTCACCTATGTGATGGATGACTGCATCCCTAGTGTGTATTTATATTTCTACCAAAAACTTGTAGTTGTTATATTATTATAAAAAAATAACTCAATAAATGGTATGAACATGAACCTATATAAATACTAGAATAATCCATACTATACTAGAAGAACCAACTCCCTGTAATACTAAAAATTAGAACCACTTCATGAAGAACAATCACCACTAATAGCATGAGTCGCTAATGGAATTCAAAGATACTCATCTTCTTCTTTATTTATTCATACAGTAATATTCAAGAGTCATACACACCTATTTATTTAATTCATGGGTTATTGTTTTGGAATTTGGTATTAGGTCCTTCAACAATAGTATAACTATTCTATTATGCTTTCCCCAATTTTTACTTCATATCACTATAATATATTTCCATATTTGAATATGGACATTCCCCCCTTTACTTTTTAATGAAATATAATGGTCATTCATTCTTAAATACTACACAATATATTTAAAATAAAAACTATCTATTTTATTATATAAATGGATTTAAAATATTTTTATTTGAAATTACAAGAAGAATCATGCCACAATCCTCCAATTTAATTTACAAAAAACATATATATAATCATGGTTTAATCAATAGACTTTGGTATTTTTGAACATTGAAGTTTGGAACAACATCATCATACTTATATATCACTAGAAATTAATAATAGTGATCCATAAATTTAATATATGAGTCTTTTGATGACTCTTATATAGTATGTAGTTGGACCTTACATATCTTTTTATACTCCTTCCTTTGAAAAAATGTTGGATAAGTGATGAATCTTTTGAAAGAGTTAGTTACTCGCATTTCATATTTAGCCACTCTCTTCAGTCTTTATTTAGGATAACTATTATGTATTATCATATAACTATTATTTATCACATATATTTAATAATATTCCACCCCAAACTGTCAGAATGACTCTTACACAAAAAAATATTTTCCCAATTTCCTTTAATATTGTGTAACTCATAATTTTTCTGGAATTGTTTAAATATTCTCAAAAACTCTTTGATCCATCTTAACGTTTATTTATTCACTTAAAACATATCTTAACACATGAAATGAATTTAGAAAATATTATAATATTTTCAAATCTCTTCATCCTAATCTATGAACAGTTATATTACATGACCACTCAATTTTCAGTAAGTTTATGATACCACATAGCCTTAAGAATATCATCTTCGGCATCAATCAAATACATATATCAACCTAGTAATATTTATCATTAAATATAGAATCCTTAATGATAAATAATCCATTGATGGTTCCCCAATATTTCCACAAGACTTACTCTTTGACCCTATAACTCTATCACAAATTTTCAAGTTGACCAATATAGTATCTAGCCTCTAGTACTTTTATAAATCTAGTGAATATATTGAATCATTACTTTAATTTAATCCTTTAAAAACTATTACATTAATCATAATAAGTACTAAATATTTACTTAAAATTTTTTATATAGAATTCCAAGCAAAAAACCATGTCCATTTACAAGAGTAACTTCTTTCATCACCCATGCCTACTACAAATAAACTTAAATCTCATTTATAAATATTGAAAAAAAATAAAAATAAAATACTTAAGTGGGTTTTATGGGTGGAGGAACTAGAATAAAAATATTAATAATATAAAAACATGTCAAATGATTTTATAATTAATATTATATTTTAAGATATTTCAAATCAAAAAAAATTTGATATGCTAAAATCCACAATTTTCATTTATAATATTCGAGAATCATAAATGGTGACATGTAATTTTACTTAGTCATAGTTGGAAAAATCCCTCAATTATATTCCTTCTTATTTCAGTAAACTCTATCTTCTTTTTACGAACTATAAAATTAATCATTACCCCAATATTGAATGTCACAAGTTATGATAAGCTATGTTCAATTTTTAACTCCCCAGATTTTTATCATTGCATTATAAAAGTTTCTCAATAGTATGTGGTGATACCAACATTATTGGAAAAAAGGCTATACTAAATGTTTATAACCATTAATATAGCTCCTCAAATTATTCTTATAGTCTATAGTAATGGTTTGAGGGGTCATTGGTTGATTTTATATCAATATATACCTGTACCAATGTTTTGACTAAACTGTTGTTATTTAACACCAATACCAATGGTTCTCAAACCATTATAATATGTAATTTAAAAGGAAATATCAATAAAAATGGTATATTCAAACTATTTGTATAGGTATTATATTAAAAATTCCAATATTCATCATTGGTCCCATAACATTCTACTTATATTCCAAATACATTTCCACTGTTCTAAAATTTCTTATAATATATATATATATATATAATTATTTATTTATTTTGGAGTTTTTATTTTATTTTTATATTATTCATAAAAAATAACACCACCTATACCAATTGTTTGGTCAAACAATTGTTATAGGTGGTTATAAGGAAACCTTATACCAATTATTTTACCAAACCATTGGTATAAGTGCCAATAAACCATACCTACACCAATATGGTTTTCAAAAACTATTGGTATAGGTGGCCATATACAATACCTATATAATCATTTTTCTCAAACTGTTGGTATAGGGTTCCTATACCAATGGCTTCTCAAACTATTGGTATAGGCCCATTGGTATAGCTCATATTTATAGTAGTGAAATTATAACAAGAAAATTTATATTTTTCACTACCAATATTCATCTAAACCTTTGTCAATTTCATAGATTCCTCCATATCATAAGCAATGAAAACTGTATAAGAACTATTCAAAAAAATAGAGCATTGTGTCTATTTTTTAATAGGTTGATGTAGAAATTTATAACAATTACATTGCTTAATATATTTCTAATCATCCTTATATATATATATATTATTGTCTTTAGATATTCTCTATTGTATTTTTGTGATATCAAATATTGTCTTTGATGGGTTATTTACATATAACAGCATACCCCAATCATTAATAATGATTCTTTCATTGGTATTTATCATATCTTTTATATAATTATGTCACATAAATGATATTTTTTATGTTTAGTGTCATAGTTAATGATATCTAACATCATAAAAAACTTATAATTTCTCATTAACATCTTGTATTAAGTCATTTCACCTTTTAATATATTTTTTAACACCTAAAATATTTTCATCATATAATGCGTTTTACCTGATATTATTTTGGATTTAATCACTAAATCATAAACCATTACTTGGGGACAGTCACCAAATCATGGTTTTTATTTAATCATGTTTTTTTGAAACTACATTGTAGTGTTTTTATTGAATGGTTAAGTATATAGTTTTTCCAACTCTCTGATGGTGATTATCATGACTATGTTTCCTTATGACACACCATGTGATGGTATGTGGATTTTTTGAATGTATATAAGGTAGTTTTATGAGTCATATAATTAGTTATTATTGATTTTTAAGGGTTGAAACATGGAATATCAAATTTTTTATATTTCAAAACATTTAAAATTTCATGAATTCCAAAATAATCTATAAATAATTTAAGGATGCCTATAAGTTCAAGATCATGGACCTTATTAGAGTAAATAAAAGTTTATTCTCTCAAAACCATATCTCCCTTCATTTATATTCTATTTATTTACTTTTTGGGATATTTTATATCATTGAATTGTAAATAATGGGTCTTAACAATGTTTTAAATGGTTATAATATCTGGCGGATACCTTTGTAAGTAGGAACCCATTGGTTTTTATTGGGGGAACTTGATCAAAATCCATATTGGTGAGGCATAAACATGGACATAGATAGGATTATTTAAAAAATAATAATTCATATTATTGATTACTCCTATGATAAATCTTGTGAAAGAGTTTTATGTTTTCTTACACAACATATATGAATATATATATCCCGCTAAAATATATTAATATTTGAATCATTTCCAATAAAAAATCTATAAAATTGAAATAAAAAATGAAATTTTTTTGGCATTTTCCATTACCATGACTAAGGTTATAAAACCACATCGTGGTTCACATTGTTTTTTAAAATAGAAAGGTTTATAAAATAATTTCACGGTTTAGAGAAACATTCAAGAAAAAAGGAGTGTTTTATGCAAATAATCATAGTTTTCTTATCATAAAATAAAACATAATTTTTTAAAATTTCCAAATAATGGTTTTCTAAATAAAATATCATGGTTTATGGGAATATTATTTCTAGGAGGAAAAAACACCCCATGGTAAATGTTGACTAGGTATGGTTCATGGTATGGCCCTTGAAATAAATTTCTCGTTCTTGGATACTTAATCCCCATTCAAAGTGGGGCCTTAGAGTAATTCATTATCCAAAATAGTTGGGTAGTGAATCTATATGACATTAGACCACAGTAAACTTTGTTTAAATATAATTTATACTTATTTAAAAAATTTGTATCTCATGTTAAATATTTTTATTTTTCATTTATTTATTTAATACCTACTTGAATATTAATGTATATAAATTATTTATATTATGAACACTGCATTATTTAATTTAAATTGTTTAAAATTATTCTTATTACTATCATGTCATGTATATATGAGTTACATTTTAGATATGATATAAAATATTTATTATTCATTTAACCAAGGATATTATTTTTTATTATATTTATGAATTCAATACAATGTTTTCTTATATTTTTTTTATATTATCTGTCATAATTGTATTAAAATTTAGGTCTCTATTGAGTATTGATCTATGGGTAGTAGTATTATGGGTTGAATTTTTCACTGTCCGAGGGACATATGCTCTACCAAAAAAAGTGGGGTTAAAATTCCTATCATACCATGATTTCTCTTATAAGGATTTCAGTTTAATATGATTATAATACTCTATAGGAAATGGTTTCTTGTACTTTATTCATGGTACATATATGGATATGTATAGATATAACTATATTTTATGATAGGGTATGTAACACAAATAATGAGTTGTATATGGTTTTAAACATCAGTATATTTAGAAATTATTAATTTGGTAAAATAAATAGAATTCAAAACCCAAATTTGTAAAATAAAGTATTTATATAGGGATTACATGATATGTAAATATTGGAAGGGATGTAATAGTTACAAATGATATGCATATGTTGAATATTTAAATGGTGACACTAAGAAAAATTTTGATATAATAATTTTGAGATTACTTTCAATGAAAAAACTTTTCAATACCTCAATAATCAATATGGGTTGGTTTATACCAAAGTGTGGTTCCCATGGATTATCTTATGTTGGAAATAGTGGATATGGTTAACAATAGACGTTTTTTAACTATATCCCATTGTGATATTTAGTTATAATCAGCTGGGAAAACCTAAGGGTTAGGATACCATAAGAATGAAGTTGAGTTTATCAATATAATGGTTTTGGATAATGGGTTCTCCACTCAACTATATATGATTAATATTTGAAATTATTGGCATGATAGAGGACCTAAAGAGGTAAGTGATGAGAGGAATCCCAAAGTAGACATATTACTTAGTGAAAATGGATAAGACCAATAAATAGATATGATTTATAGTGTCATCATTTTTAATGGGTGTAAATTTAATAAAATTACTTATTAAAATGATATAAAACATGATATTAACCCAAATATATCTCTTTTTATAGATTATGGAATATATCATGAATATTATTTTGAGATATCTTATTGGTTAAACCTATAGTTTGGTAGATTGTTATATATCATTGTGAATTATTCTCAATGAGAATCATTCTGAACATATATATTTGAATATTATGTATTTCAACTTCTCTATTTTTGACTCATGGGTATTTTATACCGAGTGTACATCACACATTTTTGATAATAAACACTGACTCGGTAATATGAGAGAATGGCTTAAAGGACAGGTAGATTTGCATGTTAGTACTAGGGAAAAAGTTTCAACATTAGAAATCATAACTTGATATATAAGTCTACCTATTTTATTAGTTATAAAATTGTAAACTGTTACTATATTCCATTCTTAAATAAAAAATTCATTTATATATATTTTCTGGATAATAATGGAACTTCATTCCTGATTAAGAACAGGGGTTGGTTTATATAAATGACTGAAATGTTTTATGTCATTGGGAATAGGTGAATGGTTTATAAATTTTGGATTTATGTAATCTAGTATATAACATTAAAGATAAGAATTTTAAGGTTGGTTGTAACACTATTTATATTTATTATTGTTTCCTTGGGAATATAAATGTAAAACACATCTAAATAATTGATAGATATGGATTGTTCAACTAATTAAAAGATAAATCATTTAAAAATATTAAAACATTTTTTAGATAAAGTGCCAATATCACCTTTAATTGGAAAATATTAGACGGTTAGTTTAACATTCAATATAGTTTATATTGATGTATTTTTGATACTGATTACTCAAGAAAGTGGTGCGTACAGGTACTTCATAACCTTTATTGGCAACTTTAGTTGATATGGTTATGTGTCTCTTATGTGGCATAAGTGTGAAACCATTTATAAGTTTAAATATTTTAGAAATTAATTATTGAATGAACAAGAAAAAAATTATTATGATTATTTAATATGACCATGAAGTTATAGATTGTGGAATTTCATCGCAACTCACTCTAAATGAAACACCACAGTGGAATAGTTTTTCTAAGAAGAGAAATATTACAATATTTATCATGTTTTGGTATATGATGAGTTAGTGGTTCCTTCCTATATCATTTATAAGATATACTCTAGAAAGCATTATGTTCCAAATTATCCACATTTCATCTAAAAAATGATATGATATATTGATTAAAAGGTTTTCTGATTTTTATTTTATTTGGATTTTCAGTTATGATGAATACATACTATATTTGGATTCTAAAAAAAATACCTTAAATCAAAATAAATTATTTTTTGTTATCGCAAATAAATTAATAGATATTATTTTTATAATCCTACAAAAAAAATTGTTTTTTTCATGAGATGGTGCTTTCATTGAGAACTTTCACATGAATCGTATATTCAATGAAAGGAAAATTTGAACATGTAGAAGTTCAAATTTAAAAAATTGGAATTGGTCATAAGATATAAATTGGATTGTTTATAAAAATTATATTGAATCATAACTGACTTAGATTACACAAAAACCTTAAAGTTATAGTATATTTCATCATGATCAAGAGATATATGAATTTCTTCTAGAAAATAGTGATAAACCTACTTCTTAAGAGGAGGCCATTATTAGTATTGATTTTTTAAAAATAGATATAGGACATGATACTTGATATGGAATCCAAGTACACTAACAGAGTTTAGAACATAGTGGGTACACTAAAAGGGGTAAGACCCATAGGGTACTAGTGGATTTTCTATAAGAAAACTATGTGAATAGTAGATTGCATACTTATAATGATCACTTTGTGTAAAAGAGTTATAAATAAATGAATTCTATTGGAAGTGAAGATAATTTTTCACCACTTTAAATGATAATTTCAATTCATATTTTTTTAAAGTGTTTTTTGGAGGAACACTATTATCTCACATAGTTTGTACTAATCATGCGCTACCCATGCGGGTGGTCCAATCATTTTAAAAATCCATTTTTTATTGATTTGGCATGGTTTTTCAAGATGTGTGGAGCTCCCAGGAGGTCATTAGAGGCCTGGGGTGTGTATAGGATGAAGAACATGGTTTTTTCAAAACCATGTGGCACATGAACCCGACCATGTGAGGGGGTGATTAGCATTGGCAGTGGCCAGCACCCAATTTCAGAAATTATGTGGCCAAACCATACAGCCTACCCATGTGTTTAAATTTTGGGTGTTTATAAAATATATCTCTTCTATTTTCATGTATTGTCACCCCCATTTCTCCACTATTACATTATCTAACCCTATGGATCCTTAGAGGAGCTCCATCTTCTTCCTCTTCTGGATTATGTCCCTTTCTTTGGGGATTTTCATGTTTATCCAAGGTATTTCTTCCTATTTTTTCTCTCTTCTTACTTTATAATTCTCTTATATCTTACTTTTGGCTCCCAATGAACTAAATATATCTTATGAACGAATTTAATGTTTTTTGTGGATCTAATGTTGTGTTTCTTTGGGTATAGTTTTTTTAGACATCGTTTCTATTATCTTGGGTGTGGTAGTTGTTAAAGGCAACATATTCCAAAAAAAATCATCTTGATTCACATCTCATTGAGGTATGTGTTTCCCTAAAATTGTTTTATTTTGGAATTAAAAGTGTGATTTTGCATTATAAAGCCCCTTTTTATTAATGTGTGAATATATGTGTTGTCTCATTGGTGATTTGAGACCATTTTACAGTCTTTTGATCTTATAATAATTGGTTTTTCATGTTAATTCCTTTTTATTTTTGTTTGAAATGGATTTATTATTGGTCAGAAGATTTTTTAAATTTCCTATATAGATTTTTATATGGTTTTCATATTTTTTTATTGGGTTTTAACCTGGTCCTGGATATCAATAAGAAAAAATAAATTTTTAAATGGGTTTTTTCCCTGAATTGAGGTGTTTACCTCAAAGTGATTTATAAAAGGGGTTCTTTAAAGGATTTCAAATGATGGTTTGAAATTTGTATGTGATTTTACCCTTTTTAAAATTACATAATTGATCCTTTAAAATATTATAAATGAAATTGATGTCATTTAACCTTGTTTTGGTTTTCAAAGTGTGAGGCCCATATATGTTGGGTGTATTTGAAATGTTTTAAATGTTGTTAGAGATTTCCATCATTTTTGGGAAATGTTATAAGTGTATTTTTATGAAATTTGAAATGGATTTCTATTTTGATCCATGATATGGTGTAAAAGTATTGGTTGAAACTTTGATTTTAAAATGGTGATTGTGAAAGAAACCCCTTGATTACCCCTTGTTTTTTACCCCTTACATGGTTTTTATTGTTTTATATGAGATTCTTGTTTCTCCCCTTGAGTGGGAATGTGATTGTTATATAAATAGTGAATTTAATTTATTGGGATATTCATCATGGTTTGTTAGTGGTGAGGTAATCCTTGGTTATGATTTATATTTTACACTTGGATTGTTTGTTCATATGTCTTTCTTACTTTATTGGTCATGGGAAATCAGGTAACAAGTGGAATACATAACATGTTCCTCCAGTTGGTTTTCACTATGCTAGTTTACCATTAGTCATTCTAAAAAATGGTGGCTAAGTGGTGGTTCATCATCACAATGAGGATTTTGTGGTCTAATTGAATAACTTTCAGTTTGAACTTAATCCTATGTTGGTAGCTGGATTGCGAGTGGTATACTGTTTTATTGATATATTCTTTTCAAGTTAAGAATTTTAGGCTACATCCCAAGATGAATTCGATTCCATTGTTAGTTATTTATTTAGAGGGGTTTGATCTAGTTCTTATTTGTATAATTTCCCCTGATTTCCTTATTATGGAACCATTATTTTTTATAATTACAATACTATTGGGATATATGGTTCCTATTTATTATGATTGACCCTTGTGAATAAGTTGGGTCCTCCCTTAGGAAAAGGATTTTTTAAATATATTGTAAAACGTATTTTGAAATTAAATCCCATTGGTTGGATGATTTAAAATGTACTTCAAAATGGTTGTTTTTTTTATGACTTCGGCTGATGAAATTTTTTAAAGTGGCTATTTTAATTCGAATTAAACATATAGGATGTTTTAGGAAATGTTAATGGTGTGTGTGTGGTTTTCAAATTTATTAATATAGTGTCTTTATTTTCAAAATGTTTGTGTTTGGTTTTGGAAAGCTAATTGGACTGTTTTGGAAAATTATTATGGGACTGTTTTTATTTCCATACATTAAATATGGGAAAATATTACTCTCAAGATTTATTTTTAAACTATAATTTATGAGTTTATTTATGAAAACTATTTCATAGATTCGGTGGGTTGTGGTGACCTATTGGTATTTTTAGCTCATACCTATATATTTCAAGTTCCAGGTTATTAGTCGGATCCTTTTTGTTCATTTTATCCAAATTAAGGTGATTTGGGAGGTGGTGAACAGATAAAGGTTTCATGGAGATGGTTCATGCTCGACTCGAGCTAGATTGGAGTTGTTTTATTTTCATTAGTTTTATACCTATTTTTCCAAGATGTATCATTTTTTTATTGATTTTTTTTATTTATATGAAAACGGGTTAGATTATTGTAGTTGGTTATGACCTATAGCATGTTTATTTATTTTTGATATTTCATTTATTAATTTCATTATTTTTTATATATGATTTTGGTGAAATCATTCACAAAGGGATTCCTATGATTCCCAAGAACTAATTTACATCCCATGGGTATCTGTAATTCTCTTCATGCCTTATGAAAAGATGGGTTAGGTGCTGATTTAGATGGAAGCACGGGAATATTCTTTAAAAAATGGTATCAGATATTTGAGTTTCTTATAGTATTAGCCTTATATAATTATGTACCACATGTTATTTGGGGATGTCATACTATAAATGATATTAAGGTTGTCGGAGCTTCTGAAGTAAGGGTGGGGAGAGTCTAGTGAGCTCTCATTCATCTCGAGCCTTAAGATACCATGGGGAGTTGGGTTTTGAATTTTGAATTTGAATTTTTTTTATTTTTTTTATTGTATTTTGATTTGATTGATGTTTGTTATCACATTTTATTATTTAAGTGATATTGGGGGTTTATATAAGGTTTCGAGGTCAAGAGGGATGAGAACTTGGGATGGACAGTTATCATGCATTACTTGGGAAACCATATGGTACATGTCTAGTCAATTATAACTCTTTAATAGGGAGTTATGCATGGTTTTCACACAAGTTCCCAATATTGTGGCTAAAATGTTCACATTACTATTTTATCATTGGTTAGACTATTTTAACTCCACTTTATTCTATATTTCTTTAAAAGTAAATTTCCATTTTTTGAGGTGGAATGAAGAGTGTGTTGATTCCCTTTGTGGATATCATTATTATTAACCTTAATTGGATTCTTATTAATTTATATGTTTTCACATGGCCTTTAAAACTTCATTTTAGGGAAAACAATATGATTTTTTAAAATTTTATTTTCAAACATAGTTTAATGGAATGTTTTATAAAAAGGGGACATGATTTTTTATAATAATTATTTTAGAACATGTTTTTCAATGAAAAATGGGATTTTGAAATGATTTTTGTGTGAATTTCATGGCTAGGGTAATTTGTGTGTTCCTTGATTTTTTTCCCTTTAAATATATGTTGTCCTATATTTTGAGTAATTATTGGTGGAGGGAAATTGAAAAATTCCTTGGTGTTTTAAAAAGAAAATTTATTTTGGTGTTGTTGTTTTATTCCCTGTTTGAGGGATATTTTCTTTTATTGATTGATGGTTTTTAAATTTATCAATTGATATATGTTTTGAGTCATGAATTTATGAAGTTAATGTCTTTCACTATGGTTTTCCTCCATAATGGTTAAAATAGTTTCTCTAGTTCTAGTGCCTACCCAGACTCTGAGTGGAGTGGTGGACATGGGACATTCCTTATGCTCATAACCAATCTCATACTTATTAGTTCAGTATCTTCCATAATTTAGTAGTGTTAAAAGTTTAGCATAATTATTTATGCGGTTGGAAGATATCTGGGCGATCCCTGATTCTCATTGGACACCTGAAGCTTCACGAGTTAGAAAGGTCAAGAGCATTCTATTCGGTTTAGCCAATTATGGTGGTAATTGATGGTTCATCCTCTATTATGTGAAGGTATGTCTTGTGAGATCTTTAGGACAACGTATTCTCAATTGCTCTTCCTTGAGGATGTGAAATTGGAGAAGGATATTGAGCATGTGAGCCTTTTTCTGGGTGAGTGACCAGTGATGGGTTATGTCAATCACATTTCAAAGATAGTTATATTTTCTCCAAATATGGTGGTTAACAATCCTAGGAATTCTTGTTTCTTAAAAGGTTGTTCTATTAGAACATTGTCATGATATTCTTTCATATTTTCTGAAATATTTTGATGATGTTTTCATTGAGTCCATGCAAATAGAATTTGTTTATTATAGGAAACCCAGAGCGGTTGTTGCCTTAGTTTCATATGATGAACAACTAAAGTATGGTGGGTGTATGTATAACCTCATGAGTGTCAAGTAAGAGTAATATGATCCAAAATCTATGGATAAGGGTATTTATAATGGAAAAAACATATCTCTTGTGTGATTTTAGTGAGGGGATCCATGGAATTCTAATCCCTCCAATCACACGTCTCGAAGGGATTGACACTTTTGTGGCCATTTGGATCATATTCGTAAGTTTTGTAAGATAGAATTTGGGAAGAGGCCTTAGGATTGATCCTTTCATTGATGTGTTTTTTTCATACCTTTCCATTAAGGGATGTAATTTTAATTTTTTCGAGCTTCATTGTTTGTAGTGGGAATCATGTGGTTGGATCACTTTTGGGATGTTTTGAGTAGATTCCTTAGATATATTTTATATAAATCTTTCTTTTAATTGTAAAATCATCACGCCCCCTTGTGGATGTAGTTTTATGATGTTATTCTATTTTACCTAATTCTATTTTAGTTGTCATTGAGTGTCATTTTGATGAGCCTCATTATTTGGGAGATCCTTCCTTGAGATTTGATGTTGTGTCAAATTTTTTGTTGATCCTTATGGTGCTTGTTGTTTTGATATGATAAAGGGATTCAATGCATGATTAGGGTAACTAATGTGTTTTCTTCCCCAGTTTATCTCGATATTATAGGTAGTGTTTGGTTTTGGCCATTCGGATGCACCATATAAGGTTGATTCCGGTTTTTACAATAGGTTATCCTTAGGTGTTGTGACCAAAGGTGTTGGATTATTTCATTTTTTAGGTTTATTTTGGATTTTATTCCGTCCTTCGAGATTAGAAGTGCTTTTGGGTTTAGAGTGTGTTTCTATAATGTTTTCTTGGTTGTTCTAGGTTTTTTATCTCATTAGTTTTTCTTTTGTACCACCATGTTAGTGAAACTATTAATAGTGGGGAGACCATGTTATGTCTCTTGTTTGTCTTAGTACTTCTTGTTTTAGGTAATTGTTTTGGTTTATCTTAGAGACATTATGGAATCTTATGGTTAATCGTTTTTTTTTGTTTTTTAGGATACCATTTGTTGCATTTGAAGTTTTTTGGTTTTCAGAGTTTCTATTTGGTTAGGTACTATTTGGATCCATTACTCTCTCTTTCCTTTCTTTTTGACCATTCAATTTATAGGGTAAAATAGTGGCATGGTGAAGAGTTTTTTAAACCCCCTTTTCAAGGTGTTTTTTATTTTATATTATTTTATCTTATATTGAGTGATGTTGAAATTTGGATTGTTGATGGATGAATATTTAAGTTTTTATGGGATTTTGGGAGAATAATGGTTATCCAACAAATCTAGTACTAACTATATAGTTCCCATGCGATT
The DNA here is from genome assembly GCA_963277665.1 of Viscum album. NCBI lineage: Eukaryota > Viridiplantae > Streptophyta > Magnoliopsida > Santalales > Viscaceae > Viscum > Viscum album. The sequence continues at coordinate 37,073,130 of OY728163.1, forward strand.
GGCCCTATCAATTTGAAAAATCCATTTTTCATGTCTTCTAAACAAGTTGATAACCCGTGTAGAGCTCCCGGATTGTTGTTTGGGGATTAGGGTGTGTCTAGGGTGAGGTATATGGTTTTTCCAAATTTTGAAGTAACCAGAACAAACTGTGAAATGGGGTGTTTCAGTGTCCAGATAATGGTTTTCCCATTGTTTGGAAGACCATGTTGTCCTCCAAGGTGTTTCATTTTCAAGATTTCCCAAAATACCCCTCTTTGGATTTAAGGGGTTTTCACCCCCATTTCTCCCCTATTGTATCTTTTAACCATAGTGATACTCATAGGAGATACATCTTCTTCCTAATATTGTGTCATTCCTTAAATTTGGTGTTTTTAACATGAATCTAAGGTATTTATTTCTCTTTTTCTCACTTCTTCCCTTATCCTTATATTCTCTCTTAGTTTTGGCTTCCTTAATGAACCCTACATCTATTTTGGACAAAAAAAATTGATGGATCTAATAATTTGTCTTTTCTTTTCTAGGGTTTATAGACACCATTTCTATTCTCATGGGTGTGGTATTCATTGAAGGTGATGTGTTCCAAATCATTTTAGCTTGATTATCATCTCTTTAAGGTAAGTGTTTCTATAAAATTGTTTCATTTTAGAATTAAAAGTGTTCTTGTGATTTATAAAATACATTTTCATTAATTAATGAATATATATGATATATCCTTGGTGATTTGAAACCATTTTGTGGTGTTTTGATCCTGGAATAATTGGTTTTTAATGTGAATTCCATATTTTGTATTTGAAGTGGAATTTTTAATTATACTAATCATTTGTGAAATTACTCTATGTAATTTGAATTTTTTTCCTATTTTGAATTGGGTTTTAACCCTATTTTGTATATAGATGAGTGAAAAAAAATGTTTTAAATGGATTTTGTCTTTGAAATGAGGTTTTTACCTTAAGGTTATTTATAAAATGGGTTCTTTAATGGATTTCAAATGATGGTTTAAAATGTGTGAGTGGTTTACCCTTTTCTAAAATTTCATAATGGAACCTTTAACATGTTTGTAAGGAAATGTATGGATTTTGGACATGTTTTGCTTTTTAAAGGGTGATCCCCATGTGAAATGGGTGGACTAGAAATGTTTTAAGTAGTGTGAGCGATTTATATCATTTTAGAGAAATTTTCTAAGTGGAGTTTAATGGAATTTGAAGGGGTTTGGAATTATGAGCCATGCTTTGGTGTTACAATCTTATTTTTAACTTTGGTTTTAAAATGATGATTATGAAGGATACCCATAGATTTCCCCTTTTTTACACCTTTTCTGGGTTTTGTTGATCTCTATTAGATTCTTGTTAATCCCCTTGAGTGGGAATATTCCTGTTTTTTCATGGGTGCATTTAATTTATGGGGATATAAATCATTTGGTGTTAGGGGGAGGGTATCATTGGTTATACCTAGTGTATTAGACTTGGATTTTTTGTTCATATGCCTCACATTCTTTATTGGTCATGTGAAATAATGTAATAAGTAGAAGATCTATTTTTTCCTCTTATAAGTTCACATGCAACTAGTTTCCCACTAGTAATTCTATGAAAAAGGTGTTGTGAGGGGGTTCATAATTTCAATCAGTCTTGTATGTACTAATTGGAAAAATTGTGATTTGAACTTCAATGCATGCCAGTAGCGGGTTCATGAGTGGTATAATATTATATGGTTATATACATTACACATTAGAAATACTAGGGTATGTTAAATGATGAATTTAATTTCTTGATTAGTTACTTATTGAGGGGAGTTTGATCTAGTAGTTATTTTTATCATTTCCCTTATTTAAATTATTATACACCCATATTTATTTATATTTTATATATGCCTTGTGATATATGGATCATTCATGTTTTTCTTGACCTTTGTGAGTTTGTTGGGTCATCCATTTCAAAAAATATTTTTCAAGGATACAAGATAACCTATTTTGAGATTAAACACTCATTGTTGGGTTCTTAAAAGTGTACTTCAAAATGGGTGTTTCATTTTAAAGATGACTTCAGCCTATAAAAAGTTCTAAACTAGTATTTTTTTAAATTAAAAAAAATTGTTTTTTTTTGAGAAATGCTAACGATGTGTGTGTGCTTTTGAAATGGCTTGGGTTTATGGTTTTTATTGTAAAATGCATGTGTTTGGTTTTGGAAAACAAAGAGGAAATTTTTGGAAATATTATGGAAGTGTTTTGATTTCCATACATTAAATTTATGAAATCATACTTTATAGATATATTTTGAAACTATCATTGATAAATTTTCATATAAATCATATTTCATAAATTCTGTGGGTTTTGGTGACCCGCTAGGCTCTTTAGATCACACCTATATATTTTTCATTCCATGTTCTTAGTTGTATCCTTCTTGTTCAATGTATCGGATGTGGGTGATTGTTTGGAAGTGAGTAATTGGAGATTTCATGGATATGGTTCGATCATGGATCGAGCTAGTTTAGTGTTTTTAATTTTTCTTTAATTTTATATATGTTCTACCTATTTTTATTTTTTTACGGATGTTTTTTTATAAATATAGAAATGGGTTGGATCATTGTAGTTGGTTATGACTTGTATATGATACAACTATTCTATATACGTTTTTCGATGTGTTGTTATGTATGAATTCATTGAATATTAGTTGATTTAATATATTATCTATTCTTGATATTAATGTTTTCAATGCAAGAATTATATTTTGAGAAATACCAAGGAAAACATGAAAATTGTGGAAAAATTACACTTCGCGCCACTGGCTTCACTCACGGCATGGTACTGGATTTTGAATATGATCATGGAGAACATCCAAGGCACAAAACTGAAGAATCAGGGTGAAGTAAATATTAGAATGTGAAAATAACAATTTACACATCATGTAACATCCTTTAATGATGCGAAGTTGCAGGCCATGAACTATATATAGGTCGTGAGAAGAATAAATCAAACCTGAGTATAAATTATTGTGTAATAATATAACACATCGTGCGATGAGCCAACCAAAAAGGGATTCACACAAGATTAATAATTCTCAGAGTCTTGGATCAAAATTTCATGATGTGAATAGCCATTACATGTCATTTAATTCCCCGATACTATAGAAAACATGGATTTCAAGTTAATCTTCCAATGATATTTTGTGATATTATTTCAACCGGATAGCCATTAAATGTGATCTTTGACCTGTTAAAGATACAAGATCATATATAAGCCTATAGAAGGTATTTTAGCCATGATATTTGAATTGAAGTTTATTCCACACTTGAGGTGCTACCACTGGGAGGCCTCAATAGGATTTAGTCCTGTCATAGATAGGTTTTTCATTCTATTTTTCTTTTCATTTATTTCTTCTTCATACATGTAATGTCAAATGATATTTAGTTTTATTTCAATATGTGTGTTTTCTTTATTCTTGTCTCATTATTTCCTATATCAATCTCTCCCATATTTATTTTTTCTTAATCATGAATGATCAATCGACAATGATTGGCTAAAACCCATAGGGGAGAGTATAATCAGTCAAAGGGGGTGTGTACAATTATAGTTATATTTATCTCTGATTAAAATGATGATTTTATGTGATAGTTTCATATTGTGAATGCACATATATTTTATTCATCATTTATTTATTGACCATACGTTTCCAATAATGAAGTAACCCCAATATGATTGAGATAATTGTTTATTAAACATTGGATTGAATTACTCTTCTACTTTTGGATATCTGAACTAAATGTAATTTATATATTTTTATTCATTTAAACATGATTAATTTATATTCTAGTGTAGTTCAATAGAAAATTAAAATTTCTTTTATCGATGAAATTTTATGGTTTCACAGCTATTTGACATAATTATTTTGTGATTAATGATGAATTAATTCATCAAAATCACCCCTAGAAACGGATTCCCCTCTCTTATATTTCTCCATTTTAATTAATTCATTTTATTTATGTCATTTTTTATATTAAAACCAAACTGAAATTCAAATGACATAACCTTTAACTGAGATTTTTCATCATTACCCACTCTTTTTGGTTTCAGCCCCATAGTTCTTATATAATACGCCTTTGTAGTTAATACGTTTCAGGCTAATATAAATTTCTAATTTGACTCATGACTTGAGGATTTAATGATGCCTTCTGGGCACATCATAATACATGTTTATTTATTTTGGATCTTTTATTTATTTATTACACTATTATTTATCTCTTATTTGGGAAAACTTATTCCCCAATGGATTCTTGTGATGCCCAAGAACTGGATTTCATCGCATGGGGATCGAGAACACCCTTCAAGCCTTGTGATGCGATGACTCAGGTGTCAGGTCGAATGGAAGCCAGAAGATGTTTATTATATTATAGTTTCATTAAGATCATGGATTATTCTAATATATACAAGTATGTTAGTGGGAGTTATGTTCTATTTATAGTTTTTTATATAGAAGACATATTTCTCAATAAAAACGATCTCCTAACTTTATATTCAACAAAGGAATGTTTAGGAAAAATCATCTTGATGAAATACATGGGTGAAGAACCACACATACTGGGTATGATGATCTATAGATATGGATCGAATAGAATTTTTGGATTGAGTGAAAACACATATATTGGTAAATTAATAAAGAGGTTTATTATAGATAATTCCAATATAGTTTCTTTACTGGTGTCACATAGAATGGATATTACGAATACTTAATGTTATTTGAAGGAGTTATAAAGGTTAAAAAGTATAATATTACTTAAACATATTCTATTTTATATATCATGTATTTTATATTTAATACTCAACCCAATTTCTTTTATGATTTTATCAAAAAAAGTGAATTCCAATTTAATCTTGATAAAATTCCGTAAATTTTAGTAATTAATATTCTATAATATATAAGAATAAGTAATGATATATTATTGGTATTTAGGGGTGATGATGACATAATTGTGAGATATTACCATGATGATAATTTATAAACTATAAATGATGATATAATATTTTAATATGGTTTTTTTACTAAAAAGTTAAGCTATCAATTATTAGAGTTCCAATAACACCATCATTGTGGACTTGTAAATAAATACAAAGTATATCACTATTCTAAATGAAGAAAAAGAGGCTGCTAGAACAAGAACTTCATTACTAATCTTTGGCTCATTCATAGAATTTTTTTATAAATTGAGCATTAACATGATATTAATTGATCTATTTCTCAGGACAAGGAATCTCACACTTAATAAAGGATTAATAATATATTTCATTCCATTGATGAAATCACTGAGAGGGGACAGGTAAATATCATTTAGGTGGTTACATGTGAGAATGAGGTAGATCCATTGAAAAATACATTAACAAAATAAATGTATAAGGGTAGTATAAAATATCAAGGAATTGTGTATATGATAGATAAAACAAATTTGTTTTTTCAATATAAATTTATCATGTTTTTATAATAAAGAAAATATCAATTTATCTTTCATTCATGTGTGTTGCATATATTATATCAATAATGGAATGATAAAATCTTCTCAATGTATGAATTTGAGTTCTCCCTAATTGTTGATCATCATGAAACATTATGGAATTTTATGATATATATATAATAGCATTGGTATAATCTTATATATGATATAGAGAAAGCCCATGTGATAACAAGTGGATACGTATTATCTAGACTAGATCATAAAAGTATATCACATGAAATTTAATTCAAATATTGATAAATATTAGTATGTATACTTCATATGAATCCCCATTACTTGAGTTTTAAAATATAATTAGTATATTAACATTTATACATTTATACAGTTATTTTATTAGTCATGAGGATAAGCTAACTAGGGAGTGGTGGGTGTGTTATTGATTAGTCCATTGTATGGGTTTAATCAATATGATATTTTTCCTCTTCTATAAGAATAATAAAATATGTACCATTTATTTAATTAAATTTAAAAAAATTATTTCATTTCTATTTGAGTGATATGTGATGTTCCTAACTACTTGAATGAAAATCAGGTGATGCAATCATTAAATTTGTCCAGTCTATTTCAAATAATCATGAATTTTCAAGTTATTATATACTATATTGATAGTTTTTAAGCCTATATTACACATAATGTCTAAGAAAAAAATTATTATATAAGAATTCATGTGATATATAGAGATACATATTGTAGTGAAAAAAATGATATTAATATATTAGTTTTTTTATATAGATCATACAAAACCCATTTTCATCTTGAGTGTTTATAAAAGTAATCTAGAGTAAACTATTTTTTGTGATTATGGATTAGGGATTTCATAATTGTTGTTTAAAATAAAATTTTTTACTGGGTAATATAGTATGATCTGGAATAATGATTAATTTTTACATAATGTTGTTGTCCTAAATTTGAAAGTGTTTATATGATAATCATATCCAACAGAGTTTGGATATATTCATAAATAGTTGTGATGTTTTTTATAAAAAATTTGAGGATTTACTGCAAATGTAATATTTTTCAATTTATAATCTAAATCATAAACCAAAATTTTGTTAAATTCATTATTTCATGTTTTATGTTTGAACATGGTTCCGAAAATTGAATCAATGTGTTCATATTAAAAGATACCAGGTATCATTTGGAAAACTCTACTATAATTAATATCAGGATTAATTCATCTAATGAAAAATCATGTGATGATGTATGGGATAAGTGAATGTTTAAAATAATTTTAACCAATCACATAAATAATTATGTTTATGTTTTAATATACATATAATTGTATGCCAAAGGTTGATCATCTCAAAAATATTTGAAACATCAATAATGCTAACAATATTTTTCATTTTGTAGTGACATAGAATATTTTATTAAACCTTTAAATTCCATTAATAACATTTCTAGATGAGGTAACATAGTTTCTTTATTACTTTATAAGTTGATGGAACCCAAATGAATGTTTAATATATAAAATATATTATTTTTTATCCCACGCACATGTGAATGAGTTAATTAATTAGTAACTCTTCAATGAGTCCATAATTGGAAATTCTAACGCCCCAATTATTCCAGGAATGGGATGTTTTAATTTGGATATATGTAATATTAATTTGATTTTTAATCCTAGTATGGACCAATTTCAGGAATTAATTAAAAATAAAAGCTTCAATGTTAACCCTAAACCTACCTTCTCGTCTATATAATGATATATAATCATATTTTTAAAGGATAATCCATATAAATTGATGTTTGTAAGAGTTTGAGGGGACTTTTTTCATTGTAGATCTAATGAACCAAAGTATCAAGGAGGAACCAATGATGTTTCTGTGATCCAAGACTTTGTATAAATTATTATTATTATTATTTTCTTTGACTCATTTTTCTGGGATTTGAAGGATAAGTATCACATTTTAATTACTCAACCATTCACGGAATATAATGATTTTAAGCATGGATTTTCATTGTATTTTCTTGATTTATATATTCATTTGAATATTTAGTGGATTTTTTAAATATATTTTTCTTGAATTAATCATACTATGAAAAAATGATAATTTCTATTTCCTTCACTGAATATCATTATTAATTAATTGACTATATATGTCTATTGATGATATCATTTTAAATCGTTTTTTGGGTGGTTGGGGGAATGAGGTTGGTATGAAGTTGTTATGTGGGGGATCGACCAGGATGATAAAGATGAAATCATCATCGAAGGTAGCGGTGGTGCAGTATTGTTAGTGAGCAGTGAATATGTCTATATCAAGATCGATGGTGCTCTAGCGATGTGATGGGGTAACCCTTAGTAGTTTTGGGAATAGTCAATTCTGAAGGTCTGGCATACATTGGAGTTTTTTATGGTGATGGATGTGTGAAATGAGGGTAAATAGGGTTTCTAAAAACTGAGTTTACAATCACACAATGTGTGTTCACTGGAGCACACACCATGTATAGAACTCAATAATAGATATGGTTTTTATGTCCATGTAAAATATAAATTGACATGTAGTTTCTATACACATGTTGTGTTTGAAAAAATTTAATAAACTATAGCATATTGGATTATATTCAGGACTACAAACATCATGTTGTTGGGAACTATATTGTATACAAGTAGAAAACATATCATTATCCACTTAGGAACATTCCCAACTAATTTATGGGTCCAATGCACTATGTCACCTTATGAACATGTTTTTTTATTATATCCCACATTACTAAACAATGATGGTATGTTCCTAGAAACTATTTTATTCTCATACATCATATATAACAGAGATCATGTCATATATTGTGTGCCCTTTGTTGCTTTTCATATCTTATAACTCGAATGTAGGAATTGGAAAATTGAGTAGAAAATTATGATTATTATTTTTACATATAACCTGATGATATGTCTATTATCTATTAGATAAATTTTTAAATAAGTTTTTATATTTTTATTCCCTTATATTTGTTTAAATGACAACTTGTTATGGGTGAGGTTTCTGGAGAAGACACAGGGGCGATAATCTGTTGGAAACACATTGATGTAAGGATGTGGTTTCTCTATATACTTGGGATTAAGTTCCTCCACTCATAGACTAAGTAATATATTTGGATTATGTATATTCTTATTTATGATCTATGATTCCTCTATAGGGTTTAGTGCTGCCTAGACTAACATGTACTTCTTAGTGAGACATGAGTCCCCCCTAATGATTTTATATTAGTGATGTGTAATTTTTTTAAGTTGATAAGTTCTTGTGTAATTGAGTCATATTCTATTCAAATTATTCTAGATTCCATGTGGAATACAATCATCGTGGGGCTGAGTTATGAGGATTAGTATTTTCTATTAATCTTAGTTTTCATTATTATTAAATTATATCTCAGTTTCTATTTTTTTTATATATATTACAAATAAATTCTTCGTTTATTTTTTATGGGTATCTCAAAATATATATTTACACTCACCTATAAACCCGATTCATTCTCACATATTTTACATCTATAGAAATGTGGAATGTTTTGAAGTTGACTTTAGTTTGTGTGGTATTGGTGGATCCAAAGCTTAGTGGTCATTGGAAGTGGGTTTTTTTATAATAGTGTTTATGTCTCCAATTGGTTTTGTGTGTAAATAACCCTTAGTTATTCAATTTATCATTTTACTTTTATATATTATGTTAGGTTATTGTATTTTCCCCAATATCCTGATGGTGTATTCTTTCATATGGATCTGAATTTTTAGCTTGTCTCATATGCTTGTTAAATCATATTTGGTTATTGTATCTATTTTTTCATTATCATATATTATTTCATAGCCATATAGTTTTATGTATGTTTTCATTATATGAAGTACTCCTAAGTGAGGTATTCTTTCTAAGTGAAATTCTCCAACCCTTATCATATTATAATTTATCTCAGAGTGTAAAACTCAACAAACTACTAGCCTAAGTGGAATCTTGTTGGGTTGGTTCTTATCATATTGAAGGTGACCCAAACATTTACAATATAAATATTATATGTAATTTGATTAATATTAATTATATATCATTACAATAAATACCAGAACTGTAATGTTTTAGTGTCTTTGGAAACTTGGATACATAAAAACTAGTATATAAAACAAATACATCATATCCCACTAAGTTCTTCACAACAAGAACTCTTCTTAGACATATCATATATAAAACCTTTCTTCATATCCTAGGGGAAAGGAAAATTTCTAAAGGGTGAGTTTGGATGCTCAGTAAGGGTGATCAAGGGAGATATCATTGATCATTTTAGCATAACATGAAAATAAGGGTATGAGAAAATAATATTAACATTTGAAAACCTTACCCAGCAATTCATATTTCGTAATCATGAAAAAGTTCCTAAATATTGGTTGTTTATAAGACATTAATCATTAAATAATCAAATAAAATGAGTAATTATGGAATAAAATTTCCATGAGATGATGTCATAAAAGTGGAATAAAGTGTGGCATAATAATAATCATATAAATATTATGTCAATGATGCACTCCGACATAGTCATCATTTTATTGGCTTGGAAAAATCACATGTGTATCTACTTTGAACTTGGGATAATCTCACATGTACCCTTATTGGGATTTTCTTAACTAACCATGTACCATTTTTTGGGATTTGGATATCCACATGTGTACACTTTGATATTATAAAATATTAATGCTTACACAATTCATTATTTTGATATACTGTACCCACACATCACATAATCATAATCCATTCATATGTAACCCACAATATCATGAGAATATTTATCATTTCATCATAACATAACCAATGAAAAATAAAATATGGTTCATCAAGATTTGATCTATATAATAAATAAATATCTAGATAAATGATATGGATGGTATCATAGAATAATGTCCCCAAAGATGCATAAGTGAAATTAAATAATGTTATCATAGATGAAAAAAATTATAAAATATCACTCAAATATTTCTTAAGTAAAATACCCTTTTCATTTTTAAATCAATTATTAGAAATATAAAAATCACCAAAAATACTAAGGAGACATTTTCCTTAAAAATAAACATGGAAACCTATAATATAATATTCAAAGAATTTAATAGTCATGATATTGGGAAAATCCATCTATGTATTGTATGTTAAATCAAAAAAAATTCACACCATTCATAAAACGTACCTTATTCGAAAATCAACATGAAGATTAATTTTAAAAAAATATACAAATTCAAACATGGGTAAAGAATTAGTTTATAAAATAATTTAGGGAAGGTAAAAATATCCATGAAAATTGTTAAGTGAAGTATGTATATTGAATAAAATATTTTTGGTTGAATAAAAATTCATATTTAGTTTTCCTTAAAAACATTCTTTCATAATATTGAGTAATTAGTGAAAGGTGAATAAAAGGGAAACTTTTGACTTATAAAAAATAACCATATTGTATGAGAATAAATAATATTTATGAGATATATGTAATATATTTTCATCATCACAAACATAATCATAAAAAATCCCTATATAAATGAGATTATAGAAAAAAATCTTACATATTTGGTAAATTTTGAATCATAGACCTTATAATGACATGAATTTTTATAAATATAATTTCCCCAATTTTTTAATTAAATGTCCTATTATGTATTTTGGTTATAGAAAACACATGTACTTATTTGGTTTTATTATATCCTATTGTACTTAAAATATAGTTACGTATCATTACCATTGATAATATATTTTTTTTAATAGTTATCGTATTATTATTATAGATATAGGGTTTTAACAAATTCAATTGACACAAACATAGGAAGTGATGACATCAATGAGTAGGATCATAACCTATAAAGCCCATTTATCCGAGCTTATGAAGGATATAGAATTTGGGATTTTCCCTTGACCAAGGCCATGCTAAGATCTAACAACCTATGTATGAGGTAAACTGTTTACGAAAGAATTTTAATCTCATCGAGATAATCACCCAAACCATGTACGTTGAACCATCCCATGAAAGTATCCCCATCAAGCACCTTAATCATCATAAATTTTTTAGTGTTTTAAATGGATATGTATCAAGACCCTATCAATAGGAGTAAGTGAATTATTTTTTACAGAATAATGAATATTTTTTTATCCTATTATTGTTACTTTAAAAATGATTTTTATTTTGTTACAAAAAAACACAAATTGTATTTTTGTTTAAAGTTAAAATTAAATTAAGGAATTTTATTTCATAAATTATTTTACTTTCTATATAATTAATATTTTAATAAAATATTATTATTAAATAATTTTTATCAAATATAAATGATCGTATAATTTTTATGAAGTTAATTTTAATTTTTATAAGGGTTTAAAAACTATTATTGTCAAAAACCCTAGAATTTTTCAATACATATTGACTATTATTCTAAAAGTAAAAACATATATTCAGAAAAATATTTATATAAAATGAATATTATTTTTGATATAATAACATCAAAATTATCCAATGGTGAATTTTTCATAATTTTCTGAGATTGTCGAATTTTGAGGTTAAAATTAAAACCCATATAAATATACTGTGTGTATTATGAGATCATAATGACCCAAATGTGATGTAAGAAATATTATAAGGGGTGTCCAAAACCAAAACTATTTTTTAAATTTAAAATAATTTTATTTTATGTTTATTCAATTAATTTAATAAAGCCTTTATGAATCCTCCAAAACCATTAATATATTTTATGGTTTTAAAATTATTTATTTAATATTATGAATCACTTTCACATAATAAAGTGTATTATTTTATTATTTTTGTACCTTGAACTTATAAAAATTTTAAACCACTCCCATTTGGCAGAAATCATGGGCAAAACCATGGGAGGATTTTTTGTTTTGATAATTTTATTATATAGATTCAAAAACCAGAGTTTGAAAAAGGATAAAACATTCCCCACTCATTTCTTATATAAACCCACTAAATATCCCATTTTCCTTTAATATAAATCCTTATATAACATCCTAAATATTTTGACCCCTCTCTAGAGTCATCCCAAGGTGCCTCCAAGCTCTTAAGAATCTCCTCCCAAGAATTTTGAGTCACACAGTCAAGTGATCATCCCCTTCTCTACTTTATTTAACATTTATTATTATATTATGCCTTCTATTTACAATTAATATTTTTGGTATATGTATTTACATGTCACTATTACTTCAAATTTTATTTAAAAATAATTATTTAACCCTTTATCTCTCAACAACCCGTTTTATTAATTTTTATGTCACGTCGTTATGCTGTCAAAATTTCACTGTGATTTTCCCTGACAAAACAATTGTGTAGTGAATACAATAACCATTTCATATCAAGTATATTATACTTTATACAATTATAATAATTTTACATGGTACTTACATATATTTATTCCACATTCCTTGATTATCGAATAAAATATGATGAATTAATGAAACCATGTGGTATGATCTATGTGACCCACTTAAGAATGTGAATGAAATGAAAGTGATGTGTGTGCCCAAAATTATATAGCACTCCAATGCATTGGGTATTTTTTAGTCACATGAGAAGTCATGTTGGGATATATAGTAGACTTGATTCCTTTATGGTACTTTTTCTATCATGATGTATTGTCAGTTAGTCCTAACCTATGTTTATGATGCAATGTTTTAATTTGTTGCCACATTTCTCATGTTATCTTTACGATTATAATGCAATATCATGACACATTGTTCATGTTTATCACTCCTAATATTTTTATTCCCTATTGATATGTCTATTTTCTAACATGTATTTATTTATTAATGTTATTCCATGTTAATTCCATTACATGGATTTATTTCTCACCCCTTTCTTATGTATATCCCTAGGTTATTCCATGAAATTTTAAAATCCATGTAATTTTAGAATCATGTTAAGGAAGTTTTCAATAAAGATGTTGTTTTTACTATTTTAAATTGTTATATAATGTACCTAATTCCCAAATATAGTATAATTCTTGTTCATCTAGGTTGTATTATGTGTAATGTTATTTAATAAATCACGAATTAATCTGTAACAACGACATTTGTTGTCATAGTTGGTATAAAAGTAAACTTTTAGTTATTTTTGTTATTAGGATTATAAAATTATATAAAATAACTTAGAGATAAGATTAAGTATAAGAAAATGTCCCTAAATTTTGGTAAGTATAGAGTAAGTGGTTTATCAAGAAAATTTTTTTGTTTGGATACTACAAGTGGATGTGGCTCTAGAACATATGTACATAGGGGTAAAACATAGTATTGATGGAAAATAGACAAAAATAGGAGGAATCTTGTAAACAATCAATGTGACGGGAAATGTGATGACTACCCCAATGATATATCCAACCTAATGAAAGTATAAATTGTGAAATTTGTGAAGATAATATATCAATTCACTCAGGTCAAAATATAAACCTAGACTCGAAGGAGCTCCCAGATATCCCTAATAAATAATACGTTGTAATTACGAGCTATATGCGACAAAGACCTCTGACATTCAATGGATAATCTAATCCCTTAATAACGGAAGAATATATCAACTCCATTGACATTGTCTTCTTAATCATTCAATGTTCTATTAATGAAAAGGTTATAATGTCAATTTATGATATAGATGGAGAATGTGATCCGTGGTGGACATTGATCAAGAATACAAATCCCAAGTAAGAGATCAATGAAATGGGGTGGAAGGAATTCTTAAAAAAAATCGATAAATATTTTCCTCACACACTCCAAATTAAAATTCAAAGGGATTTCTTTGCCCTCAAGAAAAACTATTAAAATTATATCAGGGTGAATGAGTAAAAATTCAATGTACTTTCACAATATGCCTTCAAATTTTTTGTTACCCCTAAATACAAGGTTAACCACTTCTTTTGTGGTCTAAAACCTAGTCAAATAAAGGCCCTGGAAATCCGAGACTTTGATCTCTATGAGGAAATTGTTCGATGTTCCCTCAAAGTAAAAATGAAGATCATAAAATCTAAAGGGTATCATGGGAATAAGAAGCGGAATGTGGAGTTTAATTCTATTGGTCTAATGGAGAAATATAATATTGCCAAGAAATTTCAACATCCCACTTGTCAAAGGTGTTAAAAGAAGCACCCTGAAAATTTATTAAGGGGGCGATAAAATACATTAGTTGTGGGATGAAATGACACCAAGATAGTGATTGCCAAAAGGAGAACCCCACTAATGTGTCAGAGGAGAGGAATTATTCATTCAACCCTAAAATTATTTTTCATTGCTTCAACTACAATGAAACACATAACTCTTCAAACCAATGCACTAATCCAAGGGTTTTTAGAGACAAACAAAAAACTCCAATGTAGTAAGGGTCAGTTTTTTCCATCACAACTACTGAGTTGAATCCCGATAATGAAGTGGTGATAGGTATGCTATTTATTCATTCAATAATATAAATCATACATTTTTATTGTGTTTCTATGCATTCCTTCATATCACAAAATTTTAGAAGAACTATTCAAACACCACTATGCATCATGGAAGTTCAATTATCAATGAAAATATAATTTTTTTTAATTATTGTATCACAAGTATATAACTACTACCCTATCAAAATGTGTGGTGTAAACTTCCCAAAGAACCTTTTCATACTCCCTTTGGTGGAATTTGATGCAATGATAGGCATTGATTGGATTTATATATATATATCCAACATAAATTGTTATGAGAAGGAAATCACTCTCTATAGCATGAATCGGCTATCGATTATGTACAAGTTCAAGGAAGAGGATTAATACTTTTAATAACCAAAATATAAAGTATGGATAGTATTTCTATATGAGAAATAGTATCTTGAACAAATGATTGAGTCCAATGAAAATATCATCCTTTAAAAAATACCCTTTTTGAGGGAATATGTTGATGTTATTCCTGAGGAATTTCCTGGTCTTCCTCTAAGTTGAGATGTTGAATTTTCAATTGATCTTATACCTGGGGAATTACTATTATCTAAGACTTCGTATAGAATTATCATTGTGTAACTTGAAGAGATGAATAAAAAATTATGTGATAATCTGGATAAATAATTTATATGTTCAAGTACTTCACCATAGGGTGCACCATTACTCTTCATCAAGAATAAAGATGGGTGAATGCACCTTTTCATTGATTATAATGATCTCAACAAGATCAGAATAAAGAAAAGGTATCCTCTGAAATGTATTGGTGAATTATTTTATCAGCTATGTGGATCACAATAGTCATCAAAGGTAGATATGTGGTTGTAATATTACCAAGTTAGAGTGAAGAAAAGGTATGTCCCTAATACAACTTTTTGTACAAGGTACAGTCACTATGAGTTCATAGTAATGACATTCAGACTCGTTAATTATATAGAAATCATTATAGACTTGATGAATAGATTCTTTAGATATTATCTTGAAAAAAATTATTCTTTATATTTGATATTATAATATTCTCCAAAACCAAGGAGGAGCATGAGGATCATATGAAAACTAAGGTAATGATAATACAAAAGGAGAATCGTTATGCCATGTATATAAAATGTGAGTTCTATTTGAAGGAAGTCTCATTATTGTGGAATATAATCACAAGAAATGGGATATATTTAGACCCTTCAAAAATAGAATATATTAAATGAGGGAAAAGAACAATATATATGACAGATATCCATAGTTTACTTGGTTTAACTGGGTACAATTGTTGATTTGTGAGATATATATCATGATTTTGAAACCCTCTAACCAAGATAACTCAGAATGGATTAATGTTTTCTTGGAATGATGAATGTGAAGGGAGATTAAATGAGTTAAAAAATAGGTTTATCACTAGCCCAGTGATCACACTACCAACAAGTGGATAACTTTTTGTAGTTTTCAACAATTCTTAAAGTAGTTATCGAGATGTCTATTATTTAAAAATGAAGAAGTGATAGTCTATACTTCAATGCAATTGAAATTTCATGAATAGAACTACCAAAATCTTGATCTGCAGTTGGATTTCTTGAAGTTCACTTTGAAAATATGGCGGAATTATATCTTTGGAGAGAAGTGTAATATATATACAGATAACAAAATCCTCAAGTATATATTCACATTGAAAGATATGAATATGTTCCAATGAAGATAGTTAGAGTTGATCAAGGACTACAACTTCTCAATTATTACCATCCTAGGAAATAAAATAAATTAAAAAATGATGTAAATAAAAAGGATACAGTAATTATATCATTTATGAGAACTAAGAGGGATTAGATATTCTTATATTTGGAAATAATGGATATAATAATCATAAATTAAGGAACATTATCAATCCATTCAAAAATTATTGTCCAACAGTTCATTCCGGAGAAGAAAAAGTATGCTCAAAGATATAATTTTGACATTCAGAAGAAAGTGGAATCTATAAGAAAAGGTAAATCCTCATAGTTCATTGTTAATGAAGTGGTATTTGTATGATTTTGGTCATGGATATGTGTATCATCAAATTTTGAGATAAAAAAGGAGTTGTTGGATGATTCACAAAGATCAACCTTCCCTATCCATCTAAGAATCACAAAGATGTATGAAGATATTCGAGATTACTATCAGTGGAAAAATATGAAGAAGGATATCACAGAATATAATTCAATATGTCTTTAATTTCATCAATTAAAGGTGGAAAGTAAAAAATCTAAGTGTATAATGTGGACATTACCCATACATACATGAAAATGGTAAAAAATCACCATGAAATTTTCCATTGGTATTTCAAATAAATCAAGAAGAAATTGCACTATATGGTTTGTAGTGGATAGTATTAAAAATACTACTCACTTGATTATGATTCAAGAGGATTTATCACTAAATAAACATGAAAGTATATACATTAGATAAGTTGTGAGGATTCATGGAACACCACTATTGATTGTATCTGTTCGAGATCCAAGATTTACCTCCATGTTCTGGAAGAATCATCAACACAATCTGAATAATAAGTTGAACCTATTCATATCTCATCACTCTAAAAATTATTTCCACTCTGAAAGGACTATCTATAACCTTTAGGAAATGTTTAGATCTTGCTCAATTGACTTTAAAGGAAGATGGGATCAAAATATTCCTCAGGTTGAGTTCCTATACAATAACAGTTTTCATTCAAGCATCCAAATGTATCCTTATAAAGCCTTTTATAGGAAGATGTGTGGAACACCTATATGCTGGGTTGAATTTGGGGAATGAAAAATGCTTTGTTCAAATTTTTTTGAGGAAATAGTAGAAAAGGATAAGACCATTCAACAGCACATCAGGGCTACATAGAGTCGAAAAAGAGCTATACTGAAAGTTATCGATGAGACCCAGAGTTTGATGTACGAAACATGATATTCCTTCCCATATCTCCATGGAATAAATTAATTATATTTGGGATAACTGAAAATATTGTTCTAATATACATGTTCCCACTTGAGATCCTTGATCGCATCATTGTGATAGATGATCGACTATCACTCCCACCTAACTTATCTAAATTACATGATGTATTCCAAGTATCCCTCTTGAAAAATTACATACCATAACCCTCACATGTACTCAATACAAAGGTAGTAAAATTTTAAAATTATTATTTTATGAGGATCACTCAGTTAATATCATAGATCATAGAGAAAAAACTACGAAATAAGACAATGAAACTGGTCAAAGTGGTGTAGAGAAACCACAATTTTGAATAAGTGATGTTGGAACTTAAGTAGGTGATGAAATAGAATTAATTTCATCTATTTTAGTGTAGTAAAATAAAATTTCTAGGGAAAAATTTCTCAATGGGGGAATATTATAATGACACAAACTATTATAAATAAAATTTCCCCTTGTGTTTTAACTAAATTTCTTATTTTGTATTATGGTTGTAGCAAACACATGAACTTATTTGGAATTATTATATACTATCAGTCTTAAAAGACCAATAATAATCAATACCATGGATAATATTGATGTTTAATAGTGGTCATATGTTTAGCATAAATATAGAGTTTTAAAAAATCCAATTAATATAGTCAAAGGAAGTGATGGCCTCATCTAGTAGGATCGTAACCTGTGAATCACATTTATCAAAGCTTACAAGGTACAAGGAATATCTAGGGTTTTACCTTGAACAATATCAAGTTGATATCCAAAGAAATAAGCATGATAAAAACCATTAAAGGGATAATTTTAATCTTATGGATATCACAACCCAAAAAATGTATGTCAAACCACCCCATGAAAGTATCACCACTGTGCACATTACTCTTATAGAATTTGATGGTTTATTAAAGATATATGTATTGTAATTCCCTAAGATCTTTTAATATTTTTTTATTATTATGTTGGTTTTGTTTAACAATTGTGCATTTAAAATAAGAATAGTTTCAGAAGAAAAAATAAAAGTCATGTTTTATTCAATAAGAATGTTGAAAACCTTAAATTTCCATAAGAACACACAAACCTTACTACCCCATAATGCCTACTAGGACACCAATAAAAATTTCTGGGAGACCAAAAAACACTAATACTTGACCAAGAAGGTATTTCACATCCATAATGTTGGTCACAATGAAAAACATTATGGCCAGAGCTACGACAACGTGTACTAAGCATCAATGGTATATAGAGTACTATCTTCACCAAGTTGATTTCATTAAAAATGTTTTGAATACCCAAAGCACCTATTTATAAGGACATTGTGACCATTGGTATCCATTTTGATCCTTAGGTGACTGTTGATTTTTTTAACAGTTATAAAATCTTATAACTATTAGGTGTTTTAAAAAAAATTCTGTTTATCTTAGGTATTTTGAATATTTTATGTATTTTAAGTATATAATAATTTTAAAATTTTTAAGAATTTAATTATCTTAATTATTTTAAGAAATTAAGGGGTTTAAATGTTTTAAAGTAATTTATTAGTTAATAAATATATGTTTTCAAGAATACATAATGAATAACTATCTATGTATTAAAAAATTATAGTTATTCAGCTTTGGATCAAAATGAAGTTTAACCAATTATTTTTTGAAGAAATATATTTTTTCACATGCTTTATGAATGTTTTAAATATTTCAAAGGCATATCCTAGGTTAAATAATAACATCATTTTAATTAAGGGTATACTTTAATTTAAATTATAATAACCATAATGGTTATCTTAGAATGAATAAAATCACGAATGTGGTACTTTGAACTTGTAATATTTTAAAACATAAAATGAATTTGAAACTATGCTTTTAAACACTCATATTAATTAAAAGTTATACTTTTGGGTTACATGATATGATTTATATGTTGGTTTGTGTATTTTTAATATATCAGTGTTTTAAATGAAGTAGAAAACATGTTTTATACTAAAAAAATTAATGAAATGTTTTAATGAAAAAAATATTGAAAAAATTATTTCTACTTTCTACGGTTTTATATGAGTATTTTTTTTGAATGTTTGGGTTTATAAAAAATATATTACCCATAGGCCAACCCTCTAGCTGAGCTGAGGGAGGCAGCTCACACTACTCCTTCAAAAGTAGCCAACCGAGCATGGACCCCTCATCCACAACACATTCCAGACATTAAGGGATAGAACACCCACAAGGGTGCATGATATAACCGAAGTGGTGCTACCATGCAGGGTGGCATGGCATCAGAGTTTGGATGAAGAGCATGCTCTCAGGGAGAATCGATATCGGGCAGTACCAAGGAGGGGGAGAGAGAGCTAATTGATCTATGGATGGGAGCTCAAGGCTTAAAAATCTGACTCAAACCCCCTTCGATTATATGTGGGATGAATGTTTTCAGCGGAGATTGAATCTTAGCCATTTTATCTGGCCGCGTGAGATCTGGACTTCATGATCTGGTTTGGGTTCAAAACACCACCACTGCATATTAGTGTCGCATTTTCTTTGGACCATACAATCACATACGTGGTTAATCTCAACCCCTCATCCATTATTAAAACTGCAGTATCACCATAGTAATTCAATAAATCCATGATTTAATCACAACCACTCATCCGTTTTAAAACCATAGAACCACTAATAGCTGTCTGATCTCACACAGGCGATCATGACCATCTATTTCCATTCTCCTTCTTCTCACTTCTTCTTCTTCCTCACATTAAACCAGTGGCTTGAACCATATTTTTTCTTCTTTTCTTATTCTTCTCTTGAGATATTTCACCACTCTCTTTGGAAAAGCCTTCAATTTCTCCCCATAAGCCTCGTTTGGTATCATTTTTATTATTTTCCTTTCTCCTCTTTTAATTTTCCACAACTTTATATATATATATATATAATCACCGATTATCTTTGGATTTATTTTAATTATAGTGTTATACCTAGTTTGTATTAGTTTATTTTCATGGGTCTTTGTTTTTATTTTATATATAGTGGTGTAAAATATAAATATATATTCAGCCTATATAAAACCTAATTACACATGTATTTATACTTGATTCCATTGCCTTAACTCACTTATATCCACTACATGACCCTATCACTCTCTTGAATCCATGTAAGGGGTTATTTTTTCAATTTCTATATGAAAATACATATATCCTTTTTGTGTTCCACGGTTATATAAATATATGTGAATAAAATGTTATATAACTTCCAATACTAACCTATTTATGTTTTCTATATATTATTATCAGTGTTAAAGGGATGTTTTAAGGTGTACAACACTTTTAATGGTTGCCTTGTTTGGTGTTTGTTTAAACTAAGTATATATATATATATTTGTTGGACTCCTCTAATTTTATTCATGTTTTAATGATCACAAATCCTTTACTTTCTGTAAAGCTTGTTAATCATGTGTAATCTGTCTCAAATCATGTGTACATATGATTAGTATCTTTAAACTTTAAATAAACCTATTCAAGATCTTAATTACAATAAATTACGTTTAACTATTATACACTATATTTTATTTTCTTCATAATGATTTCATTGATGAATGACTAAATCTAAACCATTTTATGAATATCATTGTTTAAGCGTGTATAAAAATATTTGACTTAATCTGACAAACCATCAGACTGGCACCAGTTGTGCTTTTATGGAAAAGGACCCAGACACTGTGACCATCCAGAAATTGTGGCCATCCAGACACCGTGACCATCCAGACACCATGACCATCCAGACACCGTGACCATCCAGACACTGACCATCTAAACATTATGACTATCCAAACACTATTACCATCCAGACACCGTCACCATCCAGACAACATGACCATCCAGACTCTATGACTAGACACCGTGATCCTAACACCACATATGTGCTACTGATTCTTAATATCTATAAAATTATTCCATCATAGTTTTTTCATCATTCAGACACAAAGATGGAGACATTGTTTCAAGGAGACACGGTTTCATAGAGACACCATTTACAGATAGATTGTGACACTATTTCTAAATCTGTTTTAATGTTTTCAAATTTAATATCTAACAATCATATTTGATGCTTTTAAATTCACTGACATAATTAATGTTTATTTATAGACATATAATCTGATAGTATGAGGTACGAGGGGCAGAATACATGAATCATGTCGACTCCAACACATGCACTCTAAGAATAAAAGGGAAGTGTGGCCCAAAAACAAACATATAGGGTAATAACGGCGTACACATGAGCTTTCCTGAAAAAGAGAATAGACACATGCAGTTCAACATTTTTGAAGAATGCAAGAATCATTATTGAATCAACAAGATGGACAATATAGATCATAATCATCGAGTGCATCTTCGAATTGATAATACCACGATAAACTCGAGCAAGATCTAGCTGACTTACAATACTCTATTTTCTATGAGAGGACTTGATTTCCCCATTTGTTTCATCTAAGAAGTCCTGAGCTGCATAGACTAACACTTAGAGTACTTCAAACCTTATCTCATCATATCTTCTCTGTTGTGTAATATTTCTATTATCTTTCAAGAAGGGTGTGTGTCTGTATTAAACACACATTGTCTCCTACATCAAACTAAAGGATACAAGATATTCTTTCACTTACATCCTTTTACACTTGTGTATTCCCACAGATAAGTGTGGAAGCGTTCCATGGGTGACCTATTAGTTCATACCCACAAAGAACTGTGTAAGAGATCGCAAAACCTGGAAAGTCATGTGTACTATAATAAAGCCCGATACATGCTGTGTATCTATTTTATTTATATAAAATTCTTGGTGACAGGTGATCACCAAGTGGAGTGGATTAGGAATCGTCTTGATATTAAACCACTTGTTTTACATTTTCTATGTTGTTTATTTTAGTTGCCTGTATTTTACTATTTTATTCGTAAATAACTAAATTTACTTTGACAGTTAATCTTGGAATGAAGTTATAATTTTTTCCCTTATTAGAATAGCTTCAAATGTAATGTTAATAACTAATATTAAGATTACTGATAATTAATCAATCTTCTATGAAGTTATTTAAATATTCAAACATTCATAACATTATAACCTAAATTAATTGGTTTGTATTTAGATTTATTAGGGAACCTTTTTAAGAATAATTTTTAAACATAAATTTTGAATAGATACTCAATTCACCCCCCCCCCCCCCCACTTGAGTAATCTACTCCGACCAACATTTGGTATTAGAGGATTTTTTTCTAAAAGACTATGTTTTTACCCTATTAAACTGTGATTGCAGTTGTACTTTAAATATCTATAAATTTTGGTTAATAATAAATTTATTTCTCTTTTAAAGTATTTCTATATTATGGATAATATATTGGAAGGTTCTGCAACAAACATACCACCGTTATTTAATGGAACCAATTATTCTAAATGGAAAATTTAAATGAAAATGCATTTAGAAAGTATGAGCTTTGAAATTTGGTATTCAATTAAAGATGAATATAATATTCTTTAGACTTATATAATAACTTAGGATTAACCTACCAAAACTACCTATAATAACAATTACAAAGCTATATATTCTCTATACTTCTCTTTAGAAGATAATGAACTTAATAAAATCTCTGCGTGTAAAACTTCCCATGAAATTTGGGACACTTTGTCTGTTTTACATGAAGGAACTTCTAGTGTGAAAGAAATAAGACTTAATACTTATACTATTAAATATTATAACTTTAAAATGAAACCTGATGATCCTATTTCTAACATTTATCTTAGGTTCAATGAAATTTTGAACACAATCATTTATCTTGGAAGGGAAGTAAATTCTAAAGAGTATATTATGAGGATTAATAGATGCCTACTTGATAGATGGAGAGGAACCTCTGTCTTTATTAGAGACCATGCGACATCAGCAAGCTACCTATAAAATAACTCATTGGAAAACTAATAATATATGAAGAGGAGCTGAAATTCAACAAGGAAGAGGAGGATGAACCAAAAATAAAATTAGTTGCGCTCAAGACCGCCACCTCTAAACACAAAGAGAATGTGAAATTGGAAGTGTTTATAGAAAGTTTCAGTAGTGCACAATCATCACCTGACAGCGATGAGGAGATGGATCAATTAGACAGAAGGTTTATGAGATTCTACAAAAAATAATAACTTTTTTCAAAAATCCTAACTTCAAGGGAAGATATGATAAAAAATTATTTTGGAATAATGATTGGAAAAGAAGTGACAAGTCAAATGATATTGTCTTCTATGAATGTAAATGAAAAGGAAATATCAAGGCTGACTATCCCAAGCTTAAGTATAATGAGAAATATGAGAACAAAGATAAAAAATATAAAAAGGAAATGAAATCAACATAGAGGGAATCTAAGGATAGTTCAAGTGACTCAGAATCATCACATGATGAACAGGATAACAAATCCAATATGTGTTTTATGAAAACCACATTTGAGGTAAGACTGGAATATTCTGTACACAATTCATGTTATTCTAGAGATGCGAGTGATAGTAAAAATATTTATAATGAATAAATGTTTGAATATTGTAATATACATGAAGAGACATGCAATGAACGAAAAGATAAATACAAGTATTTAAAGAAACAACATGCTCTTACCTCAACTATTAAAAATTAATTCAGTATATAAAGGGAGAAAATGTGCAATTACTCAAAGAGAACAATGAACTAAAACTATATAATGAGCTATTGAAAAAGAATCTTGAAAGGTTTATTAATGGTATGGATACCTTGATACAAATTCTAGGTAAACAAATTTCTCCTAAATATACTACTGGCATTGTCTATCAACCTGGTAAAATAATATTTTGAAGATATAATTTTTTTTCTAAATCTAGGACATATACCTTTACTCCTAGTTCTGGAAAACATTCAGCTAGCTCAAGTTATGACGCACTCTCTACTATTTCAGAATTTTTTGGACCAAATAGAGTTTATTTTTAAAATACATTACATAATGATTGTAGGAAACCTATGAGGCAAATACGGATTACTAAGTCACTAGACACTAATATTACTGGACCCAAACAAGTGTGGGAACCAAAATCTACTTTTATCTGACTACTGTGTAGGAAATATTCTTAAAGAGTTCATGTTGAAGCATATGGTACTTGGACATTGGGTGTTCAAGACACATGATAGGAGACTACTCATGCTTCAAGAACTTCATAAACATTTGTAGAGGACATGTCACATTTAGTGACATTGCCAAAGAAAAGATTATTGGCCTTAGCCAAATCGGTAACTCTAACTCAGTTTTGATTTCTAAAGTACTATTTGTTAATGGATTGAAAAATAGTCTACTTGGTATCTCACAATTATGTGATGATGGATTTCATGTTAAATTTGAAAATTATTCCTGCGATCTTTTTAATTCTAAAAATGAATTAGTGTTTTCTTCATTAATAAATGAAAATTTATATTTTGTTATCTTGCATTCTTTAGCTACTGAAAATTATTCATGTTTAGGTGTGTTTCACAAAGATTATTAGCTTTGTAATAAAAGACTAAGACACTATAGCACTCACTCCCTTAGAATATTAATTAGAAACATCTTAGTCAAAGACCAACCCAATCTTGAGATTTGAATTGATAATATGTGAAATCCTTGTCAAAAAGGAAAGAAACATCAAATTTCCATCAAACCAAAGAAATAAGTGTCAACTTCTCAACTTCTCTAATTATTTCACATGGATTTGTGTAGAACATCTAGAGTTTCTATTTTCAATGGGAAGCATTATTTTTATGTTCTTGTAGATGAATTTTATAGATATACTTAGAATTTATTTTTAGCTCACAAAAGTGAAGCCTGCTCTCATTTTACCAAATATTCAAAAATTATAGAAAATCATAGTGGACATATGATTAAGTCCTTAAGAAGTGATCATCGTCGTGAGTTTGAAAATAAATAGTTCAAATCCTTTGGCTGACCAAATGGCTATAGTCATAATTTCTCTTCCCCTAGAACACCTCAACAGAATGGATTGGTAGAAAGAAGAAATAAAACCTTGCAAGAGATTTCTAGAAATATGATTAGTGAATATGACTTACCTATTTAGTTTTGGGCTGATGTTGTAAATATAACATGCTATATAATCGAAATAATATTGATTCGACATGTCCTTAAAAGAAATCTATATGAGTTGTGGAACAATAGAAAACCCAAAGTTAGCTACTTTAAAGTTTTCAATTGAAAAGTCTATATCCTTAATACTAAAGATGATCTTCAAATATTTTCATCCAAGAGTGATGAAGGAATCTTCTTAAGATATTCAATTTCTAGTAAAGACTATAGAGTCTTTAATAAAAGAACTAAATGTGTGGAAGAATCTGTCCATGTAAAATTTGGTGAAACAAATCCACATGAGCCTAAAACCACTCTAGAGAACCTAGAGGATGATGTATCAAATCTGGACATTAATTCAAAATACCCTAACCATCCTATAAAGGAATCTGTGAAAACTTCTAATTCTGGAAGTTCTTTAGATTCTAGCCACAATGAACCAGATCCTGTTGAAGAACCTAAAATCACCAGTCCTTCTTTTTCAAGAGTTATTAGAACTCTTAAGAACCATCTTTAGGATGCTATTGTAAGAGACTTAGACAAATGGACTCAAACTAGAGATTCTCTTAGAAATTGGGTTGAATATAAAGTCTTCTTGTCACAACGTGAACCTAAAAACATTATAGATGTTATCAATGATGAATTTTGGGTCATGGATATGCAAGAAGAACTTAATCAGTTTGAAATAAACAAAGTTTGGAAACCTGTTGAAAGACCCAAAGACACATTCACTATAGGCACTAAATGGGTGTTTAGAAATAAGGTAGACGAAGCTTATAATATAGTTTGAAACAAGGCTATATTGTTTGCACAAGGCTCTACTCAAGAAGAAGGAATTGACTATGAAGAGACCTTTGCACAAGTAGCTAGACTTAAAGCGATCAGAATTCTGCTTGCTTATGCAGCACATCTGAATTTCAAATTATATCAAATGGATGTCAAAAATGTATTTATAAATGGGTATATAGATGAGAATGTATTTTTATAGAAACACCCTGGTTTTACAAACCCTCATTTTCCAAATCATATCTTTAAATTTTCAAAAGATTTATACGGTTTAAAACACGCTCCAAAAGATTAGTATGATATATTAAATACTTTTCTCATTTTCAAAGGTTTTACAGATGGGATAGCTAAACCTACGCTTTTTATAAAATTAATTTTCAATGATGTTTTTGATGTTAAAATATATGTACATGGCATTATCTTTGGATCTGCAAAAAAATCATTATGTATTGAATTTTCTAAAATGAAGCAAAACAAATTTGAAATGAGTTTAATGGGTGAACTCAGATTATTTCTTGGATTTATAATCATTCAAAATAATTATGGTATTATTTTAAATCAAATAAAATTGACTATAGACCTTCTAAAACGTTTTTGATTGGATAACACTGAAAGTAGTGACACTCTAATGAGTACTTCTTGTAAGATGGATCTTGATGAAGATGGAAAATCTATTGATCAAACCACTTAAAGAGTAATGATTGGATGTTTACTCTACTTAATGTATATCCAACCATTCATTATGTTTAGTGTGTGTATGTGTGCTCATTTTCAAGAAAATCCAAAGGAATCTCATTTCAATGTTATTAAGAGAATTTTCATATACCTCAATCGCACAACCAATCTAGAATTGTTCTACTCCAATGGAAAATCACTTGAGTTAGTGAGTTATTCAGATGCTAAGTTCCATGGATGTAAGTTAGATAGAAAAAGCACCTCTGGAACATGTCACTTTTTAGGCAAGTCACCAGTATCGTGGTGTAGTAAGAAAAAAACTATTTTGCATTATCTACTAAAGAATCTGAATACATAGTTTTTGGCGGTTGTTGTAAACAAATATTTTTGATGAGACATGCATTACTAGATTATGGATATCAATTTAGGCATGTACCTATAAATTGTGTGAATACAAGTGCTATTAACATCTCAAAAAATAATGTTTCACACTCTAGGACAAAGCATATTGATGTAAGACATCACTTTTTGAGAGATCATTATCAAAATGGTTACATCGCTTTAGACTTTTTTAGAATTGAATATCATCTTGATGATACATTCACCAAACCACAGAATTCTAAAAGAATAGATTACATCATACATGAATTAAGAATGATAAATCTTAAGTAGTAAGTATACTATTTCACAGTTTACGGTTTCACAAGTCAGTTTCTTGAGATTACTATATAACTTTAATGGTTCTATAGTTCTACTATCTTAAGAGTTACTGTTTCATGTTTACGGTCTCATAGTTACTATTTCCTGGTACCTGTCTGGAACTTACTATCTCAATGAATATAGTCGCACAGTTTTGAAATCACATTGTTACGGTCTCACCGTGAATGATTATTACTGTCTCACCATGAATGATTGTTTCAGTGCCACAATGAAGGTTTGTTACAATCTCACCATAAAGATTATTTATTGTTTTATTTATATATTATAACTCATATCACGGTAATTCATTGTTTTACTTTCCCTCTCTTTTGATCATGCGATGCTTGATATCCCTAAATGATAAAATAAAGGAAGTTTCACTCGTTCTTCACTTAAGCTCCCTTCTCTTCTCTCAAACTGTAACCCCTCTTTCAACCCATCTCTCTCTCAAACCTTCGGTGAATGCCTAGAAAGAAATTCCCTTTTTCATCAACTCCTGAGAATATCAGTTCAAATAAGAAGTTGAAATAGCACCGAAGTTAGCACCTGATGACCCTCTAAATATGAACCTAGTGAACAAAGTAGTGGTACTTAAAAAAGATATATTCCCTAAGTGGCTTCTATTAAGTAAGTCTTTTGTGTTGAAAGTTCTAACAGAGCAATGCTGTCTAGATTGGTTCACTAAGGAGGATAGACCGATTTATCCGAAGTCGGTTGCCTAGATTTACCCGTATGTTCAATTTTCTTTTGATTCATAAGATGGGTATGTTGTGAGAAGCTGGATCAATGGTCATATTTGTACCTTTTCATCGATATTATGGGTTTCATGCCTTAGAATACCTCATGAGGGTATTTGTGAGGACTACCAATGATTTCCTCCACCTCCAAGTGAGTTATTTATTATGGAAGAAGCTTTGAGAAGGTTAACTGGAAATGATTCCAAGGGGATATCCATAGCTGTTGAACTAGATGGTGAATCTAGACTTCTATTAAAGTTTGTTCATAATTTGGTTAGCCCTATAAAAGGTGATTTTTTTGTACCCAAGTATCAGGATGTATTTTTGATATATCTCATGAAAATTTTACATAAGATAAAACTTTGAAAGTATATTATAAACAATATTTGTGAGTTGATCAAAACAACTTCTAAGTCAACCTAACTATTTTATTCACAACTTATCTCAGTTGTGCTTCATGAAAAGGTATTGTTTGGACCAGATAAAAAATCCATAAAGGATTATGAGTAAATTCTTTATAAATCTATTGTAAATAAACTGCAAATCAATTGGAATCCATGGAAGAACTCATGGGTGGAAGTTAATGATAGAGTTTATGAAAAGTTTATCCTAGTGGAACACCCTTCAATACCTAAGGATATCTCTCATCCTAGTATGGAAACAGATGAGATTGTTGAGTATTTTGATGTGGAAAAAGAGACAGAGGATATTATACCTTCAAAAGAAAATATTCTGGTTGTGGAATATAATTAATCCTCTCCTCAAGTATCATTTGAAAAGTAAGTTCTTGTTCGTTAAAAATTTGATGATCTAGAAGAAAAACTTGTTTCAAAAGTAGAATATGTTGCTAAGGTAAGTGGAAAGAGTGTTGTAGAAGAGCATATTGAAGAAGAAATTCATGTTATGCCAGAATATGTACTTGAGGAACTCCCAGAGGAATAATGTATTCCTGAAGTTATTCCCTCTACTGAAGAAAGAATGGAGCAAGACTTTCAGTTGGCTAGAAAGGATATGGCTGATAAAAATTGGATTGAAATCGTAGATATTGATCACAGATCCAAATCTCTCATTCCAGAGAGAGATGCACCTATTGAGGGGGAAGAATCCCCCTAATCTGGAATCTGTTGAAGTCCCAAATATGATTGATCCAACCTCAGTAGATACATGGTAAAAATTTCCCAGTTATTTTGATGTGACTGCTTCACATTAAGTCTCAGTTAAAGGTCTTGATATGTCTACTATGTTTCATTGGAAATTGGAATCTGCACATGAAGTTATCTCTACCAAGGTACCTGAGCCTGTCTCAGCTTCTATCCCAAAATCTTCATAAGAATCTCCAAACTGTGTGAATAAGGAGGATCTGAAAGCTTTTGTATCTACCCTATTGGCTGGAGTTAAAAAACTCATGAATACCCAACCAGATCCTGTATTGAATTTGAGTTAATGAAATGATTCCTTATTGTTAAAAAAAGGTTATATAGCAGATTCAACCCATGATGCTTCATGAGATTCAAGAAGTTAGAGTTGAGAATAAACATATCAGTAATGAAGTAAAAACTATAATAGAAATGGTTGAAGAAATGTAGGGAGTGCTGAACTCGAAGCTAGAATTAATTTCTCATATTATTGAGGATGTTGTTAGTTAGACCCCATAGGAAGTATCCTCATTGATTCAACCTCAGTTAACATCCTTAGCTGAGAATGTAACTGAAAGAAGAAATAATGTTTTTCAAGAGATGTGGGAGCATGTTATTGGTCTTAACAAGTTAACTAATGAGTATAAGGGTTTTCTCCAAAAAGTTCTAAACCAACTCAAATCTATTACCTCAGCTGTCACTGCTTCTTTTACTAGCGGAAATTCATCTCAAATTTCTTTAGACAGTCATCTTCTTCGAACAACTATCAAAGAATAACTTCAGGCAGTGCTTAGTGGCATTGATAAAGAATCATTATATGAAGTTATCAATAATAGTGACCGAGTTCTTGATATGGAGTGCATTCATTCCAAGATTTCCAATGATACTCAGTTAAAAATTTCTAAGAAGTTGGACTTATACTTCCATCAGATATTCTCTAAGAAGGACATGACAAACCACTTCAAGTACCTTTTGAAGAATATGAGGATTCCTCCTATAACTCAAGAATTCAAAACTCAAGTCCAAAAGCTCAAATATTTTTCTCCTTTTTTGGATAAGTTTATGGAGAACAAGGATGAATTTAAAGAAACCCATGCAGTATAATGGTGAAATCATAGATGACCGTATTGAACTTTCGCAGCCTTATCTTCATGTTCAGAGTAATGCCATTGTCGCTCATGTAGCTGCACCCCTGAGATCTAGTTTGCCTACCTTCTTATCCTCTACCATAGCCTCCACATCTATGTCTGTCTCTCAGGCTCTAAGTCAGATCAAGCATGTAATACTTGATCAATAGTTTCCTTGGTCTTCTACTACACCTACCTTGGCCCCTTCTATTTTTGAAGGACTCACTTTACCTTATCTTTCCACGGGTTCACTCCCTCCTTCAAATTCTACATATTATCCTATGGCTTCTTCTTCAGATGCTACTCCCAAGGTCCAAGAGAAGACAACCCAGTTCTGAATAACGGTGTTTACTATCTTTTGATAGGGATGTTTTATGTATTATTGTTCCTTATCTTTTTTAATAACACTATTTATCCATCGAATGCAATGTGCACTTTTATTTTCAATTTCTTATTTTACTCTTTTTGATAATCCCCAAAGGTGGATAAATCTATATTCAATATGCACTAAATGTACATTAAAGAGGATACACATTACTTAAGAATAAATATCTCACTCACATGATTTTTGATCTTCAAAATGGGAGAGATTGTTATACTCCTCCTATGTTACTCATGTTGTAATGATCACAAATCATTTAATTTTTTTAAAGCCTATTAATCATGTGTAATATATTTCAAATCATGTGTACAGATGATTACTATCTTTATGCTCTAAATAATATTATCCAATATCTTAATCTCTATACATTAAGATCAATTATTGTACACTATTTTTATTTTAATTTATAACAATTTCTTTGATGAATGATTAAGTCTAAACTATTTTGTGAATATCACTATTTAAGTCTCTATACAGATGTTTGACTAAGTCTGAGAAACCGTGAGTCTTCCACTAGTTGTGCTTTTTTGGAAAAGGGCCTAGACACTATGACCATCCAGACATCATGACCATCCAGACACCATGACTATCCAGACACCAGGACCATCCAGATACCATAACCATCAATAAATCGTCACCATCCAGACATTGTGACCATCAAGACACTGGTACCAGACACCATGATCCTAACACCGCTTATGTGATACTGGTTCCTGCTCTATATACCACTATGCCATCATAGTTATCTCAGCGTTCAAAGACAAAGTAAGAGACACTATTTCAAAGAGACACTGTTTCATGGTGACACCATTTATAGACAGATTGTGACTCATTTTCTTAATATGTGTTGTCTTTTTTCAATTTAATTTCTAAAGGTCATATTTGAAGCTTTTAAATGCACTGACATAATTAATGTTTCTTTGTAGATATATCATTTGACAGTACGAGGTACGAGGTGTAGAATACATGTATCATGTCGGCTCTGAAACTTGCACTCCAAGAATAAAAGAGAAGTGTGGCCTAGAAACAAACATAGAGGGTAATAACGATGTATACATGAGCATTCTTGAAAACGAGAACTGAGACATGCAACTCAACATTACTGAAGAAAACATGTAGCATTATTGAATTGAAAAGTTGGACACCATAGATCAGAATAATCCAGCACATATTCTCACTAATAATACCATAATGAACATGATCTTGATCTAGCTGACTTATGATACTTTGTTTTCTGCAATAAGACTCGATTTCTGCATTTGTTTCATCTCAGATGTCCAGAGTTCCATAGACTAACACTCAGAGCACTTCTAACCTTATCTCATCATTTCTGCTCTGTTGTGTATTATTCCTCTTTTCTTTCGAGCAGTGTGTGTGTCTGTATTAAACACACATTGTCTCCTGCATCAAAATAGAGGATACAATATATCATTTCTCTTACATACTTTTACGCTTGTGTATTATCACATATAAGTGTGGAAGATGACTCTATGTGAACTATTAGTTCATGCCCATGAAGAACTGTGGAAGAGGTCACAAGAACTGGACAGTATTGTGTACTATTGTAAATCCTGATATAGTCTGTGTATCTAGATTATTTATATCAACTTTTTAGTGGTATGTGATCCCCAAGTGGAGTGGATTAGGTCTCAACATGAGACTAAACCACTTGTTTTATAACCTCTGTGTTGTTTATTTTTGTTGTCTTTATTTTAATGTTTAATCCAGAAATCACTAAATTTACATCGATAGTTAATTTTGGAAAGAAGTTATAATTTTTTGGCCATATTAGAATAGCTTCAAAAGTAATGTTAATAACTAATATTAAGATTACTGAGAATTAATCATTCTTTTAAGAAGTTATTTAAATAGTTAAACTTTCATAACTGTGTAACCTTCATTAACGGGGTTGTATTTATCTTTATTGGGGAACCCTTTTAATAATACTTTTTAAATAGAAATTTTGACTAGATAATCAATTCACCCCCCCCCCCCTACTTGAGTACTCTACTCCAACGCACAATATATATACTTATATATGTATATGTGATTTCATTATATAAGAAATCAATTTGTATTTTTATGATATTGGAATGATGATAATTTTTTTCATTAAATGATGTTCTTAAAACATGTAATACATGTAAGGGTTTATTTCTTCTTGTTTTTAATATGTAAAACACTTATTTAAAACATATGTATATATGGTTATGAATAAATGTATATATATATATATGTTTTTTATATATAAAATCCATTCTGATTTTTATGATTTTCAAATGATGAATATTTATTTCTAAATGGGGTTTATAATACATATTATACATAAAAGGGTTTCGTTTATGCTAAATTAAACCCTATATATATTTATAAAACAAACCTAATCTATATCTATGGTTTTTGAAAGATGAAAATATGTTTTAAATAATGTCCTTAAGTACATCATATACGGAATCAACATGGTTTTGTTTAATTGGAATGTGAGAACATATATGTGTATATACTATTAATTGTATATACAAATATGGGTTTTTATTATAATCTGAATAAGGTTTTCATAAAACATATTTAAATAATTATTTATGTTTTTGAATTGTACAACAATTATAAGGATTTATTAAACCATGTTTTGGGTTGTGAAAATCACAATCATACACTCTGTATATATATATGGTTTCATAAAAATTTCAAACCCACATATATACATGTATGTATTTCAACCATAAATCCTAAATTTTATAGTGGGTATTTTTTATATGAGCATGTTGTAAAATTGTTTCCATGTTCAAGAATATGTATAAAGACATGAATAAGCACATATATTCAATTATGAAAATTTCACATGTAATAATGGTTTGACATGCATACTTCGTATTTCAAATTTCCATAAGCAATTACTTTAATTATTTAAGTTTATGTTTTAATCCAGTTGATATTTCAAATTAACAGTGCATGGTTTAAACAAGAATACCAGGTATCTCAAAGTAAAAACATGTAAATCATGGTATGCAAAGGTTTTAATGAAAGAGTTATTATTTTATAACAACACATTATTTTATGTTCACTAGTTATTATCACATATGAAAAATAATGAAATTTTAGTCCATGCATGTCACCCATAATCTAAAACAAACAAATCTTGTCATTTTTACATTTATTACATAATTCACTTCATTATGAATATGTATGAGAGATTGAGAATTATGAATTAATATATAAAGACCTGTAATTTTCCTTGTAATTTTTTTTCATTATATAGGAATTTTACGAGTCCATGAAAATTGAAAACGCATGATTCCGAGGCCCGGAGTGCCCCAAATTAATTTCTGAACTTTTTTTCGGGTATGTTCAGTAAACGTGTGAGAATGTTTTTTTAACTTTTGAACTGGTGCTCGAAATTTAATTCTAAGGGCACTATTGAACTCACAGCACCGATATTCGCTTAAGGACACTTTCACCTTGACGACAAATAGGGGAGGGTGAAAGTTAGTTTTTGGGTTTTTCATGGAAATAATAAATAAAATAAACAAACAATTTATTTTATTTTATTTTTTTAACCACCCTCTATGTGGATGTTCAGGGGTGGGATCCACAGGAACTAAACCTACTCTTCATGTTTAATTATGGTGGGGACCACCCGAGTATTCAATAACCTCCCAAAATGAATTTAGGGGAAGGGACCACCCGACCCCTATTAATGGGGGAAGAAGAAACCACTCAACCACCTCTTTAATGTAGAGGAGAGTCTTGAGATTCCTATACATAAATTACGTCAACCCACCTTAATTAAATGTGCCAACCAAAGTGTTTAATTAGGCTATTTTGAATTTGTTCCAATGATTAATGTTTGGGGAAACACATCAGTTGACCATTTTATTTTTGGTGGAGCCTTGGGATAAAAGCTCTCCAATGAAGAACTATTTCTCCGAATGAAAAACGTTGATGAAGAACACCTACCCTAACATTGAACTTCTTCCTCGAGACTTCGTCTGATGTAGGACATCTTCGAATATGAGGAACCGACGTAAAAATCAACGATCGAGGAAAATGATGACGACACCAACATCCTTCTTTTTTCCAATGATTCATCTTTTTCCCCATGACTCTTTCGACGTATCAACACGAGGTAGGGGTTTAATTATATTTTTTTATCAATTTACAGGTACTCCCTTGTTCTCTTGTGTGGGATTGGGAATGATTAAATTATGAAAAATCATGGTGGAAGTTATTTGCTTCGTTCTTGTGAACTGTATGCTACCACTCTAAATACGGAGGGTGCGGGCCAAACTAACATAGCCCGACCCCCCTCCGCCATTCTTCTTTGTGGTGTTCTTCGGAAATAAGAAAGGTGATAAAGGTGATGAAGGAAATGATGCCGCCACCCACGGCCAAAGCGGCGCTCTGGCCTCCTGGCCGAACTGGCCCTACACCCGCCGACTGAGCCCCCCCCCCTCCCCCAGTCGCGTCCCCCCTGGCTATGCCGCCCACCATATGAGCCACCCATCGGCTGCACCGCCCGTCGTCCGCACCACCCTAGCCACTCCACAAGCCAATCCCCCCCCCCCCCCCCCCGGCTACGCTGCCCGCTGGTCACGCCACCCCAACTACGCCATTCGCTGGTCGAGCCACCCCGACTCACGCTGCTCGCCTGTCACGACCCGTCCTCGGGGCCCGTGCCGTGACTACCCCAAGCCCGCCTTCCATAGGCCAGGGGCTGGCGACTAGCACCAAGGCGTAAATCCCAACAAAAAGGGAAGGCATTTCCTTTGAAAAGTAAACAAGCACCACAGAGTAAGCAAGCGGAAAAGTAAACACTAAGTAAAAACTATACAAGCTGTGCTGAAAGTAAAAGGGGCCGGAAATACAAGCCCAACTGTAAAGTACAACTGAAAAGGAAAAACAGCAACTGAAAGGAAAAACTGCAGCGTCGAGCCGTCCTCTGGAAGTCCCACCTGAAGGGTGGGTACAGATAGCCTCCACTGCTCCTCGGGTCCACCTAACCGCTCTGAGTACGTCCCGCCCAGTGGTCCACCTCCAGGTACTGTCCTGCTCCGCACGCCTCCTCCACGATCAGCGCTGTCCGTCGTCTTCAACCAACACCACGAAGTGTGGGCATAGCCCGTGCAGGGGTGAGTATAAGCTACTCAGTAGGGACCCCGAGACCCCCGAAGGTCTCCCGAAATCCACAAAGGATAAATCACGAAAAAGAGATGCAATCACGAAGTAACATCTGACACGACTTAAGTATATGCCCATACATATACCTAAGTCATCAATTCCCCGATCGGCTCCAACGTCCGAGCCCTAGCACAACCCAGTCCACACAGGAAAGCAAAACGCATACCCACGCAGGATAGAACAACACAATTCACAAAGGAGAGTAAACAGTAAATCCACACATGATAGCTCAACACAATCCACAAAGGAGAGTAAACAGTAAATCCACACAGGATAGCTCAACACAATCCACAAAGGAGAGAAACACAAGATTCAGCTCACACAGGTATACTTCTTCGGATGATGATAAAGATGATCACTGAACCATCTAAGTCGTCGGACCCACGAAGGATCGATAGGTACTAACCTTGGAGTGACCCACACTGGATCGGACCCACACAGGATCGGGCCCACACAGGACCGGGCCCACGCAGGACCTGTAGGCGCTGGCTCACACAGAACCGCTGAGCGCTGACCCACGCAGGATCGGACCCACACAGGATCGGGCCCACACAGGACCAGGCCCACGCAGGACCAGTAGCACTGATCCACGTAGGATCGCTGAGTGCAGTAGTCGTCGCAGTCCGCTGAGGATCTCTGCACAGTCGTCGCCGCAATCCACTGAGGATCTCTGCACGGTCGTTGTCAGAGTCCACGGAGGATCTCTGCACAGTCGTCGTCGTAGTCCACTGAGGATCTCTGTACGGTCGTCGTTGTCGAAGTAGCAGTCGCAGCCAGCCTAGGGTTCCCGCACACATCAAGCTCGTTCGGGAGGGTCCGCTCCACGAGCCGAGAGGCTGATACATCAACTGTCACGAAGTCCAGAGTTGATGTATCCAAAAGTTCCGTATCGTCAACAGGAACTCAACGTCGCAGACGGCGCGTCAATCGGACGCCCGGTCTGAGAGTTATTGGCATTTTCGTCCTAGGGGCCCGGTTGATTTTTAAGGCAAAACCAACCAGACCGCACTCCACCTACGTCCAAACCTCGGGCGGAGTATGCCAAAAGATCCATCTCACTTAGAGGAATTCAACAAAGTGGACGGCACGTCAATCGGACGTCCGTAGCTCAAGATATGAGCATTTCCGCTTCGAGGGCCCGGTTGGTCTCGTGTACGAACCAACCCGGCCGAACTCAAAGTATTCC
The DNA here is from genome assembly GCA_963277665.1 of Viscum album. NCBI lineage: Eukaryota > Viridiplantae > Streptophyta > Magnoliopsida > Santalales > Viscaceae > Viscum > Viscum album. Next base: position 37,110,988 of record OY728163.1, read on the forward strand.
GAAACCTTGAGTGCGATATACCGAAACGACCGTATCAATCCAAGGATCGCGTTGCCGCTGACGGAGAGTCGTTTGGAGGCACGAATCTCAAGATACGGCCATTTTAACGAAGACGTCCGAAGAAGGGGGGTACGGGCCCGGGCCGACCCGGCCCGACCCCCCCCCCCCCCCCTGGGTCGGCCCGAACCGGGTCCGACCCGGTTGGCCCGGCCCGGCCCGGCCGGCTCGGCTCGGCCGGCTCGGCTTGGCCGAGCGGCAGGCGCCGCGGGCGTTGACCCGCGGCCTGAGGAAAACCGCGGCCCGCGTGCGGGCCGCGCTGGTGAACCGCGGACACGGCTCTGCCGCGTCCCGCCTGGGCGAACCGGACCCACGCGGTCGCGGGTCCGTTGGCCGCCGCCGCCGCAGCTTCAGCCGCGGAGGACTCGTCCGGCGGCGCGCCGGGGCGCCGCCTCCGGCGTCGCTTAGGTGGCCCGTTTTCCTTCCCGTCTGCGCCGTTGCTCCTCCCGGGATCCGTTCTTTACTGAGGGATCGTCAAACGTCCGATGCGGCACGTTCCGTCGTCGTCCGTCAAATCCGCCCAAAACCAAGAACGGCGGAGGGTCGTCGGGCCGTGTTCGTTTGGCCCGCACCCTCCGCGTTAGAGATAAACAACCGGGAGAAATATATTCCACACAGGAAACAACAATTTTTAATAAGATTATAAATTGTTCACAAAACGGTTCTTTAATTTCTTTAAAGAAATATTTGACGGAAGAAAAATAAAAAAGGGGGTAATTCTCATAATATAAAATCCCTACCTCGTCGATCGTCGCGCGCGGGCGTTCTTCGCGGAAAAGATCGTCGCGGAAGAGAGGGATCGTCGCGTCGTCGCGGGGAGGCGTCGCGTTGTCGCGGAATCCGGCGTTGAGTCGGCAAGCTCAATGAACCAAGAACAACAGATTTAAATTATTAGTATTTAAATCTGTGTTTCGTTTTAAAACTAAAGAAAACAACATGAGAGGAAAATCCGACATCACTCACCTCAAACGGTCCGTGATCGGAGATCGGAGATCGGAGATCGGAAGAACGTCTCGGACGAAGGCGTCGTCGATTTCCGGGTTTGGCATTCTTCGCGTTCTTCGCGTTCTTCACGTTCTTCGTGTTCTTCGCGAGGGAGAAGAAGAACAAGAATCCTCTCAAACCTTCTCCAAAGATTTGGGTTGGTCTTATTTTATTAATATGCCAACACACGAAAACAGGTTAAGAAACGATTGAATTAATTCTCTGAATTAATTCAACGAAAGAAACAGGCCATTTAATTCACGAAAGAAACAGCCCATTTAAATGGTCTGTTAAGAATTTAGAAAACGCGTCAGTTGACTTTCATTAAGACGGGTTTTCACGGGTGCGTTTCTTAGCGGAAAGAAACGGCGGGGCTCGTGCGTGCCCCACCTCACAAATATCCTACCAAGGGGGTAGGATATTTCTGGATAGCATCCTATCCAGTTCAACTCAGTTCAATCCGCCTTTAAGTGGCTTCAAGTGGCTTCCAAGTGGTTTAAGTGAAATAAAATAAAGTTGTCGCAAAATTATTTTATTTCTTTACTTTAAGCCCGAAAATTAAAAACCACACCCGAGCAAACTCAACTCCGGAAGAGGCATTTCTAAGCGAAAACCGGCGCTGTGATTTCATTGGTGCCCTCAGAATTCGATTCTGGGCACCGGTTCAAAAGTTAGAAAAACCCGCTCGTCCGTTCACTGAACGTACCCGAGCCAAACTTCGGAAAATGATTCCGGGCACACCGGGCCTCGGAATCAGGTGCCGTCAGAATTGTGCTCTTGTAAAATTCCAAAGAAAATTAAGAACAAAAATTTCCTTGAAATTTACGGGTCTTTACATTACTCCCACCTCAGGACTTTACGTCCCCGTAAAGATACATCAAAAACTAGGGAAACAAATGTGGGTACTGAGCACGCATCTGAGCCTCCCGCTCCCAAGTGCTCTTAGAGGTTCCCGTGCTGCCATCTGATGCGTACAAGAGGAATTGATCGCCCACGTAGGACCCGCTCCTGTCGATCCTCTATCTCCACTGGGACCTCCGCAAAAGTCGCTCCATCATCGACGTCTAGCTCCCCATAGTCAATGATGTGCGTCGGGTCGTGCACGTATCTCTTCAACTGGGATACGTGGAAGACGTCGTGCACCCGGTGCAACTGAGGTGGTAGAGCCAGGCGATAAGCCACCTCACCAATCCTGCTGAGGACCTGGAAAGGCCCGATGAAGCATGGAGACAACTTGCCGCCTCGACCAAATCTCTGCAAACCACGTCGAGGTGAGACACGCAAGAATACGTGGTCGCCATCCTCAAACTCTAGTGGCCTCCGCCTCCTGTCAGCATATGACTTATGCCGGCTTTGTGCTGTCCTCATCCGCTCCTGGATGACCTGGACCTTCTCTGTCGTGGCCTGGACCATCTCTGGTCCCACAAGTGCTGACTCTCCAGGGTCTGTCCATCACAAAGGAGATCTGCAAGGCCTGCCGTACAACGCCTCGTAGGGTGCCATCCCGATGGTGGAGTGGTAGTTGTTGTTGTACGCGAACTCCACCAAGGGTAGGTGGTCCTCCCAACTGCGACCAAAGTCGAGGACACATGCGTGGAGCATGTCCTCGAGAGTCTGAATGATCCTCTCCGTCTGAACATCCGTCTGAGGGTGAAAGGCGGTGCTCAGACGTAGCCGCATCCCGAACGCCTCCTTCAACCCCTTCCAAAGCCGGGAAGTAAAACGAGCGTCCCGATCGGAGACGATAGTCGATGGCACACCGTGAAGTCGTATGATCTCCTGAACGTAGAGACGCCTCAAGCTCTCTACTGAGCCCTGCTCTCGGATGGGCAAGAAGTGTCCCGACTTGGTGAGTCGGTCAACAATCACCCAAATGGAATCGTGACCTCTGGAAGTGCGAGGAAGTCCAGTCAAGAAATCCATAGATATCTCGTCCCACTTCCACTCCGGGACCTCCAAGGGCTGTACCAAACCTGCTAGTACCTGATGCTCTACCTTCACCTGCTGGCAGGTGAGGCACCATGGAACGAACTCTGCCACAGCATTCTTCATGCCCGGCCACCAGTGCTGTCGTCTAAGATCCTGGTACATCTTCGCCACTCCAGGATGTACCGCCAAAGGAGAAGTGTGAAACTCTCTCAGCACCTCCTCTCTTAAGGCGACTGGTACCAAGGTACGTCCTCTGAAAAGGACATCGTGCTCTGCTCCAAGGGAGAAACCATCAGGTGCCTGTCCCGAGGATATCTGTGCACGCCGTGTCTCATAGTCGATGTCCCCACGCTGTGCCTCTCTGACCCGCTGAAGAAGTGGAGGAGAGACTGTGAGAGACTGAAGGAAGGCTGCTCCGTCTCTATCCACGAAGGATATCTACAAAGCGGCTAGCTGCTCTGTCGCCTCCTCAAGTAGCTGGATGCCCGTCCTCCTGCTGAGGGCATCAGCCACCACGTTCCCCTTTCCAGGAATATAGACTATCTCAAAGTCATAGTCCTGGAGGAACTCGAGCCATCGCCGCTGTCTCAGGTTCAGGTCCTTCTAAGAGAAGATGTACCTGAGACTCTGGTGGTCAGAAAAGACTGTGAAGCGCTCGCCCATCAGATAGTGTCGCCATGTCTTCAGGGCGAAGACCACTAGTGCCAACTCCAAGTAATGGGTAGCGTAGTTCTGCTCATGCGGAATCAACTGACGTGATCTGTAGGCAATCACGGCCCGCTCCTGCATCAGGACACACCCGAGTCCGGTCCCTGATGCATCGCAGTAGACTACGTATCCAACTCCCTCCTCAGGCAACCTCAAGATAGGTGCGCTGGTCAACCTCAGCCTCAGCTCCTAGAAGCTCTGCTGACATCTGTCTGACCACACGAAGGGTTTCCCCTTCTTCGTCAACGCTGAGAGTGGGGCCGCAACTCTGGAGAAGTCCGACATAAATATCCGATAGTATCTGGCTAGGCCCAAGAAACTCTGCACCTATGTCACGCTCTTGGGTGTCTCCCAAGCTAGCACTGCCTCGATCTTCGCGGGATCCACTGCAACTCCCGCCTCAGAAATGACGTGCCCCAAGAAGTGGACCTCACGTAACCAGAACTGACACTTCGAAATCTTGCCATAAAGATGGTTCTCTCGGAGTGTGTCTAGTACAACACGCAGGTGGTAGGCGTGCTCCTCCTCCGTCGTCGAGTACACCAAAATGTCGTCGATGAAGACCACGACAAATCGATCGAGGTATGGCTGGAAGATCCTATTCATGAGGCTCATGAACACTGCTGGAGCGTTGGTCACGCCAAAAGGCATAGCCAAGAACTCATAGTGGCCATACCGACACCTGAAGGCCGTCTTTTGCACATCCTCGTCTCGAACTCTAAGCTGATGATAGCCTGACCTGAGGTCTATCTTCGAGAACCACAGTGCTCCCTTGAGCTGGTCGAAGAGGTCATCAATCCTGGGTAGTGGATACTTGTTCCTCACTGTCACCTGATTCAGGCGACGATAATCGACACACAGTCGCAAGCTCCCGTCTGCCTTCTTGGCGAACAAAATCGGGGAAGCCCAGGGTGAAACACTGGGTCGGATGAACCCCTTGCCCTGCAAGTCCTCCAACTGTACCCGCAGCTCTCGAAGCTCAGCGGGGGCCATCCGATATGCTGGAGTGGATATCGGGGCTGTCTCGGGGTACAGGTCAATATAAAAGTCTACCTCTCTGCAAGGAGGTAGTCCTGGAACGTCGTCGGGAAAGACGTCCGCGTACTGATCCACCACCGTAGGAAAACTGGGACTCCGCGCGTCAACTGCTCCCAGGATGAGGCTAGCCAACTGATGAGTGATGGGCTGACCTCTCCTCTGCGTGAGTCCATCCTGTTCTGCTAATGCTCCCTTCTCGCCGGTGAAGGTGAACATGCTTCCGTTAGTGCGCACACATCGCACCTTGCGCCTAAAGCAGTCGATCTGAGCATGGACCGTAGATAACCAATCCATGCCCAAGATGACGTCGTAAGGCCTCAACGCTGCTACAAGAAGATCTCAGCCGAAGCTCTCACCCCCTAGAGTAAGCTCACACTGCCGGAACCAGTGCGTAATCATCGAGTCTGCTCCCGTAGGAGTCTCTAGCCGTAAGGATCGAGCCAACGGCTCTGTCGGAATCTCCGAGCTCCGAAAAAGGGCAGTGGCTATGAAAGAGTGACTCGCTCCTGTGTCTATCAGAACTGCAGCAAGGGTGGAATAGACACAGATCGTACCTCGAATCATCTCTGGCGCGCCGTGGTCGTAGGCCTCTGCTGCCTGGAGCTGAGCCTGTCTCTGCCCGCCAGCACCCTGTGGTCGGGGCGGGCCTCCTGGTGGTGGTGGTGGCAGAGCCTCAAAGCATCGCCCACCACCTGCTGCTCGGCCAGCTCCTCTGCCTCGTCCGCCTCCTCCCTGCGGACCGCCACGGTCGACCCTCTGCCTCTGCCTGGGTGGTCCCTCCACCGTCTGTTGCCCCTCGGTACGACGGGTCGGGCAGTCACGAGCCATGTGGCACTGCCCGCCGCACTCGTAGCACTGTCTGCCTCTCGGAAGGCTGGCTCCGCGCTGTGTGCCCCGCACCGCTGAGCCAGTGTCCCGGGGTCGTCTGCCGAAAGGTCTGGTCTGCCTGGAACCCTGAGTCATCTGCCGGCTACCAGCTGCCGAAGACTCCGCTATCTGCCGCCCTGCGGTAGGTCTCGCTGTGGACTCAGCCAAGAAGCTCTCGATCAGGAGGGCTCGCTCCAGTACTCCTGCCTGGGTCGGGATGCTGAGGGAGGTCAGCGATGCCCTGATCTCGTGTCTCAATCCCTGCTCGAAGGTCCGGGCCCGGATGAAGGGGTCCCGTACCATGTCTGTCGAGTAGCGAGATAGGTCGGTGAACCTCGTCGCGTACTGAGCGACCGTCAAGCTGCCCTGCCGTAGCTGAAGAAGCTCCTGGATGCGCACCGCACGGAGGGTGGCCGGGACGAACTCTGAGCGGAAGAGGCTCTCGAAGTCCGTCCAGATGAGGGTGGCCTCATCGTGTACCTGGAGCATCAGGCTCCACCATCGCCCTGCTGTTGCATGCAGTAGGCTCGCCGCGAGGATCACCATGAGGTCTGCTGGTGTCCTCGCTAGCCTGAAAACTCGGGCGACCACCTCCAGCCAGTCCTCGGCTGCCTGGGGGTCCGACTCCCCATGGAACCTGGGTGGTCGCTGGCACTGGAACTCGTGCAGAGCTCCGAGGCGTCGTGCGTCGTCAGCTTCCAGTGCTGGAAGCATCGGGGGCTCGGCGGGTAAAGGTACCGCTGGTGCCTCTGCTGTCAACGGGCCCTGTACCGAGGCCTCGTCGCTCGGTGGGCTGTCGTCGCGCCCTACTCTAGGAACCCTAGCTGGATGCTGTCGTCGTGCCATCCTGAAAAGGAAACAAGTATGACACGGTCAGAACAGTATACCTGGTGAGCTGACACAAGTAATCACAAAGAAAACTTGAAACACACATGCAATCAATGTTTTTGTGCATTAAGTCGGAAATCAGAAGTCAGGGTCCTGGTGTATGGATACGTCGGCCGCCGCACCAACACTAGACTCCCTGGACTGATAACCACACTCAATACGCTAAACACTATTGCTTCACATAGAAGAAAGATCAGAGTCTGAGGTAGAACCGACCACCTCTGATACCAATTTGTCACGACCCGTCCTCGGGGCCCATGCCGTGACTACCCCAAGCCCGCCTTCCATAGGCCAGGGGCTGGCGACTAGCACCAAGGCGTAAATCCCAACAAAAAGGGAAGACATTTCCTTTGAAAAGTAAACAAGCACCATAGAGTAAGCAAGCGGAAAAGTAAACACTAAGTAAAAACTGTACAAGCTGTGCTGAAAGTAAAAGGGGCCAGAAATACAAGCCCAACTATAAAGTACAACTGAAAAGGAAAAACAGCAACTGAAAGGAAAAACTGCAGCATCAAGCCGTCCTCTGGAAGTCCCACCTGAAGGGTGGGTACAGATAGCATCCACTGCTCCTCGGGTCCACCTAACCGCTCTGAGTACGTCCCGCCCAGTGGTCCACCTCCAGGTACTGTCCTGCTCCGCACGCCTCCTCCACGATCAGAATTGTCCGTCGTATGCAACAAACACCATGAAGTGCGGGCATAGCCCGTGCAGGGGTGAGTATAAGCTACTCAGTAGGGACCCCGAGACCCCCGAAGGTCTCCCGAAATCCACAAAGGATAAATCACGAAGAAGAGATGCAATCACGAAGTAACATCTGACACGGCTTAGGTATATGCCCATACATATACCTAAGTCATCAATTCCCCGATCGGCTCCAACGTCCGAGCCCTAGCACAACCCAGTCCACACAAGAAAGCAAAACGCATACCCACGCAGGATAGAAAAACACAATCCACAAAGGAGAGTAAACAGTAAATCCACACAGGATAGCTCAACACAATCCAAAAAGGAGAGTAAACAGTAAATCCACACAGGATAGCTCAACACAATCCACAAAGGAGAGAAACACAAGATTCATCTCACACAGGTATACTTCTTCGGATGACGATAAAGATGATCACTGAACCATCTAAGTCGTCAGACCCACGAAGGATCGATAGGTACTAACCTTGCAGTGACCCACACAGGATCGGACCCACACAGGATCGGGCCCACACAGGACCGGGCCCACGCAGGACCTGTAGGCGCTGGCTCACACAGAACCGCTGAGCGCTGACCCATGCAGGATCGGACCCACACAGGATCGGGCCCACACAGGACCGGGCCCACGCAGGACCTGTAGCACTGATCCACGTAGGATCGCTGAGTGCAGTAGTCGTCGCAGTCCGCTGAGGATCTCTGCACAGTCGTCGCCGCAGTCCACTGAGGATCTCTGCACGGTCGTCGTCGGAGTCCACGGAGGATCTCTGCACAGTCGTCGCCGCAGTCCACTGAGGATCTCTGCACGGTCGTCGCTGTGGAAGTAGCAGTCGCAGCCAGCCTAGGGTTCCCGCACACAGCAAGCTCGTTCGGGAGGGTCCGCTCCACGAGCCGAGAGGCTGATACATCAACTGTCACGAAGTCCAGAGTTGATGTATCCAAAAGTTCCGTATCGTCAACAGGAACTCAACGTCGCAGACGGTGCGTCAATCGGACGCCCGGTCTGAGAGTTATTGGCATTTTCGTCCCAGGGGCCCGGTTGGTTTTTAAGGCAAAACCAACCCGACCGCACTCCACCTGCGTCCAAACCTCGGGCGGAGTATGCCAAAAGATCCGTCTCACTTAGAGGAATTCAACAAAGCTGACGGCACGTCAATCGGACGTCCGTAGCTCAAGATATGAGCATTTCCGCTCCGAGGGCCCGGTTGGTCTCGTGTACGAACCAACCCGGCTGAACTCAAAGTATTCCGAAACCTTGAGTGTGATATACCGAAACGCCCGTCTCGATCCAAGGATCGCGTTGCCGCCGACGGAGAGTCGTTTGGAGGCACGAAGCTCAAGATACGGCCATTTGAACGAAGACGTCCAAAGAAGGGGGGTACGGGCCCGGGCCGACCCGGCCCGACCCCCCCCCCCCCCCTGGGTCGGCCCGAACCGGGTCGACCCAAACCGGGTCCGACCCGGTTGGCCCGGCCCGGCCCGGCCGGGACCGGTCCGGCTCGGCCGGCTCGGCTTGGCCGAGCGGCAGGCGCCGCGGGCGTTGACCCGCGGCCTGAGGAAAACCGCGGGCCGCGTGCGGGCCGCGCTGGTGAACCGCGGACACGGCTCTGCCGCGTCCCGCCTGGGCGAACCGGACCCGCGCGGCCGCAGGTCCGTTGGCCGCCGCCGCCGCGGCGGACTCGTCCAGCGGCGCGCCGGGGCGCCGCCGGCAGCTTCCGCAGGCTGCCGGCGTCGCTCCGGTGGCCCGTTTTCCTTCCCATCTGCGTCGTTGCTCCTCCCAGGATCTGTTCTTTACTGTGGGATCATCAAACGTCCATTGCGGCACGTTCCGTCGTCGTCCGTCAAATCCGCACAAAATGAAGAACGACAGAGGGTCGTCGGGCCATGTTCGTTTGGCCCGCACCCTCCGCGTTAGAGATAAACAACCGGGAGAAATTTATTCTACACAGGAAACAACAATTTTTAATAAGATTAGAAATTGTTCACAAAACGGTTCTTTAATTTCTTTAAATAAATATTTGACGGAAGAAAAATAAAAAAGGGGGTAATTCTCATAATATAAAATCCCTACATCGTCGATCGTCGCACGCGGGCGTTCTTCGCGGAAAAGATCGTCGCGGAAGAGAGGGATCGTCGCGTCGTCGCGGGGAGGCGTCGCGTTGTCGCGGAATCCGGCATTGAGTCGGCGAGCTCAACGAACCAAGAAAAATAGATTTAAATTATTAGTATTTAAATCTGTGTTTCGTTTTAAAACTAAAGAAAAGAATTTGAGAGGAAAATCCGACATCACTCACCTCAAACGGTCGGTGATCGGAGATCGGAGATCGGAGATCGGAAGAACGTCTCGGACGAAGGCGTCGTCGATTTTCGGGTTCAGCGTTCTTCGCATTCTTCGCGTTCTTCGCGTTCTTCGTGTTCTTCGCGAGGGAGAAGAAGAACAAGAATCCTCTCAAACCTTCTCCAAAGATTTGGGTTGGTCTTATTTTATTAATATGCCAACACACGAAAACAGGTTAAGAAACGATTGAATTAATTCGCTGAATTAATTCAACGAAAGAAACAGGCCATTTAATTCACGAAAGAAACAGCCCATTTAAATGGTCTGTTAAGAATTTAGAAAACGCGTCAGTTGACTTTCATTAAGACGGGTTTTCACGGGTGCGTTTTTTAGCGGAAAGAAACGGCGGGGCTCGTGCGGGCCCCACCTCACAAATATCCTACCAAGGGGGTAGGATATTTCTGGATAGCATCCTATCCAGTTCAACTCAGTTCAAGCCACCTTTAAGTGGCTTCCAAGTGGCTTAAGTGAAATAAAATAAAGTTGTCGCAAAATTATTTTATTTCTTAACTTTAAGCCCGAAAATTAAAAACCACACCCGAGCAAACACAACTCCGGAAGAGGCATTTCTAAGCGAAAACCGGCGCTGCGATTTCATTGGTGCCCTCAGAATTTGATTCCGAGCACCGGTTCAAAAGTTAGAAAAACCCGCTCGTCCGTTCACTGAATGTACCCAAGCCAAACTTCGGAAAATGATTCTGGGCACACCGGGCCTCGGAATCAGGTGCCGTCAGAATTGCGCTCTTGTAAAATTACAAAGAAAATTAAGAAAAAAATTTCCTTGAAATTTACGGGTCTTTACACCGCCGGCCTCCCGAAATGGCTTGCGCCCCTAGCAGTGCCCCGTCCAAATTGGCTCGCGCCCCTCGCGGTGCCCTGGCCGAACCGGCCCACGCCCCTCGTTGTGGCTTGGATGAACTAGTTCACACCCCTCGTGGTGCCCCGGACGAATTGGCCCATTCCCCACTTGTCGCCTTAGCAGAACTATCCTGTTCCCCTTGTGCTTCCCCAACCGAACTGGTTCGCACCCCTCGTGGAACCCAGGTCGAACCCTCCCTATGCCCTCACGGCACCCCCGCTGCTGAGCCGCCCTGCGGCACCCGCGGGCTCCGTGACCCCTCGCGACCTACTAGACCGCCCAGCAGTCCAGGCCACATTACGGGTCGGGTCGGACCCTGCAGTTTGGGACGGGTCAACCCATGCCAGTTCAGGCTGACCGGGTCGGACCGGACCCGGTTCCACTATGATCCATATTCTTCTTTTGGCCATAACATCGGCACCGGAGGTCCGTTTGACTAACCGTCAGCAAAATTGGGAACCTTGGGGGAAGATAGTCCCTTTGATTGATACCCCACTACATTTTGAATTGAGATGGGGTACAGTCAGGTTGGGTAGAGAATGAATCCAACCGGGCCCCCTAGAATAAAAGGCTAATAACTAACAGACCGAGCATCTGATTGATGTGTCGTATGTTACATTGAGACCTCTATGATGTGGAAGACCTTTCTGATACTTCTTCATGGGACTTCATGATAGTTGTAGTATCGACTAGTAGTTTGTGGAGCGGATCCTCCTGGAGACAATTGAGCACAGTGCAGAGACCTAGTAGCTAGCTGAGACCTGACGACTGCTATCCATTTTGACTCGGGGTGACTCTACTAGCCAAGTGGTGAGAACCTTGATGTCGCAGCATACCCATAGTGGGGAGCTCCTTTCTACCACGGCAGACCCATGGTACTCGAAAAGAGGAGTACCTCAGTATGCTACGAGTAGGAGCGCGCTTGGTGACGCGGCAGACCCCCGGTGGGGAGCGTACTTGGTGATGCGGCAGATCTACGGTACTCGACCGGAGTAGTATTTCAACAGTTCAAGGTTAGTGGGATACGTGTTTGGTGTCATGGTAGGCCCACTGTACTGGATAGAGGATGAATTCTCCAGAAGCTGAGGTTTCGACAATGTGAATGTGGATGTTACTTGATACTACCCCTGGAATAAAATCCTGGTTGAGCTGAGTTAGTTTTTCATTTTTTTCCTCCTGATTGATATGGATCACTTGATAACTTAGTTATATGTATGGGAATATACCAATGTAAGGTTATCTATTGATTTCAAACTTTTTGGTTTACCCTTTTTGGATTGTGTGAGACCTTCAGGGTCCCTACTAAGTATCGTTATACTCACCCCTGCATGAGTTATTCCCGCAACTTAATTTGTAGTTTTCAGACGAAGGAAATCACTGACTGTGGTTGACAGTACCAGTACTGGATGGTGTTTGGAGTTGGACCATACGGCCTGTCGGTATGTGGAGGAGACAGACAGACACGAAGTGCTGAGGAGGCTATCTATAACTACCCTTTAGTTATGAATCCTGAAGGATGACCCATTAGCTTCTTTTCTTTCTTTTTCCTTAGTTGTATTGTTTTTAGTTGTACTTGTACCTTTACTGTTGGGATTGTATTCTAGACCCTTTCTACTTTCAGCACTATTTTTGTTATATAGTTTACTCATGTTTGTATCTTGTTGTGTGTGTTTATAGGTTCTAAAGGAAATGCCTTCCCATTTTTAGGGAATTATGCATTTGGTGCTAGTCACCAGCCCTTGGCCTATGGAAGGCGGGTTTGGGGTAGTCACGGCATGGGCCCCAGGGAATGGGTCATGACAAATTGGTAGCATAGGAGTTGGTTCTACCATAGAACATAAGACTCTAATCTTTTCTGTGAAGAAATAGCGTTAATTTTAGTGAGTGTGGTTTTCAGTTCAGGGAGTCCAGTGTTGGTGCGGCGACCGACGTATCCATACACTAGGACCCTAACTACTGATTTCCTAACTAGTGCATGAAAACACTTATTGCTTGTGTGTTTTAAAAATTTTTCTTTAAGTAAGCTCACCAGGTCAACTCACCAGTTATAACTTTTTAACCATAGTGCACCTGTTTCTTTTCGGGATGCCTCCAAGCAGAGAGCCGGCTAGAGTTCCAATAGTTGTACGCACTGATAGCCCACTGAGCAACGAGGCTTCGGTGCAGGACCCTCTTCTATTAGAGGCACCAGCGGAGGCACCAGTGGTACCATTACCTGTTGGGCCATAGATTCCACTGGCCCTTGCAGCAGACGGTACACACCTCTTTAGGGCGTTGCATGAGTTCCAGTGCCAGAGGCCACAAAGGTTCAGTGGAGAGATGGACTCGCATGTAGATGAGGAGTGGATGGATGCCATGGTGAGAGGTTTCTGACTGGTAGGGACACCAACTGATCTCATGGCGATTCTTGCTGCCAGCCTTATGTAGGAAGTAACGGGAAGATGGTGGCGCTCGATGCTCCAAGTTCACGATGAGGTAACGCTTCTATGGGTAGACTTCGAGAGCATATTTCGGGCAGAGTTTGTTCCAGAAACTCTTCGTGCAGTGTGCATTCAAGATCTACTTCATCTGAAGCAGGGAAGCATGATTGTAGCTCAGTACTAAGCGAGGTTCACTAACCTCTCACATTACTCCACATATATGGTGTGAGACCCATTCTTCATGTCCCGAACCTTAGAGCATGGACTCAGGCGGGAGATCAAGGCTTTAGTGATCTAACATAGCATCTCGATGTAGGCGGGGGTGTTAGAGAGAGCCCTCTTAGTGGAGAGCTTCTTCACTGAGAAGTCACAAGCAGTGATACCCACTACTAATCATCACATAGTGGAGACTTCTGCAGCTAGCAGCAGACATACGTCACAAAGGTCCAAGAGGAATAGACATACAGGTGGACGACCGCATGACTTAGGATCGATTGTACATGGCACCCGAAGCGGAGACAGACATGCCAGGAGTGGGCAGTGTTTCACATGTGGCTGGTAGGGTCACATGGCTCATGACTTTCCAACCCATCCTTCGGATGATCAGCGGAAGGTCAAAGGACCGCCTTGGCAGAGACAGAGATTCGATCGAGGTGGTCCGCAAGTAGCAGGCATATGTCGCCGAGGAGCTGGTCGTGTAGCTGGTGGTGGGTGATGATTCAAGATATTATCACCACCACCACCAGGAGGTCCACCCTGACCGTAGGGAGTAGGTGGTTGTGGGAGAGCTTAGCTCCAGGAAGCTGAGTAATATGATCATGGCGCTCTGGAGATGATTCGAGGTACAATTTGGGTCTACTCCACCATAGTTGTAGTACTTATAGACACAGGTGCTAGTAATTATTTTATTGCCACTGCCCTCGTTCGGAGCTCAGAGATTCCGATAGATCCGATGGCTCGATCCTTACGGCTAGATATTCCTATGGGAGCAGATTCAATGATTATGCACTGGTGCTTGCAATGCAGGCTTACTTTAGGAGGTGAGATCTTCGGCTGGGATATCCAAGTAGCGGCGTCGAGGACTTACGACATCATCTTGGGTATAGCCTAGTTATCTATATTCCATGATCAAATTGATGATATTAGGCACAAAGTGTGGTGTGTCCATATGGATGGGACCATATTTTCCTTCACCGGTGAGAAGGGAGCCTTTTCAGCACATGATGGACTTACTCAAAGGAGGGTGTCGTCGATTTCACATCAGTTGGCTAGCCTTACCCTCAGAGCTGTTGATGTGGAGAGTCCAAGCTATCCTGAAACGGTGGAACAGTACGCAGATATGTTTCCTGATGATGTCCAAGGTCTACCTCCTCATATAGATGTGGACTATTACATTGACTTGTACCCCAGTATGACACTGATATCTACACCAGTGTATCGGATGGCTCCCATAGAGATTTGTGAGCTGCAGAAATAGAAAGAGGACTTATAGGGGAAGGGGTTCTTCCAGTCCAGTGTTTCACCTTGGTCAGCCCCGATTCTGTTCACCAAGAAGGTGGATAGGAGCTTGAGGCTTTCTGTTGACTATCAGCGCCTAAACCAGGTGACCGTGAAGAACAATTACCCACTCCCGAGGATTGATGGCCTCTTTGATCAGCTTAAGGGAGCACGGTGGTTCTCGAAGATAGACCACAGATAAGGCTATCACCAGCTCAGATTTCAAGACAAGGATGTGTAGAAGTTGGCTTTCAGATGTCGGTATAGACACTATGAGTTCTTGGTTATGCCATTCAGTGTAACCAATGCTCCAGCAGTGTTCATGGGACTCATGAAAATTTCCTTTCAGTTGTACCTTGGGTGCTTCGTAGTAGTCTTCATCGACAACATTCTGATCTACTCAACTACTGAGGAAGACCATGCCTACTATTTGTGCGTAGTACTAGACACACTCTGAGAGAACCAGCTTTATGGTAAGCTCTCGAAGTGCCAGTTCTGGATCCAAGAGGTTCACTTTCTTGTACATTCCATATCAGAGGATGGATTTGTAGTATATCCAGCAAAGATTGAGGCGGTACTTTCTTGGGATCCACCCAGGAGTGTGACGTAGGTACAAAGTTTCTTGGGTTTGGCTGGATACTACTGGAGATTTGGGCCATATTTCTCTAGAGTTGCAGCACTACTATCAGCCTTGATGAAGAAGGGGAAACCCTTTGTTTGGATAGAGAGATGCTAGCAGAGCTTTCAGGAGCTGAGGCAGAGGCTGACTAGTGCCCCCATATTGAGGCTTCCCGAGGAAGGTGTAGGGTACGTAGTCTACTGCGACACATCAGGGACCGAACTCTGATGTGTCCTGATGCAGGAGTGAGTAGTGATCACATATGGATCTCAACAGCTGAGAACCAATGATCAAAACTGTGCTACCCATGACTTGGAGTTAAAAGATGTGGTCTTCGCCTTGAATATGTGGTGACACTATCTGATTGGAATGTGCTTTACAGTGTACTTTGATCAAAAGAGTCTCATGTATATCTTCTCCCAGAAGGACCTGAACATGAGACAATGATGTTGGATTGAGTTCCTCCAGGACTATGAATTTGAGATAGTCTATAATCCTAGGAAGGGGACTCTTTTTGAAGATGCACTCAGAAAGGGGTCTGGTATACAGTTTCTAGGTAAGGTGATAGAGTAGATGGCCTCTTTTTAGATATCCTTTGGGGATCGAGATGGAGCATCGTTTCATCAATCTCTTACAGTAACTCCCCAAATTCTTCAGTGAGTCAGGGAGGTGCAGTGTGGGGATGCTGACAGAGAGACATGACATGCTCAGATATCCACAGGATAGGCACCTGATAGATTTTCTGAATATGGGGACCTTGTCATCCTCTTCAGAGGATGTACCATGGTACCAGTGTCACTTCAAGAGGAAGTGTTTAGTGAGTTCCACACATCCCCTCTACTGGTACATCCAGGAGTAGAGAAGATGTATCAGGACCTCTGACGATAGCACTGGTGGCCGGGAATGAAGAAAGCGGTTGTAGATTTTTTCTCTCGATGCCTCACTTTTTAACAAGTGAAAGTGGAGCATAAGGTACCAGTAGGCTTGGTTCAGCCTTTAGAGGCCCCAGAGCGGAAGTGGGATGGGATATTCATGGACTTCATGATGGGTCTTCCATGTACATCTAGGGGACATGACTCGATTTGGTCGATTGTCGACTGACTCGCCAAGTCGGCCCACTTCCTACCGATCAGAGAGCAGGGTTTAGTAGAGAGATTGGGATTCCTCTATGTGTAGAAGATCATGGAGCTACATGGAGTACCCACGATGATTGTCTCCGATCATGATACATGTTTTACTTCCCGGTTATTGATGGGGTTTCAAGAGTCTTTCAGGATGCAACTTCGTTTGAGCGCTGCCTTCCATCCTTAGATGGATGGTCAGACTGAGCAGACTATTTAGACCCTCGAGGATATGTTGTGTTCTAGTGTCCTTGACTTCATTTGTAGCTAGGATGATCTCTTTACATTGGTGGAGTTTGTGTATAACAACAATTATCACTCCACTATTGGGATGACACCTTTTGAGCCTGAGAGTACCATGACTGGATGGTGCCCGGAGGTGGACCATACGGTGTTTTGGTACGTGGAGGAGACAGACGGATGTAGAGTGTTGAGGAGGCTATCTATACCAACCCTTTAGGCAGGAATCCTGGAGGACAACTCAGTAGCTACTTTTCATTCTTTTTCATTAGTTTTATTTCTTTCAGTTGTACTTGTACCTCTACTATTGGGCTTGTATTCCGGCCCCTTTCTACTTTCTTCTCTCTTTTGGTTATACAGTTTACTCGTGTTCATATCTTATTGTGTGTGTTTACAGGTTCTAAAGGCAATGCCTTCCCAGTTTTAGGGAATTACAGATTTGGTGCAAGTCACCATCCCCTGGCCTATGGATGGCGGGCTTGGCTAGTCACCGCATGAGCCCCGGGGAGTTGGATGTGACATAAGAAAGTACTCATTTTAGTATGGGACACTATGAATATAAGATCATACTAAGAAATATGTGGAATATATTGTACTTCTAAGATGCGACGGGTGTGGCCAGAATTATATAGCACAATATGAATGTTAGAATGTGATGGATGTGCTCAGAAATATACATCACTATAATGAATTGGGTAAGTTAAGTATCATGAGATGAATTATGTTGGGTTTCTACATGTATGGTCTTGGAATGATGCCTTGAAATAATGATTATGTACGGTTTTGGATAAAGGCCTTAACAAAGTCTACCATTATATATTCCCTTATTTTGTATTAGTATATGACCAATCAATGGATAAACCAACTAGAAGAATATCCCTTGGTTAATAATCATTTGCTCATAATGGTAAATAATGCATATGGCATAAAATAAGTATGCACATGGAATGTTAAATAATAAAAATGTATTCAAATGATGAAACTAAAGTTAATGTTATGCCTATCAATCCATGAATTTCATATTATGTGTTAGGTGAATCGTGACATTTCCACTTATGCAATTCTATGACTATGATAAATTTATGTGCTATTGTGTACTTATAACCTTGCACATCACCTTTAAACTTGGATGATCAATTTGTAGATTTTGAAGAATTTCCATACATGTTTTGTTCATATATGTGCACTTTGTTATATGTTTTAACTATAGTTTTTAAGTAAATACATATAATTCATGTGTAAGAGGTTTTCTGGAAAACATTTTCAATTATCCTTTGAAAATGTTGATGATTTTCTTCAAGAAGTGTTGTTTTCCAATTAAGAAAATGTTTTGAAATTATTTCCAAGGATGAGGTTTTAAAAAGAAATTTCTTCAAATTGTTTTAAAACCCCTTATTAGACATTTTCATGCTCACCCTACGTTTTAAATTTATTTTTATATGTTTTAGTATATTTATTATGCTATGATTACTCTTTTATGATGGAAACAAAATGAAGCTTATCTGAGTCAATATTTTGGATGAAATGTATCAATTGTTTCTAGTCTTCCAAAACCTAAACCTAAACGGTCCTCTGTAATTGAATGAGATGTGTAATTTTTCTATATTTATGTTTTATGAAAATAAAATACACACCATGTTTCAGGCACCAAATCTAGGCTTCTGGTGTCAAGGTCACTACATGTATCATGGACATATTAATAGAAGTATATAAATTATTTTTTATATAATAATTAATATATTTTCATCTAATTATTATTATATTAAAAATGTTTTTTATTTTTCTACAATAAAACACAAATAGTATTTTAGGTTAATATACACATTAAATTAAGGAATTTATTTTGATGAATTAATAGATTTTTGAAAGAAATAATATTTTAATAAAATATTATTGTTAAATAATATTTATCAAATATTATTGTTAAATAATATTTATCAAATATAAATGATGATATAATTTTTATGAAGTCAAATGTAATTTTTAGAAGGGTTCAAAAACTATTATTGTCAACAAACACACCATTTCTCAATAAATCTGGATTCTTATTTTAAAAGTGAAAATACACATATTTAAGAAGTTATTAAAATAAAATTAATATTTTATTTTTAATCATAATGTTGATGTTATCTAATGATAAATATTTCAAGATTTTTTGTGTCTGCCAAATTTTTGGGTTAAAATTAAATCATGTATCAATATATAGTGTGTCTTATGACATAATAATGACCCAAAATTGATGTAATAAATATAATAAATATTATACCAAACCAAATATTTTTCTACCTTTAAAATAATTAGATTTTATTTTTATTTTATTAATTTTATAATGCCTTTATGAATCCTCCAAAACTGTTAATATATTTTAAGGTTTTAAAATAATTTCTTTAAGAGTATGCCTCACTTCCACATAAGAAAGCATATTATTTTATTAATTTAGTCCCTTTATCTTGAAAGATAATGGAAACCACCACCATTTTTTTATAAGCTATTTAATAAACCATGTGAATTTTTGTGGTTATGGTTATTTTATTATATAGAGTTTAAAACCTAAGTTTGGGAAATGATAAATAATTCCACACTCATTTTCTATATAAACCCACCCATCATCCAATTTATATTCACTAAAAATCCTTATATAATGTACATAATCTTCACTAACCTCTCTATAGTCCTCCCAATGTTCCCTCAAGCTCTCAAGAATCCCCTTCCTAGCATTTAGAGTCACACACTCAAGTAAGGGATCCCCACCTTCTCTCTTTTAATCAAGTTTCCTTATTATATTATGCCTTCTGCTACCAATTCCTATTGTAGGTATCTGTATTTCCATGTATCTAATACTTCCCATTTTATTTAAAAATGATTATATAACCCTTTTTCTCTCATAAACCTATTTTATGATTTTTTATGTGATGTTGTTATGCTGTTGAAATTTCACTTTGATTTTTCATACCAAAACAATGGTGTAGTGAATGCCACACCCCTGTCCTATCAAGGGTATTCACCTTTATACACTTATAATCCATTTAATTGGTACTTAAAAGTATCTATTTCCAATTACTTGATCGTAGACCAAAATATGATGATGAATGAAACTAGGTTGATTGATCTATGTGGAACACTTATGCATGAGAATGAAATGAAATCGACAGGTACGCCCGAAATTATATAGCGCTCCAATGCATTGGGTAATGTTTAGTCTCATGGGACCTCATGTTGGGAAAGGGATTAAAAATGATTCCATTATGGTACTTTTTCTATCATGATGTCTTAAAATTTATCCTTAACATATGTTTGTGATGCATTGTTTTAATTTATTTCCATATTTCCCATATTTCCTTTATGATTATATTGTTAAATCATGTCTCGTTATTCATATTTATGAGTCATAATATTTTTATTCCCTATTTAATTTCCTATTGTCTAAAATATATTACATTATTCATGTTATTACATTTTTATTCCCTTACTGGGCTTTATATATCACCCCGTTCTTATGTATGTCCCTAGTTTATCTCATGCAGTTTTAAAAGCCATTGATTTTTAGATGCATGTTAAGGAAGTTTTAAAAAAAATATGATTTTTTCTTATTTTAAATTATTAATTAATGTACCAAATTCAAAATAAACTATTCTTATCAATCATACAGTTTTTGTTATCTATAATTCTATTTAATAAATTGTGAATTAATGTTTAATGAAGATAAGGTTCATTATAGACCTCATGAAAGAAATAATATATAATAAATGATTAAATATCATAAATATAAATATATTCATGAAATATAATATCAAATAGGTGGTATAAACACCTCATCAAATAAAAAAGTGTCGAATATGGAAATTTCCCCAAAGAAATAAAAGTGATATGAGAAACCATTACCACTTTGGTTACATTTGAATCAAAACCCATTGGATGAACTAATTTGAATTGTAATTTTAAATACCATAAATTTAGAATTATACATAATAATAAAATTAAAATGGGTGGTATATAAAACTCATAATCATTAATAGATTCATAAGATAAACATGTCTCAATGTAACTATATTGAGATAAAGAACCCTTACCACCTTGGTAACTTTCTGATCAAAACCCCTTTGATGAAATAATTTAAACAATAACATTAAATATAATGGATTAAGACTTATATATGATATAACATGTTAAAATTTGTACCTCTTCCTTAGAAGACCTCCTATGGAAAACAACTTAAGCCATCAAATATTGGTCTTAGAAGAAGTCCAAAGGATATATAATGAAGTTAAATAATCTATTAAGGTTTTTTAGTCGGTATATTTTTATCTATAATGGTCAAAAATTGTGAATAAATGAATATTGGAGGTTCTTTTGTATAAGTGAGGAAGAGGACACACATGGAAGTAATTAAATGATTTTAATATTAATATGTCATTTTCTTGTGAAAGTGGACCCAAATGGAAAATAATTAAAAGTAAATATAATATTGGAATTATATATCTTCAAAAAAATTGTAATTATATAATTTTATACATAAATATTACACTTATCATATAGTTTAACCCCCTAGTAAACCAGTTTTAACCAGGAAAATAATAACATGGTTTTCACTATTTTTTATATTAATTATAACTATAATTTAAAGTAGAATGATTAAAGAATTTATAAATTATGATTAAAAAATATGGAATCCATTTTATAGAATTAAAAATCTATAATTTTAAATTTTAAATTTTAAAATAAGCGTGAAAATACCAATGAAAACTTATTTTTTAAAATTGTATTTTTAAGAATAAAATTGAATTTACTCAAACTCATTGTCTATAAATTACTATTATATTAACATATAAAGACAAGATATAATAAATAATATAAATTTTTGTTATCATTACTAATAAGTTTTTATTAACATAACTCATAATGATAAAAGTACATTGTGCATATAAAATATTGTTTAGAAAAAATGAGTTTTATGCCCGAAAATAAACATATACCAGAATCATGTATAATATTTATTCATATTAAATTAATTATATTATTTTCAATTAAATTATTGTTATCTTAATTTATGTTCAAATAAAAAATATAATGGTCCTTTTAATTTACTTTATTTAATGTAAAAAAATGATAGCTTTATAAAAATCAATATTTTTCTCTATTCACTTAAAATAGTTCTTTTCCGAAAAATCTCAAAAATTAACCTTAGGATAATATTAACATGGTGATTTAAAAAATTAAATTCATTTAATCAAATAAAATTTCTATAAAATGTAGGAATTATTTATAATGTCCAGGCACAAAATGTAATAAAACCATTTTTGAAGAAAATATATATTTGAAGCATAAAATGGATTTACTAAAAACTTGGGTAATTATTAAATAAAAATTAATGAATAACATTTAATTATTTCAAACTTTTATTCATATTTTTTTATAGTTTTTTTATTCCTATTCATACTTCTAATTTAGTGTATGGGTTATAATATATTGTGATTTGTTTTAATATCGGTGTTACATGTCAATAAAGTTATCAAAACCTTATAATTTAATTAATGAAATATATTTTCTAAATTATAAAGGTGTTACATTATCCTCCCTTAAATAAAATTTCATCCTAAAAAAATTAACCCAATATTCAATGGTTCAATATTTGGAAACACATTTTTTTGAAAATTCATATCATACAATAAGATAATAAAACTTCCTTTGAAAAGGGAAGTGGAAATAACACATAATTGGGATCCCATATAATGATAACATTTAAGGGAATTAAAACTATAGATATATAGGAGAAAGATAATTCCCATATAATAATATAGTCTGATATAGAACACAGTCAGAAGAACATTAATGACCCCAAAACAATAAATCAGTGAGGGGTGAAAATGAACATTAATTATTCAAAAATAATTTTAAAGAGGAAATCATTTTAATTTTCATGATACTTTTTCCTAGAGTTAAGGAATTATATTACCATGGAATATGACAAAATATACTTACTTGATTTTTTTATAGTAATAAATGCAATTCCATCATTTGGTTTCATGATTCAATTATTTTCCACCCATTTTCATCCCATATTCCAATAATGAATGAATAATATGAATTTCTTATTGGTTGAAGCACTAGAATAATTTTCAACCAGATCATAAATTCTATAAAAGTGTGACAAGATATTATTCATTTCCTTATTCATTTATCAAAACAAAAAATGGTTATTACCTTTTAAGATAACTAATATGAATATGCTATCCTTTGAAAGTTGATTCATAATTATTTATATAATAATACCCAAAGATGTGATAAATTCATACTATAAATAGATAAATTCAAAACTTCTCAATCCAATATTAAAAAATATTAAAAAGTTAAAATTTAGAAAAAAAGGTTACAACATTTCAAAAATAAACTTATATTTAATCACCAAGTAACATAAAGTATCTCTTAATGCCGCATAAAAAACATGTGATGTAACACCCCAACCCCATAATCCCGGATTCGGTGCATTAATACGTATCATTGGCATGATCACAAAAGATCAAGTCTCAAAAGACTGATTAGTTTAGTATCCTTAGAAGTGATAGATACATTCATAAGGTTTATATTACAACATAAAATGGAAAACTAAAACAACATTGTTTCCATAGAAAAAACTGATATCCCTTAGACTATACATGTAGGTCAGTCATAATATACTTCTTCGCATCCTGGGAAAAAGAAAACATAGAAATTGGTGACCTCAGATGCTCAGTAAGGATAACAATAAAGTAGAAACTTTTATAAATAAGTATAAACATTTAAGGAAATGTATAAGACTAAAACAAAAGCCTTTTAAACATGAACTTCAGCATAATATAGAAAAGATAAAATCAAATAATTCCATTTAATTATTCACATGGATATTCTACTAGTCGAATAATCACATGCAATATCAATAGCCACTTTCAAAATGATGGAATGCATAATGCCAGACTTCATAACCACATAGTCAAGGCCTTTTTTCAAGTCTACAAATAAAATTTTATCAAGGAACTATTCCAAGACACTATTTTGTCTCATGAGACCTACCGATACATCGAGGAGCTATAGTGGGCTCCACCCGTCACTTACTAAGTCCAATGGATTCCTCATCTGAAAAGTTTGAAACATAACATAAACATTTGTATTAAAACTAGCATAAGAAATGTCAATACTTTATCCACAAACCATGAATGGTATAACAATAGCTCATCCACAGTCAAACATAACTCATTGAATAAAATATATAAGATTTCATTATAACATATTAACCTCAATCGAGAATAATGAAGGATATTTACATAGATGAAAATAATCATCAAAACTATTTGAGAGAAATATCCCCCTTTTCTTAAACATTTAAAAGTCGCGCTATTTGTTAATAAGTAGTGTTAAAAGAGATTTTTGAATCATAGTGTCACATACCACTTTGAAACTTCGAAAATGAATTTTATTTTTAAATCATTAATGTCCATATAAATAAAACCTTAAAACCATTTTCAAAACATGGACATTAATGAGAAAGATTTATAAGAATAAATTTTTAAAACATTTAAAATGGTATTTTAGTTACAGTTACTATCCAAATTAGAGATTCTTGAGTACAGAAAATTGAGGTAATTAAAACATTATAACACCATGAGAATAAAGGATTTAATTATATACTATGTCAAAGGAAAGTATATACACCATATAAAAGTGAATTGGTGCATAACAACAAATAAGTATCAAAGGAATGTAAATTGAGATGAAATCCCTTATAAAGAATGTATACTTAGGTAAAGGATAAATCAATGACATAGTTATGTGTGAAAATATAAATACACTCAATATGATTGGATATTCATTGTAAATAAATCAGAGGACATTCACACATATTCTTGTAAAAACAACACCAATGACATGAATGTTTAACTTAATGAATGGAAATTGAGTTAAGATCATGTTTATATCAATGAATTGAGAAATTATAAATGGAGTGATTATGTGTATCAAAAGTATATCCACGCAACGGGGAGTAAAAATTACTATATAAATAATAAATAGTGATTCCACACATAATAATGGAGAAAAAATAATCAATGAAGTATGCGTAAATCCCACTGAGTGGAAATTGAAATTTGAAATTTTGTTACCGATTTGGTAACTTATAAAACATACAACCCATGAAATAAGGACCATAAAATGAAGAGGAAAATACTCATAAATTAATTTATATTACACCAATAATACAATCATGGACAGTATATACACCACACAAAAGGAAATAGTCACTAATATAGCATGAATCTCACAGGAATAAAAGGTGAGATGAAAACCCCTTACTTCGTTGTAATCAATCGATTCATATGAAAAAAATTTAATAACTCCCAAATGAATCACAGAATACCATGAATATAAACAGAATCATGATTAAATATATCAAATGGAAGTACACAATACACCACATGCAATAAATAAGTGGCGAATAATAGAAAGCTCACGGAATTAAATGTGAGATAAGAAACCCCTTACCTTTTACTTTTCCTTGGTCGAGGGTATGTTAATATCCTATATAATGGTTAAATAATAGTTATTAAATTATAAAATAACAATATACATTAATATGATATCATATATGATATTCTAATATTAATATTTTAGTATTATCGTCATGTCAGGTGTTAACTGATTCATTCTCCTTTATATGATTGGTTACGTAAGACATGTTTGTTATGGATGGGATGTATATTATTAATATTCATGATGATATTATGTATTTAAACATTATTTTTAATCAAAAAATGAAAATTATTTTTGAATGGATACGATGGGGAATGAATCTCATCACATTCGTGGAGACGATAATCCGTACATACGCACGAGCGGCAATATCATTCTTTTGATATTAAAATCATATATTATTGGATGGTATATCATATGTACATAATCATTATCATGTTATATTTATTATTTAAACCAATTATACATCATTATTATACCCATCCAAATAATAATTTATTGAATAACAACTACACCACGACATGGAGACGGTAAGTCGTACGTACATATGTACGGTGACATGTCATTCGAAGGATGGATAGAATAATGAATATGGTTGTACCATATTTATAATAACATCACAGTATAGATAATATACTATAGTTATTATTTTATAATGCAATCAACAAAGAAAGATGATGTGGAAGAATAAAGGAACTTGAAAGAGGTGATGAAATATTTACCTCTTCTTCGGGTTTGGCCTTTTGATTTGATCAAAAGGTCTCCTTAGGTTCACTTTCTAACTAAAGTAAGGCCTCTATGATGAATGTGGGGGATTTTGGAGGATATTGTTTCAGGGGTTTTCTGATCCTAATGGCTTTGAAGGTGTGAATTAGAGAGAAGGGGGAGTTCCCTTTTATAAGAGGGGTGAGGGTAACCTTAGGAAAAGCTAGAAATATTATTTTATAATAAAATCATTTTCAGTTTCTAAAGGCTCCAAAATGATTTATTTAAAGGATAATGTTGGTATGTGTCTAAACCCACTCAACCAATATGTTTTATATAGGTTTTTGTCACTATATTAACTTTATCCTTTAGATTTATCTCTTAGTTAAATAGTTTGACATATACCATGTCTTTTTGTATTTGTATATTATATGGTTAATAAACTTACTATAAAAAACCAAAAGAACTCCAAGTGGTTTATTAATGATAACCATATCATTATATAAGTCGTTTGGCTGAACCTTAGACTCTTAGGAATAGAATATCAATTAATAATATAATATTTGTTTTATAAACCCTTTGATGTGAATTTTGACACTATTTGGTATTTTGTTTTCTCTAAATTCATAACAGCATTATTACTTCGAAAACAATTAATCTAACCAACCCTAGCATGTCATATTAACCTTGAAAATTATATGAATTCAAAAAAGTCTGAAATTACAATTATTTGGATATTTATAATATCAATTACTTTAATATATCAATAATTAGGTAATTACTACATCGTCATTGTGTCATAAATAAATTTAATTATCTAATGTCTAAAAATTATAAATAAAATACCATTATGTGGGAAATATTTTTATCTTTCTAATGAATATTTATAGTGGAATTTATCTTATGTGTAACCCTATATTAAAAATGGTTTAGTTATTAAACATGGAATTTAACACTTTTAACTCTTCTTTGAATTAAATAATAATAAATGTCCTAATCTAGTCCAAGTGGACCTAAGGGATCATATTTTATTCCTATTGTTGTTTTTGGTATAATTACACTTATCTAAAATAATTAGGACATGTTTTCAGGTAATAATAAATTCATTTTTACCCTTAATTACCCAATTTACTTTTAACTATGGTAAATAAAAGTAAAAAAGTTATTATTCACCAAAAATTATTTTCATCTTATTGAACCAAATTTTACTTACTGATATAAACCGTGTCTCTTTTATTTTTGAAATTCAACTCACAGAAGTGGTAAAATTATGTTTTATGTAAATTTGTAAATGCTCTTAGGAGGTGGGTAAAAGACGGTAAAAGGTTCAATAAAATTTTATACATCTAATTTTATTATAAAATGACTCCAATGAATTATATTGAACTTATATAGGTATTATATATTTATTTTGACTAAAAATAAATTTAGATAAAATAAATAATTGTTTAAGTAAAAAATTCGGTTTTAAACTATAAAGGAGTGTTTTTCACTATTCATCAAAAATTGTATGTTTTCAGAAAAATACCAAAACTTTACCCTAATATAATTTTGATATTACAAATTCAGAGATTAATTCTATTTTACCAAATACAAAACATATAAGTTTCAATAATTAATTTTAAATTAATTCCCGTTGTCAAAACTGAAAAGCGGGATTTTAAAAAGTAACAACTATCAAAAGATTGACATGTGTTTTTGTCAAATTTTAATGTGAAATTACTTATAATAACCTATATTGTATTAAATGATAAAAATATAATATAATTATATTTCCAAACCATTAAAATACATAATTAAACACTATACATTATTTCAATTAAAAAAGTTGTTTTCAACTAAAATTTAGTATTTCTCAGTATTCATCAAAATATAAAAATTATTAGAAAAGTACCAAAAATTTATCCACAATAAATTTTTATGTCCGTGTTCTAAAGAAGAATTTAATTTCATTAAATTGAATATATAAAAGTGTCAAATATAGGTTTTAAAAAGGGTCTTCCATTAAAATGTGGTAAAATTACATTTTTTGAAAAATACTTCTTTTATTTGGAAAAAAATGATTTTGTTCTTATATTATATCTAAGAAACACATAATATGGATTAAAAAATTATATTGATTATATAAAATTAAAAATTTAGTTAATACTATTCATAACTACTTTTGAACGGCTAGTTTGGTAAGTCATGGTGCGCTCGAACTCAGTGTTGCATGTAGCACAATCTGTTGAATTAAAGAAAATAACTTACTACGAAATATTGGGGTGTTACATTCTTCACCCCTTTTGGAAATTACATCCTCTCAATTTTAAAATTGGGCTTGTGAACTTCATTGAAAGTCCCCCATTAGAAAAAGAGTCAATATAACTATCTCTTTAAAATAAATAAAGATAAGTACAAAGTTCACCCGAGATAACCCACACTAGGATTCCATGTAAGAAAACATGGATATGGAAGATAAAATAAGTTTCAAGTTCTAGTGGAGAGTGATAGAAAACATGGTTAGGAGAAAATTAACAACAAGAAAACCACAAATTTGTGATGATATAAATGTTCATTAATTTCCTAGTAGCAAAAGTAAACGAATAAAGATTTTTATTTTATGTTCAATTTCATAATTTTGAGGAATTTATTTATGACATTGACTAAGAACATAAAGAGATATACTTACTTTTTAAGTAGATTTTCAACCTTTAAAAAATTTCTACCACAAACTCGTCTCTTTTTTCAAACGATGAGTATTCAAGATGACTTGGTCACACCTAAAGTGCTAGAATAAACTTCTAGAGAATCACATAATCCAAAAAGGATAAACTATATATTATTACCTTGTATTTAGAGATTAACCAAAAGAAAAATGGTTATTACAAGATCAGATGATCCCCAAAAAGGATAATACTTTAGAGAAATAAATACTTATCTTAATTTATAAAATTAAACTAAAAATACCCGAAGTTGAATAAATACCATTCAATAAACAATTGTCCTTTAAATCCATCAATATAATCCAAACTAATATTGAAACCCAAAACATATAAGAATTTGATTACACCGTATTCCACGTTAAATTGAATTTTCAAATAACATCGACTACTCTTAAATTCACATTCTTAAAAGTAATTAACCTAATCACATATTCTCTATGATAGGTTAATCATTTCCATAAATACCCCAAATTGCTATAAATACATAATAAAAATGTAGATAAAAATCCACCATTACTACTCAAACGAAATCCCATAGTATTCTATTTTCCTTAGGCATATAGTATTCCCAACAGATCAAATGTATTCCAAAATAACATTTATCACTTAATCCCCAAATCATTTCCCTATACTAAGGATATCCATTTGATAATACATAAGATCCCAAATCAACTTATTATTGATCAATAAAATCATTTAACTAAAAAAGAATTAGTCACACTAAAGAGAGACTTCACGTAGTCCAGTGGTAGGAGAAAAATCCCAACGCACTATGGTTGTGGGTTCGATTCCTGCAGATTTTTCCTATGCGACAGGTAGTCACACGGTCTGTGTGTTTTCCTTTTTAAAAAAAAACGATATTTTATAACATTCCCAAAACGAGATAGATTCCTCAAAATAACTATAACATATTTTCACCACAAATGTTATCTCATACCTTACATTTTCATCCAAAAATTTAATAACATGTAATTGCCTCAAATTCATGGATCATATAAACATAAATGGTTATTTATAACTCTATCAACAATAGAAAGAAAAACTTTTCCTAAATTAGCATTTTCAAATAATAAACTGCAGGGTTACACATAAGAGAAAAGCCTTCCAAAGTAATCCCATCAACAAAGAGCACTAATAATTTTAAGCATTTGACCATCCATTTATTTATACATAGGTTCTTCCTTGACCAAGGGGTTATCCTATAGAATAGTTAATTCACTCGGGTAATGCCTAGGTCCCCTAAATTTATGGAAAATGACTATAAATGGATTCTTAGGATCATTTTTATTTTATTTTATAGTACTCTTCATTTTTCATCGTCAATTATTTACATTACTTCCTTCTTTCCCACACATAAAGCATTTCATTGTTCCATTAAGACACTTCCCTAGGTGTCTCCTTCCACATTTCCTGCATGATGGAAATGAAGCTTTCTTTTCTCAATGGTCTCCACTGCTAGAGCTCTTATCATTCACCGAATTTCTCTTCTTTGTTGAGTATGGGAGTTTCTTAATATATATGTTGTTGATCTTATTTTTGGAAAACCGATTCAGCATGAACACGATATCTTTTACACCTATCAATATTCCATTCCTTTGATCATTTCCTTCATCATTCCCACCTTGTACATCATGTACAATGTTACTATGACTTCCTTGGAATCCAGAAATATACTAACACAAGAAAGACTAGTGTGAGTCATAAAATCATTTAGATAATATCATAAAACCTTATTTTCAATCTAAAAAACCTTACGATTAATGACGGTTATTTATTCTTGTCTTATATTAAAATTATTCAAATCTATTTGTAAATAAAATGTGAATTATCCTAAGCATATTCCTCGATATTTTCATAACCAAGAGTGTAGCAAGGCCCATTGTCGTGTACCAAGATACCTCGAGTCAAGCCCGAAACTCCTTTTCAGAGTTTTCACTCCTAGGTACATTTGTTCCAGAGCCACCTCTACCTTCTCATATCCAGACAAGGATGTATTGTTTAGAAAACCCACATAATCTCTACAATACAAAAAGTCTAGGAAGTTCTTCTATACTAATCCTCAAATTCTATCTTAGGGTAATGTGCTCTAATCAGAGTTTATCTAAATCTAGATTCCACGGTTCGTACTAAACTTCCTCTGATACCAACTGTAATGCCCCGACCCCAGAATCCCAGAGTCGTTGCATTAATACGTTTCATTGGCATGATCACAAAATATCAGGTCTTGAAAGACCGATTAGTTTTATAGCCTTGTATGTTCTAGATACATTCATAAGGTTTACATTACATCATAAAGTGGAAAACTACAACAACATTATTTACATAGACAACACTGCGATCCCATAGAAAATCCATGTAGGTCAATCATAACACAATTATTCGCATCCTTCAGAAAATTAAACATAGAAATGGGTGAGCTCAGATGCTAGGTAAGGATAAAAATAAAGCAAAAACTTTCAAAAATAAGTATAAACATTTAAGGCAATGTATGAGTCTAAAACAAAATCCTTTTATACTTTAACTTCAGCATAATATGGAAATGATAAAATCAAATAATTTCATTTACTTATTAACATGGATATTCTACTAGTAGAATAATCACATGAAATATCAATAGCCACATTCATAATGATGGAATGCATAATGCCAGACTTTATAACCACATAGTCAAGGCCTTGTCCCAAGACTACAAAGAAGATTTTGTCAAGGGCTTCTGCCAAGACACTAATTTGTCTCATGAGATCTACTGATTCATCGAGGAGATATAGTCGGCTCCACCCCTCACTTACTAAGTCCAATTAATTCCTCATATGAAAAGTTTGAAACATAACATAAACATTCGTATTAAAACTAGAATACAAAATGTCAATACTTTATACACAAACCATGACTGGTATAAAAATATCACATCCACAGTCAAACATAACTTATTCAATACAATATGTAATATTGTATTGTAACATATTAACCTCAATCGAGAATAATTATGGATATTTACATAGATGAAAATAATCATCAAAACTATTTGAGATAAATATCCCCCTTTTTCTTGAACACAATTAAAAGTCACACTATTTTTCAAGATGTCATGTTAATATTTATTTTTTAATAAAATTTTCCCATACCACTTTGAAAAATTTAAAAACAATTTTAATTTTAAAACATTAATGTCAATATAAATAAAACCTTCAAACCATTTTTAAAACATGGACATTAATGAGAAAAGTTGGAAGAATTAATTTTTAAAACATTTATAATGGTATTTTAGTTAGTGTTATATCTGAATGAGAGAATATTGAATATAGACAATTGACGTAATAAAAACTTTATAATACCATGAGAATAACAAATTTCGGTGTATACTATGTCAAAGGATAGTATATACACCATATAAAAGTGAATTGGTGCATAACAACAAAGAAGCCTCAAAGGAATGTAAATTGAGATGAAATCCATTTAAAAAATAGTATCCTTAGGTAAACGATAAATCAATGACATAGTTATGTTTGAAAAATATAAATTCACTCAATATGATTGGATATTCAGTGTAAATAAATCAGAGGACATTAACACATATTTTTGTAAAAACAACACCAATAACATGGATGTTTAACTCAATGAATGGAAATTGAGTTAGGATCAAGTTTATATCAATGAAATGAGAAATTATCAATGGAGTGATTATGTGTATCAAAATTATATCCACACAAAGGGGAGTGAAAATTACTACATAAATAATAAATAGTGATTCCACATATAATTTGCAGTAAAATAATCAATGAGGTATGCATAAAGCCCACTGAGTGGAAATTGAAAATTGAAATTCCCTTACTGATTTGGTAACTTATGAAACATACAAACCATGAAATAATTATCATACAATGAAGATGTAAATACTAGTAAATGAATTTATATTACACCAAGAATACAATCATGGACAGTACATACACCACACAAAATGAAATAGTGGCCAATATAGCATGAATCTCATGGGAATAAAAAGTGAGATGAAAAATCCTTACTTCTTTGTAATAAATCAAGTAGTATGAACAAAAGTTAATAAACACAAAATGAATAACATAATATCATGAATATAAAGAGAATAATGATTACATATATCAAATGGCAGTACACAACACACCACATGCAATAAATAAGTGGCGAATAATGGAAATCTGATGGAATTAAATGTGAGATAAGAAACCCCTTACCTTGTACTTTTTCTTGGTTGAGGGTATGTTAATCTCCTGTATAATTGTGAACTAATTGTTAATAAATTATAAAATAACCATATACATTAATATTATATCATATATGATCTTCTAATATTGATATTTTAGTATTATCGTCGTTTCGGGTGTTAACTGATTCGTTCTCCTTTATATGCTTGGTTACGTAATCCATGTTTATTATGGATGGTATGTATCTTATTAATATTAATAATGATATTATGTATTTAAACATTATTTTTAATCATAAAATGAAAATTATTCTTGAATGGATATGATGGGGAATGAATCTCATCGCGTTCGTGGAGACGGTAATCCGTACATACGCACGAGCGACAATATCATTGTTTTGATATTAAAATCATATATAATTGGATGGTATATCATATATACAGAATCATCATCATGTTATATTTATTATTTACACCAATTATACATCATTATTATACCCACCCAAATAATAATGTATTGAATAACAACTACACCACGATGTGGAGACGGTAAGCCTTACGTACACACGTATAGTGACATGTCTTTCAAAGGATGGATAGAATAATGAATATTGTTGTACCATATTTATAATAAAATCACAGTATATAGAAGTTATTGGAGTTATTATTTTATAATGAAAACAACAAAGAAAGAGTAATTGGAAGAAGAAAGGAACTTGAAAGAGGTGATGAAATATTTACCTCTTCTTTGGGTTCTTCCTTTTGATTTGATCAATAGGGCTACTTAGGTAGGATTTATGACTAAATTAAGGCCTCTATGATGAAGGGAGGTGAGTTGGGAGGATATTTGGGCAGGTTTTGGCCGATCCTAATGGCTTTTAAAGTGTTAATTAGAGAGAAGGGGGAGTGCCCTTTTATAAGAGGGGTGAGGGACACCTTAGGAAAAGCTTCAAATATTATTTTATAATAAAATAATTTTCGGTTTCTAATGGCTCCAAAATGAATTATTTATAGGATAAGGTGGGTATGGGTCTAAACCACTCAAACATTAGGTTTTAGAATAGTTTGGGTCACTATATTAACTTTATCTTTTATATTTAACTCTTAGTTAAATAGTTTGACATTTACCATGTTTCTTTGTATTTTTTATATTATATGTTTAATAAACATACTATAAACTTCCCAGAAAACCCCAACTGGTTATTAATGATACACCAATCATTATATATGTCTTTTGGTATCCTTATATTTTTAGGAATAGAATATAAATTAATAACATTATATTTTTTTAAAATCTCTTTTATTTCAATTTTGACACATTGATATTTTGTTTTTTTGTAAATTCATAACAGCATTATTACTTCCAAAAAAATAATCTAACAAATACTAAAAAGTCTTATTAACATATAAAATTATTTTAATTCATAAAAAGTCTCTAATTGCATTTATTTGGATATTTATAATATAAATTATTTTAATATTTCATTAATTATGTAGTGACTACATCTTCATTGTGTCATTAATAAATTTAATTATTTAATATCTAAAAATTATAAATAAAATAAAATTATGTAGGAAATATTTTTATCTTTACAATGATTTTTTATAGTCGAATTTATCTCATGTGTAACCCTATATTAAAAATGGTTTATTTATTAAACATTGAATTTAACACTTTTAAATCTTCTTTGAATTAAATAATAATAAATGTATTAATCTAATCCAAGTGGACCTAAAGGATCATATTTTATTCCTAAGGTTGTTTCTGGTTTAATTACACTTATCCAATATAATTAGGACATGTGTTAGGGTAATAATAATATCATTTTTACCCTTAATTACGCTATTTACTTTTAACCGTGGTAAATAAAAGTAAAAAGTTACTATTCACCAAAAAATATTTTTATCTTATTGAACCAAATTTTACTTACTGATATAAATATTGTCTCTAATATTTTTGAAATTCAACTCCTAGAAGTGGTAAAATTAAGTTTTATGTAAATTTACAAATGCTCCTAGGAGGAGGGTAAAGGACGGTAAAAAGTTCAATAAAATTTTATACATCTAAATTTATTATAAAATGACTCCAATAAATTATATTAAATTTATATAGGTATTAAATATCTATTTTTACTTAAAATAAATTGAAATAAAATAAATAATTGTTTAAAAAAAAGTCGGTTTAAACTATAACGCAGTGTTTTTCACTATTCATCCAAAATAGAATGTTTTCAGAAAAAATTACAAAAATTTACCCTAAGATAATTTTTATAATCCAAATTAAAAAATTAATTATATTTTACCAAATTCAAAACATAGATGTTTCATTAATTAATTTAAAATTATTTCCCGTTGTCAAAACTGAAAAGTGGGTTTTTAAAAAGTAAAAACTTTCAAAAGACTAACATGTGTTTATATCAACTTTTAATGTGAAATTACTTATAATCACCTATATTTTATTAAATTATAAAAATATTATCTAATTATACTTCCAAAACATTGAAATACATAATTTAACACAATAAATTATTTCGAATAAAAAGTTGTTTTCAACTAAAATTTAGTATTTTTCAGTATTTATAAAAATATAAAAGTTATTATAAAAGTAACAAAACTTTATCCAAGATAAATTTTTATGTCCCTATTCTAAAAAAGAATTTAATTTCATAAAATAGAATATATAAAAGTGTCAAATGTTGGTTTTAAAAAGGGTTTTCCATTAAAAGGTGGTAAGATTGCATTTTTTTGAAAAATACTTCTTTTATCTGAAAAAATGGATTTGTTCTTATATTATGTCTAAGAAACACATAATATGGATTAAAAAATTATATGGATTATATAAAATTCAAAATTCATTTTATACTATTCATACCTTCTTTCGAACATCTAGTTTGGTACGTCATGGTGAGCTCGTACTCGGTGTTGCATGTATCGCAAGCTATTGAATTAAAGAAAATAACTTACTATTAAATATTGGGGTGTTAAATGTGAATACCTTGGTCATATATTCTTCTAAAACAAGATAATAACATAAATCACCATAAAACCTCAATTAAAACATATATGCTTCCAAAAATTACCTCTATACTTATTAATAAATTAAAATCATAGACAATAAAATATATTCTTTAAATACTAAAATTTAATAAACTTCGTCAAAGATAGCTTAAATAATTTTATCATAAAATCACTAATAAATTTCAAGGTCACTAATACTATACAATTTACTTTATCATTATAAATCATCCATTTATCCAAACTAAACATTATTATCTCAATATCAAGAACATATTAAGGGTTTTGTATCCCTTAATCATGAGTTTTCCAAGAATATCCCCTCACAACTAAAACACTTTTCTTGGTTATAAATATTATTCAACATATGCTTGAAAATCATTGAAGAAATACTAAGAAAGAAAAACAATTGGATTTTTAATGATTCTTATAACCATAATATCATTGATAAGAAAATTCTATAACATAATTCCTGAATACAAATATATAAACAATTCAATAATTCAACTTCAATGATTGGTATAGCACAGTCCCTTACTTGGTCTAAGAATTACACCTTTTATTATGACATTGAATCATAAAATTCCCAAGTTCCCCACACATAATAAATTGACCTATAAATGATACATTACAATATAATTTATTTTTATCCACTAAACTATTCATGTTTTCCCACAAATTGATTTCTATGTGTCTTTATTTTTCATAGCCAAAACATATTTCTATTAATTTGAGACATTTCCCTATGTTCTTCTTCCCACATTCTTGACATATAAGAAGTTGGATATTTTTTCCTTCATGTTCTTCATGAAACTCCATTTTTAAGTCATTAGGTTCATTCCAAAATTCACCTATATTCTGGTATGTAATCATATATTGAGATACAAAATGAGGAATAATCATAAACTTTCACATTACATCTCCAATTTAATTTTTTTCTCATGAGTAAAATCATTGTATCATCTATAAAATTTAGTTTTATCAAGATTCCATCTAGTTCATTCCATTAACTAAAACTAAAAATCTTAATATATTAAAAAATAATCCTATTTGGTAATCATATTATCATGAAAAATAATTCATATGATGACTAAATCATGACACCTTATTTTCAATATATGGAACCTTTAGTTTAAACTATGTCATCCCTTATCGTTATCTTTTCAAATCATTCATAATGGTTCATAAATAAAATCTTATTTGGCCTAAGAATACCCCTCAGAAGTGTCTATAATGGTTTGTATAGTTATACCCACTAATCATACATCATTGATTGTCGATTTAATACCCAATCCACTCATTTTAGATTTTTAAACCCTAGTAAAATTCATACCACAACTATATCATCTTTATCGTATCCAAACAAGGATGTATTTTCTATAAACCCACACTTTTTCATTATCAATACATAGGATGTTCTCATATACTTTATCTTATCCTATGTTTTCTCACTAAAATTTCTTCATCCTGGTTTCTAAAAATTAATAAACCATACTCTAATACTAACTTAGGTGACCGAAACATTTCATAAACAAACATGATATCTTATTAGATGAATTTTCATTGAATACAATTATGATCCATTCCATAATTGTAAAGTCTTAGTTTATTTGTAATCTTTGATACATAAAAAATTGGTAAATAAAATAAATAAATCATCTCCCACTAAGTTTATCTCAACTATAATCCTTCTTATACAAATCATACTTAAAACAATTCTTCATATATGAGGGAAATGGAAACATAACAAAGGGTGTGCTTGGATTCTTAGTAAGAGAAAGAAAGTGAGATATCAATGATCATTTAAGCATGACATGATCATAAGGGTATAATAACATGTGATTATTATTTCAAAACCATATGTCATAATTAATTTATCCTAATCAAAAGTCATGGATTAAATCCTAGTAGTTTATAAGACATGAATAATAAATGAATCAAATAACAAGATCCATGAGAGCATAAAATTAACATAATATCATGTCATAAAATAGTGTAATAAAGTGAGTCATGATCATAATCATATAAATAGTATATTAAGGATACACACCAAGATATTCATTACATGTTAGGTTTTTTCTAACAACCTATGTACCTGCATTGGCCTTGGGATAACCTCATGTATACCTTTGTTGGGATCGGGATGACCACCAATGTACCCTATTTTTTTGTCTTGGGATAACCTCCTCTTATATACCCTTTGTTCTGATAAAACATTAATCTTTATATAATGTATTAAATTCATATAACTGACCCACCCATCACATAATCATAATCCATTGATATATATTCCAAAAAGATAATGAGAACATTTATCATTTCATCATGTCTTAACTCGTGGAAAAGAAAATAGGTTCCATAAAGAATTTATCTTCAAAATAAATTACCATGCAGATATATAATAATAATGATATCAAAGAATCATATACCTGATAAAGAATATGTAACATCATTGTATTTTATCATATATGAAAATTTCTTTTAAAATTTCACTTAAATATTTTTTGAGGAAAATAACCTTTTCATTTTTAAATAACTTATTAAAAATAAATGCAAATTACAAAATATTAATGAAAAAAAATTATTTGAAAATAATAATAGACACTTTTAATATATTATTCAATGCATTTAGTTATCAGGATTGTGGGAAAAAATGGTGTATGTTAAAACTAATATTTTTTTCACACCTTTGGTAAAAAGAACATTATTCGAAAAATGAAAAAAAGATTAATTTTTAAAAAAAATTATAGAAATTAAAACATTGTTAAATAGTACATTATAAAATCATTAGTTAATGGTAAAAAAATTCTTAAAACCATTTCAAATGAAATATGTCTATATAAGAAAACATTTCTGAATGAGTAGAAAAATATAGTTCATTCTCCTTAAAAATATTATTTTTTATTTTTTATTTATTATAGAAGGAAAAATGAAAGGAAAAATTGTTATTTTAAAAATGAAAACCATAGTATAGGAAAATAAATTATATTTATTGGATATATATCTTATATTTTTATCATTACAAACATAATCAGTAATAATCCTGGTAAAAATGAGATTGCATCGTAAAAACCTTTATCGCTTTGGGAACTTTTAAAACCTAGAACCTATGAAATAAATAAATTAAAATTAAACATTAAATACCATAAATATATATATATATATATTCATGATATATATTATCAAATTGAAAATATAAACATAACATGAAAGAAACAAGTGGTTAATATGGCATTTGTCTCATGGAAATTAAAGTGATACGAGAAACCCTTTCCACTTCGATATCTTTCGAATCAAATACCATTGGGTGAAATAATTTGAATTATAACTTTAAATATAATGAATATAGAATTATATATGATATAAAATTTAAAAGTGGTAATAAATACACCTTATAAACATAAATAGGTGCATAAAATCAATCATGTCTCAATAAAACAATACTGAGACGAAGAACTGTTACAACCTTGATAACTATCGAATAAAAATGCATTGGATGAAGAAATTTTTATTGTAACTTAAAATACCATGAATTAATAAGTATGCATGATATAACTTATTTGTCACATACATGAATTATTTTAAATTTGTTTTTCATTTAATTTTCATTCTCTCTTTGTTTGGATGTTTCCAATGCATTTTGGTGGAAATGGTGGGTTTTCAAAATTTGGGCCAAACAGTGAGCCCAATTCCATATTTTAAAATAAATTTTGTTTCTTTTATAAATCCATCATTTTTCAAAAAAATTCAACCATTTCAATTCCACCTTGAACTATCCTGGCCTATTAACATCACCATGTCAATTTGTACCCTTTAGGAATCCATAATCATGCTGTATTTGGGTTTTATTTAAGGAATTGGGTGAGCTCGGAAGCACATTTCCAGTTTTAAAAAATTGTTTATTTAATATCTTATTAAATTTTAATGGTTTTTTGTGGTTACACCTCTCACCTGAGCCCACTGAACCAAGGTTCACACTCGTTCTCTTCTCCCCCTCTTTGGAGCTCATTTATTTCGCGGATTAGGTTGAAACATATGAATCTTTCACAATTCAGACATATTTAAAAAAGGTAAATTTATTCCTTCATAACTCCTTCATTTTTAACCCTTTTCACCCATTTCAGTTCTCAAGAAACTGTTTCTTCCCTATTAGAAACTCATTTTTATTTTTTGGTTGTTTTCAAATTCATCTACTGGTGTATTTGGGGCAATTTCTTCAAGATCCTTCATGTAAGTGGGTCTCCTTCATTATTCATTCATTTTTATTAAGGTTTCATTAAATTTTCATAGGGTTTAATATCTTATCATTGAAGTACCAAATGACCAGAGGGTATGGTTTCGAACCTAGGGTTTAAACATGGGTTTTCTTGGTCTAATATATTGTTTTTAGGCTTGATCTACCCTCCTTGAGGTGCGGCGGTGGTGCGATTGAGTTTTCGCAAAAATGATTCATGGTTTTAACAATTTTTGTAGGTGATTCCATTATTTAGGAAATACTTATGACTTATCTTATTGTTGTTATAGTATTTTTATATTTATATCATTTGATTATTGATTTAAAAATTGTTTTTAGCAGTGTTTGTAATGAAAATGAAATTTCAGTGCCATTTTTATGTGAAATCGGGGGTTTTTCATAGAAATCTCTTGTTGGTTCATTTGAGGCTACCCTATAATTACTTTTTTTTGATTTTATTGAAGTGAATTAGGGATGAAAGTAATGTTTTTAATATTTATTTATTTTGATTTTTACTGAGAAAAACAGTTTTAATGGTGTTTTTGAAACACATGAATTTTTAAGTGTCGTGTCTGTGTGAAAATGGAGGTTTTATAAAGATATCAATTCATGGTTCATATAGGGCAGCACAAAAACTGATTTGTTGGTTTAATTGAAATTTATTGGGCTTTAATTTCTGTTTTTTTGATTTCTGAGTGTGCACATCATGTGCAAAGTGGGTATTTCAAGTAGTTTGGGGTGCAACACAATGCGTGATTTTGAGAAGCATTTTTATTGAAAATCAAAATCTTTTGTTGTATGTTTTAAGTCATAAAAAATGTGAATATCTATTTTATTGTTTGTATGTGACAAATAGTGGATTTTAATATGCAAAGGGATTTATGTTGAATGCTGAAATTTGTTTGAGCACAAAGGGGGAGCCCAAGTACCTTGGTGGGTGGATATGTACTAGTTCAGCTAGTGATCCAGATGGGTTTTGTCCTTGTTTCACTGAGAAAATGGATAACAAAAACTCTAACTAAACTATGTGTATGATGTTTTAGGACCAATAGGTTATGGTAATGTTCCCTACTAGTGGCTCGTGTACCAGAAAGGATTGTGACTTGGATACTTTACACTGAGGTACGAGGTACATAGGGCCAGAGACTATCTAGTGCCCAGGGGTGTTCCCAGTTTTGGTGCTCATTGGTCATGTGGTATTTACCCTTGTATTAGGGTGTTTTTGGATATACTTTAAAGTATATAACATGTATTATTTAAATGTGTGAACATTCTTAAAGGTTTAGTTTGGAAACTATTTTCAATTGAATGATTCATTTCTTGAATATATTACCGATTTTCCATACATATTAAAACTGCATGCCTCTTCTCCTTGTTTGCATAATATTTGGAATATTTGGGTGGAATACTATTGGGATTAGGCTTGCACACTACTTGCACCCATTGGTTGTAAGTAGTCTTGATTATGTTTGACATAGGTAAAGGTAAAGCCTTGGGTGATAGTGGATTGGGTTGTTAGTCACCTCCGGTAGTGCGGTGTTGTGGAGACGACTCAGGGGTGATGACCCCTTGTTGTGTGGAGTCTTTGTGGTTGTTTTTATACTGGTTTAATTTATGTGTGTACCTCTTTTTATTTATTTAAAAACATGTTTTCATATTTGTATTTTTTATAAGACTTTTTTGGCATGAAAATTTCATATTCATATTATTGATTGTTTTTTAGGTTTTATGCTTTTATACTCAAGTAAATCATTCCCAAACCTACTTTATTAATACCCAAGAACTTGTGCCAGCCCATGGGTATAGGTAATTCCCTTCGGCCCTTATCATGGGCTGGATTTTGTGCTAGTATTAGTGCCAACCAGATTTGGTTTTTGACAAAATGGTATAAGAGGAGGTTTATATTTTTGGGTTACATTATTATTTTGGGATGAGTCTGGAAAGACACGAGCTGGGATTTTCAGGTTTCAATGTTTTAGCCATGATTAGGGTGCTTGGCCTGCACCTCTCTTGGTAGACCTTGAGTCACCATGGGACATTGGAATTGTTTATTTGACTTCTCTTCTAGCTAAGACGTGTGGGCAGCAGACTACACGTGTACATCGGGCAGGGGTGGAGTAGTTGTTTCTTTTATTACAGTTGTTTCGGTGCGGATGTGCGTCGGGTTACGCTGTTCCGCCAGGACGCGTTCGCGCGTGCACCCGTCAACCCGAGGGGATGGGCGCGCGGCTTGTGGTCCCGCAGTCCCGCTTTCCAAGGGCGGGCGGCATCCGTCCCTTATTCAGGGGCGTCTGCTCCTTGATCGAAACCGGGATGATGGGATGTCGGCTCCTCCTTCCTTGGACGTCTCCTCGGAACTTGTCGCCTAATCCGGGTCTCCCTCATAGACTTAAGAATGTTCGTGAATCTCGTTCCCGGCGCCATATCTTCATGGACACCGGTTAATTACGCTGCTTCCGCCCGGACGTTCCAAGGAGTCTGGGCGGGGCAGCAACCTGCGGTGAGAAGGCCGGGTGGCTCTGGGTGCTGGGGGCGTGTCGTAACACTGCGGCTCTGCACATCTGTCTTCCGTCCCTAATAGGGCTTCTCGAAGGCATAATGGCCTGAGGCATCCCGTACTAGGTGCGGGGAACTGTGTCACCTGAGGTTTTCCTCAGCTTCCCATGTTTAACACGGGGTATGCCGCGAGTTTAACGTCCAGCGGGGACGGCATCGGACCGATCAACACGAAAAGTGGATCAGATGACAGAACCCCTTGAGGGGAACCTCCGACGCTGGGGCCAGCACATGGGCGGCTTCCCAAGTAACGTGGAGTGGAGTGAAGTGGCATGACCCCACCGGGATGTGGCGGCCCGGGTAAGGATCAGGATGGATGATGAAGTGAAGAGCTTGGACCCCAGAGGGGCTTCCTACGTACCGCGCGTTAACACGGATCAAAGTCAACGTAGTTCGGGCATACAGTTTAACGTCATGCTGGACGTCGGCAAGCCGACTCACGAAGAGGTCGAGGCCGCCGGGCGGAGGATTGAACCGAACCACCTCGCACAGAGGGGGATGGAACGGCCGGGTGGATCACAGTTTCACGTCATGCTGGACGATACAAGGGGAAATGGAAAAAGGGGGGCTGTGGGGAGGCACCGTGGAGATACACACGGGCAGTCTCCCACAGGGGCGGATTCATAGGTGAATCAACGCAAGCGTGAACCCTGGAGGGGTCCACTGATGGACGAACCGACGTAAATACGACCGGGACGACCAGGTGGTGGGCTTGGACCTCAGGGAGGCTTCCTACGTACCCTGTATAGAAGACAGGGATCAAAGTCCACGTAGTTCATTCTGTCAGGACTTACGCACTTGGGGCAGCCCGGATGCTGCAAAACTCAGTTGGAAGGGACTTGGACCGAAAGCAGAAGACACCTCGATCCCAGTCAGACCCTCTACTGGCTTCGGCAGTGGGGAGGCGCAATGGAGATACACATGTGCAGCCTCCCACGAGAAACTAGGGGTTTGTAATACCCTGCCCCCGTAGGGAAAAGCCACTCCCATTAAATCGCCCCGAAAGCGGGACAATCCCGACATCCCTGCAGAGACGAGCGGGTGGGGGCCACATCCAAACCGGGGGGACCCTGCGTGCGGAGCACGGGATCAGGTTGCGGACGGTTTAGCGTCTTGCCGGACGAAGTACAGTTTAACGTCATGTGTTGAGGACGAAGCGGACGGTTTAACGTCTTGCCGGACGAAGTACAGTTTAACGTCGTGTGTTGAGGACGAAACACTTGGCAGTTTAACGTCTTGCGGCGCGGACGATGGGGCTAGGCAGTTTAACGTCGTGCAGCTTGGACGGATGTGCAGTTTAACGTCATGCTGGACGAATATACAGTTTAACGTCATGCTGGACGTATGCGCAGTTTAACGTCATGCGGGACGAATGCTGAACAGTTTAACGTCTTGTAGCTCGGACGTATGTGCAGTTTAGCGTCATGCAGGGCATAGGTTGTCGGACGATGGGTGCATGTCACTTCGCACGAACCTGGAGGGCCGCACGGGAAGACAACGCACGGTGCGGGCACCCAGGATGAGGAGCATCAGGCGCCACGCAGGCAGGTGCCCTTAGGAGGTCAACGGGGACGACCCTGGCAGATTGCGCGCAAAAAGGAAGCTTTGCGCGCAATACTGCGGGCCGGCGCGCAATCGGGGCGGCTGGCGCGCAATTGGGCCAGTGCCTTGCGCGCGGATGCTTGAGATTGCTCACACCGGGCTTCGGATAGCGCGCGGGGGCAACGGCTCATTCTCTAATGAATGGCCACTTGAAAGAAGGGGGTGCGCGCAATCGGGCCGGATTGCGCGCACCCCGGGGGCAATTGCGCGCAAGCGGGTTCTTTTGCGCGCAAAGGCCTTAGGGTGAGTTTTTATTCAAATGAAAGGAGCCAGCGGGGATTGCGCGCGAAGGCGGACCCCGAGGCTTTCTTGCGCGAAAGAAAGGAGGTTACCTGAAGTTCGTCATTGCGCGCGGAAGGGGTTGAATTGCGCGCACGAGAGACGTTTCGACTTCCAGCAACCTTTGAAACGTTGGGGGTCGCCTTGTATTTATAGGCAACCCCGGGCGCGGAATCCAGGGTGCGAGCGCGAAATTCTCCTCGCGGGCGCGGAATCGGGCGCGGCGCGCAAGGGAGTCGCGCGGACCCGCGGCGCGCAAAATTGCGCGCCGGACCGGCGCATTGCGCGCATCCCGGGGGGTTTGCGCGCGGAACATCACCTTTGCGCGCGGGCCTCTGAAATTCCGCGCAAGGCCTCCGGGCCCTCCGAAACATCCTTCCGACTCCAAATATGACCTCGCTTTCCGCATCTGGAGCTTCGTTTGGGAACAACGGACTTTTCCGGCGTCTACAAAAGCCCCCCCTCGGAATCTGATCGGCGAGAGGTCGCAACGATCGGGTTCCGAGGGAGACGCCGGAATGCCGAAGTCCTGGGCGACGCGGGACTGTGGCGCGCAAAAATGGGTGTCGGGCGCGAAAGCGGCCGATGCGGTCGCGCAAAGCCTTTTCCGCGCAGCGCGGACCACGGCCTCGCCTATAAATAGGGGCACTGGGTCCCTCCGTGCCGTACACTGGCCTTCCGCGCGATAAGCCTCTTTGCTCTCGTGCGCGAAATTGCCTTTTCCGGCGCGGAATTCGCTCGCTCGTCGCGCAAAACCGTCCGGACTTCGCTCTGTT
Source organism: Viscum album (assembly GCA_963277665.1). Classification (NCBI taxonomy): domain Eukaryota; kingdom Viridiplantae; phylum Streptophyta; class Magnoliopsida; order Santalales; family Viscaceae; genus Viscum; species Viscum album. The sequence continues at coordinate 37,155,803 of OY728163.1, forward strand.
TTTTGCGCGAATACCCGGGGTTTTTCGCGAAGGACTTCCCGATTGCGCGCTGTCCACTAGGATTGCGCGCCGCCTCTCAAACTTTTCCACCAGCCTCGTCCGATCCCGCACGCTTCACCCCTTAACCCGCACGACTCCCGAATCTTCCGAGATGGCCGCGCACAGAGGAAATGAAGGGGATGCCGCCACTCGCAGAGCCGAGATGGCGACGAACGAGGAGGTTTACGGAGCCAAGGAGATTGTTTCTAACAATCAATCCTTGTTCGACTTACTAACGCCGGCCCAGAAGACATATCCATTGTCAGACAACCTGCCGCTCTGGAACTTTGGCCTCCTGGATGAGGTTCCAGTGCCAGGGTTCGAGGTTGATGCGCCGCGAACCTGGGTGACCCGGGAGGACGAGCTTCTCCGCTATAACATCACCAACAATGGGCATCCTGCCAGGGAGACCAGACACTTGGATGTCTATGTCCTGAACCCGAGGACGCGAACCATTGATGGGGGTGAGCCTACAGCGGAGAATTCTCCAGCCCTCTACTCGAGCACATACCGTCAGAGTGTCACTGACGACACCAAGGGCTGGCTGAAGGACTGGGACTTGCGATCTGGGGGCAACTTCACCAGTGAGTGGGCCTGGGCGTTCTGGGTACGCCACACTTGCGATCACTTCGCAGAGGAGCTGCGGTACATCGGCCTGTTCGAGGCGGTGTGGACGTCGCAGTTCCACTTCTACTAGCAGTCTGAGCTCGGGCCGGAGCTGTTCACTCGCTGGTCCCCGGATACCAACACCTTCCATCTTCACCATGGGGAGGTCGGCATCGGTCTCTGGGACATCCACTGCATCGGAGGTATCCCGCTGGAGGGCTACCAGTACGATGAGTTCCTGCCACCGAAGAACATCTGGGAGGACAGGTCACGGACTCCCATTCTGACCTGGCATCTGCTTGACCTGGCTACGCAGCGGCTCGGGATCCAAGACTTCCAGAAGGACATAGCCTACAAGGATTGGTTCGGCCAGTTCCTGGAGCATGACCCGGCGATCAAGATGCCAGGCAGGGGGAAGCGGTGCCCGACCGCAGCTCAGAGGAGCCGGAACGGGTCGTACTGGCGGGTCCTGGAGACGGGCGATTACCGCTCATGGGGGTACCGCGTCATCGAGGCCCGGGACCCGAACGTCCGGTACGCGGCGTTCCTGGCCGCCTTTCTGAGCGGGTGGCTCCTGCCAGTGCGGGATGCGAGGATGGGCGTCCGCCCGGCGACACTGGCGATGGCGGGCGCCATGGCTGCCAACAAGAGATACAACCTCGGGGTCCCAGTACTGGCGAGGCTGTATGCCATTCTGGGACGCATCTCACGAGGGGGGTCGCCACGAAGGATCTGTGGGCCCTTTCAGTTCTTCCACGGCTGGGTGGCTGCTCACCTTGGTGGGTATACGTTCCCAAATGCCATCAGTCCTCCGGGCAACGGCCTGCGACCCTCCCTGCTGAACATTGCGGGGGTCGCTCCGATGACCCTCAGTGAGGAGGGCGTGAGGGTTCGGATTGGCAATCATGCCAATTTCAACTTCAGCCCGTTCCCCACTCCCGTCGGCCAGATGATCGACAACGGACAGGGCCCGCTGGAGCAGCATGAATACTTCCTGAACATGCGGGGTGGGGTGCTCATGACTCGGATCGACGGGAAGGTGATCTGCGAGCCTTACGTGCCGACCCGGTTCGCCAGGAAGTTCGGGTGCCTTCAGCGGATGCCGAAGAGGGTATTCACCGCTGTCCGGGAGGAGACGAACCCTTGCGTCCTTCGCCAGATGTGGCTGATGTTCGTCGCCTTCGGCTCTGGCGACGTCATCACTCTCCCTCCTACCGGGATCGACGCAGGCTTGGCAACCGAGTATGCCGAACACTGGGCCATCGCGTACCCTGAGGGGCTTCTACGGAAGCCAGTTCGGCGGCTCGAGGTCACCCGTGCGGAGACCGGGCGTCAAGGGAGGAGGCGAGGCGCCGCCACACGGGGGAGAACGGAGGCGCGCCAAGCAGCGGGGCCGGCGCGAGCAGGGACTTCGGCGGCGGGCACATCGCAGGCTGCCGCTACGACCTCGGCGCCCAGAGAGGGGGCACATGCGGCGGTCGAGGAGCGGCCCGGGAAGTAGGTGAGGCGTCTGCTCGAACCCTCCCACGATGCAGTCTTCCCGGCGCTGTGGTCGGCCTGGATGACCCTGCGGCAGTCACTGGGGACCGACGTCATCTGGCGAAAGATACTCAGAGAAGGGATCTATCTGCCAGAGGTCGGGCGCCTCCAGATCACCGACAGGGTGGACTTCAACCGGCAATATGCATATCTGACGGCCATGGACGAGTACGCGCGCCAACGTGGTCAGCGTGCGGAGCCATCCCTTCTGGTGAAGGTGATGCTCGGTCTCGAGCCCGCTCCAGAACGGATGCCGCCGGGAGAAGATGACAGTAGCAGCGACTCCAAAGAGGAGGAGGAGACGGGGGAGGATGAAGGCTCCGAGGGAAGGTCCCATCGGGGGAGCCCACGGGAGAGCGGCGAGGTGGCCGACTCCGACAATGTCGATGTCACCGAGCTCCTCGAGGTCCGCTTCTATCCCTACTCAACCTGCTTCATCCATTCTCTTATGCAGCTTCTAACCCATTTCTCCACCTTTCTCAGGAGCACACGGATGTCGGTCAGGCGTCCTCAACAGGAGTAGGAGAGGCGCCAGCAGGACAAGGCGGGGGCCAGGCACCCATTATCGAACCGTCAAGCGCTAAGGGGTCCCCTGCTGCAACTGTTCCTGCGGCGACCGGGGTAGCGGAAGATGACGCTCCGAACTCCCGTAAGTCTCCCTACTTTACTGCTGGTGCTTGCCATTGACGATCCGTGACTAACCATGGCATGCCCCGCGCAGTGATCTCAACATTGGAGGCTCGTCGGGTTGCCGAACCCGGGCCATCTACGAGTGGACCAGTGGTGGACATGCCGCCTGCTCCGGAACAGACCTTCCAAACCGAGCCGGCCCCACCAACTGCTGATCAAGGGGCTCCGGACATCGGCGGTGCTGACATCGGAGAGAGGTTGGGGGCTGACGAGGGTGTCGGTGCCACTGGGGAGAGAGAAGAAGGTCGCCCGGATGTTGGGGAACCTATCCCTCGTGAGGACCTCCCAGGGGCGGACCCTGCAGCAGACCTGCTGGCTGCCTTCCCTGCTTACCGGCCTGCCGACCCCGAGGAGATGGATGACTCAGACGCGGAGGCGGTCGAGGATAGCCGGGTAACGCGACGCAGGGGGTGGAAGTGTATCTAGCGCTTCCTCAAGCGAGACCCATCGGAGTGGCTGGGGCGCATGGGATCACTTCAAACTTGGCTGCGCTTCCTGTGTGCCGGGGGAGCTGATGCTCAACGCCTTCATCTGACGGTCCGTGATTTCATGGTCGAGAAGATGCACGAGAGCCGCCGGCGTGCCGACGTCGCACAAAGTCGGGACATGTCGGAGAGCACGCAGGCGCTCATCGCGGCAGAGCAGGAAGTCCGGCGCCTCGAAGGGCAGGCGGCAGAGAAGGAGGCCTTCATCGCAGCATGTACCGAGCTTGTGGAGCAACTATCGGCACAACTGATCGACGCTCAGGTACAGCTGACGGAGGCGGGCCAACAGATGGTCACACTCCAGGTCGAGCGGGAGCGTGCACAGGCCAGAATCGACGAACTGCGCGCTGCGACCGCCGACGAAGAGAGGGCACGCAGAGAGCGAGAAGCAGCTCTGGAGGCCACCAGCCAAAGGGTAGCGGCATTAGAAAGACTCATTCAGCACGCTAATCCCTAAGGGCTTTGTTTTGCCATTCCCAAAACATTTGCTTCCGCTACCTTGATCCATTTGTATGAATCAATATATTTATCTGCATCTTTTGGTTTAATATGCTCAACCACAATTCGTTGTCTTGCGGGAGTGTTAACCAAGCATCAGGCATCCATAATTGGGCCTGGGTTTCTGGAGAAAAGAGGGAGGTCATTCCTAGGAAAGGAGACCTCAGACCTAACCAATGTATCATCCCCCAACTTGTTCCAACACACGAGCGGGACAACGCTAGGGGCGTTGAGATTTTATCCGAACATAGGGAAATGAGAAAGGGTGAATCGCGTGTCCCGAATCCAGACATCCACAACGGCCGGCCTTCCAGGAGATGCCCAAGACGGTAGGCGGACAGTGGATCGACCATAACAACTGCAATAGACGGACCGAAAAAGACCATCATTCATATTGGAGGAGGCGGACCACATGTCATCATGAATACCGCTTTGGGGTTCCTTCAGACACAAGGGTGGAAAATCCAGATCAACAGGGCATGCGAAGCGTGGGGCGAAGTGACGATTTGTTCGGACAGAATCCAACGCTCTCAAAATTGCGCCACCGTGGGGAAAACGTATTAGGCGGATGCACTAATCTGGCCGCGAGTCACCTCAATTCTCAGACAGCACCTCTCTGACGAGGAAACTGTCGCTTCCCATTCTTGCGATGGGGCATCCCGAGCTGAATCGGGGAGAATATCACAACTGCACCACTCTACCCGAAGTCAGGCCAGACGGCCGGCGACGAGGAGGGGCGGGACTTAACGATCCCTGAGGCTGGACCCGAGTCGAAATGCCCGGGCGTTCCTACGTACTCCATCAGGCTGGAGATCAAGCCACACGTAGTTCTGAGAGTGCAGTTTAACGTCATGCAGGACGTAGGACCCCATTTGGGGTAGATCTTAGTTTAGGGTCTTAGAGCTCGGACCATAAGGGCTGGATCTTAGTTTAAGGTCTTAGAGCTCGGACCATAGGGCTAGAGGATCTTAGTTTAAGGTCTTAGAGCTCGGACCATAAGGAGAGATCTTAGTTTAAGGTCTTAGAGCTCGGACCATAAGGAGAGATCTTAGTTTAAGGTCTTAGAGCTCGGACCATAAGGAGAGATCTTAGTTTAAGGTCTTAGAGCTCGGACCATAAGGAGAGATCTTAGTTTAAGGTCTTAGAGCTCGGACCATAAGGAGAGATCTTAGTTTAAGGTCTTAGAGCTCGGACCATAAGGAGAGATCTTAGTTTAAGGTCTTAGAGCTCGGACCATAAGGGGAGATCTTAGTTTAAGGTCTTAGAGCTCGGACCATAAGGGGAGATCTTAGTTTAAGGTCTTAGAGCTCGGACCATAAAGACCTCAAAGTACGCCGTATCTGGTCATATCCCCGGGATATGCGAAGATGCACTGAGGGATAGTGTCAGGAGTGTCGAGTTTTCGCCTGGTCAGGATGGGAGGTGGGAAATGTGAATCATGCGGCCATTCACTCGAGGACCGGGAGCACCGGCGTGACGATATGAGAGTACTGCCGACCGTGGCGGAAAAGCAGCATCAATATCGCACTAACCGTTGGTGGAATGAGGCAGAAAACGAGCATCGACCGCTCAATCGCAGGATTCATATCGATTTGCTGCCCGAGGCCATTGGGGGTACCGGCCCGAGTCGGTGGGAGAGCACTGAGGCATTGTGTCCGAACCGTTCACGGGGGGCTCCACCCAGGGCGTAGACGATGGGTCCGAATGAAAGGGAGCACGAAGCCTGAAAAGCGGAGGAAACCTGACCAAGCGGATCCTGACCCTCCTGGCAATAAACCAGAGTACTCTTGACACCGGTGGACCACTGCAAGGGGTCGGGTTACACGCCTTGAGGGTGACCTGAAGGCGGCGGATTGCCCAGAGAAGGGGGAATCTCTAAGAGATGGGGGGCTGGACCCGAAGTTTCAAACATTCGGGCGTTCCTACGTATCCCATAAGGATGGGAATCAAGCCGCACGTAGTTCTTGAAGCGCGGTGCAACACAATCGGGCACCAGCGCGGGGAAGAGTGCGGGTCTGACCCTCGCACACAAAAGGAGCGGCATTTGATATTTCTTGTTTGTCCTTAAAGATGAATGGTTTTTCTTTGTGCGGCGACATGCCTGTGATTGAGAAATCTCTGGCGTCGCCGCAATAATCAAGCCACGGAAGGCATTGATGAATGGCGTGGTCATTAACCAGCGCCCAACATGAGTGTCCCCTGAGGAGGACATCACGATGCAGTGCCGTTTCTCGTCGGGTGGCCAAGACGATCACAGTTTACGGTCGTGTGGTAGGACCAGACAACACAGTTTAAGGTCGTGTGGTTCGGACCATGGAGGAATCCGCTTATTGCGGTACGGCGGACACGGCGGAGGTGGGAACATACCCAGCCCTGCGGTCACGCACGATTCCAGGAGAAGAGTCTTGGGATAGGGGTCTGCACATGTCCATCACCCGAGGGGCAGAGATGCTAGCCTCCAGATATACTGGGCCCAGAACGCAATTGTTCGGGCGACTCCCTCCTCCTTATGGGGACGAGGGTCCAGCTACGCATGGCCCTTGGGGAGAACATCCGCATATATCCTTGGCGCTCAGATCATGGGAGCCTCGAACGACATCATTACCCTGGTTGGTCTGCTTAACGTGTAGAGGCGTACCGGAGGTCAGTATGAAGAGAGTGTCAAGATTCCACTACAACGCACAAAGGCGGAGTGTGATGAGGACTGCGCAACCAATGTTCAGAGCCTGAGAGAGCTGACATGGCGATCAAGGACGTTGCTGACGCATTCGCAACACAACATCCGATCGCGTCAGCCTAAGACGGGGCAAGAAAACGAGCATCAACCGCTCAATCGCAGGATTCATATCGAATTGCGGCCCAAAACCCGCCGGTAAATCGACCCGGAGCGGTGGGAGAGCACTGAGGCATCGTACCCAAACCGCTAACGAGGATCCCTTTGAGTGAAGGCTCGAATAAGAGGAAGCGCGAGGCCTGACAAGCAACACAGGACTTGTCGGGATTGAATCTGACACTACGAGTCATAGACCGAAGCACCCAAAACATGTTAACAGATCTCCGGAAAGGGTCGGAGGACTCACCCTGAGAGCAACCGAAGGGGGGCAGATCCTCGTGATCAACCAAGAGACGGGGCTGGACCTGAGACACAAGCGTCCAGGCGGTCCTACGTATCCCATAAGGATGGGAATCAAGCCATACGTAGTTCTGGAAAGGCAGTTTAACGTCATGCAGGACGATGAGGGGTGTGAGGTAGTCCCACACACGGGGGAGGCGTACGGCGCGGCCAGTAGACCGACGTGAATGAGGACATAATCCCCCGCTCACGCGATACGCCTCGCACAAAAAAGAAGGGGAACTGGGGCCAGAGGCCCAACGCGGGATAGAGATTCCCAGGAAATGGGGCTGGGCCTGAAACATGAATGTCCAGGCGGTCCTACGTATCCCATAAGGATGGGAATCAAGCCATACGTAGTTCTTGAAGTGCAGTTTAACGTCATGCAGGACGATGAGGAAAAAAGAAGGGGGGAGCAGAAGGCATCCCCAAACGTGGGGGGGCGCACAGCGTGACGAGCAAACCGACGTGAATGAGGGCATAGCCCCGCACTCACACCATACGCCGCCCACCCGGGGGCAACTGGGCCAAGGGCCCGAGATGGGATGGAAATTCCCGAAGGATGGGGATGGGCCTGAAACACGAGGGTTCAGGCGGTCCTACGTATCCCATAAGGATGGGAATCAAGCCGCACGTAGTTCTTGAGTGGCAGTTTTACGTCATGCAGGACGAATGCTGAACAGTTTAACGTCTTGTAGCTCGGACGTAGTGCAGTTTAGCGTCATACGGGACGAAGCACTTGGCAGTTTAACGTCTTGCAGCGCGGACGAACGCTGAACAGTTTTAACATCTTGTAGCCTGGACGAAGTGCAGTTTAGCGTCATGCAGGACGAAGCGCAGTTTAGCGTCATGCAGGACGAAGTGCAGTTTAGCGTCATGCAGGACGAAGTGCAGTTTAGCGTCATGCGGGACGAAGTGCACTCAGGCAAAGTATTGCTTGAGGAACCTAGCGTTGGTGGGAGGAGTGACACGCTCACCATCCATAGTCGCTAGGGAGTACGCGCCATTGGGATAGACCTTGTGGACAACAAAAGGTCCCTCCCACTTGGGCTCCAACTTGGGCGGCTTCCTGCCGGGGATCATCGGTGCTCTTAGGGCTAGCACTAGATCACCCTGCAGGAAGGAGCGGAGGCGAACCTTCTTATTGAAAGCTCGAGCCATTCTGCTTTGATGCCTCTCCAAGTTGTGCAAAGCGCGAAGTCTATTCTCATCCAGTGCTTCCAACTCGACTAGACGGGCTTCAGCAACTCTGTCCGGCGCTTGCTGGTCGTAGACCGCAGTGCGCAAGGACGGTAACTGGATCTCGATGGGCAGGACGGCCTCAGCTCCATACACCAGGGAATAAGGGGTCATCTGGGTGGAATTGCGAGTCGTCGTCCGATAAGCCCAGAGGGCGTTGGGGAGCTTGTCCGGCCAACTCTTCTTGTTCTGACCAACCATCTTTTGCAGAATGTTAGAGAGGGTTTTGTTAAACGCCTCGATCTGTCCATTCGCCTGCGCATGATAGCGAGATGTATGGTTCGAGCGGATGTTATACTTGGCGTACAACTTCTTCAACTCGGCTGCTCGGAAATTGGTTCCGTTATCCGTGAGGATAGCGTGAGGCACTCCAAATCGATAGATGATGTTGGAGGTCACGAAGTCAGCGATCGAACAGGATTTGACCTCTCTGAGCGGAATCGCTTCTGCCCATTTGGAGAAGAAGTCCGTGGCGGTCAGAATGAACCGGCACTGGCGAGCTGTCGCCGGCGGGTAAGGTCCCACAACGTCCAGTCCCCAGACTGCAAAGGGCCAGGAATACCTTGTGGTATGGAGAGGCTCCGGCGGCCGATGCACAAAGTTCGCATGAACCTGGCACGCATGGCACCTCCTGGCGTACTCGATGCAGTCATGGATCATAGAGGGCCAGAAGTATCCCAACCTCCGAATCTGGTGGGACAGCTTCGGCCCAGTCTGGTGGGCGCCACATGAACCAGCATGAACCTCTTGCATGACTCGTGGGATCTCGACTCCCTGAAGGCAACGGAGGAGAACACCATCAAACCCGCGCTTGTAGAGGATCTGCTCCAGACCGGGACTGCTCTGGAGGACAAACTGCGATGCGCGGCGTCGAACTCGCTCGCGCTCGGCCCGATCTGACGGAAGAATGCCATGTTGGAGGTACTCAACCAAAGGCGCCCTCCAATCACGGGCTGATTCGACTGCTATATCTGGGGTACTCGGGGCTCCGGGCATAGGGGCAACCGTGGTGAGGTTACTTACCAACGGGCCGCGATCTTCTTCCGGGATAACGGGAGCGATGAGCCTGCGGCGCGTCACGCGGACGATCAGGTTGTCCTGTTCAGGTTCCGCTAGTGACGCAGCCAGGCTGGCCAAAGCATCTGCTCGACCGTTCTGCGACCGGGGAACATGGACAATTTCCGGCCGAGAAGGGAACCGGGCCATCAGAAGGAGGGTGCACTCCAACAATGGCACAAGTTCCGGCTTCCTGACAACGTAGTCGCCATTGATCTGCTTAACGACCAGCTCGGAGTCCCCTTTCACGCACAGACGGGGCACGTCGATCTCGAGAGCCAACTCGAGGCCGGTGATGAGGGCATGGTATTCCGCCTCATTGTTGGTACAGCCCTCTGACAACAGGAAAGAGTATGGCAGCACGGCTCGCTCCGGGGTAATGAAGACGATGCCCAAGCCCACTCTGTTGAGCTTAGGATTATCGAGTCTTCTACCGGTGGGGCTCCGGGAGGCACCGTCAAAGTGCATCTGCCAGCATGGATCGGCTCGATCAACCGAGAGAATGGTCTCATCAGGAAAGCCTAGATCCAGCGGCTGATCCGCGGAGGTCGGGTGAGCGGCCAGAAAGTCTGCCAACGCTTGCCCTTTGATGGCCTTCTGAGACACATACCTGATGTCGAACTGCTGGAGAATCACAGCCCACCGCGCTAGGCGGCCAGTCAACATAGGCCGGCTCAGGATATATTTCAACGGGTCTACCCGAGAAACCAACTGTACCTCATGGTGCTGCAAGTAGTGCCGTAATTTCTGTACGGCAAATACGAGCGCCAGACAGCTCTTCTCGATGGGGGAATACCTAACTTCCGCATCGAGGAGCATGCGACTGAGGTAATAGAGGCTATTCTCCGTTCCCTCGTTGTTCTTCTGGGCGAGAAGGGCACCCAGGGACCGTTCCAGGGCGGTCACATAGAGGACCAGCGGCTTCTCGGATACAGGCGGCATCAGAACCGGAGGTTGAAGCAGGTACTGCTTGATCTCCTCGAAAGCGGTCTGACACTCTTTATCCCATACATAGGTGGCACCTTTCTTCATGAGCCGAGAAAAGGGCTTATACTTGCCGGCCAGATTCGCGATGAATCGGCGTATATAGGCTAAGTGGCCTTGGAACCCTTGCAGTTCCCGGACGGTACCTGGGGGAGGCATCTGGCTAATCGCCCTGATTTTCTCTAGGTCGATCTCAATACCCCGGTATCTTACCACAAATCCAAGGAACTTTCCGGAGGTGACCCCAAAGGCACACTTCAACGGGTTCATCTTCAGGCATCGAGACCGGAGGAAGCTGAACACTTTCTCAAGATCTTTGAGATGGTCCTGACGCTGGCGCGATTTGACAACCAAGTCGTCGACGTAGCATTCCACCAGTGTGCCGAGGATTGGCTTGAATATGCGGTGCATCGCCCGTTGATAGGTGGCACCTGCATTCTTCAGGCCGAAGGGCATGACCCGGTAGCAAAAGGTACCTTGGGGGGCCCTGAAGGCAGTGAACTCCTCATCCTCAGGGGCCATCCGAATTTGGTTGTATCCGGAGTATCCATCCATGAAGGAGAGGGCTTGGAACCCTGCCGTGGCATCAATCAACAGCTCTGTCACTGGAAGGGGAAAATCATCCTTCGGACAGTGGCGGTTGAGATCGCGGAAGTCGATGCAGACTCTGATCTGCCCGTTCTTCTTCCTGACCGGCACAATGTTGGCCAGCCATTTGGGGTACTGAACTTCCCTCACGAAGTTGGCTTTGATAAGCTTGTCAACTTCGGCCTCAACCATGGCACCATGGGATGGGTGCATCTTCCTGGGAGGCTGCTTGAACCCGCGATGGTTCGCCGGGAGACCAAGGCGATGGACGGCTACCTGAGGATCTAGCCCCGGCATCTCGTCATAGCCCCAAGCGAACACATCACGGTGCTGCCTGAGAAAGTCCACGTACTGCTGCCGCTCCTCAGAGGGCATGGCGGCACTAACCAACGTGGGTCTTGGATCGGCCTCGGTTCCAAGGTTCACCTGTATTAACTCATCGACCGTGGCGGGGACGCCCTCCTCAAAGGCTGGGGGTGCGTCTTCCATACCCTCTCCACTCGGGGAGGGATCATCCACGGGAGAGACTGCGTTGGAAACTGCATTGGGGCTACCAGGTCCTGCTGGGCCACTGGTGCTGGCGCGGGCGGTCGCGGCCGTCTCATCAGGAGACTCGCGGACCGTCAAGACCATGGCGACGTCCAACCGGTGAATCGGGAGGACGTAAGCGTCATCCAGACCTGCCCAGGGATCGCTCGTAACAGCGACAGGCTCAACCTCACCTGCCAGGATCTGCTTATCCTTGCTCTTGTAATAGTCCGCGTCCAGATAACGGGCCTCACATGAGGCAAAAGGAGAGGCATCTCCTTGAAGCACGCCTACTCGACCATTAAGGGAGTATTTGAGGCATTGGTGGTATGATGAGGGAACCGCCGCATGAAGGTGGAGCCATGGCCTGCCCATCAATGCATTATACGCAGTGTCCTGAGAGACTACCATGAATTCGGTGTTGGCAACCAAGTCACCGAACTGGGTCTTCAAACGTATCTTGCCGACCGGGGTTTGCTCGGTACGGTCATACCCCTGGATCCTGAGGTCGGAGGGGATCAAGTCATCCTCAGACAACCCCAATCTCCGGAGCGTCCGAGTCGGAATCAGGTTGATCCCGGATCCCGTGTCGACAAGACAGCGCCGGACCTCAAGGCCATTGAACTGGCCAGTGACATACAGCGGACGAATGTGTCCCTGTATAGGAGGGTCTTCATCCTTACCAGAGAACGAGATAACCGCCTGACATTCGGCGTCCTCAATCGTTTTGGCGTGAAAGGCCTCTGCGGCCGCAACCTCTGTCTCAAACTGGAGGGGGCTCTTCAGGGCTTCAGCGAGTGCCTCGCGCATCTCAGATGACATGCGCAGAGCCTCAAGGATGGAGAGCCTTGCTGGGATGTCGGCCAAGTGCTTCAGGACATCATACTTTTTGGCCAAGCGCGAGCTCCTGGTTGCAGGAGGTTGCTCTGCGGTTGGTGGCATGACGGGCCTTACCGGTTGGATCGGCGGCCGACTGGTACTTGGCGCATCTCGCTGTTCACTGGGCGCAGTCCGGGAAATGGTCACCGTACTGGAGTCAGGAGGCCGGGATGGACTTGTGGCATGGCGGAGCTGGTCGCGACGCGGCTGAGGCGGTTCTTCCGACGGTGGCGACGACCGGGGACACTAGGGAGGTCCACCTGGTGTTCTTCAATGTCGGGAACCGAAAAGGGATTTACCAGCTCGACGGTGTTAACCGAAGCATACCCAATACCGTCATCGGACGAGTCATCCATCACCGGGCGGATCCGAGGAGGGACCCCCATCTCCGGGGGCATGAAATCGCCGAGAGTACGGGATAGTGGCGGAACTGGCGGGGCGCGCTCTTCCTTCTTGCGCTGCCGCCGTTTGCTCCTCTTGGAGGAGGCAGACCGGGACGACGATGCCGAAGCAGCACCCGCAGATTCTGGGGGCTCAGGCTGATTCAAGCGCGCACGGATGATTCCATGGGCGCGAATGGTCGTCTTGCGGGCCATCCAGTTATTATACTTCTGGGACCCGCGGCCGGAGACCAGCTGCCATTCGTCCTCGTTGCCACTATCGTCATCTGATCCCACGAACACGCCCGCTACCTGTGCTGGAGCTGGGCCCAACCTGATTACATTGTTGTTAATCTGGTCTTGGAGCCAGTCCTTAAACACATAGCACCGCTGGATGGTGTGCCCCAGGGCCCGATGGTAGGGGCAGTAGCGGGGGTTATCTGTGAGATGTGCCTCCTCTGGCCTCCAGCATTCAGGCAGTCGCACAATCCTCTGCTCCAGGGCACTCCGGAAATAGCCGGGGACCTGATCCTCATGAAATGAGTAAGTCAGGTATCGCGGGCCTCTGGGAGCGTGGTCTTGACGAGGGGCCGGAGGGGCCTGCCGAGGAGGTGGACCCTGATTATCTCGCCTGGGTTGCGGCGGTACATTACGCGGAGGGGCCGGCCGGTTCTGAGGCTGCCGTTGCTGGGCCGGGAACTGAGCCCGTGGAGGCGGATTCCTGTGAGGCTGCGGAGCTTGGCTCACCGGCAGCAGCTCCAACGGCCTGGGAGCCTCTATCTGGGCCACAGCAGCGGGCTCAGCCCTGCTGGCTCTCCTTGCAGGAATCATAGGAGGCAGCGGGTGTGCCTGGCTGGCCTGTTGCAGGGCTTCCTCAAGACGTTGAGCTTTGTCTGAGAAGTCCCTGAACCCTCCGGGGTAGTTCTGAGTGATCAGGGAAGGGACCAGCTCGGTCTTGACGTTCCCGACGCACATTGTCAGCAACTGCTCCTGAGTCAATGGCATGTCAAGGGAATACGTGAGACCCTACCATCGGGCGACGAAGTCCGCGACTCGCTCATCAGGCCTCTGCTTGCACTTGAAGAGGTCTGCGATACTCGTCTTCCGGGTCGTGGAACTGAACTGGTAGAGGAACTGTCTACGGAGGTCCTCCCAGCTGGTTACCGACCCGACGGGAAGCTGGCTGTACCAGACAAATGCTGGCCCTTCCAGTGTCTGAACAAAGCAGCGAAGCTTAGTGGCCTCCTGCTGCGCCGGAGTCCCCAACATAGGCCCGCACCTCGAGTTGAAGTGGGCTAAATGCTGTGGCGGATCTCCAGTCCCGTTGAAGGGGGCGAAAGTGGGATTCCCGAATCCCGGAGGCGCCGGCATGTCATCCACCCATGCTGGGTAGGGCTTGCCGTCTGGTGGGATCGCCACCTGCCGAGTCTCCAAGGCTTCCAAGCGGGCAATGAGTGCCGCCATCGGATCGTCCGGACATGGGTTCCAGTCCTGGCGAGGATCTCTAACCACGAGCGCATTGCATGGCCCTTCAATCGGGTCGTCGACCGGGTCGTCGAACTCGGCAGCTCGTGGGATGGCGGGCGGAGCAGCCCTTGGGGCAGCAGGAGGAATCCGAGCGGGATCTCTCAGGTAATCACGCCGCTCGGGAGGGTGTGGCGAAACATACCGCGCCCTCTTGCCGTAGGCAATGGCCTCTCTCCTGTCGGCGAACACGGCGTAATCACGGTTGCCCGGGAGAGTCTCGTCGAGGAGCGGTTGTTCCGGTCCCTGCTGTCCTGGCCTAGGATCACCGTAGTCAGGCCGCCGTTCTGCAGCGCGCTCGGCGAGGAGCTGGTCAACCAGCCTCTTCTGTTCGGCGAGCTGCTGACGTAGCGTAGCCTTCTCGGGATCCTCCTCTGCCCTCTGCATGGAGGCAGATGGGTCGGCGGGATTTATAGCCTCGCTGTGCTCTTTTCCTTTGCTGACGTTTCGGCTTAACGTCAGTGCTTCAGTGGGTGCGGGGAGCCCCAGGAGGTTTCTCTGATAACGAGTAACTCTCACTGATGGATCTGACGACGGCTTGTCCTCGGGGGGAAGCCCCCGTCGAGAAGTTCCAAGTCGTTCCCCTCTCCCGACAGGTCAGCCATATTGACCGTTCCTGTCCCTGGGGATATACCCTCAGGGCCACCCAGCGAATCGGGCTGTCGGCGGATCACACTGAAGCGTAGGGCAGCGTACTGCCCCCATCCACGGATATACACGTGGGGAGTGGCTTCCTCGATAACTTTGCGGAGTACTTGAAAACACTCAACGCATCGTTGTTGGAGGGCCTCGTGATGCCCAAATGACCCGGGGTGCCGAACCGCGGGGAGCATGGCCAGGTCAATTTGACGGCACTGCTCACCAATATCCTCCAGGTGCGCTTGACTCCCGGGGTATGGCATTTGTAGGCAGTGAAGACGGGAGTGAGTCTCCCGGAGAGTTCGGCGGAAGCACTCGAACTCATCCGGGGTGAGCGATTCGGGTGCATCAAAGCCCGGTCCTGCGACTGGCCAAAACTTCTCAGGGAAGTGGCCCTCTACAAGGACGGTCCAGAAGCTCCACGACTCAAACTCGGGACCCAGATCTCCTTGGTCCTCTTCCATGGCTGGGAACGGACGGGGAACTGGTAGTGGTGCCGAGGCGGGCCGCCGGGCCGACGGGCTGGCCGACGGTGAATACGGCGAACAGGCCGATTGGCCTCCATATCCCGGGCCGCCCTCTGAGGGTGGCGGTGCCCTGGCTACCACATCACGATAGGACGGGCCGGCGAGCGAACATCCTACCGTAGCATCGGTGCTCGCCGAGGGCGCACCAGATCGTGGTTCGACCGTCGGTCCCCAGAAAAAGTCTCCGGCTTCTCTGATCGAGACGGAAGGCACTTCCGGAGGGGCCGGTACCAACCGCAAGTTTGATCCTTGGGGGTCTACCAGGCCCTCGTTACTCCGGATATACCTTCGGAGAGACGCGGGGATCACATCGATCTCGCTCTCGGGGAGCACGAGGCTGACGTGCCGCATTCCTACCCCTGCCCTTAACTGGCGGGATTGGGGAAGGGGCTCTGTCGCCGAATCGTATTCCGCCTCTGAGTCAGAGAAGCAAACCGGTCGGATCTCTGTCCGGAATTCCGTAACATTCTTCCCTCGGCGTCGACGCCTTGCCTTCCTGCCCCTGGGTGGTTCTTCGGGGCAGGGCTGATCTCTGTCCTGGCGTCCTCCGGCCGCACTGGTGCTGGGTCCGAGAGGACTGGGAACCGAGGTGCGAAGGGCACCGGGACAGATATCAAAGGGGACGCGGGGAGAGATGATTCCGGGCAGGACTCCGGGCCGGGATCGGAAGGTGGGATGACCCATGCCTCCTGGATCGGCCACACAGAGTAGATCCCGCCGGTGAATAGCGCTACCGCGAGGTGGTCCGCGGTGGCTACTGCCAGTGCCAGCAACCGGGAGAGTCGACCCAACCTGCCTTTGGGGCGGTCGGGGCCTCGATCCAGGTCGGGCATAGGAGTTCCCCCGCTCAGGATGCACAGAGGCCTGGCGACTGGAGCCAGCAGTGGCTCGGGCCAATGCGGCCGCTGTTGCTAGAGCCCCAAGGTGGGCATCCTCTTCCGCTCGTGCCCGACGTTGGCGTCGAGACAGACGAGTCGGGATGAGCGGCGCGGGCAGGTGGAGAGCCCGCTCTTCGACTGGAGAGGCCTGGCGGCGGTGTCGCCGTGGCCTGGCGGGAGTCCTTACCGAAGATCCCTGGAGCGAATCCCGGATAGGGTGATCCCGGGCCTCTTCCACCTCATCCGCGTAGGGAAGGGAACTGTCAGAGCGCTCCGGGGATAAGCTCCCGAAGCAGTTGGACGTTGAGGTAGGCAGCGGTGCCTCCCTGCGCGGCCCTCGGGGGCGGCGGTGGTGTCGAGGCGCAGCCTCCTCAAGGTCCAGGAGAGCCATTTCCCTAGTGGGGATGACTCCCTCTTCCTCGTATCTCCGCACCAGGGTGTTGATCACCCTTCTCTGGATGACCTCCGAGGGGGAGAGAGGGCGTGGTCGTCCCGCAATTGCGGCTGCTGGGACGGCTGTGGAACGGGCGGGACCGCGCGGAGTAGCCGCGTCGGTGTTTCCCCTGTCCCTGCGCCAGTGGGCGGGTGGCGATCAGGCACTGGATCGGGCGACCTGATTTCTGAAAGCAGGGAGAATGACCCATTAACACTGACAGGAAAAAGGAATCGACAACCAACCATTAGCGCCACGACGCCTTCCGTGGGGGGAACCCAGGCCCTCGACGTTGCGAGACGGAGTGCCCGATTTCACTTCCCCAGCCCCTGGCGGGTAAGACTGAATGCTTGGTCGGGCAACATGCCGGTCTTCCAACACCTCTGAAAGCCATCGGTCTTCGTATCGAGGAGAAGAGATTCACGTCGGGTTCACCATTTTTCTGTTTCGGTGCGGATGTGCGTCGGGTTACGCTGTTCCGCCAGGACGCGTTCGCGCGTGCACCCGTCAACCCGAGGGGATGGGCGCGCGGCTTGTGGTCCTGCAGTCCCGCTTTCCAAGGGCGGGCGGCATCCGTCCCTTATTCAGGGGCGTCTGCTCCTTGATCGAAACCGGGATGATGGGATGTCGGCTCCTCCTTCCTTGGACGTCTCCTCGGAACTTGTCGCTTAATCCGGGTCTCCCTCATAGACTTAAGAATGTTCGTGAATCTCGTTCCCGGCTCCATATCTTCATGGACACCGGTTAATTACGCTGCTTCCGCCCGGACGTTCCAGGGAGTCTGGGCGGGGCAGCAACCTGCGGTGAGAAGGCCGGGTGGCTCTGGGTGCTGGGGGCGTGTCGTAACACTGCGGCTCTGCACATCTGTCTTCCGTCCCTAATAGGGCTTCTCGAAGGCATAATGGCCTGAGGCATCCCGTACTAGGTGCGGGGAACTGTGTCACCTGAGGTTTTCCTCAGCTTCCCATGTTTAACACGGGGTATGCCGCGAGTTTAACGTCCAGCGGGGACGGCATCGGACCGATCAACACGAAAAGTGGATCAGATGACAGAACCCCTTGCGGGGAACCTCCGACGCTGGGGCCAGCACATGGGCGGCTTCCCAAGTAACGTGGAGTGGAGTGAAGTGGCATGACCCCACCGGGATGTGGCGGCCCGGGTAAGGATCAGGATGGATGATGAAGTGAAGAGCTTGGACCCCAGAGGGGCTTCCTACGTACCGCGCATTAACACGGATCAAAGTCAACGTAGTTCGGGCATACAGTTTAACGTCATGCTGGACGTCGGCAAGCCGACTCATGAAGAGGTCGAGGCCGCCGGGCGGAGGATTGAACCGAACCACCTCGCACAGAGGGGGATGGAACGGCCGGGTGGATCACAGTTTCACGTCATGCTGGACGATACAAGGGGAAATGGAAAAAGGGGGGCTGTGGGGAGGCACCGTGGAGATACACACGGGCAGTCTCCCACAGGGGCGGATTCATAGGTGAATCAACGCAAGCGTGAACCCTGGAGGGGTCCACTGATGGATGAACCGACGTAAATACGACCGGGACGACCAGGTGGTGGGCTTGGACCTCAGGGAGGCTTCCTACGTACCCTGTATAGAAGACAGGGATCAAAGTCCACGTAGTTCATTCTGTCAGGACTTACGCACTTGGGGCAGCCCGGATGCTGCAAAACTCAGTTGGAAGGGACTTGGACCGAAAGCAGAAGACACCTCGATCCCAGTCAGACCCTCTACTGGCTTCGGCAGTGGGGAGGCGCAATGGAGATACACATGTGCAGCCTCCCACGAGAAACTAGGGGTTTGTAATACCCTGCCCCCGTAGGGAAAAGCCACTCCCATTAAATCGCCCCGAAAGCGGGACAATCCCGACATCCCTGCAGAGACGAGCGGGTGGGGGCCACATCCAAACCGGGGGGACCCTGCGTGCGGAGCACGGGATCAGGTTGCGGACGGTTTAGCGTCTTGCCGGACGAATTACAGTTTAACGTCATGTGTTGAGGACGAAGCGGACGGTTTAACGTCTTGCCGGACGAAGTACAGTTTAACGTCGTGTGTTGAGGACGAAACACTTGGCAGTTTAACGTCTTGCGGCGTGGACGATGGGGCTAGGCAGTTTAACGTCGTGCAGCTTGGACGGATGTGCAGTTTAACGTCATGCTGGACGAATATGCAGTTTAACGTCATGCTGGACGTATGCGCAGTTTAACGTCATGCGGGACGAATGCTGAACAGTTTAACGTCTTGTAGCTCGGACGTATGTGCAGTTTAGCGTCATGCAGGGCATAGGTTGTCGGACGATGGGTGCATGTCACTTCGCACGAACCTGGAGGGCCGCACGGGAATACAACGCACGGTGCGGGCACCCAGGATGAGGAGCATCGGGCGCCACGCAGGCAGGTGCCCTTAGGAGGTCAACGGGGACGACCCTGGCAGATTGCACGCAAAAAGGAAGCTTTGCGCGCAATACTGCGGGCCGGCGCGCAATCGGGGCGGCTGGCGCGCAATTGGGCCAGTGCCTTGCGCGCGGATGCTTGAGATTGCTCACACCGGGCTTCGGATAGCGCGCGGGGGCAACGGCTCATTCTCTAATGAATGGCCACTTGAAAGAAGGGGGTGCGCGCAATCGGGCCGGATTGCGCGCACCCCGGGGGCAATTGCGCGCAAAGGCCTTAGGGTGAGTTTTTATTCAAATGAAAGGAGCCAGCGGGGATTGCGCGCGAAGGCGGACCCCGAGGCTTTCTTGCGCGAAAGAAAGGAGGTTACCTGAAGTTCGTCATTGCGCGCAGAAGGGGTTGAATTGCGCGCACGAGAGACGTTTCGACTTCCAGCAACCTTTGAAACGTTGGGGGTCGCCTTGTATTTATAGGCAACCCCGGGCGCGGAATCCAGGGTGCGAGCGCGAAATTCTCCTCGCGGGCGCGGAATCGGGCGCGGCGCGCAAGGGAGTCGCGCGGACCCGCGGCGCGCAAAATTGCGCGCCGGACCGGCGCATTGCGCGCATCCCGGGGGGTTTGCGCGCGGAACATCACCTTTGCGCGCGGGCCTCTGAAATTCCGCGCAAGGCCTCCGGGCCCTCCGAAACATCCTTCCGACTCCAAATATGACCTCGCTTTCTGCATCCGGAGCTTCGTTTGGGAACAACGGACTTTTCCGGCGTCTACAACAGTAATGTGTTTAGATTATTTATATTTGATTTATTTGATTAAAATTTTCAAAATTGTGGTATTGACTATTGTTTTTTTAACTGTTTCATTTTGTAGCAACATGCCTCTCCGGAAAGCTCCCATGCGCCCACAGGAGGAATCCAGAGAGAGTTCTCCCACACAAATTGATCAGAGGCTAGTCGAGGTTGTGACTAGGGATTTCTAGGATCTAGGAAAGGGGATACTCTTGTTCCTTCTCTTGCTAGAGGGTATGTGACTTGTCCTTGAAAGGACAGGGCCCAGAAGTTCTTGAAAAATAATCCTCCAACATTCCGAGGTAGCATAGAACCCCAGGATGCATAGGAATGGATCTAGAAGATCGAGCACATGTTTGAGTCCCTAGATACACCCGAGGAGCTTAGGGTGAAATGTTCCTCCTTTCTATTGGAGGGTCACAGCCGCAGGAGGTAGGAATCAGTTCCCTAGACTGGGAAAAATGAGCAGATGCACTGGGGAGACATCAAGGTTGTCTTCAATGAGCAGTACTACCTAGAAGTCTTGGCTTATACCAGGTCCCAAGAATTTATGGATCATGTTAAGGGGAATCTTTATGTAATTGAGTACACCAACCATTTCACTGAGTTGGTTCAGTATGCTCCTAAAATTTTCTTGAATGAACAAGCAAAGGCCCAGAGGTTTGAGAAAGGCTTATAACCAGATATAAACTTCTGGGTGTTCTTGTTTAAGCTGAGGACCTATACTGAGGTGGTTTATCGGGTGTACATGGAAAAGATTGAATGTAAAGGGAAGGATGGTTTCTCTAGGATAGTATCATTAGTGGGCAGTGTAAGCTCTTTAGAGAAGAAAAGGGAGAAGGAGGAATAGGGGGATAAATGAGGGGGAACTTTAGGCCAGTCCTCCAGGTAGTTTTCTTCCATAGCTTCTAATGAATGAACGGTCATGTGCCACTGGTGTGGGAATCCGGGTAACAGCCGACCAATATGACCACTTCCTTAGAATCATTTTTACCAAGATGTATGGGGCATTTTCAGTGCTTCTGTGGGGTGGCACGTCCACTTCCGAGTAGGGTAGGGTCAGTGGCTTCAAGAGGACTGGAAGCATTGTCTAATCCATCGACGACTGGGGGATCTAGATTTGGTGGTAATGGTGTTAGGGTTGGGTCATATTCTAGGTATATCTAGTTCATGGAATAGCCAGAGACTAGCGGTCATCCTCCGGTAGAGATCGGACACCTCTATGCAGTGGATCAGGCACTAGCATGATTAGAGGTGGGACTGTCGACAGTTTGAGGTACTGTTTTGATCACATAATCTATGTCTTCTGATATTTTTTATACTAGTTCCTCTGTTTCATTATTTTCTACCCATTTTGTGGGAAATCTGAATTTACCAACTGATTTGTTGTCTTTTGCGATGGAGTTGGTGATGTTGTCTGGAAAGAAGAAGGAATATGGTCTCAGGTGCCCATCGTGTGTGCTCTCCGTGTGAGGGATTGAGATGGAATGGGACCTCTTGGTCTCAGATATGTAAAGATTTGACATAATAATTGTCATGGATTAACTAGTAAACTTCCTATCTCATATTTATTTCTATAGGTGGCGAGTGAGTTTCACGGCACATGATGGGGGTCATCAGGTTTTTTGTGGAGAATGGGATCCTCAATCGGGTCGCATAGGACCTCCACTCCCAGATTTGGGAAGTATTATATTCCATTTATCGTCACTCTCAATATATTAATAAGGTGTTTCCCCTAAAAGTTCACTACCTTAGGTAGTGAATGAGTTTTTGAAAGTATTCTGAGATGAAGTTTTAGGTCTCCCCCCATAGCGATATGTGGAGTTCTCGATTGAACTACCACCGAGACCATAGCTGATATCTCTTCCCTCATATAGAATGGACCCTACTGAGCTAAGGACATTAAAGATACATCTGAAGGACTTAGAATTCAAAGGATTCATTCAACCAAGCGTCTCTCCTTGGGCTTCTCCTATGTTGTTTGTGAAAATGGCTGACGGATCCCTCTAGTTGTGCATTGACTACCAGAAACTGAATAAGGTAACAATTAAGAAGAAATACACTTTTCCCAAAAAATATATTTTTTAGATTATTTTATGGGGGAAAAGTGGTTTTCAAAAATAAACATGCTTCGGGATACCATCAACTCGGAGTGAGAGAGGAATATATACTGAAGATAGCCATCTAAAGCAGGTAAGACCACATTGAGTATTTTTTCATGCCCCTGGTATTGACCAATGCTCCAGCAGTCTATATGGATCTAATGAACTGGGAGTTCACTGGTATATCGATTTCTTCATTATAGTGTTCTTAGATGACATTCTGGTATACTCTGGCTTAGAGGAAGAACACAAACATCACTTCAAGATCGTTCTGGCCACTTTGCGGTATCACTGCCACTATAAAATGTTCTCAAAGTGAACATTATGGATAAGTGAGGTGAAATATCTGGGGCATGTGATCTCATAATAGGGGCTTTCATTGGACCTAGAGAAGGTCAGTGTGGTCATTTCTTGGGAGAAACCGAAGAATGTGTTTGATATCATGAGCTTCTTTGGCCTAGATGGTTATTTCAGGCGGTTAGTTCTTGACTTCTCTCAACTTGCTTCATCGATGACCGCGATCACCTAGAAGGTGATGAAGTTTGTATGAGTCCCAGAATGTTAGGAATCATTCAAGGAGATGAAGCGGTGGTTGACTACCACCTCCATTAGGATTTTTCCTCAGTCCAGTAATGGGTATGTGTTCTATTTTGATGCTTCAGTTATGGTTCTTGGGTGTGTACTTATGCAGGATGATAACGTGGTGGAGTATGGTTCCCGCCAACTCTGACCACATGAAAACAATTACCTGACCCATGACATGGAGTTAGAAACTGTGATTTATTATTTGAAGGCAAGGATTCACTACCCCTTTGGGGAGAAGTTTTTGGTCTACTCTGATCACAAAATCTTGGCCTATATCATCTCGTAGAAGGACCTCAACTTGAGGCAGTGTCATTGGATCGAGTACTTATAGGGGTTTGAATTTCACATTTTCTATACCCCAAGCAAAGGTGACATGGTGTTTGATGCCTTGATCAGAAGAGTTTTAGTACATGATTTGAGGAAGTCAAGTGATGAGTGGAATTTTTTGGGGCTCTTTTCTTAGATACATATGGAGACCAAGGAGAAAAATGGGGGTGCATTCTTGGAGAATGTTCAGCTGAATCCTTCTTTTTTGGAGTTTTTTTAGAAGGAACAGCCTAGTGATGAGCTTTTTTAGTAGTCAAGGAAATTTATTCATGGTGGGGATATGTCCTCTGATTGGTCGTCATCTCCCGAGGGCATCTTGTGCTTCAAGGTCCGTTCAGTAGTGTTGTTATCTCTACGGAAGGTGGTGATAAAGGATTGCCACCAGTATTAGTGGGTTGTCCGTCTGAGTGCTACCAAGGTGTATTGTGATGTGCAGAGACATTTCTAGGGGCCAGGGATGCAACAAGACATCGCAGACATTGTGTCTAGATGCTACCCATGCTAGTAGGTGAAAGAAGAGAATCAAAGGCCCTCTAGTTTGCTCCAGCCATTACCCATTCCTACTTGGAAGTGCGAAAAAGTTGTTATGGACTTCATTGTTGGCTTACCTCATACACCTCAGGGTAGTAATAACATTTGGGTGGTGATTGATCATCTGACCAAATCATCACACTTCATTCCAATCAGATATACAACTAAAGTGAATGAGTTAGGCTGTTTGTATCTTCAACAGGTGGTGAGACTCCATGGTGCTCCATTAGCAATTTTCTCAGATAAAGACTCATGTTTCACTTATTGGTTTTAGGGAGGCCTTAAAAAGGCCTTGGGGTATCATATTAAGATTAACACAACATACCACTCTCAGATGGATGGTAAGACTGAGTGGGAAAATCAGATTTTGGAGGACATGATCTGTGCATGTGTTCTAGACTTTGGAGGTTCCTGGGATATCCATTTTTGGATTGGTTGAGTTTTCTTTCAAAAATATTTACCAATCTTTTATTCTAATGTCTCCTTTTGAGGATCTCTATGGTCGGCCTTGTCGATCCCCCCAATGTTGGGATGAGGTAGGTGAGACCTCACTACTAGGGCCGTGTTTCATGCATGAGATGTCTTAGAATGTCAATTTGATTAGGCAGAACATATTGATAGCTAAGAGTATCCATAAATCATATTTTGACCAGAGGCATCGAGTCTTATATTTTTATGTGGGTGACATGTTATTCTTGAAAGTGGTCGCTCGTCTAGGCCATCGTCGATTGGGAAAGCAAAGGAAGTTGACGCTGCGGTATGTCGGACCTTTTGAGATCACTGAGAGTATTGGTAAGGTGGAATATAGGTTGTAATTACCTTCTCATTTTACATACATTTATTACTTCTTCTATGTCTCCTAGTTAAATAAATGAAACCCGGATCCATCCCATGTACTGAATTGGGAGGAGTTGGATATATAGCCTGATTTATCTATTTTTGAGTGAACAATTCCAATAGTGTACTTCCAAGAAAACATACTTCATGGAAAGTCTATTACACTGGTATGGGTTCTTTGGAAACATGGAAATGATACACATGAGACATTGGAGTGGAAGTCATGGGTTGAGGAAGAGTATCCGTTCCTGTTTTCCGATTAAGCTTCATGTTGACTTTATAGGACAGAAAGTTTTTATGGTTGGTAGAATTGTCACATACATGACTTATTTTAAAGTTATTTTTCATTTAATTTCCATTCTTTCTTTTATTGTTGGGTGTTTCCCATGCATTTTGGTAGAAATGGTGGGTTTTCATAATTTGTCCCAAACAGTGAGCCCAATTCCAGATTAAAAATTAAATTTTGATTCTTTTATAAATCCTTCATTTTTCAACATTTTTCATCCATTAAAATTCATACATGTCCTCCCCTGACCTATTAACACCAAATGTCAATTTGGACCCTTAAGGAATCCATAATCATGGTGCATTTGGGTTTTTAATTAAGGAATTAGCCTAGCCCAGAAGCCCATTTCTTGTTTTAAAAACAAAAACTGTTTATTTAACATCGTATGAAATTTTAATTATTTTTTTATTATACCCCTCACCTAAGACAACTGAACCTAAGAATTCCACCATTATCTTCTCCCAATAATTGGAGCTCATTTTTGTCACAGATTAGGTGGAAACATCTGAATCCTTTATTGTTCATCTATATTTAAAAATGTAATTTTATTCCTACATAACTCATACATTATTCATTCCTTTCCCCCAATTCTAGTTTTCAATTAACCTTATCTTCCTTATTCAAACCTCAATTTCATTTTTGGATGTACAAAAATTCATTTAATGGTGTATTTGGGGTGATTTCTTCAAGATCCCTCAAGTAAGTGTGTCTCCTTCATTCTTCTTTCAATTTTCATAGGGTTTCATTCAATTTTCTTAGGGTTTCTTCCCTTATCCTCAATGTACCAAATTAATAGAGGGCAGGGTTTAGAAAAATTGGTTTAACCTTGGATTTCTTTGGTCCAATATTCTATTTCTATGCTTGATCGACCTTCCTTGAGGTGCAGCGGTGGTGCGATTTAGTTTTCGCACAAAGGATTCAAGGTTTTAACCATTTTGTAGGTGATTCCATTATGTATGAAATCCTTGTGACTTATCTTGTTGTTTTTATAGTATTTTAATGTTTATATCATATTATTATTGTTGTGTTAATTGGTTTTAGTGGTGTTTTTTATGCAAATGAATTTTTAGTTTCATTTTTATGTGAAATCGGGGGGTTTTCATAGAAATATCTTGTTGGTTCATTTGGGGATACCATATAATTACATAGTGTATTTTATTGAAGTTTATTTTTTCTGGAAATAATTTTTTAAATGTTTATATCCTTTTATTTGTTCTGAGAAAATGTTTTTTAATGGTGTTTGTGAAATACATGAATTTTTATGTGTCGTGCTTGTGTGAAAATGATGGTTTTATAAAGATAGCACTTCATGGTTCATATAAGACAGCCCAAAAACTGATTTTTTGGTTTCATTGAAATGTATTGGGCTGAAATTTATATTTTGGTTACTTGTGAGTGTGCACATGGTGTGAAAATTGGGGATTTCAAGGAGTTTTGGGTGTAAAACAAGGTCAGATTTGGAGAAGTTGTTTTATTGAAAATCAAAATCTTTTGTTGTGTGTTTTAAGTGGTATAAAGTTTGTATAGATATTGTATTATTTTTATGGGACTAGTAGTGGTGTTTTATATGAAAAGGAATTTATATGGAATGCTTAAATTGTTTGAGCACAAAGGTGGAATCCTGGGTACCTAGGTGGGTGGATATATACTAGTACAACTAGTAATCCAGATGGGTTCGGTCCATGTTTCACTGAGCTAATGGATATCAAAAACTATAACTAAACTATTTGAATGATGTTTTAGGACGAATATATTATATTTATGTTCACTAATAGTGGATCGTTCATGGGAAATTATTGTTACATGGATATATTACACCTTGGTATGAGGTACATAGGGCCCGAGACTATCTAGTGCCTAAGGGTGTTCTCGGTTTTGGTGATCATTGAGATTATGGTATTTACCCTTATCTTAGGGTGTGTTTGGATGTAATTTATAGTAGGTAAAATGTCTTATTTAAATGTGTTAACATTATTAAAGTTTTATTTTGAAAACTATTTTCAATTGAAAGTATCATTTCTCGAATATATTGCTGATTTTCCTTATATATTAAAATTGCCTGCTTTTTCACATTATGTTTCATACTATTTGGAATATTTGGGTGGTATCCTATTGGGCTTAGTCTCACACCCTAAATAAACCCTTTAGGTTTAAGTATACTTGATTATGTTTGACGTAGGTAAATTTAAACCCTCTGGTGAAGGTGCTTCGGGTTGTTAGTCCCCTACTATGGTGCGGTGTTGTGGAGACAGCTCAAGGGTGATGACCCATTGTCATGTGGAGTCATTGTGTATGTTTTTATACCGTTTTAATATCTGTTTGGACCTATTGTACTTTATTTAAGACCATTTATTCAGATCTATATTTTTCATAAGTCTGGTTTGGCATGAAAATTTTGGATATATATTATTGATTGTTTTTAAGGTTTTATGCTTTCATACTTGAGTAAATCATTCCCAAACCTAATTTATTGATACCCGAGCACTTGTGACAGCATGTGGGGATAGGGAATTCCCTTTAGGCCTTTTCATTAGATGTATTTGGTGCCGGTATTAGTGGAGACCAAATTCAGTTTGTTACAATATCAATGGAGTATTATATATACCTTATAAACATACATCGGTGCATAACATCAAACATGTCTGGATGAAACAATATTGAGACAAACAAACTCTTACCTTATGTTCGACTTGATTTATAATTGCCCCAACTCCTATATAATTAATTATAATTTAATATATTTCTGTACCAGAATACTTTTAAAACTTATAATATCACATATGATTCACTTATAACATTTCAACACCCATTTATTAAAAAATATTTTTGAAAATCCTCATTTTTTAGTGATATATATTACGTTTTTCAGGTATGTTTTAGTTTAACGTCTATGTTCCTTGAAATATATTCATGGTAATATTATTTGTAATTACCTAACCTAGGAAGCCTGAATTTTGTGCCTTACATTATTACATTGGCATATATACAAGCTTCAAATCCCAAGGGATTGAATAGTTTAACAGTTTTTGAAAATCAGATTACAAACACGATTCCCATAAAACATTGGGAAAAGAAAATAAAAACATGGTACATAATAAAATGAAATAAAAAAAATCATTCAAAATTATTCAAAGGAATCTTATTCATAACTATGGGAATGGAAAAATAATAATGGTGATCTCAAATTCTTAGTAAGGGTAAGTAAAGTGGAAGAAATAATGAATCAATGAGAGTAAATCAACAGGGCAAGGTAAATAACTGATAACTTATGCCATTAAAATAACTAGATGAGGAATAATCAATTTGGAAAGGTAAGATACTGAAAACACATTCCATTTACTCAATAAACTAGGAATTAAATTCATCCATATATATTTTGAAGCAAAATATTAGGGATAAATAAAAACAAAGTATGGATGAGGGAAATGCTTAAATATTGGATGTCATGTTTCCCAGGTACATGGTAATTTTACTGTCAATACCGTTCACAAGAAGGCTTGGTATATCATGTAAAAACTCATCAGATTTAGCCAACTGATTTTTCCCATGAGACTATAAATTTATTGAGGGTCTATCTATAATAGGGCCCCACCTCTGTCATACATGTTCCAAGCATTCCTTATATATCGAATAATTAGTTAAATTAAAAAAATATAACTTATCATAAATTTTTTTTATTGAATAAATGAATAAAATTCAATAATTCCCAAGTTTAGGATAATTATTTAAAAGGATAATTGATATTGATGAATGGAACTACTAGTGAAAGACAGTTGAAATCATTTTTGATCAAAATAATATTTAAACATTCCAAAGTGTCCCATATCACATTGAAACATTTGGAATTACAAAAACCACGAAGGAATAGATATAAAGGAAACTTATAATATCATAAGAATAAATATATTCATTATATAATATGTCAAAGGTCATTATATACACCATAAATAGTTAATTGATTCATAACAACAAATAAGTCTCAATGGAATGTAAATTGAGACGAAATCTCTTACCATTGTGGTAACATATGAATTGGAAGACCCAAAAATAATAATGCTCAGATGAAACATTTAAATAACATTAAATAATTAATGATATATGATATCAAAATTGTAATTAGGTACACCACACAAAAAAAGTTAGTGTTGTTAATGATGCATGCCTTGTGGAAAGAAAGGAGAGACAAGAATCTATTATCTTGAGTCTAACTTGTCATGTGTATCTTTATATCCATGAATAATAAACATATGTTAATTATTTACTTGATTCAGAACCTTTTTCATGTATCTTATAACTTTTACATCTATTATTATAATATTGTATACAACTATTTAAATAATTAAGTTTACCTTGGGTGTTTTGACCAAATTCGGTTCCTGTATTAAAAACAAAATTGGTAGGTAAACTATGGTCAAAGTAGTCATTACATAAAAATATATAGGATAATAATTATTAAATAATTATCATATTTATACATCAATTTTAATTATAAAAATAATAATGAAATATGGTTATGAAAAATGAACCAACGTCACAATCACGGAGATGGAAGGTCATACGTGGGCATGAGTAACGTTCCCATTTTTCAATGATCTTTATGAAAAGAAGGTAAGTAAAATTATATATTTTCATAATGATAATTATATCATAAACAAAATTTCATGTAATAATATATACTTATATATATAATTATTTTGATGTAAAAGATTTCACATCGTGTTGAGGAGGTAGTAATCCCCTCGTCCATGGCCAAAGATATCACTTTTTAGTGTGTGAAAAGGGTAATAAATAAAATGATATATTAAATTGATAGAAATTTAATTATGTCATTAATATAATATATATTTCATTTATGTCACATATGTTTAGTAAAAATAATCCTTTATATATTCCATTCATCATGTTAACGAATCACACCACTTTGAGGAGCCGGTAGTCCACACTTACACAACAAAATGGAAATCATAATGGTATATATTATATAATAAATAAAGAAGTATAAATACCTTATTAATGTTATATATATCATATATAAATATAATTCATATCATAATTCCCAACCATGAAATGTGTTAAATTAAAAAATGAACGACGTCATTTCATGAGATGGTAGTTCACCGTACGCATGAATGGTAAGTTCGTTACCCATTTTAATGGAAGTATGTGTAAGTGTAGTTTGAACCCTTAATATAAAGAAATATTATTATATTTATTATCATAAATTTATTATTTAATAATGGAATAATAATATTTTAGGTTGTGGGGAATGAAAATAAAATAAAAGTTTTCAAGGAAGGATGTTACTTCTTCTTTATGTAACTCCTTTTGTTTTGAACTAGAAGGCTTCCTTGGATGGATTTATACCAAAATGAAAGATTCTAGGATGAGGATATGTATTTTTGGATCTTATTTGATAATATTTTTTGTGATACAAATTTCTTGAAAGTTGTGAGTAAGTGGGAGGGGTGAGTACCTTTTTATAATGGAGGAGGAGTCGTATTCTGGTAATTTTTTGGAAAGGGAATTACACCAATGTTTCTCCATTAAAAGTGGATCTAATAATGGTCCAAATTATATATAAGGGAATATTGGGTCTAAATATGTCTATAAAATTTAATTTTAACAAGTTTATAGGTCATTTATGGCCTTACGTTTATTTTTTAGTCCTTTTTTAATACTAATTTTTCTCTTATTCAATGTAATTAGTTAAATAACTTTCCCTAATATTTTTGGTCAAAAACTAATTTGACCTTATTATAAATTATAAAATTTTCTGATTCCAAATATGGAATCCATTTTTTATAATTCCAATCATATAATTTAATGAAATTATTTTAAAATTAATCTCACAAATGGGATGACAATGCGGGGTTTTAAAGTACAAATGTTCAAAAGATTGTTGTGTTTGTATATCCAATTTCAAAGTGAATTTGATTCAAATGACCTAAATTGGATTAATTTATTTAAAATGGATCTAATTAAACTTTAAAAAAAATAAAAATATATCTTAACCTTATAAATAAATTAGAAAAATAATTAGTTTTGAATTAAATTTTTGTATTTTTCACTATTCATAAAAAAATGAAATATTTCAGAAAAATGCGAAAAATTTACTCTAATATAATTTTGATGATTCTATTTGAAAAATTAATTTTATATTCTTATATCAAATTTATAAAATTTTCAAAACTCAAATCTAAAATAGGCATGCTATTAAAAAGAGATAAAACTACTTTTACAAAAATATAGGATTTATACATAAAATTGGGTTTGTTCATATATTATATTTCTTAACTCTATTGGATGAATATCAAAATTATTTTATTGGATATATAAATTTTTTAATATAATTAAATATTAGTAATTAATTGATTTTATTAGGATAAAACACATTGGTGATCATAAATTAAAAATAAATCCTTTATATACAAATGGTTTATATTTTTATTTATAATTAATTAGAAACCAATGAATTCATCTTATATTTTTGTAAAACATATATTTTCTTAAGTTTTTTTAATACTATTATTAACCTCTAATTTAAGGGCTAGTTTATATCATATCATATCAAATAATAGTATTTTTAATAATATATCATTGTTTGGAAAAACTCGTTCTTGGAGGTTACACATGCCATCTAGGCGAGTCAATCTTGCGTGTAACCCAAGCTTACCTAAGTGTTCCATATAGATAAATCTACACTTTACATTTACTGTAACATAATATTACCATGTTTTTTTTATAAAAAATATAGTAATAAAAATTAAATTTATTATAAAATGAAAAAATTGTAAATTTTTTGGGTGTTACATTCTTTTTACCTTAAATTGATTACATCATTGCAATTTAAACTGATCTTGGTTAAAAATGGATTTATATTTTAAAATAAAATTTTGTGGAAAAAACAAACATCAAGAATAGGTTTAATGACACATCTTCTTAATAAAAGGTAAAGGAAAGTACAATGGTCACGTAACTAGGTTCCCTAATAGGATAACGTATCTGAGAAATGGAAACATGGATATAGAATAAAACTCTGATAATCAAGTTCTGATAGAGAGTGTTAGAGAACATGTTTACCTAAAAGTTAAGGAACACAAATCCTTATACAAATGTTATGAAACTGTCATTGATATCATCAAAAATGATAATAATATGACAGAATTTTTGTTTAAATAACATTTTTTCTATATTTGATAAATTAATTCACTCTATACGAATATAAATAAATATGTGTTTATATTTCCTAAACCCAATCTTATCCTTTGGTTGTTCCTTGAATTATTTCTAGTTAATTTCATAGTATATGTTTCATCATATGTTAATGTAATATATTATCCTCTAAAACCACATCCAAATATCAACTTAAACCATTCCATAAATGTATAACTTTTCCAAAATATTAAGATCCAAAACATTATAAGAAATCTCCCGAAATTTCTAAACTAAACATATCAAATAACTTGAAGTGGATTTTAATCATCACATATCAAAAATGTGAATATGGTAATAACTTAAATAAAATAAAACCTTATGGAAAACATGAATTATTCTTACTAATTAAATAGAAATATATATTATTGTATATATTTCTTAAATCTAAAAATGATGTAAACTCTATCAATGATATCATAAACTCTCTTTTTAATAAATCATTACTTAGTTCCAAGGTAGTTATTACTTATCCAATTTAAATTGTCCAGACCAATAATTTTTTAATCCAAACATCATTTTCAAAATAATCAGAACATATTGAGGATTTTTTTCCCTCAATAACATGTTTTCTAAGAATTTTAACTGGTAAATGAATCATTTTTCTTGGTCATCAGTACTGATCAAAAAATGATTTTAAATACTTGATGAAAAATTAATATAATACAATCCTCACATATTCCATATTTATTAAAATCATTACATCAATGATAAAAAACTCAAATGACATAAATCTATAATCCAAACATAATAACAATTCATCATTACTCTTAATATGTGGCAGTATCATAATCTTGACCACGATCCATTAGCCTCTTTTGAGTTAATTTCCTTTGATACATGAGAAATTGATTTTCATAGTGTCACATATCCTTAAAGTGGAAGCATTTCCCATTATAATTTTATTTCTTTCCCTAAATATCCTAAAATTGTTGGCCTTTTCCTCCATGATTATAAAAAACACCCATTACCTTCAAAGAAGTATCTGGGTGTCTCTTTCTATAATGATCACATGTGGGAAAATAATTATTTACCTCATTCTCTTTATACATATTTTGACAGGTCATCCTATTCTTTTCTTACTTTTATTTAAATCCATATGACTTCAAGAATTATTTACCAATATCATTATCACAAGATACTATGTACTCATATAATTAGAATACTTGGTTGATTATTTCCCTTTTGAAATATTTACCTAAGGCCATAAATGATATGATCATTCTTACTATTTTAGATCATGTACATTGGTAACGTTTCCATTCACACTTCGGTGATGGCTTTTGTTTTGTTTTCTTCTTGTTTCATTTCCTCATCGGCCTCTTTTCACAGAGCTCGGTGTTGCTTTATCACATAGCCTTTATTTGTGGATAGTTTTCCCCTTTGGCTTTGGCGTCACTATCTTCTATACTTTGATGGTGTTTTTGTTAGGTTCCCTTTAGGGTTTCATTTGAATATTTGTTCTCTTCTTGTGATTCATCCCACAATAGCACCTTTATCCCCCTCAGTGATTAGGTTTTCATCTTCTCTTTTCCCCTTCCTTTTGGTATTGATTTTCTTCTAGTATGGTGTTCAGCTCTCGAGAATCTTCATTGCTCCTCCATTGCTCTTTTTGTTGTTCCCATCGTGTTAGGCCCCAACCTAGTCGAACACGATATTTATATGGTGGCTTGGGAATGTGACGGGGGAGTGATGGGTCAAGTTCTTTGGATGCTCTGATTTTGGGGTTTATGGTTAATTGATTCTCTGTAATGGAATTTCTATCTGGCATGGATTTCAATTCCCATTTGGTTGTATGTTCATTTTTATGATTTTTTCAGATTGATTTGTTGTGGAATTTTTTTGGAATGATTTTTTAGCTGTGTTGGTGGACGGTGGTTCTGATGACGAGTTCTGGTCATCAACTACGGTAGTGATAGAGTGGCGGTGTTCCCAAGAATTTGGTGACATGCGATTTGATTTTGGATGATGCGGGTTTATTGGATTGAGGCCTCCTCGGAATCTAATGTTCCTTTTTATTTTCTTGTAATGTTTTAAATCTTCCATAGTGTTGCTATTTTCCGGCGGGTGGGTTTCGTTAAAGGTTGGATCGTGAGATAGTAGCCTCGCGAACATGATGATGACCTCTTCTTTCAAAATTTAAAAAGGTGATGTTTTATGGTGTGCATACAGAGGCGACAATTATGAATCTATTTTGAATTTTGAATGTTATGTTTTGAAGGATTGTTTAGCGCTTTAATGGTTAGGGTTGTTATTTCTAATTTTGAAATTTGTGATGTGTCATTGGAGTCTTTTCTATTGGTTCCCACTCACCCTTAAAGTGTATTCTTAAATAAAATAAAATAAAAATGGATTGTTTCATATCATTATAAAAAATTATTTATAATCCCAAAACTAGTGAAATACAAAACCTAAATTGAAAAAATTGTGTGTATCTAATCAAATAGTAATAAAAACAGTTTCTTTGGGGATATATTTACATTAAAATCCTTCATAATAGTTTGTAAAAAATGAGAATTATCCTAAGAGTATACCCTAGGAATTTCAAACTAGGTGCATAGTAAGTTCTGTTTTCGTTTACCAGGTTACACCATGTCAGGCCTGAAACACCTTTCCAGAGTCGTTCCCCCGGGGTACATCTGTTCCATAACCACATCAACTTGTGGTATCCAAACGTGAATGTATTTCAAGGAAGACCCATATAATCTCTACCTTACAAAAATTATAGGATGTTTTTCTAGAATTACACTCAAAGTATATCTTATGGTTATGTTTCCTAATCAATTTTTTAAAATCTAGTTTCCAAGGTTTCTTTTAAACCAATTCTGATACCTAATATAATGAGTCGACCCCAGAAGCTAGAAGTTGGTGCCCTACTTTATTAATTTTTCTTAGATACATGCCTTAAATCCAAAAGTATTTAACAGATTATTTGTTTCTGAAAAACAAAACTAGTATAAAAACTATTTTTAAAATCTACCTTTTAATGTTGGTTATTTAGAACCAATGTGAAAATATTTGAAATTTTATTTTTATCATAAGATATAAAAGAACTGATGTGGGAAAGAATTTTTCACATTTTTTCAAGTCGGTTTTTATATAACCGATGTTAAAACCCATTTTTTCTAGTTTTTTACATCAATTATTCAAAATCAACATTAAAAATAGATTTTTCATGGCGGTTAATAAATAACCGACCTAAAAAATAAATGTAGACATCTCTATAACATCGATTATTTAATAACCAATGTTATAAAGATTTTATTTTTATATTTATAACATTGGTTATTAAATAACTGACGCTATTAACCTTTTAAAATTTTATGAATTGGTGATGTACTCATTTCATGAACTTTCATTATCATAACAACAAACATCATTTATCTCACACAAAATATCTAAATTAGTCATTTCTTTGATCTGTTTTAAATCTTTCATTATGATCTTCAGAAAATTTCAAGATTCATTTGCCTCATCAATTGGAATCAAAGATTGATTTTCTCATCTCTTTAGTAAGCCTCACAGATTTTTGTTTCTCCATTTTTGACCATTTTGTGGTGCTTAATCCCTAAGCCTTGTTTCTTCAATTCAGTGGAGTCCATTCCCACATTAAAATCTTGATACGATCCCAGGTTTCATTGGATTCATCATTATTTATTCAAATAGATATCTTCTCATCTATAACTATCTCTCTTGGAGGTATGTAGTCACAATATATAATAGGTATTGTTTATATTTCATCATGATATTGATAAAATAATTATGGCACATTGATTTATGGATTAATTTCCTGATCAAATTATTTTATGAATTCCTATTTTGAATCATTTTGGTGTTATTCGATTGGGAAATAGTAAACTAGGTTAATTTAGACTAGTAGTTAGTTATTTGATTACATTATCTTCTTTATTACCACTAATAACTAGTTTTCCATAATTATATTTTCATTTAAAAAGAATGGATATGTTTTCCCCATGAATTAATTTTTGATTATATCATTTTATGATTAGTTTTTTATACTCGGTATTTTATTATCAATTTTATAATTGATTTAAGCATAAGAAAAAGGTTTCCTTGATCTTTAGATCATTATTCATTGAGGATGTTGATCATTATAACTTTATTGATGTAGTTCCATTACATATTGTGGACCCAAAGTAGATCCCCTCAAGTGATGATCCGCATGTGTTCCTTCAATCTCTTAACAATTTTGAAGATTCATTGGGTGTTAGAAGGGCTTATTGAATGACTTGTGTAATATACCTTTGATCACTTCACATTACTTTGAGCTTAATGTTGGCTATTCATACATTATATATTTTGGGGAACATTAGTTTATCTATATTCCTTTTGTATAATTACTATTATATATCAATGTCCATGATTAATTAAATAACAACTCATTAAGTTATCATAATTCACCTAAAAAACATACCATGTGTTATATAATCAATTATAGTAATTATGATATTTGTCTATGTTATTATTTGTTCTTAAAATCTTATTTTGTATTGTATTATAGAATATTTATATTTCTTGAATTCTTGATCATGTTACCCTCTATCAATCTAGTCTCTTATTACATTGCATAAAACTTTTTTTTGTTTAGTATTGTATGTTATATAATATTATGGTTTGTTACATTGAGAATACTTTATTCAGATTTTGAAAATTATTCAAAATAATGGGTAATAATTTATTTTTATCCATGCTGATATGATGTTTTTGTTTTAGAAAATGTTATAGAAAGGGGAATAATTTTTTATTCAATTTAAAAAAATAATGCATTAAGCATTTTATTTAAATATGTGTTTTTTATTTTAAATGTGATGGATATTTTTAAATAGTTCCCTTTTTCAAAATTAAACCATTATGTATTTTTTTTAATTAAATTATAAAGGGAAATTATTTTATTTTTTAAAATAAATTATTTTAAAAAAAAATTGGCATGTTGTTTTAAAATTAATCTAATGCCAATGATTTTTTTTAAAATATAAATATTATGTAGTGGTATTTGGGATTACAAATGTAAAGGGTACTGAATTTTGATTTATTAATTATATTTAAACTAATATTACATTAATTTCTATAATTTATAATTATACTTTTCAAATACTCATATATATTTTTTTAGAATTTCAAAGCATTTTTACTTTCAAATGATGACATATTTGATGTAAATTTAAACCCGGTCTGAATTGATTAATTTATTATCACTTCTATCAAAACTATATTCTTTTGAAAGGATATTTTTTTATTTCTTATATATAATAATGAGTCTAATTTAAATTAAGGCACTTCTAATAAGTGATGAATATAAGGAAGGTTTTGATTTTTTTTTGATGATGATGCTTTTTAATATGATAACTCAGATTAAATTAATGAAATGATTATTGATATTAAAGCTGAGGCAATTGAGAAAGAACTAACAATTTAGCTTGTATTTTGTGATGCTATAAAACCATTGTATCTTGGTTGTACATAATTTATGGTTTTATCATCAATGTTAATATTAATTAACTTGAATGTGAAACATGCTTGGAGTTATAAAAGTTTTACAAATTTGTGAAAATTGTGGAACTATATTCTTTCTAAAGATGATAATATTATCGATTTAGATTATATATAAAAGAAAATATTATGCCTGATGGGAATATGGTACAAAAAAAATACATGTCTTCTCGAATTATAGTGTTCTATATAAGAAGGAATATGAATCTATGTCAAAGTGTACTAAATGTGCGATGTTAGGGTATAAGTTCAAAAAATACATTTTGATTTAGCAGTTACAAAGACCCATGCCAAATCATTCGGTATCTTCCTATAATCCTTAATTTTAAACATTTATTTGAAAATTAACATGAAGAAAAAATGTTAATATGGCATACAGATGAGTGGATATGTGATTAAAAATTATAGCATCTCTCTGATTATCCACAGTTGACGAAAATTGATCAGCAATTTACTATATTCAAAAATGAAGTCAAAAATATCAGACATGGACTATGCATGGATGGAATGAATCCATATTGAATATTGGGTATCAAACATATTTCATGTCCTTTTTATTGGTAGTTTGCCACTTATCTCAATATTTTTTCGTGAAGTGAAAATATTTTATATTGATTTTAATGATATTTGGACCAAAACAATCCAAAAATGATATTGATGCTTTTTTATCTAAAACAATTGATGATTTTAAACTCTTATAGTAGGATTGTATTAGGGTGTATGATTCTTAGAAAAAATAACATTTTCAACTATATGAAATGATTATGTTCACTATAAGTTACTTCCCAATGTACGGAAATTTTATTGGATATGGTGTTTAGGGGCATAACTTGTGTCTAATTTTCGAACAATAGCCTTAATATTATCAACTAAATCATGAGAGAAAAATAGTATACGTGGTTAATTTAAATTTTTATGCCTATGGATCAATCTTATATAAGATTAAAAAAGGAATTAAATGGCTCACAAGAATTTTATATTTCTCCAAAACCATTATCCACTAATAATTATTTTGATAGGGTGTAAAACCTTGATGTGACATTTGGAAAGACATATAAATTTGGTAATGATAGAAATATTTTGAAGAAACGGTCAATATTTTTGATCTACCATATTGGATATATCATGAGGAGAAACATAACATTGATTTAATTCATGTGGAGAAGAATATTTGTGGTATCTTGATTGGAACATTTTTAGATATTAAAGGAACGAATAAAGATGGGTTGAATGAAATATTGGACTTACTATCAATGGGAATAAATTTTGAGTTACCTCACATTCTGGATAGAAGGAAAACATGTCTTTCCCTATCATGTTATTCATTATCCAAGAGGGATAAAATTTTATTTTGTTAGTGTCTTCAGGATATCAAAGTTCGGTAGGGTTATTCTCCAAATGTAAAAAATTTGTGCCTTTAAAGGATTTGAATTTAATAGGTATGAAATATCATGATTGTCACATCATGATGCAACAACTTCTACCAATTCCATTCTATAGAATATTTCCCATACATGTAAAAATTACTATCATAAAGGTGTGTTATTATTTCAATTCAATTTGTAATAAGGTGATTGATGTAAATTCTTTGATCATTTTTTGGGAAACTAAGAAATTTCTATACTTTTTCAATTTGAACAGTATTTTACTCCATATTGTTTTCATATAATTGTGCATTTAATGGTTCATTTGGATCAAGAAATAATGTTTTTTGGACCATTATATCTATGTTGGATGTATCCTTTTGAAAGGTATATGAAGATATTGAAGGGTTATATTAAGAATCTATATCAACCTGAAGCCTCCATTATTAAAAATTATATTTCAGAGGGGGTTGTATATTTTTTTACAAGATACTTTTCTACGGTGGAGCACATTGGTTTTCCTCAATATCACTAGCAATTAGTTAATTATGGGGGAAAGGGGATCTGTGTAATGAAATGCAAATCTTTTTCGGGTGAACAAATAAAGAATGTACATTTCTACGTCTTGAATGACATTGATTATGCTTAACCATATATAACATTTCATATTAAGGTGTTGAAACAATTTTATCCAAAGAAGAAAGATATGTGCATTTTGAATGAGCATAATAGAACATTTTTACCATCATTTAAAGAAAACATGATTTGTAGATCAAATGTATCAGAATCATTAAAAGGGTTAGTGGGTGGTCTAAGTTTAAATTTGATAACATGGTTTGGGTATGACATTAATGGATATACATTTCATATGAATGATTAGGACAACATATGTGCAATTTAAAATTTTATTGTATTGGTGATCCTAGATGAAATTCCTTTATTGATTTCTAAAGAAAAAACCCCAATTTACTCATCATGTGCATATTATAGAGTCATTGAAGAAATATGGGAGGTTCATTACATTAAATTTAAATTTCTAGTGTTTAACTGAATATGTTTTATCAATAACAATATTGTCATAAATGATGAATTTTGAATGAAACTTTTTAATATGAATAGATTGGAAGAAAAAGCTGATCCTTTTATAATGGATACACATGAAAAATAAATTGTTTATGTTCTTGCTCAATCTGATATATAGTTTTCTATTGTTTTACAAAGAGAAAAATATGTTGGTGATGATAAACTTTAAGAAGATTCTAATTTAGGTGAGATCCCAACTTTCATGGAAATAGTAATAGATAATAATGATGAGCGCATCATAGACATGGTTTGTTCCATAAGGAATGATCATGATGAAGGAATTTTGGAAAACAATCCTTTAGTTCATTTTGAATATTACAAATAATATATTTTTATTTCTCATTTATTTTTATAAATATCATAAAATGTTAGATATATTAATTTTATTTTCATTAATAAAACATGTT
This sequence comes from Viscum album, assembly GCA_963277665.1. Classification (NCBI taxonomy): domain Eukaryota; kingdom Viridiplantae; phylum Streptophyta; class Magnoliopsida; order Santalales; family Viscaceae; genus Viscum; species Viscum album. Next base: position 37,195,860 of record OY728163.1, read on the forward strand.
TTAAAACTAATAAGTTGAAATGTTTTTATATTAGTTTTGTTTTTTTATTTTAGCATGTTTACCCTTACATAACATGTCTATCAGTTGATTTTATTTGAAATACAGTTATTTTAAATATAATATATTAAATAAAAACAAAAAAAGTAAGATTTTATTGAGGAAATATTCTTTTAGTGTAAAAATTATTTATTATGTTGGACCATTTTTTATATTCCTACACAATTTTTGGATTTGTTTTCATTTATTTACATGAAATTTTTTATATCATTACTGTTGTTATCATTTTAGTTAACTATTAAAAGTATTAAAAAAATTTCTTAAGTATAATTTATTTTACTTTTTGTGTTTCAAATTTTTTTCATTTTTATTTACAATAAAATTTTAATAGTTGAATTTTTATATTTGTGTAATAATTTTGTGTTGCTTTGATTTGTAAGAGAATGACATGTCAATTAACTAGTTAATCATATAATTTTAGATATGAGTGTACTCAAACCTCTGGGGAGGAACTTGCACATGCTCTTCTTGATGATCTATATCCTTCTTTTAAATATTAATATACACCAATATAGATAAAGAAGTGTTCGCGGGTTGGTAAACGAGGCAGAACGCATTTACCAAAATTATCAATTACTCATATCAAGGACCAAAGGATACTAGTATACTTTGATGATAATGATATTATAAGAGGTATTGATTCAAAACAATTCAACAGTTTTATATTAGTTCTCACTTAAAGAAAAGTGAGTATTTAAATTTATGATTGCAGAAGTGTTGACAAAGTTACACTATCTCAGTTGTGGGAGTCCGTTTTGGAAAAATTGTATGTTATGTTTTTACTAATATTGAAAGTTGTGTAATAATATATGTTTTCCCCCTTATCATCAGATGAAATATGATACACCTGATAATGGAGGGGTAGAGAAAAAATGTTTATCATTGGATACTAGGTGATGGAGGGATTTCAAATCAACTCCCACATCTGATTTCATTTTTGAGAATAGGAAACATCATAATCCGTGTGAAATATATCCTTTTATATATAAAGACACATGGAATAAATTTTAAGAAATTATAAGATAAGAAGAATTTTTAATAAGTGTAATTTAAACTTTTAGAAGTTTATTTATATTAATGATCTTATTAATGATTTTTTATTCTTACTTTACAACAATCGAGGAGATATCATCAGTATATCCAATCTAGAAATGTATACCCTTGTACTTTATCTTAGAGGGGATATGTGTCATGAACCAAGCCGGGTCGACCCTGAACCGATCACCCGAGATAGCCTGCGACAAAAACCAAGAGGTGTTTCTGATCCTCCCGGGCTGGCGACAAGAACCAGGGCTTCAATAGAGGACATGTGGGAATGATTTCTCCTTATGATAATAAATAAAGTGGTGAAAATAAAATAGAACATTGAAAAGTAAATAAATGAAACTGAAAAGAAATAACGACCAACAAAACACACTAACCTGATATTGACTAAAAACTCCTCATAACCACGTGTGTCACTCCCCAAACCACAACCAACTCTCGCCCACGGTGAGAAATCTCGATTAAAACCTACATCAAAACTAAAAATATGAAAACAATACAGGCGTGAGTATTAAAACTCAGTAGGTGTTCCCAACAAACTATTTCCAATGCACTACCTTTAAATAAAGAATTTACCAATTTCAGGTTTGAACTAAATAATATGAAATATTGGTTTCCACACACACACTTTCATTTCTAAATCATGTATTAGTCCATTTCCTTTTTAAATTTAAAATCAAGTTTAATGTTCGAAAGGAGAAGGTGCATTACATTTTGAAAACATCTTTTCTATCAATTTAGAAATCCAAACATTAGTTATTAGCAAAAATGAAAACCATACATAACACACAACACACACCAAGGGAAATGGAAAATGTGGTACACAGGGACCAGCAACCAAACTAGACCTCTCAAAAGTCCACCACATACAAATAAACCCCAAAGTAAATATGGGTCAAACCTAGGAGCTCGTAAACAATCCAGAACATACTATACATGTGACTTATACTGAAGGCATGCCCTAATCAATGACGTCATAATGCCCAAACACCCGGTATTTCCCTATATGGCCGAACCGATGGGCCCAATACCATATCACTAATAACAGAGCACCTCTCTGCTATGAGCCACTAGCCAGTGCGCAATCTAAACTAGTGCAGTAATCATTCTCATAATATTCACTTATTATGACTGGTTCTCATGTCAACACGTATAATAAAAAGGAAAGGGGTGAGTTAAAAAAGTCAATCAAGTATCACAAACATCACACACAACTCAGGAAGTCAACATACACCAAAGATCACCCCTAAGTCACCCCAAAGAGAGTTTTCCAAAATAATTTATTTGATTTAAGTTCCAAATAGGCCTTTACCAATGTTAAAGAAAATCCTCATTTCTCAATATAACCAACACACCTGTTCACGCTTCAAAAGAAAATCATTTATCAATAACCCAGAACTACATTTGAAATTATGTGAGTTATGTTTAAAGGCCAAATAGGAATTCTTTCACTATTGGGTGTCTGTTCATCAAGAAAATATTTCAAGTGTCATGGATAAAATAAACGGCTCTTTTTAAACCAAATAATATTTTAAAAATTAATTATCTTATGTTATTTATCATTTACTAAAATTAATAAAATATCAAGAAATTAATAAATTCTGAATTTAAAAGGCAAGTGTATTGAGGGACCTACCTCGACTCGCAACTCCGTTATGACGACGACACGACACGTATCACACTCGCACACAAGTACGTGCAACCTGCTAAAGACCGCAATATCACAAAAAACCTCACCAATGGACTGCAACAACGTAAATCCTCTAAAAACACAGAAATGATGACTTAAAATAATCCAGATGAATAAACAGCATAAAACCAACCTCGACACTAGTACAATTGAAACGAAATAAACCCCAAATACCTTGCCTACAGCAGTGGGAATTCTTTGCGGATCCAATTTAGAATAAGGTGTGTGCTTGTTGAAAGGTGTTCTGCATCCATTGTAGTGAAATGTAAAGTCGTCGGGGTGTTGTTCCACTGTTGGCCGGATAAAATAGGGATGGGGTGTGGGAAACGCGGTCGGTCGGAGGGCGCACGACAGGTCGAAGGCGCGTGACTAGAGGGAACCGTCTGGCTGGAGCTACGAAGTGGCTGAAAATAAGTCTCACAGGTCGAAGGTAGGTGGATGTTGGTTAGATGGATTGGGGTTGTCCAGTGGGGTCACCAATCAGAGGAGGTTTGGATGAAGCTCACAGAGGCCGGACAAGCGTCGACAAGGGCGCGGCCTAGCTGGTCAATGAGGGGCGTGGCTGGGAGAGTGCGCGGTGGCCCAACGGTGAGGGGAACAACTGGCTGGGAAAAAGGGGTGCACATCAAGAGGTCGCATAGAAGGGCTGCATACTAGGGAGCAGCTGGTCGCGCCATGTGTGCGAGGCCGGCAGGAGGGTTTTAGCAGGAGGGGGCTTTCTAGAGGGTGCAGACACAGCAAGTGGAGAGAATGGAAGAGCGTAGAAGGAGGTTCTCAGATGGGGGAGTTGTGCGCCGGCTGCGCTGAGCAGAGTGGTCGTATGCAGTGGAACCAGGCAGGAGACTTTAGGGCATCATGGAGTGCACAGGAGGCGTAGCGACTGGGCGTGCCTTCAGAGGGTGGTTGGGTCACACTGAGTAGGGATTAGTCAAGGTGGATGGTTGGTGGTCTGCAATGGAGGAAAAATGAGGCATGTATGGGAATTGTATCATGAAGATGAGGCAAGGGGACACCTATGAGGAAGACACAAAAAACAAAAATAAAATAAAATAATAAATAAATAAAAAGAAAGAGAAGAAAAAAAGAATAAAATAAAATAAAAGTAAAAAATAAATAATAATAATAATAATAATAATAATATTAATAACAACAATACTAATCATCATAACAGTATTAATAAAAATAATAATAACCATAATAATAAAATAAGAATAATAATTGAATTTATTTCATTTTAAAAATAATAAAATTATTGAAAGGCCATGCAGTTGCATGGGAAAAGTCGTGTGGCATCGCGCCAGGTCCATGCGTCCAATGACGTCGAACCGAAAACATTCATTTTTTTTATTGAAAACTCAGAAACCTCGTTCGGGACTCACCCTGGACCCCAGGAAAAATATTTAAAGGTAGAAAAATAATTAGATAAAATAAACACCTAGGTCAGGGTGTGACAATACGTTATTAGAAGAACAAATGGTGGATGAAAATTTTCAAAAACTCGTAGTTAATTATTCAATATATGGAGATGTTGCCCCCCCCCCCTATCCACCCGGTATAGACATGAAAAATAGAAGAGGCATAATATGAGAAAAATAAGAAAATATATTATGGAATAGTTGAGGGTTGTCGCTAAGAGGATTTTAAGAGTTTTACTTTATTTATTTATTTAAGTTAATTAAATTATTTATACATTTTGAATCATTATAGAATTTTTCAAAAAAATCATACAGGGATCTCTTGAGTAGAATAGAACACATGGGGTATTTGTAGATGAGGGTAGGTGGGATATTTTTTCTACGACATTGGGAAAGCCCAAACACTCGGGTCATGTACGAGGATACCTGATGGGTGTATAGGTTATAAAAATGTTTCTGCATTCTCAAGATTCTATAATGAAGGGTTTTTATAAAAAAATAGAATCCTTGGAGGATGAAGTTCAGAATATTAATGTGATGATGGAGGATAAGATCTAAGCATAAGTACAGTACATGTTTTCAAACATGAAAAGATAGTTTTAGACTGAAACTCCCGCTCCTTTGCCTCTGACATCTACTCCCTCTCCTCCACCCCCTATTATAGACCACACTCCTTATCCTACTCTTATAACCCCTCCTTCACAACTTCCATGTTACTATGAGTAATATTTTGATGATCCTCAATATCATATTGTTTCATATGGGATGCTGTTTTATATTGTAGATATCATTCATCATTAGTAGATAGGGATAGAGAATCATTGGGTTACTATAAAAGATATTATATATAGATCTTTTGGAGTTCCATTACCTATAGATGAGGTGACTACAGTTGGACAAATTATCGCCCACTTTTTAGTTTATACATCTATACATCTTCAACATATTACCATAGAGGTCTGTGTATGTTTTATCTTTTATTTCATTTTGGTATTAAATATGTTTTAATACATTAAATTTTATATATTTAACTATTTTTTTACATTAATACTTTACATGTAAAGATATATTGTATAGATAATAAAAAATATAGAGTTGTATGACTTCAAAATCAAATTCTAGTAGTCCTTATGGATTGTAAGAATTTTCAATTTTTTTGTTGGATTTTTATGATATTCCAATTGAAGCTGATGTATATGTGTGTGTAATTACTTTGGGGATTTTGAAAAATGATATCATAGAGATTTTATCTAGATATAAGTTGGGCATCAACACGATGCAATTTTATTCCATGTAAGTCTCAACATAAATATTTTTGTACATTTAATTTATTGAAAATTTCAACTAATATTTTCTTTTTATTATGTATCTTTAGAAAATCTATAAGGATCAAGAAAAGAAATTTGTATATGGATTTATAGACCTCCAATTTATTTTAACTGTAGTGAAAACAATGATTAAAGAAGAAATAATAGTTTATATTGCTGAAATATTTTAAAAGAATATAAATATTTTGATGGATGTTTCCTTATCTTTAGGAGTATGAAAAATATATGTCACAAACTGTTATTTTTCTTTTAACAAAATAAACACTAATATTAAATTTTTTATATCAGTGACCATTGGATGTTATGTGACACATTATTGGTTATTCAGAATGTATGGAGAAGTGATATAAAATTTTATGAATGTATTGGAACCATATGTTTGAATTTATTAAAACTTTTTTATATTATAATTATTTTTCAATTTATTTTATTAATATTATTTTATAATAGGAGATGGAATTTATTTTTACAAACCACAAATAAAAGGCATTCCAAGATCAAATATATAGAAGAAAAGGTGAATTTTCATTTATAAATAGTAAATTTTGGATATATTACATAACAATGTAATTTTTAATTTAAAAACTTATTTAAATAGCATTTTCATAAACCATAAGGCATAAAAAGTTCTGATATTAGCTGTTGAGATTTACGTATGAAATAATTACATCTAGAACAATTACAATGTTCTAAAAGGTAATATTTCTTTTCAAATATTTCCTTACAATTTAATTTATTTTATTCACCTTACATGTTAAATGATTTTCTTATAATTTGCATCTTTTTTATGACCCTCGGTCTTATAGTGAAAAGGATATCAAACAATTAAAAGTTGAATATGAAAATATCTTTCCAGGTTTGGTTAGATTTTAGTTTGTTTGTAGTATATATGGAATTTTTTTGTTTTTTAATTGTAATTGGGTTGTTATTTTTCTACTATTTCTCCTACCTTGTTTATTGTTTTGTTCAGTAGTAGAGAAGAGAGGAGGGATGAAAATATATCATTTTAAAAAAATCCTTTTCATATCAGTTATTTTATAATTGATTTGACAAATCCAATTTCAATGTTATTTCATATTAGTTGTTCTATAATCGATGTGAAAAAAGGTTTTTCACATTTGTTACAGAAAAACCGATATGAAATACCCTTTTATTGGTAGATTTTAAACATCGGTTATTTAATAAATGATGTGAAAAATTCTATATCATGTTAGTTATTTTATAACTAACATGTAGAATCTATTGAGAAAAGGGTATTTCATGTCCATTGTTCTATAATCAACATGAAAACCCATTTTTAACATCATTTTTCTCATCAGTTATATAATAACCAATGTTGAAAACTGGCGTTAATTGTTTTATAATGTCATTTATTGGATAACCTATATGATAAACCAATTAGATGTTTCTTTTAGAACATCCATTTTTTAATCAATGCTAAACACATATTTACAATGTCTTCTTTAATAATTGTGCCTTATAACAAACGTGAAAAGGAAAAAAGAAACATGAAAAAAGGGTTTTTTTCACTTGGGTAGATTAAATACATGATACCCATAATACATTATGAAAAGAAAATAAAAAATGATACAAAATAAAATGAAATAAATAGCATCCTAGAAACTCATTCAAAGAAGTCTTCTTCATAACCTTGGGAAAGGAAATATAATAAGGGTAAGATCAAATGCTTAGTAAGGGTAAGAAAAGTGGAAGTAGTAATAAATTAATGAGAGTAAATCAACATGTAAAGGTAAATAAATAATAACAAAATCCATTAAAATATCTGGATAAGAAATAATCATTATGTTAAGTTAAGAAACTGAAAACACATTTAATTTACTCAAAAAAATGAGAATGAAATGAATCTATAGATATGTTGAAATGAAATATCGTGGATAAATAGTAACTGAGTCAAAATAAGGGAAACACTTAATTATTTGATGCCATGTTTCCTAGGTACATGATACCTTAACATCAAGAACTTTCACAAGATGATATAGCATATTATTTAAAACCCATCTAATTTGGTTAACTGATTCGTCTCATGAGACTATAGGTGTGTTGAGGGGCTATCTATAACTGGGCTTCACTAGTGTTGTACCTGTCTAAATCATTCCTCATATATCGAATAATCGATTTAATTAATAAACAATATTCCTTTTCATCAAATATATATTTTGAATAAATAATACATATTTATAAATAATTATCTAATGGAGTATATATATCAAAAAGGGGTTTTATGTTGATCAATGGAAATACCATTAAAACATTCTTAAGGAAAGTAATCTTTGAACTTTTTAAAATTTTTCATACCACTTTGAAATATTTGGAATCATAATCCACTTGACGGAATAACTTTAATGGAAACTTATAATATCATGAGAATAATGAGATTCAAGATATAACATGTCAATCGGTATTATATACACCATACAAAATTGAATTGGTTCGTGACAACAAATAAGTCTGAATAGAATATAAATTGATATGAAATCCCTTACCACTGTGGTAACATATGAATTTGAAGACCCAAAAGTAATAATCATAGAATGAAACATTTAAATACCATATAAATCATGATATACTATATTAAAAGGGTCAATAGGTACACCATACAAAATATTTAAGTGGTGTTAATGGTGTATGCCTCACAGAAAGAAATGTGAGACAAGAATCCCTTACCTTGAGTATAACTTGTCACGTGTATCTTTATATTCCAGAATAATAAACATATATTAATTATTTATTTTTTAATAACATTTTTCATTTAATTATTAATTTTAATTCACTTATTATAATTTTTTATGCAACTACTTAAATAATTAAGTGTATGTTGGGTGTTTTGACCAAATTGGGTTCTTGTGTTAAAAATAACTTTGATATGTCGACTATGGTCAAAGGGATCATTACATAAACATATAAAGGTTAAAAATAATTACATAATTATAATATATATACATAAATTATACTTTGAAAACTAATAATGAAATATGTTTATGAAAAATGAACCAACATTACAATCATAGAGATGGTAGGTCGTACGTATGAATGAGTAAAATTCTCATTTTTCCATGATTGTTATAGAAAGAAGGTAAGTAACATTATAAATTTCTATAATTATCATTATATCAATAAAAAAATAATTTATTCATATATATTTTTATACATATTTCTTGTTATGTAAAAGTAATCACATCTTGTCGATGAGGTGGTAGTCCACACGCCCACGACCGATGTTATCAATTTTTAGTGTGTCAAATGGTAATAAATAAAATGATATATTATATTTACATAAAACTAATTATGTAATTAATATAATATATATTTAATTTATGTCTCATATTTTTAATTAAAAACATTCTTTAGACATTCCATGTATTATTTGAATGAATCACATCGCTATGAAGAGGCAGTAGCCCACACTTCCATAAACAATGTTATCATATTACCACAAAATGGATAGCATAAAGTTAGGTGTTATATAAGAATTAAAGAAGCATACAGAAATTATAAAAATTATATATATCATATATAAATAGATTTTTTATCATAATTTCCATCCAAGAAATGTGGTAAATAAAAAATGAATAATATTGTTTCATGGGGTGGTAGTTCACCGTACACATGAATAGTAAGTTTTTTACCCATTTGATGGAAGTGTGTGTAAGTGAAGGTATAAACTTTTATATAAAAACAACTTGGTATATTTACTATAATTATTTTATTATTTAATAATTTAATAAGAATATTTGGGGGCAGATAATTAAAATAAAATAAAAGAGATTAAGGAAGGATGTTACCACTTCTTTGGGTAACACCTTTTGTTTTGAACCAAAATATTCATTAAATGGATTTATTCCAAAATATAGGCTTATATGATGAGTTTATTTATGTTTTTATATTATTTTATCATATTTTAGGTGAAAATATTGCTTGAGATGTGTTAATAAGTGGTAGGGTTGAGTGCCTTTTTATAGTGGAGGAGTGTCATTCTTATAAATTTTTGGAAAAGGAATTCCACCCATGTTTTTCCCTTGAAAGTGGAACCTATAAATTTCCAAATTATATAAAAGGGATTAAAAGGTCTAAATATTCCAAAAAATGGATTTTTGAAAATATTATAGGGCATTTGTTTCCTTAATTGTACGGTTTAGTTCGTTATTAATGCTAATTTTCTCTCAATCCTTGTAATTAATTTTAATCAATTTCACTAATATTTATTGTAAAAATATTAGTTGAACTTATTAAAAAATTTAAATTATTATTATTAATAATATGGAATCCAATTATTCAAATTCCAAACATATAAGTTTCAGAAATTAACTTAAAATTAATCTCATAGATGGGATGACAATGTGAGATTTTAAAGTAAAAATATTCAAAAGTTTACTATTTTTTTGTATCTAACTTCAATGTAAAATTGATTCCAATGATCTAAAGTGGGTTATTTTATTTAAAATTGAACTAATTAATCTTTAAAAACAATTAAAAATATAATTTATCCTTATAAATGAATTTGATGAAAAATGAACTTTTGAATTAAAATTCAGTATTTTTCACTATTCATCAAAAAATGTAATATTTCAAAAAAATACAAAAAAATGCCCTAAAATAATTTTTATATTTCACATTAAAAAATGAATTTAATTTTTTCATATGAAATTTATAAAAGTATGAAAATTCAAATTCAAAATAGGTGTTCCATTAAAAGGAGGTAAAATTACTTTTATAAAAATTTAGGATTTTATGAATAAAATTGAGTTTGCTCTTATATTATTACAAGAAAATCTATTTTATGAGTATCAAAAATATTTTATTGTATATATAAATTTCATTAATATGATTCAATAATAATAATTAATTTAATTTATTATGATAAAACACCATTATAAGCAAAAAAAATATGGGTTTTATAATCAGTTGGTTTTTATTTTAATTTTTAATTAATTAGAAACCAATGAATCCATATTATATTTTTTTAAACCAAATAGTTTTTTAATTTATTTATTACTATCAATAATCATTAATTTAACGACTAGGTTATATCTTGTTATATTAAATAATGATATTTTTTAATAATATATTATTGTTCAGTAAAACTCAGTCTTGCGTGTTATGAAAACCATCGAGAACATTTAGTATTTCATATAACTAAAGGAAACCATGGTGTTATATGTATAGAAATATAAAATTTATTTTTCATGTAATATAAGATTAACTTGGTTTTTCAAATAGAGTAATCTAGGAAAAAAATTAAATTTATTCTAAAATCAAAATATTATAAAGTATTGAAGTGTTACATTATCTCTATAATTATAAAAATGTAATATTTATAATATTTAATCAATATATATAATTTTATTATCATTCATATAAATTAGTGATGAAAAAATAATTGTATCCCTTCATGGTGACAGCTTCCCATACATACGCAAGGGTGATTTTACCAATTTTTAATAGAAAAAAATACAAGTAATGAATAATTCCCCATTAAATAATCATTAGTATGTAATATATATCATATATATTCATTAAATATATATTTTGTACCATCCATGTATTTTGGGGATGAAAAATGATTCACATTTCTTCATAGAGGTGGTAGTCCAGACGTACGCAAAAGTGATGTTATCATTTAACAATGGATGAGATGGTAAGAAGGTAGATAAGATATTATAATTATAGAAATAAAATTTTAAAATAAATATAATATATGAATATCAAATCTATCATTATAAAAAATCTTTAAATATGTTGATGTAAAATGAATCATATCACTATGTAGATGCAGTAGTCTGCACGTATGTTTCGTAGTTCCTAGAAACGTGTATTCTAGATTTAAGAATCACCGCTTCCATGTGGTTTCCATTGGATTTATTTATGGAACCAGAAAATTACAACAATTTTTTATCCAAAGGGGACCTACTTTCCAAATTTAGGCATTCATTATGTTTGAACTTCATGATACTTAAAAACGTGCATTGGTCAAGGGATGGGAGGTCAGACTCATCACACCCTTTTGGGAGGAATTATTCTCTACTTCGGGACTCTCTTTATAATTTAAGATATTTTCATGAATCCTTATTAATTCACCAAGTATATCATAAGTATCCCAAGTAATTTTCAATCACTTATTTAGCATATGAAAAGTTTAAAATCATCCGTATGTATTCTATGTTCTTCATTAAGGGAGATATCCATATGTATTTGAGGTTCTCCGTTAATGGTATCCTCTTATACACTACTTAGAGATTATTTTAATCATCATTATGATGATACCGGTTTTTAAGCCAGTCAGTAGGGAACTCTAGAATTTATTTTCATCTAGGGAGACAATGTTTTGGTTTGATCTTGGGATCGTGCCCATAAAATGGGATACCTATTTATATTTATAAAAGGAATCAGAACCCTCATAGTTCGGTGCCACTGAATGGGACACATCATACCTCTTAAGTACATGTGATAAGAACCTAGCCTTATAGTTTAATTTCATGTGGTATGGACATCTAAGCGGAAGGTGCTTATTCAAAACATAGTGTGGGACTTATGCTGAAGTAGCCTAGGGGACATGGAAAGGATATGGGTTTCCAAGTAGGATCAGACCCTGTTGGGAATATGGCCCAAGGAGAACAGGGTTGATTTAAGGTATTGGGTTTGAACCTCAAGGAGGCTTCCTAAGTATCCAATAAATATGGAAATTAAATCCCATGTAGTTTAATAAGTCTCATAGGAGAGTATAGTTTTTTGAGAGAAATGACTTTGGGCTAACTTCATAAAAATGATTCCTTATTGATTTGAGGATTTAAGTTGGGTCTTATTCCTAAGGTGGATGCCCAAATTAGGGAATTAGGTTTGGATTCCTGAAGAGGAAATCTGGTGAACTCAGGCTCTAAGAAGGCTTCCTATGTATCCCGATTATAGTGGGAATCAGAGTTCTCATAGTTCATTCTATTATCAGTATTTGTGCAGATGTTTTAATCATCATGAATCTATAATCCCACGCGAGTCATGCTTAGTGTGATAAAAAAAATTATGTGAATGACTCAACAATAACACATGCACCATTCCTCCTCCACTGGTGGAAGAGGGTGAACCTATGGCGGGGAGGGTGGACGAGGACGAGGAGACCTAACAATAGGGTGAGGCGATGAGCCTTCCGTCTATTCACTTTATATTGGACAAGGGTCAAATGAAAGGAGGAAGAAATGAAGGTTAGGGGATTGCACCAGGATGGCTACCCAGGGTGACAAAGCCTAATGGGAGAGGGAAAGTGTAACAAAAGTCCTTGTTCCCTTCTCCCCTCTAATCTTTGGCACCGAAGAAGAAAGGAGGAGGAATGATGCTACCTCCTCTAAGAAAAGCTAGGGGATTCTGCCAAGATAGTTTCCATAAAATTGATCCTAGTAGTGTAGGGAGACTTATCTTTTATTTTTAAAAGAAAAATTAGGTATTAACTATACCTTCCCCTACTAGAGACCTGAGGTTTCGGGTCATATCTTCGAGAAGGGAGACTCTAGGACCCAACCCTCCTCCAAACCAAAAACATCCAAACACTATTTTTGGGAGAAAGGTTCATGTGACTGTGGATATAAAAACCCATATACATTCCCTGTATCCTAACTCCCTTATAAAACATATATGGGAAACCTATGACTATAGATATACAAACCCAAAATTGGAGACACTCTGATGTGTCTTTCCCAGTGATTTGATAAGTCCAGAGGTTTTGGTGGAGGTCTCAATAGAATCCCTTTTAGACAAGGGATCCAATGATGAAGAAGCCTTTCATGAATGTATTTTAGGAAGGATTGATGTCTTGTAGAATGAAGAGATTGAAGAGAGTAAGTGAATCAAAGAGTAGTGCTCATGTAAAGAAGGGCACATAATTATAGGCGCACAAGTAGGCTTGGGTGGCCTAATGTTCACTTAAGAGATGAAAACCGATATGGTAATACTTGGGTGAGACCTTGATCAATACATAAAGAGTATTCATAGGTGATCCTAGAAGTAGGGCTCTCAAGTTCCTATGAAAGGAATAGGTGGCATGCAAGTATTTCTTATATCGGGAGGTTGGGTGCTTTCGACGCGCAAGTGTTATGTTTTTCAAACACTAAAAGGAATTAATTCCAATTATCCTCCTTAAATCCACCACCCTAGGTGTTTAAGAACTACCTTGAAAGTTTCGAAAGACTGGGGTGAAGTACTAGGGCGACTAGAGCAGTAATTGGGCTTCAAAAAAAGAAATACATAAAAATGAAGGCCCCAAGGGTCTATTTATAGTAAAAAAATAGGACCTTGGGCGAAAGGAGTTTGGGCGTGCAAGTGGATTGCATGCTAGAATTGGGTGCACAAGTACCTTGTGTGCCGACTGTGTTTTGGCTAGACTAGTGCTCCACTTTGAGGACTTTGCCAAAAATATTTCATTATTCAACTCCTGCATAGTGGCACGTAGGTATCATGGGAACCTCTCTTAGGGATTTAGCCAAATTTATTTCCCCATATAGCGGGGTCTTTACTCCCAAACCCCTTCTTCAGATCAGTGTCAGGTTGTGGTACCAGCCCTTCTGATCGGTGCCTTTTCTATCGTCCCTGACCCCCATGAAAAATGTTGAGTCGCACTGTGAACTTTTCGACCAAGTTTTATATCATTTTTTAGGAAAAGAGAACCAAAAAACATTTCATGGTGTCTAAAAAATCCCCCCCCCCATGGAATTTAATTCATTCTAAAGGAAAAGAATCTTTTTATAAGGTAAAAGTAGGGAACTTTGACACATTCAAACATCATTTTATTATATTTTAAGCTACATAATGTTTGGAAGGATGCTCTAATTTTTTCCTAATCTGTGGGGCCTAGCGAGCATAGTTTGATTGTTGCTTGGGTTATATAGAAAACCCCACAAAATTTGTATCTTTTGACTTTATATTTCTCAATATTACATAAATCATAAAAAAAATGTATGTTTAGTGATCTATCACTCAACGTTTATGTAGAGTTTTCTTTGTGGGTTCTCAATCTAGTGAGTACAATGTCTTTTGTTGTTGGCACTTTAGAGTCATGCATGTTGGACTATAAAGGGCTAGTATTTATGGTCAAATAGATTTGATGATAAATTTTGAAATTATATCCCAAACAAGACTCTATGGTTAATAATTGCTTTAATATTCTTTAAATATTTCCAAGGGGAATCTTGAGTCATGATTTTTATGGGCGCCAAATCTAATACTTGTATCAACATAAGGGGAGTCCCCTCCAAGAATGAAGTTACCATTATTTGAAAAATCTGTTATGGGGGTAGTGTTATCCAAGGCCAACTAAGGCATATGTTACGTAGCCAAATAGTTGCATCTTTTCGCTCACAGTACTAATATGTAGGCAACTTATTCCAGGACTCCTAAGGGCATGTACTGCATAGTCAAGAAAAAGATATCTTTAGGAATATAACATTTTTCTGCTAAAAGATAGAGGAAAATAATATTTGTGTCACTCAAGACCATAGTGGGTAGTTTTTACTAGGAAAGTAATTTTAAGAAGAAAAGGGCAATTTTATACCGACATATTTCATGAATAAGAAAACCATTTCTATACAAGTTTTTTGTATGAAGAATAGTTAAATTTATCATAAAGGGGAATTTTTTATATCATATTGTGTAGTTTTAAGTCATGTAGTGAGTACATGGGTACTGTGTAGTTTTAAGTCATGCAGTGAGGACATTGGTACTGTGTTGTTTTAAGTCATGCATTGAGTACATTGGGTGGCTTTAATTTAAGGTCTATATATTTGACCAAAGGTATGAGACTCTCCCAATTTCTTGATAATTTATTTAAAAATATACTACCATATCCAGGTATGGAATGGAAAATCGTAAACTATGATTTAAGAATTTATGAATCCAAAGGATGATATGGGAAAAGGTATAAAAGCATTAGAGGAAGACTTTTTTTCAAGAATAAAGTTACCATTATTTGAAAAACCTGTTATGGGGGTTGTATTATACTGGGCCAACTAGGGCATATACTGCATAGAAAAATAGTGGAATATTTTTTTTCTAAAAGACCTATTATGTAGGTAACTTATGAAAGACCACCTAAGAGAATGTGTTGCATAGTCAAGAAAAAGAGATCTCAAAAATGTGACATTCTACTGCTAAAAGTCAAAAGAAGTTTATGGAGATTCAGATTTTCTTAAGCACAAGGTTTGGTTTATGGAGAAAGGTACCTGAATATGGAAAGGGTATTTCGAACCAAGATTTCCTAAGAGTGGGAATAATAGTACTTCTATGAATGTATGACCCAAATGTAGGAGGTGTGGTTTTTGTAGTCTTATGTCATACAACTAGGACCCGAAAATGGGATAGTATATGATATGTGGCCAAGTGATTTCAATGTTATTTCATATTTCTTTGAACACATGAAGAGGGAAATTTATAATCTATGGTCTTGAAGAGTTTCAGATCGAGAGAAAGATAATGGGACAAATATATCAGAATGGCTATTTTAAAATACAGATTCTTGTATATTGTCATCAATGTTCGAAGGAAACAAAGACACTATAACCAAGAAAGAAATTACCATCATTTGAAAAACCCATTATGAGGGTTCTATTTGGCAGAGCCAATTGGGGCATATGTTGTATAGCCAAATAATGGAATCTTTTGACTAACATTCCTGTTATATAGGAAACTTATGCAAGGCTAGCTAATGGCATGTACTGTATAGTCAGGCAAAATATTTCTTAGGTATTGGAAACTCTGTCACCAGAAACTGTAAGAAATATTATAAAGATCTGAAAATATTCAATATTAGGAGTTTGAAAATGGAAGGAGTTAATTCTCAATACATATGAGGAATATTTGAATCAGTATTGACCTTGAATTTGGAATCCCTTACATAGATATGATTTTTATGTAAAATGGGGAATTATTTGTTTTCTTTTGAATTAACATTGTGATGTTAAATTAAAAGTCATGAAATTAGGACATTATACTGTGTAGTTTTAAGTCATGCAGTGAGGACCTTAATGACCCTATAAGAATTTGTGACACCTTATTCATATAAAGAATCCATTTACCCAATACATAATCCCACGTGATCTATGCTCGGTGTGAGAAACAAGAAGCAGTAAGGGATTCATTTATAACACAAAGGTGACACAAGTTAAGAATATGGGTGTTATATTTCCATGCAGTTTAACATCATGAGGTAAATACAAAGATGAACCGATGTGAAAAGAAACACGTTTTTTATCCGGACAAAGGGATAAAACCCAAGTGTCACTACATGTCTTGCTGAGGGAAATAATCAATCCATACGTAGTTATTTAAACATTACCTATGCAGGTTTGATTCTTATACAAAGAATAAAGGTTTTTTATCATGGTTGGGACCAATATTAGAGATCTAGGTGTCTCTATGTATCTCAAATAGATGAGAAACAAGCCTTACATAGTTAACTAAATAATAATTCTTCATGCCAATCGATTTTTACATGAATAATTGGGGATTTTGACACGTTCTGAGAGAACGGTAAATATTAAGACATAAAATGGTTTAAGGACCAAATCATATATCTTAAGGAAACACTCTGTATAGATCTAATTCATATACATGAAATAAAATTAAAAAAATTATTTTGTGAATGTGGTTGGACCCAAAATTGGATATTTAGGCATCTCTACGTATCTCATTGAAAATAAGAATCAATCCATAATTAGTTCTGTAAATAAGGTATCTATGAAGATTTGACTCATACATAGGAAAGAGAGGGACTCATGTCATACTAAGGTGTAGAGATGATTTCAATGATGTTTTCTTATGGAAGATTCTAATGTCAAATAGAGAAAATGTTAGTCGTGTAGTTTAATTTCAGGCAACAAGGAAAAATAATTTCATCTAGTTTAACATCACGTCACATGGAAGAAGATGTTATGCATTTTAAAATCATGTATCAAGGATGATTATGGTTGTTATGCAGTTTAATTTCTTGCAACTAGTATTTTATACTGTGTAGTTTTTAGTCTTTCAGCGATGACATTAGGGTTGTGTAGTTTTTAGTCTTATAGTGAGGATGTTGTACTGTGCAGGTTTAAGTCTTGCATTGAGGACGTTGTACTTTTTAGTTTTAAGTCTTGCAGTGAGGATGTTGTACTATGCAGTTTTATGTCTTGTAGTGAGGACGTTGTACTATGTAGTTTTAAGTCTTGTAGTGAGGACTTTGTACTGTGCAGTTTTAAGTCTTGCAGTGAGGATATTGTACTATGAAGTTTTAATTCTTGCAGTGAGGATGTTGTACTATGCAGTTTTAAGTCTTACAGTGAGGATGTTTTGTACAACTACAAAAAGTATTTATTTAATAATCTCGCATTGGTTGGAGTTGTAATAAGTTTTCCATCCATTTATATTAAGGCATAATCTCCATTTGAATAAAACTTATGTATAGAATAAGGTCCTTCCCACTTTGGCTAAAGATTTGGAGGTTTCTTCCCACTTATCATTGGAGTCCTAAAGACCAATACAAATTATCCTTGAATAAAAGAATGGAGGTGAACTTTTTTGTTAAAATGTCATGTTATTCTGTTCTGATAGACTTCTAAATGTTGCAAAGTATGCAATATTTTCTCGTCTAATCATTCCAGCTCATTGAACTGTTTCTAAGACCTCTCATATGTAGACAACTGATCCCAGATTGCAACTCTGAGTGAAGTAAATTTCATTTAAATAGGAAAAAATTCTTCAGTTCCAAATTCCAAGGAAGAAGGAGTTGCTTGGGTGGCAGTATGAGTAGTTTTCTTGATAATCTCATAAATCATTCAAAAGTTTATCAGGCCGTGATTTCTTATCTTTATCCACCATCTTCTAGAGTATATTTGATAGGGTCTTGTTAAAGGCCTATATATATACATTGGTTGCCGCATAATAGTGAGATGAATGGTTATATTTGATATTATGATCCTCATATGACTTCTTTACCTCAATCAAAAAAAAATTGGTGCGATTTTCAATTAATATAGTATGAGGGATACTAAATATGGTGATGATGTTAGTTTTAAAAGAACTAACAATGATTTTTGCTCCGACATCTTTGAGAGGTATTTCCTCGAACCATTTAGAAAAGAAGTCAATAGAAGTAAGGATATACTTTAACTTCTTATTTGTAGCTGGAGGATAAGGCTTTACTATATCAATTCTCCATGTGGAAAATTGCTAGGTGTATTTAACTGTATGTAAAAACTTCATAATTTCATGAATTAAATTGGCATGCAGCTGGTAGGGATGACATTTCTTAGTGAAATATGTGTAATATTATGTCATTGAAGGCCAAAAGTATCCAAGCCTTCGGATCTGATCTGAGAGTCTATGCCTAGACTAGTGGGAACCGCAAGCTCCTAAATTTACTTCTTTCATGACATCTCTAGTATCTTCTCCATCAATACATCTGAAGAGGATTCTATCAAATCCTCTCTTGTAGAGGATCTTTTGGTGGTCTGGTCTATCATAAAGAGTAAAATTAGCTTCTCATTGCCAGATCTGTTCTTTTTCATCCTTATTTGGTGGAAGTACTCCATTTTGAAGATATTTCCTGATGGATGTTCTCCATCGTGTGGTATGACCATATGGCACAATAGGGCTAATTTCATTAATTTCACCCATTATAGTTTTGAACAAAAGGTGAGACCACATGACGATGGGCTATTCTAATTATTGTCTCATCCCGATTTGGATCTTCCAAGGTTGTAGCTGCATTAGCCAGTGCGTCTACTTGGGCATTTTTTGATTATAGGACATAAGACAATGTCGGCTCTAAGGGAAATTCAACCATTAAGCCTATGACGTAATCACACAAAGGGATTAACTCTTATTTTCTGATATAATATTCTCCATTTATTTTTTTAATTGCTAATTCTGAATCACTTTTTAACTTCAAGTGATTTATTTTCACCAGAAGTGACAATTACAAACCTACAATGATCTCTTGATACTCTGCCTCATTGTTGGTTTCACCTTTCAATAATAGGATGGAATAAGTAAATACTACATTTTCTGGGGAGATAAGGAAACTTCCTAACCCAACTTTGTGGAGTTTAGGGTTTTCCATTCTCTTCCCTATTGGACTTCTAGAAGCACCATCAAAGTACATTTCTCATGTTTGGGAATTATCCTGAATAGATAAGACCTATTCATAAAGAAGTTTAGTATTTAATGGAGTATCTTGTGTAGATGGATATTCATCAATGAATTCGGACATAGCTTGGCCTTTTATTTCCTTTTGAGGCACAAACTGGATATCAAATTGTTGAAAAATAACTACCCATCATGTCAGATGCCCAGTAAGCATAGGACAAATGAGGATAAAGTTTAGCAGGTTATTGTGAGATAACAATTGGACATCATGATTTTTCAAGTAGTACCTCAATTTCTGAACTGTAAATATTAATTCTTGGAATCACTTTTCAATACTTGAATATTGAGTTTATGCATTAGGCATAGTTATACTGAGATAGTAAAGGCTTTTTTCATTCCCAACATCGTTCTTTTGAGCATGGAAGGCACCCAGTTATCGCTCTAAATCTATAACATAAAAATAAGTGTCCTTCCTTCAATAGGTTTCACTAATACTGGAGGACTCAAGATATATTTTTTGAGGGTATCAAATGCTTCTTGATAGTCTTCAATCCATTGGATGGTCACTCCCGTCTTTATTAATCTGGTGAATGGTAAACACTTTCTTTCTAAATTGGTGATAAAGTTTCGAATATAAGCCAAGTGTCCTTGGATTCCTCTTTATTCATTCAAATTTTAAAGATGTTACATACCAAGAATTTGTTTTTTTTTCTTAGGATCAACTTTGATACCATGATGGCATAAAAAATCCAAGAAACTTTCCTAAGGTTACCACAAAATTACATTTTAAGGGGTTCATCTTTAAACTGTGTTGCTGAAGTTTATGTAATATGGTCTCCAAATCAGCCAAGTGATTGGAACGTTGTTTGGAATTAAACACCAAATAATCCACATAACATTCAAAAAATTTCCATAAGAAGGGTTTGAATTTATGGTGCATGGCACATTGGTATGTTTTTCCTATATTCTTTAAACCAAAAGGCATTACCAGATAGAAAAACACACCTTGAGGGGATCTGAAGGCTATATATTCTTCATCCTTTGGGTCCATATGGATTTAATTATACCCAAAGTATCTATACATTAAGGAAATAGATTCATAGCCAACTATTGCATCAATTAGAATCTTTGTAATCAGAAATGGAAAATCATCTTTAGGATAATGCCAGATAAGATCTCTGAAATCAATGCAAACTCTAATTTTCACATTCTTCTTTTTCACTGGGAAAATTTTGGCCAGTCATTTGGGATATTGAACTTCCCTAAAAAATTTATCCTTTATAATCATATCTACTTTCTCTTCAATTGTAGAGGCATGATTTGGGTGTGCTCTTCTTATTACTTGCTTGAATCCACGATGTTCTTTTGGGAAACCCAAATGATGGTTGGATACATCAGGATTAAGTCCTGAAATTTCTATATAATTCCATGAAAATATATCTCGATGTTACTTTAGAAATTAAGTGTACGCCTTTTCTCTTCATAAGTCATGGCTGAAGTAATTAAAGTGGGGTGTGGATCTTCTTATGTACCTAGATTTATTTCTCTGAGCTCACCCATGGTGGTAGAGAAATCATCTTAAAATTTGTAGGAGCATACCCAAGATCTTCCTCTTCTCCCTCATTATGTGTTACCTCTTTTGTTTCCACTTTTATAGTAGATTAAGAGGAAAACCCCCCAGAGTTAGAGGGTAAGTTATTATTTTAACTTGCTAAAGAAGATCCCATAATATCTGACCCTACCAATGACAAAGGGTCTTCCTATGGTAATAATGAGAAGATTATGGATTGATAATCAACATATTTGTCTTCCTCTAGAATTGATATAATTTCTTCTACTCTGATTGACGAAGTAGAGTCTTGTTTTAGTTCATCATATGAAATGAAAACATCTCCAATTAGGCTTCCATCACTACCTGGTGAATCAATAATCTCTTCCACGCTGTCAGGATGAGTTTCCACCATTGTCATTATGGAAGTTATTGGATGAGTTCTTGGATTTGGTTTTACCCTTTCAATTTGATTGATGGGTAGCACATAATCTATTCTCAAATGTATGAATGGATTTTCTTGTATCCTTTCCAGACCATTAGGAGCATTAATTCTGGTTATTTCTTTTGTCATGGAATTCATTCCTTTTGTGTGATAAAACTCTACCTCAGTGTATTGAGATTCACAAGTTTTGAACAGAGCCTTGTCACCATACAATGTCCCAATTTGACCATTGAAATAATACTTATGACATTGGAGGTATGATGAAGGTTTGGTTGTATGTTGATGCATCCAAGGCCTTCCAAGCAGAATATTAAAGGTTGTGTCCTGACGAATAACCATGAAATATGAATTAGACACAAGATATACAAATTTATTTTTTAGTGTAATCTCACCCAGAGGTTCTTGTTCATTCCTATCATATCCTTGAAACATTGATGTTCAATGATATAATTCAGATTCAGTTAGGCCCATTTGAGGAAGTGTACAAACACGAATGAGGTTGAATCTGGATCCATTATCAATGAAGGCTCATCGGATGGCTACATCATTGACTTTTCAAGACAAATACAAGGGTCTAATAAGTCCATGTACGACATTATCTTCATCTTAATTTGTAAATGATATGACTGCATGACATTCTACAGGATCATTCTCTATACGGTAAACCTCATCAGCAACATATTCGATTTAATACTCTTGAGGACTTGAGAAAGCCTCAATGAGTGCTTCTCGAAGATCTTTTGGTAGATTCAAAGCATCCATAATTGATAACATGGCCGGAACTTGGGACAATTGTTTCAAGACATCATACTTTTGGTCCAAAGGTATGCATTTTTCATCATGAAGATGTGGTTTTTCAGTTGTTTTGGAAGTTGATGCTTCTGATGCAGACGTACCCTGTGTCAGAGTAGAAGCTAGAAATAATCTTGGATTAGGTTGATTGGACTTACTAGGTCTATTCACTTGTTGAGAGGAAGATGATGTGACACATAATCCATCCTCCAAAATAATCATGTCAGAACCAAACTTGTCTTGCATTGATGAAACTCCTTGTTTTTATTGAGCCCGCAGAAGGTCTCTTCCACGAGTTTCTACTACATATATGGTTCGAGTATGGGTAGAGTTAAAATGGTGGTTTCTATAATTCCCACTCCTTCTTCTATATCCTCAACTCTGGCCTCTTCCTCTGGTTCCACAATTAGGTATAAGGAAGTCCAGCTCATTATAATCAGAATCACCATTGGAATAAGGATCTGTTAAATGGATAACGTTGTTAGAAACAAAGATTAATTCTTCATATGATAGAGATTTTTATGGATAGGTTAATCATGATTGTGTTGTTTGGTGGGGTCATGCCCATGCTTTTGAAACATATGGCATGAGATCTGCTAGGGTTAAGGACACCTTTGGCCTTAACGTGAGATCATCTTCTTCTGACTTCTCTTTGTCTTTATGATCACTTCACTTATTTGAGGAACAACCATTTGATGAAGTTGGTTTTGCTGTGGCAGGAGTAGTATAAGACATAATTAGTTGTTTCAATTGTGTTCGTAAAATGACATGAGTTTGGTTGATCATTTTCTTGATCATCTAATCATAAAATTTATCCACATTTTTTACATATGACTTCCTTCCATTCACCTTCTTTCTCTAGATCATTAGTAGTAACACATGCTACTTGAGGTGACAAACTTTTTAGTTTCACTTGCTCAAAATCTATCATCTTTTGCAAGAGGTCCTTGATAACAAAACATTCCTATATGGGATGCCCTAACATCTGGTGAAAGGGATAATAATTGAAAATATTTTCATTTCCTTCTTTATTTAGTTTCTTCAGCCTTAGAAACTAAACAAAATTTTTTTCTAGAGCTAAGATGAAGTAACCAGGAACTTGTTCATTTTAGAAAGATTAAAAAAAATTCACTAATTCCTCAAAATGTTTCTGCTTTTGATCTCTTTGATCATCGTAACAAGGAATTCATTGCTGCTGAATGATCAGAAGGTGGATCCCTTTGGTGTGAGGAAGGTCTTGAAGTAGAAGCAGGTACAGGTGCCTGCTTGAGTGTAATTGTACCAGCTTCTTCCTTTCCTATCCTCCTCCCCAGAGATGATGGAATTACATGAGTTTTAGTCTTAGTTTCTATAATAGAGTCTTCTATATGTTGAGTGATTTAAGTAAGGTCACAAAACCCTCCTATGTATTTCATATGGATCAATGGTGTGCGTAACTCATCATGTAGATTTTCCACACAAATTGGCAACAATTCTTCTTGAGGTAGTTCTAGACTTAATGAATATGTTAATCATTTCCATCGTGCAATGAAATCTGAAATTATTTCATTATCCATTAGTTTAAAATTGGTAAGATCAAAAACTATAATCTTTGGTAGAGTTGATCTAAATTGAAGAAGTAATTTTTGATGGAGATCTTCCCATCTGGTAATTGCTTGATATTGTAAACTTGTATACCAGACAAAAGATGGTCTGTGTAATGACTGCACAAAACACCTAAGATTTACTGCTTCTTGTTGTTGAGGAGTTCCCACCATGGGATCACTATAAGGAAATATCACAATGAGAAAAATATGTTTTAAGTGTGTTTCTAGATCCCCATATCTATTAAAGATTGGGAATGTGGTATTTACAAAATTTTGTGGGGGAAGAATTGCATCCACCCAATCAGGGTAAGCTCTCTTTTCTGGTTTAACTGGTGCACGTCATTCCTCCATAGCTTCCAATAGAGTTTTTAATGCCTCAATTCTGTTCATAATCATTTGGGGAATATCTAAATTAGCTAGATACTATGCTAGGATAGTAATTGGATCTTGAACCGGTGCAATGACCAAAAAACCCACTGATGGGGGTGTTGATATTTTCCTTGGATAATCCATGGGAACAAGCCTATTAGGATTTGTCTAATCCTATATTGATTGTGTACCCAGTAGAGGGAACTCATTATCATCATCTATAGTTACTACAAATTCCTTTTTATGAGGATATCCTATAGGATTTATAAGGTAAGGACCTGCCTAGAGAGTACGTTTAGTAGAAATGATGCATCGAAGTAACTCTATATTGATCCTTTTCAACTCCTTCATTTCCACTTCTTTCTATGAAAATCTTTCTTTAAGAGAAAAATATTTAACTTTTCTATTGGAAAAGTGAGATGCAATATGAATTTTTCCTTTCCCCTTGTTAGATGCCTTTCATAAGGATGGTAGTTTGTTATTTGAAGGAATACCAAGATTCTAGGTAAGCCATTGATTTTAGGTATGAACACCTTATTAATTTTTCTCAACGTGTACCATATTATGGACAAGAACTTTATCTTCTGATTCCCCTAAACTAGAATCATTTTCTAGAGGATATTCTATAGTAGTATTAATGACATTCACAGACGCATAATGAATTGATAGAATTATATCATAATTTTTATAAGATCGTCTCCCTCTGTATCTTCCATGAGACTCTGTTTTCCTATATAATGAATTACTAGGAACTATTTGGCAGATAGTAACCCGAAGGGAATCCTCGGATAGTTCAGTTATACACTTTCCTTACGGATTCTTCCCTAATCAGAAGAAAACTAACTTCCATTGAGGAGGGCATTGCATATGTGAAAAATCACCCAACCCTGCAAACTGGGGATATTCCTATTCTTCTTATTCAAATCTTTGAACTTTTTCTAATGATTTTGAAGGTGGAATTAAATAATCCATTAGCCTTGAAAGATGGGGTGATTCTTGAACTTCTATGGCTAAAATTCATGCAACTTCTCTTTTGATTTTGCAAATTTTGGATTGGACATTAACTGGGTGCATTATCCGAAAACCACTCAAATCACCGGTTTTGGAAAATTGATTTTCTATTTATGACATTGCATTCTCTGACGAATGACATCCTCTATATAGGATGCCTGTTTAAGATTCTCTGATTCTTGGTGTAAAAGTAACTTAACAAATTCTTTTCTTTGGACTTGACTCTGATGAGAGCTGGTTGAATAATGTTCTTGAGAATATATTTGATTGCATAAGTCAATTTATTAAGGAAAACCATGGGAAATAACATTTCATGAGACCACTTTTGGAGAACGTTGCTAATTTTGGAGTGAAATGAAATGAAATTCTCCATGTGCACTCCATCCGTTGATACAAACACTAGATGGGGAGTCATAAATTAACTGGTTTAGTCTATTTAGAGCATTTAGGAATGCATGTTAAAGGATTCTATGCTATTTTTCAACCTTTGGATGTTGGGAAACTAAGAGACACTCCAAGTCAATTTTGTGTTCCAACCCTCCTATTACCTTTACATGATTTGGATATTCATCATATGGTAATACTTTGGTTTTCAAATGATGAAGAGTCTTCCATAGGTTTAGGAGGATATCATGAATGAAATATTCCACAATTAATTATGGAATGTTATACTGAGAATTTCCTAAAGACCAGAACATGACTGGTACTTCTCCCTTAGCCAATTGGTTCCTCATGTTTAACAAATCTTCATCGTATTTCACTATAGGTTTCTCCACTTGATCTAACCAAAGTGGATGCTCTATATTAGAAGACAAATGACCCAAGGGAGGTTCATAGAATGACCATTCCCTTAATATTTATTCTGGTTGAGAAATTGTTTCACCTCTTAATGACAAGGCATAAGACATGACCAGCCTTGTGTTTGCAAGTGCTTCAAGATAGGAGGGATTTCTCATCGCTATATTTTCAATTATAGAATTGTATTAACAATGAGAAATACTACTGCATAGAGGACTTTTTCAGTGAATTCCATCACGGGGAAGATCACCATGGTGGATTACAGCAAGGGATAAACCTTCTTTCTCCTTGGTATTCTGGACACACAGAGGGTTTCCATGGCTCTCTTCCATAGATAATCACTCTGGATTGACCGAATTTTCATAAAACAAGCCTTCATGATGAATTTTCTGATGAGGAACTTCATAATTACTACTACCACTCACATAATTTGGAAATTAAAGGATAGGATCTTGAGCTACAATAGATAAATGTATGAAGGCTTCAAGAACTCCAGTATTAAGAGGAGCCAAATCACATCTTGACTCTTGATTTTCCATCAGTTCTTGTCAAGACTTATTCTTTGATGTTATGTTATACATAGTTGGGACCACTTTCTCAGAAAAGTGGTTATCATGGGAAGGTTTATGTGCCTACAATGGTGTGGTTACTGAAACAGAATGATTACCTTCAATTGGAAAGGGTGTATGTTCCCGATCTTGTTGTCTGTATTATGTGGGGGAGTATGCTCCATGACCCTCCTAGATTAGAACAGAGGTGTGTATCTATTCCGAGATGGGATGCTAATGTTTTATCCCATGTTTTTGGATACATTTATGTTTATATTTTCCCGGTACTTCTAAATTGGTTGTTATAATATTCTGACATGCTTCCATAATATGGGTAGGGATTTTTGTTTTCCGTTTCACCATTGATAAGATATGGTTGGTGACTTCAGTGGCCATAACGGGAATATACATTCATTACGTATCTAGAGTAGGTGTATGTGCCTTCTCATTCCCTCATTTTCCTTTCAATGGGTATTGATAGTACTCATGTATGGGGGCAGAGAGGTGGGTCTGCCCCGAATTTGTCATCGGAGCTTTCTGACTGACTTCTCTGGGTGCTACCAAACTAGACTATTGTCAAGAATGATGAACATTGGTAGGTTTATGGGCCTTATGGCTGTTTCCCATCATGTATGGTTGACATACTTCCTTCAATACTGGTAGACGAGACTTTTGGAAGAATTGGAGATTTTAAACAGGTGTATGTTCTTGTTTACCAGTTGCCACCACATTAGACGGGCGGGCTTCTTTAAATGCAGTCAGGCGAGCTTACTGACTTGTTGATAACTTGTAGACAGGTGTATTTTCCTGCTCATGGTACTCTACCATATTTATCTAGTGGTATTGTTGGGTTTCTTCTAGACAATTATGCTGGATAGCAAAATTAGGACAGACGGGTGTATGTTCTTGTTCGTTTTTTTTCACCAAGTTAGGTTGGTGGGCTTCTCTAGAAGGGCAATAGGTAAGAACCTTCTCCCTATTGACCAAACATTGTCCCTGGAAGTTTTTCTTGCATGACCAGGTTTGAGATACATGGGTTGAACATCCAGAGGAAACACCCCCATCATGTTTGGGGTTCACTACGGTGTGATTTTGCTGGCGGCAATTACTGGTGGGAGACCTCGGGAAGGACTCCTGCATTCGTGAATTGAGGCATTCAGTGGCCTCTTGATCCACCTACCTATAGTACATGAGGGATTTATTGTTATGTTCCATGGATAAGGACACAAAATGGTTGAAGACAGTGGTTGGAACTGTCTTCTTCTTGATCATTGGTCATTGTTGTCCGGATGATCGAGGATTTTTATTGACCTGGAGGGTCTGTCGAGTAGCCTCCAAAGTCAATATTGTATAGTGTCGGTGATATTCCTTTACCATCAAATTATATACCCAGTGTTTAAGATACAGGTTTGAAGATTATTTCCTTCCTATGGATGGGAATCTAGCTTGAGTAGTGGTTGGGAAGTTCACAAATGTTGTCTTGAAGAAAAAAAATTTGGAGTGAAGGGAATTCTTATAAAAACTTGAGAAAAAAAACTCCATTAAATCAACATCTTTTTAGATGTATACATGCATGATTGATTCCCTTGTCTGGCCTTCCTTTATCAATTGATATGGGCCTAACATGTGGGTAACATTATTAACTTGGTTAAGGATTCACATTAGGTTCTCCATTTTTTTCGTAGTTCCTTGAAACATGTATTCTAGTTTTAAGAATCATTGATTCCAAGCGGTTTCCATTGGATTTATTTATGGAACCAGAAACATACAAAATTTCTTTATCCAAGGGGACCTTCTTTCCAAATGCATGTGTTTTTTATGTTTAAACTTCGCAATACTTAGGAATGTGTATTGGTCAAGAGGATGGGAGGTCAGACTCATCACACCCTTTTGTGGGGAATTATTGTCCTCTCTGGGACTCTATTTATAATTTAATATATTTTTGTGAATCCTTATTAATTCACCTATTATATCATAAATATCCCTTTTAATTTTCAATCACTTATTTATCACGTGAAAAGTTTAAAATCATTCGTATGTATTCAAGGTTCTTCATTAATAGAGATATTTGTATGTATTTGAGGTCATCCATCAATGGAATCCTCTCGTATACTACATAGAGATTATTTTAATCACCGTTATGATGATACTAGTTTTTAATCCACTCAGTGGGGCACTCGAGAATTTATTATCCTCTAGAGAGATGAAGGTTTGGTTTGATCTTGGGATCTTTCCCATAAAATAGGCTTCCTACGTAACCTTGTAAAATGAATCAGAACCCTTATAGTTCGGTTCCACTGAATGGTACACATCATACCTTTTAAGGTCATGTGATAAGGACATAGACATAAATTTTAATATCACGTAGTATGGACATCTAAGAGGAAGGTGCTTAGTCAAAACACAGTGTGGGACTTATGTTGAAGCATCCCAAGGGACTTGGAAATGATATGGGTTTCCAAGTACGATCAGACCCAGTTAGGAATATGGCCCAAGGAGAATATGGTTGATTTAAGGTATTGGGTTTAAACCTGAAGGAGGCTTACTATGTATCCCATATAGATGAGAATCAAATACAATTTAGTTAGATAAATCTCATAGGAGAGTATAGTCCTTTGAGAGAAATTAGTATGGTATTACTTTCTGAAAATGATGCCTTAATGATTTTGAGGATTCAATTTGGTGATTATTCCTAAGGAGGATGCCCAAATTTGGGGAATTGGGGTTGAATTCTTAAAGAGTAAATCTAGTGATCTTGGGCCCTGATAATGCCTCCTACATATCCCAATTATGGTGGGAATCATAGTTCTTGTAGTTCATTCCATTATTAGTGTTTTTGCGCATGTTTTAATCATCACGAATCTTTAATCCCATGTGACTCATGCTCGGTGTGAGAAACAAGAAGATGTGAAAGATTCAACAATGACACATGCACTTTTTCTCCTCTACTGGTGGAATAGGGTGCACCTATGGTAGTGAGGGTGGACGAGGTCGAGGTGAACCGGGAAGAGGATGAGGCGACGATCCTTCCATCTATTCACTTTACATTGGACAAGGGTCCAATGAAAAGAGAAAGGGATGAATGTTAGGGGATTACAACAGGATGGCTGCCCATAGTGAAAACCCCCAACAGGAGAGGGAAAAGGTAAAAAAAGTCCCTATTCCCATCTCCCCTATGATCTTTGGCATTGAAGAATAAATTAGGATCAATGATTCTAACACTTTCAAGAAAATCTAGGGGATTACACCAGAATGGTTTCCCTAAAATTGATCCTGGCATGGGAGGGAGACTTATACTTTATTTTTAAAAGGAAAAGTAGGTATGAACTATACCTTACCATACCAGAGACCTGAGGTTCAGGGTCATCTCTTCGAGAAGGGATAGTCTAGGACCCAACCCTCCTCCAAACTGCGAACTTCCAAACACTGTTTCTGGGAGAAAGGTTCATGTGACTATGGATATACAAAGGCACATACATTTTATGTATCTTAACTCCCTTATAAAAAAATGTGGTAAACCTTGGAATATGGATATGCAAACCCAAATAGGAGACACAATGATTTGTCTTTCCCAAAGATTTGATAAGTCAGGAGGTTTTTGTGGAGGTCTCAACTGAATCCCTTTTAGAAAAAAAAACAATGAAGAAGAAGGTTTGACATGAATGGATTTAAGGAAGGCTTGATGTCTTGTATACTGAAGAGAGTGAAGAGAGTAAGTGAATAATAGAGGGGTTCCCATGTAGAGAAGGGTGCACAAGTATGGGTGCACAAGTTGGCTTGGGCAACCTGATGTTCACTTAAGCGACAAACAACCTATATGGTACTACTAGGGAGAGACCTTGCTCAATCCCTTAAGAGTATTCACATGTGATCCCAGAAGTAGGGTGCTCAAGTTCCTATTAAAGGAATAGGTGGGGTTCAAGTATTTATAATTTGGGGAGTTTGGGAACTTTAGGTGTGCAAGTGTTATGGTTTTCAAACACTAAAAGGACTTAAGTCCAATGATCCTTTCTTAAATCATCCACTTAAGGTGTTGAAGAACTACCTTGAAGGTTTCCGAAGAATGGGGAGAAGTACTAAGCTGACTAGAGAAGAAACTAGGCTTCAAGGAAATTTTTCCATACAAATGAAGTCCCCAGTGGTCTATTTATAGAAAAAATATGACCTTTGGTAAAAAGAGTTTGGGCGCACAAATGGCTTGCGCGCCAGAATTGCGCATGCAAGTACCTTGCGCTCCAACGATGTTTTGGCTAGACTAGGGCACCGCATTGAGGACTTTTACAAAATTATTTCATCATTCAACTCCAACATGGTGGCATGTAGGTGTTTTCACGTAGGTATCTTGAGCACCTCTATTATTGAGTTGGCCAAATTTATTGCTCCATACCACGAGGGTTGCGCCCCTGCACCCCTGCTTCAGACCAGTGTCGGGTTGTGATCTCGGCCCTTTGGGCTGGTGCATTCTCTACCGTCACTTACCCCTATGAAAAATGTATAGTCGCACTGCGAAAATTTCAACCTGAGTTGATAGAATTTTGAAGGAAAAGTGCACCAAACACATTTAATGGAGTCCATAATGTACACAAGAGTGATACTTTCATTTCCCATTTGATTAAAAGGGGGTAGAAAATAGTTATTCTATCATCGTAATGACATATAAATATATATAAGATACTAAATTAAACATTTAATTATGGATACACCATTTTTATATAATATTTAATAAGAAATAAAATTGAAAGAGCTCGGTTAAGATTTATACCTCTTCTTTGAGATACCATCTTTAGGTTACACCTTAATCCTTGAAAGATAGGTCTTAAGAGAAGACCAAGGGATACATAATAGATTAGAGGAAGATAAGAAGGTTTTGGGATATTTATTTGTCCAAAATATAAGGATAAACATTCATGAATAAGTGAATATGGTAGTTTTCCTTTTATAAGTGAGAGAGAGGATACACATGGAATTACTTTAATATTTAAATAATAGAATGGAATTTTCTTGTGAAAGTGTATCCAAATGGAAAAAATTTCGAAGTTAAGATAATGTATGGTATAAAAATATTTAAATGGTAATAATTATAAATTTTATCTATAAATATTACCCTTATACCTTATTTTAACACCCTAGTAAAGTCGTTTTAACCTTAACGGTGGAAAAAATTTAATTATTTTCAATATTCATTATGGACAAAAAATAAAGTGGACTCATTAAAATTTTTGGAATATCTAATTAAAAATTTGGAATCAATTTTATCAAATTCAATTTCTATAAGTGGAAAATTTTAATTTTAAAATAATTTTTCAAAATGAAATGAAAACTCATTTCTACACAAATGCATTTTTTAAGCATAAAACTAAGTTTACTCTCACTAATTTCCTAGAAATTACTATAAGAGGAATTTAAAAATATATGACAGAATTTATAATATAAAAATTTAATTATCATGATTAATTAATTTTTATTAATTTATTTTTTTATGATAAAAACATGTTGTACACATAAAAATAGTTTTTAAAAAAGTGTGTTTTTAAGCCCAAAAAAGATCCTATATAGCAATCAAATATAATAATGATTCCTATGTAATTAATTAAATTTTTTATAATTAAATTATAAATTATGTTACTTTAATTTTAAATTCAAAACATAATGGTACTCTTAAATTAATTGTTATAACAAAATAAAAGATTATTTCACAGAAATCGTTATTTTTCATTTTTCACTTAACAAAAAATCTTTTTAAAAAAATCAAAAAATCACCCTAATATAATATTGATATGATGATTTCAAAAACTATGTCCATTTACTCATATAAAATTTCTATAAAAGTTAGAAACTAATTATAATTTCCACTCACAAAATAAAATAACAATCATTTTTGAAAAAAACATATTTTTGAACCATAAAATGAATTTGCTAAAAATTGGGTACATACTTATTATGAGTTATTAAATAAATTTTAATTATGTAAAACCTTTAAAAATATATTTTTATAATTTGGTTATTCCTATTCATACCTCTAATTTTGCAGTTATGTTATAATATATCATGGTTATTTTTAAGCTCATTGTTTCATATAAGTAAAGCTATCAAACACTTATCATTTATTTAATGAAAATATATTCTAAAATATCAGGGTGTTACTAGAGTGTTATTAAAGTGGTTTGAGTCTTAGGGATGGAGTTTGGAATTATTATTCTTGTGATGTTTTATTTGGAGACTTTGTTAAAAGGTTTCAAGGGGTTTTGAGTTTCGTTAATAGATAGGGGAAGCGAATTTAGGTATGATTATGTGATCTATCATTATGATAGGGATTTTATAATCTATTAAACAACTTAGAACTCAAGGGAATCATTTATAGGGCATGAATAGGATAGTAAATGCGTCATATAGAACGTATGTTGTGTTTTCTTCCTTGTCTTTCTTTAGTTATCTCACAATTTATGCTTTCATAACCATGAGTTCATCCAGAAAAAATACAAGATGCCACCCAAGATACAGTCAACTTACATAAAGAGCTAGGGTCAAGATGATCCTATGCCAGTGCATCAACCTCCCACTTCTGATTAGATGAGGGATGAAGTATCCATACAAGGACCTGATTATAGCATATCTCCACACCAAGAGACAAGGGAATATCCCTAACTAGTTTTATAGATAAAAGATTTAACCATTGGGTATATAGTATTCCCCAGTGAGAATGTAAAATCTAATCAAAAAATATGTGAGCTTAATGGATTATAGCACAATAGACCTATTTTAATTCCCTGGCCCATGAAATATTCCATTGGTTCGATTTGACATCAAGAAAGCCTCCCCATACACCATATGGTGTCTAATAATGGTGAGATACTATAAATAATGTAGTGAGACTATAATCTTAGTTTTATCACATGAAATAACAGGAAAATAATAAAATTATCAAATGATATCATAGTAAACATGAGAAATCACATCCATTTGATAATAAAATATTTGAGGGCTTTGATTCCTAAGAATGTTCCCTTTATGTTTTTATAGGGCTTGGTGTTTTCAATGAAAATTTTGGAGGTGTTCTCAGGGATAGGTGTTTATCCTTTTAAATGGTCACCACACTATATTGGTAGGCATGGATCTTTACATTTTGATATTGGGTTCTTGTATTTTGGTCGTGTGGTGCATGGTTGTGTTGTGATGACAACAATGGGCTAGTTGGTTGTGGTATTTGTCCTGGAACAAGGGTGGTCACCCTGTATGAAATAGGATTCATGGAAATTACTAGTGGAGGGTGTGGCACTGAGCACGGTGTTTTGGGAGACCACATGTGTAAAATTGGGAGTTGGATCTCACCACGCCATGGTCCTGGGCTTGGTGATGAGAAAATAGCCAATCCTTTTATGTTGTGCCAAAGTGGTCGATTATGGAAACCATCAAAGGATCCAACATGGATTGGACCACATTATGTCCTAGGTTTTGGTGATGGTCAAATACTGTTTTAAAATATGTGATAAAGTGATAAATTTAAATGGGATATATATATCTCCTTTGATGAAGGAATACCATAACATAGTGGGTTGTCTCTACATCATGGCAGGGTCATCCATAATTCCCCTATAAATAGAGGTATTAAACTCACTCTTCTAGGTTAACTTTCTTCTCCCAAAATATTTTAATAACTTCCGACCCCCTAAGTTCCCTTTCATCATCACCTTTAATAATTCTAACCTCTTGGATCATGGAGAATCATGTCCTCTTGATACTAGGTACCTTATCATTCACTTCTCCCCACCTTTCATTCTTCACTTTTTTATAAATTTTTATCTTGTAAAACCTATCTATTTGAGGATTGTTTTTATTGTGGTTGGTAATGGATTATTATGGATAGATTTTAGTGGTTTCCCATTAAATCTTGGTGGGTTTTGATCCCTTATGATCATAGTTCTATATTAAGTGATGATTGAGGTAGGGGATTCATTACTTCTCTTATTTTAAGTTTGATTGTGAATTTTTCATTCTTTATATCATTGGTTTATAGTACAATTAACATTAATTAATATGAAACCAAAATTGAATAATGGATTTTAGTTTTGGGTTGTACTGATCGCATGTTTTTACACTATGTTGAATTTTTACCTCTTGATTTTTCAGACAGTGTTCTTTCTCTTGTTATTGATGTGGTTTAGCTTGTTTTATTGCATAGAATTGGATAAATATCCTAAATCTAGTTATTTTTTATGACTAAATAATAAATATTCTTGTTTAATTGTTATCATTCTCTATTATAATTGATGGAAATTTAAGTTATGCTTAAATAATTTTAAAATAATTTTTCAACTATTGTTAGTTAATCCCTTAGGTTGCAGAGGGTTGTAACCTATGTTAAATGAATCATTTAATTAATGACGGTGAATAATTTGTTATTTTTTAAACAGAATTTTTTGGTGTCGAGTTAGCTAGTATTCCTATGAAGGTTAGATTCCTTGGTTCTAGGGCCTAGATTCCATATTCACTGTTTGTGTTTTTATTGTTTCTATGTTTATTTTCTCTATATGTGGAGGTTTGTTATGAAACATGATGTGAGACTAAGATAGATGGTGGTTTGGTGAGAAATGGGTGGGGGTTTCTAGGTTTTTTGTAGCAGTAGGTCCAAATGATGCTGGTATGGACTAGGATATTTGTAGTTGTGTTAGGGATGGCACCCTGATTGATAGAGCAAGTTAGAGATGGGATTTCCCATTGATTATTGAATTGAAATCTGGGTTTATTTATTATTAATGGATTTACTACTTAGAGGTGTATAATCAGGTGATTTTATTTTCTGTATTATTTTCCCCGTCACTTAATGCATTTGTTTGTTCATGGTTTATGGTATCCTAGGGAAAGTCCTAGAGTACCTAGAATTATGGAAAAATAATAATTATTAAATTATTTAACCTATGTGGTATGGATTTGGATTGTTAAATCAAGATAATTTGTTAAAAATTATGTAAATATGATATCTTCAAGATAATGAATTAATTTTTTTGTGTCTATAGGATATCTTGACCATAGCATTGGTAGTCGAGTATCCAGAAGACAATAGTTGCGTTTGAGACTAAGCCTAGATTTTTTTTCCTAGTGTGGTTTTCAAGCTATATATATTCCTTATTTTATGTGATTTCATATACTACCCCACTAAATAATGAATGGAGACCAACACCCAGTGAACTCTAGGGGTGTTTTCCTCAACATCTGGGTTTGCATGGACAGGTGGCTGAATATCCACTTTCACGTGATATCTTCTCCTTATAGGATTATGTTCTGGTATGCATTGAGGATTCCATCATGTATATTTGTATAGAGGGATTTAATGGTTATGGTTGTTTCACAAACATGTATCTCTAAATATAGTGTCCTAATGAATATTATTCTTATACAGTGTATGTGTTGTGATGTATTAAGTTGTAATATGTCGTGTATGGGTTGTGGTGGCCCTAAAAAAACTACTTAGTTACTCTGGTGATGGTTATTATAATGATATTTTTTGATACATAGGGTTTATATTATTTTGTTCAGTTTACTTGAATTTATGTGACTTATTGTAGAGATATGTATTAGGATATGTGACATTGAGATGAAATAGGAAAACTGGCGGAGAAGTGGAAGTGGGGTGCCACAAATTTTATACTTATGTTGAATATTATATTATTACTTATAAGTGATACTTTTTGAGAGATCCATAGTGAGGCTGGGAACTTAGCATACCAAATTTGATGTTGAGTTAGTTTCACTAATTATTCACTGGGTTTTAGTGTTATTTCATTACATTTTTATAAGAGGTTTAAGTTAGATCCCACTGAGTATACATGTTATTCTCTCCACTTTCAATATAAACTACTTTTCATGTCCATAAGAGATTGTCGGTGAATGTGTTATACATTACTAGATATTGGAGTTCTTTAGGATTTTTTTGGACTTCAAGGTCACTTATTTTGGTAAATATAGATATTATTTTTCTATTTTTTTATGAAATTACATGCATGTGTTGGGATATTTCATTTATCAAGAGAAAGAGATGTTTTTTGGTCTTATCTTATCTCTCATTTATCATATTATTATTAGATATTAATTCCTCCCATTTTTTGTGAATGATATACCCTCGGTGATCATCGCTAACTCATGGCCTATTAGACACAGTATTTGGGCATCATTATCTATATTCCCTAGTTATCGGGTAATAGGGGTACCTTTGAGGGGATGGGTTATTAATGAGTGGTATAAAAGGTCAATATTATGGATATTATGAAGTTTTAAGGTATTCAATTGTGATTATTGTATGGTTTGGTCACCACATACTGTCAGTAGAACTTGGTATGTGATGAAAAAAAGGAGAATCATTGTGATGTGGGTATTTAAGGCCCCTTGTGATCTGATGCAATAACCATCTAGCTAACTGAGCCTATTAAGTGAAGTGATATTGGTTTTAGGGTATAGTCCTATGAAATTTTCATTCACATTATCATTTTTACCTATTTTTGAATTGGGTATATTTTAGGTTTTGGTTGAATATTAATTAATTAATCATTAATATTCCAAAATCATGGTCTATAATTCTCTAACTATTTATTCTTTTATAAGAATGGCTCCAACTTTATGTCCTCATTAGAATCATACTGAATATGATTAGTAAAATATGACATAATATCATCATAGGGTTTAGGTCGATGATGACACTCAGAGGAGAATAATATGAGAGTTTTAGCACTAGAGTGTATAGATGTTTGAAGGATTCATTTCAGATTCAATGATATGGGATTGGTTATAGGGGTGGATATATCATTTAATTTGTTATGTGCTTAGAACTAGAATCGGTTTTCATTGATAGTTACAATACTCTATGGGGTAGTTAGGAAATAATTGTTCTTATTCCTCAGGAATCCTAAGGAGTTAGTATTTTCATGGGAGAAGTTTTGAGAATAGGTCTTATCCTTGTTACTTTCTCTAACCAAAAAGGTGTCCAACCATCATGAGATTCTTATGCTTTGATAGGGGGTTCCAGTGTTTGGAAGTTCAGAATCTATTTTAGGAACCTTCTCTGATGTGACATGGACCTAGTACAATATGAGGAGGCTAGGGTGAGGCATTTAGAGGAGGATTTATATTGAAATATCTAGTTCCAGATCACCCTATTTATTTTACCGACATATCTTGAGCTAATGGGAAGAGAATAATTTATTTATAGGATGCTCTCTAGGATTGGATCTTCCCGAGAGGGGAGAATTTAATATTCTCTATAAAAATAAATTTTTGGTTCAGGGATCCCGGTTTCCTAGAAAAAATGGATTTTCCATAATTGGGGGTAGGTCATATCCCTCTTCATCTTATTTCACTAGGATTTTAATATCTCATTCCCCTATCAAGAAATAAGAACTTTGTTTTTTATTATGGATTCTATGTCCATAAGTAGTGGTATTTCTCAACCTTTCTGAGAAGAAAACATGCATTTGGTGGTCTACTTTTTGTTCCTCTATTACAACAGTATTATTCAAGGTGGAAGGAATAGGGTTCCCTAACATATGATCAGTAGAGGGGCGATGGGGAAGGTAGATTGTTGAGTCCACTATTTGGATGTTTAGTTTTTTTTTCAAAGTGATGTCAATATGTTTAAGTAAATATGTTGAATAATCTATTCAAATTATTTTAGGCTGTTAGAGAACTCGATAATATTCAATATTATGATTTTCTGTTGAATAAAAATGTATTTATTATGAATGACAGAGAACCAAATCTTGGAGTAGAAGATACTAATAATTTTTTCACCTTATTGGGGGCTTGATGATAACATAACACATGTCTTGGAATATTTTATTTGAAGGATATCCACCAATTTTTCTTAAAGTGACATAAAATTAATATGGATAAAGAATAATATTTGAAGAGAACTTTCATTTATTAAATTGACTTTAAAAAAACATGGATAAAGTATAATATTTGAAGAGATCCTATATATGTGTAATTGAAGCATAAGTAAGGGTTAATGTATTCCTATGTAATGGTGTGTACATCTGCGTAAGGGTAATGGTGCCCTACATAAGGGTAACTAGATTCTAGTGTAAGGGTATAGAAAAATGATTGGGGACCTATGTAAAGGTAATTGAAGTTTATATAACGGTACATACAAATTATGTAAATTTTGTGGAAGCTGTATAAGGGTATCATTTTTGATGTATAAGTGTATATTCAGGGGATGATAGTTTCTTTAGGGTAACAGAACTCCTACATAAGGGTAGGCAACACTCATGTAAGGGTAACCCATAAGTTCCATGGCTCATGTAAGGGTATAGGTCTCAATGTGAATGTATATACATAATAATATATATGTTACCGTGTATCTTATGAATTACATCATAGGATATTGTTCAAATGAGTTTATGGTGATGAATAAACCATAAATAAAACTCAACACCATTTAAGATCAAACATGAATAAGTAAACTCTACTATCAGTAACATCTATGAGCATTATAGGTTGTTCATCAATCTATGACCCCAACTACTTTGTTGTAATGCATATTTTCATTCATAAAAAGAATAATGTAATATTGCAGACAATGTTGTGTGAAAGGATGAATGATGGGAAGTCACATAACCAATCCAATGGATGCGAATTTGGATACGTGAATTACATGAAAAAATGGTCGCATATGTGAACTACATAACTGAATGGTCATGAAAGTGATCCACATAGTTGAATGGTCACATAGGTGATCCATTTAGCTGAATGGTCCACTTAGTTGATTCATGCTACATAGGTGATTTTAAATATCTAAATGAAGTTTTTTATGTAATGATAATGAATTCTAAGTGCTATAGTTTTTAAAAGGTGTATGAATAAGGAGAATGAAGAATACCTGGTTCATTATGGTATTTAAATGAGGAAGTTATGAAAGAAGCAATATTGGAAATATGATTAAGTTGTGATTTTAAATAATGATAATCACAATATCTAGATCATGATTCATTATGAATTAATGAAGAATAATTTTGGAATATTATAATATCTATAATTAATGAGAAGATAATTCATGTTTCATTCTGGTGGAATTAAAAGTAAGAATAAATTATTTTAGTTATTTGTTGTTTTCATGGAGAAAAATATGGGAGAGAATACTATGTGAAGGAGAAATATAAACTATAATAATTCTTATTATTATCATATACAAATATATTATATGTTTTCTAAGAAAGGTCAAGTATGTTATTATTATTATTCTGATACATAACCTAAAGAAAATATCTACTCATACCGAAGAATAATAGAGTGATCCCAACTCTTATTATTGATATACCCATACTTTATAAATTAAAATTGTTTCTTGAATAAATGTTTGTTTCTTAGAATATCATACATGTAAAAAATATTAGTAAAAATTCAACAGCTTATGAAAATGAAAATATAACCTTAATAAAATTATAGTGAATTTTGAGTGCAAGAATGAAGTGGTATTTATAATGTATAAAGGGATATGTGACCATTGGGATTCAATTGTTATATGACTATTGTTCAATATGAATGTTGGAAACTATACCCTCAGTTTATAATTTTACAATTATAATTGTCTTTTATAAGTAGTAATGACAAGGGATAATTGATACAGACAAGAGAAATGATGGCCTCAACCAATAGAGTTGTATCGTTTGAATCACATTTTTCAGAACTTGGGAGGAAGGTATCTTCACTGGGGTTCACCATTGACCAAGCCCAGTCCAAACTTCAGCAATTGAGGCTTTAATGGAATATCATATAAGATAATATTAAGTTAGTAGAGATTACCACTCGGTCGATGATAGCCAAGACACCCCATGAAACTACAACCATATCACACCATACCCTCCAGGTATATATGGGTGTAATAAGGGGTTATGTGTCTACACCTTAATTATTTAATGTGTAATTTCCTTTGTATAAAAAAATTATTTTTCCATTAATTCATTTTAAAAATATTTTTTCTTAACAAAATATATGTATAATTGTGATGAATTTTGATAAAAAAAATTAGACTCAAATAAAACATAAATGTATTTTCCTAGAAAATATATACAATTTTTATAATAAAACAATTTATTATGAATATTATTTATTGTAATGAAATATTGTTTTAAAAAACTTTTATTTAAAAATTAAAGGACAAAATAATTTTATAAGGGCATTGGAAAGGTTTTGTAAGTGTTAGAAACATGACTATGCCTTTAAAACTGATATTTTTAAATAAATAAGGATTTTAATATTTAAAAGTTAAACTTCTCTTATTTAGATAATTTTGTGGAAAAAAAATAAATTTTAAATCGGAATGATGAAATAAATCTTGGGCGAATTTATGGGAATTTTCTAAAATACTTTATTTTTTCATTAATAGTAAAACAAATACAGTTTTAGGGTTTCAGTATATTTTATGACATCATAGTTACCTAATAACGATTTAATAATTAATAAAACACAATCCATGAACTAAAATATGTTATTTTTTTAATATTTGTTTCTTAATATATTTTATTCAATCATTAAAACTATAAGTTACTTTCCAAATTCTAAAAAGGTTTTTTTTAAACATTATTTCTAGAACATCACCTTTCCATGACAAAACAAGTCATTAAAAATTAATTTGGGTTATTTGGGATTAAAATAACATAAAATTTGACCCAAATTTCCAAAACCATAAGCAAAAACCATGGGTAATCCAATTTTTTTGTATTTTCCACGACCTAGTTTTCCAAGACCTATATTTGGAAAATATTATACAAAACCTCCACTTCTTATAGAAATAACCAACCATTTATCCATTCCTATTCACCCCAAATCCATCGTAAATGAGTTTATAGTGATGTTTTCTCCAAATTCGTCCCCCCCCCCAATGTGTCCTGAATCCCCTAAGGTTCTATCCTCAAGTTTTAGGAACACCTCTTCATGGTAAGGGAAATCTTCACTTCTCTTTTCTATTAAAGAGTAATTTTTGTGGTATGTCTTGCAATTTCCAATAAAATTAATTTTTGTCCACTTTATTTTATCCCACTAATATATGAATTATATATTATTAATGGGATACCCTCCGCCCCTCATTTTTACATTTCCTAATACCATGTTTTATACAGGTTATGCTATCAATTTTTCTTCCCATATTTTCCTTATTTACATGCGTAATTCTCTTTTAATTTTTATTTGAATACACAAACATATATTCTTTTCAATGGGTACTCAATTAGATTTAAAAATGGATTTTTAATTCAGGGATTTACATATTTGAAACTCACATATCCTTTCATGGGTTTAAAATGACATAATGATCATGTCTTTAAGCTCTTTTATTTTCTAAGATTTTTAATAAGAAACACATTCTTTATTCTCCACAGGTTATTAAGAAAATTATTTGTTATGATTTATTTAGATCAAATGAAATTAGTACATATGAATGGGGCACCCTGATAGCACTCTAATTCATTGGGTAAATAATTTAATCTCTAAAGATAACATGTTTTATGATACCTTCATGAATAACCTTGGTAATTTTCATTTACAATGCCTTAGTGAAAAGCATTGGTGAAATGATTAAGAATATATCATTAAAATTTTGTATCCACAATTCCATTTTATGATTCATGTTCTTATTATTATATTCTTCTTTCTTGTACCTTATAGTTATGCCTTATGTTCTTACTGTTATGTCTTAAGATAAAATTTTATATCCCTCTGTTGTTTATTCACTTACTAGACTTCATGATCACACATTTCCTTTGATTTATGTCCCAAGTTTATGAGATATAGTAATTATAACTTTGGGTGAACCCATTAAGATTTATTTCAAGTGGATTTAGAATAATGTTTTATTTTTCCATGTATTATGTACCTTTTTTCAAGAAACTATACTTGAAAAGATCCTCTCTTTTATACCTTGTAATGAAAATTTATGTAACAAAAATATGGGATTCCTTAGTTGGTATCAGAGGAAGGTTTATTTATTTGTGAAAATTAGAACTTCAAAACTTTAGGGAACCCTAGGAAAAAGTATAAATAGAAGGAAACATCCTGGTATTTTGGTAAAACATTAGGTAATTGGTTTCCGTGCAAAGAAATCTATATCGGGATACAAACAAGTGGATGTGGCTCTGGAATATATGTACCTATGGATAACACCCTAAAATACTACTTTGATTTAGACTCCAACGAGAACTAGTGCATGATAACGGTCTTTGTTGTACTCATATTTTGACACTCTTGGGGGATATGTTTGGTTAATAACAAGATTTTTATAATCCATCATGAAGGATATATAGGAAAAAATTGTTAGTAGAAGAGATTAATGACATATTTAATAAATATGTTTTAAGACATAAAATCCATTTAGAATTATAATATTTTTAAAAATAACACTTCTCTCAGTAAGGTTTTCTTCTTTTAGAAAAATGGATTGAAATAGGGGGAACCATGTAAATGATGAGTACAATAGACGATGCACTAGTAGCATTATGATGGAATATGGAATGGAAAAAATCAAGAGGATGATGAATTAACTAACTGAAATTATGAACAATAACATGAATCAATTTGAGAGAAAAAATTCCCCCTGAAGGGAACAACATTCTATTGATTCCTTCATGTGTTAACGACCACCTTCATTCAGTGGATCTACCAACCCATTGATTGATGAAAAATGGATAAACTCTATAAAAAAGATATTTTCTATACTCCATTGTTTAGAATACGAGAAAGTCACCCTGGTTGTGTATTGTTTAGAAGTAAAAGCAGATCAGTGGTGGAATCAGATTAAAAATATGAAACTAAGAAGGGAGATTGATGTTCTGGAGTGGGAAGAGTTCAGGGAAATCAAATTCAGTAAATACTTTACCTGTTCAATAAGAACAAAAATGGATAAGGAATTTCTAGAAGTGAAGCATAAGGAAAATGAATCATTTTAAGTCTAAGAAATGAACTCTATAAGACTTTCCTGATACACTTCTAGCTTTGTTATGTATCCTAATGGAAAATTCAATAGATTCCATAGTGGATTGAGACCCCATTTGTAGAGTAATCTAGTAAATTGTGACTATGAAATATATGAGGAGAGAGTGTGGACTCCTATGAAGGTTTAATTGGTGTTTGGATAAACACTGTGGTCACATAAGTCTAATGAAAAGTAGATAATTATGGAACCAAACTCAGTGGTGAACTTTGATCACATAAGAGGTGGAAAGAAAGTGAAACATCACACATGCAACAAATTTGGGAAGAAGATTTCAGGAAACTACTTACTTGGAAGTGGAAAGTTCTAAAAGTATAGAGGAGATGGCCATATATCTTGAAATTTTCATAGTGAGGTGATTCCCCAAATTCTCAACACTAAAGACAAAGGAAATATTGTGCAGGCCTAGTCAAAATTTCAATGCTTCAAGTATGGACAACTTGGAAATTTTTCCAATCAATGTCCAAATTAGAAGGTAATATTGGGGAACCACCATCAAACTCATCATAGGATAAGGGATCAAGGATGTGAATTTTCTATCATGATGGATGAATTAGAGGCTTTGAGTGATGTGGTGGTTGGTACACTCATCATTCTATCAAATATAGCAATTACTTTGTATGATTATAGTTTTATGCATTCCTTTATTCCATACATGTTTGCAAAGAATATTGAATAAATCCCTAAACTACTAGAAATATAGTTATCATTAAATACTCTTGAAGGAATTATCCTAGCATCAACATTGTTTAAGAACTGTATTATTGACTTTGGAGAGTACAATATAATCAAAAATCTAGTAGTCATTCCAATGGTGTAATTTGACACTATACTAGGGATAGAATAGATTACAAAGTATAATGTTAATATCAATTGTAGGAGAAATGATATTCCAATAGTCTTGAATGGAAAACCTATAGTCATTTTCAAAAGTGTCTTATATCGGCCTGATATTTGTCTTATAGAACCTCCCATAGCCAACTTTATGAAGATGATTGTTCAATAGGGAGAATAAAATGAAAGTGTAAAGATAGAGAATGTTTCCA
Source organism: Viscum album (assembly GCA_963277665.1). Lineage (NCBI taxonomy): Eukaryota > Viridiplantae > Streptophyta > Magnoliopsida > Santalales > Viscaceae > Viscum > Viscum album. Next base: position 37,240,631 of record OY728163.1, read on the forward strand.
TCATTCAAGAATACAGTGATGTATTTCCCAAAGATTTATCGGGTAATCCCCCAAAATAGAATTAGATTTATCCAATGACCTCATACGTGGATCTAAGACAATATCAAATACCCCTTAATGAATGGAAAATATAGAGTTCTAGGAATTAAAGAAACAACTACAAGATCTTCTAGAGAAGGAAATTATCTGACCAAGTGTGTCTCATTAGGGAGAACTTGTCCTATTTGTAAATAAGAATGATGGATCAATGTGGATATGTATTGATTATATAGAACATAATGGGATCCCAGTGATGAACAAGTACCCTTTCCCAAGGATTGATGATTTATTTGACCTGCTTTGGGGGGTTCAGTTATTCTCTACGATTGAACTCTTATATGGGTATCTTAAATTGAGGGTGATGAAAGAATATATCCAAAAAAACTACCTTCTAAGAAAGAAGTTAGAATTATGTGTTTGTTATTATACCATTTGGATTGACTAATTCTCCTACTATATTTATGTATTTTATGAATAGATTCTATAAGTAAGAACCTGACAAATTTGTGGTAGTTTTTATTGATGACATTCTGATATACTCCCAAAGATGCGAGGAGCATGTGAATCATCTAACTGTTATATTGGGAACTCTAAGGAAGGTGAGGTTTTTTGTAAAACTCAGATAATGTGAATTATGGTTATAATAAGTTGGATTGTTGGGGAAATTAACCAATGAAGTAATATCAATTGACCCAATGAAGACAAAGGTTGTAGAGTAGTGGCATCATCCAACAACAGTAACTGAGATTCATAGTTTCCTTGGTTTACCTAGATATTATAGTAGGTTTGTGAAAAAAATTTCATGGATTTCTAATCCACTAACCATGTTAACTCAAAAATGGGCTAAGTTATTCAAGATAAAGGAGTGTGGAGAAATTTTCCAAGACTTGAAGAAGAGATCGGTTACTGCACCTTTGTTAACTCTACCCTCTAATGAAGAAGGATTTGTTATTTATAGTAATGCATATCTTAATGGGGTTGGGTGCATCCTCCTGAAAAATTAAAAGGTGATTGATTAATAATCTCAATAGTTAAAGCCTCATGAGTATAATTATCCTACACATGACATAGTCCTATCTGTAGTAATTTTTTCTATGAAAATATGGAGGCGTTATCTTTATTGGGAGAAATTTGATATATTCACAAACCACTAAAGTTTGAAGTATATTTTCATGCAAAATAAATTGAACATGAAATAAAGGATATGGTTGTGACTTCATAAAGGCTGACTATTCAATTCATTATCACCCTGTAGAAGAAAACAAAGGCACAGATGCATTAAGTTAGAAGGACCTTGTTGTGATTGATATGATGAGGATTCAAGTAGATCCTTTGATCAAGGACCTAGTAAAACTAGACATGGGAATTGCAAGGGAAGGGACATCATGAACCCTATACAATATTATTTATTAACCATAATTACTAGAGAAGATCCTTTATTATAATGTAAGATAGATTTTGTGAATAATGCAAAGTTTCCTGACTTCAATGTTGATCAAGAAGGTGTATTGAAATTTAATATAAGGTTATGTTTCCCATCTATCTTGATGATAAATAATGATCTAATGGATGAAACTCATAGATCTAAATTCTCTATAAATCCTGGAAGCAATAAAATATATAGGGACATTTGTTATCATTATTGGTGGGATAATATGAAAAGGGATATTGTAAACTACACTAAAAGGTTCTTGGTGTATCAGTAAGTGAAGGCATAGCAACAAATTCTAAAATGGGTATTGTAACCACTATCCATACTAACATAGAAGTGGTAAAATATCACTATGGAATTCATCAATGGTCCCCCAATAACATCCAAAGGAAATAATGTGATATGGGTAATAATGGATCATCTCACCAAAACTACTCATTTCATCGCTATTTAGGAAGATTTATCTCTTGAACAACTTGCCAAGATATATGTAAAGGATGTGGTGATGTTTCATGGGATTCAACTTTCCATTATTTCGTATCATGATCCAAGGTTCGTACCTAAAATCTAGAGAATTATTTAACACGATTTGAATACTAAATTGAATTGCAACATGGCCTATCACCCCCAAACTGATGGAAAATTTAAAAAGACAATTCAAACACCTGGGGACATGTTTAGAACATTATTAATAGAATTTAAAGGTGGATGGGATCAACACCTCCCATTGATTGAGTTCCCATATAGCAACAGCTTCCACTCGAGCATTCAACGGGCACCATAATGATGCCCTATATAGAAATCGATGTAGAAATCCTTATTTTTGGGATGAAGTTAGTGAGATGAAATTTCTTGAGATAGATCTTGTGAAAGAGATGCCAAAAAATAGATCTTTCCATCCAAAAAAACATAAAGTAATCTCATATTTGGAAAAAGAGCTCTACTAACAACCATTTAATGGATTGGAGTTCTATGTTAGTGATAAATTTTTCCTTCAACTCTCACCATGGAATGGGGTCATGTGGTTTTGGAAGAAAGGGAAGTTTATCCCTAGGTACACTGGACCCTATGAAATACTTTATTTCATAGGAGAAGTGTACTATCTTCTAGAACTTCCACAATACCTAACTCAAGTTCTTGACGTATTCCTTGTATCTCCCTTGATAAAGTACATTTCTGATCTCTCACATGTAATGAATTGGGAGGTGGTACAACTGGAAGATGAACTCTCTTATGAGGAGAAGCCAATGGAGATCTTGCATGGTAGAGACAAGGTTCTATGAAACAAGACAACCCCCATCATTAAAGTTTTATAGAAGAACCGAAAATATGAATAAGTGACATGGGAACTAGAGGTTACAATGAGGTAGAAGTACCCTCAACTTTTCTCAACTGATAAAATGAGTTGAAACTTCTTGTATGAAATTTCTTAAAGGGGAATAATATAACAACCCAGACTTTATAAATGATATTTGTGTCCTGAATAAATCTTTGTTAATTATAATATAATAAAATAATAAAATATTAGTAAACAAATGAACATATTATGAAAATAAAATTTTGAACTTAAGAGAAATTGTAGTAAATTTTGATTGTAAGAATTAAGTAGTATTTATAATGTTTAAATGGATATTTTACAGTTGGGATTTTGTCATTATATGACCATTGTTCAATGTGATCATTGGTTAATATGACCATTGGTAAATATGAACATTGGAAAATATAACCAGGGTTGATAATTTTAATACTAAAATTGGTTTTTATAAGTAGTAATAACATAGGATAATTTATATATAAAGGATAATTGATGGCCTCAAATAGTAGAGTCTTGTCATTTGAAGCACATTTTTCAGAACATGGGAGGGTGGTATCTTCACTGGGGTTCACCCTTGACCAAGAACAATATGAGCTTTAACAAGTGATGATTAAATTAAATTTGCTATGGGAGAAGTTCAAGTTAGTGAATATTACCACTCAGTTTATGTTAGTTGATGCACCCCACGAAACTAAAACTACTGCATACCTTAACCTATGGGTGTATGTGGGTGTAACAAGGGGTTATGTGTCTAGACCTTAGTTACATAAGGTGAAACATTCATTGTATAAATAAATTTATTTTTCCATCAATTCCTTTTAAGAATATATTTTCTTAACAAAATACATGTTTAATTGAGATGAATTTGATAAAAATTTTCTCAATGCAAATAAAACATAATTGTATTGTCCTAGAAAATATATACAATTTTATAATAAATAAAGGTATTATTAATACTATATTTTTTAATGAAATGGTCCTTTAAAATACTTTTATTTAAATGATAAATGATAAAATAATTTTATAATGGCATAGGTAATATTTTTTAAGTGTTAGAAATTCGATTGTGCCTTAAAAACATCTATTTTAAGTAAATAAGTTTTTTTACATTTAAAAGTTAAAATTAACATATTTAGAGAATTTTTATGATAAAATAAGCATCTTTTTTGAAATCAGAACATCAAAACTAGTCTAGGTTGAATTTATAGAAATTTTTCAAAATAATTTATTTTTTCATGAATAATAAAAAAACAATTTCGAGTTTCAGCATATTTTATGACGTCGTATTTATCTCATAATGATGTATTAATTAATTAAAAAAATACACAACCTAAAATATGTTATTTTATTAATATTATGTATTTTAATAGATATTATTTTTTAAAAAATAATTCATTTTCCAAATTCAAAAAAGGAAAGTTTGATTTCTTAAAACATTACTTTGTCGAAACATTTCCTTTACATGCCAAAAGAAATATTTAAAATTTAAGTTCAGCATTATTGGATTAAAATAACATAAAATTTTACCCAAATTTCAAAAACCATATGCAAAAACAATGGTTAAACCAATCGTTTTGTATTTTCCACAACCTAGTTTTACAAGACCTATATCTACAAAATATTAAACAAATATTCCACTAATCCTTTAAATAAAAACCATTTCTCCATTTCCATTCACTCCAAATCAATCCTCCATAAATGTCTAGTAATTGTTCCTCCCAAGTATTCCCCCCAAGGTGTCTTATATTCCCCAAGGTTCCATCCTAAAGTTTTAGGTACACCTCTTCAAGGTAAAGGAAATCTCCACTAATCTTTTCCATTCAAGGGTCCTTTTCTGGTATGTTTTCCAATTTCCAAGAAAATTCTTTCTTTTTCACTTTCTATTATCCCACTACAATATTAATATTCATTTATGAATAGGATATTCTTAGTCACCTCACATTTTTATATTTTCTAAAACCATGTTTTAAACTCATCATGCTACTGAATTTTCTTCTCAGATTTTACTCTTTTATATGATTAATTCTATTTAACTTTTCATTTGAATATCCAAACCTATATTATTTTAAATGAGAATTCAAATATATTTAAAAATGGATTTTTAATTTGTGAATTTACATATATGAAACTCACATATCCATTCATGGGTTTAAAAGGATGTAATGATCACGTCTTTAAGATCTTTTATTTGCCCATATTTTTTATAAGAAATCCATTCTTTATTCTCAAAGGGTTCTTAATGAAATGATTTATTATGATGTATGTGGATCACATGAAATTAATACATATAATGGGTTCACCCCGATAGTGATTCAATGCATTTGTTAAAATATTTAATCTATAAAGATAATATGTTTTATGATACCTTGGTTAATAACCTTGGTAATTTTTATTTATGACACCTTGGTGATAAACCTTGGTGATATGATTAATAATGTATGATTTAAATGTTGTATCCACATTTCCATGTTATGATTCAGGGTATTATTATTATTATATGCCTTTATCTTGTGCCTTATCATTATGCCGTATGTTCTTATTGTTATGTCTCAAGATCAAATGTTATATATCTCTCTTGTTTATTCCCCTACTGGGATTCATGCTCACCCATTTCCTTTTATGTATGTACCCTAGTTATGAGATTTTGTAAGTATAAATTATGGTAAACCATGTATTTCAATCGAATTTAGAAGAATGTTTTATTTTTCATGTATTATTTACCTTTTTTTAAGAAAATAAACTTGAAAGGATCTTCTATTTTGTACCATGTAACGAAATACATATGTAATAAAAAGGTGGGATTCCATACATACTAAAGAGTTAAAGAAGAATAATGATGTCCAGTTAAGTCTTTTATGCACTTAAGAATAAACAAATAATAATATATAAGAGAAGAGAAGAGATATATGCACATATATTTTCATGTGAAAAGAATAAAAAAAGATTTAGTGTAGTATGGTGTGCACTGAAGAAGTTGAAGATGATAATGAATAAGAAAAGAGTAAGAGAAAATTGAAATATGAACAATGATTATCATATCAGTTTTTTATTGTTAATAAAAAAATAAGATATTATTTTATTCAGTTTTCAAACAAACAAAAGAAGATATTTTCCACTATATATGGGAAGAATAATAATAAGAAGAACATCAATAATAAGTTAACATTTTACATTTGTGTATGGATATCTTATTATTGGACATATATTAAGTTTTAAAGGTTACATATGTACTTGAGTGTGAGATAAAAACAAGTGTATGGGATGCACAGTCTACACTATCGAGAGACAATAGTATAATGCTGAAAGGGTTTTACTAGTTGGTTGAGTGACCATAGTTTTTACCAGATCACACCAAGGATTAGACATATCAAACTAAAAGCATAAACTTGTAAATCATTATACCTCTTGTGTTTTTGTGTTATTATGTGCTTTAATGAAGAAATAAATGTGGTTAGAGATAACAAGAGGGATTCATTCACATTAAAAAGTGATAAAGGTAAAAGAAAATGGATAAAGGAGTAAAAAAATTAAATTATACATACACTGACTCACCCCCTAGTATCTAATATATCCCTCCTGGTCCCTATAATTGGTATCAGGGACTAGGTTCATCTCTTATTGGAATATCTATAGATAAATTGTTCTCTTTGAATATTTTAGTTTCTTTCTTTAAATTATAGTGATGTGTAGTTTTGTAGAATTTATTTCTATTTCAAATCATAATTTAGTTTCTTCTATGAAATTGATGAATTGGAAAATATGGGAAGAATATGTTCATCTTGGAAAAAGAGGAGGAGGAAGTTGGTGTTCCTCCAATAAGTCACTATGTCAGAACTGAAATTGTTTTAGATGAACAAATGGTTGTTTTAACAACCAAGGATATAGAAAATGGTTCTACCTCAGTGGGATCAATGTATTCAAGTGATCATGAGGTATGTATTAATTTTTTATCAAACTACCCTAAAGGTGATCTTAGAACGAGTGGAAGTGATATCATATCAGACGACTTTTTAATTGATGAATCAATATATATGATGCATGGTTTTTTCAAATATCTTTTTTCTTCTATCTATGTTATTTTTTAAATCATTCATAATGAAATCACATTTCTTGAGGTTGAGTATAAATAAATAGAGAAGATCTTGAAGAACAATTTTAACACTTGCACATATATCTCTACTTAAGTTGGAGTAATTATTGTATAATATGAGGATCATAATGTAATATACTCCAAAAATTAAAAACATTGTCTCAACACAATCCTTGAGAAGGATGAGGCCACTAAATAGTTTTATAATATCGATTAATTGAGATAAAATAGGAAAAATATTATTGATGTTAATAATTCTCAATTGGATATCAAATCTAGGTTGTTTAAAGAACTTAACTATATATTTTAAGAAAGTTTTTTATTGAATAAAATAAATTTTGAAAATATGATAATGGATTGTGAAGACAGATTGGAATTTTCTAAAGATCAAAATAATTCCCTTGGTATTAGATGTATTGTATTGGAAATAAAATTTACCAATATTGAAAGTACTTATGTTAAGACTTCACAATCAAAGAAGTATGTTTCTACTAACACACAACTCAATTTAGAGGATTCTATTGACAAAATAACTCTATCATATCATAATAATATCATTGCATCATTTGATTGTTTCTCTTTAGCAGCTGTGAATAAATAAGTACCATACATATCTAACTGTAATGATTTTTCAAAATCTATTTCTATAAAAAGTAAAAGTTGATATAAAAATTCTATACAAATATGTATGAACAAAATTGGTGAGGTACCTAGCACCATTTCCATGGCATGTATAAGAAAAAGTAATTAATTTTGTTCCATAAGAATTTCACAATAAGTGGTAAAGAAGGATCAAAAATAACATGGTCAATATGCAGTAAATTTTGGATAGCATATAGCTAATAAAAGAATATCAAGGTTTGTGGGTATTTTTTGTTGTTGTAATAGGTTTGGCCATTATTAATATTATTTTTTTTACAATAAACTCATTATAGAAGCATAATGGAAGTCCAAATATATGGGGAGAAAGATTTAGAAGATGTAACATTAACATATCAACAAGAATCTGTCTATATAAAACATATTTGAAGCACTCAAATATTCCTATGATATTTATAGAGGTATTGGTAAAAAATGATAAATTCACAACACAACAAGTTTCAAAAGACAGTAAGCATAGAAGACCATATAAGAAAGAAGTTACAATGATGGAAAATAAATTTAAGGGAGTTATAAATCATTATACTCCTAAGAAAAATTCAAATAAGGGTGATGTTTCATTCATGTGTAATATACAGAAAACGTTTAGGGATAGTGATACATAAAAAATAACAAATATAAATAAAATAACTTAGACGAAGTGAAGTGGATAATCCAAACATTCTTCCAAAATACCTAATGATTTTTTATTGATCTGGCTAGAAGATTTTGATAAAGAATTTTTTTTGTAAAAGCACAAGAAAAGGATTGTGAAAATGTTAAATAGTAGGTTATAAATGAAGAAGGTGAATTTAATGAGCATTTTTTAACCCCAGATAACCCTTTTTCTAAAGAATAATTTTTGTATGAGATATGAAATAAATATTTACAGGATTTAAGAGTATTTTTAACCAAATTTCTTGTGAAAGAAGAATAATTGAATAGAATGAAGATTTCATCAATAGATTCATGTAGTTTGATAGAAAAAAGAAGAAGAATCATCTAACACAAAGTAATGGAATGTGTGATGAGATCCATCTACCCAATTTCAAATCAAATATGAAAAGTATATGTGGAATCATGAATATTAAAGGTAATGGAGCAACATGGTGGTGAATATCTCAACCTTGTTGTCCACATTGAGGAGGAAGGTGATCCACCTTATTCTTTTATATATTTAGTGTATTGTATTTGTACTTATAGTTTAGTTAAAAAAAAGGAGAATCATGGTCTTAGGGGGATAAATTTAGAATCAATGAGTTTTGTTAATTTAGGATAGTAAAGATGAAGAAGTCACCGTCCTTTAGTGATCTCTCAATTGGTATTCAAATTAAAATATGAAGGATTATCATATTTGATAAATTTGTAGTGTGTGCTATCATATTCAGGATTTTGAATATAAATAATATATCATCTTTATTTGATCTTATATTTGGTATCCTTGTGACGCCCCAAACATATTTGATTTGTAATAATAATTTTTTTGGTAATTATTAGTATTATTATTATTATTTTGTTTTTTTGAATAATAGTACCATCTAAAATAAAATCTTGTAGAATAAAAATTAGACATGGTTTATTCAAAATGATTAAACTTTACATTTCCATGATTCCAAAATAACCTTACTAGCCTAGAATACATACTATGAGACCAATCAGAATAACTGAGAGACCACAAAATACAACAAACAAACCAATAAAATAGTGAAAGTTCTTTGGGTCGGTCACAATGAAAAACAATATGGAAAGAACAATGGAAACTGTACTAAGAATCAAGGGGATGTAGAGCACCATCTTCACCAAATATGTTTCAGAAGTTTGGAATACCCCTAAACAAGTATTTATAAGGCCTTAAAGTTAAATATGTCTTGTGTTGGCCATTGAGGTCTTTAGATGACCGTTGGTTTTTATAACGGTCATAAAATGTTATAACTTTTAGGTATTTTTAAGTATTATGATTATTTTATGTATTTTTATTATTTTATGTTTTTTTATTATTTTAGGTATTTTTATTATTTTATATTATAAGTATTTAATTATATTAATAATTTTCAATGTTTTAAAGAAATATATTTGAACATGGTTTTAATTGAACTTATCTTTAGATTTTGAAAGTATATTGTTTCAAAGCTTAAAATGAAGTTGAAATCATGCTTTAGATTAATAAAATTAAGGATATTGTTTGTTTTAATGAAAATATGTATTGATAACTTTAATGTTTTTTTATTTGGTTTGAGATGAAATTATATGGTATATTTTTATTTTGAAAGTTTTAAATCCTAAAAAGGATCTAAAAGCATCTTTTCCATTAATGATGTACTTATGTACATTGTTTACATTTTTTATCAAGGGTTGTAGAAAAAATATGACCCTTAAGGCTATCCATCTATCCAAATAAGGGAGGAAGATCACACCACTCCCTAAGGAGTGGGGTGGAAGAACCTTGGCTCTCCATCCAGCACAGCCCGACCATGAGGTTGTGCGTGCCCATAGAGGAGCATGGGTGTTGCAAGGCGGCACCACCGTGCGGGGAGGCACGGTGACATAGGTTGGGAGAAAAGCACACCTATAGGAAAGAACATGTATATGTTGGTACCAGATAGGGGAAGGGAGTTCATTTCCATAAATCCAGATCGTCAAGGTTTATATAGCGGTCCCAATTCACTCCCCATTTCAATGTGGGGCGTGTTTTTTTATGGGGATCAAATTTATGCCATTCAATCTCACCATGTGAGATCTCGACCATCCATCCATTTTTAAAATCATGGAAGCCTCTGTAGTTGTCTGTTCATTCCTAATATAATCGCAACAATCCATTCATTTTTAAAATAGGAGAACTCACCACAAGCGTCCCATTAGCCATGATCGATCAAGGCCATCCATTATTTTTCCACACTTCTTCCTTATCTTTTTCTTCTTCCTCACGTCGCACCAGTACACCAGTTCACACTGCACTCTCTTCCACTTCCCCTCTTCAACCTGTGATTCCTCTTTTCCCTCTCCATGGTTGGGTCTTCAACCTTTCATATTTCCACAGGTCTTCACGGGTGATTATTTTAATATAACCTTAACTGTTTCCATGCAAACAACCCATAATATATATATATGATCCATTTGAGAAATAGGTTAATCATGGTTTCTATTTTCTGTCTAAATATTCAGAATCGGTTTTTATTAAGTTTTATTTTTTATGTTCTTATGATTGAATTGTGGTATATAACACTATATCTATATAGTTTTTATAACCCGTTTATATAAACCACAATCATTTTCACCAAAACCCAACGGTTTTTCCTCTCATCAACTTTACCTCAATCACTACTCAACTCCACCCTTATTTTGAAGTCAAGTAAGGTATTATTTTTCTTTGTTTTATATATATGAAACTCTTATTTACAACTTGTGTGTATACATTTATGTATATATATATACACATAGTTTTAAATCCAAAACTATTTTATGTTTTCATGGTAATGGAATTAGTGAGTAACTAATATTATTGTGGTATTTTATGCTTGAATGGATTTAATAAATTTTGGTTTATCTATACACACCCGACATGTACACTTTGTGTAAATACAGTTTCATGTAACTTTCAATCTCAAAAAACTTATGGTTTTCTAACTGTTGTTTTCTAGAATTTAATTTTTGTTTAAGATATGTATAACATTTGTAAGAACTTATCTTGTTTCGTGTTTATTTTAAAAGTATATATATATATATATACTTATATATATATATATATACAATTCTTTGTAAAACAAAAAAAATCTTGTTATTATGATTTTCTAATGATGATATTTTAAAAAAAAGATGTTATTAATGCATGTAAATCATGCAAGGGTATTATTTATTTTAGATTTTTGTTTGATTAAACCCATATATGCTCACTTTGTGTATATACAGTTATATTTTCATGAACACATATTTTAATTATATTCTAAATTAGGTTTTCATAAAACTGATTTTAGTTACTAAATTATGTTTTTGAAGTGTACAATATTTATGAGGATTTATCAAACCTTGGTTTGGTTGTGCAAATTCCATTCATACACTTTTTTGTATATATGGTTTTATATAGTTTTCAAACCCACATATATATATATATAAGAACCACAATTACATATATGCATGTCTTGGATTATTTATTAAGTTATGACGGTATTAACTTGGTTATGATTTTATACAATACACATGATACAATTTTAGAGGGGAAACCAATAACAAAACCTTTTTTTGTTATTGTGTGCTTAAAAATTCTAAAAGAAGTCATCACCTTGTTAATGTAATTTACTTTACATGCATCTTGAATGTTAATTTTAGGTTAAGTAGTTGGAAGTAATATTTTCTTTAATACATATGCATATATATGCACATACACATTTTTTAAAGTGTGTCTAATTATTTATGCATAAATATAAATGTTATACATTAGCAAGTGTTATGTTTTAATACATGATGAATCTACCAAAATAAATAATATTAGTTTATGATTAACCCATTTGAAACTTCTATTTATTAGTTTATAGTTAAAATAAATTTTAAGTATACAAAGTGATCATTTCCATGAAACAAGGGTTTTGCTATTTAAGTTTTTTTATTTTATGTGGCAGGCCCAAAAAACTATTATTTTATGTACACTAGTTATCATCACTTGTAAAAAAATTTGTCTATGTGTCCATGCAGTATTTATTTTAATGTATAAAGTTAATGCATAATTCATTTATGAATATGGACATAATTGAATAATAGAATTCATCTCTTATAATATCTTATCGATTAATAATTTAGTTATTCAAAGTTGTATGGGACACTTTGAATAAAATTCATAACTTAATAAATGAAATTTGTATGGGACACTTTATTTAAGACATTTTAGACATATAAGGAATGCATTGGACTAATTATGTGGTAGGTGATGCTCGATATACCCTCTTTATGCATCGGCAGGTCTCGTGAGACAAACTATGGTCTCAAAAAGAGGCCTTGACAGAATGATTATGTATGGTATTGGAAAGAGGAATTAATAGAATGATTATGATTGTTCAACATTGTGAATTTACTCATTATTTGATTAATATTTAACCAACCATGGGATTATTCAACTAGTATAATATCCCTTGGTTAATAATATTTTACTTACGATAATGGTAATAAATGCATATGCCATAATAAACTATGTACTTGGTGAGTTTTTATAAGGAATGTGCAGCATCTATTATCAAAGCATTGACATAGAAGTTGGTATTACATATTTCATTTCCTAAATTACATTTTAAGTGTTAAGTGAATCGTGATAGTGTCACTTATTCAATTCTAAGAAAGTGTGATTCCATGTGTCAATTTTTACCTTCATCCTTGCATGTCACCCGAAAATTAGTTTGAAAATTTTCTGGCTTATATTTATAATTATGATCATTATTGAACATGTATTCATACTCTGATATGTGTTTTATCTATATCTTTTAAATAAATGTAAAAATTATAGTTTAAAATATTTCCCAAAAAAAATTCAAGTAACCTATGAAAAATGTTGAATACATGCTTCTAGAAATGATGTTTACCTTTTTAAGAATACATTTATAATTATTTAAAAGTTTATTTAAAAAATTAATTTCATTAATTTATTTCAAAAACCCCTTACTGAGCACTATAAATTCTCACCTTACATTTTCAATTTATTTTTACAGGTTAGTAGATTTTTCAAGCTTCGAGTACTCCTATGTAATGGAAAAAATTTGAAGCTTATCTTTCTCAAGATTTTGAAGAAATGTATCAACTGTATCTGGTTAGAAAAAAAACATAAACTAGAAATCTTTTTTGTAATGGAATGGGATGTGTAATTTTATCAGCTTTTTTTACAAAAAAATTGGACACCATGTTTTAGGAACTGACTCCAGGTTTCTCGGGTCAGGGTTGTCATAGTTGGTATTAGTGGATCAGTTTAGACAATTCTAGAAAATTAGAATAGAAAGAAATACTATGTTTTGTTGAGTAGAGCCTTTTCTTAAAGTTTTCAGTTTGCAGGTGAAGGTTCACCAACAAACCTTTTGTCTCTCCTTACAGAATTACTAGAGAAAATATTTGTCAAGTCATGTTCAGAATCATACCATCCTTTTGTGAACCGATATCTAACCTGCAAACACCTATATCAAGTGTCCATCATGACAAATTTCCTTCAGTCCTATTATGGATATAGCTATGTTTATTACTATATGGAAAATGAAAAAAATTCAGAATATAGGAATAGGGGTGAGTATCATGGAGGTCTCTTTCTCTATTTCACTCTTATCAAAAATTTCCTAGCCTTAGGGAAGTTCCAGTAAGCTACATTGGAGGGTGAACTTCGAGCAGCTTATCTGTTCTAGGTTCTGAGTTTCAGCATGTATGGGATAATCTATGACATCAGAACACTCAGGAACGATATAGATTGGAAAATCTATAAGGAACGAGTTCATGTCGAAATCTCTGATCTCTATACCTCCCATGCCTCTCTTTGGAAACCGGAGCATTACATGTGTAGGTTTGAACCTAATTGATCAAGGTGTATCTTGTCTATGAAGATTGAAGAATTGAAAAATACCCTGGGAATCCACCTAAGGACATCAGCGGATTATCCACAGTGGTGGGCCTGGGGAAGGTATAAATAAAATATTGTTTTTCATTCAAAATTGTGTTAATTAATAATGTTTTTAAAAACAATTTGTAGGGATATCAAGAGTGATACTTGTGGGTGGTGATGGGAAGCGTAAGAGTACGACAAAATTACGAGGATGCAATTATTTTGAGGGGGGATAATGTGACGCCTCGAAAATATTTAATTTTTAATAATAATATTTTTTAAAATTATTAGTATTATTATTATTTTGTTTTGTTGAATAATGGTTCCATCTAAAATAAAATCTTGTAGAATAAAAATAAGACATATTTTATTCAAAATGTTGAAACCTTATATTTCCATGAGGGAAAAAGACCCTTACTATCCTAGAATACCGACTAGGAGATCAATTTGAATCATCAGGAGACCGCCAAATATAACAAACAGACCAAGAAAATAGTAAAATCCCTTTGGGTTAGTCACAATGAAAAACAATATGGAAAGAACGATTGAAACCATACTAAGCATCAAGGGTATGTAGAGCACAATCCTAACCAAATTAGTTTTTGAAGTTATGAATACCCCTAAACAAGTATTTATAAGGACTTGGAGTTAAATATGACTATATTTTGCCATTGAGGTCTTTAAATGTCCATTTTTTTATAACAGTCATAAAATTTTATAACTGGTAGGTATTTTTAAGTATTTTAATTATTTTAATTATTTTATCTATTTTATGTATTTTGATTATTTTACATATTTTGATTATGGTAAGTATTTTAATTATTTTATATTCTTTGTATTTATTAATATTAATAATTTCTAAATTTTTTTAATATAATATATCTAAACATGGTTTTAATTGAACTTATCTTTAGATTTTGAAATTTTAATGTTTCAAAGCTTAAAATGAAGTCAAAATCATGTTTTAGATTAATAAAATTAAGGATATTTATTGTTTTAATGAAAATACATATTGATTACTTCGTTTTTTTCTCTTTATTGTTTTAAATGAAATTATATGGTATATTTTGATTTTGAATGTTTTAAAACCTAAAAAGGATCTAAACCCATGTTTTTCATTAATGATGTACTTATATAAATTGTATACCATTTTTATCAAGGGTTATACAAAAAAATATGACCCTTAAGGCTTGACATATAGCTATCCGGGGGAGGCAACTCACATTACTCCCTAATGAGCAGGGCGGAAGAGCCTTAGCTCCCCTGCCAGCATAGGATGGTCGTGAGGGTGTGCGCACCCACAGGTGCATGTGGGTGTTGTAAGGTGGCGTCACCATGTGGGGCGGCACGGCGGCATATGGTGGGTGCAGAGCATGCTCACAGATAAAAATTGATATGGGGCATTACTAGGGTGGAGGAAGGGAGTTCATTTCCATAGTGTTAGATCGTTGAGGTTTATATGGCAGTCCCAACTCACTCCCCATTTCTAAGTATGATGTGTTTTTTTACAGGGATCTAAATTCGGCTGCTCAATATCGTCGCACAAGATCTCAACCACCCATCCATTTTTAAAACTACATAATCCTATGAAGTAGTCTGATCAATCCTCAGATAATCGGAACCATTCATCCATTTTTAAAACAGCAAAACTCACCACATCCATCCGATCATCCTCAATCGATCTTAGTCATCCATTCTTTATCCACAATTCTTCAATATCTTCTTCCTCTTCCTCACTTCACACCAGTGCACCAGTTCACGTCGCACTCTCTGGCACTGCTCATCTTCAACCCTTGAGTCCTCATGTCCCTCTCTATATCCTAGTCGTCCACCTTTCATCTTTCCACAGGTCTTCATCGGTGTTTATTTTAATATAACCTGAACCTTTTTCGTGGAACCATTCCATAATATACATATATATATATATATGTGATCCATTCAATATATAGGTTAAGCAAAGTTCTTGTTTTATTTTTTTGTTCCTATGATTGAACTGTGGTATATAAAACTATATATCTACAGTTCATATAACCCATTTATATAAACCACCTTCATTTGCACCAACACCAGATGGGTTTTCCTCTCCTTAACTTTCCCTCAATCACTTCTTAGCTCAACCCTTCATTTGAAGTCAAGTAAGGGATTATTTTTCTTTGTTTTCTATATATGAAACCCTTATTTTCAACTTGTGTGTATACGGTTATGTGTATATATATATGTGCATAGTTTTCAATTCCAACATGTTTTATATTTTCATAGTAATGGATTTAGTGAGTTACTAATGTTTTTGAGGTATTTGATGCTTGTATGGAATTAATAAATTTCGTTTTAGCTATGCACACCCCATATGTACACTTTGGGTATACATGGTGTTATGTAATATTCAATCACAAACAACATTTGGTTTTCTAAATGATGTTTTCCATAATTTAATTTATGTTTATAATGTGTATAACATTTGAAAAGGCTTATCTTTTTTTTGTGTTTGTTTTAACTATATACATATATATATATATACTTATATATATATGATTCCTTATAAAATAACACAATTATGGTTATTATGATTTTTTAATGATGATCTTTTGTTTTTAAAAATATGTTCTTAATGCATGTAAATCATGTAAGGGTTTTATTTATTTTGGATTTCTCTTGGATTAAACCCATATATGTGCACTTTGAGTATATATAGTTATATGTATATACACATATAGATTTTAATTATAATCTTAATTAGGTTTTCATAAAACTTATTTTAGCGACTGAATTATGTTTTTGATGTCTACAATATTTATGAGGATTTATCAAACCTTGTTTTGGTTGTGAAAATACCATGTATTCACTTTGTGTATATATGGTTTTATATAATTTTCAAACCCACATATATATGTATATAAGAACAAAAATTACATATATGAATGTATTGGATTATTTAAGAAGTTATAATGGTATTAACCTGGTGATGTTTTTATCCAATATACATGATACAATTTTATATGGGAAAACAATAAAAAAACCATTTTTTGTTATTGTGTGCCTAAAAATTCTAAAAGAAGTCATCACCTTGTTAATGCAATTGACTTTAAATAAATCTTGATTTTTAATTTTAGGTTAATTATTTGGAAGTAATATTTCGTTTAATATATATTCATATACATGCATGTATACCTTTAGTAAATTGTGTCTAATTTTTTATGCATCAATATAAATGATATACATTATCAAGTGTTATGTTTTAATAAATGATGAATCTACCAAAATAAATACTATTAGTTTATGATTAACCTATTTGACACTTATATTTATCAGTGTATGGTGAACATGAATCTTAAGTATTCGAAGTGATCATTTCTATAAAACAAGGGTTTTTGAATTTAAGTGTTATTATTTTATGTGAAAACCCCAAACCAACTACTATTTTATGTGCACCAGTTATCTTCACTTGTACAAATGTATGTCTATGTTTACAAGCAGTCTTTAGTTTAATGTTTACAGTTAATGCATGATTCATTTATGAATATGGTCATAATTGAAAAATGGAATTAATATCTTATAATATATTATGCATTAAGAATTTAGTTATTCAAAGTAGAATGGGACCCTTTAAATAAATGTCCTAACATAAAAAATCAAAGTGGTATGAGACACTTTGATTTAATAAATTTTAGACATATTAGAAATTAATTGGACTGATTATGTGATGGGTGAGGTCCGCTATAGACTCTTGATACATCAACATGTCTCATGTGTAATGACCCACAAATTCTGATTTGCTTGAGAGCTCAACGAGTCATTACATGGCTTTAAGCGACATCCCCAAGGCGCCAATGGCTAGCAATAAATACCAAAGCGTCTCAAAACAAGTGGGAGACGATTTACCCTTTTTGAACATACCATAGAGCCAGCAACCATAACCAAAAAAATCAACTAAATGATGCATGATAAAAGCTAAGACAACTCAACCATTTTTTTATCAAAACCAACCAAAAGTACCACAACAGAAACCAACACTAAATCAGAGTAAACAGCGGAAAGACAAACTAAAAGACCACAAGATGACAACCCAACTCCATGCTCCACAAGCTACAAGCTCCAACATCACGAACTAGCCCAAGCATCATAAAGTAGTGTTATAAACATGTGACGCTTTACCTTTTCCAACATCCCGATATATGACATCTACAAAAGCACCAACGTTCCAAAGCAGGGGGTGAGTAATGAAACTCAGTAGGTTTTCCCTGATGACTTCCCCACCCATGCCTCTAGGATAAAACATGTTAGCACATTTATATAAAACAATTTATATAAAACAATTCCAAAATAGTTCACAATAAACAAGTTCCATGTAAAAACCATTTTCCAACAAAAACCATCTTTCTCAAGAAGAACAACCAAGAAAGGTTTCCAATCAAATTCACATTTCCATTTTGGCACATCCATTCCATTTCAAAAATCCACAAAACTAACCATGCATGCAACCTGGACCTCACTAGACTCACGAGTGGTTAGTTATCCATCCACGAAGTCGTCACTTAGTGAACTACCTTGACGGTTGTACATCACGACCTTATCCATCCCTTTTCATGGGGGTACTTCTCACCCTTATCCATCCAACATTTTGATTGGGGTACATCTCACCCTTATCCATCCCAATGCATATGAACACACACCACAACCCATGAAAATCCCTGCCCAAAACCAATTGTGTTCAAAACCTTTCAATAAAGAATCAAACCTTTTATTGAAAACCATTCCTTTCAAGCATAAAAACCATTTTCTAAATCCAGAAAAGCCATATTTTTAAATCACTATTTTGAAATTCACAAACCAAAACACTTTTCACCACCCATTCATTCAATTTCCACAATTCCATAAAACCCATAAATCATCACTAAAGAATATTTATAAGATACTTTGCACCACAATTTCACAATCAAAACCAAGAAATTAAATCAAATTGAACTAAGACTTCATGTTCTAAGAAAGATGAATCGAGAGTGAAGCCGCCTACCTCAATGGTTTTGATGAAAACCCTAACAAACAGAGAACGCACAAGAAAACATGGCTGATTCACCATGGATCCTCCTTAGATCTCTTCTCCTAACACAACCAAGACAAAAACTCATCATTTTTTCCATCCACACACTTATATCTACCCATAATGGGCATAGATATAAGAAACCAAGAGAATAGGAGAAGTAGATCTAAGTAGAAATGAGAAATCAAACAAGAACGATCACATACCTCAAGAATCCAGCTTTGATTCACCAAGAGAATCCTTCAGATCGCCTCTAGAATGATGGGAGAACCGTCTTTGACCTTAGGAGAACCAAAATCCCGATTTAGGGCCATATAAGAGCTTAAACGAGCCACTTAGAGGAAAAAACACATGAGATCCACTTTTATAGGATCTCGTTTAAGTGGCTGCATGGTTAGTTCACAGGGTTTGACAAATTGTGCACTAACCGTGTGTCAACTACAACCTCATCTACCCTTCTTGCAAGGTATGGCCACACTGTTAGACAAACAGTTCACCCACTATGCACAAGCCACTGCCTCCAAGACCCACTACGCACGGTTTGGCCGCATGATTTGTTCAAACCGTGCGTCTCCCGTGCGACTTCCCCTTTTGCCTCAAAACATCATTCCATGTTCTCCCGACTCTCCCATTCAATACCCTTAACTTTTAAACCATGAAAAGCATCAAGTAAGGGTTACATACTAGAAAACATGGGTACTAAATTCTCCCCACCATTGGCCTTTCCATCCCCAAAAAGTAGAAAATCATTGCTTTCCTGAAAGAGTTCTGGCCACTGCTCTTTCATTTCTTTCTCGCGTTCCCAAGTCTCTTCCTAAATCTGACCATGTTGCCACAAAACCTGCACTAGACTGATGCTTTTTTCATGCAAGACTTTCTCCTGCCTATCGACAATCCGCACTGGAATATGTATCAATGAAGCATCCGCCTGTTGGTCAACATGATCCCATATGATCACATGGTCAGGATCAGGATGATACTTCTTCAACTGAGATAGATGGAAGACATTGTGCACTGCACTGAACCACAGTGGTAATGACAACCAATACGCCACCTCTCTAAGACATTCCAGTATCTCAAAAGTACCTATATATAGAGGAGATAATTTTCCCTGATTCCCAAAATTACGATGTCCAAGCCTTGGAGAGATTCTCAAAAATACATGATCACTCACCGAAAATGACAGCGACCTTCTATGATGATCTGCATAAGATTTCTAACGACTCTGAACTATCACCATCCTCTTGCTATTCAACTGGATCTTCTCTGTTGTTTCTTCGACAAGGCTCGGACCAACTAGTGAGGTCTCACCTATTTCCACCCAGCATAGTAGAGAATGACAAGGACGCCCATACAATGCTTCAAACAGATCCATGTTTATCGACGCTTGATAGCTGTTATTGTATGAGAACTACACTAAGGGTATATGCACTTCCCATGATCCCCTAAAATCCATTACACAAGCTCGTAACATGTCTTCCAACATTTTTATCGTTCGCTCGGATTTCCCATCTATCTGAGGATGTTACGTCGTGCTCATCATCAACCGAGTCCCAAGGGCTTGCTGTAATGATTTCCAAAAACGAGATGTGAACATTGGATTTCTATATGAGACAATGGATACTGGTACACCATGACTCTTTATCACTTCTTAGATATAGATTTTTGAAATATCTTCTACCGTATGAGTTTTACGAATCCGGATGAAATGGGCCGACTTGGTGAGGCGATCCACTATCACCCAAATGGCATCGTGTTTATGGACTGTTCTTGGAAGGCCTGTAACAAAATACATTACTATCTGATCCCATTTCTACACTGGGATAGTTAAAGATTGTAACATACCATCTGGCCGCTGATGTTATGCTTTAGATTTTTGACAAGTTAAACACCTTGAAACAAATTTAGCTACCTTCCGTTTCATGTCGCTCCACCAAAATTGTGCCTTCAACGCCTTATACATCTTCTGTGTACCCGTATTTATAGGATATCTTGAATGGTGGTAAGAATGAAGGATTTGTTCCTAAGAAGCTAAAGATACAACTATCCGATCTCGAAACTGCAAAACTGAACTACCATCTAGCTTCCATCCCTCAATGGTCTCCCCACCATTGAGTTTTGAACTCATCGCAACACAGTCTACATCGGATGCTTGTGCCTACTTTAATATCTCCAAAAAATTAGGAACAAGCGCAGCTGGAAAGAAAACCGCAACATCATCTCAGTCTTCACATTCCATATGCATGTCGGCTATGACCAACATCAACTGCCACTCATCTGAAGCTTCTTTCGCCACCTGAGCATACAACTTTCTTCTTAATGCATCAGCCACCGAATTTCCCTTACTTGGTGTATACATCAGGTCAAAGTAGAACATTTGAGGATACTCCATCCATCTCCTTTGCCTCATATTCAAATATCTATGTGATAAAATATGCTTCAAACGTTTTTTATCCATAAACACAGTAAAATTATCTCCAAAGAGATAGTGTCTCCATGTTTTCAAAGCATGGAAGACTACAGCCAACTCCAAATCATGTGTTGGGTAATTTTTCTCATGCAACCTCAACTACCTTGAGCCATAAGCAACCATGTGGTCTCTTTTCATGAGAACACAACCCAACCCTATTCCCGAAGCATCACAATACACCACATACCCCTGTCCTGATTCTGGAAAAATCAAGATGGGTACTGATGTAAGGTGAACTTTCAACTCTTGAAAAGATGTTTGACATTCTTCAGTCCATTGAAATGCATTGTTATTCTTTGTCAATACTAACATAGGTGAAGCTAGTTGTGAGAATTCATGGACAAAGCATCGATAATAACCAGCTATACCAAGAAAACATTGTATTTCAATTACATTATTTGGCGGTTTCCAAGAAAGAACAACTTCTATCTTTTCTGGATCCACTGAAACACCTTTCTCAGAAACAACATGGCCCAGAAGGCATACCTCTTGTATCCAAAAATAGCACGTTGATAATTTGGAATACGACTGACGATCTCTCAAGATTTCCAACACTATCATCAAGTGTTGCTCATGCTCATTCCTTGTTCTTGAATACAACAATATGTCATCCACAAACACCACAAAAAAAGAATCTAGATGTCACTAAAATATATAATTCATCAATTCCATAAAGGCGTTTGTTTCATTCGTAAGCCCAAAAGGCATGACAACATATTCATAGTGGTCATATCTGCTTCTGAAGTCTGTCTTCAAAATATCCTCCTTCTGAACTCACAACTGGTGATATCCTGACCACAAGTCAATTTTAGAGAACCACTGAGCTCCCCTCAATTGGTCAAACAGGTCATCAATACATGGAAGTGGATATCTATTCTTTATCGTAACTTGGTTAAGTTTAAGATAATCCACTCATAGCCTCAACGTTCTATCTTCTTTTTTTATAAACAAAACTGGTGTTGCCTATGAATACACCCTTGGCCGAATGAAACCCTTGCTTTCCAGCTCCTCTAACTGCACTTTCAATTCCCGTAACTCTATTGGTGACATCCTATAATATGGAAGTGATATAGGACTGGTCCTCGGAAGGATAACAATCATAAACTCCACTTCTCTTACAAGTGGTAACCTTGAGAAGTTTTTTGAAAAAACATCAGGAAATTGATCCACCATTGCTGGAAAAAAAATTCCGCGATCTCTTCCAATGATGCCAAAGTCAACACTTCCAATTGGTAATAAATAGTTCCCACCATTGGTGCCAACAATATCTTTTCACCTTTCATTGCCATCCTCTCTCCTCTGAAAAGATACTCAAATCCATCCTCAGTCGTGAAACTAATTGTTCTCCCATAACAGTAGATGTGAGCCTTAAACCTTTTCAACTAATCCATACCTAGGATTACATTATAGGAATCCATATCCAATATGGAGAATTCCCATTCCAGCTCAGCTACATAAATAGTTATAGCACATGCTCAACACACTAAGGCTTGACATTCTCTTTCACAAAGAGGAGTTTGCAGTTTCAACACAGAAGGCATCATTTCCAGTTTTAAACATAGAAAATAAACAGCATGCGAAGAAATGAAGGAATGTGATGCACCAGTATCAAACAACACTTGAAAAAAGGTATAATTCAAAAGAATTGTACCTCTTACTATTGATGGTCCAGCCTGATCATCAACAATCATCTGCTCGGCTCCATACATTTGCTTCGTCGCTGCACTATTCTCCTTTTTTCCTTGCTGAGATTGTCCTGGGTGAGGAGTCATGGTATCTTGAGAATCACCATGGATAGATCTCTTATGCTGACGAGAATACCTCTGTTGTCCTCATCCTTTCGAAACATACGATGCCTGTGGCACCTAGGAAGTGTCACGTGCACCCGACCTCGGAGTATTTCTACAATAGCGCTTAGATTCCCCATATTCTTGAAATTTTGACATTGTCTAGGTTGATCCGTACACTCTCGCATTATGTGATCAGTCGAGCCACGTTGAAAACACCCAGCTTTCATCATGGGTCATGGAGGAAGATTCACTGATCCAGCCATCTGATTCTGATTCGCACTCCCACCTTGGAAGTAGGTGTCCCTCTTCTGCTTGTTCCCAGCATTAGAGTTCACACCCGTTCCCTTGGGTATAATCATACTTTCTCCTCCCATAACTCTCAAGATGTCTCTTTTAGCTATTATTTCTCTATTTACCATTTCCGTATAATGCGTAATATAGAGCACAGCTAACTTCGAGCAAATCTCATGTCGCAAACCTTATTCAAAGATGCATGCCTTCAGCGATACACTTGCAGCAACTTCTGGTGCAAAGCACACTAAATTCATGAATTTAGCCGCATACTCCATGACAGAGAGATTCTCCAGCTTCAGGCTGAAAATTTCCATTG
Organism: Viscum album; assembly: GCA_963277665.1. Classification (NCBI taxonomy): domain Eukaryota; kingdom Viridiplantae; phylum Streptophyta; class Magnoliopsida; order Santalales; family Viscaceae; genus Viscum; species Viscum album. The sequence continues at coordinate 37,264,616 of OY728163.1, forward strand.
TCCTCTGGATCTTGAACGTGTGAGGATAGAATTGTTTATTGAACAATTCCTCAAATTCCTCCAATCCCAGGCCTTGATCCACCTTATCTTGCACTACTAGCTCCCACCACTGTCGTGCAAGATCCTCCAGCATATACGTTGCCAACTTTACTTTCAGTTCTGTAGGTGTTCCGATGAAATCGAAGATACGATTCATCCTACTCAGCCACAAATCCTCCCTTTCTGGTTTAGAATCACCCTAAATGATGGGTGGATTGTGCTTCTGGAACTGGACGGAATGGTCTGCATGCCTTGACTCATCCCTCTGATTCCTCATGTCCACAGCCTGTAATGCTTGAACATTACTCTGAACCAGCTCTTGGTTCACAAGTGGTTCAGGTGCAACCACATTCTCCACATCTTCTTCGGGTTGGTTTCTACGATGCCTAACGGGTGCCATTTTCTATAAAAACAATGCACTTCATTAGTCTCACTTCCTAGAAACTGGAGGCTTAGTATTTCAAATTCTATCACATCAACTATCACCACATTGTTTTTCAAAACAATATTTTCCCATGTTCAACCATTTTTGAAAAGATCCCACATGCTTTTTGAAAATCAGACCATTTTTAAAATACACCAAATATCCTGTTTTCAAAATCTTTTGAGTTGAAAACAATTTCTGCATTTTCCAAAAATTAGCACCTTGCTCGAAATCCTTACTCATTCCTCACAATGAGATATTAAATCCAAGTGGGAAGTCATTCCTCTACAATGCATGTCATGCTCATCTCATTGGCTAAACCCATGACAATGAGATTTCCAAAAATCTAGAAGTGTATCCAAAATGCTTATGTACCCAACACCCTGGTAACTTGAAGTTAAGAATAAACGGGTTAACTACATCCTTTTATCTTATACATTTCAAGTTCCGACAATCCTACTCCTGTCTAATATTCCAACTTAAGGAATAGACGAAAAGAAATTTCAAATCCATGACTGAGAACAATGATGACCACTTGTTAGGAAAGGACCGAACAAGCTGATACCATTTGTAATGACCCGCAAATTCACATTTGCTTCAGAGCTCAACGAGTCATTACTTGGCCTTAAGTGGCATCCCCAAGGAACCAAAGACTAGAAATAAATTCCGAAGGGTTTCAAAACAAGTGGGCGGCGATTTACCCTTTTTGAACATACCACAGAGCCAACAACCATAACCAAACAAATCAACTAAATGATCCATGATAAAAGCTAAGCCAACACAACCATTTTTTTATCAAAAACCAACCAAAACTACCATAGTGGAAACCAACACTAAATCAGGGTAAACAGTGGAAAGAAAACTAAAAGACCATATGGGGACAACCCAACTCCATGCTCTACAAGCTCTAAGATCCAACATCACAAACCAGCCCAAGCATCACGAAGTAGTGCTATAAAACTGTGACCCTTTACCTTTGCCAACATCCTGGTATATGACATCTGCAAAAGCACCAACGTGCCAAAGTAGGGGGTGAGTAATGAAACTTAGAAGGTTTTCCCCGATGAATTCTCAACCCATGCCTCTAGGACAAAACATGTTAGCACATTTATATAAAACAATTTATATAAAACAATTCCAAAATAGTTCACAATAAACAAGTTCCATGTCAAAACCATTTTCCAACAAAAACCATCTTTCTCAAGAAGAAAAACCAAGCAATTATTCCAATCAAATTCACATTTCCATTTTGGCACATCCAATCCATTTCACAAATCCACACAACCACCATTCATGCAACCTGGACCTCCCTATACTCGCGAGTGGTGAGTTATCCTTCCACTAAGTCATCACATATTGAACTACCATTACGGGGGTACCTCACGAACTTATCTGTCCCTTTTGATTTGGGTACTTCTCGCCCTTATCCATCCAACCTTTTGATGGGGGTACTTCTCACCCTTATCCATCCCAATGCATATGAACACACACAACAACCCATGAAAATCCATGCCCAAAACCAAGTGTGTTCAAAATCTTTCAATAAAAAATCAAACCTTTTATTGAAAACCATTCCTTTCAAGCAGCAAAACAATTTTCTAAATCCAACAAAGACATATTTTACAATCACTATTTTAAAATTCATAAACCAAAACAATTTGCACAACCCATTCTTTCAGTTTCCACAATTCCATCAAACCCATAAATCATCACTAAAGAATATTTATAACATGTTTTTCACCACAATTTTACAATCAGAACCAAGAAATTAAATCAAATTGAACTAAGACTTCATGTTCTAAGAAAGAGGAATCGAGAGTGAAACCACCTTCCTCAAAGGTTTTGATGAAAACCCTAACAAACGGAGAACGAACAAGAAAACCCGGATGATTCACCAAGAATCCTCCTTAGATCTCTTCTCCTAAAACAACCAAGACCAAAACTCATCATTTTTGGCATCAAAACACTTATATATACCCATAACGGTCGTAGATCTAAGAAACCAAGAGAATAGGAGAAGTAGATCTAAGTAGATCTAATAAATTAAACAAAAATGATCACTTACCTCAATAATCTGGCTTCGATTTGCCAAGAGAAGCCTTTGGATCGCCTCCAGAATAATGGGAGAACACTCTTTGTCCTTTGGAGAACCAAAATCCCGAGTTATGGCCTCTTAGGATCTTAAACGAGCCACTTAGAGGAAAAATGATGAGATCCACTTTTATAGGATCTCGTTTAAGTGGTCACACGGTTAGTTCGCATGGTTTTACAAAACATGCGCTAACCGCGCATTAGCTATTGCCTCGGCCACACTTCTCACATGGTTTGGCCACACGGTTAGACAAACCATGTCTCGACCATGTGGATGCCACTGCCTCCAAGACCCACTGCGCACGTTTTGGCTGCACGGTTTATACAAACCGTGCACCTCCCGTGCGACATCCCCTATTGCCTCAAAACATCATTTCAAGTTCTCTCAAATCTCCCATTCAACACCCTTAACTTTAAAACCATGAGAAGCATCAATTAAGGGTTACATACCAGAAACCGGGGGTACTAAATCATGAGACAAACTATGGTCTTGGCACGAGGCCTTGATAGAATGATTATATATTGTCTTAGAACGAGGCCTTGATAGAATAATTATGATTGTCTGGAATTATAAATTTTCTCAATATGTTATTAATATTTAACCAAACAAGGGATTATTAGACTAGTATAATATCCCTTGGTTAAGAATATTTTACTTATGATACTTGTAATAAATGTATATGGAATAATGAAGTACGTACTTGGATAGTTTTATAAGGATAGTGTACCATCTATTATCATAACTTTGACAGAGAAGTTGATATTACATCTATCATTTCATGACTTGCATTTTAAGTGTTAATTGAATCATGATAGTGTCCCTTATGCAATTCTAAGCATGTTTGATTCCATGTTCTAATTTGTACCTGCATCCTTTCATGTCACCCTAAAATTAGTTTGATAATTTTCTATCTTATATTTAGCATTCCAAGAATTTTTGAACATGTATGGGTACTCTGATATGTGTTTTAGATTTGGATTTTAAATAAAGGTAAAAATTATTGTGTAAACTAATTCCCTAAAAATATTTTCAAGTGCCTTTTGAAAAAATTTGACAATGTGCTTTTGGAAATGATGATTACAATTTTAAGAAAATGTTTGTAATTATTTAAAAGGTTGTTTTAAAAATAATTTCATTAATTTGTTTTAAAACCCCCTTACTGAGATTTTTAAATTCTCACCCTGGGTTTTTAATTTATTTTTACAAGGTTAGTATATTTTTCAAGCTTTGAGAACTCCTATGTGATGGAAACAATATGAATCTTATCTTTGTCAAGCTTATGAAGAAATTTATATGTTTTATGTGGTTTTCCAGACCCTAAACCAGCAAGATTCTATGTTATGGAATTCAATGTGACATTTTAACATCATATTTTTATAAAAAAATTCATACCATGTTTTAGGCACTAACTCCAGGCTTCTGTGGGCGAGGTCATCACAATCCTAAAGAACAGGTTTTAAATAAGATCATCCATGATGAAGTCTCAGAAGTTTTTAAATCTAAATAGCCAAGATTTGAAGATCCATTTTGGTATTTTTCCCATATTGGAACATATTGAAATTCATTTCTGATTATATTCACCATTATGAAGATATTGAGAAGTCTTTCCCTTTAGGGGGTACAATTAAACAATAATCTTTTAGAATTATCTACCTCATGAAAATCTAAATATTCTGGAAGGTGATTACTGAAAATATCATTTAATATGTATATATTCTTTATCTTTTATCCTTTATAAACGAAATAATATTCTACATAAAAGAGTTATAAAATTATTTTTATCAATAACATGAAAAATGGAAGGATGAAGAAGTTCCAATGTTATTTTCAAATCCTGCTATTTGTACTTAAATTTTTTTTAATGTGTTTGTTGAAGTTAGTGCAAGAGTATTAGGTTGATATTTTGGTATTTCAATTAGTATCTACAATTTGTATCATCCTGTAATACATTTGGATAGTCCTTGAATAAAATATTGTGAGTACTCAATACATTTGGAATCATTATATTCTTATAAGGGACAATTATTTTGTAAAGATCAACCCCTATTGTTTTCTACACCAAGAATGATCCAAGTATACTTAGAGTGGAATAGTTAATTCCACATTTCTAAGTATTAATTTATACAATTTTCCCAAAAAACTATTTACTGTCAATAAGTGGGATATAAAAGTGAACTTAAATGTTGATAAGTTGAGAAATACAAGGCCTAACATAAATAACATATCATTTCTATATGGTTATTTACCAATAAATACAAAGGGAGTATTGTTGAGTCTACTTTGTGGAAGATTTATTTTTTCAAAGTGATTTCAATATACTGAAGTCAATATGTTGAAGAAGATGTTACAATTCTTGGAGTTTGTTGGACAACCCGAATAATATTAAATAAGATACATGGATGTTGAAAGAAAATTTATTGATTATGAATGATGAAGACCCTAAGCTTGGAGTAAAATATCTTAAGTATTGTGTCACCAAATTGGGGGATTGATGATAATATGAATCGTGTCTTAGAAAATGTTTTATGGAGTTCCACAAATATTGTTTTGAGATACTTAAAACAAATATGGATAAATAATAATATTTGAAGATAAATTTCATTGATTAAAATGATTTAAAATGAACATGGATAAATAATATGATTTGAATATAACTTGCATAAGGGTAAAGGCAGCTTGTGTAAGGGTAAATGGATTCCTACATAAGGGTATGTACAACAGTGTAAGGGTATTAACGCCCTATATGATGGTAACTAGATTCTTTTTTAAGGGTCTATACAAATTTTGGGTGACCTACATAAAGGTACTGATTTTTATGTAAGTGTACAAATAGCTCATGTAAAGGTTTTGAAAGCTTTATAAGGGTATCATATATGCTACAAAAGTGTACAGGCAGTGGATGAGCTTTGATTAAGTGTAATAGAACACCTAAATAAGGTTATATGAAAGCTTATTTAAGGGTATAAAAAATCATTTAAGGGTAATATGAAAGTTCCATAGCTCACATAAGGGTATAGGACATGGCATAAGGGTAAATGTTTAAGTTTATGTACTACACCATGAAGATTATGCATTATGTCGTATGAGATGAGTTTATATTGTTGATTGTACCATAAATAAAGCTCCACACCATAGAATCTATAATATGAATAAGAAGATATTACTGTCAGGAATGTACATGAGATTTATAGGTTTTTCATCAAGTTGTGATCCAAGATGATATTCATTTCATACACACAGTCTTTCCTAAACAAGAATAATGATATATCAAGTACAATTTTGTGTAAAATGATGAATGCTTTTAAGTAACATAGTTGTTCCAATCAATGAGAATTTGGAAATGTGAATTACATATCCAAATTTTCAATTAGGCTAACTACATAGTTGAATGGTCACAAAGTTGATCCATGAAGCTGAATGGTCATGTAGGCGGTTCATGTATCCAAATCAGCCACATAAGTGATTCCTTATACATAGGTGATTTGATGTTTCTGAATAAGAAAAGTTCATGTAGATATAATTAATTTTATGTTCTAAAATTATTTAGAACTCTATTTATAAAAATAATAATGAATACATGATTCATTAGAGTATTTAAATGTGGCTATTATGAAAGAAGTAGTCTTCATAATGTGATTAAACCATGATTTAAAATAATGATAATATTGGTATCTGGATCATGATTATTACTACATTAATGAAGATTAATTGTGGTATATTATACTAAAATTATCTAGAATTAATGAGAAGATAATTTTGTTTTCATTCCCATTGAATTAAAATGAATAATAATTAATTTTATTTACATGTAGTTATCATGGAGAAAAACTATGGGCGAGAAGATTTTTTTAATTATAAAATGACACTACAGTTATTTTTATTATAATAATATACATATAAATTTTATTTTATCAAACAAATATGAAGTAGAATATTATTATTATTCCAATTCAAAACTTGAAGTAAAAAATTTATGGTAACGAATAAGAATAGAGTGATCTTGACTTCAATTTTTGAGATTCATTATAAAGAGTAAAAGGAGGAGATCTAGTTTAGTTAGTTAAGCCTTGAGAAATAAAGGGAGAATAATGGATAAGAGAAGAAGATATATACGTTCATATATGTTTATAATGGAAGAATAAAAATAAATATATCCATTGTATTCTAGTGTGTACTAAAGAAGAATTAGAAATAAATAAGAGAGTGAAATATGAAGGAGTAACATATCAGTTTTCTATTGTGAAGAGAAGAAGAATGTTTGTCCAATGTTGTGTATACAAAAAGAAAAATATTCTTTCCACTGTTCAAGGGAGGACTAATAGGAAATTTAATTTTAATTATAAGACAATATTCTATATTGGTTTCATGTGTAACTTTCATGTTTTGGATCGGGTCATAAAGTCCATCAGTTTTTGAGATTTTCATTTGGTGGATTGGTCAAATATTGATTTGAGTATTGAAATTTAAATGTAATAATTAGATCACTTGAAAGTTATGTTTTGGATGAGTCTTAATTATCATGTGGTTTTTTGAGCATTTGGATTTGTTTCGGGTGTGTCAGGCACCAAAAACTAAATTTTTGGAGGAAACAATTATTGGCGAATGGGTAGCGTATGGTTATTTTAACTGTGTGGGTCAACCATGAAAACAATATTATTAAGTGGAATGGTTTTATTAAACCATAAAAACTGTATGATTAACCATGTATCATATTCTAGTTGAGAAGGATGTGTCTCATGATCTTATTTAACCATATGAGTGGTGGTACATGGTCATGAAGATGGTCTGTGGTTTATTGTAGTTGTGGTTCACCAGCTGCACATGGATTTTCCAAAATATGTGGCTAGACTAGACCCTTATAACCACTTAACTTGTGTATATTCATGGTTAGGTGCATGAATTTTCAAACCATACAGCCAAACCTTGTAGGGTCTAGCTTCTAGGTGGAGAAGACATCATGGTAGGTGGATAGTTTTTCGAACCCTATACTCTAACCATGTGGCTCGTTAAAGAGGTATGAAATGATCAATTTTACCCTACCTCTATTTCTTTCCTCCTTATTATTTATTCTTTACTCATTCATAGTATGGATATCCACATGGGGTCTCACTTCCTCCTCACCTAGGCACTGAATCATTTTCCTCATCCAGACTCTATTTTGTAGACAATCGATTATGTTGGAATCATATTAGTAAGATCTCAATTCCTCATTCTTTTCTTCTTCATTTACCTCTCCACACAGAGCACTAAATTTGTGTGCAATATTTTTCCCTATTTTCATGATATTTTTAAATTCATCTAATTTATTCCGTTTTAAATCGAATCAAAGGAATATACTAGATGAGTAGACCATCCTAATCCTGAAGTGGGTAGTCTAGTTACCTTTTCCATTAAGTTCCATTATTTATAAAATAAATCCATTGTAACATGCATCATACCTTTTAAGGTTTCACTTATAAATTAATAAATTCCTTCAATTAAATGGTTAGACCATACCTTTGATTACCTTAGGTACTATCACATGGTTGGAGATGATAACATCAACCTGAATCACCCTGATAGGATGATTTAAACAATTTTCATTCAATAATTAATCTTTTGACTTGTGTGGTATCCACCCCTTTGGTTTTACATTATAATTATGTATATCTATGAATTCATTTAAAAATATTAATCACCTTATGAGGTGTATTGCATGATGTCTTATGAATTAATTTAATCGATTATGTTCAATGGAATTCTATTTTAACTAAATTGTGTATTTTAATTAAACCACCTTTGAGGTGTGATATCTTGTAAACCAAAAATTGAATTTGTTTGATAATGTTTGAAATTTTTAGTTTCATAGAATGGGTGTCTCCATTGGACTTTTTGTTATAAACGAATTCGTTTTCATAGATTATAGGATTATCATTGTATAATTGTACTCTTTTCTGGTAGTATTAAAGCACGTTTAAGTACATGGCCTTTATTTGATTATAGTTGAGATGATGGATGGGATTTCATGGACATGACCATCTTTATTAATTAATTGAAATTTTTAAATGAAGAATATTATAAATAATCCTATGTTCCTTGAGAAATGTTGGTTTCCTATTTACAGAATGTTGGGATAAGGGCTTGTAGGGAAAATGGATTTCCTTTTATTAAATGATTATAGAGGGACCTTAGTTAGGGTTGTGGACATGGTGTTTCAAACCCCCTTGTTCTAGGATTTCGAACATGGAAATTCATGTCGCTTGGGTTGTTGTGCATGGTGTTTCACACCCCCTCATATATGAGTTGGGTAAGACCCTTCTCATTATTATTCATGACACTCGAAATGTCCTTATTGATGATTATGATATCAAGTATGATATTACTTGCACTGTGATGTATGGTAATGGCATCTCTTATAGATTTTGATACTATTATGACTATACACAGATGATTGAGTTATGCATTATGGTCCTTCTAGTGCTAATCGTCTATTATTATTATACATATATATATATATATATGAGATTATTATGTGGATTCCTGGGAACTAATACATGGGTTATTTCTACTTCATTTATATTTGGGTATATAATTTTCTATCATATGCATATATATAAATAATGGAAGGTTTGTGGAGACATTCTGGCATAGGCCAAAGTTGGTATTATAAAGCTAGGTGTCCCTAAAAACCAGAGCCTGATCGATTTACACTTGTTGATTATTGCACCTACTTACTTTTTATATACATGCACAATTCTTTAATTTATATTAACATATTGTATTACATATTAGACCCTATTAGTGGTGGGATACTGAGTTTATCTCACACCCTATTCAGGATTCCATTTAATGGGGTACCCAAACAGACCACTTTATTATGGGTTCAGGTTCATGGAACATGCCTTCTTACTGTTATCCTTTTGGTCTAGGATAGAGTACAGGAGAAGAAGACCAAGCTAGATACTGAAATGATATTGGAGATAACTTCCATGTATTTTATTTATTTATTTCCCTTTGTGAGTTTTTTCATTTATTATATTCTTGGTGTATGTCTACTGGTACAATGTAGTATGTTCAGGCATTGAAATTCTTTATTAATTATTATTTATGATAATATACTATTATGTTATTATTTATTAATATCTGGTCCATAGGGTATAGTCTCCCCCAATACACCTCTATTATACCCTTACTATTATCCAGAAGCATGTGGCATACTGGGAGGCATGCTTGAGGCATAATGGTTGACTTGCTCGAGGCACTATTTGAGTGGCTCTTGAGTCGAGACACTAACAATGGTATCATAAGTTTTTTAATATTTTGTATTATTATTTTGGGATGGTAGATAGTAGACTATGAATGTGTTGGCACTTAGTAAATAGCTTCTATTTGGGTTCAGCAATCCCATAATGGGGGATATATCAAGTTTCTAGGGAATGGGACTATTATTCATGATGCTATTATTGATATTGTTTATTATTTCACCTTGGGTGGGTGTTTTACTTCTATTAGTTATTGATTTATGGATTTTATGGATTATAACCTTATCCTGGTATGGAAAAGAAGGTATTTCTACTTGCATCAATCTAGCCACATAGAGATTCACATTCCATGCATATGGAATTCCATGTAGAATGTATTATAGATTTCTTAATACATGATTATTGTATACCCTACCTGATGATTATTATATTAGATTAATTGTATACCATGTTAGGTACTTTATTATAATATTTATCTATATATTCTATGATTGAGTGCTTCCTTCTTTTTTAGTGACATTTCATGTTTGTATTCATTGCTTCTGTGATTACGTACCTTACTTATCTATACACCATGATTGGGTGATTTTTTCCATGTTTTCCTATAATTTATTGATTTTTATAGCATTACTAGTAAAAAATGTGATATAATGTTTCTTAAATAAAGTGTTTTCATGAACCTAAATTGGGATCTCCCACATAGTTCAATGATGGAAATATATTTAATCAACTGACTGTTCTATGTTTGATCCATGAGACATTAGTTTCATAGGATGAAACATTAATGGTTTTGATTAAATGGGAGAAATATTCTGATTTATAAAGGGTATGGATGCCTTATAAATTGAGAAATGGTGACCTATATAATCTGACCATCTTGTATAGACTTTTTGTAGTTTTAAATTAAACCTTGTTATCTGTTTTTAATTAAATGGGAACCAATTGTCTAGTTTATTAAGTGTATGGGACTTTATAAATTATAGAATAGTAACCCATATATTTAAAACATTTATATATATATATATACATATATATATATAATTTTTATTTTGATAACAAAGGTGAAAAATCAGTTTCAGCTGTATAAATTTCATTTTATATTTACAAGGGAAAGTGTATTTATAAATTGGAGATGATATTTAATCTAACTGAACCATGATTCTTACACACACATGATAAATTTTAATTCTTATAGAAAATATATACCTTTGTATAGGGTTTCACATTTATCTTTTTGGAATGAAGACCTGTGTGACTAATTCTTGAAATGCATAATTGGACCAAAGTAGGTTCATTGGGTCATGTTGCTTATGAGGTAACTGGACTCGACCCAAGTTGGTCATTTTGGTATATTTATTATGAGATAAACCCATTAAAGGTGTGTTAAAATTTTCAATAAAATAAACTATGATGGTTTGCATTTAATTGAAACTAGGATTGAAATGATGGGACTGTAATGGGTCTCCCTTACTTCCGAATGTTCTTTGTACTTAGAGCCCATTAGGGTATGTGTATTTTAATGGGATGCTCATTTAATGTGTCTAACAATTCATATATGGTGTTATTTATAAACTTATGGTGGCATATTACATGACCAATACCTTTAATCTAATAAAATCCTTGTTATATACATGTTAGCTTATCATTATGAGGTATTAGTTAATTAAAATTCATATTTCAATTTAAAGAGTGTTTTCCTCATTAGATTAGAAATTTACATTTTTTTGTAATTTAGCATGTTTTTTAAACTCTTAAATCAGATAAATAAAACGATAAAAATATAAGATAAATAAAATTCTTAGCATAGTTTTTTTTAAAACTAGTACTTGAAATCCCTTTATGTTAGCTGTTAAAATGTTAATAAATGAGAATATTTTAAATGACATAAAAGTGAAACCTGGCATTGGTGTTCATAATGGGAACCCTTGTGGAAGTGTTGGTTATTTATGTTTTTTTATAATGAGAATGTATATGTTTCCTTTAAACCCCAATTGACTTATTCTTATGATGCATTGGACCTAAAGGTTAGGTGGTAGGGAAAAGTAATTTTTTCAAGTGTGACCTTGTTTGAGGGTTGATTCCTTTTGTATATAAGAAGCTATCCCAATTATGGTATCACCTTTTAATATTAACACATTTATGAATGTTTACTTTTTATTTTTCAAATGATAGGTGATGTTCAGGTGCTATTTGTCCCAAGGTTGAATTCTTGTGAAAAATGGCACCCCAGGTAGATGGGTGGTTTTCTAGTACTTGAACCTCAAGAGGGTATTTTTGTATGTGGATTCCCCGTTAGTGTCAGTTCTATTGTCCATATGTTTTTGTGCTGACCTTATATAGAGAACTCCTCTATTTGGGTGCTCTGTGTGTTTAGGGCCTCATAGTAGATATTGGGAAGGATACGTCGTATCATTTTAGGTGATATAATTTGACCCTTATAGGGTGATTCTTCCTTAGATGTTTTAGCTCTACCACTTCTCAGAGAGAGTTTTAGGCATGTTTGGGGCCATGTTTTGATGTCATGATTTATTTATAGTTCTCATGTGATAAACCTTGGGGATAGTTGAGAGACCTTGAAACCCATATGTTCATTCAGTCCCATGTTGGTCATAGTTTAGTTTTTCTAGGAAAACTATAGGAGAGGTTGGACTAATGTTTTCAAATTAAATAAGGGAAATGATCATTGTTTTATGCGTATTATAGGGCCAATTTATGAAAGGTTCTCAATTATTCTATATTGACATGTTGATGCCTTGCCTTGTTGGAAGCCCCTAGGATGTTGAATATGGAAACTGGCTTAGATGGGAAATTCAGGTTCCTGGAATAGTTGACCAGTAGCTATATGTTTATACTTTTATCTCAGAGATGACTTAATGAGGTGGGAGATTATCAAAAAAATCATGACATTTGGGGATGACCAATTTTGAAGATGATTTTCAAGGGAACTCCCATTGTATCCAAAAATTGATGTGTCATATAGCATTGTTAGTTTGAATCTGTGATGGATAAATCATGGGTCCATGAGTTGAGCCTTGTATTGGGTGGTATGGGATGTACACCCACTACATATGATATGTCCAATTCACATATTTTGTGTTTGGATCTATTAAGTATGTATCATCAATGATTAGTTAGGTTTGATCCAAGGAATGATGGTTTTTCAAATATTACACATGTGGGCAAGTGACCTGGAGCTTTAGCCAAGTATATAGAGTTCCTCTAAGGAGGGCTATCCTGAACTCAATTGGGAGCCATGAGATTGTTGACCTAGGTTTCATCCTAGACACTCATATTCAAGAGACATGGTGTTCAGAATTGGGAGAGGTTGTTATGTCTTTTTTTTATGTAAGCATGTATCAAGAGAGATATATACTGCTACTATCAAAATCTTAGTGTAATCCTAGTTAGAGGTGATCAAGCCCCCTGTCTTGACATCGCTCTGAGTACACTAAGAGTGTGTCATCTAAACACCAAGAAACCTATTTAAATAGTTGGTTTCAGTTGATTAAAGGACTACTTAGAGTTTCATTTTAGGATCTATTTTAAGATAAGATAGATAGTTCATATTACACTGCTAATCAATGGAAGGTGTTGACCCTTGTTTTAATTTGGAATTTGGTGTTCACTATGGAGACTATTTATAGGAGGTGGGAAAGGGTGATTGTTTGGTTTACTTAAATGCTCGGGAGGAGTGGGTACCTACCATGACAATCATTAAATCCAATGAGGATAGGTAATGGGTTATAGTGAGTATCTCTCTTCATTAATTTGATGACAAGTATACTCCAAAGGTGGGGAGTGGTACATCAGTCGCGGGTGAACAACCCTCAATTGAGAAGGGTTGTGTTAATTCAGGACTGAGGTTTTTATTACCATTTGGGAACACATGTGTAATTTGATAAAATAGCCAAAATGGTTTGACTAGAATACTTCACCAGAAGTTGGTTAGAGGCTTCAGTGAATTACTCAGTTTGATCTTGATATTCCTCTACTTAAGGCATTGGGATCTAGATTTTTGAAATTATTGGTCATCTAAGATGAGAATCTTTAAGAATCATCATCCATAAGAGGTTAAACTAGAGAAATTTATAAAGGATATATATTCTTATTTTATATACATTTTGTGTACATCGTGGTTTGTTGTTGGTGTTTTGGATAGGGCTTTCTGGGGTTTTAAAAAGAAGCCACGCGACCAATTTTGAGCTGGTTCAATCAGAGGTGATCGTTGAGACCGGGGTGAGGTATAGGGGTAGTTTCCTTATATTAATCAGGTGTATATTTTTAATAAATGTTATGAGAGTGTTTTTAAAATTATAAAGACATTATTTGGTAGGAACTTCTGATGGTTCAAGTGTCATGACTCGTAATTGGATGTTCAAAGGTAAAGACCTAATATGGGGAGCGCCTTAGGAAACTCATTAAAAAAGATGATAAAATGATCATGTATTAAGTTATATAGGCTTATTTAATCTATCTTTGGATATTTCAGTTTTGTTTTTAGGTATTTCAAGGAGTTTCAGTAGCTTTAGAACTGCATGTTTAAAGTGATGCCTATAGGTGTGTTGGGTGTTCTAAGATGCAATGTGACTGTTTCAGCAGACATTCTGAACCAGATAATTTTATGTGATATTTTATTCATTTAACTAGCCATTTTCAAGGATTATAAGTCATAAAGTTGTGAAATTATAACATCCCAAGTTTTGGACCGGGTCAAAAATTCATTGAGTTTTTTAGCTTCTTGTTTGGTGGACAGGATGATCTTGATTTGAAACTCAGAATGTAAATCTAATCATTAGATAACTTGAAGGTGATTTTTTTGAAAGTCTTTTATTCCTTGAGTTTTTTCTCGATCATTCATATAGGATTCAGGTGTTTCAAGAAATGAAAACATTATTTTAGGATGAAATAACAATTTGTGAATGATTAGCGCATGGTTAGATTATCCGTACAGGTCAACCATGTATACCCCTTTATTAAAGGGAATAGTTTTCATAAAGTGGTCATCCTCCAACAGTAAACATGCATCCTAGTCTAGATTATAATAAGGTGTCAGGTGGTTTGATTTAATCATGATATTGGAGGTTCATGGTCATGTTGATGGTCTACAGTTTATTATAGAGGTTTTTCATGGGTTGTACATAGTTTTCCCAAACCATGCACCTATATTGCACCCTTAGTTCCATTTAACTAATGGTTATACACTGTTAGGAAGAAAGTTTTTCAAACCATGTGGGGTGTGTCTTTCAGATAGAGTAGGTTCCATATTTTTCACATGATTTTCCAAACTGTGTATCCTAATAGTGTGGCTCATTAAAGGGGGATAAAATGACCATTTTTTCCTGTCTCTATTTCATTCCTCCTCCTTCTTTATTCACTTGTGCACAGTAGGGGGAGATGTGTGGTATCACTCTTCCTCCTAAACTGGTATTTGAATCCTCCTCCTCATATGTACTATTTTTCACTCTCTATCAGTTACATTGGAAGTGTATCATTAATCTCTCAAATCCCCATGCTTCAAAATTTTTTACCTAGCCATAAAGAATGCTAAATTAGTATAATCTATTTTCCCCTATTTTCAGGGAGTTTAATTATTATTATGATTTCTTTTATTCTAACTCAAATCAAATGTTGATATTGGATGAGTGGACCATACTAGTCATGAGGTAGGTGTTCTAGTTTCTTTCCACTTTATGTTTGGTTGTTCATATAATATAGTTGTTGTGCCGCATGTCGGACTTCTTCGGGTGTAGATCCAAAATTATTAAGTGGATTAAATTAAATGGTTAGGCTATGATTTTGAAAGCCTTAGGCACCATTACATGGTTTTAGGTTATAACCTCAACCTGAATATCCATGTTCAGTTGATTTCAACCAGTTGTATTTAATGGTTAACTGTCTACCTTGTGTGGTAGACACCACTTTGGGTGTTCCATTTAATTATATATGGTTGTGAATGCCTTACATAATTTGAATCAAATTTTTATTTGTGAATGTATTATAGGTTAATTTAATTAATTAAGTTTAATGGAATGTTATAGAAACTAAATCGTGTTTTCTAATAAAACCACATTTGAGGTGTGCTGACTTGTAAATCAAAAAGTAAATTTTTTTGATGATGTATGAACATTTTTTGTGATTCTAAATAGGTGTCTTCAATGGAATTTTTATTATAAAAGAATTTTTTTTAATATCATTTTAAATGATATGGTATAATCGTACTCTTTTTTGGTATTATTAAGGCATGAATAAGTATATGGCCATTGTTTGATAATAGTTTAGATGATGGATTGAATGTCATGGACATGACCATATTTATTAGTTAATTGAAATTTTTAAATAAAGAATATAAAAAAGCATCATATGTGCCTTGTTCGATTCTGGTTTCCTATTTACAAAACATCGGGATAAGGGATCATAGGGAAAATAGATTACCTTAGATTTAATGATTATAGAGAGACCTCGGTTAGGATTTTGGACATAGTATTTCAAACCCCCTTTGTCAAGGATGTTGAACATGACAATTCACATCACGTGGGTTCTTGGACCTAGAATTTCGTGCACCCTCAAATATGAGTTGGGTAAGACACTTCTCATTATTATTCATGATACTCAGAATAAACTTTTTCATGATTATGATATCAGGTGTGGAATAAATTTCACTATGATGTATGGGCATGGTGTCCAATATAGAATTTGATACTCTTATGATTATACACGGATTCTTGAATTATGCCTTGGGTCCTTCTAGTGCTACTCATCTATTATTATTATACATATATATATATGAGAATATTAGGTGGATTCCTTGGAACTAATCCTTGGGTCCATATCGGTGCATCTATATCTATGCAAATGATTATATAACATATGAATATATATATATACATGATGGTATGTGTATAGAGATATTCCAACATATGCCAAAGAAAGTATTTTCTAGCCAGGTGTCCCTAAGGAAACTGATCCTGGCCAGTTTATATTTTTTGATTATTTCACAACTTTGATTTTGATATACATTCACACTTCTTTATTTTATATACATATTCTAGATTAAACATTAGAACCCATTTGTGGGGGCCTACTGAGTTTATCTCATACCCTTTTCAGGCTGCCATTGCACTGTGGTACCCAAACAGACCTCATGATTGCAGGTTCGGGTTCATGGGTCATGATTTCTTATTGTTATCCTTTTGGGTTAGGATAGAGTATATTATTAGAGTACTGATCTAGAGATCATGATTCTATTAGAGATAGCTACCGAGTCTTTCATTTATTTATTTTCCTTTTTCAGTATTTCCATGTACTATATGTTTTCGGTATGTCTACTTGTACACTACAACGTGTTCATGAATTGATGTTATTTATTCATTATTATTTATTACCATGTGTTTTTATGTCCCATTTCCATAGTTTATTTATGTTTATGTAGCATTTAGATCTTATTCACAGGGTATAATCTATCCACTTTAGCATTATTAGACCCTCACTACTTGTCAGTAGCCTCTGGCATGTGGGGAGGAACTATTGTGACCTAGTGGTCGACCGAATCAAGGAACTATTTGAGTGGATCTCCGGTCAGGTCATTACATCTGTATATATTATTGTTTTCCCTAAATTTAGTTTTAAATTAAAATGATGTACCTCAATGTGGGATTCACTAAACAAGTTTGTGGGATTCACACTCTACTCTATCATGAGAAAATAGTGTAACATTTATATGGTTTTAGTAGTGGTTTGGGTGGCCACATGTTTTATCAAATCACAACAAGGATTATCCTTATAAAACTAAGAAGTGAACCATCTAAATCATTGTCCATCTTTTGTGTGTTTGTTTAGATATATTGTAATAAATAAATAAAGGTTATTAGAGAGAATAAAAGTATTTTATTCACTTTAACAAGTGGTAGAGGAAAAATAGAAGGGATAAAATGGTACAAAAAAATTAAATTGGACATGCACTGATCCCCCTTGTAGTGTCTAACATATCCCTCTAGCTGCTCAAACATAGGATGACCCTATTATGTTCCTCATCCTTAGTGAGTAGAGAATGCCCATGTAGATGGTCATCATAAGGTTTATATAGGTCTTGAGGTAGGTTTTTATTTGATTCATGCTCTATAGTTTCCAACACCAAGTATGTCTAATGACATTTGATGTACAATTTTCTTGGTTTTTACATGGGTGTATGCGTTATTTGATTATGTAACTACACATTCTTTCATTTCACCCACACCATTCCATTATTTGGGACTTGAGGTATAGAGGCTTTCATTGACCTTATAATTGACTATGCCAATTGGTGGTTATAAAAATAATTCAAATCATATAGATATTTTGAAAAAAAATTAGGGAAGCACTGCTATTGGGGTGACTTCTTATGCTAGCACATATATTCATAAACATCATCCTTAGCATGTAATAACTACATTTGGTACTGGATATTTTAGATTTATTCATGAGGTGGATTGTGTTCTATGATACTCATGGAGATTCTTCCTTTTTTTTGGAGAGAGAGACCCTCATATAGGTCAAAGGAGTTCCCTTTACTTACCTTACTTGAGGGATAAGTTGAAACTGAGTTCATTGAATGTTCATCAAAGGTTAATATGTTAGTTTTTCCTTGGATATTGGAAGAGTGAATTGATGTCTTTCTAGAAGACATTACAACACTACCCCCTCGATGGGAGATTGATTTTGGGATAGAGAATAATCAAGACACTTCCCTTATTTTGATATATCTATATAGGATAGAACCATATAAGTAGTGAGATATGTGGATAAAAATCTATAATCTCTTATGAAAAGTTTTTATTCGGCCAAATGTGTCACCTTGGGGTGCTCCAGTTTTGTTTACAAGGATTTTTTTATGGCAGTTTGTGCCAATGTATTGATTATAATCACTTTAATCAAGTGAAAGTGAAGAAGAACTAACCTATTACATGGATTGATGATTTATTTGATCATTTGAAGGTGGATTGGTTTCTTGAATTTTTTATCTATATTCATGATATCGTCATATATAGGTGATGTATGAGGATGTTCTGAGGACTATTTATGATGTAATTATGGGAATTATGAGTTCATAAGGATGTCATTTGGTGTGATAAATTCTATAAATATATTCATGTTATTGACTGATGCAGTGTTAAAAGATTTTCTAGACACGTTTGTGGTAGATTTTATTGACAGAACATTGTGTGTGTTTCGTCTAAGGAAGAGTATACAGAGTATCTATGGATCGTTTTTTGGGATTCTTCATCATCAACAGCTATTCAAAAATCTATCTTAGTCTAAATTTGGGGATCTTGAATTTATTTTCTTTGGTAATGTTATGAATCAGTGGGGATTAGTTATAGATCCTTTGAAGATCAAGTCATAAGTTTCTTAGGTATACCTTGTGAATGTTGTATAGGTGTTGATTTTCCTCATCCTTATATACTATTTTACGATGTTCATACCCAAATTATCTCGGATTGTGACTCTGATGATATCCTTGAATTTAAAGGATCAATAATTATTATAGACTAAACATTTCTAAGAAGCATTCATGTATCTGAAGTAGAAGTTAGTCGGTGCCCTAGTTATTCATTTTCTAGAAGAGGGTGTTCTGTTTTAGGTTTATTATGAATCTTTGTATATTTTATTTGGTAGTTTAATAATGTAGTAAAGAGAATTCGTTTATTATAGGATGTAGTAGTTATATCCCCATGAATGTAACTATACCACCCATGAACTTGAGTTGGCATTGGTCATTCTTTCCTTGAGGTTCCTTTGGCCCTGTATTATCGACAAATGCTTTGTGGTTTTCACTAATTACCAAATCTTTAGGTATATCTTCTCCTAGCATGCCCTAAAATTGTGATAGTGATAGTGGGTGTGATTATTATTAGACCATGACTTATATATTTATTATACACCAATAAAGGGTAATTTTGTAGCTGATTTGTTAAGAATGAAATCATGTAGTGGTGTTGTGCTTGAGTTTGAAGATTCATAAATAATGATGGAATATATCTATGTAATACATCTCAATATGGGAGATTTTGGTAGAATATGATTCCTTTCTTAGATTATTGTGCATTCATGTTTAGTTTAGTAGGTGGACGAGTCCCAACTAAGGGATTCAGAAGTGGAATTATTGTGAAATCAATTTGTTTATAGTTATTCCCTTGATTAATAGTCTAAGTATGATCAATGTTAGGTGTTGTTTAAAGGCAATGTCTTAATTCCTTCAGTAATTCATGAGGTGATTCTTTATGAGTACTATGGATCACCCTTAATAGAACATCCTATCATAACAAATATTTATTGTTCTCTAAGACGTGTTTTTTTAAGCTTGAGATAAAGGCTTAGTCACAAAGACTAGGTCTTGTTTTTTAGTTTTCCAAAAGGTTAACTCCAACAACCATGTTCCCAGTGGTTTTCTCTAAATGTTAGTTGTTCCTCAGTGTAATATTAAGAAATTTTTATGGGCTTCATCATAGGACTATCTTGATCTCAGTAAGTCTATGATATTATATGGTTAATATTTAACCATTTGAAAAAAATAAAATCACTTCTTAACAATCAAGAAATTGAGCTTTGTGTAGGGTTTTATAGGGTAGGTAATAGATATAGGGAAATAGGGGGTAAAATTTCTTTTAAAAATTAAAGTGAAAACATTTAAGAGATATTAAAAATCATATTTAAATGATAAAGTAATGAATTTGATTAATTTATAAATTATAACATTGATATGTATTAAAATTTTAATATCAAATTATATTAAGTGAATAAGTGATCATATAAGGATTATTCAATTATGAATATCAATATTTAATAATGTAATGTGATAAAGTAAAGAGAGAGTAAACCCAACTGATAAAGAGTTCAGTAATATCACAAAATTTTCCCCTACATTTCCACCCATCAATTAGATATATATTTCTTATTAATACCTTCCATTGGTATTAACAGAGACCAAAGTACCAAACATTCCTTGGTTTCAATAGAGTCCCAAGAACTACTTCCCTTGGTTTTAATGGAGACCTGAGAAATACACTTTCTTTGGTTTTAATGGAGTCCAAAGATCTAATGGTATAAGGTGTGATAATAATAGATGATTTGTTTGGAGAAAATCCAATACAATTATTGTCTTCTATCTCTCTTGAAGGTTGGAAAAAAAATTTATAGAGAGATATATAGTTAAAAAAAGGTGAAATCATTTTAGATAGAGAAATGAAGATAATATATGTGAGAGGAGTGATTGGATAATGCTATATATTCAACATCTATTTGATGAATTTAATCCTCCTTGATCCTTTATTTATAGCCTCCAAGAAATAAAGCAACTTTATAAAAAATATCAGGTACATTAAAGTTAAATAATAATTTTATAATGGTGTTTTTTAACACATTAGTTCCCATCTTAGAGAACCTATGTCGATTCTACTAGATACTAGGTAGCCTCCAAAAGTTTGCTAGTGGACCACCTAGAAACTGATTCTATTGGAAATAAATCATTGGCTTGCCTGTGAAATTCTATTCTAAGAGGGGAATTATTTCTATGTCATTGATTAATCAGTGTAACTACACCAGCTAATCAGTACCATGTATTACAATATCCCCTCAATGGTCTTCAATGGTTTTTCAAAATTACTTCTAGAACTTAAATAATTACATTAATAATAATTAAATATTTAAATAATATCTAACATGATACTTTAAAATATCTTCATGATATCATTTAATTATATCACTTGATTCATTAATAATGTGATTTGGATTCCAAAATACATAACAGAGAAACACCCAATGAAATAATTAGATATATAAATGAGTATTTGTGATCATTAAAACACCATGAGAGAGAGATAGTTATAACAATTTCCATTTTTTGGATGATCACAAATAAGAAAATATAAGTCAACTATAAATCAATAGTGAAACAAGAATTTCAGTAAAAGATATTAAATATTCTAAAGAGTTAAACAAGATATATTCAAAAAGTATTAAGAGATAATATTTTCTTCTCTTTTTGACCCAAATGTCTATCCCATATTCAAAACAAATTAAAATAAAAAAATCACATGCATTAAAATTAAAATCACTTAAAAATTCTCCCCCTTTGTGATTGTAAAAAAAGTAAAAAAGGAGGATAAATGGAATTTAAAAATAAATAATTTAAAAGTGAAATTAATATTAACTCTCCATTGATTATTATCAAGAATATTCAAAGAAACAATTCAAGGAGAACAAAAAAATAAAGTGAAAATATTTATTCTAATTATTTCAAGAAGTTTAAAATAAATTTTAAATATGAAAATAATTTTGAAAGGGAAATGAAAATAAATTTTAAAAATAACTTTCTCCCCATTTAAGAAAAAAAATAGTAGAAGAAAGAAAAATGAGAGATGGAGATTTTAAAATGAATTCCAATAAGGAATCAAAATTAAAGCGACCAAAAAACCCATTCCCATGTAGATAAGGGTTGACTTCAATACCTCTCTATAAATGAAAGAGCTACCCCCCCCCCCCATCAAATTAATAATTTATAAAGTACCTCAAGATAGTAAGAGATGACACATCATTTCAATTTTTACTATTATACTTTTTATTAAAAATCTTCTTTAATATAGATCAATGATGAATGGTTCCATATACTAGGATAAAAAAGAAAAATAAAGTGCTTTTTGGTACCCTTAAGGATTTGGTAGTGTGCGATAATAAACATTTAGAATGTGTAACAATTTTGGGTCCTCTATTATTGGATAATAAGGATTTTGGAACCCAAATTTGTTTGGTATGTGATTTTAAACAAGATTAAATATGTATATATTTGGTTCTTCAATATATTGAATTATTATAATCACACACATTTATAATCTGCCCATATTTTTTATAATATGTTTATCATTTATTTTGAGAGACACCATTCTCAAATGTTGTATATTTCAAAGAGTTAAATTATTTTAGAGAACAAAGCCATGATAATTTCATTTAGAATATTGATAACAAAGAATTATTTTAATATTATGTTCACCTTGGTTTTTTTTGAAATAGTTATTTTGAGATACTTTATTTTAGATTTGAAAACTTCAACATCTGTTTAATTTTTTAATTTAAAAACCAAATCATCCTTTTCTTTTAAAATAATATCATTTCCATTAAAAAGTTTATTTTTCTTATTAAGGACTTGGTAATATTTTTTTATTAGATATTTTTAAAAATAATCAAGTTGATGAAAACCATTTTTTAGTTGATCATGAGTTTATTCTAGTTCTTCATATCTTAAGGTACTTTAAAAACAATAAGATCAAGGAGAATATGAAGACTAATAATAAATATAAGTAGAGTGATACATTAGGTAAATTACCGCATTCCCATCCTGATGATATTCTATGAGGTATTTAGGACTTGAGACTCTTGAGGAGTTTGATTCTTCACTATCACTCCAATTTAAATCTTTAAGATCTTTCTTATCATTATTATTTTATTTTTACTTCTTTTTGTATATAATACATTCAGGTTTAATATGAACCTTTCTATTACATTCATAACTAGTCACAATGGGTGTTTCAATTTGTACTTTATTTTTGGAATAATGGGATGAATTCCTCTTCTTTATAATTTTTTTAACCATTTTTACAAGTTGTTCATGTTCAACTTCATTATCAGTGTCACTTTAAAAATAACATTCTTCTTTTATTGCTTTAAAATATAAGTTATTTTTTGATTCCTTGAATTCCATTACTTCTTTTATTTTATGTAATTTTACTGTGATCATATATTTCATTTGATATTTTATGAGTAGTTTAACTTACATATTCTTGACGACCTTTAATCTTTTAATTTTTCTCACTTTAGGAGCGCATGTACAAGGTAAAACATATGTGATTTTATTTATGAGAAATTATAGGGATAAATCGTTACTGGGAGAATTTATACCAATAAAATTTTTAGTAAATCATATAAACATGATAGTAATAGATTCATTGGGATTCATAGAGAAAATCTAAAAATCTTGAAGTTACAAATCTAATCTAGTGAGTTTTCCTTTATTTGTTCCTTAGTCTATGAATTTAAGTAATTTCCATATTTTATAAGTTTGTTTGTAAGAAGAAACATGATTAAATTTATTATGATCAATACATCAATGTAATACAGTCATAGAATTTTCATTAATTACAAAAATTTTAATATCATTAAGAGTCCACTTATCTTTATATGTTTTTCGAATATTCTCATGAATGACCATTTTCTATACAAGATAAACTATTTTGCTAATAAATGTATGCATGTGATTTTATTTAATAGGGATAACTAGTGCAATCAAAAATATAAGTAGGAGAATAATATTCCATAAAAATATCAATCTTTGAAATAAATTAATATTTGGAAAAAAAACTAATTTTTCAAAACACAATTTTGAAAATAAATATTTTTTGAAAAAAAATGTATCTTATGATACCAATTTTTGGGCTAGATTACTGAATGAAAATATGTAAAGTGGGGGTGAATTCTTATTTAAAATTTAAAGAAAAAAATAAATGTAAAATTTAAAATGATATTTAAATGATAGATCAATAAATTTTATTAAGCTGAAAATGATAAATTCAATATTTATTAAAGTAACTAGAGAGAAAATACAATTAATACAGAGTTTATAAATATCACATAAGGTCCCCCTATATCTCTATCCCTTAATTGGAAATATATGTTTTACTAATACCTTCCCGAGGTTTTAACAGAGACTGAAGAACCAATATTTCCTTGGTTTTAATGGATACCCAAGAACCACTTACCTTTGTTTTAATGGAATCCCAAGAACCAATGTTTCCTTGGTTTCAAAAGAGACATAAAAATAAATTCTAGAATTTGGGATGATAAAATATGATTTTCATGAAAATAATCCATTAAAATTATGGTCTTCTGTCTCTATTGAGGGATGGATACAATTATGAGAGAGAGAGAGACAAAGAAAAAATCCTTTTAAATAGAGAAAGGAAGATTGGAACTTTGATATGAGGTATTAGATAATGTTATAGATTTAGTATGGATTTTGTTAGAGGGTTGTTTCACAAGTGTATTGATGAATCCAATCCACCTTGATCATTTATGTATAGCCTATAACACCAAAAGTAACAGTTTTTAAAACATTTGTCACATCAAATCTAAAGAATACTTCCATAATATCATGTTTGGCCACATTAAATATCATCTCGGATAATCTATCTCAATACCACAAAAAACCTGGTAGCTAGTGGACCACCTAGAAACTACTGATGTTGTAAATCTCCCATTGGATAGCTAGTGAGTCTCTAGTATCTAGCTAGTGGCCTTATGCTAATAGAGGGGAATTATGTCTATGTCAATAGCTAGCTCGTGATTCCTACTAAAAAGAGAACACCACCATATCTTATAATCATCCATAAATTGTCTTTAAAGGTTCTTCCAACTTCCATTCATGACTTCAATAATTTTATTAATACTATTTAGGAATTTAAACACGATCCAACATTATTCTTCCAAATATCTTTAAGATGTCATTAAATCCCATAAATTGATTCATTGAGAACATGAATTGGATACCAAAATACAAAACTAATAATCAATCATTGAAATAACAAAGAAAAGGTGTTTCATGGGTGTGTTATTCCCTTAGTTTGTGTCCTATGGTGGCTTGGTGGCATGGAGTAGAGAACCTAGTAATGTGAGCCGTTGATGTGTGCATAGTATCTTGAGTAGTTTTTAGTTTTTGTTTTTTTTATGAAATGTAATTCTAGTTATATTTATAATTTATAAAATTTTCCTTTTCTCTCTTATTGATCATTCTTATTTAATGGTTTCATTTGGATTTTAATGATATCCTTGAGAGATATCGCATGGGATGGTTGTTCGGGACCTCCCTTTCTCCTCTTCCCTTATGAGTTTTTTTATTCTTGAGGATGAGAATCATTTTAGAGGTATCTGATGTGAGGGATGAATTTATAAGATCCATCACTTTACATTTTTTTAGTCTTTTTTGTTCTCGGGAAGGGATTGGAATCCTTATAAAGGGTGGGTAAGTGTTTTATACTTCTAAAGGGTCATCACATCATGGTGGTTTCAATGATGCTATCTATTTTTGCATTAGGCTCTTAGAGGTTGGTCGTGTGGTTATAAAATTATCCACATTGAGTGAAATGGCCAGGTTAGACATGGTTTTGGCCATAGAACATGGGTGGTTTCCCTATGTGAAATGATCATTTTTTAAATTCCCAATAGAGGGTGTGTCTCTAGATGAAGTGTTTTCAGAGATAGCCTATGTAAAATGGGTATATTGAACTCACCACTCCATGTTTGTTGTCATGGTAAGTAGAAAATGGTCTATAATTTTATTCTATATTATAGTTGTTGGTCATGGTGGACATCAAAGGATCTAACATGGATTGGACCACACTATGTCTTCAGAAATGGCGATGGTTAAGTCAGGTTTTTAATACATGTGAGAAATGGGGAAACTAATTTAGGATATTAGGATCTCCATTGACTGAAGAATACCATGATATAATAGGTTGTATCCATATTGGTGTGGGATCATCTGGTATTACACTTTAAATATAGGGATCAAGCTCCCTCTTATTAGTTCCCTTTCTTCTAATCCAAGATTTGGAAAACTTTATCCCCCCTTGGTTCCCCTAGATCATCTCCTTTTGGGATTTTAACCTCTTAGATTGTAGAGAATCAAGTGATCTTGATTCAGGGAATATTATCCTCCTATCCCCCATCCTTTCATTCTTTCCATTTGTATTCATGTTTTTTGTTGTGATCCTCTCTATTTTGGGTAGAGTTTTGAGCTTGTTTGGTTGTGCCTTATTATGGATAGGTTCTGGTGGTTTTTTATCCTTTATGAGCATAGTTCACTTTGAATCGATGATCAAGGTAGGGTATTCATTACTTCTCCTATTTTAAGTGAAATTGTGAATTTATCATTCTTTATCTCATTAATTATTTGTGGAATTAACCTTAATGAATATTATACTAGAATTAAAAATAGATTTTTTTTGTAGTGATCACATGTGTTTACATCGTAATGATGGCATGCCTCTAGATTTACAAGGTAGTGTGAATTATCTTGTTCATGTTATGGTTTATAATTTTTTTATGCTTAGAATTGGAAATCGAAAATAAATATACAAATTTTTGATGACTAAATAATAAAGAGGCATGTTTAATTATTATTTTTATTCTCTCTAATTGATGGAAATTGAAGTTATGTTTAAAGCATGTTTAAATAATTTATTAGTTGTTGAATGGATAATCACTTAGGTTTTATGTGGTTCTAACATATGTTGAATTAATTGGTTAATTCAAGATAGTGATGAATTAGTTTTTTATTAAAACTAATTTTTGGGGATGGGAAATCCTATTTTTTAATAATGGTTGGATTCCTTGGTTCCGTCGCTAGGTTCCCTATTATCTATTTTTAGTTTACTTTTTTTCTGGTTTATTTTATCTATATGTGTAGTTTCACTATGAAACATTATCTGATCTTGGTATAGTAGGTTGTTTGGTGAGAAATGGTTGGGTGTGCCCATGGTCGTGGATGCAGTTGACCCTGATGACGGAGGGGTGAATGGTTATATGCATAGGGGTGTGGGAGATTCTACTGGGATTGGTGGAGTGGGTCGAATATATATTTCTTATTATTGGATGAATTAAAACTTGTGTTGCTTTATTTTAATGAATTTTCTACTTAGAGGTCATATGGTCGAGTTTCGTAATTTTATACATTTCTCCCCCTTCTGCTTAATGAAACTGGTTGTGATTGGTTTATGAATATTTTATGGTATCCTAGGATGATTCCTATAATACATGTAATTATATAATGGTAATGAATATTAAATTATTTCACCCATGAGTTTGGGAGGTCAATAGTTAACTTGGGATAATTGATTAGAAATTATTTAAACATGATATGTTCAACAGAATGAATTCGTTTTTATGTTTGTGTTCCTATAAGATATCTATTCCTTACCATTGTAAAATAGGTATCTAAGAGTCGATATTTTCAGTTGATTACATGGTGAGGTGGTTTCCCCTAGTGTGGTTTTTTTAGCTATATATTCTGTATGTTAGGTGATTTCATATACTACCCTGCTAATTTCATAAGGATGACTAACACTCAGTGGACTCTAGAGGTGTTTTCCCCAACATCTAGGTTGGTGAGGATAGATGGATAACTACTCTCTCTCCCCCTTCTCTCTTCCCCTAGTATTATTACATGATGGTGTGAGCATAGTATACCTTCCTATATATTTTTGTATTGGGCTATAATGGTTTGTGGTTATTTTAAAAGCATGTACCTCCGGATGTAGTGTACTAAGGATTATTATAGGTATAATGTGTACAGGTTATGATGGATAGAGGTGTAGTACATAGTGTATGGGCTACGATGGCCACAATAAAACTACTCATTAACTCTGGATGTGGTCATGATGATGATATTATGTGATGGATGGGTTATATATTACTTAATGTTGTTTCTTTTAACATACATGGATTATTCGATAGAGATGGATTGGGACATGTGATGTTGGGGAGAGAGCAGAAAACCATTGGGGAAGTGGTAGTGGGGTACCTTTACTTTTATTCTTATGTTGGATACTATATTATTAATTGTATAAGAAAATTTTTGATAGATACATGGTTATGTTGGGAACTTGTCATACCTATTTATGTTATGGGTTAGTTTCACTAGTTATTCACTAGTCTTTTGTGTGGTTTTTTCACGTTTTAATGAATGGTTTTGGGAGGATCCTATTTAGTAGATATTTTATGCTCACCCCTATCTATATAAACATATTTTCATGTATTTATGAGATAGTTGGTGAATGGAATGAACATTACTAGCTCACGGAGTTGTTTAGGAGATGTTTGGAATTTGAGATCACTGCGAGAATTTATTTTTCTACCTGTAGTTCTTCTTTTTTATTATTCATTATAAGAAATTACATGCATGTATTGGGATCATTTATTTTTCATGATAAGGAGTTATTGGGTGAAATTTTTTTCTACCATTCCTCATATTATTATTATAGTGTAAAATATCTCATTTTTCTGTATGATATACCATTGGTGTTCCTCATTAACCCATAGACTATTAGAGGTGGGATTTGGGCATCATTATCTATCATCCCTCATTGTCCTCCCATGAGGGGTACCTTTAGTGGGAGGGGTCTTTATAAGAATTATGAAATAACAAATATCATTTTATTAAAAAATGGGGCATGTTTCATACATACATACATACGTCATGGATCACCCCTTAATCCAATCAAGTACTATAATAAACCAAAGAATCGAAATCTATGTAGAGACATCATTGAACTTGATTCCGTCCTCGATTCTTTCTCCCCAAACCCATCCAACTACTCCATTGATATCTCCTATATAATCTATAATATAAAATTGAATATAAGAACTACATGTTCATTGGGGTTCCCATGTAGGTTTTGAGCATAAATCTCAATAGAGCACCACAGACGGGGTTCTTTATATATTCCAAAATATATAGCATATAGGTGTGTAAAAAAATAAAGAAGAAACACACATAAAATAATGTTAAATCATTAGTTTCTAAACATTCCACCCTAACCCCACCATCTTTGACCAATACTAGTACTATTCTATTATAGTCATATATTATAGGAAGCCCATTATGTAAAATATAGAAATTGAGGCGAATACGGGAACATGGAATCCGATTAATGGAAAAGAAAAAAACTAGTCTAGACACAATAATAATGGAATCCCATAAAGGAAAAGGAAAATAATCTATTCCAAACTTAGGAATAAAGGATCCCCTTCAAGGTAAAGTAAAAAAAACTAAGCTAAATCCAAGCATGGAAAGTGACTGGGGATCCCCTTGTCCAACGATGATATACCCAACACTCTAAAATTATGAACACCTTGGTGGTGTAATCTTCACACCCTGATTCCCAAGTACTATATAAGACCTTATCCCAAACAACCTTATCATCATTAATATTATGTATTAAAAATTCATCATGGGAAAGGAAACAATAGACACAAACCTGTATAGTAGAGCAATTGGGGACCATCACACGCATCCCAGTGACCCACCCAGAACACAGAAGAATACAAACACCTATGTTTTGTAACTTTATAGATTGATACCTAGGTCTCAGGACACATCTTCATCATTATCTATATCTGTACAACCATGTACATAATAGCACAAAATCATGTAAAAAAATATTTATCCAAGCATACAATTAGTTGTAGACCCATGCATAGCACTCTACTACATAATAACCCAAACTCAACCATCTCTAACCATTATCATAGCACACACTCATCTTATGTGAAACTTGTAGCTAATATTTATCTCCTGATGATCCCACACCCTTATGTTATGCCCTTTCTTAAGCCTACACCACTAGTCTCACATAGTCACATTGGATCATCATGCCTCTCCTAGGAAGTGAACCTTACCAAAGGGTCTTTGGAGAGAAGAATATTCTCTACTCATAACCTTAGAATGATAATTGTTCCAACAAAATCACCCCTTTATTATTAAAACGTTACAAATACCTCTTAAATGTTCCACTAATCCCTAGTTCCACACATGGGATGAAGAATTTAACCAACTTTTCTCTATATATCTCTAAGAATTTCATTCTATACAATCTATCAATGACAATCCGACATTATACCCAAGCACTAGGTATGCCAATTAATCCTTAACATAACCCACTATCACAGTTTCTATCCCAATATTCAAGCCCTTACAAATCTTACTTAACCAAAAAAAGACAATTTTCAAAGGCCCTCACCTTTCAGAAACCTCTAGTTTCTTAATAATAGAGACAACATTACTAAATCAATACACTAATTGTGTATTTTAAGACCTAATTCATTCCAAAAACCACTCCCGCATGAGATCTACAATTATCACCCTTATCAGTGCCCCTAACCAAGGTTCCAACCACTCAAAATTAACTCAAACAACCCATTGGTATTTATTCTAAGACTTTTAAAATTTATTACACCATCTAGGACCCTTATAAGTTCCATCATAGAAATATAAAAAAATTTAACTTTGAAACATATACACCTAGAATCTCTAAAAACACCAAACTATTTTAAAAGGGTTTTCTTTTCTTTTAGGAGGCTATAACATATTATAATATACAATTCAGAATCTATTAGGTTTTTTTGAAAACATCATTGAACTCAGACCCAAAAACACATGCGTGAATGGAATATACATTTATGAAATATATTTTGAGATATCAAATGAACCATTTACCTTGATTTTAGAAGATTTATCTTATCTGATATCATGGAATGATCCAACACTGTTTTCCAAAATCATGAAACCATAAAAATATGGCCTAAATGGGGTTTATTCCAAAATAGTGGTGAAGAATGTGAAACATATATAGATATCCTAAATATTACCTTATCCTTTTTATAAGAGTCTTTAATTCATATGGAACTTCAACTCACCATGAAACAATGATCTAAGAGCCCAACAAGTGAAGAGGGATAGGGAAGAAACCAAGTGGGAGAGGGGGTTGCGGCTGTTGTTCAAGAAACCCAAAAAGGAGAGGTGGCCTCCTTCAGAATATTTTTTAAATATATATTTCATGAAGGGTTGAATTATGGAGTGAACAATTGGTATATCACCAAAATTTCTTTTAGGACACATTATGGTGTGACCATAAGGTTCATGTCATAATGTTCCTCCCTATGGTAGAACCAAGAAATACTCTATCCCCATTAATTCACTTCAACATGACCTAGTTCCTCAAAGAATAACCCACCTACTAGGTGTAGCATGATCCACTTACCCTAATCACCTATCATGGTTCAGCCCTTTGGTTTCGGTGTGATGTGGCACCTTCACAATAATTCTCTATTATACACCAAGTTTATCCACTTTAACTCCCACCTAACACCATTAAAAACAACTGAATCACAAAAACAAGAGTAAAAAAACCCTCTAGGTATATCTCATCCCCCAAAATCCAAAAGTTTAATCTCAATTTTCTAAACACCCCCACAATAGGACTCAAAATTCAAATCCCCTCTAAATTTTATTTCCTTGTAATGATGAGGGTCATTACAAAGTCACCACCAAGTGGATTATCATCCTTAATAAGCATATGAGATAATTACCTGATATAAAATTCACCCATAAAAATATAATACAGCTGATTGTTCTAGATTATGACTAAGATATAGAATCAGAACAAATACACTCAATCAAGCCCAATTTGTTTTTCTCTGAAAACTCCAAATCTGAAACCCCACATGAACCACACATTTCCAAAATAGAAAATTCGGTACAAAAACTATCTATACATTTCAAAACACATACAAAATTTTTATTCAAATCACTCACACACTAACTCTTCTCAAAACCAACATTAGCTCACCTCGATATCCACTCTTAATCCCAAACTCTCACCAAAATCCAAAAACAAATCATGAAATCTTGTGAGATCCACCTAGAACATTTCTTAAACACACTCATAATCAGTTGTGAATGGACTGATGATATCAACCACCATAGGTGGATCATCAAACATAGTGAGGACCCAAACCTAGATAAGATTCACCCAACGTCCAACTCCAGGCAATGTTGATTACAAAAACTCACCAACTAAGCTCATAATTCTATAACTCTAGTACCAAACTCTGTCCCCTATTAAAAATTTCACTCATCAATAGGCTGATATGATTCTCCCTATTATATTATTATCCATACCATCACCTCTAGGGACTTATATCTCTTATACACCATTATTCCACAATAATCACTATACATGAGCCCTGTTTTTTAACTCCCAACCATCTTAATATGAAAGAAAAACTTCCATATCCTATGATGTAGAGTTTTCCTGGATATCTATCACCTAATTTAGAATAACCTAATTCATCACCACTAATCAGTGACACACTCTTTCCCCGAAATTAATTCTAACCTACCCTACATCCAACTCGTACTCATCCCAATAGTTCTCGTTCAATTACCAATGACATCTAGTGATATACCACATACCTCCCCCCCCCCACAGAAAACCTAGAAAACACTTACCAAGTCCCAAATCACTTAATATAAGATATTACTTTGTCTTAATATCCTGAAAGGACTTAATTTCAATAAAAACAAATTATTTGCCCCATGAAATATCCTACCAACCAATACAAACATTCAGTAACCCTCTAAGGACCTAGTAGGATTTTAATGAAATTTGATCAATACACCACCATTTATCCCACTATAATATTTCTACTGAGATCTATGTGTATTCACAATAGTCCCACTCTTTGTTTCATTTAACTAAGGAACTACCCCATAAAGAGATTCTGAGACCACTCTCGATATTTTTGGACTGGCTACCTATCAAACATCACTCATTGAAACCATGATAATCACCTAATGTTACACCAAAATAACTTATTTGTATCTCTAAGGTTCCTCACACCCTTGTAACCAACCCTACTTAGTTTCCAAAACATGCCTCTACAAGTATGTAGTTCCATAATACTCCTCAATACCACCATGCCTCAAGTGAATTTCACAACCTTGATCCACAACAATAGGTTCTAACTTAGTACTAGTTTCCAAAATGAAACCATAATCTAACACCACACATTACCCAGTTCCAGAATTCCAACACATTCCCCATAAATTACCAACTATTATTCTACCTATATAAATATAAATTTTACAACCATGAAAAGCCCATTGTTCTTTACATAATGATCAATAATTTCATTAATGCTTAATGAATCTACCCATGATTACCTACACCTGGGTTACATCCTTTTGTACGCCTAGAATGAAACCAAAATACATGTACCTATCATAAAAACAACAAGGAAGAATATACCACAATAGATAACTAATATATCTCTATATAAGGTTATATTGTTTCATGCTTACGGTTGTCATGATGAAACACCCTCATTTGAGGTCATTTTGTGGCATGATCCTCTCCTACATGATTTGTTGGCACTAAAAATTTATGTCACACACTTTCCCATATAATTCATGATGTGGACCTCCCTTAGATATCACAAGTCAAGTTTTAATATAAAAATATATATGTGTATGAAGAATACACAAATAGAATCTCTATATATAACATGGTTTATCACTCATTAATGTATTGAGATTTCTAAAAAATGTTTCCTAGTCTAGTGATATGGTGTTGAGAAACTACCATTGGGAGTAGTCCATGTGTTTCATTCATTGTTGATGAAAAGATATAAAAATCATATAACCTATTTTTAAGGGTCTTTTGGAGAATTTTAGGTTATAAAAACACCTCTATGTATACACTCATTAGCCAAGGGCATATTTTATTTCATAGTCCTTGATTTGATATCTCACAGAGAAAAAATGAACACCATGGTCAAAATTTATGGTTTTTTTAAGTTAGGAATACTTTTATCATAAAGATAAATTTTCATCATGAAGGAATCTATTTGTTCAAAAAATTATCTTAATTTTCATAGGGTCATTAATTTTTGGTATCATAGTGGGAACTATCTCAAGCTGTATAAAATTCGCATGGATTTGATGCTTCTTTATGGATCTCAGGTGGGTATCCTTCATGGTTGAGTAAGACTAATTCAGTACCTAAAATGGTCCATCATAGTTGTGTAAAATTAATAGGACACCTTCATGGTGTATGATTAAATAGATCAATCCTTTACATCCCTATTAGAATATATTATGCATCACATAATAATAAATCCTTCACTATGTTAGATTAAATCATTTATGGTGTGATATAGTTTATATATCTGAGTTGGATGTTCTAATTGACAGCATACTTCCTTTATGGTGGCGGTTCCATCAATTCTATAGATGTGGTTATAAGGATATCATATAAATACCTATAACATGCACTTTTATAGGAGGAAGTAATTTTATATGGTACAAATTTAGAGATAGAAATTTCATCATGTATCAAGATATTTCCTTTCACAAGTTTTCAGAAAATTTCTTCAGGTAGATTCATCATTCATGTCTAGGGAAGGAGGATGGATCCCATATAAATGCTTGGTAGTGATTCCTACTCAATATAAAATTATTTATGAAGCCACATACCTCTCCCCTATGAAAATACATCATGGATCCACCTCCCTATCCCATGTAAAAATTCCTTCAAAAATATATTTCCCCGCCCTATTAAATCCTTATTTTAGGGTTTTCCACCATATAGAACTTACATATAATAAATCCTTAAACCACTATCATTCATTAGGATCCACTCATTCACATAAAACCCAAATATTAAACCAAATTGTATCTTCTTAATGTACATTTTTGCCTCATTCCAATGGTCTACTTCCATATAATATTTTACTAAGGATGAACCACTTCACAAATGATCCCTTTTATAGGTGTATAAGACACATATTTTAGAAAACCAGCCATTCACATGAGCTAGAACATTCATGAGATTACAATATTTTTTAGCACATGTTTACCCCATTATAAAAGTCTGCCACCATTTGAAATTGGGTGTAGGGTAACCCCCTCCATAGAAAATTTATTATATGTCTAGTTCACATGTAATCCCCACATAAGAACCTTGATTTAAGATACTTCTATTAGTTTCCTAAAATTCCATGAATTGAGATCCTCCTATTATTTTCATCAAATTACATTAGTCAAGATACTCCTCTTACTTTCCAAAATTACCTTGGTTTTCTTAAATTCCTTTAGTTGAAGTACTCCTCTTAGTTTCTTAAAATACCTTGAGTTGAGATCCTCTTAATGGTTTTGTCAAACACCACGAATTGAGATACTCCTCTTTGTTTGTTAAGTCACTTTTAGTTGATATTTTCTTCTTGGTTTCCTCAAATAAATTTAGCTAATATAAACCTATTGGATCTTGAAATACCCTCACCCGATTCATATTTTAGATTAAACCATAAAGGGCCACTCATGTGAAAATCCCACACCATCCCATTTCTAGGATCCTTTCACCTGGTAGCATATTCCTTATAAATTTATACATCTTCAAAGTGGAAATTGATGAATGACCTTAAGCAACCACTATGTTCCTTGACACATGAACTTAAAAGGTACAACATGCCTTTTAAAATTTCACCAAACTACATGGGTTCGGATTCACTTTGTAGGGATGTAAAGGAATCCTATTTTATATGATCTATCTCAACTCCATAACACATTATACCTACCTTCACTGGAGTCTAAAACCACCCTAGATAGTTATAAATTCCATAGTTCCTTCCTATATGAATTTAAAATATAGAGGAACTAAATATTTTTACCAAATGAGAGACAATATAATTCGTATGTATAGTTTCCTCTTAAAATCATATTGCTAGTCAATAAATTTCATTAATATTATTACTAAGAATTATTTTATGAACATATATTTAATCTATAAGAGAGTCTTGGATTAGTAAATATGAACCCTTAAGGGATTATTCGGACTCTCATCATCTCATTTGATAAAATATACCATTATTTCCACCCCAAGTGATCGAGATTCCACCCACATTTTTAAATAAAGAGAGTAACATGAGACTGAAAACAAACAAAATGAGTTTGTTGGAACGAAATTAAATAAAATTAATGGTTTAGGGATATACATTTATTAGAGGGATTTAATCCTCCGAAATCCCAATTTTGGTGTGATTTGGTGTATCATGGTATAGTGGTTTTCATTACAATGAAGCCAAACTTGCTAAAGCATTATCTTCTACTTATAGAATATTCTATCCTAAACTATGGCCAACAACTTAGACATTGGCCTCTGAAATTTTCTAATTGCTTAAAAACTAGAAATCATCTCCTCATCCCAACATAGGGAGTCAAACTCTCTAAGTCACCATCATATTCCAACATGAACCTCTCAAGGGTATCTCATCAACCAACTATCCTAATCAAATAGACCACATTCTAGGCATATAGAATTTATACCATTCATAATAGGGAATTCAATACCAAAACCTACACATAATAGGGTTTTCACCCACCATGAGTATGACAATATCATCAAATAAACTAGAAAAAGAACACAAAAACCAACCTTTTTGTTTCAATTAATTGATTCACTAATAATAAGTTATTTAGGAAAACACAAAATAAGATACTATTAACATTTTAATTTATATAAACCCATTTATAAACAATTTCTCAAAACCATTATTTCCTTTGACTATTTTGAAAAACTATTTCCCCTATTTGAAAATAATTTTTCACTCACAATAAGTCATGAATGTGTTAATAATATGCTTTCAAACTTAGTATGATGCATGAAATCACACACTCATTCCACAATATGCCGAAAGTAAAAAAAATAACAGTCTCAGCTTAGAACATCATACTTACATAAATACCTCAATCATATCAGTTGAAATCAAGAACAATAATCTTGTACCACTAGTATCTAGGGATTCCACCATACAGGTGTTTTAGTTGACTAGGTTGGTGTACATCCCAAGATAAGACACTTACTAACTCTAACCACTAATTCCGAAAATATTAAAGTAGCCAAAACAATTATATGATTATGTTTTATAAATCCTTGACCTAGGAAATTTATTTTGAGTCCATGTCGGGGGAACCAAATGACCTCGAACATGTATTTTTGTATTCTAGAGGCAACTAAATTACAAAAAATATCCTGTAAACTACATGGGTATATTATACTCTTCGTATTATCACAACTAATAATATAAAAATAACATAAATATCAAATTATATTAGAGTAAATATGTGAAATCTTATCTATGTGATAACTATATATGTCAAATAGAAAAAAGCATGTTGTAACCAGATGGGAATCATTTCAAACATATGTACATACATCATTTATTTTCTATCAATAAAACCAAGAACTAAAATAAATCAAATGAATAAAACCCATGTGGATACATTAGTAAACGTGCATGAGTCCCTCCTCAGTCCTATCTCCAAAAACCTATCCAACTACTCCATCCAGATCTCATATACAACATGTGACCTGAACGTTAACATAATAAATCCATGTGTAATGGAGTTCTCATGTAGTGTATGGTCATAACACTCAGTAGGAAACTACTAATGGGGTTCATCATATAAAAAAAAAATATTTTTCATTGATTTATAGGAAAAATAATTAAGTAGAAAACATGAATTCATTCCATATCATCTGGTGCTAACCAGGACACCTTGATACATGATCCCACCTTATTAGACCAATGTTAGTATTGGTCTGCCATAGTCAGATATCATATGAATCACATCATGGGAAATGAAATAAACTAATATAGATTTGATCACACATAATCCCATCAGCGAAAAGGGAAAAAAATTCTTGTCTCGAGAAAAATGAAAACTCGCCAAGGGAAAGATGATAATTGAGTTAAGCTCAAGAATAATGGAATTCCGTCATTGGAATAGAAAGAAAGGATCTTGATATAGTTATATAGAGTAACTGGTGATCCCATCACTTTATGGATATCTTCTTGACACTCAAGAATGAAAAACACCTAAGATCTCTACACCCTAATTTTTAAGTCTCATGCTAGGCCACATACCAAATTACCTCCTCATTATCAATTTTGATGGGTTTTCAAGGATTGATTGGGACTCAATAAAATTAGTGAAAATAAATATAAACCCAAACTCCAAACATATACAATTATAGAAACTAAATCCATATCAAAAATAAAATTAGAAACACGTTTTATTTACACCATATATTCTTATACAACAACCATCAATCAATATGTTTGATAAAGGTTTCTTAGAGGTATCTGAAGTACTCGCTCTTATATAGTGTATCCATGGACTATTGTGAATCGCCCATCATATAGGTAGGAATCTTCCGACTTCATAGAATTCATGTGCCTCTCATGGAAAATAAATTTTAAGTATAAATATTTTTGTAGAGGGAGAATTAATAGAGGCATAAAAAAGCACACGAGATCACTATCTCATATTGATTACCTCCTTATCTAGACAATGATACATAAAAATTGTTTTATTCATTAATTCTTGTATTATAAAATGTATGAGTTATGCATGTGGGAAGAATCAAATGATTACTAATGTGGAATATTTGAATGTTATCATTTAACGTTCCACCAACCACATTAATCATACAATATGAATAACTAATATCATAAACCTTATGATACATCCATTTCCTACACTATGAAACATCAAGAGGAAGTTATACGATATATCTATATCAAACCATATGATATTCATGAAAAATGTATGTGATATGCCTTATTTTTCCATGCATTATATATTTTATGACAAGCATGTATCATAAAATATGACACAGACAAATAAATATCAAATATAAATTTTATTTAGGGAATATTTATTTCAAATATGACTTATCTTAGAGGCATCATGGGAGAGTAAATAATAGAGTCAGACCTGCATATCAGTGCAGCTAGGGATCATCTCACATATCTTGGTGATGTACCCAAAACATATGAGATAATGGATAGCTAGGTAGTGTAAATATACACTCTAATACCTCGATATTATGTCACAATTTCATCATAATTTTCATACAAACAACTTTAGTAAGTATATCACACAATCATGGAAAAAAAGCCTCATCCTAGTATACAACTAGTCATAAACCCACACCTAAGGCTTTATTAAAGAGAATCATGTAACAAACCAAATTCAACTATCCATGACCACTCTCAAAACACATGGTCATATCATACACAAATTGTATCTAATAATCAACCCATGATGATCCCAAACCCTTTTTTCATAACCTATCTATAAACCCGACCCACTCATCACACCCAACCCCACCATCCCACTATGCCTCTATCAAGAAATATTCCTTACAAGAGTTTCTTATAAGACATGTATCATCACTAATCATACCTGATCACTATACGAGTTCCCAAGAAACACTCCTTTGGTTATTTACTAAATTCACAATCCATTTTAAATTTTCAACCAAGCGCTAGGTCTATATATGGACAAAGGAAGCCATTCCACTCTTCTTTAGCACACTCCAAGGGTTTATTACTCTATAAACTAACCAATATAATCCCATATCATACCCAAAATCTCTAAATACTAATGAATCCCAAAAATAACCCACCGTCATAGTTTTAAACCTAAAGTTCAAGCACTTCTTAATCCAACATAACAAAATAAGACTATTCTTAAAGCCTCTCACCTTAAACTAATCATTCATTTCTTATACATTAACTTCACAATATTCACCCTTACCAAATCCCTATACAAGGTTATAACCACTCCAAAGGAACTAAAAATACTCATTAGGAATTATTCTAATACTTTAAATATTAATTACATAGCAAAAAACACTTTTAGGGTCTAACGCAGACTACTCAATGGTGTTTCCCTTAGTGGAATAGATATCGGGAATCTCTAAGACCACTAACTATGCACAGAGGGTACACTCTGGGACTAGGAGGATATAATATAGAAAAACACACAATTTTAAATATATTAATACGCTTTGCACAAATTTTTAAAATGGACCCCCAAGTACATGCATGCACGGTACATGAAAATACACAACATCTGTTCGTATAATAAAAAACACCTACCTCTGATTTATAAGATTTATCTCATCAAATATCATGAAATCATCTGGATACATTCACCTAAAATTGAGAAAACAATAGGCCTTAAAATAAGTGTAATATCAAAATAGTGGTGAAACAAAAAACACATAGATAGATATCCTAGGGCTTAAAATATCATTTTCAATAGAAGTCTATAAATGTATATGAAACTTTTATCCACAAAGAAAAGGAAATTTTGGATCCCAATGAGTGAAGAGGGATAGGGGGAAATTTTAGTTGAAGAGGGGGCAGGGGTGTGGGTTGAGCAGTCAACAAAGGGGAAAGATCCTTTAAAATATTTTTTTAATATCTTTTTTTAGGTATTAGATTAATTGTAGTATTAATTAGGGTTTATGGGGAAGCACCCCCTCTAAGTACACATTATGATATGATCATAAGGCTCACACTACAATGATCCTCTCTATAGTAAACCAAAAAATCTCCCTCATCTACACATTTTAGAATAACCTAGTGCATTATCGAAAAACCCACCTACTTGGTGAAGTGAAATAATCCTCCCTTCAGAAAAATTAATTTCATAACCCTTTTGTTTCAACATGATAAATTCCTATTGATCATCCCTCAAAGTACATCACCTTTGGTTGTGTCTCATTGTGCCACTTGTAATATAATTTTGTATCCTACACTGAGATGAACCCTACAACTTCTTCCTAACACCCCTAAGAACCACTATAGAACTAGAACAAGTATAAAAACACACCATGCGGAAGTACCAACCCCAATAATACCAATATTAATTCCAATTCTAAAAACACCATTTTCTCTGAAACTCAAAATTAAAATCCCTTATGAAATTTACTAACTCAAAAATAACCTGGGTCATTACTCCCATTTCTCTTTAAGGTGATATAGATCCTTATGAGACATAGGATTGATTATATTTGGTGAATAATGTTTTTTATCTATTTCAGACACCCATAAACGATATGGTATTGCTTTCTTTGAGTATTCTTCATGATAGATCTAACCATTAGTGGAAGTTGATCACTCAAACTCGTGATGAGGAAATTCTTCCCTAGTCAAATTTTGAGTTCTTTTTTAAAGAGAATTGTTATTTGATGATGCTAACAATTATATATTTATAGGATATTTTTGAACTCTTACTAGAAATCATGACCATTTATGAGTATATATCAGGAATTATGAACCTTATGAGGTACTCCCTGAATATGAATCAAGATAGATTTATTTGAATTTAGAAGTTCAAGTGGGACCTTAGAAGGGATATTTGTGTGGGTATAATTCCATATTACATCCTCTACTTTGTTGGATTTCTAGATTAATCCTTTTTTATTGAGATATTTTAAGGATAGATACATTCTAGTACTAGACTTGCATCATCTTTTCCAAGGGATACATCATTGGTAGTAGATAACCAATAACAATTTATGGGGTATCACCATTGCACGAAGGAAAATTTATAGTCCTTATCATGGGGACTAATATAATATGGGTCATGAATAGAGTCTAACTAGTAGAGAGACAGATCATGTTATGATTGTGACGGAAAAGGAAACATGGCAGGCGATGGAGAATAACCAGGGTAGAGCTATAAATGGATATCCTTGATAGATACAACATAGGGATTAGGGCTTACCCTAGGTGGACAAGCTGGTCCTCCTAGAGTAAGCTTTATCGTAGGATTAAATGGTGTGGGAGTATCTAGGGGTGAACAATAATTAAATCTACTTCCACCACCACCTCCTCTATGCGGTCCATATCGGTGCAAGCAATCAAGGTTGTTAAGGTTCTGAGTGGATGTCATTAAAGGATGGATTTGATAGGTTATGCCCAACATGTCTTTAGGTATAACCTATTCCATCTCAAAGTAGGATATTGAACTCATAAACACTGGAAAAAATATTCATTTCTTAATTAAATATTTTTTTATGAGTTATAGATTCTAGTATATCCTATATCTTAGCAACTACGGTTAGAAAAATCTATTAGGAGGGATCACCCTTTCACTTACATTTTCTATTAGTATGATATTATTCACGGTAGAGAGATATTTATTTGGGATCTCATCATGGTGGATATGAGTCCTTATGGATCTATCCTTGGTATAGAATAATTGTTCATAGTCTAGGATTGGGTAGATTTCTATCACTGTTGGGTGATATATTATCAAGAAAATGGATCAAGATTCACCTTCACCGGTGAGTGGAAGACTCATAGAGGATTACTATTGAAAACTCCTCAAGAATTTTTATAAAATTACTCATCAGTTGAAAAGAATATATTTCTCCACCATGAATGGTGTAGAGGAGTGGTTAGCTACATTGAGAGGTTAATTTCAGCATTTATTAGTACCTCAAAACTTCACAAATTTTTTTGTATCTTATTGAATAGAATTAGATAAGATCAGGAGGTTGAATTTGAAGTTGGATGATATTCTACAAAAAGGATTCATTAGACATGATTTTCCCCCATGGTGGCTCTTATTATGTTCACCAAGAATGTATTTAAGAGCTTGAGGCTTTGTGTTGACTATCATCACCCAAATTATGTTACAGTCAAGAAATAATAACCTATTTTGAGGATCAATGATCCCTCCAACTAGATAAAATGAGAAAATTTGTTATCAAATATTGATCACAAGTTAGGATTTCATCAACTCTAGGTTCATGAGGGGGATATCCTCAAGAAGACATTCAGGTATTTTTATAGTCACTATGAGTTCCAAGTGATTTTATTTCAAGTAACAAACACCATACCACATGTTCATGAAACATTAAACTGATTAAGTTTTTAAATTTTATTTATATAATAGGATGGATTGATATGAGCTAGGATTTTCAACATTTACTTCCTTTTATTCATTGAAAATACCCCACATTATAGTTTAATTCTTAGGTTGATAGTAGTTTATGTTGAATTTATGAAAGTATCACTTAATTAAAAATTGGATTTTAATATGATGTTTATTATTTAATTATTATTTTTTACTTTTATTTTAGATAAATACAACAATAATAAAAAAAATGAACTTTTACAGGTTGAAAATGTACAAAGTCCATGAGTGACAATGACATCAACATTCATTATTCTTATCATGGGTGCTGATTGTATGATTCTCTTGAATGAACCAATTTTCACAAGATAGAAATGAGGAGAATTCCTTCAAATTACCATGATCACTACTCATGGTCACCTACCCACCTTACCGCACCACAATCTCACAGTATGTCTGCCTACCCTGAGTTTCATTAGTTGAACATGTGCTGAAAAATTATCCAAAGGAAACAATAACTCCGCATGAACAAAATTCATTTACCATTTCACTATTCTCATGATAGGCATACCTACTATGATCCCTTTTAATATACCATATCATAGTCAACACACTAAACATGACCTTCACTATAAGCAAACTTACTGCAATCTTTACCTGCCTACCCTACCGGGCCCCTACCTTCCAGAAGGGGATCTGGATACTGGTTGTTGCTCCAAAAATGTTTCCAATACCATTTATCTTCCACCCTAACGGTATATAAATGACACCTACCCAGTTGTTTTCATATTTTTCTATCTCCCCAAGATTTGAGATACTGACAGTTTAAAGTCACTTTACCAAGGGAATCACAGTGGTACTTCACTCCAATCAAGGATCCACTTTGACTAAGTATGA
The DNA here is from genome assembly GCA_963277665.1 of Viscum album. NCBI lineage: Eukaryota > Viridiplantae > Streptophyta > Magnoliopsida > Santalales > Viscaceae > Viscum > Viscum album. The sequence goes on from OY728163.1 coordinate 37,308,667, forward strand.
GATCCAACCGATTTCACCAAGAGTAATTCCACCCTACCTAAATATCCTTTGATGGAGCTCTAGAATTCCACTATATCATGAAATAGAGAATTTTTTGCTGACACTAGAGCTACATGATAAAAGAAAAGGCTATCATTTATAGAAACTATATAATAAGTGACGAATTATCTTTTTATAAGCTCTCTAACTGTTATATAGATTCATTAGTGGGGGTAAGTTTAGATTTTGTTGTAAGTATGAAAATAAATTCTTCTAAGAATATATAGAACCACTTAAAAATAAATGGTTGGCCTTCACCAAAAAACTTATGGGTGAATCTATGTTGTAGATACTGATAGAGTGATGTCTCAAAGATAAAAATAATTCTACCTAGAAACTCCGTGAAATAACAAGGCCCAAAAATAAAATCTTAGGCCTATTTTCCATTACCCACTGCTGTGAAGCACAAGATCACTCCACCCTCAAAAAGATTTGGGGATGGATCATGTAAGAGAACTGAGGCCTTAAATAATTCATTCAGACCCTCAATCTAGACACATATCAACCACCAAGATTAAAATAAACAAACTCCATACTCAAAGAATACATTCAAAAATTAAATGAATAAACATTTTCCCCTCACATGAATAGAACCTTAGTAGTAGATCATTCATGAATTAAATGAAATCACTAATAGGAGAAGAAAAGTGAACTGAATCTATAAGGTTTCCTCAATCACCACCTACCATGACTCTTTTATTTTTATTTTCCTTTTTTCAAACATCAGTGATGGCACACCAGACCCTGTTTGGATCATCCAAGGAGAATCCCCTCACCTCCCCTGTTGATGAATTATGATCTTTCAATTATATTACTCACTATTCTACAGAATTTAGTGGTTTTATTAGTATAAGATTCTTCTTATTTTAGTTTTAAAGTTATTCTAATTTCTTTTAGCATTGAGCATGCATTCCACTTAGATTAAATCTACAGAATTCCATAGTAGATAGTATGGTAATTAAAGGGTTAATGGTTGTATCCAAACACTAGGCTGAAAAAGGGTAGAAAATACAGTAGTCATTTTATTTCTCAATTTGAAAAAAAAATCCTAATGTAAGTAACAAATTGGATTCAATTAATGATTGAATAATTAGATTCCAAATGAATAATGATTCAATAAGTGAATTAGGTAACAATATACGGTTAGGAAATTTATTACTTAATTTATTTTAAAACTAACCAAGTTTAATTATTGGATATTTTGAAAGGGAATGCACAAAAGAATATTTGAACACACACACAACATTGTATTCTCCAGAGACGATTTGAGTCCCACTTTTAATTCATATCTCTAGGGTTCAAAACTTTTGTTTTGAAGTACCCTGTGATAATCACACATCAAACCTAGTTCCATTTCTAGGGAGGCTAGTTTTTTGTTTAAATTATTTTTAAATATAATTTTTCAAATGACCAGGTCGGGTTCTTCAAACCTCACTATATTTGGTCTAGATGTTTGTAGTACCCCTGGTTTCTGGTATTTAACCATTTATTGATGCTTTTCATGGTTTTAAAGTTCAGGGTGTTGAATAGGAGAGTCGAGAGAGCTTGGAATGATATTTGGAAGCAAAGGAGAAGCCGCACAGTCGGCACACGATTTGTTTAACCATGCGGCCAAACTGTGCGTAGTGAGTCTTGGAGGCAGTGGCTTCTGCACGGTCGGTGCACGGTTAAGGGAAACCATACGATGAGTCCATGCGTGAAGGATGGATGAGGTAGAATCTAACGCATGGTTAGCACACGGTTTGTCAAACCATGTGGACTAACCGTGCTGTCACATAAAGTTGGATCCTAAAATTGTGGATCTAACTCGTTTTGTCATTAATTACCTTGTTTTAACCTCCTAAGTAGCCCTAACTTGGGATTACTCTCCCTTGAAGGTTGGAAGACTTTTCCCAAGCATTCTGGAGGCGATCTGAAGGCTTCCCTTGGCGAATCAAAGCTGGATTCTTAAGGTATGTTATCGTTCTTGATCGGTTTCTTAAATCTACTTAGATCCACTTATCCTCCTCTCTCATTTTCTTAGATCTATGCCTGTTATGGGTAGATCTAAGGGAATGGATTCCAAATATGACAATATTTGGTCTTGGTTGTGTTAGGAGAAGAGATCTATGGAGGGTTTTTGGAGTTTTGACCCAGTGTTCATGGCGTTCGTCGTCCGTTGGTTGGCTTCACCCAAATTGTTGAGGTAGGTGGCTTCACTCTCAATTCCCCTTTCTTAGAACTTGAAGGCTTAGTTAGAATTGATTTATTGGCCAAGTTTTGATTGGTAGATTGTGGTGAAAAACATGTTATAAATCTTTTTTAGTGATGATTTATGGGTTTTAATGAAATTTTAGAAATTGAAATAATGGTTGTGACAAGTGTTTTGGTTTCTTGATTTTAAAATAGTTATTTTAAAATATCTTTTTTCTGGATTTGGAAAATGGTTTGCGGGAAAATGGGGTTTTTAATAAAAGGTATATGCTTTATTGAATGGTTTTGAACACACTTGGTTTTGGGCATGGACATGCATGGGTTGTGGTGTGTGTTCATATGCATTGGGATGGATAAGGGCGAGAAGTCCCCCCATCAAAAGGTTGGGATGGATAAGGTCGTGAAGTACCCCCATCAAAAGGGATGGATAAGGTCATGATGTACCCCCGTCAAGGTAGTCCACTAAGTGATGTCTTAGTGGAAGGATAACTCACCACTTGCGAGTATAGGGAGGTCCAGGTTGCATGCATGGTTGGTTGTGTGGATGTGTGGAATGGAATGAATGTGCCAAAATGGAAATGTGGATTTGATTGAAAGCTTGCTTGGTTTCTTTGTTGGAAAATGGTTTTGTTGGAAAATGGTTTTGACATGGAACTTGTTATATTGTGAACTGTTTTTGGAATTGTTTTATATAAATTGTTTTATATAAATGTTCTAACATGTTTTATCCTAGAGGCATGGGTTGGGAAGTCATCGGGGAAAACCTACTGAGTATCATTACTCACCCCCTTCTTTGGAATGTTGGTGCTTTTGCAGATGTCATATACTGGGACATTGGAAAAGGTAAAGTTTCACATGTTTAGAGCACTGCTTCGTGATACTTGGACCGGTTCGTGATGTTTGATCTTGGAGCTTGTGGAGCATGGAGTTCTGTTGTTGTTTTGTAGTCTTTGAGTTGTCTTTCTACTGTTTACTCTGATGTTTTTGTGTTGGTTTCCACTATGGTACTTTTGGTTGGTTTTTGATAAAATTAATAGTTTAGTTGTTTTGGTTTTAAATCATACATCATATAGTGGTTGCTTGGAGATTTTTATTTAGTTGCTCTATTTGTTGGTTGTTTTCAGTTAAAGGGTAAATCATCCCCCATGTATTTTGAAACCCTTCAGCATTTATTTCCAGCCTTTGGCACCTTGGGGATGTCACTTAAGGCCTAGTATTGACTAGTTGAGCTTTCAAGCTAATGAGAATTGGCGGTTCATTACAAATGGTATCAGCTTGTTCGGTCCTTTCCTAACAAGTGGCCATTGATGTTCTTGGTCCTGGAGTTGAAATTCCTTCTGGTCTATTCCTTCGGTGATCAACTAAGATTGGAGTAGAATTGTCGGAATTTGAAATGTATAGCATAAAAGGACGTAGTTAACCCGTTTATGTTGAACTTCAAGTTACCAGGGTGTTGGGTACATAAGTGTTTTGGATACACTTCTAGAATGTTACAAATATCATTGTCATGGGTTTAGTCAATGAGATGAGCATGACATGCATTAGAGGAATGACTTCCCACTAGGATGAAATATGTCATTGCGAAGAATGATTTATGATTTTGGGTAAGGTGAAAATTTTTGAAAAATGCAGAAATTGATTTTCAAATGAAAGATTTTGAAAAATGGATATTTAGTATATTTTGGAAATGGGTGGATTTTCAAAAAGCATGTGGAATATTTTCAAAAATGATTGAACTTGTGGAAAATCTTGATGGATGGAAAACAATGATGTGATAGTTTATGTGATAGAAATTGAAATGCTAAGCCTTCAGTTTCTAGGTAGTGAGACTAACGGCGCGCATTGTATGTATAGAAATGGCACCTGTTAGGCGTCGTAGAAACTAACCCGAAGAAGCTGCGAAGAATGTGGTTTCACCTGAACCACGTGTGAACCAAGAGCTGGTTCAGATTATTTTCCAAGCCTTTCAAGATGTGGATACGGGGAACCGAAGGAATGAGCCCCGACATGTGGATCATACCACCCAGTTCATGAAGTAGAATCCACCGAACTTTAAGGGTGATGCTGAACCCGAGAAATCGGAGGTGTGGCTTTGCAGGATGAATCGTATATTCGATTTCATCGGCATTCTAGTAGAGCTAAAAGTAAATATGGCGACGTATTTGCTTGAGGATCTTTCACGTCAGTGGTGGGATTTAGCAGTGCAGGCTAAATTGGATGAAGGCCTTACATGAGAGGATTTTGAATAATTGTTTAACAAACAATTCTATCCTCACACGTTCAAGATCTAGAAAATGACAGACTCCTTCATCTTGAAACAAGAGATCCTCTCTGTCATAAAGTATGCAGCCAAGTTCATGAATTTAGTCCGTTTTGCACCAGAGGTTGCGGTAAGTGCTTATTTGAAGGAACACATCTTTGAATCAGGGTTAAGGTAGAAGATTAGATCGAAGATGGTGGTGCTCTGTATTACGGATTATACAGAGATGGTGAACAGATAAACGGTTGTTGAACGTGATATCTTGGGATCGATAAGAGGAATCATGATGATAACCACGGGAATGGGTGTGAACTTTAATGCTGGGAACAAGCGGAAGAGGGACAGCTACTTCTAAGGTGGGAGTGAAAATCAGAACCAGATAGCGGGATCAGTCAACCTTCCTCCATGACTCCAGAGCAAAGTAGGTTGCTTTCAATGTGGTTCGACTGACCAAATAAAAAGAGAATGTACAAAACCACCGAGAGCATGACACAATTGCAAGTAGATGGAACTTTGAGGCTATGTGTGGATTATCTTAAACTTAACCAAGTTATGATAAAGAATAGATATCCACTTCCATGCATTGATGACCTATTTGATCAATTGAGGGGAGCTCTGTGGTTCTCTAAAATTGATTTGCGGTCAGGATATCACCAGTTGTGAGTTCGGAAGGAGGATATTCCCAAGACAACCTTCAGAAGCAGATATGGCCACTACGAATATGTAGTCATGCCTTTTGGTCTTACGAATGAACCAGCGGTCTTCATGGCATTGATGAATAAGATATTTCAGCCATATCTGGATTCTTTTGTTGTGGTGTTTGTGGATGACATACTGGTGTATTCAATAACACGGGATGAGCATGAGTAACACTTGGTGATAGTGTTGGAAATAAAGAGGGACCATCAGTTGTATGAAAAATTATCAAAGTGAGATTTTTGGATACAAGAAGTATGTTTTCTGGGCCATGTCGTTTCTGATAAAGGTGTTTCAGTGGATCCAGAAAAGATAGAATATTTTCTTTCTTGGAAATCGCCGAAAAATGTCTTTGAAATACGAAGTTTTCTTGGTCTAGCTGGTTATTACAGACACTTTGTGCGTGACTTCTAACGACTAGCTTCGCCTATGACAGCTTTGACAAAAAAAACAGCGCATTTCAATGGACTGAAGAATACCAGAGATCTTTTCAAGAATTGAAATCTTGCCTTACATCAGCACCCATCATGATTTTTCCGGAATTAGGACAGGGGTATGTGGTGTATTGTGATGCTTCGGGAACAGGGTTGGGTTGTGTTCTCATGAAAGGAGACCATTATGTTGCTTATGGTTCAAGGCAGTTGAGGGTGCATGAGAATAATTACCCAACACACGATTTGGAGTTAGCTGCAGTTGTCCATGCCTTGAATACTTGTCATCATTATCTATTTGGTGAGAAGTTCACTGTGTTTACATATCACAAAAGCCTGAAACACATTTTCTCACAACGAGATTTGAATCTGAGGTAGAGGAGATGGATGGAGTACCTTCGAATTTTTGACTTTGACTTGATTTATAAACCAGGTAAGGCCAATTCGGTGGTCGATGCATTAATCAGAAAGTTGTATGCTCAGTTGGCGAAAGAAGCTTTTGATGAATGGCAGTTGATGTCTGTCTTAGCCTACATGCATGTGGAATGTGAAAACTGAGGTGATGTTGCAGTTTTCTTTTCAGCTACGCTTGTTCCTGATCTGGTAAAAGTGGTTAAAGAGGCACAAACATCTGATGCGAAATGTCTGATAATGAGTTCAAAACTCAATGGTGGGGAGACCATTGATGGAAGGAAACTGGAAGCGGGTTCAGTTTTGTGTTTCAGAGATCGGATGGTTGTACCTATAGTTTTTCAAGAACAAATCCTTCATGCTCACCACCATTCGATATGGGATGTACATCCGGGTACATATAAGATTTATAAGGTTATAAAGGCGTAGTTTTGGTGGAGCGACATTAAAAATAAGGTGGCCAAATTCATCTCGCAATTCTTAACTTGTTAGCTGGTTAAAGCAGAGCATCAAAGACCAGCTGGTATGTTACAGTATTTACATATCCCAGTGTGGAAATGGGAACAGATAGCAATGGATTTTGTTACAAGTCTTCCAAGAAGGGTCCGGAAACATGATTCCATTTGGGTGATAGTGGATCGTCTAACCAATTTGGCCCATTTCATCCCAATTCGTGAAACTCATATGGTGTAAGATCCTTCAAAAATATATATCTAGGAAGTGGTAAAGAGACATGGTGTACAAGTTTCTATATTCTCAGATAGAGATCTGAGGTTCATATCTCATTTCTGGAAATCCTTACAACAAGCCCTTGCGACTCAGTTGACTATGAGTACGGCGTATCATCCTCAGACGGATGGGAAATCTGAGCGGACGATACATACGTTGGAAGACATGTTGCAGGCTTGTGTAATGGATTTTGGTGGCTCATGGGAGTAGCATATACCCTTAGTGGAGTTCTCATACAATAAAAGCTATCAAGCCTTGATACTCATGGATCCGTTTGAAGCATTGTATAGACGTCCTTGTCATTCTCCACTTTGTTGGGTGGAGACAGGTGAGACTTCACTAATTGGTCTGAGCCTTGTCCAAGAAAAAACGGAGAAGATCCAGTTGATTAGAAAGAGGATGGAGACAGCTCAGAGTCATCAGAAATCTTATGCAGATCATCGCTGAAGACCGTTGTCTTTTACAGTGAGTGATCATGTCTTCTTGAGGATCTCTCCAAGACTTGGACAATGTCGTTTTGGGAAGTAGTTAAAGTTATCTCCTCGATATATAGGCCCTTTGGAGATACTGGAACGGGTTGGTGAGGTGGCGTATCGGTTGGCGTTACCACCATGGTTTAGTTCATTGCATAATGTGTTCCATGTATCTCAGTTAAAGAAGTTTCAACCCGATCCTGACCATGTGATTAGATGGGATCACGTTGACCTAGAGCCAGATGATTAGTTGGTACATATTCCAGTATGGATTGTGGATAGTCAAGAGAAAGTATTGCGTGGAAAAAGCATCAGTCTAGTGTGGGTTTTATGGCAGCATGGTCAGATTCAAGAAGAGACTTGGGAACGCAAGAAAGAAATGAAATAGCAGTGGCCAGAACTCTTTCAGTCAAGCGATGGTTTTCTACTTTCCAAGGAAGGAAAGTCCAATGGTGGGGAGAATGTAGTACCCCCGGTTTCTGGTATTTAACCCTTTCTTGATTTTTTTCATGGTTTTAAAGTTAAGGGTGTTGAATGGGAGGGTCGGGAGAGCTTGGAATGATGTTTGGAGGCAAATGAGAAGTCGCACGGTCGGTGCATGGTTTGTCTAACTGTGTGGCCAAACCGTGCACAGTGAGTCTTGGAGGCAGTGGCTTCCGCATGGTCGGTGTACAGTTAAGGGAAACCATGTGATGATTTCGTGCGTGAAGGATGTCTGAGGCAGAATCTAATGCATGGTTAGCGCACGACTAGTCAAACAGTGCGGACTAACCGTGTGGTCACTTAAACTTAGATCCTAAAATTGTGGATCTAACTCGTTTTGCATTTAATTGCCTTGTTTTAACCTTCTAAGAGGCCCTAAATTGGGATTAATCTCCCTTGAAGGTTGGAATACTTCTACCAAGTGTTCTGGAGGCAATCTGATGGCTCCCCTTGGCGAATCAAAGCCGGATTCTTAATGTATGTTATCGTTCTGGATCGGTTTCTTAAATATACTTAGATATACTTCTCCACTTCTCTCATTTTCTTAGATATATTCCCTTTATGGGTAGATATAAGGTTTTGGATGCCAAATATGACAATATTTGGTCTTGGTTATGTTAGGAGAAGAGATCTATGGAGGTTTTTTGGAGTTTTGACCCGGTGTTCTTAGCATTCGTCGTCCATTGGTTGGTTTCACCCAAATTATTGAGGTAGGTGGATTAACTCTCTATTCCTCTTTCTTAGAACTTGAAGGCTTAGTTCGAATTGATTTATTTTCTTTGTTTTGATTGGTAAATTGTGGTGAAAAACATGTTATAAATCTTCTTTAGTGATGATTTATGGGTTTTGATGAAATTGTGGAAATTGAAAGAATGGTTGTGCAAAGTGTTTTAGTTTCATGATTTTAAAATAGTGATTTTAAATTATGGTTTTTCTGGATTTGGAAAATGGTTTGTGGGAAAAATGGGTTTTCAATAAAAGGGTTATGCTTTATTGAAAGGTTTTGAACACACTTGGTTTTGGGCATGGACTTTCATGGGTTGTGGTGTGTGTTCATATGCATTGGGATTGATAAGGGCGAGAAGTCCCCCATAAAAAGGTTGGGATGGATAAGGTCGTGAAGTACCCCCATTAAAAGGGATGGATAAGCTTTTGAAGTACCCCCGTCAAGGTATTCCAATAAGTGACAGCTTAGTGGAAGTATAACTCACCACTCGCGAGTATAGGGATGTCCAGGTTGCATGCATGGCTGGTTGTGTGGATGTGTGGAATGGAATGAATGTTCCAAAATGGAAATGTGTATTTGATTGAAAGCTTGTTTGGTTGCTTTGTTGGAAAATGTTTTTTTTTGGAAAATGGTTTTGACATGGAACTTGTTATATTGTGAACTGTTTTGGAATTGTTTTATATAAATTGTTTTATATAAATGTGATAACATGTTTTATCCTAGAGGCATGGTTTGGGATGTCATCGGGGAAAACCTTCTGAGTTTCATTACTCACCCCCTACTTTTTCACGTTGGTGCTTTTGTAGATGTCATATATCGGGACATTGGAAAAGGTAAAGTGTCACAGGTTTAGAGCAATGCTTTGTGATACTTGGGCTGGTTCGTGATGTTGGAGCATGGAGCTTGTGGAGCATGGAGTTGTGTTGTTGTCTTGTAGTCTTTGATTTGTCTTTCCGCTGTTTACTCTGATGTTTTTGTGTTGGTTTCCGCTGTGGTACTTTTGGTTGGTTTTTGATAAAATTAATGGTTGAGTTGTTTTGGTTTTAAATCATGCATCATATAGTGGTTTCTTGGAGATGTTTATCCAGTTCCTCTGTTTGTTGGTTGTTTTCAGTTAAAGGGTAAATCGTCCCCCATGTATTTTGAAACCCTTCGGCATTTATTTCCAGCCTTTGGCACCTTGGGGATGTCTCTTAATCCCTAGTAATGACCCGTTGAGCTCTCAAGCCAATGAGAATTGGTGGGTCATTACAATGTTGATATAAGTGTGTTGGAAAGATTCAAAAACTTTAAGAAACAAAAAAAGAGTAAATAGAGTTTTTCACTACTCCATTGGTTGACCCTCCCTCCTTAGTTTAATCCTACTCAAATGATAAAATAGAAATTGAAGATACAAAAGGTAATTTTGATAAAGTTAATAGGGATTTGTGACAAATGTACACACCCAATTTCAATATTAACAAACAATAATTTAAATTAAATGATCAAAAAGATTGTCGACACAAAACTAGAATAATTGGGACACTACCTAAGTTTCATGAGAAATTTGGTGAAGAACCCAATAGGAACTTAAGATAATTTAAATAATTTTTCAATGGGTTTAGAACTGGTGGAGTCACTGAGGATCAAATCAGCTGGAAAGATTTCTACTTATCACTTGAAGTAGTATACAAGGAGTGACTCAACAATATACATCCTGGAGAACTCATGGAAGGATCTATATAATATTTTTCTCTAGAATTATTTCTTTCTTCAAGGATTTAATAACTTATAAAATAAATTTATGGAATCAAATAGGAAATTGTAGAAACTATCTATGAGTTCTGGGAGATGTTCTAGAAACTAACCACATCCTGCCCACACTATCCATATGAAGACCATTGCTTCTTGGTATTTTCCTACCAAGGATTAATAGATAACAACCATAACCTACTTGATTATCATTAAGGAGTAGAAATAATTGATAAATCCCTAACTGATGTAAAAGGACTCCTTGAATATATATCACAAAATTACTAACAAATCTATACTAGAATAGAAACCAGAGCAGTACATGAGGTAAAAATCTCCAAATCACCCTTGTTAGAAAATAAAATTTAAGAATTAACTTCACAAGTGATTTAATTATGTACAAAAAAATTACAGTAATCATATACCACCACACTCCTAATGTCCATCTAACTATAATATACCTAAGATTATTTTGATGATGGATGCCATAGAGTTCAAGAAACTAAAATTGTGACACCATGTTCCACAGTAAATTGCATAAATAATCAACTGGAAACTAAGGATATATAGAGTTTCTCACTGACTAATTTAGACGTAGGATCTAGCATATTCAATGACCATCATTTCAATAGGCTTCTCAATAACCTTTTCAGCCTCCTCCATTTTAGATATTGAGTTTACAAACATCTAAAAGATACTAGAAAGGAAACCCACAAGAAACTTTCAGGGATTAAATGTTGAGATAGGTAATAGAATCTCAAAATAATAAACACACCACCCTCACTACTCATGGGTCCAAATTAAAATAATTAAAAGGAAAATTTTCCCATATCAGGACCATGCTGAATAATATATTAAATTAAGGCTCAAGTAATATTATTTCTCAAAAAACTACAAACCTAATAAAACTTTTAGTGACATTACATTGAGGAGTAGAAAACAAATGTAAGATAGTAAATAATTACCCATGAAAATTGAAACTAAAATTAAAAAGTAGGAAAAATATGCCTCATAAAAATAATTTTAGGAGTACGTAGGGAAATAAACACTAAAGGATAAAATAAAACCCATGGAAAATATATAAAAACCACCACCTAACTTTCCTATAATAATTAAATAACCAATAAGAAGCAATGAGGAATCACTAAAATAAGAGATGTTGGATGTTTTCTAAAAATTGGAAATCAATATCCCTTTTCTTGAATCGATTTTATAGATTCCAAGGTATAAAAAATTAATTAAGGACATGTTAACCAATGGAATGAAATTAAAAAGAAATAAAGAGGTACAAGTAGGTACTAATTTTTCTGCTCTTATCACCCCTCAAATCCACCAGAAATGTTAAGATCCAGGTGTTTTTTTATTACATGCACATTTGGTGAGCTCTTTTTTTTCAATGCACTGTGTGAATTGGGTTCTTCAATTAATGTAATTCCTTATTCTATTTATTATTATTTATATATGTGATAACTTAAAACCACCCTTGAGGTTTTATAGCTTTCTAAAAAATCCACTCCTTATCTTGTAAGTGTTCTTGAGGATGTCTTGGTAAGTATACAAGGTAACCTATTCCCTATTAACTTCTACATTCTCGACAAGGAATAATGAAAAGGTAAATATCAACTCCCATTATTCATGGAGTAACCTTCTTAAATACTACTAAAACCATCATAAATGTTAGTGAATACACCCATTCCATGAAGTTTTATGAGACAATAGATTTCAACATTCTTGATTAAATGAAATATCCATATGAAGAGAATTCTATTTTTACCTTAAAAATTTCTGAACTCCATTGTTAATATCAGGGGAAATTGAAATGTTATATGACATTATAAAACTAGGATAATTTTTGAAAAAACACAGCCAGTTGTAAAAAACGTTTTTTGAAATTGAAATTAATCTATATAAAATTTCTATTGTTAATAAATTTTAATAAATTGATGATAATTATTTTGATAAATTTTTAAAATATAACACTAAAATTTATACCTTACATGCATAGGTGGATAGCATTGAAAATTGAGAATTCAAAATATCTCTAGATAACCTCCTGGAATTATAATTAATGTTTTTGACCTTGAATTTAAAATATTCATTTTAAAAAGTAGATAAGAAACCAAGAGTCTTAATTCCAATTAACTTAGAACCTGACCATGAAAATAAAATACTAAAAATCCTGAAAATAATGTTAAGTCCATAGGATGGACATTGGAATAAATTCTAGGAATTAATCCTACCACCTAAATTCATAGAATTTTGTTGGAATAACGATCAAAGTTATTAAGACAACCCCAAAGAAAACTCAACCCAACCATCCTAAAGGTTGAAAAAAAAGAATTAGATAGGATCTTAAAAGTTGAAATAATTTATCCCATCTCATAATACCAATAGGTGATCCTTGTTGAAATTATTCCTAAGAAAACCAGTTACATAGTTGTAAATAATAATAAAAATTACTTGGTACCCACAAGAATCTACCATAGTTGGATATTTTGTATCGACTCTAGGATATTAAACCATGTAACCAGGAAAGACCATGTCCTCATACCCTTTTTAGACCACATGTAATAAAGACTAGTTTTGAAAAGATATTATTGTTTCTTTGATGGTTTTATGGATATTTTCAAGTTTCAATAGCTCCATATGACCAAAAAAATACTACCTTCACATGTCCCTTTAGTGAATTTTCATACTGAAGGTTGCCTTTTAGTCTCTAAAATTCCCCAGGTACCTTGCAACATTGCATGGTAAGTATCTTCTCAGACCAAATTGAGAGTTAATTGGAGTTATTTCTTGAGAACTTAACTATGTATAGGACTAACTTTGAAAAATGGATAAAGAGTTGGGGAAAGGTTTTAAAAATATGTATTGAGAAATAACTAGGTTATATTTTTTAAAAACTCTATTTTATGGTTGAAAAAAGGAAGTGTTTTAGGCCATTTGATTTCAAAAGAAGGAATTGAAGTTGATAAATAAAAAGTTGATGCCATTTTGAAACTACCCTAACCCAACAATTTTAGCCATATTAGATTATTTTTGGGCCATCTTTTATTTTATAGAAGGTTCATTAGGGACTTTAGAAAAAATTATTCGGACCTAAATAACTTACTCAAGAAAGAAACTGATTTTGTATTTGATGATTCATATAGAACATATTTTCATAAATTGAAAGAATAATTAGCCATTTCCCCCATAATCTTCCCACCAAACTACTGTCACAAATTTGATATATTGTCTAATTCTTATAATAAAGTTGTTAGGGTAATGATGTCCCAAAATATTGATAAGATTCCATGAGTAATAACCTACATTTAAAAAACCCTAGACATTACCCAGATTAACTACACCGCAACAGAGAAGGATTTTTTTCATATTGTTGCAGATTTAGAAAAAAAGTCGTATCTCTTATGAAGTAAGGTAATTATTTATTCTAGACATGTAACCTTAAGATAATTGGTCAATAAGACTGAGTTAAATCTCGTAATGGTAAGATGTATGTTGTTGTTGTTGTTGTAAGAGTTTGACCACGAGATTAAGGAATATAAGGGATATGAAAATACATTGGTTGACTACATGAGTAAGATGCCTCACACTTCTTAGGTAGAACCATTCCAAAATACTAGTATAGATGATTCCTTCTCTGGTGAACAATTATATAACCTAGATCTAGTTCCCTAGTATGCTAACGAAGAAAATTTTATGATCATAGCTATAGTACCTTCTTTCTTCTCTAAGAATCAAACTACAACATGAAAATCTAAATAAAAACACAATGTTTGGGAAAAACCATATTTATGGAAAATGTGAAATGACCAATCCATTAAAAGATTTATTCCAAAGAAATGAATACATTCTATACTTTCATTTTTTCATACACTTACATGTGGATCCCATTTTGGCCTCAAAGAACCACTAGAAAAATTTTGGAAACAGTAATTTTTTTCCTTCCAAAATTTCAGTTTACTAGTGTAATTTTTAAAAAATAAGAATTCACCAATAACATTTGATTTTTTGTGAAATATTTAATGTCTAGGGAATTTTAGTCATGGGCCCATTTCCCATCTCATTTAGATTTTCCTATTTTTTGTTAGCAGTAGACTACGTGTCTAAATGGATGAAGGCCAAAGCCACTTGGAATGATGACTCAAAAACTGTAATTTTATTTCTAAAATCAATAACATTTTGTACATTTAGAATACCTAGAGCTATAATAAATGACCAAAAAATCCATTTATGTAATAATAACATGGAGTCCCTCATAATAAAATACTGAGTGCACCATAACACCTCCACTACCTACCACCCATAAAAAATGAACTAAAAATGTCATCTAATAGAGAAGTCAAAAGGATAATGGAGAAGAAAGTACATCCCAACTACAAAGACTGAATTAAGAAGATAGAAGATGCACTATGGGAATACAGAACTACCTACAGAAACCCATTAGGTATTTTTCATTAATGAAATATTTATTGTAAACATTGTCACTTTCCTGTTGAGCTATAGAATAACGACTACTGGGTTTTCAGATGAGTAAATATAGAGTTTAGAAACTTTATAGAAAAAAGGAAACTGAAATTAATTGATCTTGAATAATTTAGGGGATAGGAATATAAAAACACACTACTATCTAAGGAGAAAACCAAATCTTCCCATGAAAAGTTGATCTAGAAAATAGAATTTCAAGTTACAGACAAATTATTACTATTTTCTTCATGTATGAGACTTTTCCCAAGTAATATTTGTTCTAAATTGATTGGACCATACATAGTAACTAATAATTTTCCTTTTGTTGAAGTTGATATTTAAGAATCAGTTTCAAAGAAAAAATTCAAGTTGAACCTTCAAAAACTAAAGAAGTACTAGGAGAAATTTTCTAAAGAACCTGTGGAGGAGTCCATCCTCCTCCCTACTAATGAAAAAAAGTACTACTATGTTAACTCTTGCCTTTATTTGGGTCTTGATATTTATTTTATTTTCAACTATATTTCTTAAGTAATTTCATATTAAAATTCAACTAGGACAATATTATAACCATGTTTGGGGGAGATATAATCTTGAATCAATAAATAAGTAAATAAAATTTTTACTCAATACATAGTTCTGAACATTACTCTTCTTTTATAGTCTTATGTTTTGATTTTTCACCCTTTTCTTGAATGTCATTTCTACCCCAATTTATTTGAAAATACCATGCTAGAGTTAAATAATTCATGGGATCAAAGACTATATTACTTTATGTTATTTCCAAGTGATATTACCACTATTTTATATAGGTATAGTATTAGAACTATAAGATGAAGTGTGAGAAAAAAAAATTATTTGGAATAAATGTTATAACTTAAAGTCACTAGAATTATAAAATTAATATAATGTAACTCAAACTATGTGAGAAAAAACACCTTTATGATCCAACTTAAATTAAAATGATATAATTCCTTTGAACCTATAATACAAATGGAAAATTGGGAACCCCCAAATAGATCTCTGAGATAAGGGAATTGGGTGTGTCTCTGTAATTAAATAAACTATCTTAATAAGTGTTATGTATAGTGCTTTTCAAGAAATTAGGGAAGGAAAAAATCAAATCAAAAGGGGATTCTTAAAAATAATCCATTTTGGTGAGGGGAATGTTGAAACCATAGAAATAGGTTCACTTAAATTATAACCCATTTATTTAAGTTATTTTAAAAACATTGAAAATAAAACTTTGGTTTGAGGAAAATTAATAAAGAGGGATAAATAGAGGTTCTTTTTGTTAAAATTTTGATTACAATTAAATCTAATTTGATACACTCCTGAAATAAAACATTGACTAAATTGAAGTGAGATGGTTTCTTGATTCACATATGAGGCATGAAAAACATTTCATAGGGAATAGGCCCTTGTTTAAATATACCTTGGTTGGTAATTTTATATTTAGACAAGATAACATTATATTTGAATAAATTGAATTCAATGAGAATATTTCCCAAGATTTCAATAGTCTAAGTGTGGGGGAGTAAGGTGAGCTATAATTTACCACATTTACAACCCTTTATTCCATGAAAATACCCCACATTGATGTTTAATTCCTATATTGATAATAGTTTCCATTGAATTGATAAAATTAGAACTTATTTAGAAATTGTATTTAATATAGTTTTTCTTTTTGAATTATTAGGGTGGACATTAATTGTAGTGAAATACTTCACCAAGAAAAAATATGAAATTTTTCATCTTGTAAAATTACAAAGTC
Source organism: Viscum album (assembly GCA_963277665.1). Lineage (NCBI taxonomy): Eukaryota > Viridiplantae > Streptophyta > Magnoliopsida > Santalales > Viscaceae > Viscum > Viscum album. The sequence goes on from OY728163.1 coordinate 37,325,081, forward strand.
CCGGAGTGACCCTTAAATACATGGTAACTATGATTAATGTGGGTGATGACTGTATGCTTCCCCTATATAAACCTATTGTCACATGTTAGGAATAGTGAATGTGCCTTCAATATAACATGAGAACTACTCACGGGTACATTCCCACCTTCCTACAACACAGTCTCATGGTAATTCTACCTATAGTGAGTTTCATCAACTGATATTGTGCTCAAAAATTATGAAAAATAAAAAATATATGACCATATGAACAAAATTCATTTACCATTCCACTATTCTTATGGTATCCATACCTATTGTGGTCCCTTTGTAGCCACCATCTGACAATCAAAACACTAACCATACCTTCATGGTAAGAATGTTTACCAAAATCATTACCCACCTACCCTATTGTGCCTCTACCTTCTAAGAATCCATTATAGACCCCAATCCTCCACTTACCTTAAAGATAATGTGTCTTTTTAACTGATTCTTGAAGGAGATCCATAGATCAGGTGTTTCCCCAAAAGTTTCCACCACCATGTATCTTCCACCATGACGAGAAGCAGTACACAACCAGCCCTCTTGGTTCTACCTTTTTTCCACCCCTGTATTTGAGATGATGGAGGAGTGAAATCACGTTACCTGGGATACCACAACAATACTCTATTACAATCTACGATGTAATTTGATTAAGGATAAAATCCAGCTGATCATTCCAAGGGTGAATCAACCCTACATGCACAGCCTCTAAGGGAGTTCTTATATCCTAATTTTTCATGAAGTAGAGTTTTTCTTGTTGACTCTAGATCTGTGAGACAAAGGAATTGGATCCCATCTATAGAAAATAAAGGATCTTTTATGAATTACGTTTTTTAGAAACTCCCTCGAAATTAAATAGAGCCATAGTTGGTTGTATGTTTTCAGAGTGAGGTAAGAAAGAAAATATATTTTTCCATGAATATTTAGTGTGACTGACAAAGAAATAGTTGTCCTTCATCGGCCAATAATGGATGAATTTGAGTTTTAGATACTAATAGATTGATGTATCTAAGATAAAAATAATTCTACCGAAACACTAAAAAACTAAATAGGCCCATAATTAAAATCTTAGGCCCATTTTACTTTACCCACTTCTATGAATAATGGGATCACTCCACCGTCAAAAATATATTGTGCTGGATTATTAAAGAGAACTGAAGCCTTACAGAATTCATCCAGACCTTCTTTTTGGACATGTGTCAACCACAGAGCTTAAAGTAAACCTATTCCTTAGTCAAAAAATTCATTTTGGAATTCAATTAAGAAATGTTTTCCCCTTGTGTTGATGGAACCTTGGAGGTCAATAATTAATCTATAAAAGTAAATCACTACTAGGAGAAGAAAAGGGAATGGAATCTGGAATCTTGCCTCAATCACCACCTACTGTGACTCTTTGATTTTCATTTTATTTTTGTAAAACTCCAATTATGGCACACTATACCCTCTATGGTATATCCAAGGGGAATCAACTTACATCCACTATTGATGAATAATAATATTTCAATATTATTACTGACTCCTCTATAAAATTTAATGGTTTTTTCAGTATAATATTCTTATGATTTTATCATTTAAGTTTTCTTCTTGTTTTTTTCATTGCACAGAAAATACACTTGGATTAATTCCACTTCATGTGATATAATACATGAGTTAAATTAAAGTATGAATGGGGGTATCCAAACAACAATCTAGTAAAGGTTAGGATATATATTGATCATTTTATTTCTCAATATAAAATGAAATTTCCTAATGAAAGTATTGAGTTTAATTCAATAGAAGAGATGGTGATTAGAAACAAAATGAATAATGAATCAAACTGTGAATAAGGGAATAATCCAAGGCAAGAACATTTCATCTTCAATTGATTTTAAAACAAACCATGTTTACTTACTGTCTCCTTAAAAACTGAACCCACAAAATAATATTTTAATACACACACAACATTATCTTCTCCGAAGACAATCTTAGTCCCACTTTTACTGTGTATCTCTTAGGTTTAAAAAAATTGTTGAGAACCCCATTATAAGAGTGAATCATGGACCCTAGGACATCTCTCAATGATTAGCATAATTTTAAAGTGTGTATCCTTAACAAGAATAACTAAAGGAGGGGGTGGTCTTGAATTTTTTTAAAAAATAATATAACTTAATTAAAGAGTTTAATAGTTAACAAAAAAAGTGGGGTTTATATAATTATAAGAGAAGGAGGGGATTTCAAGTTCACTACACATCTTGTTTAGTTCACTATTATAAAAACTATACATTGTTTAATAGAATCATTTATTTTAGGGTAATCAAGATCTATATTCCCCCCTTTCCTTTTACAATGATGCATAAATAACTAACCCTTAACAAAAAAAATTAAAGGTTTAGATCTCAAGCATGGAATCTGGGATACTGATGCATATAGAAATATCATTTATTTGAAATTGAAAAAGGATACTGGGGTTTTCTAATTGGAATAACCCAAGATTCCCTCTTTAAATCTCAAACCAATCTGTACTAAAATGAAAATTTGTTTGCTTAGTTATACTAAAATAATGCATTAAAAGAAGAACCATGTTTGTATAAAACTTAAATAAAATGTTCCACACAAAATTTACACCAAAATAGTACAATAAAATGTGACATAACTACCTCTCCAAGTGTTTATATCTCCCTCAAAATTATTTTACACTATTTATCACGTCAATGAGAGAAGGAGGAGGCTCGGGTGGAAATTCACCTTCATCCTTAATCTTCAATTGATGATAAGAGACTATAAGAACTCAAAGTGGATTAGAGGAATCCTTTGCGACTCCAAAATAGAATCACCTTTCCCCCGGGTTGAACTTATAAATGGGGTTACAAAGATTCCAATTTATAACCAAAGGGGGATGTGGTTTTGGGCACCCAATTTTAGAAATACCACTAGGTTCATTATTTTGGGTGACCAAAAAATATTATCTCTCCTTGTTAAAAACTAAAAAGTTATTTCCCCACCTATTTTATATCTCTACTAAAAATTTGGAATCATTTAGGACCCTACATCCCAATATATAGTCGAATTAAACAAGTTACCTGGAGACTATGAACAATGAATATTCTCTCTGGTGATGGTGTATTTTGTGCTTAAAAAGGGATTAATTGGGATCCCTAGTCTTATAGAGAAATTTATACCACATGTTTTTATATATTTTCACTAATTTTAATCATAATTGGATGCACAGATTATCCATAGAATGTATTTTAGTCCACAAGTGTGATTTGGATCATGGGAATTGGGCCCATTTTGATTGAATTTTATCATAGACTCTCCAAATCACCTCCACCTACATTGTAAAAATAAAAACAAGTGAAATTTACCTTTCTAATAGTGATGAAAATTATCTAATTAAACCAAATGTTAAGTGAAATTTATTATTATATTTATAATTTATAATACAAAATTAGTTTAAATAGTGGTATAAGGGTGGAAATTAATAGTGAATTGATATTCTATCACACCCCCACACCTAAAAATTTCAAATATGGAAAAAATTTCATTTACAAAAATAATACATGGAGATATTCCAAAATTCATGGAGATTTAACATTAAAAGAAAATTTAATTCCTGATAAAAATACAATCAATGAAAAAAATACACCAAGGAGTTATTCTCAATGATCATGTAAAAAGATGTCTCATAAATTGTATCAAAATTAAATTCAATGAGATTGATGATATTTTTTATAGAAATTAAATCCATGAGTAAAAATGCCACTAAACCGCCATGTGTTTGTGAGATAACTATTTGATGCTATGTTTTCCACTTTTTATCCATTAATTATAGGTGATTTTAAAAAAATATATACTCACCTAATTCTTTCCACAAAACCTGCCCTATATCCTTTGAAATCAAATGTCAAGACCCACTCACTTAATCATTTATGGAATTCAAACCTTAATCTCTTGACCTAGATATCCCCTTATGTTGTACATTTCATCACTACCCTATTTATTTATTTTTGTTGTTTTTGTTTTTTTAGGAAATACAATAGTTGTATAGTAGGTATACACACATACTTCAGTCAAATAAAATAATGATATAGATCGAATAAGTAATGAATGTATGGAAAAATAATTTTGGAAGGCTAAGAAATGTTAACCTAATTTATTATGCCTTTAATTGAGTAATAAATATTCACACTTCATGGTTTAGTTCAAAGTGTTGTAAAGATATTAAGTGAATTATTAACCCCTAAATTACTCACACATAGGGTATCAATTATCTCAAAGGATTCATATATATAAAACCATTTATATTTATTATGTAAAACCTTTGTGATGTTTTTTTCATTGTCTTAAACAAGTTTTTGTGAAGATCAAAGACTTTTTTATTTTCACAAAATAAAATTAAAGCTCGAAACTAAAAAATCATTTATTATTATTTTATTTTGTTTATTTTATTTTATAGTTTCTAAGATAATATTATTTTATTTTAAACTAATTAAATATTTTTTTTAATATTTTTATTGTGATTTTATTAATTGTTTATATTCCCTGGATGTTTTTTTCTTATTTAAAAAAGAAAAGTTTTTCAATTTTGTATTTCAAATTCAAATATTCTATTTTCAAGGAATATTTCATTGAATTTTTATTCTAGACATTATTTTAAGTATTTCATAGACGATTTAAAATTTATATGAATCCATATTCATTGTTTTAAATTCTTTTTCTAAGTTGAGTGATTATTTTTCAATAATAATATTCTTTTCTCTCTCTCTCTCTCCAATAATCTGATTTTATTTTGTTTGAATTTTAAATTATCTAATGACTATTTGGCGGTGCAGAGATTTATTATTGTACAGCAGTGTTAAAGTGAAAAGATTTTTATACGATGCATATTCGGTGAGTTCTTTCATATTTCAATTGATATAGTTCTACAGAAAAGTGGTGTGAACATTATACTTGTGTTAAAATTTTATTATACTATTGGAAGGTCTATCAAGGGAAAAACAATAACATATATAACCTCTTATACAACCTTTAAAAGTCAATAAATTTTATTAAGAACTCAAGAACTAGTGCCTATGTTTTATTCTTCTTCTGTATATTTTATTATGGTTTCTTTAGTCTAGAACACATATTTTTATCTTCCACATACACTCTGTTTTTCTATTTATTCTTTTTCATTCAAAATCATTTCTTCCTCTCTTTCTTGGGTTATGTCTCCAAAATTTAAATTCTTGACCACATTGGTTTTGAAACCCATTTTATAAATTCAACATTGTATTTTGGTTATGACTCCCCATACAAAAGTCATTTTTTCAATTTTTATCCCTCTATATTGTAAAAAAGGATTTTATAATTATTTTATGGTTCACCTAAAAAAATCTGATTTGTTAACAACATATCTCTTACTGAGTAAAGAGGTATGATAGAAGAGTATTACCACTTTATACTGAACTATTATTAAAACCATCCTTATGTTTTTTATTTTATTCCACTTTTAATTAACTCTAAAAATTTACCCTCATAAATAATTTAGATAATTGGTCTATATATTTAATAAATGAATTTGGTCTATTCAATGAACTATAGGCCATCTATCATCTTTCTATTGGTCCTAAAAATTAGAATCACATCTTGTTACTTTGGGAATTTATCCAATTATTCTATAGAGTTTTTTATTTAAATTTTTTATTTCTAACATATTCCTAGACCTCACTATTGAAGGAAAATATCATTAAGATGGTAGGAATGATTACAAATGATGCTTGGATTCCTCCTAATCCACCTCACTTTTATGGAAATAAGTATGGATACTAATGATTCAGAATGGAGGCATAACTAAAATAGTTAAGCATATAACAATAGTCCATTATGGAAAAATCATACATACTACCAGAAGATAACCAAGATGCACTTACAGAAAATGATGCTTCTAGATATGTTTTAAATTACAAAGTTGTGAATATTTTATATTGTACTATTAATAGAAGGATTTTTAGGATTTTTTATACTTTTAATACAACTCATGAGATTTGGATTATTTTACATGTTACTCACCTTGGAAAAAAATAGATTCTAACCAAGCTTATAATTCTTCGAGTTGAATACCAAGACATCAATATTGGGGAATATGAAATAGTAAACCAAATGTTTCAGTGAGTCACAAGCATTGTGAATGGAATGAATTCTCTTAGAGAAGATTTGGAGAACCCAATACTTTTTGAATGATCCCTATGAACACTAACAATGAAATAAAATGAAAATAAAGTCAACATTTATGAGAGAAAAAACATCAAATATTACACTCTTGATGAATTTATTAGATCATTGATTTAGTATGAAATTGAACTGAATAAAATATCTAAATATGAGACAAAAAAATAAAATGTGCATCATTTAAATATATAAATTTTGTTTCTACTCAATCTTATAATTCTAATATATAAGATATTGAAATGGAACATCTAGCTCATATTATGACTATAGTTTACAAATGAATGAAAAAGAAAGTATTGAGGACTGATTGAGAAAAAACCCTTAAAAGGAAAAATTTCAAGGGAGCTAAGAAATGTATTACTAAATATAATTATTTAGATGTTACTTGTCTTGAGTGTAGAAAGAAAGGAAATATCGTGATTGACAATCCAAAATAAATAATAAATATAAATAAAATAAAAGGAACAAAATGGCATTATAAACTATTTGGAGTTGTACAAAAGGATATGATTTTAGTGAAGAATATAGAAATGAGAAATAATCTACTAACTTTTTCATTACGTAATTCTTCAATGGGATTAGTGATTCTAGTATTTATTCTAAATTTTCTAATTTTGACTATGATTATAATAATCTGATTCTTTCTAGGATAAATAAAGACATTGAAAGATTAAGTAAATATATTTTTAAAGTTTCTTGTTTATATAATAAAATTAATGAAAATAATGGATTTTTTTTGAAAATATAGTACTTTTATAAGAGAATGAAAAACTAGAAAATTCTACTTATAATTCTATGGTTAATGATAATTTTAAGTTTTCTAAATATTTGAATAAATTTTTAAAAAGGAAGCTGAAAGTATTAATAAAATTCTATCTTCTCTTATTCGGGATCATAAAAAATATCATAAGATTATATCTATAAATAAAACAAAAAAAATGATCATATTAGTTTTTATAAGATATTACCTCAAATATATCAAAATCATTTAATTAAAAGTAAAAAATGGTTGTACTTTCAATGTCGCATGAAAGGTCCCTATGAAAATTATTATTCTCTTAGATTCAATAAATCTTTGGGATTTATAGATACTTAAATTTATAAATATTTTTTATCTAGAGTACCATAAATACTTGTTTAAATTTGGTATGGGTATAAACAAATTATATTACTAATCATATTGAACCATAAGTAACTTGGGTACCAAAATTAAATAGTAATTTATTTTTATAGGAAAAGAATACTTAGATGTATAAATAATGAAATATGGTTTATGGAAAGTGGATTATCTTGGAATATGACTAGAGGCCCATCGAATTTTACCACTTATAACACATGTTATGGAGGCACTATTACTTTTGGAGACAATTCCAAACTCAAAGTAAATTTTTTTAGTAAATATGGTATTTATAATTATACTTTTATTTATTAAGTTTATATATTAGAGGTTTAAAATATAATTTAATTCTTATATATCAATTATGTGATGATTCAATGGAAGTTAAATTTCAAAATCATAAGTGTTTAGTTTTCAAAGATTATTATTTATTATTCTCTAAAAATTGAAAGGATGATTTTCATACTATTTTTTTAACTAACCATTGAATATTTTATATGTTTAAATAATGTATATAATTATATCATTATTTGGAATCAAATATTAGGTCATGTTAATTTCATAATTCTATATAAACTCTCTAAACATTATTATGTTTTATGTTTACCTACCTTGAATAAAGTATACCTTCATGTTTATGATGCTTTCCTGAAAGAAAAACAATGTAAATTTTATTTCAAACCCATAAATCATATTAGTAATAATAGAGCTTTACAGTTAGTAAATATTGATCTATTTTGTCCTACTCAAATTTTGAGATTTTCAGGAACGAAATATACATTATTTTCTATTGATTATTATAGTGGATTTACTTGGTTTTACATTATTTCATATAAAAATTAAACCTTATCAAGATTTATTTCTTTTTTTAATATATTTTAAAATAAAAAAAGGTTGCATGATTTTTTTTATTAATAGTGATAAGTGAGTTGAATTTCATAATTTATATTTTTAAAGATTTTGTGAAAATAATGGTTATTCTCATAAATTTTCTTCTCTTTGAACACCACAAAAAAATGGTGTTTTAGAAATGAAAATAGAACTCTTATTGAAATGGGAATAATTATGTTATGTGAATATAAATTTCCTAGAAATTTTTGGGATAAATCTATTTTTAATGGTTGTTATATTTAAAATATAATTCTTTTTAAACATTTGTTAAATAAAACATCTTATGAATTGTTTAAAGGTAAAAATCCTTAAAAAAATTATTTTAGTGTTTTTAGTTGTAATGTTTTTATTTTAAATTCAAAAGATAATTTAGATAAATTTGATGATAAATGTGAGGAAGGTATTTTTCTTGGTTATTAAAATAATAGTAAATATTGTAGATTTTATAATAAAATAATTATGGATATTGAATAATATATTCAAATTGTATTCGATGAAAATAATGTAAAATTAAATTCTTATTCTTATTTTTTGATGATGAATATAGAGATTTTAAAATTTGAGAATAAAAACCTCAGGATAAGGATGAATCAATTGATGGGGAGTATACTTATTCTCAACTTGATCTTGGGTCATGGAATATTCATAGTGATCATCTTATTAATAATTTAATTGGTGATATTGATTTTGGTATTAAAAATAGAAATTTTGATTTAAATTTTTGTGAAAATTATGCTTTTATTTATAATCATATTCCTAATAATATTATTTATGATTTAAATGATGATAACTGGATTATTTCAATGTAAAATGAGATTAACCAGTTTTTTATAAATAATGGTTATTATTTAGTTGAATTACCAGAGGAAAATAAGGTAATCAGAACTAAATGGATATTTAGTAACAAGATAGATGAATCTGGATATATTTTTAAAAATAAATCCAAACTTGTTTCCCTAGGATACTCTCAAAAATAAGGTATATACTTTAAACATTCATTTCATGTATTTACAGGTTATATGATATTAGAATCTTGTTAGATCTTACTTCTTCTAAAGGTTTTAAATTGTATCAAATAGATGTAAAAAGTTATTTCATAAATGTCTTTATAACTAAAGAAGTTTATGTTTCTCAACTCTCTATTTTTGACAATGAAAATTTCACTCGTCATGTTTTTAAATTTAAAAAACAATTATGGTATCAAACAAGAACCTTGTGTTTGGTATGCAATTATTTCTTTGAATATATTAAATAATGGTTTTAGTAATGGTAATTTTTATCCTAATATTTTTATTAAAAGATTTAATAATGAATTTATAATTTTGAAACTTTATATTGATGATATAGTTTTTGGTTCCTATAGTGAATTTCTTTGTAATTATTTCTCTAATTTGATGTCTTCAGAGTTTGACATGATCTTAGTGGGACAACTAATGTTCATTATTAGGCTTAAAATTTCTCAAAGAAAAGATGAAAATCTTCTTTATCAATTAAATTATACTAAGTATTGTGTAAAATTTTTGGTTTTCAATTCCTTGAAATCTTTGAAAACTTATATGGGTACTAGTTGAAAATTAGATGTTGATGCATTTGGAAAGTATGTTGATATTAAATTTTATAGAGTTATGATAGGTATATTTCATTATTTAACTACATATATACCTGAAATCATGTTTAGTGTTATTTTATATGAAATATTTAAATCCGATAGTGAAAAATAATAATTATATATGTTAAAGAAATTGTTAACTCTAGTTTGTTTTATTCTAAATATAACTGTTTTGATTAAATATCCTATCCTAACTCTTATTTTGGAGGCTATAAAATTCATAGGGAAATTACATTAGGTATGTTTCATTTTCTTGGAATGAGTTTAATTTTTTATTATTCTAATAATAAGTTGTCTATTTATCTATCTACTACAGAAGTTGAGTATATCTTTGCTTCAAGTTTTTATTCTCAAAGTTTATTGATTAAGATAAATTTATCTGATTTTGGTATTAATCTTGATAAATTTCCTATTTATTGTGATAATGAATCTATATTTTTTATTTTTAAAACTCATTTACATAGTTCTAGAACAAATCATATTGATGTTAGATTTCATTTTATTAAAGATCATGTGAATAAGGGAGATATTATTTTAGAGTTTATCCACACTAAAAAACAACATTCAAATATCTTCAATAAAAATCTATAATTTTCTCAATTTTAAAAACTTAAATTTGATCTTGGAATGTTGGAATCTTAATATTTTTATGTTTTCATTTATTTAGGGTTAGTTTAAGTATGTTAAAATGCTGATGTTTTTAGATTTACATTAAATATATAAAATATGGAATCTATTTTTCAGATTACTTGTGTTTAATTTCTATATATATTTATTTATTATATAACTATTATAAAACCTATCATACATCCTAGATGACTATAAATTGATATTTAAACCTTCATTTTTTATAAAATATTAATTTTAAAAATATTTCTCTTTATTTTTATCAAATATATTTTTAAAAAATCGGATCACTACATTTAATTCTAAATTTTAACAGTGGATAACTTTACAATGGATATTTGATAAATGTTTTAAAAATTCTATTTTCAGAAAACAAATTTAAAAATTAATATCTTTATTCATGTTATAACCTTATAACATGCAATCTATTTTTATTTTAAACCTTATCCTTTTGATAATTTCAAAATGGGGGATATGTTTTTGAAATTATTATTGGTTTTGTAATTATCATACAAGGGGGATATTGAGTGGATCCTTCAACCACTTTATGTTTTGAAAATTAAAAATATTTATTTGTTTATTCCCTTTAAATTTATTAATACATTGAATTGTATATTGATTATACATTGAATTTTTTATTTATTAAAGTATGTTTAACGTTTATCATATCATTTTATTCTTTGCTTACTTTATCTATAGATTTCATATTTTGATTGTTCAAAACATTTTATACAAGTTTTATTTTGAGTTACTAGGTGAAATAAGTCATTTTGGACCTTAAAATATATTTTATACATGTTCTTTACTATTCTCGTATAGAAAAAACATTTTTCAACATGTATCCAAATCCTAAACCACATGGCCATTTTTAAATTCACGTATCCATTTTGAAATCCACATATCCAATCATACAGAATCTATTACCCTATGTATTTTGACCATGTTGTGATACAAAAAAAATTAAATTGAGTGATTTTTTTTCTAAATATAGAAATATTATATATATTTTATTAGAATAAATAAAATTCTTAATCAATCTCTATCCTATCTAAAATTATGATTGAATCACTACATATTTTCAGTTTGGTTTCGACTATTTTCAAAACAATTTTGATACTTTTTTTTATGATAACATGATTTATAGAAATATTATTAAGGTTATTATTAATTATCTATAAATATAATGGTATTTTAAAAATATAATTCAATAGGACCCAAGTCTTGTTATTCCTTTAACAATTTATTTTTTAACTCTGAAATTTGAAAAGTCAATATGTTTATAGAATTTAGGAATTCCCTTACATGGATCGCCTAGGTGATGTATCCCATACGTGAATCACCTATATAGAATCAGCTAATTTGATTTTATTACCTGAAAAGACTACATAGATTCACCTTCATAGTCAATTCACTTACATAGAGAAAAATGATTGTGTGAAATCCACCTACGGAATTTTGGCTATGTAGCTCAGTGAATTCCTATAGGAAATTGCACTTGGTTTTATGTTGTGTTTCATATATAAATTTGATGAAAATTTATTTCTAATGTTTAAATTATTCTAATAAATTTATAAATTCATATTAATTATTTATAACTTTTATGAAGTTTTTTAAAAAAATTTAAACATGTTTTTGTGAATATCAAAGACTATTTTATTTTCACTCATGAAACTTATAAATTGAAACTCAAAAATATTTTCTTATTACATTATGTTGTTTGATTTCATTTTATTTTTTATAAATTAATATTGGTTGATATTAAACTCATTCAATATTTTTTTAATATTTTTAATGTAGTGTTATTAATATTTTATATTCTTCGCATGTTTACCTCTCATTTTAAACAGAACTTCTCTGAATTTTATATTTAAAATTAAAACTAGTTATTTTCATGGTATCTTTAATTTAATTATTATTATGGAGATTGTTTCAAGTATTTAATGGGTAATTTTAAAAAAATTTCAATAATTCTTAATTATTATAAGTTTTGGTCATGATTTTAGTGATTATTATAAAACAATAATATTTTCTTCTCTTTCTCTATCTATCCAATAATCCAGTATTATTCTATTTGAATTTTAAATTATCTAATGACTTCTTGGTTTTTTAAATTTTATTTATTTTAAAAGTGAATCGAGATTTTCTATTCTATAGTAGTGCACAAGTTAAATAATTTTAATATGATACATATCTGATAAGAACTTTTAAATTTTAAATGATATAGTGTTATAGAAAAGTGGTGTGACCATTTTACTTATGATAAATATTTCTCATACAATTCGATATTCTATTAAGGTATAAACAAAAACTTCTATGATTTATTATACTACCTTGATGAGATAATAAATCTAATTAAGAACTCAAGAGCCAGTTCCTTTGTTTTATTTTTATTATACCTATTTTTTTGGTTCATTGAGTATGTAATAATTCTTCTTATCTATCACGTACACTCTATATTTATTTTTATGATTTTACATACAAAATAATTTATTTCTATTTATTATATTGTGACTTCTGAATTCTAAACTATGAATTACCCATTTTGTGAATCCCATGGTCTAAAGTTAGTGTTGTATTTGGTTTGTGACTCCCCATACAAGATTTAGTATCTCAGTGGTTATCAATCCACTTTATAGAAAAGGATTCTATAATTGGGTTATTATTACCCTTCAAAAATAATATTATTTCACAATATATCTCTCATTGAGTATAGAGGTATAAGAGTAAAGTAGGACCACTTTAGACCGAACTACTATAAAAAATCCTTGCATTTTTTATTTTATTCCTCTATTAATTAACTCTAATAATTAACTATCATAATAAATTTAGATAATTAATATATTTATTTAAAAAAATAGTTTATTCACCCCCATATAGACCATCTATAATCTTCCTATCGAACCTAAAAAACCTAGTGGGTATCACTGGTAGGTTTCTTCTTGAATGTAGAGTTCCGCTATAGGGGAATCCAAAATGGTTTCATGAAAGTTTTTTAACTACTTCCCATAAATAGTTAATGTTTGTTTTATTTATTCATTTTTAACCTTTATAGCACCAAATGGATGGTCATTAGTAATAGTGTATGGGCCAAACCATCTGTAATTAATCTTATCTAGGTGAAAATACATAATTTTATTGAAAAGGAGGACCTTCTACCCAATGTGGAACAGATGATGATGGTTTATTTGGTCATGTTATGACTTGTTTCTCTCCTTAAAAAATCAAGAGTTCTCATATGAGTCTATTTTCATTTACTCCTACTTCTGAATCAAAAACTTACTTGTAGAACCTTCACTATAAAGATTATAATTTCATTGTCTAATGGGTCATTATGCTTTGTTCCTATCTCAATATGGAGGTGAAAACTATTTGTGAAAAATAGCTTATAATGTGACATGATAATGGATGTTTTTAAGGAAATATGGTAACCCAGCAATGCATCATTGAGGTTAATACTCCAATATTTTCTATTGGTTTAAACCATTTTTCCCAAATATGTTTGACCTCCCTTTTTGAAACCTTGGATTGACCATTATTTTGGGGATTATATGTAGTATAAATGAAATGACCAACCCCATACTAATGAAAAATTGATAACATTGTTTGGTTAAAGAAATGAGAACCCCATTCCTTGATGATGAACCTAATAAATCCAAACCTTCCAAAAAATTGGATTCTTAAAAATTAAATAACTTTATTTAAGTCGTCAGTCCTTTTGGCTCGTGCCTTTAAAAATTTTGACAAAACAATATACTTCTTGAATAATGTACAAGATTCCAAAAAAAAAATGTCCCCATAAATTAAATTCCACAAATATTAAAAATTTCATGAAAGAGTAAGGGTTTTTGGGTAATTTTAGTTATTTTGGAGACATTACCCATCCTTTAATGATTATAATAAGATATAAAAAAAGCATGGGCATCCTGAAAGAGTTTTAGATAAAATAGACCAGAATCAAGGATATTACGATCAGTATTTAGGGGGAAAAAGTGGCCACCATAAGCAAGAGTGTGGTAGAACTTAAGGACGAACAAGAAATCACTATTGAGAATAGAATTCTTAAGAAATTTATCATTATAAGTATTCCAATGGTAGGGTCCAACCCAAATATAACAATGAGAATAATTTTTTATATGATCATCTTGGTTTTTATTAACATCAAAAGGAATGAAATATGCTACCAAATAATTTACAATTTTAGTATACCAAGGAATATTATCTTTCACTTGATACAATTTTTCATTAGGAAAAATGTCATTTATGAGAATAAATAGGGATTATTCAATGTTCGAGTATGAAAGGATCATAATAATATGGTCATACAACACATTATATGCTCTTTTTTATCTCTAATTTCTTGATTAACTTTTTAAAGGAGGAGAATCCATCGTATGAGGTGAGTATTAGCTTTAGGTTTCTTAAGGAGAAACTAAAGAGAATCATGATTAAAAAACACAATTTCTTTTTACCTAAGAATATATTAATGAAATTTTTTCAAATAAAACACAATATAAAGAAGTTATTTTTTAGCAACCATATAGTTTTCATTGGTAGGTTCAAGGTTATTTAAGGCATATGTAGTGACATGAGGATCTCTCACAACCTTTTGTGATAAAATTACCCCAAATAAAAAGTTAGAGGCATCACACATAAGTTCAAAGGGTAGATCCAGCCTTGTTGGTTGGATGATGGGAGGTGATGTGAGGCTCTATTTTAGTGAATTAAATACATCCCCGCAATTTTTATCCAAAAAAAACTCGGAATCCTCTTAAAGAAATAAAGACAAGGGTATTGTGATCTTACTAAGGTCTTTAATGAATTAGTGTCAAAAATCAACATGACCCAACAATTATTTTACCTCAAGAATACATTTTGGAAATAAAAGGGATAAAAATATTTCAATTTTTTACTTATCAACTTGAATTAACTTACTTTAAATAACATTCCCAAGAACTATCTCACACTCAACCATGAAATGGTATTTCATATAATTTAATATTAGATCTTTTTCAATTAAACAGAAGAGGATAGAATTTAGGTGTGCAAAAAAATCATTAAAGAAAGAACCATAAATTGTGAAATAATACTTAAAAACTTATATAAAATCTCAAGTTACTCAAAAAATATACTAATAATATAATGATTAAGAATACCATAAGTATTATATACACTAAATGGAATTATCCAGTACAAAAATTTGCTTAAAGATAGGTAAATGTTGTATTTTCTTGATCCTCAAGGGATATATGGATTTGAAAATAACCCAAATAGACATTAAGAAAACAATAGTGGGACTTAATAGCTAATATATCCAACATTTGGTTAATTAAAGGTATAGGAAATTATTCCTTTCACATGGATTGATTTAGTCAATGGTAGTCAATACAGACTTGCCAACTATTTTACACACATATTAGATCCTATTCATTCCTTTATTTTGAAAGTACAATTATTCAATTTTTAAGGAAAATTTTAAACTGGGATAACCCATTTACTATCTGATGTGAGATAGATAATCCCAATAGCTAGTAATTTACTAACATCAAATTTTACCACTTTATTAATGGTGGGATTTAACTGGTGTTTTTATTGCCTTACAGGCTTATCCTCATCATTATAAGTATATGGTTTATACAAATATATGGTCCAATCCTACTAATATCATCCAATGATAATCCTATTTTCTTTATATACTCTCTCAAAAGGTCTAAAAGTTTTGTTTCATGCTTTATAAACAGGTAGTTTGATATAATGATGGGAAATTGGTTAATACCCTCCAGATGGGCATATTTTAAATTAAATAGAAGTGTTTTTAATTTGAATATCGGTGGTCTTGGATTAAGGGAAGAGATTTGCGGGGAGTTAGGTCTATGAAACTATCTATCTTCTCATATTTATTCTCTATGAAAAGAGAATCAATGGAAATGAGATTTGCAGAATCATCGACGGTCATGGGTTCCTCAGAATGAACACACACATCAATTAAAACATAAAAAAACAAAAATTTTCTAAACCCACACAACACTAGAAAGATGAATTAAAACCCAAATCATCAAATAGTGAAGAAGGGGGAAAATATAGTCTGGTTCAAGGATAGAATGTTTTTTTATTGTTCGGTGTATCTTCCATTAAATAGATATGAAGAGTGAAGTGGTTTTTATATAGTGTTTCATAGCATCAAGGATATTGAAACATACCTTTTCTCTCCCAAGCTCCATGGAAAACATACCACTATGAACGTTGATGATTTTCGTTGTTATTTTATGTAAATTCCTTCTAATTATGAGAAGATTATGTTCATGGGTTTAGGTATCTTCCATATCAAAAACATATAATCTTATAGGGAGGATGATATTATTTATTCACATGAGTACATCCTCAATCACTCTTATTTGGTGTGTTGTATCCGGTTGTAAATTTTTACAGTTATGGTTGTTAGTTGAATATATATAACCTATCAAGAATTATACACATAGTGAGGCATCATATTAATTCAGGAACCTAAATCAAGCATTGAATCATAAAATAATTTCTACCTTATGGTGTAAGGTATCATAAAAGTGTTTGTATCCTTGAATTTTGTTGCATCACTAGTTGTATCAAGGCTGGGACATTACTTAAAAGGTTGAATTTCTCATTCCCCTTCATTCACCATCTATGGGTGAAAAGTTATTTAATAAATTTTTCATAGCAAGTAATTTGTTTAGCGGTATATAAGAGAAGAATGTTAACTTTTTCCTTTTTAAATGTATCCATGATATCTTTATCAATTTCATTATCAATTTTTTTGGATTGAAAAATTCTTTGTGGAAAGGGAATCGGAATGGATTGTTCAGAGGAATCCTCAATGATAATATTTTTACCCTTTTTACTTTGTTTTACTTTAATTGAATATTTTGAGGGAAGATAAAGCTATTTATCAAGAGGAGTATATACCTGTTGTGTAAAATCATTAGAAGAAGAAATATCTTTATTACTAGAAAGTGTTATAGAATATACATTACCTTTTTTCTTGAGATTTAAAATAGGTTTAGATTGTGGTTTTACATCCCCTTAACTTTATATTTCACCCACCGAGTTGTTGAGTTATACTAATTGAGTTTTTAGGTCTTGTATGGATACTTGAGTGGTGTTTTGGAATTCCATATTATTTACATCCATTTATTCCATCATGAACTCAAGTCTAGTCTCAGGTTTTGGAGGGAGTTGTTGGAAAGGCCATTGTGTTAACTGATGATTTTTTGGTGATGTTTGGGGTTGACTACCCTACCCTGAGTGGTTATGAGATTATTGAGGTTTTCTATAATACCCCATTTTCTATAGGCTTGGTTGTCTTTCCACCCAATTTGGATGGATAGTATGGTTATTTCCTATTGGGTTGGTTATATGGGTGAAATAGAAATATTATCTCAAAAACTGAAAAATGATTTCTCAATTCAAGGTATTAGTAAGAATAATCGGTGTAGGTAACACAGATACCATAATGAATTGAAGGAGGAAGTTTGGATTTCCATTGGTAATGCCAAATTTTTAAGAGTAGGGTACTTACCTCTTAAAAAATGTGTGTCCACCTTCTTCTCTAATTCAAAACTTTCTACATCATGGACACCTCCAATGGGTACACTAGGCCTCATACTAAATTGTTGAGAATTTTGTTCCATGTTTTTTATGAGATTTATTATAGTGATTGGGGTCTTTTCCACTATGGAACCACCTGCATCAATTTTAATATTGTAATGATCGATTGGAATTAAACTTTCTTAAAGTTATTTTATTTAAATTTTCTTGCTTATTTGGCTGTTGGACAACTTGAAAAAAAAACCTCTTAAAATATTATCAATATTTGTGAAGTTATTCTATATTATATTGTCATATTCCCTAAATTTCTTTCCTTATTAGGTTGGGAAGTATTTTTCAAGAAAAAAGGTGTTTCGTGTCTTCCCAACCTCTAACTGGGGAGTTAACATAGTATAGGCAATATTATGCAGTGTCTTAAAATGAGAAAGGGAATTCCCTATACTTATCCAATTATTCATCCACATTATAATGTTTTAATTTTGAAAATACATTATGTAATTTAATTAAGTTCTTATGTGGGTATCCTCTAGATATTCCATAAAATTTTGGTAACAAGAAATGAGTCCATATTTTAGTTAAATAATAGGTGATGCACCTTATATTTGAATATAAATGGGTTGGATATCTATATCAGGTGGGTTTAGTTCTTATGAAATTCTATTATATTATTCTATGTTATACATTTTATTTTTAGTTTGTATTATAGTTCTAGAAGAAGAAGGGTCTGGAAGATTCTCAAGGTGTGGTGCGTCCTCCTTCAAAAGATCATCCTGTGTGTCCTGATGTCACTAATGTAAGATCCTATCTGGTTTGGCTTCAAAATGAGGTATATCTTTCATAGAATAAAACATAATTAACAAAATAAATAAATTTTAACATAAAAATATTTTCAAATGAAGAATATAAAACAAAATAAATATTCAAAAAATTCACAAATATCTTATCAAAACACACACTAAAATCTGAAGCACTCCCCGAAAAAGGTGACAAATTTTGAAAACATTGTCATGAAATGTCAAATTTATTATGCTTTTAATGTTCATTTATGTCATAGGGAAGACCCCTAGTAATTTCATAAGGATTGATGGGTGTTTAAACTGTGTATCTTTAATAAAATGGCTGAAATAAGGGGTGGTTTTGAAAATAGTTTTAAAATTAAATGACTTAATTAAATATTCTAATAGTTGACAAACAAAATAATGGGTTTTAGAATTATAATATAAGTAATTAATTTAAATTTTACTATATATCTTGGTTAGTTCATTGTTTGTAAAATTAAACATTGTTTAATGTAATCCTTCGTTTGAGGGTATCAAGATCATGATTCCCCTATAGCCTTTTAAAATGACGCACAAAGAACCAACCCTTGACACAATAATCATGGTTTTATGTTTTGGACCTAAATAATATAATTAAGGACACAAAAGAACATTTTAATCTCATTTATGTGAAATTGAAAAGGGATTATTGTGTTTTTAAATTAGAATAACCTAAGATTCCCACATGAAATCTCAACCCAATTGATATTGAAATGAAAATGTGTTTCACATAATTATACCAAAGTAATGCATTAAATGAAGAATAATGTTAAAATAAAACTTAAATTAAATGTCGCACACACAAATGACAGTAAACCAGTAGAATAAAAGGTTCTATAACTCCCTCTCCAAGTGTTTATAGCTCCATCTAAATGATCATCCATCGTTTAGCTCATCGTCGAGAGGAGGAGGGTGGGGTGGAACTTTACTTTCATCCTTGATCTCTCATTTATGATGGGGGATTATAGAACTAACAAATAGATTATATTAATCTTTTAGTATTCCAAAATAGTATAACCTTTCCCCTATTCAAACTTATAAATGGGGCTCCAAAGGTATCAATATATAGCTAAAGGGGAAGGTGGTTTTGGGAACACTGTTTTTGAAATACAAATTAGATCATGGTTTTATAAATCCGTAATGTCTTATATTAATTTTTAAGAAAATAAAAAAAAATTACTCACCTGTTTTCAATCTCTAAATAAAATTTGGCATCGTTTGGGGGTCTAAATCCAAAGATATGTCTGTATTATAAAAGTGATCTAGAGATTATGATCAGTAAATATTCTCTCCAATTATGGGGAATTTTTTAAAACAAAATGGAATAATTGGGATCCCTAGTCTTCAATATAAATGTATCTCACATTGTTTTATTATTCTTCCACCAATTTTCATCCCAATCTTATGCATGTATTAGCCTTATTATTTATTTGAATCCACATGTGTGCTTGGAAGCTTCCACAGTTTGGACTGTTTTTCTTGAATTTCATTGTGGTCTCTCCAAATAACATCCACCTATAATGTAAACATAAAAACAAGTGAAATTTAAATTTTTAAAAGTGATAAAAATTTACTAATTAAACCAAATTTAAAGTGAAATTTTTTATTATATTAGGAATTTACAATTAAAATCAGTTTAACATGGTGGTATGAGGTTGGAAATGAATAGTGATTCGATATGTGATAAACACTTATATGTTCATATGACCCATGAACTATATATTTAAACTATTATTATACTAGTTCATGGTGTTTTTAATTTATTAATTCCCCTTTTATTTTATGGTGTAGGGCCATTATACTAAGAATTTTAGTATTTTCCTGGAATAACTTTGTGAGAACCCGCTATATAATAAACTCTGAAAGTAAAAGTTCTAGATTTATGAAGTACATTTCATGGGGAATTTCAACTCAGATGGTGGATTAGAAGTTTATTTAATGAATTTTGAGGTTGTGATAGCTCATAATCCACCCAATATAGTGTTTGGAATGTGTAGCTTCATTAGGATTACTAGATATTACCAAATATTTGTAGTGAACTTATCCATAATTTCTGTCTCAATGGATACCCTTAACTAAAATGGAAGCCTTTTATTTCACCTAACCATTATTAGAGATACATCTAGGAGAGAGAAAAGGTTTATTGGTGCTCCAGTTTTTAGTTATCGAAAGAAAAGGTTGAGTAAAAGGTGTTTTTATGATGGTTACAAGTCTAGGCTTAGATATGTAGTAATGAAAAGGAAGGAAGTGATTACTTATGATTGTATGAAAATTATACCTCATGAGTATAACTATAAAAACCATGAATTAGATGTTACAGTGATAGTTATTTCTTTAATTATTTTTAGAAACTATCTTCTTAGTGATCAATTTATGGTCTACAAAGATCACAAGATTCATAAGTATATCTTCTCCTAGAGAGATATCAACCTGAGTCAAAGTTGATGGTCATAGTTCCTATAAGATTATGACTTTGAGATATTCTATATTCAATGTATGTGAAAAATCCCTTAGTATGAAATATTGTGTTCATCTAATAGGATATATGTTTTGGTTATCCTCGATATAATTGGTTTTGGTGGAAGGGGGACACTGTTTACCTTCAATAAATAGTGGAGGCCCCCACACTCCTTCTCTAGGTGAGGGAGTCATGGATGGGATACATCAACTATAAGATCTTGTGTGACCAAATATTTATAGGATGTGCATATAACAAATTCATTTAATGTGGGGAGTACATCCTCCTCTACGGGAAGATAATGGTTCTAGTTTTATTTCATCTGGAGGTGTTGAGTGAATTTCACCCTTCCTTGTTAGTGGTACTGTTGGAGTTGGTATCCTAGAACTAACTACTTTTTACTTTATTCATTAATAAATACCTTATCACATATTGATTTCTCTTCTGCCTGACAATGCATGTGATAATCTCCTAAGGATAGTTGTTGCATTAAATGGTCATAGAGGATCCCTATTATGATGATAACCCAGAAGTTCCATAACATTGTTCTGGAACATATGTTTTATGGCCAGATGATGTTATTTTAGGGACACAAATAATACAGTCCATTCGGGGTGAGGACTCGTATTACTTTGAGTCACCTTCTCATAATGTACACCCATGGTAATATCCAGGAGGATATTATGACAATGAGACCCACCAGTAGGAAATCCAAATGTCATAGTGTCATTGGATGTTCCTATCTACTGATGTGTTTATTGGTCCTTAGACATTAAGATTAATATTAATGGGTATTACAACTCATAAACTTAGATATATTGACGAAAACTGTGATGACACACTGTTCATAGTGAGGTAGGATATGTTGGGTGTGTTAAGAGTAATATTGCATTAATAGATAATGTGAGAAAGGATTTGTACCTTCTGTTCTATAACGGAAGTAGATATCTCAGACCCTTTAATGGAATTTATGTAGCCTAAATAAATCTATGGTCGTGGTAAAGAATGGGCAAGTTCAATTCTAGAAAGTAAAGAAATAATAATCAAGCACCTGGGTTGATGGCACTAGCATGCAACCCCCTTAATTTGAGATATCGTGACAAAGGGATTACATTACATAGTAAGAGTTCATAGGAGGTGACATGTCATTGAGGAGTTAACTTCTTTCTCTATGGGTGCCTTGGATTGTTTCTAGATGCTAACCTTGGACTTTAGGCAGGCTCCGCCTAATGCCACTAAGAAAGAGGCCTAGAGGGTCACACACTAAGTGTGTCCAAGTATCTTAGTTAAATATTAATTTAACAAATTAAATAAAGATTATTCTTAGTTGTGGTTTAATAATTATTTAAGGATGCCTGATCACATTTATTTTGACACTAGTTATTCGAGAGAATATATTGTGGGACAAATAATATATTTATTAGTGAGTACTGCAGTGATATTTATTTTAAAAATAAATATCCATTATTTAAGGTCTAATAAATGTGGTGGAGGAAATAAAGATAATGGAAAAAACAAAAGTACATGTTGTGTATATTAATATACATGCCGTGTATTTTTTTGGGAATTTATGAGAAATAATATTTTTTATTTAATTAAATAATATTAGGGGTAATTCACTAGGCACATGTCAAGTAATAATAATAGTCAACTATTATTATTAGACATGGGGTATTGCTAAGAATTAAATGAAATGAATAAATTCTTTTAGGTTATTCATTTTATTATTCTATGTAATTAAAATACCAATTATATAATTCTCATTATCCTGGCCATTTTCGGTGGTTGTGCACAATGTATTTGGAAAAGCTCTCAAGTCAAGAGAGAATTCCTTTTCCACCAAGAGCGCTCTCAAGCTACGAGAGAGAGATCTACCACCACCGGATCAAGGCGGTCGAAGGCAGACATCGCAAGCGAAGGATCTTCCATGCTAGAACCTGGAGATCACTTCGGCATCATCCAGTGATACGTGGAGCACATGTGGATCATAGCTAGAGGAATCCTACAATTGGATTCTATGACGCAATGACAGATCACATCAGATCGTGACCGGAAACATAAACGAAGAAATAATTCCATCAAGGTAATTCTTGTCAATTAATTAAATTAATTATAACCAACATATGATGATCCAATCTATTGTTCTAGGAATCCCCTATTTCTTTTTCATTCTTCGTTCTATTCTGAAGATCCAGTGTTTTATTATCCTGACGAATCTCAGATTGATCGTTGTTAATGTTATAATTAAAGTTGGATATACCCACCAATGTGCTTCCACTGTGCCCAGAACCTACAAGTGGTATCAGAACAGTCATATCGTTGATTATAATTATTTATTTTTACATTATTGATTTACACATTTAATAATTTAGTTGTTTCAATTTAAGTTAATCATTCTACAAATCTGAATCTCGAGATCTGTTCCTCCTCTCCTGTTTCTCGTTCACCTTACAGAAACAACTTTTTCTTTTAATTTTTATTAAAATAAAATAGAGTATCTCATTCATAGGTGACAAATGTTCCTGGTCATACAACACCATAATACAAGGTGTGTATTCGGAAGTACACATTGTGTAGTCTAGGTTCAATGCATCAGACTAGTCTTCCAAATTAGGCCTTGTGTTGGAATATTTCTAAGTCTTAAATGACACTGTTTGTTGACAAAGTACAGGTGGAACACAATTTCTAGATTACATGACATGTGGTCTAATAAACACGGCATGTAGTCCCTTCTGGTTAGGGTTAGACTGTTTACCCCGTGCACAACTTACTTAGCTGGAAACCATGTAACGTGGATACTACACGACATGTGTCCTAATGAACACGCCATGTACTCCAAAAAAATTTAAAGTACATCTACACGCCCTTTCCCCGGGCATGTACTTCAGATGGATGGTGATAAAAAGTACACGTCGTGTTGTCAAAACTACACATCGTGTACTCATCCAAATTACGTAGATTTATTAAAATTTATTATTATATTATACAAATCCATGATATGTGTACCATAGTGCCAACGTAAAGCTGAGGCACAACACATGATAGGTTTTCTATATATATATATATGTTTAATTTAACATTTGTGTAATGTTCATTTCTACTCATTGGGTAGTTATGAAAGGAAATTCACTGGGTTGACTCCAAGGTACAAGTTACATAAAAAGATAATTTTAAATGAATTTATTTGTTTAAAATTATTATGGATGAGAATCTCAAGGAAATTTATAAAAGGGTTTAAGATAAAATTATTGATTAATTAAAGATAATTAATTGATTCGAACATGACTTATATTAAACTATAATGATTAAAAAATTTAATGCTACTTTTATTTATGCATAAATATTGTTTCATGTATGGATGATCATGAGCTAGACTAAGACCTTTGTATGTGAATGGTTTATTTTAATTTATTTATTTTAAATTTTTTGGTCTGCGAGCATTCTCCTCATTAATATGTAGGGCCTGCGTGCTCAATGTTTCTTTTATGTAAAACCATGTTTTACCCCTCACTTGTGTGTGAGATAAAAGCATATGTAATGGATGGAGCTCCCAAGCTGGTGGAAGCGGCTCAAGTTAGGATCCAAGGTGAAACCAATCCAAGGAGATACAAAGGTGAACATGTGAAAAGCTGTAAACATGAACCCAAAAGGTTCAAGGGGTTTCTCCCCTAGGTATTGGGTTAGTTTATCAACCACCAGACAAACTAACCAACAGAACAAGCTCATGATCATACCAATTATTTTATTTCTATCAGTTTCAAAGTTTATGTATCGTGGGTGTGTTGTCATGATCACACAATTAATGAATTAAACAAGAATGCAAGATGGAAATAAAATAAGACCAGCTTATGCGTAAAAATTATCTTAGACATGGTTAATCACATAAGTATATCTCACTTAATATTAACAATCATATAATCAAATATAATAAAATGGAAATTTACTTACAAGGATAAAATCGCTCAAAATAATATCAAGTTGGTATAACCTTCCATTATATTGGTTAGAATCAAACCATAGTTCAAAGTGTTTGACCAACCCTAGTTGGGGTGCTTTCAATTATCAGGGAATTATAATTCAAGGTTTTATGTTGAATTAACATGGTTTGTATCAAGGTTTGACTACCATAATAGGACTTGGTTTGACCAAGAGGCAAAGGTTGAGGAAATCCAAAATAAAAAAAAGGAATTTAGTATTGGGGAATCTACTCAGCGGATCAAGGAGCTGTGATTTAATGCAGTTGGCATTTGGAATGCCTACCTAAAACCCTTCAAGTTGCTTGAACAACCCTATTTGGGGTAATTCGAAGGGAAATATGGATCATTTACACTATAATATTCAGTAAATAGAATATTTAAAAGTCAATGGTGCGGGATATTAGATTTCAATAAAATATTGGGAGACTAATAAGTATTAATTTATTTATTTTTTTCTATTTTATCATGATAAAGTACTAAAACTTTGCTCATCTAAATTTATAGAAATGTCAAGAAATATGACTTCAAAAATATCAATGTGAACCATACTTTAGAAGGAAAACCTTCTCACCAGGACCAATTTAGAAGAATGGTAGAGGCATTTACATGTTATCCTTCGCTATGAGAGGAAATTGTATGTGCTGGAAGGGTATGTTCCAATTATGCCTGGAAAAGATTCCAGTGATGAGGAACTATCTCTCTATATGAAACAAATGGATGATTCCAAAAATGTCCAATGTTTCATGATATTGTCCATGTAAAATGAGATCTTGAATCAACATGAAAACATGGACGTGTATGAAATGATGTCCCACCATAAGGATATCTACCAAGAGAAGGTGAGACAGGAGAGATATGAGATATCCATTGCTTTGTTGACAACTAATATTAAAGATTTTGCGCTATCTAGGCCTCATGTAGTCAATCTTATTGGATACATTGAACACCTATACATCTTAGGGTTTTAGTTTCTAGATGATTTCCATACAAATCTCATCCTATCATCACTTCCCAAGACCTTCTCTAGCTTTATTGTCAACTATAACATAAGAAACAATGAGAAGTGTAACAGCCCAAGATTTTATAAAAAAATATTCTTTTTAATTTTATTAATGTCTTGTGTTGTACGCTACACCAAAAGGAGCTTGCACAACATGCATCCTTGACTTGCCTTGCATTACACGCAATCACGACCTTCCTCGATAGCGTGTGTAATACGCAATACTGAGTTTCACTAAACAACGATATGCTATTAAAATATTATTAAAACTAGCCATTATGAATAGTAATAACCACTTTTTAAAACTCTTTAAATCTTATTTTTCAAAATGAACATCATTTTTGGATTCAGAGTATCGAATTTAGCCTAAGGTGAAATTTTGGTACTTTTCGGATAACTTTCATATTCTGATGAATAGTGAAAATTACTAAATTATAATTAAAAACAACTTTTTTAATCGAAATAATTAATAGTGATAAATTATTAATTTGAGTGGTTTTAAAGTATATTTAGAATATATTTTTACAATTTAATACAATGTTGGTCATTGGATGTAATTTCACATTTAAACCAGACATAATCAAGTGTCAATCTTTTGATAGATATTGTTTCTTAAAAACACGCTATTTGTTTTAACAGCGGGATTTAATTATAAAATTAATTAATGCAAATTATATGATATGAATTTGGTAAAATAGACTTCATTTTTGAATTCGGAATATGAAATATAGCTTAGGATGAAATTTTTGCATTGTTCTGAAAAACATCAATTTTTGATGAATAGTGAAACTACTAAGTGGTAGTTAAAAAAAATTAATTTCTTCATAAATCTTAATTTTACCGCTTCTGTGAATGGAATTTCAAAAATCCGAGAGACACGGTTGATGTCAGTAAGTAAAATTTGGTTCAATGAGATGAAAATAATTTTTTGGTGAATAGTAACTTTTTACTTTTTTTACCACGGTTAATAGTAAATAGGGTAACTAAGGGTAAATATGATATTACTATTACCCTAACACATGTCCTAATTCTATTGGATAAGTGTAATTCGACCAAAAACAACCTTATGAATATAATATGACCATTTAGGTCCACTTGGATTAGATTATGACATTTAATATTATATTATTTAATGAATAGTTAAAATAGTTAAAATCAAAGTTTAATAACTAAAACATTGTTAATATGGGTTTATACATAAGATAAATTCGACTATAAATATTCATTAGAAAGCTAAAAAGATTTCCTAAATAATGATATTTTATTTATAATTTGTAGACTTTAAATAAATTAATTTATTTTGACACAACGATGATGCAGTAATTACCCTTTTAAGGAAATATTAACATAATTGATGTTATAAATGCTCAAATGAATGTAATTTGAGGCTTTTTATGACTTAAACTAATTTTCTAGGTCACTATGATATATTATTGTTGATTTAATCAACTTGGTTTGAACATATAATTCTGTTATGACTTTCAAAAAAATCATATATCAAATAGTGTCAAAATTGACACAAAATAGTTTTTAAATCAAATATTATATTATTAATTGTTATTTTATTCCTAAAAATCTAAGGTTCGGCCAAATGACTTAGATAAGGATATAGTTATTAATAATATACAATTTGGGGTTCTTTTGGCATGTTATAGTAAGTGTATTAACCATATAGTGAAAGAAAACAAAAAGACACGGTAAAAGTTAAATTATTTAACTTAGAGTTAAATCTAATTGATAAGGTTAAAATAATAACCTAAACTTGTCTAAATCCTATTTGTTGATATGATTTAGACCCATCCCCACTTTATCTTTGAAATAGGACCCTTTGGAACCATTATAAACCGATTTTGACTTTAATATAAAATAATATTTTGAGATATTCCTAAGGTGCCCCTCTCCTCCCTTATAAAAGGACACCTCCTCCCCCTCCTCCTCACACCAATTTGAGCACTCAAGCTCGGCCAACCCCTGCCAAAATCTCTTCTCCACTTCCCTAGAAACATCCTAGAGATTCTGGTCTTCCTCAAAGACCAATTTTAGTTCCCTAAGAGGAGGTCTCAAAGAGGCGCTTCAAAGAAGAGGTAATTACCGTTACCAATTCTTTCATCTTTATTTCTTCTTCCACTTCTTCTTCTTAGGTTGTTTCATTATGAAGTAATAACATCAGTATCACTAATATACTGATATGTTATTATAAGTATGAAACAACCCTATTTCACCATCTATCCATCCTACGGAAAAAGAAATCACTGCGCGTGCGTACGTACGGAATACCGTCTCCACGCCGTGGTGTAATCTATTTTCCACCACCACCTTACATGGATGGGTATAATGGTGTAAAGAATAACTATACATAGTTATTACAACATCATATTGATTCTGATATATTGTATAATCCACTCCGATTCAATTCAATATTTATGAAAATGATATCATCGCTCGTGCGTACGTACGGACTACCGTCTCCACGATGCGATGAGATTCATTCTCCATGTTAACCATTTAAGAATGATTATAAAGTATATATAAGAAATAATAATGAAATATATGACATTATAAAGCTACTGTATTATGTATATATAAATATATGTATGTCATCGACTTACTTCCATTTCAAGACAATAAGGAATGGAAAACAGCGTTCATGCGTACGTACGGACTACCGTCTCCATGAACGGTGTTTTTCATTTTATTTATCTATCTATTATATATATATATATATACTGAATATATATGATATATAAATCAAATTTTATATTCTGGAAGTAAGTAAATCATGATATAAGTAATAATAATGTCAAGAACAACAAGTCAAAACACCTACGATAAATGAAACGATTTTACCCAAAACGCTTCTTTAACATGGAATTTACAAAAGAACGGGTAATATAATGTCATAAGTGAACCATATATGATATCATAACAATGAATATGATTCTATATTAAGTCAATGACATTATTTAAATCATTATACAGGAGGTTCGGACACATACGAAGCAAATCGGACCTAAGGTGAGGGAAAATGTCACAATCTCATTTTTATCCGAGATTGTATATAATTTGGTATTTACTGGGGTGTATTTTATCATCCACATCCATGTTTCCTGAATATGAAATATTATTTCCATCCACCTACAAATGTTTAAATCCAATTTCACCCTTCGGTGAGTTTTTAGTAAAGAATATGAAAGGAATCTTTTTTCGTTTTTCGTACGAGGTACTTTTTGACTTTTCCGACAAAAGTATGAAGAATGTTTTTTTAACTTATACGGCATGAATGGATTTTTAAAAAATTATTTACAAGAAGCTTCCTTTACAAGTTTTCAAGTTTATTTTTAATCAACTTCTTTTATTTTAAAGTTGTATGACATGTTATGAAAGGAAAAATGTTTTTGAAGTAGAAAAGATATTTTCCTCAAGAATGAAGTTCAAGTGTTTTATCAAAATTATTTTCCATCTAAGATAATAAAGGGTTCTGTTTTTATCCCTATTATTAAATTGATTTGATTATGTTGTGAGGGAATTATTTTTATGAAGTCATTTACCTTATATGATTTGTTTTAGGATGACATGATATTTCAAGAATCCCATTTTTGTTACATGTGTTATGCGATGATGTATGATTTATGATTATGTGGCACACATAAGAAAGGATTCATTATAAGATGGGTGGGACCTATATATCCCTCCAATGCATTGGGTAAAGATTTTATATCTCATGAGATAGACAGGGCTGGAACGGTAGGTTATACCGGTTCAGTGAAACAGGACTGAAACGAGGGTTACTCGATTCAGAAAGGGACTTTGTCCACTAAGATAGTCTTGGCAATTAGTCTTGACTAACAAGAAATGATTCTCTATGATTATGTGTGTATGCCACAAAGTTTCATGTTTTAAGTTATGATTATTGGGATTATTTTTTCATTGCCATGATTTATCCAATGATTATGAAATTATGCTCTCTTTTGCAGGTTATGATTTCCAAAATGCTATGTTCTTATGAATATGATGTGATTGATATTTATTTTGTTTACCCTTACTGAGCATTTGAGCTCACCCTTTTATGTTTTCTTTTCCCCAGGATATAAAGAAAGGTTTCAGGTAAAAAAAAAGGAGGAAGATCTTTATGGGAGATTTTGAAGATCTTTCACCACGATTAGAAGATTATAGTCCGAGTTTCCAAAGACACTAAACTATTACGGTCCTTGTGTGTGTGTTTTTGTAATGTACTAAGTATTCTGAAAAAGTAATGTAATGTCAATGTACGTCAAGATACGGGTCTCTACAAGAAGAGTCTATCAGAACTTCTTACCTTGATTCTCTAGGTAGATGAGGACGTGGGGTGTGACAAACCCGCAGTCCTTATGGTGAATATGAAAAGGAAGGACAAGGAAAATAGGCCAAGGATTCATAAATTATCTAAAGCCCCTGAGCTTCATCCTTCCAAGTAGTGGAAGATCCTGAGGCAAGGCAAGGAATGGGAGGAAGTATGTTTTTCATGTGGCAATCAAGGCCACTAGAAGAGGAACTACACCCAGAAGCATGGGGATGCTAAAGGTGTGTTCATTATCGAGTGTAATATTTCTATTTCTACACATTGGGTATTAGATATAGGTCGTGGGGCTTACATATGTATTCAAATGCAGGAACCAAGTATATTTAGAAAAATTTCTAGAGGAGAGGTGGATCTTCGAGCTTCCAATGGTGTAAGGCTGGTTGTATTTTCCATTGGTGATTCCCATATCTCATTTCCAATTGGGATGATTTTTGTTTTACATAACTATTATTATGTGCCTAGTGTTACCAAAAACATGATTTATGTATCATGTTGGGATATGGATGGATTTATTTTCATGTTTGGAAATAAGGGTTTCTTCTTTTATAAGAAAAACATATGGTATGGTATGGTGCATTTAAATAATGGTTTTTATGTATTAAATTATGAAAACCAAGTGTTGGAAATCGATAATGAAACAAACTCACATGAATCATACATCACCCAGCTGTCGCATCACTGTCTCGATCATGTAAATGATATGTTCTTGAAAAATCTCTGCTAAGATAGCTATTTATACTCTAATGGGATAAAACCACTTGATAGATACCACACTTGTTTACAAGGTAAAATGACCAAGCTTCCTTTCGGTGGATAGGGTGAAAGGTCCATAGAGCTTCTAGGATTGGTGCACATGGATGTATGTGTACCGTTTCTAGTAGAAGCCAGAGGTGGATATTCATACTTCATTACTT
The DNA here is from genome assembly GCA_963277665.1 of Viscum album. Lineage (NCBI taxonomy): Eukaryota > Viridiplantae > Streptophyta > Magnoliopsida > Santalales > Viscaceae > Viscum > Viscum album. Next base: position 37,356,616 of record OY728163.1, read on the forward strand.
TTACTGATGATTTTAGTAGATATGGATAAGTCTAATTAATGAGGTATAAGTCAGAATCCTTAGGGAAATTTTAGGAATTCAAGAATGAAGTAGAGAATCTGCTTGGTAAGAAGATAAAGAAACTTTGATCGGATCGAGGTGGATAATATCTTAACCAAGAGTTCAATGATCTTCTACAGGAGTCTATCATTCTATCTCAGCTCACTCCTCCTTATAAACCATAGTTGAATGGTGTTAGTGAAAGGAGGAACTGCACCTTGTTGGACATGGTGAGGTTGATGATGAGTCATGCATATCTTCCATTATCCTTTTGGGGATATGCATTACAAACTGTAGTATACACATTAAACAAAGTACCAACTAAGGTGGAAAATGGAATTCCCTCCAAGTTATGGAATATAAAGTAACCCATTTTTTCACACACATGTGTATGGGGATGTGAGATATGTGTTAAGTCCTTCTTAGTAAATAAGCTAGCACCTCAGGGCATGAGGTGTATCTTTATAATATATCCTAAGGAAATGAAAGGATATTACCTATATAACCATTTAGAAAAGAAATTGATTGTCACCAAACAATCCGTCTTTATTGAGATGGATCACATCCTTAAAAAGGATAGTGGGATCAAGATTGACTTCGATGAAGTTGATGCACAAGATACACAGGAGTTGGTACAGGAACATGTTTCACCTAAAGAGGTTCCAGAAACACAAGTACCGCGTATAAGACCATGAGAGGTAAGGGAACTAGGGATATTTGGTTTTCTAGTCACCGAGGTCGGTGAATTATTATTGTTGGAAAACGATGAACCTCTCTCCTACAAGGAATTAGTAGAAAGATCAGAAGCTGAAATATGGATAGAAGCTATGAATTATGAGATGGATTCCATGAATCAGAACTAGGTTTGGGTTCTAGTCAATGAGCCAGTTGATGTAAAGCTTGTTCGATTCAAATAGGTATTCAAGAGAAAACTTTACATAGAAGGTCAAGTTAAAAACTATAGAGCAAGGTTAGTGGCTAAAGGATTCAAACAGCGTCAAGGAATTGACTATGATGAAACCTTCTCACCAGTTTCCATTTTTAAATACAAAAGAATCATACTTTCCATAGCATCTTACCAAGACTATGAGATTTGGAAAATGGATGTCAAAACAGCATTACCTAATGGGAACCTTCAGGAAGATGTCTATTTGACACAACCAGAAGGGTTTGTGAAACCAGGTGAAGCCAAACGGGGTTGCAAGTTGCAGAAATCCATTTATGGATTAAATAAAGCATATAGGTCATGGAACATTCGATTTGATGAATCCCTAAAAAAATTTGGTTTCATTAAGAATGAATGTGAGCCACGTGTTTATAAGCAGTTTAATGGGAATGCAGTCATTATCCTAGTAGTATATGTTGATGTCATATTACTTATTGGAAAAAATGTACCAGTCTTATAGTCAGTTAAGGACTGGTTGAACAAGTGTTTCTCCATGAAGGACTTGGGTGAAGCAGACTACATTCTAGGGATCAAGATCATTTGTGATAGATCCAAGAGGATGCTTTGACTAAGTCAGAGTACATACATTGACTAGATAAAAAGTAGATTTAGTGTGGAATAATCCAAGAGGGGATTGGTTCCAGTGTCACATGGCCTACAGATTTCTAAGAAAATGTGTCCGTAGACACAACAGGAGAAAGATAGAATGAGTTATATATCGTACGCTTGAGCTAAAGGATCCATCATGTATGCCATATTGTGTACTAGGCTTGATGTTGCCTATGCACTAAGAATGGTAGGAAGATATCAAGAAGATCTAGGAGAAGAGAATTGGACTGCTATTAAGACAATTCTTAAGTATCTGAGAAGAACTAAGGATATGTTCCTGATGTATGGAGGAGATGAGGAGATTTTAATTAGAGGGTATGCTGATTCTAGCTTTTAGATAGATCAGAACAACCTGAAGTCATAATCTGGATATGTTTTCTATCTCAATAGAGGATCTATGAGCTATAAGAGTTCAGAAAAACTATTTATCATTGATTCTACAATAGAGTCTGAATATATAGCGGCTTCTAATGTAGCCAAGGAATCCATCAAGATTCGGAACATTGTCTAGGATATTGATGTGGTGCCAAGTAGTAAATATCCTATCACATTATATTTGGATAATACTACAGTTATGGATCTTTCAAAAGAAACAATGTCACATCAACGGACAAAGCATCCATCCAACGGATCGAAAGCCTTCAATTTTTATTATTATTATGATAAACCCCCCTTTTAAGGGAAGAAGGGGGAAACCCACATAGAATTCAAGGACATAGACAAACCAAACCCAAAGGACAAACAGAGTGAAACCAGACACACAACAAGGAGCTGCCTCTCCCTAGAAAATGATCATGATGAAGCCCTCTATCATTGCAAAGATGTTTGGCAAGCAAGTGTCCTATGTCGAAGCACATTCCCAATCTGATGGCTGACGCCATACCCTATCAAATAACCAAATCCATGAATCTCTGTAAAAATGAATCTTCAGCTCTAAAACCTCCTTTGAGGCCTGTTCAAAGTGGTCCAATCCAGCTCCACAAAAATTACACCTTCGAGATAAAACTGAGAACAATTGTAATTCTTCAAACCATGATCATAAAACGATGATAGATTCAACATTCCACAAGTCATTCACCATCAAGAAAGTAATCTAAACAAGCCCCACTGTGACCCTCATGACTCTCAACCACCACTGTATATTCCAGAGCAACCGGAAGATGATACAACAAACGTGAAGCCAGGCCATCATCACCTAGGATTGGATGGCCCAACACCACACCAAAGGTACATCACCTATGAAGGTTTATGAGCTTATATGAACTAGAAATGCCACTCTGGGCATGAATCCACTCGAAACTATACTGCAGACTCACCCTCACTAGAGCCCAGTGCAAACAACCACGGTAAACGGAGCAGAAACCATGAAGAATGAAAAAACGAGCCATCCTCCATAGAAAACAGATTCAGAAAATCAATGCAGAAAACAAAGAAGAAAATACTGAGATCAGACTTGCTGAAGAAACACAGAACCGCCAGAATCCACAAATCCCCCTCCCCTCTACATCACTCTGGGCCGATGCAAAACCCACCGAACAGAACCGGAAATCACCTGCCATGAAACCTCACCCCCAACGCCAGACCAGGATCTGTTCGCTTTTCCTCCACGATGTCAGTGTCCTCCAAATCTGGAGCCTTCGCGGACGAAGTAGATAACTCGGAAGCATAACCTAGTGTCGTGGAGGAGAAAGTGAGGCCGCTACGAGGACTAGAAACCCACCACAAAGCATCGCCTGCCAACGTCAGACAAGGACCTGGTCGCCAGCCTCCCACGAAGCTGTCATACTCCAGATCTGGATCCTGCGCTGACATCGAATCCATCCACGGACAGTATGCACCAGATCCTAGAACCATGTGGGAACAAACAGAGCAGCAACCGATGCTGAACACCATCGTGAGACAAATGGCATCGACACCGCACCAATGGGATGCGCCGGAAGAGCAGAGGAGAGGAGGGGATGATCCCGGAGGCGGAAACCTTGTGTCGTGGAAGGGATTTCTATCAAAGGGGTGAAGTTACAGTGATCAAAGTGTCCATGGAAGGGAACGTGGAAGACCCCATGATTGAAGTAATATCTCATCAAAAGCATGGATATCATGTGAGAGCTAGTAGGTTAAAGGTTGTTAGTAGTTGGCTCTAGTCCAAGTAGAAGTCAGTTGGAGTAGGTGTCCTAGAACCAACTACATTGTACTTTATTCATTAATAAATACCTTATCACATCTTTATTTCTATTCTGTGTTACAATGCATGTGCTAATGTCCTAAGGATAGTTGTTTCATTAAAGGGTCATAGTGGATCCTTGCTATGATGAGAACCCGAAGGTGCCATAACACTATTATTGAACATATGTTCTTTGTCCACATGATGTTATTTGAGGGACACAAATAATACATGCCATTAGGGGTGAGGACTCCTAAAACTTTCAGGCACCTTCTCATGGTGTGCACCCTTGGTAATATCTAGGAGGATATTATGAGAATGAGACCCACCAGTAGGAAATCCACATTTCATAGTGTCATTGGATGCTCCTATCTATGGACGTTTTTATTCGTCCATTGACTTAAAGATTATTATTAATGTGTATTACAACTCGCGCACTTATATGTATTGATGAAAACTTTGATAACACACTATTCACAGTGAGGTAGGATATGTTGGGTGCGTCATGAGTAATATTACATTAAAAGATAACGTGAGAAAGGATATGTCCCTTATGTTACATAATGGAAGTAGATATCTTAGGCCCTTTGATGGAATTGATATTGCCTAAATAAATCCATGGAAATTGTAAGTAATGGGAAAGTTCAATTCTATAAAGTCAAAGAAATAATAATCGAGCACATGGTTGGATGGAACTAGCATGAAACCCACTTGATTTGAGATATCATGACAAAGGGATTACATTACATAGTAAGTGTTCATAGGAGGTGACATGTCATTGCAGTGTTAAATTATTTCTCTATGGGTTCCTTGGTGTGTTTCTAGATATTAACCTTGGACTTTAGGGAGGCTCCACCTAATTCCATTGAGAAAGAGGCATAGAGGGTCACACACTAAATGTGTCCAAGTATCTCAGTTAAATATTAATTTAACAAGTTAAATAAATATTATTCCCAATTTTGGTTTAATAATTATTTAAGGATGTCTGATCACATTTATTTCGACACTAGTTATTCGATAGAATATATTATGGGAGAAATAATATATTTATTAGCCAGTAATGTAGCGATATTTATTTTAGAAATAAATAGCAATTATTCAAGGTCTAATAAATGTGGTGGAGGAAATAAAAATAATGGAAAAACAAAAGTGCACGTCGTGTATATTAATATACACACCATGTATTTTTTCTGAGAATTTATGAGAAATAATATTATTTATTTAATTAAATAATATTAGGTGTAATTTTTTGGGTGCATGTCAAGTAATAATAATAGTCAACTATTATTATTAGACATGGGGTATTGTTAATAATTAAATGAAATGAATAAATGCTTTCGGGTAATTAATTAATTTTATTATTCTAAGTAATTAAAATACCAGTTATATAATTCTCATTAGCCTAGCCATTTTAGATGGTTTTTATTAATGGATTTCTAAAATATCTCAAGTCAAGAGAGAATTCATTTTCCACCAAGAACTCTATCAAGATATGATAGAGAGATCCACCTCCACCAAATCAAGGTGATCGAAGGCGGACATCACAAGTGAAGGCTTTTCCACGCTCGCACCCAAAGATCCTTTCGTTGTTATCCAGAGATACATGGAGCATGTGTGGACCACTGCTAGTGGAATCCTACACTTGGATTCTATGATGCAATGAAAAATCACATCGTATTATGACCGGAAACATCAACAAGGAAATAATTCCCTCAAGGTAATTCCTATCAATTAATTAAATTAATTATAACCAACATATGATGATCCAATCTATGGTTCCAAGAATCCCATATTTAGTTTTCATTATTTGTTCTATTACGAAGATCTGGCATTTTATTATCCTGACGGATCTCGGATTGATCGTTGTTAATGCTAAAATTAATGTTGGGTATACCCACCAATGTTCTTATACTGCGCCCAGAACCTAGAGGTACATCCTAGTATGATAATGATGTAAAAATATCTCAAAATTTAATTTTAGTATTCAAGCATGAAATGATGTTATAATTCTCTATCCTAAGACCACTCGTCGGTTAATTTTTCAGAGTGTCACACAAAATATTGTGTGCCTCCTCATATTCCAAAGGATACCAACTAGAATTAACGGTCTAAGGTGCTACCATGGGGAGACTCTACCCTGATATGAGAGTAAAATAATAATGGAAATAACCAAAAAACATCCATAACAATAATCAAAGTATGCAGAAGAAGTAAAATATATCCATCATATAAAAATGAATATTTTCATAAAATCATACATCCTAAACTAATCATCCACCAGGACAATCGCATATAAAAAAATAAAAAAAATATAAGGTGGTTCTACTACCATATATGAGTCTTATATCCTATGTTTATCCAATATATCTAGCTTGATCATGAAACACTGGGACTTTACCCTACCTAAACATATGATCATGAGGTCTACTCAAGTACTAAAGTACTAAGACCACTTGAGTAAGGTATCATTAAAACTTAGTTGGACACAACCAATATTGTCCCTAACTTATCTAGAAAAGTAGTTCATGCATGATGTGATATTCCCAATACACACAAATGAAGTATGGAAATAAAATAAAAAACACCATCAATCCTTCTGTTCTAAAGTGACAACAAAGATTGAACATACCCTCTTCATCCAGTCTCGGGTGTCTCTAAGAAAGTCACATTAATACTCAAGGGGAGAGAGTATACCACCTATAATCTTTATATATATATATATAATCACATTGGGGAAAGAGTAGACCTCTAGGATAATCTCATATATAACACACTCTAAGGGAAGAGCAGCCCACCTTAGAATCTCATATAAATAAAAATCAGGGGTGTGATCATACCACCCTAGAATCTCAGATATATAACACTAAAAGGAAAGAACATACTACCCTATAATCTCATATACACAAAACTCATGGGAAGAGAAACCTACCCCAAAATCTCATATATATTTATATATATTTATATATATATATATTGGATGATATCAGCCTACACTATATTATATAGAATTGGGGGGGGAGGTCCCACTGGGAATATCATATCACATTAGGGGGTAATGGGTCATATAACGACCCTACTTTTTGTTACATTACTGTTACATCATTTTAATGAAAATTAACATTAGGTGGTGTTTTTCCATTATTTTAATCATTGGTTTATTATTTTGGATCAAGACTATTAATAGTTTGATAATTATCAAAAAAATTTAAAATAATGAAGGGAAGTTCGAGATTATGGTTCTTACATCATAGATGAGTCAATGAATATTGTATTTAATTTATAATGTATTTATACCGTAAATTATCATATTTTTCTATTCACCAAAAATGATCTATTTCAAAAAAAATTCCAAAAAACCACCCTAACCATTTTTTGATGTGTAGAATTAAAAAATTAACTTTCTTTTATGAAAATAATTTTTCAAATATGAGTTATATAATTTTTAATTAAAATAAACATTTACTCGAAAATACAAATTTTTAAATTATAACTGATTTTATAAAACTTTTAAAAATTACTTTAAGGTCTCATAAAATTATATTAAAATCATAAGACATAAAAATATTAATTTATGGATACATTTTATGAATATAAATTTTATTTTAAATTATTAAATTATTTATAAAATTGTAATTAAATATTTAAGACTTACAAAAAATCCAACACTTAATTAATATCTTTTAAAAAACATTTAATTATTTAGTCTATGATATTATTATATCATAATTTAATTTTTAAGACGTTTATATTGTATTTATACTTTCATTGGTGAGGTCTCTATTCATTTGGCTAGTTTTCTATTCATAAGAGTTATATTAGTATTCCTAAGGCCAAGTTATTATAGGTTCCTTAAATTCTATAAATACTTCTTATTTCACTAATTCATTATTTATAAAGTTTTTATTATGGCCTTTAAGTTATGTTATGTGATTTATACCATATGACATTATTATAAGAAGGGAGAAATTCCATTTATAAAAGTTTGGGTTGTTACATTCTCCCCCCCCCCAATTCAAATTTCTCCCACAAAATTTAGTTTTACATAAATAGGTGAGGGTAATTATCCTTCATCACCTCCTCCATTTCCCAAGTTACTTTTTCATACTTATGGTTCCTCCACAACACTTAAATAAGGTGGGTTTTCTTGTTTCATTGAACCTTATATCTCTAGTCCAGAATCATTAATGATTTCTCCTATAAGAGAGATCATCTTTTAGGTGTACCACCTCTAATTTCAATACATCTGATCAATAGATTATGTACTTCCTCAGGTTTGATACATGTAACACATCCTGAACTTGATCCATATTCAATGGAAGTGAAAGACAATAGGACATGAATCTTATGTGATTAAGGATCTCAAAGGGTCCAATGTACCTTAGGCTTAGCTTCACTTTCTTTCCAAACTACATGACTCTCTTCCATGGTGATATTCGAAGGAAGACTTTATCTTCAATGTCAAACTCCAATTCCCTTTGAAGATTGTCAAAATAGATCTTTTTATGAATCTGAGTAGATTTGATATGTTGCTGGATGGCTTAAACCTTCCCTATCATATCTTTCACAAGATCGTTTCCAGGTAGCTTTCTTTCACCAACTTCATCCCAATAGGTTGGAGTTATACATCGCTTACCAGACAGATCTTCATATAGAACCATATGAATACTTAAGTGGAAGCTATTGTTTTATGGGAACTCAACTAATGGGATATGATGATACCATCCATATTTGAATTCTAGTGAGTAGTTTATTATCATATCTTTGAGTTTCTGAATATTCCTTTCAGATTGGCAATTAGTTTGTGGGAGATAAGTCATGATGAAATTTAATTCAATACTCAAAGCATGTTGAAGAATCCTCCAGAATTTAGACATGAACCTAAGATCATGATCAGAGACGATTGATAGTGTAACTCCATGTAGTCTCACAACTTCCTTCCCATATATCTTTTCAAGTTGTTCAGGTGATAGATATTCCCAAATAGTGATAAAGTGGGCAGTCTTGGTGAGTCGGTCCACTACATCCCATATTGAATTATTTCATTTGGATGACTTCGAGAGACCCTTGAAAAAGTCCATAGTGATATTCTCCCATTTCCACATGGGTATAGACAGTGGTTGCATCATCCATTTTAACTTCTATCACTCAGATTTAAATTTCTGACATATCAAGCACCTTGAGATATAGTCTGTAATATCTTTCTTTATGATGTCTCCCCAAAAGTGTTCTTGGAGATCACGGTACATATTGGTACTCCCAGGATGGATAGAAAATGTTGATCTATGTGCATTTTCAAATAGATTATTCTTTATCCAAGGTTATTAAGGCACAAAAATCCGCATTACAAACCAAATCACACCATCATCATCGATATAGAACTCTTTCATATTCTCTTCCTTTACTACATTCACTTTTTTTATGACTCTAGATCATCCCTTTGTGCCTCCTTAATCTTATCTTGGATATATGGTTGGGAAATAATTTGGGAAAGGTAGGATGTATTCCCTACCGTTATGATTTCAAAATCTATTATTTTCATATTCCATGAAGATAGGGTATATCTCAATCTGAAATATAGATAGAGTAAAAGGTTCTTTTCTACTAAGAGCATCATCTACCTTGTTTTCCTTTCCAGGATGATAGTGAATAGATAAATCATAGCCTTTTATTATCTCTAACCATATCCTTTGATGCATTTTGAGTTAATTTTGTGTGAATATATACTTTAGGCTCTTTTGATTGGTATATATTTAATACTTCTCACCATAGAGGTAGTGATGCCATATTTTCAAAGAAAAAAACACAGTTGCTAGCTCCAAATCATGCATAAAGAAGTTTTTATCATGGATATTCAACTACTATGAGGCATAGGCTATCACATTATCATTTTTCAAGGGTACACAGCATAATCATTTCATTTAATAATTGCTTTATATCAAAAATCTTTACCCACTTTTTGGTAATTTGGGTACAGGTACAGTGATAAGCCTTATCTTTAGCTCCATGAAGCTTTCCTCACATTCATCTATCCATAAATACTTTACCCCTTTCCTTGTTAACTCTTTTAGCGGTCTAGATAATCAAGTGAAATTTCTAACAAAATATCATTAGTTCCCAAATAATTTGAGAAAATTGTGGATTTTCATGACACTAGAGGATCTGAGTCATTCCTTAAACGCCTTTATCTTTGAAGGGTCTATGGAAATTCCATCACTTATGATCACATGCCTCTATAATGTGACTTTTTGCATCTAAAATTCACACCTTCTGAACTTTAAGTACAAATTCCCTTTCCTTAATGTCTCCAAAACAAGACTTAGATGTTCTACATGTTCCTTATTACTCTTGGAGTAGATTATAATATCATCGATAGATACTACACAAATTTATAAAGGTAATATTTAAAGACTATATTCATCGAATCCATGAATATTGTAGGGGAATTAGTAATTTTGATGGGTGTGACCAAAAACTCATTGTTCTCATACCGTGTATAGAAGGAATTATTCTAAATATATTTCTTTTTTCACCTTTATCAAATGATATATAGAATGAAGATCCACCTTTTTGAAGTATTTATCTCCTCATAACTGATTGAACAAGTCATCAATCCTTGGAAGATGATACTTTTTCTTTATGGGGATATTATTGAGTTTCTAATAATTGATATACAGTCACATTTATCCATCATTCTTCTTGATAAATAGCATTGGTTCACCCCAAGGTGATACACTTGGGTGTATGAACCCTTTGTCCAAATTCTATTGCAGATGATTCTTTAACTCCTCTAGTTTGATAGGAGATATCCTATAGGGACACTTTGAGATAGTATTAGCTCCAGGTATGAGGTCTATTAAGAACTCTACCTCACAATCTGGGGGGATTCCAGGTAACTCTTTGGGAAATACATCACTATATTCCCTCACAATGGGAATTTATTCTAGGTTGACACTTTCCTTTGACTAAACCATTTGAGTGAGGTATGATTCTTCATATAGAATCAACACCCACACTCTTCAAGGATTTTGAAAAGGATATTCATGATCTTACTTTCATTTTTAGAGGATCATGGGATGGTTCAGAATGTGAAAAGATATTTCCTTTTCCTGAAAATTGATATGTGATCTAAATAATGAGATCCAATCCATCCCCAATATAGCTTAAAATTTCACCAAGGGAAGTACTATGAGATTCTCTGTAATAATATTCTCACATATGCTAATAGGATAAGATTCGAACACTTGGGTTTCAATGATTGTACCACTTTATATTTTTAAATATATCTCTACTTAAAGGTTTCGTGGTTTTGATTTAATAGTTCTATAAAACTTTAAAGATATAAAGGAATTCCTAGAACCATAATCAAATAATATTTTTTCCATTCTTGAGTGAATAGGAAGTGTACCTTGTACAAATTCATTTTTATGCTCCATTTCCATAGTTGTGATGGCACATTCTTTCCATTTCTTCTTTGAATTTGGTTTCTGATGATTTTGATTACCCTAAAGGACTCGAGGTTTAGTGCACTGGCTTTCATAATGCCCTTTCTCTCAAAAATTCTAGTATTGAACCATGGGTTGTTCTCTCTTTTCATCCATCACATTGTCTTGCTTCTTTATGTATTTTAGACATTAATGAGCTTGGTGTCCATCTCTCCCACATTTTAATCATTTCTTAATCTCTTTTAGGTGGTTCTCATGATGTCTCTTCCATCATTTTTTACATGTGGGTGGTTGAGTTTTCTTTCCACCATTCTCATTAGATACTTTGTCTTCATACTCCATATTTTTTTCTTATCACCATAGTCAGGGGACTATTCTCCAAACTCCATATCCACTTTGAGATCACATCAAACAACTTATAAATAAATCCTAAAGTCTCTAATTTCTCGATCCTTTTTAAGGTTTTTTTTAATCCACTAAAGAATTTATCAACTTTTCTATCATTGTTGATAAAAAACATGAATCATATCTTTCAAGCCTTGTGAAATTTGTTTCTTAGTCTATTATAGATTCTCCTTTTTTCTTCAGTTATATGAATTCTATCTCCATATTTGTTTGAAGATTTCTAGGGAAATACTTGTTAAGAAACATTATCTTAAATTCTTCCCACTCCATATCTTCAATTTCATCCTTCAGTTTGGTGTTCTTAATCATATCCCACCATTGATCGGCCTCTCCATCTAGATAAAAAATAGAGAGATTCACCTTCTTTGTCCCAAAAAAGTGAAGAAATGAAAATATCTTCTCCATTGAGTTGACCCACTATTCCAAAAAATTTGGATCAAAAGATCCACTAATCTTCAATGGTCGTTGTTGTATAAAACACTTGATATCCAGTTTCTCTATCTAAGGTCAAGGAAGACATTCCACATTATTCAGGTTATTATTCATAACCTCAGACAGCTGGGTAAGAATCACCATGAAATTTTTAACTCCACATCCCAAAGAATTGGGAATGTCATTTCATAAATCACTGCATTTTCCCTTGCATGGGTTGTTGGTACGGTTTCTCCCAGTTCCCACCATTTTCCAAAATAGAATAGGTTAGAAAAATATGTAAGTCAACAAGTCATGAATAAATAATTTATTCCTTTGTGAAACTAACTCTAAAGGAATATATTATGGGATCCCTATTTTTATAAAATCTTCTTATGTTCATACATATACTTAGTCTCATACTAAGGTTTTTCACTAAGGTTCTCTAATCCAAATTCACAAATTAACTAAACTATGCTCTTATACCAACTATAACGACCCTAGTTTTTCTTACATTACTATTACATCATTTTAATGATAATCAATATAAAATAATTATATGTACAGTATCCAAAGGTATAGTTTCTTGGTAAAACTAAGACCAGACATAACATTTTTTAAATAAAACATAAAAAGTTATTTAATTCTTTCTTCTTTAGCTTCTTAGAGGTCGTTGCATTCTCTTTAGTACAAGTAATCACCTGAGGATATACATCAAAGAGGGGTGAGATAAAATCCTAGTAAAATAATAGATAATAACATGAAACAAAATAATATGGGGTTATCATAATTATAATTTCATCATTATACTCATGAGAGGAAGCATTAGATAAAGGAATAGAATGTGTGAATGCATAAAAATGGAACATCTTGTCTTAGTGGTAAATTAACACACACATTTTTGAAAAACAAAGATAGAATCATATTCAAACATATTTCAATTTAAATTATTATATTAATCACATTACTCAATTAATTTTAGCTCTATATAATTACGAGTTCAACTACCACATCATAACATTTACTTTGTGCTATATAATTTTGGGTGCACCTGTCACATCATAACATTAACATTATCATGCATTCCAAATAGAACATATATCAATCTTGGAAATAAAATAACCCATGGAAAGCAATGGGTTTAATTTCATAAATCATAAATTCATAAACTTTTTTTTTCAAATGAAAGAGGGAATAACATACTTGATATAAGAATCATAAACCTTGAGTTAAGAAGAAAGAAGCTCAAGAAGTAAAAGGTGTGTTATTTAAAGAAGGGCTCTTTTAGAAAACATTTTTTTTGTAATAAAATCAAGTATAAAACATGTATATACCATAAAATTTAATATAACTATAAAGAAAATATATTTAACTAATATCTATACTAATGATGGGGTGTAAGATAGAAAACCCAAAGAAAGAGAGTTGGGTTCGAGAATTCCCCTCACCTTGAGTCTGAATGATTTTTTCACATTAATGTCATGTATAATCATATTAGATTTATTAATTAACAATTATATAACATTTTATACATAAATTTTATTCATTATATTTTTAGTATGTTTTGTATGGGGTTTTGGATGAATTATAGAGTTTAATTTCCTCATTCAGGGGTGTTTATTTCCTTAGTTTTCATGATCGGTACATGAATGGAAGTTCATGTAAAAGGTAGATAATTATCCAGAATTGATATTATATGTTATTAATTATATTATATAATTTCAAATTATATTTTAAAGAATTTGTTTATATGTTATGAGTATAAATCTTTAGATAAAATGTAATGATGATCATTTTAGGTTAATTTTGGTGTTTTTTATCACAACGAACTTGTTTTGTTTAATCATTTAGTATTATGTATAAATTTTAGTTCAAGAACATAATGATGGTTATAAAATAAAATTGAAAAACTTTGTTCAACCATTTAACAGTTTTATTAACATTTATGAAGGTGTGAAAGTAAAATTAAAGTGTATCATCCACGATGTCGGTAAATTGACACATCATGGGCGATGATTTCATTTTTAAAAATAAAATAGAGTGGGGTGGATTTAAATGATGAATATTACATTAACATGATATAATTCTAGTACATAAAACATACTGGAGTTATAATTACATTTTTATGAAGGTATTTTATGAGATAATAAGAAAATAAATGAAATTGTAAGGAAATTAAAAGAAATAGAGAGGATCTACCTCTTGAATATATCCTCTTTGAGAACCTCCTTAGGGAAAGGTTTTGGACTTTTGATGATAACAAGAGATATTTTACCTAGGTTAGGGGTTAGGTAAGATTATTGGTCATAATTTTAGAAATGCACAAAGCTTTATAGGTGTGAGGAGAAGAGGGTGTGAGTGGTAGTATTTATAGTGGAGGAGAGGGGTGTGTTCCCATTATTTTAATCATTAGTTTATTATTTTGGCTCAAGAATATTAATAGTTTAAGAATTATCAAAAAACAAATTAAAATAATGAAGGAAGGTTAATTATTATGGTGATTAAATTATCGATTACTTAATGAATAGTGTATTTAATTTATAATATATTTATACCATAAATAGTCGTATTTTACTATTCCTCAAAATTCAAGTATTTCAGAAAATTACCAAAAATTAATCCTAACCATTTTTTGAAATTTATAATTCAAAAATGAACTGGATTTTATTAAAAAATTTCTATAAATATGAGTAATATAATTTTTAATTAAAATCACTATTTACACCAAAAAAATACAGATTTTAAAATTATAACTGAATTTATAACACTTTGAAAAATTACATTAAGGTCCCATAAAATTATCTTAAAATAATAAGACATAAAAATATTAATTAAAACCACACCTACTTCAGAGAGTGGATGGTGTCTCTGTTAAAGTCACACCAATAATCAGGGAGAAGTATCCCTCCTGTAAGCATATTATATATATATAACTACTTAGAGTAATAAAAACCAACCTTGTAATAATTAATACACATCACCCAGGGGAAATCCTAACCTAGAATATCAGATATATATCACTCAAAGGGTAAGATAATCCCACCCTAGAATCTTAGATACACAACCCTTAGGGGGGAAGAGCGATATGACTTATAATCTTAGATACATTGAAATCTTAGGGGGTATTTTTCCACCCTAGAATCATAGATATACATTACTTAGAAGGAACAGTATCTCACCCTACAATCTCATATATATAATACTTGAGGGGAATATTTGATTTCCTAGAATCTCATATAAATCAGGGGGAACACATCCCATCTTAAAATATCATATATCATTAGAGGGAATAGTTCCCTTATATGTAATCACATATCATAAAGATATATTCATTGTGGGATGATTTCCACCCTTTAATACCCATTAAGAATCATCCTCACATTGATTTGATACTCACCCAAACCTATCACACATCTCTTAGGTTGGCTTCTCATGAACACAACCTCTACTCATCACTCGAGGCCTAATTTTTTACCTTGATTATTATATCATCATCCAATTATCCTCACAAGTTGTTCCCATAAATAACTTATCATTCACATAATCACATCATGTCGAACCCATCGGCCTCTTCATATCACCTGTATGGAATCCACCAGGGTCCCTTAGACCCATCTTGGTCCCCATTCACAGGCAATAAGCCACATCCAACACCTCAAAGTGTTATCTTATCCCATAGGACCTTTTTTACCCTATAATAAAGAATATTATCCAAATCCTCATACAAATTATGTATCAAAACTTAGTCTCACTACCTAAGAACCATTTTGAGCTATCTCGCACTATAACCCATGGAAATACTATTCCATGTCATCAATTCATCCTCAAATCACTCACCTAGGTTTATCAATTTCTCCCTTAGGAGAGATCTTAACTCCCCTAGAGAAAACCCTCATATTATACCTGATAGAGTTTTGGAGGACTTATCCTACTCATGGCACTCTCGAAGTCTCCCATCCACCCTTAAGAGGGTGTTCCCTATCATACATGAGATGTGTGACCATCCATCCTATCACCATAAGTCCTAAGCCTCTCATGAATGAATAACTAAATCTATAACCCAATATAGTCAATGTACATCCCATCTGGGTTCTTAGACATTCCCCATACCTCTTGTAACACAATAAATATTCTCACCCCTTGGTGACATAGTCACTATGTGATTCTATTTTCCATAACATCACAGGAGAACCTTCTCTAAACTTGGGAGAATACTATACACCCTATATATAGTTCCACTATTTTCATTAATTTCATTTCATTTATAACCCTATGTTTCAATGTTTTACATTGAACATATTTATATTCAGGGGCTAGTTCATCAACGGTTGAGGCATCAAGCTAGTTTTCAAGGGTCCATCATAGACCTTAACACTTTATTCATTTAATTGGAGTTTAATGAAACAATTTATTTTATATTTAATGTGAATAAATCATAAATTGAAATATAACATATCAAATTAGAAAATAATAAACCATATGGATATGTTTAGGTACTAATTACTACATACATGAAGTTACCCCATTAAAAAATCGCTTACATGCCTCGTCCAAGCTCATACTAAGACTTGAGCTCTTATATCAAGAAATAAAATTAAAATAGTTAATTATAGAGATTTATAATAAATTATCAATATTATAAAAATTTAATAATAACTAAAAACTCAGTAAGAGGTGTCTACCCACTATAATCTTGTGAAACATCATGTTAACCACCTATGGCAAGCTTCTAACACACCAATGAGAAAACTACTTAGCATACGACACCCAAAAACTCACCAATTTTAAAAAATTTAATTAAAACCCCTAGAAAAAATTAATAGGGTGGAATAACTATAGAAAAATTAAAAGCAATGACATGTGATCATCCTTCCAGGATCTCCTCTCACCATGCTAAGAAAAATCCCCATCATTTTTTCTCAATTCCACCATGCTCTGGTGAAATATGCATCAACCCCTAGGCCAAAATCATCCAAATTAGTGAGAAAAAAATGGTAATAAAATTGGAGGTAAAATAGGAAAAATAGTACCTTTAATATCCATGAGAATACCACCAAGAATACACCACATTAAAGAGTAATCAATGAGAGGAAGGAAGTTGGTAGATCTGGCTAAAATGGTCCTCTCTGCATCTCCCCCCAATATAGATTTAAAATGGGTCAAATATAAAAATATAATTATACCTATATTAAAATAAATATAAGAAATGGTAGATGATGGAATGACTCCTCAAGGTCATGGAATGGCCACCCCCAAGAAAAGGGACTAACATCCCTACATATCTTCATCATAGCACATCCCCAATGGGTCATGGTAAAAAAACCATTTTACAAGTGATGGTTAGGCCTTGACATCACAAACTTACTCCTCTTTATGGAAGAAAACTCCAAACTCCCTCCTTCATCATAACCCTTTCACAAACCCACTATAACATATCCATTATGGAAATCATTTACTATGTGGCCTAAGAGTTGCGATGTGACCAGGCTTCCATGCATAAAATTTTCAAAGGAAAAAATGTACGGGTACCCAACCCCCTATATAAGGGTCACCATTTTGGTGTGACACTTTCTTCCTAGAATAAAAAATTTCATATGGATCTTTCTCTTATAAAAAATATACAAAATACCTACCATGTAGTGACACTAACTAGTCACAACATAACCGCTCAACCTCACCTAAAATCAAAAAAGTCCTTAACTCTTACATGCATAGATTTTACTCTTATGAAGCACTCTCCACGTCATTAATAACTTGGTTTTGGTTAATTATATTTAAAAACCACTAATCATGGTGTGACATATAATAATCATAGTGTGACATGTTGTATGTAGCAAAAAATAGTATTGGGGCAACCCCAAGCCCATTCTAACATTTTCTTGAGCATTTGATACACCTCTTAAGCCTCTATCCATGTCCCAAATAATATCTTTTATATTTTATAATTATATGAACCTCTATACAAATATAAATTATTAAAATGTTCTCTATGCATTAAGGGAGTGTTTTCGAGTTATATCATGGTTCCTCACTTGTCAGTAGGTGATAGTCAAGTGTCGAATTCCAACCAGTTTAAGACAACCACTTGAGGTTACAGAGTAGAAGTGGGATAGTATATAAATGTATTTAATTATTATACTTCCATAGTTTTTTAAAGGATATGTAATTATCTAGGTGTTCATTGACTAATTGACCAATTCATCCCACTTTTTCTCAATCTGAGTGTAGAGTTTGATAGATCATTTAGGATACATGTACATTAATGACATTAGGTAGTTTATGGGGTACCCACAATAATTATTTACGACCATGAAACTCTATTCACATCAGGATTTTATAGAGTTTATGGGAGAATTTTGGTACTTAGTTTCAATTCAGTATTGTATTTCACCCCTAAAAAACAAAACTGATAGGACTATTCGGGTTCTCGAGGATATGTTGTGATCTTTCATGCTTCATTTTGTTAGGACTTGGGATGATCACCTATTTTTAGTTTATTTTTCATAAAAAATAGTTACCACTCCACTATCATCAAGAATCCTATGGAGTCTCTATATGGGAAACACTATAGGTCGCCCTTTTGTTGGGTGGAGATTGATGATTCATCACTTGTGTTACCTAATTTGGAGTATTTAATGATATATACGGTTTAAGTGATATGTTAGTATATAAGGGAAATCTAAATTTGATATAATTACTATGAAAATAGAAATTGGAGAGCCTTAGAGTTTAAAGAGAGAGATCATGTGGTCCCGCAAGTCACTGTATGACATAGTTGGAGGAAATTTGGTTAGGGAAGAAAGTTAACCATGATGTTCATTAATATATTCTACATACTACATAAGGTAGGAAAAGTTTTTAATTTCTTGGTTTTTCCACCATAGTTAGACCATGTGTACAATTTTCTCCCACACATCACAACTTAGGAGATATGAACATGATCCATAATATATTATCAAATGGAGAAAGATATACATCAAGGATGATGCCAACTTTGTAAAGTACCTAATGAAAATCAAGGGCCAATAGGATAAAACATTTCATGGGAAAGTGATCCCATTATTTCATAGCTTTTGGTAGTATAGGAACCTTTATGATAGCTCATGGGAGTGCGATAATGGATACGATGTAGAAAATTTAAAAAAATGAAACCTATAAATATTATTAATAATATTTTAGTAGGTGGTCACATGGTCGGTTCATTCCTTTTTAAATCATAGGATCGTGGAGGAATATTTATTATTTAATTAATTTTATTTTTAATCCTTTCATATTAAAATGATTTAATTAATTAATAACTCCAATATGAAGCTCTGAATAGAAATTTTGGCACCATGGTTGTAAAACCCCGACCCCTCTAGACTAGATCTGGTGAATTAATAAGTACATTGGCAAGGTTAGAAGGAATTAAATATCTAAGGAATGATCATTTTCGTAGTCTTCAAGAAAATAGATACATATATGTAACTTAAATTACATTGGTAAATGTAACAAAATTCAATACACAACAAAAACTAAAAATTTCATCCACAGAAACTCAATAAGTGATCTCCTCTTCATAACCTTCTGAAGGTAAAAAAATGAAAGGGGTGAGATTGAATGATCAGTAAGGGTTAAAAAAAGCATAATAATGAATCAATATTAATTGTATCATAAAAAACTTGGAATAGTCAATATGGCATGGTGAATAAATGAAAAACACATGCCATTAATATATTGAGAATAAACCTGCATCCATAGATTTTTTCTTAGTAAAAACCTCATGGATAGTAATAAATGATAATGAATAAAAAGAATGATTATTAATTCAATGTCATGTATCTGGGACATGATACCATAATACCATAAAAATGGTTTAGTTCTGTAGGTAGAAACCCGTCTGATTTTTTGAAACAAACTTTTAGGGTTTGTCTCCAACTGATTGTCCCATGAGACCTATCGATGCATTGAGAGGCTATAGTGAGCCCCACCCATCACTGCATGTCCAAATAATTATTTATACATAGATTCAATACAAGATAAATATTCCTTTACATTAACCATATATAATAGAGGATGTGGATTCATCAACACTTCCACAGTTAAAACAACATTCCAAATATACACCATATGTAAAATGGTATATGGTTTAGAAAATAAACATATACATGATACAAGAATATGGATATTTAATAGAAATATAATTTCAAATGAAAGGTTATCTAAAATGGGTAGTAGGTACACCACATAAGGATTCTTAGGTGCATAATACAAAGTAAGTCACAACAAAATGGAAATTGAGACAAAGTTCCTTACTACAATGTAATCAGTTGAATCATATGAACAAAACATAATAACCATCAAATGGATAATTTAATACCATGAATATAAAGAGAATCATGATATTATATGAAAAACAGAAGTACACATACACCATATACAGAAATAAGTGGTGAACAATGGAAATCTCACAGAAATGAAAGTGAGACGGGGAAACTCTTTACAAACATTTCGGCATGGTAACTGGTGCTCTTATGAGGGCTTAATGAGAAGTAACAGGATATCCCATTATTTATATATCATAAGGGCAGTATGGGGGAGTTTTGAAAACATACCCCATCATTAGGAATTAAAAATAAAAGGATGCAACATAGGGGGAATTCTTGAATAAAAGTGAGAGAGAGGATCCCTTACCAAGAATGTATCATTAGATTGTGGACAAATCAGTGACATAACTATGTGTGAAAAACATAAAACCACACAATAAAAGTGGATATATGGAATGAAACAATCATTGTTAATTCACACGTATTCTGGGAAAATACAAAACCAATTACATTGATGTCTAACACAACGAATGGAAATTGAGTTAAGATATCCCTTACCTTATGCTTGAAGGTGTTCTCGATTGTTCTTAACGACCTGAATAATCAAATTTAGGTTCATTAATTAACAATTAAAGAACCTAATAAACATGTAATTGATATATTATAACCTTATTAGGTTCATTAATGGCCTTTTTTATGGGTTTAATAGGTTTAATTTTATTGTTTCGGAAGCATTTTCTTCATTTGTATTCATGATCTGTTTACCTGTATTCATGAATGGAAGTTCATTTGAAATGTGGTTAAACATCAAAAATTGTTAATATATATTATTAGGGAAATTAAATAGTTTTAAATGATCTTATAATTATTTTTTTTATATACCATAAGGATGACTCATTTGATAAGTTAATGATAAAGTCTTGGATTTTTCTTGACGGTTTTGTGCACAAAGAACTTGTTTTATATTATTACTCCATATTATGAGTGTGTAAATATTCCTGAACATTAAATGAGATAAAATACATATATTATGATCTAGTTAAACCATTAAAAAGGATTCATGACTAATATTGAATATTGTGATGCAAATTGAAAACTCTTCTTCTTTAAGTGTGATAAATTAACACATCTCAGGTGGTGTTTGCATTTATAGTATAAAAGGAGGGGAAAAGAGAGATTATAATTAAATATTCCATTATCACAATTAAAATAAAGTATATTTATGGTACTGGAATTATCATGTCATTTTGATGAGGTTAGTTGAGAAGAGAGAACAAAATAATGGGACTTGTAAAAGAAATTTAAAGAAAAAGGAAGAGAGGTTCACCTCTTGAGTAATCCTCTTTGAAAAACTCCTTAAGACCTTTGATTTTGGCCATTTGGTGATACCATCAGGCCTTGTACGTGGGGAGAGTATTTGGTAGAATTTGGGAAAGTCTTGAAGCATGAGTGGTGTGGGAGGAAGAGGGGGTGAGGGTGGTTTATATAGTGGAGGGGAGGATGGATTTTACATTATTTTAATTATTATTTAAATATTTTTTCTCAAGACTATGAATAGTCTTGATTCATGTGATCCCAAATAGTAATAACGAAATGTGATTTGGAACCAAGTGGGCTTACATCATCCTTGAATCAATTATGATGTAGTAAATCAAGTATTTAG
The DNA here is from genome assembly GCA_963277665.1 of Viscum album. Taxonomy (NCBI): domain Eukaryota; kingdom Viridiplantae; phylum Streptophyta; class Magnoliopsida; order Santalales; family Viscaceae; genus Viscum; species Viscum album. Next base: position 37,378,598 of record OY728163.1, read on the forward strand.
CATTTATCATAATTTATTGTATTTTACTATTCATAAAAAATTCAAGTATTTCCGAAAAATCCCAAAAATTCACCATATCCATTTTTCGACGTGTTGAATCCAAAAATGAACTCAATTTTTCAAAAATAATTTAATAAATAGGATAAATTTAATTTTTAATTTAAATCATTATTTAATCGAAAAATATAAACACTTAAAATATTCATATTTATTTTTAAGGTGCCTAAATTTATTTATTCATTAATGGGTATGGATACCATTCATAAGAGTCGTATTAATATTCATAAGGGTATGTTACTATTAATAAGAGTAGGTTACTATTTATAAGGGTAGGTTACTATTCACCAAAAATTAAGTTAATTCTATCAGACTCTAAATATCACCCTGAAGACAACAGTGTATGTTAGATTTTCAAAATTCAAAAAATAGATATAGAATATTTAATTTTAATGGATAGGTTATGACTATATCCTATAAATAACCAAGTTTTGTTCCATATAGTCTAAGTGCTTTATGAAATATATGCTATGAATAGAATGTATTTAAGAGAGCATACTATAAAATGTTTGGGGTGTTACATTATTCCCTCCTTCGAAAATTTCTTCCTTCAAATTTTATGTATAAAGCCCACAAAAAAGATGTAGGTGGTTCCTCTTAATAACATCCTCAGGTTCCTATGTTCCTTTCTTCATATTCTGGTTACTCCAAAGAACCTTTACTAAATGAGTTGTCTGATTTCTCAATACCTTCTCCCTTGTGTCAAGAATCCCGATGGGCTCTTCACAGTATGAAAAATTAGGTTCCAGTTCTATTTCTTCATAGTTGAGTACATTCATTGGGTTTGGAATATATTTATTTAACAATTACACATGGAATACATCATGAACTTTGGATATACGTGGCGGCATTACTAAATAGTAAGCTACAAATTTGATTCTTTCCAGAATTTCAAATGGTCTGATGCACCAGGGGCTCAATTTCTCTTTCCTACCAAACCTTAATACACCCTTCCATGGAGATAATTTTATAAAGACATGATCTCCCACTTGGAATTACAAATCCTTTATCTGGTTGTTAGCATAACTCTTCTACCTACTTTGGGCTGCTTTAATATGGTCTTGGATTTTAATCACCTTTATCATGGTCTCTTCAATATGTTTTGTGCCTATAAGCTTCCTCTCACCAAATTCATCCCAACAAGTTGGAGTTCGACATCGCTTTCTATATAATGCTTCATATGGAGCCATTTTAATATTATAATGGAAACTATTATTGTAGGAAAATTATATTAAAGGAAATTATTAATCCCACATACCTTGAAAGTTAAGGGAGCATGATCTCAGCATGTCCTCTAGAGTTTGGATAGTCCATTCAAACTATCCTTCAGTTTGGGGGTGATAAGCAGTACTCATATAAAGCTTAGTATCCAAATCCTTCTAGAGAATTTTACATAATTTTGATTTAAACTAGGGATCTTGATCATACACAATCTATAGAGGTGCACCATGAAGTCTTATAATTTCATTAATATAAAGTCTTTCCAAACACTCAAGTAGAAAATCCTCTCTTATAGAAAGTAAATATGTTGATTTTTTGAGACGGTCAAAAATTATCCATATTGCATCATTCCTTCTAGCTGTCCTCTGTAGTCCGGTGACAAAATCCATCGTAATTTCATCCCACTTTCACATAGGAATATATATAGATTACATCACCCATCTCATATTTTGTCTCTCTGCCTTCACTTGTTGACAAACTAGACACCTTGACACATAGTTATAAATTTCTCACTTTATATTATCCCACCAAAAATATTCCTTCAAATCTCTATACATCTTTGTGCTACTCGGGTGTATAGAGAAATTTGAGCTATGATTATCATCTAATAGTTCTATTTTTAGCTCAGGTACTGATGAAATGCATGACCTCTTCCAAATTTTCAAGACTCCTTCTTTATACATGAAGTCTTCCAATCTCCCATCCTTAACAGCATTAATTTTCTTGTACAGATTCTCATCATCATATTTAGAGCTTTTTATCTTCTCTAGTAAAGATCTTTTAGCAATCATTTGAAAGAGGAAAGATGTTTTTCCTTCCTTAAAAATTCTCATACCCATCTTTGGTAGATCCAAAAATATAGGATCTCTCTCAATCCTCATTTGAGTTAGAAGTCCATGATCCTTCCTGCTTAATGAATATGCCACATTATTTTCCTTTTTAGGGTGGTAGTTTGTTGAAAAATCATAATATTTGAGTAACTCGAGCCATATCCTTTGCCTCATGTTGAGTTATTTTTGTTTAAAAATGTATTTCAAACTCTTGTGATCCATGTATATCTCATATCTTTCACCGTAGAGATAATGTCTCTATATTTTCAATGCAGAGATTACAGTTTCTAACTCAAGATCGTGAGTTGGATAATTTTTCTCATGAGTATTTAACTTCCTTGATGAATAAGCAATAACTTTATCATTTTGCATAAGGATGTAACCCATCCCATTCTTTGACGCATCACTGTATATCACAAATACATTATTTCTATATGGAAGAGTCTAAATTGGAGCATTGACCAATATTTTATCCAATTATTCAAATAATTCTATACATTCTTTCATCCATACAAACTTAACCACTTTATATGTGATCTTGGTTAATGGGTTAGCCATTCAGGCAAAATTCTGAACAAAACGTTGATAGTAAACTATTAAGACAATAAAATTGCATACGTCAGTTATGTTTGTTGGCATGATCCATTCTTGGATTGCATTTATCTTCACAGGATCAACTAAGATTCCATCATTATAGACAATATGTCCTAGAAAAGAAATTGATTAAATCCATAATTTTCACTTTCAAACTTCCCATATAATTCATTTCTTCTAAGATTTTTCAGAATGATCCACAAGTGATTCTCATGGTCTTCATAGACTTTGGATTATACTAAGATATCATTAATGAATACCACAACAATGTTATAAAGACATTCCTTTAAAACTCTATTCATTAAGTCCATGAAAATAGATGGTGCATTAGTCAGTCCAAAAGGCATCACTGTAAACTCATAATTCCCGTACCTGGTTTGAAATGCTTTCTTTGGAATATCTTCCTTCCTCACACATAGTTGATGATATCCAAATAAAAGGTAAATATTCAAAAAGTATTGTTCCCCCTGAATTTGATCAAATAAATCATAAATTCTTGGTATAGGATACTTATTCTTTATTGTAATAGAATTTATTTCCATTTAATCAATGCATAGCCTCATGTATCCATCTTTCCTCTTGACAAAGATAAAAAGGGCTTCCCATGGATAAACACTAGGTCGAATAAATTATTTTTCACTCAATTACTCTAGTTGTTTCTTTAGCTCCACTAATTTCACAGTTTCCATTCTATAGGTATTCTTTGGTATAGATCTGGCACCAGGAATTAAATCAATATAGAACTCAACTTCCAACTCTGGAGGATGTATAGGTAAATCCTCTGGAAATACATCAATGTATTCTTTCTCTATATGCACATATTCTATTTGAATATTTCATTCCTCACCCATATATATTGGTTTATATTCCTCTCTAAGTATTGAATTCAGTAGACCTATTGGGGGTGGATATAGATAAGAATCAATTGGCTAGGTTTCTGCTCTAATGATAAGGGATTCAACACCATTTTCAAAAATTATAAATTCCTTCTTCTTGAAATAGATCTTCACATCATAATTTGATATCCAAATAATATGGAGAATTATATAAAAGTCAATCATTGAAATGATGATAAGGTTAGAAACTAAAGAATATTTATGTGTCATGAGGGGGACTGATCGACATGCCTTTGTTGCAATGATGCATCCCCTAAGAGTTTTGACTGACAACTCCTTTATTAAATCAAAATTCGCATGTCTAATATTCTTGGAAAAGTGGGAAGATATAAATGGATATGATGATATAGAATCAAATAATTCATTGTCCAAGTTTGAGGAAACAATTAAATTTCCTGCTACCACGTCATTAGGAACTTCATCCTCCATGGTTGTAATCACATAAGCTTTCCCTTTCTCTCTTGACCTTTTCTGAGGCAAGTTTCCTTGGTGCTTAGGACCTTCATTTGAATAGTGTCCCATATCTACAATTGTATCATTGAACATCATTCAATTTTTTACTCCCCTTTAATTCATTAGATTGATGACCCTTTTCTTCACACTTTTAGTAGACTCCCATGCCTTTAAATCATTTTCCAAGATGATTCTTTAAACTGTTCACGCATAATGGGAATTTCTTCGTTACCTTTTTCTTCTTTGTAACTTCACCTTTTCCATGGTTATCAGAGTACCGCTTCTTATCTTGGTTTCCCATGAATAAATTTGATCTAGCATAATCCCTCTCTATTTTGATGGAACTTAATACAATTTAATTATATGATGAAAATGTTTGAGAATTCAGTTCCATTAGACTTGTCTTAAGACCTTCAAAGAAATGTTCAATCTTGTCTTACGTGTCATGTACGCAATATATGTAATACCTGGCTAGTCTTGTGAAGGTAGCCTCATAATCTACAACACTGTCTTCTTCCCTTTGCTTCAAGCCAAGGAATTTCTTCTTCATTTAGGTTCGCTATTCACAACGAAAATATTTGTCAAAGAATATTCCCTTAAAATTCCTCCATTCCATATCTTCTATATCTTCTTCCTCTATGGTGTTCTGGATCAAATACCACCACTGATCAGCGTCACCCTTCTGAAAATACACTACCAACACTACCTTTTAATTATCATTGCATCTTAATGTCAAGAATATCATTTAAAGGGACTTGATACACTTCTCATCTTCCACTGGATTAGTAGTCCCAATAAAAGATGGGGGCTTCTGCTGGATGAAACGATCCAACATAGGTGTAGCATGATTATTCATCACAACCTGAGTAATTTTTTCCAATATGGTCATGATCTAAACTACTCCAACATTGATTGTGTTGACTTGCATGGTGGGGTAATCCCTACATTGTCCATGAGTATTGATTCCCCTTTCTCTATTAGGCATAATTTCTAAATAATGGCATACACTAGATTAGGTTATGAATCATAATTTATAATATTGAATAGAAAAGTACTTAGCATAAATTGAAATACTATTCATAGCTAATCTCATAGATATGGTTTCTCTAAGGAAAAATTTACATTAAAATCCTTCATAATGTATTTTAAAGACAATGTGAATTATCTTAAGAATATCCCCCAAGATTTTCAATACCAAGAGTGCATCAAGTCCCATTTTCATGTACCAGGATACCCCAGGTCAAACCCAAAACTCCTTGTCGGAGTTCTTACACCTATGTACATCTGTTCCATAGCCACCTCAACTTATTTGTATCCAAAGAGGGATGCATTTACTAGAAATATTCAGATAATCTATTCCTTGAAAAAATACCAGGACGTTCTTGTACATTTATCCTCATATACTACCTTAGGGATTTGTTCCCTGATCTATATTTTTTAATCTAGTTTCCAAGTATTCTACTTAACTTATTTTGATACCAACTGTAACACATTGACCCCTCTAGATTGGAGCCCGAGAATTACTAAGTACATTTTCATGGTTAGAAGGAATGAAATCCAGAATGAACAATTAGTTTAGTAGTATTTAATAAACTAGATACATAGATGTAACTTAAATTACATTGTTAAAGGTAACAAAATACAATACCTAACAAAAACTAAAAGTTGTATCTGCGGAAACTCAATAAGTGATCTCCTCTTCATAACCTACTGAAGATAAACAAATGAAAATGGTGAGATCAAATGATCAGTAAGGGTTACAAATATCTGAATCCTGAATCAATATTAACTTAATCATAAATAACTAGGCATAGTTAATATGTCATGGTGAATAAATTAAAAACATATGCCATTAATAAATTGAGAATGAACCTGCATCCATAGATTTTTTCATAGTGAAAACCTCATGGATAGTTAAAATTGATAATGAATAAAGATAATTATTATTAATTTGAAGTCATTTATCTTGCACATGATACCATAATACCATTAAAACGGTTTATTTTTGTGGGTAGAAACTCGTCTGCTTTTTTGGAAACAAACTCGTAGGGTTTGTCGCCAACTGATTGTCTCATGAGACCTGTCGATACATCAAGAGGATATAGAAGACCCCATCTGTCACTACATGTCCAAATAATTCTTAATACATAGATTTAATACAATATAAATATGCATTTACATTATCCATATAGAATAGAGGATATGGATTCGTCAACACTTCCACTGTTAAAACAACATTCCAAATAAGCATCATATGTAAAAAGGTATACGATTTAGAAAATAAACATATCCATGATAAAATAATATGAATATTTAAAAGAAATATAATTTCAAATTAAAGGTGATATCAAATGGGCAGTAAGTACACCACATAAGGATTATTAGGTGCACAATACAAAGTAAGTCACAACCAAATGGAAAGTGAGACAAAGTTCCTTACCACAATGTAATCAGTCAAATCATATGACCAAAACATAATAACCATCAAATGAATAATTTAATACCATGAATATAAAGACAATCATGATATTATATAAAAAATTTAAGTACACATACATTTCATAAAAGAAATAAATGGTGAATATTAGAAATCTCATAGAAATGAAAGTGAGATGGGAAAACTCCTTCCAAACATTTCGGCATGGTAACAGGTGTTCTTGTGAGGTCCTAATGAGAGGTGACGGGGTATCAAATTATTTATATATCATAAGTTAAGTATAGGGGAGGGTAAAAAAAATATCCCATCATTAGGAATTAAAAATAAAAGGACACAACATAGGGGGAATTCTTGAATAAAATTGAGAGAGAGGATCCCTTACTAAGAACGTATCATTAGATTGAGGAAAAATCAATGACATAATTTTGTGTGAAAAACATAAACCCACAAAATAAAATTAGATATATAGAATAAAACAATCATAGGTCAATCCCATATATTCTATGAAAATACAAAACCAATGACATTGATGTTTAACTCAACGAATGGAAATTGAGTTAAGATATCTCATACCATATGCTTGAAGGTGTTCTTGATAGTTATTAACAACCTAAATAATAAAATTTAGCTTCATTAATTAATAATTTAAGAACCTAATCAACATATAATTGATATGGTATAACCTTATTAGGTTAATTAATGGAATTTTTGATGGGTTTAAGAGGTTCAATTTTATTGTTTTGGTAACATTTTCTTCCTTGGTTTTCAGGATCTGTTTACTTGTATTCATGAATGGAAGTTCATTTTAAATGTGGTTAAACATATATAATTATTAATATATATTATTAGTGACATTAAATACATATAAATTATCTTATAACGATTTTGGTTATATACCATGAGGATGACTCATTTGATAAGTTAATGATAAATGCTTGGATTTATCTTGACGATTTGTGCACAATGAACTTGTTTTTTGTATTATTATTCCATATTATTAGTGTGTAAAGATTTCAGAAAATTAAATAAGATTAAATAAATATATTATTATCTGGTTCAACCATTAAAATGTTTCATGAACATTCTTGAAGATATTAATGCAAATTGAAAACCTATCTTCTTTGAGTGTGATAAATTAACACATCTCGGACAGTGTTTGCATTTATAGTATAAAAGGAGGGGAAAGGAGAGATTATAATGAAATATTACATTAGAATAATGAAAATCCAGTAAATTTATGGTACTAGAATTATCATGGCATTTGGATGATGTGAGGTGAGGAGAGAGAACAAAATAATGGAACTTGTAAAAAAATTGAATGAAAAAGGAAGAGAGGCTCACCTCTTGAGTACTCATCTTTGAGAAACTCCTTAAGACCTTTGGTTTTGGCCTTTTGGTGATACCAGATGGCATTAGACCTGGGGATAGGTATTGGGAAGAGTATTTGGAAGAATTTAGTCAAGGATTGAAGCTTGAGTGGTGTGGGAGGAAGAGGGGTTGAGGGGTGGTTTATATAGTGGAGGGGAGAAGAGATTTAACATTATTTTAATTATTATTTTAATATTTTTTCTCAAGACAATGAATAGTCTTGATTCATGTGATTAAAAATAGTAATAATGGCATGTGAGTTCGAACCAAGTGGGCTTACATCATCCTTGCATCACTTATGATGCAGTAAATAAATTATTTTTCATTTATCGTAATTTATTGTATTTTACTATTCATCAAAAATTCAAGTATTTCAGAAAAATCCCAAAAATTAACCCTAACCATTTTTTGATGAGTATAATCCAAAAATGAACTCATTTTTTCAAAAATAATTTTCTAAATAGGATAAATATAATTTTCAATTTAAATCATTATTTAATCAAAAAATACAAACTCTTAAAATATTCATCTTCATTTTTAAGGTGTCTAAATTTATTTATGCATTCATCGGTATGGATACCATTCATAAGAGTTATATTACTATTCATAAGGGTAATTTACTACTTATAAGGGTATGTTACTATTCATAAGGGTAAGTTACTATTCATCCAAAATTAAATTAATTCTATCAGACTCTAAATATCACCCTGAACACAACCGTGTATGTCATATTTTCAAAATTCAAATCACAGAACTAGAAAATTTACGTTTAATGGCTATTTTATGAATATATCCTATAAATAACAATGTTTTGTTCCATATTTGGTCAGTGATTTAGGGAATATAGTCTGTGAATAGAATTTATTTAAGAGATAATATCATAAAATGTTTGGGTTGTTGCAATGGTTGTGTCCTGAATGATAGGGTTTTTCTATAAGATATATAATATTCATTGAGATTTCAGGCCTTGGTTGGGCCTATTTTGGGAATTAACTAAAAATAAAAACTTATATTCCAATCCTAACCCAACCTTATCTTCCATATAATGACTGTTAATCGTATTTTGATAGGATTGTCCTTTGACACCAAAGATGATTAGTTCTTGAGGGGATTTTTTATTCATAGAACTGATGAACCTAGATAATGTGGAAGAATTATCAAAGCATCAAAAATCCACCATGAGGTAGGAATTTTATTATTTATTTACTTTTCTTGTTCATATGTGATTTTATTTATAATTATCACAGTCAAATTATTCAACCATTCATTAACTATCATGAATTTAATCTTGGATTGTGGGTGTACATTCTTGAATTATTTATACCATTGAATTTATTATGTATTTTGTTAATATATTTTCTATGAATTATTCTTGATATGGTTACATGGGAATTTCTCTTTCCTTTCATAAATATAATTATTAATTCCTTGATTATATGTGTTAGTTGATGAACATATTTTGAATAAATTTTTGGGTTTCTATAATTACATTGTTCACTAATTTCTCTCAATTCCATGTGGTATCTCCCTCATGGGGAATGAACGTCATCGGCCTTTGTATTATTCAATTGTTTTATAATGGAAATCATGTCAACAGAATATTTTTCAATAAGTATAGGGAGGAAAAAATAACTTATAATAGTGGAAAATGAGATACAGGGTGAGGTTGGTATGGTGGGGCTCACTCAGATGGTGAAGGTGTAGCTGTTAAAGGAGGAGGTGATGGTGTGGGATAGTTGGTGAGTGGAAATGGTGGACAGTGCAATATTGATGTCACTTTAGGGAGGTGAGTTAGTTTCCCCTAGAAATTTCAAGAATATTTAATAGTTAATTCATGGCCAATGATAAATTTTATAGTAATGATAGTGGCATGAAACATGGGTGACCAAGGTTTCTAATAATATAGTATTCAGTCACATGGTGTGTGATTTCCAAATCACACAACATGTATAGCACCTAGTGATGTCCATTGTTTTCATGGCCATGTTAAAATTCACACGTAAGGTGGTTCCAAGATACACATCATTTTTCACCATGTTACATGACCTAGGGTGTACTATAGTACATGCCTAGATATTCCCCTAACAACACATGTCATGTGGGCTATAGACCACATTTTTTATAAGTAAATGACATGACATGAGGTGCTAGGGTTAACACCTAGCTATTTTTGGAATCACACACAGCATGTAACCATGGGAGGAAACTATATAGTTTGGTCCCACATAACTAGAAAGTGGTAGTATATTCCTAGCCATTGCTCATAGCTCACGCTTTACGTCAAACTGAGTAAACATCGTATACTATGTGTCCTTTATAATTTTTTATATCTTCTCACACAAGTGTCATAATTAGACAAGTAAGTAATCTATTCTAACCATTTTTTCATGTATAACAAGATGGTATATGTATCTTCACCAATTGATAATTTTTACAAGACATTTGAGGTAATTTTATTTTCATACCTTTATAGATATGATAACTGGGTGAGAGAGAGTCATTTGGGTTCAACATGGGTTTGGTTTCCCCCTAGAGACACATTGATACTATGAAATATGTCCTCTATTTAATTAATATATTTGGTAACCCCCATTCATAACAGATCATATTTTATACACTCATAGAGTAGGAAACACCCTAATCAAATGAATATTCCACTCTATCATGTATTATTATTCCATATTGTTCACTACCCTCTCAACTAACATGCACTCCTTATCTTGGAACAAGTCCTCCATGGTGATTCTAGAGAGGTGATGTAGAAGTTATAGAAGCTAATAAGTTCATGTGCTTTGGGTCTTATTATATTTTAAGTATTCTAGATTCTCTCTAGTTTATGACCTTCATGGAGTTAAGCATTAAGTATTAGGGTTTATTATTAATCTTGGTCGTCTCTATACTTAAAGGATATATGGGTTTTTACTATTGTGAGTTTGATTCTGGTAACATTATTCCCTCATTTTTTCAAGTAATCTTATTGGGTATGCTTATAATTACCCCTACATGAGCTTCATTCCAACATGTGTTGTTCCATTGAAAATAATGTGTATTTCTAAGGTGATTTCAGTGGTACGATACCGGTGGATTCAGGTCCTGGTAGTTACCAATAGTGATATTTTCTAATGGTGTTAGTGTTAGGAGTTGGATTGACATGTAGTTCTTCCCCTCAGTTTTCCAAGTTCAATTTTATGTTGAGAATTTAGGCACTTTTATTTTCCCTAACATACAGGTGATGAATTGGTCATATGGTTTTTAGATGTTTAATGTGTGTTTCATTCATTGTATTATAGCTAGTTATTATGTATAATTTTATATTTTTATATATTATTTTAGATGCATATAGTTATGTGTAGATTTTTTTAAGATAAGGATTTCTATGATAGATATTCTTTCTTACTACTAGTCATTGACACACCTATTGAATGGTGTAAAAAATAGTATTTATTTTCCTATTGTAGTATAGTGTCTAACCTATGTTATATCTAAAGAAGGATATCTTTGGATACCTATCTAATCTATTCACTTTTTATATTTTTGGTATTTTTACATTTAGAAAATAAAGGTAAAATGGGGTTTGGATAATTAAATACAAAACATAAAAGTAGACATAAAAATAGAATAAATGAGGTTAGTTAGAAATGAAATAGTATAAAGAAAATCATCCTGAGTGAACCATTATTTTCTCCTAGATAGTCTCATACCTAATTAATTAACATGATTCATCATATATGTGTAAATTCTCTTCTATCCCAATTTTGAACATACAATTTACCCAAATATCACCAAGTACATTGTACACCCACCTCTTGTATGGTTATAAAGTTAAAGGGATCCTCAATTTAGAGAACCCCCTAACTCACCTTCCTTGTATGAAATCACACACATTCAGAAGTAAATCATCAAGGATTTGTCATATTCCCCAATGATTATGGAATGGAAGGAAAATAATGTAGAAGAAGAATTTAAACCTGATATAATATTAGTGATAACACACTATAATATTTCTCAACTATTACGTATCCTAAGGAAAAAATAATACATTTAATCATGAATACACAAATACTAAAATTCATCATAGGATTCCTCCTCTGAGAGAACCCTTGGGTTAGTTACACATTATCATGATTATTTTAGACATAGTGAATAATGTAAAAGGGAAAAAGAGAGGATAGAGGGAAATATAGAATAATTTATATTAAAACATGTAGGATGAAAATTACATTGTAAAGGAAAAAATTATATAGTACAACAAATCTAAACCATACTCTACTTTGGCTATAAATAAATCTCTAAGAATAACCATTAGTCACTACCCCCTTTTTTGAAGCATGGTTCATTTTTTATGTTCTCTATTTAGGATAAAAAAATCCATACTTCTAATCATATTAAAACCCTGCATGTGAAGATGAAACCTTATTCTTAAAATATAGTAAATATTATTTTATGAAAATAAAAACATGTCGCTATTTTGGAAAGAAAAAAACCATCATGCCACAACCCGCAATTATCCTTTGAAAACATGACCTTAATTTTCCAATCCCCTTGATACCCACATGGCACAAAACCTAGTGCGGAAATATAAAACCCTAGTTAATAAATCCATAAAATCCAAATAGAATCCCATAACATAATATTTTCATCCTTCAAGATCAATAGTGTATTTAACTCCCATTTTCCTTGAAAAATCATGTTTTCTCACAAACAGATTACTATAGTGTGAAGCACCTAACACCCATGGATTGGGCCACTAAAAATTTTTGAGGCTCTGTGGTTTAATTATAACATTAGATTCCATAAACCTTCTTTATGTGAATCATATTTAATCTATGGCACAAGTAAAAACTCATACAGCACAATCAACTCCCTATGATTATTCATCTGTTCATCCTTGTCTTCAAAATTATGGAGCGATAAGTTTTTGGGGATATAATGAACCATTGATCACTAAATGCACCTCCTCAGGACACTATTCACAACATATATCCAATATTCATATTCTCCACTAATATTACATCACCCTATGAACATTTTTGTACTAAAATATAAGAATATTATTCACCCTAATCATTTCACCAAGTCACAAATGAAATTAACACACTACACACAACTCAAAATAAAAATTTAGACTAATGAAAAAAACACTTTAGTTTTACATGGTTCAGATGTTAGTATTATATTCGTAGGACAACATCATTATAATATTTTATTACTTGGATGGTAAAAAGTTTATAAACCCAATTGGATATAATGTAAGATAACAATTTATCATTTCTGTTACATCGTCACATGTATACAAGTGGTTCCACTACACCTTTATAGTGTGGCCTAGTCAGTTATCTAATTTCACCGCCATTCAATATTCATGACCAATCATCCATTTAACCTGGTGACCTCTAATATTCTATATCCTTCAAAATACTGATCATTGAAGCTGATGAAAAGAGAATATAACATCACTTTACCACAATATTTTTTGGAATAACTTCCATTGAAAATCATCTAAATCATGGAACACTTCCTAGTAGATAAACAATTGGATATAAGGAATTTTCTAACCAACCCTTCCATTTCTAAAGATCCACCACCATTGTTTCATTGAACATCAGTTCAAACCATTCTTTGAATTTCCTCATTAAGATTGAATGAATCTAGATCTTAAATAGGCTTCAAAATCATAACAATCTCCCACTTGAATATTATTTCAAGGACCCCATGAAAATATCATCAACACTTAGGAAGAAACAATACCATCATGCAGTAGTGCCTCTACTTCCTTCTATACACCCGAATCTGACAGAGGCATAATATTACCTCATAATTTCTCAGACTAACTCCTTATTGAACATGTCTACTAGATTTTTCTTCCTAGATATATATTTTAGAAAAATATAATAATCCTTTATAATTTTATAGATGAAATGATATTTTATGCCAATATTCTATATTACCTTATATGGAAATATAGGTTTTAGGCTAGGTGAATTACACTCTGACTATCACATATTAACAAGTTTCTTTCCCTTTCCTTTATAAGTTCCTCAAATAGATTCCAAAAATATATCAATTCCTTTCACGATTACATTTTTTAAACATATTCCACTTCTTTTATGGCTAAATATTCTAATAGTTTCAATCTTGATATCCATATCATCACCATTCCTCCGAATTTGAACACATAACTAGTTGTAATCTTACATGTTTCTAAATATCCCCCAAATTTTGTATCAATATTCCCCTATAATGGATCATATATCAAAAATAATAAGGTTTTATCTTATATTCCTTTTATGTATAGTATGATCCATTTCATATATTCTTAATATTCCTATCCCATATTAGACATGAAACGACTAACGACTTCTACTGCATGTGCAATGTTCCGATGAGTTCACGCCATGACGTAAATTTTACTTTCAACTACAAATAAAAATAAAACCTTTTCCATGTTCTTCACAACATTATTTATTTTTGATTATTTATATTTTTAAAGCTTAAATTTTCCATCAATAAATGTTGATACTATATTTTATTTGGACATACCAAATCTTTTGATAATCTTCCAAACATAATCCCTCGGAATCACCACCAAGCTTCCTTCTTTCCTATCTCACTCAATCCTCATCCATAATATTTTTTTGTATTGTCTAAGATATTTAGTCTCAAACATTATTGATATATATTCTTTTCACTTTTAAATATTTTGAATGAAAAGGCCCACAAGAATCATTTCATACGTATACAAGTGCAATAAGATGTAACTCCCATATTCAAATTCATTCTAGTTATAATAGTGATCTTCATTTATTTTTATGAAATATTTATCCAATGTAAATGTGTTTAACTTATGGAACCGTTGTCTTAGATCTCACTTCATGTCATATGTAATTATATTTATATTAAAAACCAATTATTTATTCTGCTAATCCAAAAAACCCACTGGTTACCACATATAAATTTCTTCTTCCAAATATCCATTGATGGATTCCATTTTTACATCCATTTTTTCTAAGTAAAAATATATATATGCAACCAATATTAAAATTTTTCAAATGGTAGTATGTTTTACTATCATTAGAAATATATTAGAGAATGCAACACCTTCCTTCTAAAAAACCTATTCACTGTCAGTCTAGCCTTCTGCAACTTCCTTCTATCTGCTTCTTATTTTAACTAGAATAACCACTTGTTCTCAACTTTTTTCATTCCATTTGGTAACTATCTTAGATCCCAATTATTATTTATATAAAATTAATCCAAATAATACTTCATAGATAACTCAAATTGATTTTAATCACTAAGTTCTACTATTTTTTAGGCTCTCAGGTTCCCCACTCTGATAAAAGTATGAAATTAAAATATACTCCATACCTCTAAATTGATCAGCTAATTATAGAAGAAATAAAAAAATCCACTATAGATCTACTCTATCTAAGAATGATTCTTTTAATACTCTTTATTTTGGATCCCTAACTTTTGGTGCTCCCACTTGAGCCTCAATATCCCTTGAGATTTATGGTACATCTTCCAATGGTATATTATCTAAAATTTCAATTCTACCACCTAAACTCTCCAAACTCGTTTTTTTCTAAATTCACCATTCTGGTCGACTTGAATATGTTTATTTGGAAATTTTCCTTCAAATTCCTTCTCATTTAAGTTATATAATTTTTACAATACCCACTCATTGAAGATCACATTTTGGCAATTGATGACTTGTCCCTTGTCATCATCCCAAATTCAAAATACAAAGTTTTGATCTCTATATCCAATAAAGAAACATGTATTATTATTTTACTTGAGTTTATCCTAGCCCTTAAAATCTATATGGATATATGAAACACTCTTGAAAAAATTGAGGTGTCTAATTCCCATTGATTTACCAAACCATAGTTCTTCCAGAATCTCCTTCCCCATTAGTGATGAAAATTTTCAATTTACTAAATACATCATTTAATTGACTGATTCTGCCCAAATCTCCAAGGAAATTCTTAAGTCAAATCCCATGATACTTTCCTTTTATATTAATGTATGTTTAATTATTTCAATCATTACATTTTTAGATGGTTTCACTGGTATACTCTTCTCAAGTATTATCTCTCTGTACTACAAAACATTTTGGAATCTCCTTCCACTATACTCAACATTGTTGTTAGACCATAAGAATTTAAGCTTACTTTAGGTATCATTCTCCACTATTTATTTACACTAAAAAAACACATCAAATTCATCTAACTTTTTTTTTGGAGTAAAAACAAAACCCTCCCTATGGAATCTTCAATGAATTTTACAAAGTATTGTGAGCCTCTATGATATTGGATAAGGATAGGGCTCCAAATGTCTATATGAACTAATTCTCACTTTTAGTTCTTTGATGACCTTATAATAAAATTGAACAACACCTTATATTTCTTCCCAAGTATTCAACTTTGAAAACTATCGAAGTCTATATGATCTATATTTAATTTTCCTTTATCCACTATAACCTTCAAGTTTATCTCAATAAGATGCTCGATTCAATAATTTTTTAACTCAAATCTAACAGTTATTATATCTCTAATAGTTTCCACTCCATGTGATCATCTAGAAAAATATAAAATTCACACTTTTATCCCTTTAGAAATAACTATTGATCCTTAGGTGGTCTTCCACACTCCATTGGTGAAACTAATATCAAATCTTGATCCATCTAACTGACCCATTGAAATAAAACTCTTCTTCAAATCTGGTATGTGTTGAACTACCTTGACATCAAGGTAGCTTCCATTCTCTATCTGGACCATCACATCACTCTTCCATATGATTTATATATCCTTTACTTCCACTAAATATACCTTTCCAAACTTCCTATACACATAATTTTTTGTGCATCCCTTCTCTTCCATGGAGTGGAACAATCCTCTAAAGTTGATGATCTAAGACTCTATCGAAACATGCACACTTATAAATAAATTATAGCCTCTTTATCTACCATATAATTTACAAAACATGAACTTTTAGATGTTTCCCATATTTATTTAATCATTATTTACCTATTTTTCTTCTTAAGATGATATCTCTTATCATAGTTCCAATAGCTAAGGTCGAGACTAGCCAATTTACCTCGAGTTCATCTATGTGACTTGCTATCTGATTTCCTCTAATTATCTTCTAGTAAGGTGATCATCCCATTATCCTTATTCTAAGAGAAATTATAGTAAGTGATCAAGCCTCCCAACATTTGAGTTCTTTATTTGGGATTTGAAGCAAAGTTGATTTTCACTTATTTACCTTTCAAAGTTTTGACGCTCTCCTATAATGTATATAGTGGCACTCAAGTCAAATCCTTGGTGATTGTACTATTTTTATAATTGATTGTTTTTGTTTTATCTTTTGAATGGAAAAGGGGGGTTTTCAGATCTTGGGTGAAATTTTTGATTGATTAATTTAATTTAACAATTTAATAAATATTAGAGTGAATTCATTATTAGGGATACAATTCTATATATTTCATAAAATTAACACCCACTTCACAAGATGATTTTGATCAGAATTCCAAAATATTGAGGTTTTAATCCAAGAATCAAATGGGGTTTTGATATTAATAAATATTTGTTTATATAAGTGTATTTATGATTCAAATAATCCATGGAATCCACATGTTAAATCAATTAAGTTATTAATTCATGAAATTATAAGTTTTAACGTACACAGTGTCAGCCTAAAGAATATTTAATGACCAAAATCTCTCAATCACTTAACATTTCCAAATTATGACTCACTTCAATGGATAATTTATCCATCCCTTGATATGGTTAGTAATATAGTTTAATATATTTAAAGTTATTATTTAAAATAATAATAAAATTAATGAGATAAGAAATTATTTTTATGTCGAACACACACATGAGTGGTGAAGAAAGTTATACACACACTTTGGATTGAATGAGAAAGTTGAAGAGGTAAAAGTTTATTTGGTTTATTTAAAATATTGTTAGACCATTAATATTACAAAACAGAATGTATATGAGAATAAGAGATGATGATTATGATGCATTCATTAAAATTCAAATGAAATTACAACCAAACTTACGTGGTTACAATTGAAAACAATTGAAGTTCATGAAAAGAAAGTAAGGGGGGATGGTTTATCTGGTAGATGAGTTTGGAAGGTCCTATAAGTTGTTTCGAAAGGTTTTGATTATTCCAATTTATCTCCTAAGTTATGAAGTTCCAAAAAAAATAATGATAATAGGGGAATGTATTTATAGTCCAAGGTGGTGGAATGTTTGCCTTCCAAAATTCCCCTTCAAGCTGACTCAGAAATTTGAACATTAAGATAGATAAATCTCAAAATATAATATTCTTAAAAGTTTTATAGATGTATGTGGATATTATACCCTTCAAATTTATGCAACCATTTGAATTTTTTATCCAAATATATGGTTGTTCCCCTAAAATATGTGTTGTTGTCCAGTTTTATCCCGAATTGTTCAAAGGCCACAATGTGAATGGGTTTTAGGATAGAAAATGCCTTCATGTCTAAACCATATATTATAAAAATATGGGTTCCCGGATCTTTGATTTGTAACCATAAAATTTAATCTTAATTTAGATATTGTATTTGGATAAAAGTCATCAATTTTGGGTTGTTATCAAATTGCATAAAGAATTGTGGGTTGGACTTGCATGAATCAATTGGGCCACTTATTGTTTTAGTTAATACTTTAAATTATTTTCCAAGATGTAATGTGATTTACCTATAATTATGGTATATTGTTAAAGAATTTGGAATTTTTTATTGAGACCATAAAATATAACATCATAGCTGGTCCAGTTTCATTGGTAGATTCATTAAGCCTTCTTGTGTTGTCCATACAGACCTTCACATTGAAAAATTAGCCAAAGATATATTTGAATGATTTTTTGTAATTTTAATCAAGAATACTAAAAAATAATACTCAAATTTATTATTATTATTTTCAAAAATATGATCAAAATATTAAACTTTAGTGTAATTAAATGAATTCAAACAATTATCTTTATAGGTGTTTATGATCAAAAGAAAAACATTAACTATAAATTAATCATTTTTCACTAAAAAATAGTTGATTTGAATAATGTAAAATATTTTATGAATATGTAATATCAACTCCCCCAACTACACACCCCACTTAAGATAGTTCATGTACCTGGGCATACAAAACATAAATACCAAAAAAAATCATTTCCTCTCACCAATAAATATTAAAATTTTGTTTTCTTTGATCAAGGGGGTCTAGACTAGTTCATTAATCCATAAATAATTCCTCAAAAAATTGTTACTATAATCATGTGTCAAAAATAATTCATTATTCATGTTAAAATTTTGAATTGGAAAATGTTGGCACTCAAAAATCACTTCTCTAAAGATGATGTAAATTTATTGATGGGGGTTCACTCATTCACTAACCAAAAGTGAAAATATTATAGTTTGAAAGAGCTATTAGCTTCCATTACCTATTATAAAGATAAAAATAATTAAAAGTTATTTTGGGGGGTTTTAATGGATAAATGAAGGTAGGAATATAATGTCTAAAAGAGTGGAAAAGAGGGGTAAAACACTAACATGAAAAAAGAAATACACAATTTTTGAAATGTGACATTGAATGAAATGGTAACACATATTTAAAAGGGTATTAATGTGTCTAGAAAGACAAGATAGAGATAAAATTAGAAGATGATGAAAATATGGAATATATAAAAAACATAAAACGTCTTTCAATGACAGAATAAAATATAATGCAGGTGTTCTTTTTTAATTTGTTTTGTTTTATATTTCTTTATTTTTTTTTATTTTTCGGATTGTGAACTTGGAAAAAATCTGACACTCATCCCCAAACCCATGATTGATCTTATCAATACACTAATTATAATAGTCATAATAATATAAAAGGGTGATGAATAGTGGTTTTTGACCTGCCTAAGACACAACTAAATATTTTTTTTATTTTTCTTGTTTTTTTGAATTTTTTTATTTTGTTTAAACACTTTTCAATAAATTTTTCACAAAA
This sequence comes from Viscum album, assembly GCA_963277665.1. Taxonomy (NCBI): domain Eukaryota; kingdom Viridiplantae; phylum Streptophyta; class Magnoliopsida; order Santalales; family Viscaceae; genus Viscum; species Viscum album. The sequence goes on from OY728163.1 coordinate 37,398,483, forward strand.
TGAAATGAACTTATATATACATTCCCAAACATAACTAAACAATAATCTCTCCCCAACACTTAAATAGATTCTTTCCCTCAAGCATATGATGACACATTGAAAATCAAGGAATGGATACCCAAAATGAAATTCATTCCCACACACTTAAATTTCAAAAATCATGCAATGAAAATCCATGTAGATGTTGGATGGGAAAAGGTTTTTAGCTTTTAATGTGCCTATAAAAACAAAAAATAAAATCAAAGGATTAAAGGGGATTTCAATAGGAGGATCAATGAGTGGATATTTTGATATTTTGATTCTCATGTGGTTCAAAAAATTCCTATATCGTATTAGTGCACCCCAAGGTAAGAAATTCAGTTCAATGGTCCAAAAACTAAAAACTCACAATCAAGTTTGAAAAACACACAAAATGAAAAGATGATAATAGGTGAATTTGTCATGAAATCGGATTTTGTTCTTCATGGTATGGGAAGAATCATTTTTCAACCAAACAATAGGCATTCAAAACTTATTGGTATTCAAACAAAATTATTCATAAACTTTTATTATGAAAATACAAAATTTTTTAGATGAAAACAAGTATTTTGACTCCCTATAATGGTTTGAAAAAATTGAAAAAATAAATTGTGAGTAATTTTGACTACTTTGATTTCAATTTATTTTTAAAAAAACTACACACCCACACAAAAGAGAAATAGGGAAAAAATTGATGAAGAAAGTGGTAAAAATGAGATAGAATGTGAGAATGAAATAGGAATAAGAATTAAAAGAGTTAAATATAATGATAAGGGTAGAGATATAATTATTAGGGGGAGGAAGAATATATGTAAAGGGAGTTAAAGGAAAATAATTTCCCTCTGGTTTTCATTTGGTAGGTCATTGTCTCCATCTAGTGGTGTGTCTACTATAGTAGTCAGGGATCTGATGGAAGTCGGTGTGATTTATGGGATATGTTTCCTCTCATAGTGATTATTTAGCCTATTCCCATTAACCATTAATGTCCTTTTTAAAAATGGTTCTTGTAATTTCACTACACCAAATGGTTAAAAATTAGTAATAATAAAAAGACCTTCCTAGGGAAAAGTTTTCTTACCTAGGAGAAGCCAAAATCAAGAACTGAGTAGAATTAACTTTTCACCGTCATGAAATACCTTTCATAGGATGTTTTTTTCATGGAATTAGTTATATTTTTCATTATCTAAATTGGAATTATTATAAGAATCATGGTGAACCTCCTCTAGTTCAGTCAACTAATAAAATATATCTTCACCAGATTTTTCACAATCAAAGTTACAGATTTTCATAGCCCAACATGATGTATATTAATTGGATTTAAACTAGTAAATTACATGATTTATCAGAAACTATTATAAAATGAGAATTTAAAATGGTTATTTTCTAGGAAGTTTGATATGACCAAAGCACTTCACTATTTCTTGTAGACCAATCATTTATTTTGGGATTAACAATTCTCTAAATCACTCTATTCACTTACCTATTAGAAAGTTAATCCATTCCATTTTTTATGGGGTGATGTTAATTTTATGTTTTATGTGAAATCCAATTTTTTTTAAATATATTCATGGTTTTATTATATAAATTAGTTCCTATTACCAAGGTAAAAGGGGTTCCAAAACAATGGAAGATGTGGGTTTTGAGGAAATCACTAATAGTATTTGCATCATCCATTCTGGTAGATTTGGACTTGAACCACCTCAAAATATAGTCAACTATAAGAATAATATTGGATAATCCATAGGAATGGGGAAGGTTCCCATGAGATTAATTCCCATTATATCAAAGATATCATAGAATATTAAATTCTTTTAGGGCATTCTATTTCTTTTTAAAATTGTGCCAAACTTTTGGAAAGTGGGACATGATTGACAGAACTCATGTGAGTCCTTGAAGAGTTAAGTCTCAAAGAATCTCGAATAAAGGACCTTTATGAAGGTCCTTTATGGTTAAAAGTATCCACCAGCAGCCATTGATTAGTAGAATTCTAATATGGAGTAATATTCATCTTCATCAACACATCTCTTAACCACAATGTCTGCCCTAGTTTTCTAAAGTTTATTATCTTCCAAAAAATAGTATTTTGAATCACTTTTTAGATATTATTTTTGTTCTTTTGAAAAAAATTGATTAAAACACAAACAACTAAGTAATTTAAAATTGGGGAATACCATTGTAAATTTCTAGTGAGAGATGAGAGGTGTTTAGTGGGAAATTTAGATTTAATTATTTTAAAATGAGAAGAATTAGAAATTCTACTAAGGTGATCAGCCACAAGGATTTATTTTCTAAGTATAAATTTGATATTAAGGTTAAAATCTTAGATCATTAGGATCCAACTTATTATACATAGTTTGGAATAAATTTTATTGAGTAAGAACTTCAAATTTTAATGGTCTTGAAAGATGGTTATTTTCTCTCTTAAGATATTAGGTAAAAATTTATCTAAAGAAAAAATCACAGCTAGAAGATCATTTTTAATTAAAGTGAAATGAGATTGAGGTTCATAAAATATTTGTTATGTGAAATATATGACTTGAGGAATTTTTTCTCTTCTTTTACCAATAATGTACCCAATGGACCTATCAAAATCACCACACATCAATTCGAAGAGTAAGGACCAATCTAAGGGTTGGTTTATTAGGGAAGATGTAAGAACATATTTTAGTTCAACAAAGGCTCTCTTTCAAGCCTCGTAAAAATGGAATGTAACATAATTCTAGAGTATCTGAGTGAGTGGGGGATAAATCTTACTAAATTTCAAGATTAATCACCAATAGAAATTCGCATGGCTAAGGAAAGATCAGATGTATGAAACTGATGTTGGTATAAGAAGCTGTTGGATCACCTCAATTTAACCTATATCAAATTGAATACCCTCCTATGAAATTATTTTCCCGATAAAAATCTCATTGTTAACCATAAAGTGACATTTCTCCCAATTCAACACAAGGTTACATTTTACACAATTGTTTAGGACCAAAGAGAGTGAATTCAAGAAGGATTCAAATAAATCACCATAAATGGTAAAGTCATCCATGAATACATAAATGAAATGCTCAATAAATTCAGAAAAGATACTCATCGTACACCTTTGGAATGTTTCATGAGAATTTAAAAGGAAAAAATGAATTCTCCTATAATAATATGTTCTAAAGGGGAAATTAAATGTAGTATTTTCTTAGTCCTAAGATGATATTGGTATTTGGAATTAGCCAGTGTATCCTTCAAGAATGAAATAATAAAACTTTCTGGATAATATTTCTAGAATTTTATCAAAGAAAGGAATTAGGTAGTGATCATTTCATGTTTCAAAATTCAATTTTCAATAATTGATGCACAAATTATATTTATTTACTTTATTTGTGACCAACTCTCTATGTTCATTTGTGAAAATTGTTATCCCTCCCTTATTAAGTACCACTTGAATCAGACTAACCCATTCAATATCAAAAACTAGGTAGATAATGCTAGATTGAATAATCTTGGTGATCTCTTCCCTTAATACCTCAAGTATGGGTGGATTGAGTCTTATTTTAGGTTTTCTGATTTATTTGGATGATTCTTTTAGATTTATTTGATGCATTAAAATGGTAGGGTTAATGCCTGGTATGTCTTCTAGGGTCCAACCTAAGACCATTTTATTTTACTCTAATACCTGAACAAGTTTGGAATCCTTAATTTTAGTAAGTGCATCAAAGATAATGAAAACATAAGACTGGTTATGAAAAAGGAGTTTATACTTTAGGTGTGCATGAAGGGGTTTTAGACCAGTTTCATCCTTAATTTGTGGCCCAGAAAACATTGGAATATAATAAAGTACTTCCAGTTGGTTTTGATTCATTTTTTTCACTACTATCTTAGGTGGAATAGTATAGGTCAAAGGTGATATGGGATTCCAAATATTTTTCATAATCCTTTAGATTTATGGAGACTATAAATTAAATTTCTACATCAACTTATCTATTTATGAATTAGTTAATTGGGGTAAAAATTTCACAAAATTATTTATCATTATAATGGGAAAAACATGATGGAATATGATTTAATTGACTCTCAGAAGTTTCCTCATAAGTATGGATAGAGAATATAGAATGGTCTTTTTATGGGTATCACATGGCTGGAAAAATATTGAACTTGACCAGTCGGTCACCAAATTCCATGGATAAGATGCCCACGTGGAGATAAATTTTATTTCTAGCTATCATGAGGAATGTTTTTCCTAGAATTAAAGGATATTGATAATAATATGTCTCACCCTCCATGTCACGTACATAAAAATAAGCTAGGAAGATAATATCATTAAACTGGACAAGGACATCCTTGATTATTCCCTCAATATTAATAGTGCTTTAATTAGATAACTAGATGACAATTCTTATTTGGTGAAAATAACCTAGAACAACTTTAGAGAAGACAGGTTTGGTCATTACATTTATCGAGGCTCCTAGGTCAATGAGTGCATCATCAAAGTTGGAACTCCCTATTTATCATGGAACTATAAAGGTCCATGGATCTTTTCACTTCATGGGAATGGACTTATGTGTTGAAACATTTTCAATGGTCCTAATTTGTCTCTTATGGGTGCACAATTCCTTAAGAAAGATTTCATACATAGTAATTTGTTTGATAGAGTCTAAAATTTTAATATTGAATTAAACATGTCTAAACATGTTGAGAATTTTAGAATCAAAATCATAGGTATTCTTAAGTTTATATATGACTTGAGTAAAGTGATTTAGGTTTCTTATAGGAATGGAAAGAGGTGAGTTTGTGGATTTAAGTTCTTTTTCTGGACTTTTATCCTTTTCTTTTTCCAACTCATCATTTATAGGGTATTTTTAGGATTCATCATGAGGAAAACCAATTTTATTTTCAGATAAAATTGAAATTGCACTTACATTACCCTTGGGGTTGGGAAATGGTTGATATGGGAGTTGGGAAGAATTAGATTGTTGTAGCTAAGTTAGGTGGGATACAAGTTAGCCAAATTTGTTTCTTGATTTTTGAGGCTAGAATAGGAGGAGGAGTAAAGATCTTCCACAACACTTCCCCCTAGATTCTTATAAGAAGAGTTATGTCCCACATTGGGATTTAATTGATTTGGTTTCTTGGGAATGTTTTTGTATTGGGTTGGGAATTGATAAGGATCATTAGGATAGTGTTTCCAAGGAGGAGTGGAAGTAGGATTTCTGTTTTAATGTTGAGATATAAAAGGATATGGTTGTTGGAAGTTACCACCACCATGACCATATTGTAATTATTTTGGATTTTGAGGCGGGAATTTAGGGGGGTGATAGATGTAATTAATATACCTCAATCCTAGGTTATAAGTAGTAGATAAGGGATTAGGGTAGGTTTGATTAGAGTTTTTAATAAACTGGTCTTATTGTTTTGGGTTGGTGTTCCACTGAGCATATACTGAGATGATCTACATTGGACCAAAAGAATCTGATGTATCACCTTGTAGTTGTGGATATGTATTAGTTGAGTGAGATGGTGAGATTCAAATTCCATAGTTTTTGACATCTTGTAGTTGTGTACATGTATCAGTTGAGGGAGATGGTGAGCTTAAAATCCATAGTTTTTGATAGGTCCAGGTAATAGATATTTTGGAGAAAATGGGTTTAGGGATTTATAAGCCACAACTAGTTGACACACAAGACTAGTAAGCTCACTCATCCACTCGGTCATCTTTTTGGGATATATGGATTGATTCTATTGGAATTTTTTGACTTTAGAATATGCTTGAGTATATAATTTCTATATGTTTTTATCCATGTTTCTTATGAGGCCTTGTGCAGTTATAGGAGTTTTTTCAATAAGAGCACCACCACTTATGGTATCAATGATAGTTTTATCCATAGTCAATATACCCTCATATAAGTATTGGATCAAGAATTGGTCGGCAATTTGGTGGTGTGGGAAAGATGGATCAAGGTTTTTGAACCTCTCCGAGTACTCATGGAGTGATTCATTAGGGAATTTAGGAATACCACTTATTTTCTTTTAGATAAAAGTGGTTCGAGAAGTAGGGAAGAATTTCTCTAAGAATATTCTCTTCAAGTTGTTCCATGTATTTATGAAACTAGGATGGAGGTAATATATCCATGACTTTGTGGGTTCAGTTAGGGAGAAAGGTAATACTCTAAGTTTTATTTTTTCTTCAAAAATCCCTTGAGGTTTCATAGTAAAGTACGCCCCTTGGAACTATTTGAGGTGAAGATAAGGATCCTCATCAGATATCCCATGGAAATAATGAAAAAAAAAAGAATAAAACATGATTTGAGTTTGAAATTATCCTCTATGTTTGTATATTGAGTATCAAGGTCTTGGTAATTCATATCAGGGGTATAAAATTCTTTAATGGTTTATTCCATATGATTGTCCATATCTAAATCAATTAGATGGGTAATGAATAGGACTTGAGTGATTTGATTATCCCTGATGTTCCTGATAATTAAATTAAGAGTTTCATTGATGTAAAGTTAAAACAAAATGAGGTATTTTTTGGGAGTTTATAGGGAATTCAATGAAAAAATTTGAAAGGGTGGGGAAGGAGGGTTTTTTCTCTGTTTTTTTTCAGATTTTTTTGGTTTTTTTATTTTTTATTTTTATTTTTTTTATAAAATAATAAAAAATCAACTACTTATAAAACCATAACTGGAAAAAAACCATTTTAAGAATGTATTATTATAAAAAATAGAACATTCAAATGTTTGGTTCTCTTATATAATGTGTATAGTATCACTTAGGTTATATCCTTGGTGATGGTAATATTTTTAGAGTCAATTGTCTTTGTTTTATCTTTTGAATGAAGAAGGGGGGTTTAAAAAGATTAGGAGAAATTATTGATTGATGAATTTAATTTAACAATTTAACAAATATTTCATTGAGTTAATTATTAGGGATTCAAGATTATTATATAATTTAGATTTCTGATATTTCATTAAATTAACACCCACTTCACAAGATGATTTTGATCTGAATTCCAAAATACTGAGGCTTTAATCCAATTATGAAATAGGGAAGAATATCAATTAATAATTGTTTATAGAAGTCTATTTATGGTTCTAATAATCTATATAATTCACATTTTAACCCAACCATGTCATTAATCCATGACCTTTTAAGTTTTAACGTACACAATTTTAACCTAAAGAATATTTTATGAAAAAAATCTCTCAATCACTTGACATACCAAAATTATGAAACGCCCCAATTGATTATTTACTCATCCATTAAGATGGTTAGTAATATGCTTTAATATGTTTATGGAGATGAGTTAAAAGAATAAGAAAATGAATCATGAAAGAAAGGAGTTGTATTTCGAACACACACATGAGCTGTGAAGAAAGTTAAACACATTCTTTGGATTTAATGAGAAAGTAGAAGAGGTGAGGGTTTATTTGGGTTGATTTAAACTATTTTAAGACCATTAATATTATATAATGTGGATGATAATAAAATTTGATGATGATGAAACATTCATTAAAATTTAAATGAAATTACAACCAAACTTACATGATTACAATTGAAAATAATTGAAGTGCATAAAAAGAAAGCATGGAGGAACAGTATCTCAAGTAGGAACTTGAGTTTAGAAGATCATACTAGGACTTTGTAAAGGGTTTTTTCATGCCAATTTATCCTCCTAATTGATAAATTTCAAATAAAATACAAGGAGAATAGGGGGATGTATTTATAGCTCTAGGTGGTGGACTGTTTTCCTTCCAAAACTTACCTTCAAGTTAGATTGAAAATTTTACCATCAAGATAGAAAAATATAGAAATGAATATTCATAAATTTTTTATATGTGTATGTAGATATTATAACACAAAAAATTGCTATCCATTAGGATTTTTTAACCAAATATATAGAAGTTTTCTTAAACCTCATGTTGATGTCCAATTTTATCGATAATTTTTCAAAGGCCATAATGTGAATGAGTTTAAGGCCAGTAATATGACTTTAGCTCGGAACCATATCTTTTAAAAAGTTATGTAACTAACTCTTGAAGTTATACCCAAAAAATTTTAACTTAATTTGGAATGTGTATTGTGATAAAAGTCAAGAATTGTGTGGTGTTATAAAATACTAGAAGAACCGTGGGATAGACTTTAATACATTAATAGGGACACTTATTGGTTGAGTTGGGACTTTAAATGTTTATAAAAGATTTAATGGAATGTCCCTAGACTTCATGTTGAGTATAAAATAATTTTTACTTATAGATTGATACCAAAAAATATAACATCATAGCAAGCACAGTTTCATTTGAAGATTCATTGGGCCTTCTTTTGTGGTCCATATAGCTCTTTAAATGGTCAAATTAGACAGTGATCTGGTTGAATGATTTTTTTAAAATTTGAATCAGAAAAAACTAAAAAAGAAACTTTTTATACATTTTTTTAGTATTTTGAAAGATATTATCAAAATATTAAACAATATTTTAATTAAATGAATTCAAAAAATGCTCTTCATATGTTTTTATGATCAAAACAATAAAATTGACTAAAAATTAATCATTTTCAATAAAAAATAAGTGATGGGAGTAATGTAAAAGATTTAATGAATTTGTAATATCAAGATAATCCCTTGAACATCATAAAATACTAAGTTATGATTCTAGTTGGAATTTCTTATGACATTTACCATCACATCCCAATTTTCTAGAAGATATGATAATAGTGGAAGTTCCAAGAAATATTCTATGAAAGTCACATTAATAGATTTTAGATGAATTTGAATTATGAAAAATCATTAATATTATTGGTTGTAGACCTATATTATAATCATCTCAAGTCAAATAGTCTATGTATCATGAAAATATTGTTCATTTATTAGGGTATCTCATAAATATAAGCCACTGTATTAAACAACTACACTAATGTACTCACCTCCAAAATGTTAAAGGCCTCATTTTGGGCCATTGAAATCAAAATGAGTCTAACAAAATTTTGATCTATCCTCTCCCATTATACCTTGTCTATCTTCTTTATCATGAATCGAGTTAACAAAATCTTTGGGTCCTTCTGAAATAGATAATTCAATAATTCCATCCTCCATATGCCAAAATCCTTCCCATTAAACTTATCAACCCATTACTTTTCTCCTTATAAAAAATATATCTTCCAATGAAATGAATCCCACTGAATAGAAATATTGTCAAGATAAGAAAATGTAACCAAAGTTATTGTCGAGTATGAACTGTCAAGCTCTAAAACAAGATTTGATACCACTTTTTATGGATACAATTCACCATTAATCACTGAACATATCTCCTACAAATGTTATACACAACATACATCCAAGATATAGATAATCCATGGATTTGATGTCACTCTGTGAACTTTGATATACCAAAATATAAGAATATTATTCACCTTACTCACCACACCAATTTACACATGACATTTAGACACTCCATAAAACTAGATAAAAACATTAAAACTAACAGAAACAAAGAAGAAAAAGGAAGAACACTTTGTTTTTATATATATTGAATGTTAGTCCTACATCCCTAAGTGAACACTACATCCATATTTTATTACTCAAATAGTATAAAGTTTACAAACTCAATTAGAGATAATTTGTGATAAAATTATAACTTTTCCATGCCATGGTAACATGTGTACAAGTGGTCCCACACCACCTTTATGGTAGGGAATAGTTTTTCATCTAGTTTCACCACTATATAAGATTAATGTAAAATAATCTATTTTACCCAGTGACCTTTGATATTCTCTATCATTCGAACTACTGATCGATAAATTCAGTTAACAGATAATATCTCTTCCCTTTATCAAAATAACACAAGAATTAACTCCCACTAAACATTTTATAGCTCACTGAACACTACCCAGTATAAAAACCATTTGATAAAAGGTGTTATTTAACAAGAACTTCCACTAATGAAGATACACCACCATCGTTGTACTAAACATCAAGTCATATTGTCATCTAGAGTCCCTCCTTCTAATATATTATGTCTGGTTCTTGAACAAACTCCGCAATCCTAAAACAAGTCCCATGAAACCTTAATCCATCCCATGTAATGCATATGAGATAGTGAAAACAAACAGGATGGAGCATTCCAATATCTTACACATAACCAATATCATTTTCATTACTGAGTCTAAAATCTTAGGAATGAATAAATTTATTATGAATAAAATAGTATATTTCATACACAAAGTGATTCCAGAATAAAACCTTACATATCTTAGGGGACCACCTCATAGGACTACCATTTCCTTACTCTCTAAATATATCTTATGTATCAGTACCAATGAGAAAAAAAAACTTACACACTATTCCCATGGAAATAATGTAAAAAAATATACCTTCTTCCTTAGAATAATATATTATGTATGAAGCACCTTGTGAAACTTTGTTAAATTCCTAGACAACTTCTATAAATAAATTTAATAATATCCCTATTTGGAAGAAAAACTATTTCAATATAAGAAAAAAATAAATCAAAGTATGTCTATGGAATATATTAAGAGAATAATATTTAAATAATTGAAAATAAGAAATTAAGGATCTTATACAATAATGTCAAAATTACTCTTATAAACTAAATATGTGTTAATTTTACATTAAATATTAAAATGGTGGGGATAAAATCATTTAAATATAAAGTTAATTTCATGAAAATATTTTCTCTATAAATTCCCACATACATAAACATTTCACTCATGGGAAATCATCTAATGCTAAGTTCAATTTATATTTATCAAGATAGATTTAGCAACACTTTTCTATTCAAATAACCATTGAAATATCATGCTACCTACATGGATCTCAATTCCATAACTCCTCACTAATCATAAAAACCCATTAAACCTCATGTTAATCTCCATGTCAATTTAATACTTATCTCCTTGAAAATATATCTATGTTTACTCAAGGATTTTTAAAATAGAACTTTTCTCATTATCAAGAGAATGCATTATTTATATAGTCATGTTTCCTTTAAAGTATTTATATTTTATAAAGTAATAAAAGTGTGTTAATTAAAAGTACATGACCTGGGTTTTTTTTTGTTTAAGGGTTTTCAGGTTTTAAATGTTAAAACTCAGAGGAAAAATAAGGAGGTTTTTTAATATAATATAAAATAAAATTCATGATTTCAGTTTAACCCTCAATAATGTCATCATCATAACTCCCCTTTATAAAATTTAACCTTGAGACACCTTTTTATTCTCTTGGTGAAGTCCAAACATTATGATTTTTTTAGTATCAATTTCTTTTCTTTATTTTCTCTTCTCTCTACCTCCTAAAAGTAGTGTTATTTTCACCATTTTAGATTTATCACTTCAGTCTAGATCAATTTATTTTTTATATTTAAATAGTATAAAAGCATATTTTGATATTACAATTTTAGTGGCACTCCCTTACCAAAATTTTTTGGGTATTTTTCCCTCCTTTCCAACCTTTTTAAAGAAGCTTCAATTTAGATCATCCATCTCCCTCACCCACACTTGATTTCAACCATAATAATATAATTAATTTTATTTCATATTGTAAATATATTAATGTATTGTAATGTGGCTAAATAACAATATTATTCATGGATACTAGGATATTCATAAACGGTGGTATGTAAGGGTGGGATTAAAATAAGATTTCATTGTAAAAAGGGGGCATTACAAATGAAGACTCAATAATTTTTTACATAGTTATATAAATTCTAATAGCTTTGAAAAAATATATAAAAAAATATAGATATCCAAACATACCTCAATACTCTCAAGACAAATAAAAGTGTAAATAATGTGTAAAATTGGTTTAGAAACCTCTCGGGTTCGTAAATTTATTCATTTTGTATATAACCAACTTACATGATTTTAAAATTTCATTAAAGTTTATTAAATAATTAGATTTTAAATCAGGAAAAAAATAAATTTCAATATTCATTTAAATCCTTAAAAATTTAAACCATGTTTTTTCGGAAAAAATACCAAGATTATTTGAATATCCCAAAGAATTTAATTAGGAATTAAACAAAATAATTGGGAAATGAGTGATATGACCTGACTTATTGGTCATGGTAGCCATGAGTTAAGTTTATATATTCTTCCCATTGTAATCCTATAAGTAAAATAAGAAAACATGATAAATTTATTGAAATGAAAAATAAAAAAAATAAAAAAAAAGGGAAAGAAAATGTAATCTTGGTTTGACCCCCAAGTGGTTATTAGTTTTGGACTGACCCTAGAAGGGTAGCACCATCTATTATCCAAAAATACATGTTGGATATAATTTGTACAATTTGAACCACCACATGTTGTTTATTATAATGTAAATCACTTAACACTGGTTGTATAGGATCACATGGATAGAGTACTAAAGATATTATCTTAGAGATTAGTACTACTTTCATGGGGGGAGTAGGAGAAACTATGGGTCCTATTATTTTTCCACTATTTGTGTGGCTTCCTCTTCAACATTCAGGGAGTGTTCCATGTGTTCTGTATTAAGAATTTTAGAAAGAGGAAAACCAATAATTTCAAGTTTAATATAATTAAAATATGCAGAATTAATATTAAAATCTTCCCCTTTTATGTGGATAGCTCATAACTCGGTTTAATTAGTCAAATCCATTGTAAACTCTTCATTCACTCCCTCAAGATAATTTTCAAGTGGTATAGAGAGTTTCATTTATTCCTCTTCAGGTGAATCTAATTCTTTATCTTCATATTCAAGTTAAATTCATGTTTCGGATGAATCTAAAAATTATTAACTATGGTTGCTAATTCTCAATTTTGTTTTAATAAAATTATATTTAATTTACTTCAGGAAAATATTATCACCTCTTATTAGATGATATATTAATTATTCTTCATTTTTTAACAACTATTAGAGTTGGGTTATAATGTATGTGGGTAGTCAATCTACTCCATCTTCTCTTCAAATTCCACCACTTTAGTGGTGTATTTTTATAGATCCATAGAAAGATATAGTGGTGTTGATTCTTATTCTTTAAGGATGGGAGATTTATTATTTAATTTTCCTTATAAAAATTGATTCTATTTTGAATCCAAAAATTATTAATCCCCTACATGTGTATCATTATGCATGTTTTCTTTAGGAATATCTTATAGAAATTATTAAGTTTGTTCTGATAATAGATCTTCATGTAGTTTCTTCCCAACCTCCTCGGATTCTTAAATTTTAATAATTGGTGGGGGAATCTCTTCATATACTTCTTTTTGTTCTTATTACTAAAGTTGTTATTCATTATATTTGAGTCGATATTCTATTAAAAATTTTACTTGGATCCTCATATCCTAAATTTCTACTCTAATATTATAAAATTGATCTTCTCTATCATCAAAAATTACTTCTTCATATGGAACCTATTAGAATCGATAATATAACGCATAATAATCGCAATTGAAATATGTTTTGGATAGAAAAAATAATAATGTTTTTATTAAAAAAATAAAAAATAATTATAAAATATTAAAATAAATGGAAATTGAATAACTAAATTTATCCTAAACAATGGTGAAATAATTTGACACACTTGTTTCAAGGTGTACACAAATATTATTTATTTTCCTATTATAGTACAATGGATAGCCAGGTAAATCTCTTGAGGAGCCTATTTTTGGATCACTCACTACACTATTCACTAATTATATTTTAAATATTTTTATATTTAGAAAACAAAGGTAGAATTATAGGTAGGAAAATAAAATTTAAAACTGAAATATAGACATGAAATTATAAATATAGATAGAATGGATGAGGTTTTTTAGAAAGAAAATACTTCCATGAGAACCACTTTAAGTGAGCCTTCATTGTCTCATGACTAGTCTCATAGCTACTTAATTAATATGATCTTTCTAATGTAACACCATCCTCTTCTACCCTAGTTTGGAATATAGTGTACCCAACAAAATCCAAGTACATTTTACATCCACCTCTTCTATAGCTAACAAGTTAAAGGGCTCCTAAATCGAGTGCACCCCCTAACTCGCCTTAATAGTATGAAATCTCACCCATTAAATACTAAATCATCAAGGATACATCATATACTCTGATAAATATAGAAGGGGGGTAAAATAATAAAGAATAAGAAGTTAAGACTATAAAAACTATAGTGAGGTCACACTGACACCTTTCCCCACTACTAATTAACCTCATAATAACTCTGATTAAATAAGAAAAATTTAAACATAGATGTAAAAAATACTCAAGTTCATCATTGGATCCCTACCCTAGGAGATCCCTCAAGTTTTTTACTCATCATCATTAGTATTAGAGATCACAGTGAATAAAATAACAAGGGAAATGAGAGAGGAGAGTTGGAAATAAATAATAATATATATTAAAACATGTAGAATCATAATATAGTAGAAAACATCAAAGAAAAACTCTAATCTACTTCGACTAGATCTAAATATCCAAGAATAACCTATGGTCGCTACCCCCTTTCATGAATATTGTTTCCTATTTTTATATTCTTCACTTAGGATAGGAAAATATTTCCTTCCAATCTGATTCAAACCCTAAAAACTAAGGTAGAACTAGATTCCAAAAATATATGGACTCTAATTCTAGAAACCTGTCAACATGTCTTCATTATGGAACAACCAAAACCATCATGACACAACCCACTTTTAACCTTTAACAATTTAGTGTTAACCTTATTCTCCTCAGTAACCTCATGGTGTAACACCTAATACTGTATTGTGAAATCCTGGTCAATAGATCCATAAAACCTTGATAGAATCTTGAGGTACAATATTTTCCTCTTATAATATCATATGTGTCTTTGACTCTCATTTTTCTCATAAAATCAGGTTATGATGTGGATACATTACTATGGTATAAATCTCATAAAATATACAGCTTGAGCCACTTCCAATTTTTGATTCTCCACTATAAAATGATAACAACATGATATATACACCTTCTCTATGTGAATAATATTCCATCCATAGTGCAAGCTAAATCCTTTTTGGTAAAATATTCTCCCTATGATTTTTTATATGTTCATTCCCATTTTCATCACTGCATAGTTCCATAAAAATTACCTTCTACCCAGATCTGATATCCTTATATCAATTAAAAATATATTCATAAGATTACTCAATCTTAATTATACTTTATCATTTTCTTCCACCAATTTTGGACTTCTATATTTTATTCATACCTTATAAGAATTCAAGAGAAAATTAAGGTTCGATATTGGTTTCAGGAATAGTGGAAGTATCCTTTAATGGTATGACAAATTCATATTTTATTCTTAATTTATTTTTAATCATTATAGCACGTGATCAAAACTTAATGTCCAATGAAAACTGTAGATTACATGACTAGATTAAAATTTTGAAACCAAAAGAGGATGATATTCTCATATAATTTATAATTTATTTGTAAACTGATATATAATTACCTCAATATTTAATTATCTCTTCATAGATGATCCAATTAACTAGACCACATTGTACCATCATTGTAATGTAGGATCAAAATTTATAATACCTCTAGTGATTATCCACATGTTCACTTCAATCTATGAACATTTTCATAGAATCTTTGGGTGTTATTACGACCGATCATGATCACTTGTTTCATTCTTGATTGATCACGACATTATTATTTTCAAAGGAGGAAGAATTCTTGATTCTCTCTTGAATACTTTAGAGATGAGGAAGAGAGAGTGAGATCTGGATATATAGATATCTCTATGTGTATTTATAGAGTATGTATCTATTTATTGTTCACACTAAAAGTGATTTATGGAAAGTGATATAATTATATATTTATTATCTCATGTTTAGGGTTGGAAAATCGAATATAGGCCCCTTAAAAAATTTAATATTCTTAATTGACACCATTTTCATTTTTATAAAAATGATATTATTATTATTATTATTAGTCTCTTGACATTTGAAACACGTTAATAATATAAATAAATATCATTTACACAATTTCTAACTGGATCATTAAACTCGGTTCACTCTCCCTCGTCAATATTTACTGATCCTAGCATAATGACTATTTGATAAATAATTTTCCCTTCATTAATATATGATAAATATAATAAATATTATAATTTATAAACTCAAAAATAGATATTTATTATTATTATTATATAACAAAATTATTATTTTGAATAACTTTTGATTAAATTATGTTTATCAACTAAATCGTAATAAATATTATTTATTCTAACTTGTTAAATTCAATACAACAATTTAACGGAGATTTTTGACACACTTAGTGTAAAGACCCAGAAATTTAAAGGAAATTGCTTTCTTAAATACTTTGTAATTTTACGACTCTATGGCTTCTGAAGGCACTTGATTCCGAGGACCAGTGTGCTCGGAATAAATTTCCGAAGATTAGCTCGGGTACGTTCAGTAAACGAATGAGTGAGATTTTCTATCTTTTTAACCAATGCTCGGAATTGAAATCTGAGGGAACCAGTGAACTCGCAGTGCCGGTAATTGCTTAAGAGGACCTTTACCGAAGATGTATTTTCACGGGAGAAGAAGTTAATTTTTGTGGATTAATTGAGAGGTGAATAAAATTGTGGAACAATTTTATTTTTATATCTTAAGTGGTTATAACCTACATGGGGAAGTTAGGGTGGGACCCACTAACATCCTAACAACCCATGTGAGGATAAATGTGAGGTGGGGCCCACACGAGCCCCAACCCTTCACATTTCCATAACTCTCATAAACTCTACCTTTAAAACTTGTTAACTCCCTTTAATTAAGTAACTCTCCCTCTCTCCCTCTTTATTGCATGCCAACACACACATTAATTAATTAATGGAAACTCTTCATTAATTAATTAAGTGTTTGAATTTTTTAAATTTGAATGCATGTCATGATTTAATAAAATAAGGGAATCCTTATTTTATTTTTGGGGGTTGGCATGTTGTGTTGAGATTTTGGGGAGAGAGCTCTAGTTTTATTTGAAGAACTTCATCCTCAATGAAGAACATCAACTCTTCGATGAAGAACATCAACTCAGCGACCCTGGTTTCACCATCCCCTTTTTCCTCCCTGACAAGGGAGGATACACCGACGCAGGAACTCGCCAACGACGTCATGCCTTTCAATCTTCTCTCCGTGACAAAAAAGGGAGACGCGACTTCCTCCTCGGACGCTCTCCGTCGACGTCTAAGAATCCTTATCCCGCGACGCCAACGCTCATCGTCTTTTGTTGAGGTAGGGTGTGTTGATTCAATTTTACTGAGAATAAAATTGTTCGTTGTGTTTCATGAAACTTGTGCATTCTTGGCCATGTTATATCGTCTAACGTGGAGGGGGCGGGCCGAACAAACACGGCCCGACAACCCTCTGCTAGAACTTTATTCCTTTGGAATTGGAAACCAGAGGCGGAGGAAAAACACGGCGCCATCGTGCCATGCTGGGATCGTGATGAAGTGAACCGGCGCTGTCGCGCCAGTTGTACAGAATGAACCACGGGCCGCTTCGTCGAACAAACCGGCCGGCCTATCGGCCGGCCGGGCGGTGCTGGACAGTGGCGCCAGGAGGGCATCGCGATGGAGGACCGGCAGCCCGCCCATGCGGGCCGCGTGCGCAGAAGACCGGACGGTCTAGCCAGCCGATTTTGTGGAAGGGCAGCTGTTTCCGACGCTTTTACGCCGGGGCGCGCGTGCATGTCCGTCACGCATGGGAGGACGCGTGGCTCGTTGCCCCGCATTCCTACTTTCCAAATTCGGGCAGCATCCGTTCCTTATTCAGGGACGTCTGCTCCTTGATCGAAACCAGGATGATGGGATGCCGGTTCTTCCTTCCGTGGATTCCTCCTCGGAGCTCATCACCTAGTCCGAGTCTCCCTTATAGATTTAAGATGTGTTCGTGAAGCTCGTTCCTGGCGCCATATCTGCATGGACGCCAGTTAATTATGCTGCTTCCGTCGAGATGCTCCAAGGGGTCTTGTCGGTGCAGCAACCTTCGGTGAGGAGAATGGCCACGTTGGGGTGTCGTTGGCTTGTCTTGACGTTGGGTATTGGCATGTCTGTCTTTTGTCCCTTATCACAGGGCTTCTTGAGGGCGCGGAAGCTCGAGGCATCCCACATCGAACGCGGGGAATGTGTACCATCTGAGGTTTTACTCATCTTCCCATGTTTAACACGGGGTATGCCTCAAGTTTAACATCTTGCGGAGATAGATCAGACTGATCGAAACACTAAGAGTGGATCAGATTGAAGGACCCCCTAGGGGGAATACCGATGTTGGGGCCAGCACGTGGGCGGCTTCCCGGATACTATGGAGTGGGATGGGGTGGAATGATCTCACCGGGATGTGGCGGTGATGTTATTAATATTTTCATGACTTATTATATTCCCCCTTTACTGATTTTATATGAAATTTGCATAATTTGTGTGAAATATTAATGTTTTAATATTACGTATAATTTTTGAGCATTTTTAGAAGTATTCCAATTGAGTCAGTTTACTATTTTAATAATAAATATCCCTATAATGATCCAAATTGTGTGGTTCTTATTTTTTAGGATTCTCATTTCAATATAAAACATTTCATTAGAAGGTACCATGATCCAATTCTGCTATTTGAAGGGTCATATGGTCCTCACAAACAAGACCAACGAATCTGTGAACAAACTGGGACAGCCTTGAAGATTGATTTACTGGGCTCAATCCAGAAGTCCAAAAACATTAACTCTCCGCCATAATTTTTAGGACAGTACATTCCATCTTGGATAAAAATTTCAAGACCCAAATCTAAGTAAAACAGGCCCAAATGAAACTTTGAAGTCCAGACCACCATTCTGGAAGAGAAATATAATCAGTATAGTATTCACGACCTATCTCATCATGTAAGAATCAAATAGAGCAGATATTTTGCAGTGTGAATGAGGAGATATAGACGGCCAAATTTGTTGAAAAACCCATTTGGATTTTAAGGCATCTTCAAATTCAATAACCCTTTCACATTCTAGACTTCAAAAAGACTGGATTAAAATGGGTAGTTTTACTTTGTTTAATCAACTGGCCATAACGTTTTATCCTTAAGTCCAAATGACTCCAAATTTTGAGAGTAGTCGGCCAACTCTATTATCTAAAACTTTTAAGAAGGATATTTCTCTAGGTTCATCTATCATGATTTCCATATCTGCGAGCCAAGTGGAGGGGTATTGCTGGAATGTAAACAGACCACTCCTTGGGCTATAAATACTCTCCCCTTCTCTCCTTGAGAGGGGTTCACATTTCAGAATAGAGGAGAACATATTGGCACGACCAAGGCCTTTACAAAGGCTTGGTAGGATCTTCCATACTCATTTTTTTACTTGAGATACCTTTCCTTTTCTCTCTTTTTTCCTTAATTTCGTGTTCTTCGTTTTTGTAATTTTGTAAGTCTCTTTCTTTGTAATTCTGTCTTAAGGAAAGTTACTTATTCAATATCTCTTATTCTCATCCACCTTCTGTAGTTTAATATTTATGTTCTTAAAATAGTTTAAATTCATTTGAATCCCCTTCCCTTCTTCTGCTTCCTCATTCAATCGAAAAACCATTTTTAATTTTCTTCATCGTTTGTGTGTGTGTTCGGCGCACTACTCTTATCTTGTCCCTTTCTTTTTCTTCTATTTATAATTCATCACCATAATCATTATAACCAGATTAGTAATAATTTTAATGGATGGGTAAATCTTTAATTGGGGTGAGTTATAATTTAGGTATGTTAAGTGATTGAGAGCTTTTGCTCGACGAATGTTCTTTAAATTAATATTGTGTATGTTGAACTTTATATGTCATGGATTAATGACATGTTTTGTTTAATATGTGGATTCCATGGATTATTGGAACCACAAATACAATACCATAAATAAGTAATGGTAATGATTAGAAACCTAAGTTAAGTTACGGCTTGGATTAAAGCTTTAACACTTGGTAATTCTGATCAAAATCATCTTGTGACATGGGTGTTAGTCAAGACTCATTGCCAAGACTATCTTAGTAGACGAAGTCCATTTCTGAACTGAGTTCACTCCTCGTTTCAGTCCTGTTTCACTGAACCGGTTTAACTAGACGTTCCAGTCATGTCTATCTCATGAGATATAAAATCTTTACCCAATGCATTGGAGGGAGATATAGGTCCCACCCATCTCATAATGATACCATTCTTATGTGTGCCACAAAATCATAAACCATACATCATAGCATAACCCATGTAATAAAAATGGGATTCTTAAACATCATGAAATTATAAAACAATTCATATAAGATAAAGGAATTCATAAAAATAATTTCATCACAACATAATCAAATCAATGTAATAATAGGGATAGAAATAGAACCATTTATTATCTTAGATGGAAAATAATTCTGATAAAACACTTGAACTCCATTCTTGAGGAAAATATCCTTTCTACTTCAAAAACATTTTCCATTCTTAACATGTCATACAATTTTACACTAAAAGAATTTGATTAAAATAAACTTGAAAACTTTTAAAGGAAGCTTCGTGGAAATAATGTTTTAAAAATCCATTCATGCCGTATAAGTTCAAAAAAACATTCTTCGTACTTTTGTCGAAAAAGTCAAAAAGTACCTCGTACGAAAAACGACAAAAGATTCCGTTTATATCCTTTACTAAAAACTCACCGAAGGGTAAAATTGGATTTAAAATATTGTAGGTGGTTGGAAATAATATTACATATTGAGGAAACATGGATGTGGATGATAAAATACACCCCAGTAAATACCAATGTATAAACAATCTCGGATAAAAATGAGATTGTGATATTTCCCTTACCTTAGGTCCGATTTTCCTCGTAAGTGTCCGAACCTCATGTATAATGATTTAAATAATGTTATTGACTTATTACAGAATCATAATTATTGTTATGATATCATATATGGTCATATTCGTAGCTTCTTAGTAGTAATATTTCATTGCTACTTGTTATTCGGGTGTTTATAACTTTTTGTTCTTATGCGTGTTTTGTCGAATAAATTCGTATTCTTCTATTTAGGTTATAGATACATCATTTACAGAATGGTATTAATGTACTATATATTATATTTATTCATTCAATTCATTTATATAATCATTATGAAATGAAGATCATGTAGAACGAATCGCATCACATCATGGAGACGGTATTCCGTACGTACGCACGAGCGATGATATCATTCCCATCCAAGTAAGGTGGTGGGGGAAAATAGATTACACCACGGTGTGGAGACGGTATTCCGTACGTACGCACGCGCGGTGATTTCATTTTCCATAGGATGGATAGATGTTGACATAGGGTTGTTTCATACTTATAATAACATATCAGTATATGAGTGACACTGATGTTATTACTTCATAATGAAACAACTAAAGAAGAAGATGTTGAAGAAGAAAGAATTTGGAAAGGATCGGTAATGGATATTACCTCTTTTTGACGCGCCTCTTCTTAACCTCCTCTTAGGGCACTAGGGTTGGTCTTTGAAGAAGACCAGAACCTCTAGGATGATTCTAGGGAAGTGGGGAAGTGAAATGGGCAGGGTGTGGCCGAGCTTGAAGGCTCAAATTGATGTTAGGAGGAGAGGGAGGAGGTTCCCTTTTATAAGGGAGGAGAGGGGCACCTTTGGAAATATAAGATATATTAGTTTATATTAAATCCCAACCCCACTTAAAAACTTCCAAAATGACTCATATCCAAAGATTCGATGATATAGGGTTGTAATATCATCAACCAATAAAATTTAGACATGTTAGGAATTTATTTTAAACATTACCAACTTGATTTATCCTTATTTATCAATTTAATTTTATTTGTGGTAATAATATTCTAAATTTTAAATTATTATTAATAATTACATATGTGTTGTGAATTTTCCATGATTTGAAACTTTATGACATTGTCGAGTATATAAAATTTAATTTATAATTTTTAAATATTTTTGTGATTTTTAAACAATTTTATAATATGTTATTTTTATAAAATAACAATAGTGTCAATTTTGACACTATTCATTTATTTGAATTTAAATAAAATATATACAGTGGATATGTTCAAACTAAAAGATTTAATAGATTAATAAAATGTCATATGTATCTATAAAATTAGTGTAGCACATTAAATAGTGCATATAATAATTATTTTAATATTTTAAAACCATTTATTTGATATTTTAATTAATAAAATAATTTCAACATCACTATTGTGTCATAATTAATGATAATTATTTAATACTTAAAAATTCTAAATAAATTCCTATGATGTCGATAATTGTATTAGCTTTCTGGATAAAATTCATGTTCTATGTTTCATTAAGTTTATCACCAAATTAAAATTATTATACTTATAAGATTTAAGAAAGTGACATGTTGTCACATTCTTTGGTTTTAATAATAATTAAATTATTTTCATAGAAAAAAGTCCATTAAATGAATCTAATCCGACCTTTAGGTGATATGGGTCGACTTTTAGTCATCCAATAGGATTTTGGCAGGTGTTAGGGTAATTTTATAATCTTATATTTACACTTAATTACCCGATTTACCTTTAACTATGGTAAATAAAATTTACCGTAGTTACTATTCATAATGCCCAAAAATAAAAAGTAGCCTATTAACATAATTTGGACCCACTGATTCTGAATATGGAATCTATTTTTCAAAATTCAAAACATATAAGTTGTAGTAATTAATTTAAAATAAATCTCGTTGTTAAGAAAACGGGTTTTAGAAGTTAAAACATTGCCAAAGATTGAAATGTTTTTACCTATGAATTCAATGTGAAGTTAATGCTAATGACATACATTATATTAAATGGTAAAAATATATTATATATATACTTTAAAACCATTCAATATTATAATTTAACCATATAAATTATCTCAATGAAAAATGTTGTTTTTAATTAAAAATTAGCGTATTTTTACTATTCATCAAAATATGAAAGTTATCAGAAAAATATCAAAAATTTATCCAAAGTAAATTTGTATATCCTGATTCAAAATAAGAATTCTATTTTGTCAAATTGAACTTATAAATGTGTCAAAAACTAGATTTAATGTGGGTGCGCCATCAAAAGGCGGCAAAACTGCATTTTTTTATAAATACTTATTTTACCCCAAAAAAAATTATTTTGTTCTCTTACCATGTTCTAGAAAATGTGTAAGATGAATAATAATGTTGTAAAATTTAAAATTCAGTTAATACTATTCATAACGGCTAGTTTATAATATTATAATAATATATCGTTGTTTAGTGGAACTCGGTATTGCGTACTACACACGCTATCGAGGAAGGTTGCGATTGCGTGCAGCGAAAGATTCCTTTGATGATTTATATAACATAAAAACAAAATATTTCTCATAAAGATCTCGGGTGTTACATTATACCCCACTTAAAATGAATTTTGGCCTCGAAATTCGTCACTTTGTAACAAACAGATGAGGATACCTCCCCCTCATCATATCCTCAAGCTCCCATGTAGCTTCTTCTAATTGGTGGTTCCTCCATAAAACTTTCACCAAGCGAGTGGTCTTGTTTCGTAGGACTTTTTCACTACGATCCAGAATCTCTATCGGTTGTTCTTCATAAGAAAGATCTTTCTCCAGCGGTACAACTTCTGAGTTGAGTACATGTGAAGGATGAGGTATGTACTTTCTTAGGAGAGATACATGGAACACATCGTGAACTTGAGAGAGATTCGGTGGAAGCGCCAATCGGTAAGCTACCTTCCCAACATGATCCAGTATTTCGAACGGACCGATATATCTAGGGCTCAAATTCCCCTTCTTTCCAAATCTCATGACCCTCTTCCAGGGAGATATTCGTAAGAACACTTTATCACCCACTTCAAACTCTAGGTCTTTTCTTCGGTTGTCGGCATAACTTTTCTATTGACTCTGAGCTACTCTTATGTGTTGTTGAATAGATCGGACCTTTTCTACCATCTCATCAACAATATCAGGTCCTCATAGCATTCTTTCCCCAACTTCATCCCAGCAAGTTGGAGTCCTGCATTTCTTTCCATAGATAGCTTCATAAGGAGCCATCTGAATACTGGAGTGAAAGCTATTATTATAAGAAAATTACACTAAAGGTAGGTGTTGATCCCAACCACCTTTTAAATCCATAGAGAAAGCTCTCAACATATCTTCTATAGTTTGAATTGTTCTCTCAGACTGACCATCTGTCTAAGGATGATAAGCAGTGATGAAACTTAACTCTGTATCCAGAGTATGCTTAAGACTTCGCCAGAACTTCGAGGTAAACCTCAGATCCCGATCAGATATAATAGAAAGTGGTACTCTATGAAATCTTACCTCTTCCTTCACATATATCCTGGAAATCTGATCTAGAGAGAAATACTCTCTAATAGTAATGAAGTGTGCAAACTTTGTAAGACGATCAACTATGACCCAAATAGCATTATTGCCTTTGGATGTTTTAGGAAGTACTGTGACAAAGTCCATAGTGATGTTTTCCCATTTCCATTCGGGTATGGGTAATGGTTGTAACATCCCCTTAGACTTCTGTCTCTCAGCTTTAACTTGCTGAAAAACCAAGCATCGAGAGACATATTCAGCAACATCACTTTTCATGTCATCCCACTAGAAGTACTCTTTCAGGTCCCTATACATCTTTGTGCTTCTATGATGAATAGATAATGAAGAACTATGAGCCTCATCCAGCAGCTCCTTCTTTAATTCAGGGATGGGAGGAACACAAACCCAATTCATGAACTTTATTATCCCATCACAATCAAGGTTGAATTCAGGAACATTTCTCACCTTCTTTTGTAAATCGACATCTTCTTTCTGTGCCTATTTAATCTTTACATGTATAGATGGTTGAACGTTCATTTGAGAAAGATACGATTTTTCCCCTTTCATTATAATTCCAAGATCCATCCTTTGTAAATCAATAAATATTGGATCTATTGTGATCCTCATCATAGATAAACTGGCATGGTCTTGTCGACTTAATGCATCTACCACCTTGTTTGCTTTCCCAGGGTGGTAATGAATTGAGCAGTCGTAATCCTTAATCAGCTCCAACCATCTTCTTTGGCGCATATTCAACTCCTTTTGTGTGAAAATATACTTTAAAATTTTATGATCAGTATAAATATCACACCTTTCACCATAAAGGTAATGCCTCCAAATCTTTAATGCAAAGATTACCGCAGCTAACTCCAAATCATGAGTTGGGTAATTTTGCTCATGTATTTTCAACTATCGTGAGGCATAAGCTATCACCATATCATTTTGCATAAAAACACACACCAAACCCTTCTTGGATGCATCACTGTAGATCACAAACTTTTCTCCACTACAAGGCAGTGTGAGCACAGGTGCACTGGATAACCTTCTTTTCAACTCCTTGAAATTCTCTTCACATTCCTCCGTCCAAACAAACTTAACTCTTTTTCCGAGTCAACTTGGTGAGTGGATTAGATAATAATGAAAAATCTTTCACAAAATGTCGATAATATCCATCCAAACCAAGAAAACTTCGGATCTCAGTCACTGTTGTTGGTCTCGACCATCTTTCTATAACCTCTGTTTTTGCTGGATCCATAGATATCCCCTCTTTTGAGATTATGTGACCCAAAAATAAAACTCTTTGAATCCAAAATTCACACTTGGAAAATTTGGAATAAAGCTTCTCCTTTCTCAGGGTATTCAATATAATTCTCAAGTGATCTTCATGTTATTCCTTGCTCTTTGAATATACAAGAATATCGTCTATAAAGACTACCACAAACTGATCAAGATAGTCTCTATAGACTCTATTCATCAGATCCATGAAGATAGTAGGGGCATTAGTAAGACCAAATGGCATCACTATAAATTCATAGTGTCCATACCTTGTACGGAAAGCCGTATTTGGAATATCCTCCCTTTTGACCCTTAATTGGTGATACCCGGAATGACGATCGATCTTGGAAAAGTATTGAGCTCCTCGTAGTTGGTCAAATAAGTCATCAATGCATGGGAGAGGATATTTGTTCTTGATAGTGATCCTGTTAAGTTCTCGATAATCAATGCAGAGTCTCATTGATCCATCTTTCTTCTTAACAAACAGAATATGTGCTCCCCAAGGTGACGCACTAGGGCGTATGAACCCCTTATCAAGATTCTCTTGGAGTTTCTTCTTTTATTCTGGTAACTCAATTGGGGCCATTCTATAAGGTGTCTTTGAAATAGGCAAAGCACCTGGTACGAGTTCTATTGAAAACTCAACTTTACGATTTGGTGGAAGACCCGGTAATTCATTCGGAAAGACATCATAAAACTCCCGTACAATGGGAATATTCTTAATTATGATTTTCTCACCAACCATTTGAGATAAATAACCTTCATTTAGTGGAATCAATACCCATAAAATGGAAGAAATTTCCACTGGAAGGTTATGTTCATCCTTGCATCGATAGACGATCATAGATTGATCTGGAATATGAAATGTGACTTCCCTTATTTGGAAATTGATATGAGCTCCATGTAGAGAAAGAAAATCCATGCCAAGAATCACATCAAATTCCACCATAGGAAGGATCACATGATTTGTAGGAAGCACTTTCCCACAAACTTCAATCGGAGAAGAATTATAAACTTTTCATGCGACTGTTGTGCCATTAGGGGTTGTCATAGCTAACTCAACATATAACTGTTGTGGTAATACGGTGATATCCTTAGAAAATTCTTCAGAAATAAAGGAGTGGGTGGATCCAGAATCAAATAAAACATTTTCTACTTTAGAGTGGATGGTAAGTGTACCTTTCACAACATCGTTATCGTACTCCACATCGCTGATAGAAATTGCATGTGACTTTCCTTTGTCTTTAGCCTTAAGAGTTTGTTGACGTCAACCATCATCATCAACCCTTGGATTTGGGCATTGATTGGCATAATTCCCCATCTCCTTGCACTTGAAACATTGAAGTGTAGTAGGTTCATTCTGTGTGTTCCTTCCTTGGTTTGCATCATTAGACATCTTCTTCCCATCATTGCGGAATTCAAATGCCTGATGACCTTCCTTTCCACATTTGAAACATTTACTTGTCCCTTTAAGATAACTCCCTCCATTTTTCTTTCCACACTTTGAGCATAAGGGAAAGCTCATCTTCTTTTCCGTGTGCTCTTTAGATTTTCCATTGAATTCCATTTTCCTCTTCTTATCAAACCCATATGACTGATGGGTTACTCCAATCTCCATCTCGACTTTGAGAGCACATCGGACGATTTCCTCATATCTATTGAAGTCCCTTATGGATAACACCCTTCGAAGACTTGGTTTTAAGCCACTAAAGAATAGATCGATCTTACTCTCAGGTTGGATAATAATACCAGAAGTGCACCTTACAAGTCTTGTAAAATTTGCTTCATAAGTACAAATAGATTCATCATCCTTTTGCTTTAGTTCAAGAAACTCTTTCTCCATCTTTGTTCGGAGAATATGAGGGAAGTACTTATTGAAAAATAAGTTCTTGAACTCATCCCATTCCATGGACTCAATTTCATCCCTTTGCCTCGTATTCTTAATAAGATTCCACCATTGATCAGCATCTCCTTCCAAACGATACACTGCTAGGATGACTTTATCATGTTCAGAACATTGAAGAACTGAAAATATTTTTTCAGTAATACTAATCCATTGTTCAGCAACTAATGGATCAGTAGGCCCGCTGAATGAAGGTGGATGCTGCCTCATGAAGGATTCAATAGAATGTTGCTCCTTCCTTTTCTCGTTTGGAAGTCCTGCATGATTCATAGCTTGAGAAAGTTGTGTGAGCATGGCTACAAGATTTTTCATTCCAGCTCTCATAACGTTTGGTTGCTCAGGGGGACAATCATTGCATTGCCCGTCGCATTCCGCATTAACACGGTTCCTTCGAGTTCCAGCCATTGACTAAAACCAAGAAGAATAGTGTGAGCAAAACTGATTATAATAGGAAAACCACATAATCAAGAATAAAATTTCACACTTAAGGTCTTATCATAGGTTGTTCATGGCCATTTCTAAAACACTAAGATTGTGTTCTATGCTTAGACTTATCCTTATGATTCTTACTAAGACTTTCACGTCCTAGTTTCCAAAGGTTGACTATACCTTTCCTCCGATACCAACTATAACAACCCATACTTTACATAAATTGTCATTACTTCAGAATTTAAGCACACTTATTACAACATATAACAAAACCAGGAAAGGACCGTATAGGTATAGAGTCGTTAGAAACTGGGAAACATAAACAACTGGTTCATAAAGTATCTACTTTGCCTCCCATTTATTTCATCATATCTAGAGTCCCTTTTTGGCATATCCTACTTAATAACCTTCTTCCTGACCTGGGGAAATAAAACATACAAAAGGTTGAGCTCAAATGATTAGTAAGGGTAAACAAAATAAATATCAATCACATCATATACATAAGAACATAACTTTTGGAAATCTTAACCTGCAAAAGAAATCATAATTTCATAACAAGGGATAAATCATAGTAGTGAAATTTAATCCCAATAATCATAACTTAAAACATGAAACTTTGTGTCATACACACATAATCATAGAGAATCATTTCTTGTTAGTCAATACTCATTGCCAAGACAATCTTAGTGGACAAAGTCCATTTCTGAACTGAGTTCACTCCTTGTTTCAGTCCTGTTTCACTGAACCGGTTTAACCTACCGTTCCGGCCATGTCTATATCATGAGATATAAAATCTTTACCTAATACATTGGAGGGAGATATAGGTCCCACCCATCTCTTAATGATACCATTCTTATGTGTGCCACAAAATCATAAACCATACATCATAGCATAACCCATGTATTAAAAATGGGATTCTTAAACATCGTGACATCATAAAACAATTCATATAAGATAAAGCAATTCATAAAAATAATTTCATCACAACATAATCAAATAAATGTAATAATAGGGATAGAAACAGAAGCCTTTATTATCTTAGATGGAAAATAATTCTGATAAAACACTTGAACTCCATTGTTGAGGAAAATATCCTTTCTAATTCAAAAACATTTTCCTTTCTTAACATGTCAAACAATTTTAAACTAAAAGAAGTTGATTAAAATAAACTTGAAAACTTGTAAAGGAGGATTCTTGGAAAAAATGTTTTAAAAATCCATTCATGCCGTATAAGTTGAAAAAAAAAATTCTTCGTACTTTTTATGAAAACGTCAAAAAGTTCCTCGTACAAAAAACGACAAAAGATTCCTTTCATATCCTTTACTAAAAACTCACCAAAGGGTAAAATTGGATTTAAACAATTTTAGGTGGATGGAAATAATATTACATATTGAGGAAACATGGATGTGGATGATAAAATACACCCCAGTAAATACCAAAGTATAAACAATCTTGGATAAAAATGAGATTGTGATATTTCCCTTACCTTAGGTCCGATTTGCCTCGTAAGTGTCTGAAACTCCTGTATAATGATTTAAATGATGTTATTGACTTATTAAAGAATCATAATTATTGTTATGATATCATATATGGTCATATTAATAGCTTCTTAGTAGTAATATTTCATTGCTACTTTTTATTCGGGTGTTTATAACTTTTTGTTCTTATGCGTGTTTTGTCGAATAAATTCTTATTATTCTCTTTAGGTTATAGATACATCATTTACAGAATGGTATTAATGTACTATATATTATATTTATTCATTAAATTCATTTATATAATCATTATTCAATTAAGATCATGTAGAACGAATCACATCACATCGTGGAGACGGTATTCCGTACGTACGCACGAGCAATGATATCGTTCCCATGATCGTGGAATTTTATTGGAGTGTATGTATAATATTTCATAATCAATATCACTTTAAAATAATCATATATAGTAATTATTGACACCATTATACCCATCCAAGTAAGGTGGTGGGGGAAAATATATTACACCACGGCGTGGAGACGGTATTCCGTACGTACGCACGCGCGGTGATTTTGTTTTCCATAGGATGATTAGATGTTGAAATAGTATTTTTTCATAATTATAATAACATATTAGTATATGAGTGATACTGATGTTATTACTTCATAATGAAACAACTAAAGAAGAAGATGTTGAAGAAGAAAGAATTTGGAAAGGATCGGTAATGGATATTACCTCTTTTTGACGCGCCTCTTCTTAACCTCCTCTTAGGGCACTAGGGTTGGTCTTTGAAGAAGACCAGAACCTCTAGTATGATTCTAGGTAAGTGGGGAAGTTAAATGGGCACGGTTTGGATGAGCTTGAAGGCTCAAATTGGTGTGAGGAGGAGAGGGAGGAGGTGCCCTTTTATAAGGGAGGAGAGGGGCACCTTTGGAAATATAAGAAATATTAGTTTATATTAAATCCCAACCCCACTTAAAAACTTCCCAAATGACTCATATCCAAATATTAGATGATATAGGGTTGTAATATCATCAACCAATATAATTTAGACATTTTAGGAATTTATTTTAAACATTACCAACTTGATTTATCTTTATTTATCAATTTAATTTTATTTGTGGTAATAATATTCTAAATTTTAAATTATTACTATTAATTACATATGTGTTGTTAATTTTTCATAATTTGACACTTTATGACATTTTGGACCATATAAATTTTAATTTATAATTTTTAAATATTTTTGTGATTTTTAAACAATTTTATAATATGTTATATTTATAAAATAACAATAGTGTCAATTTTGACACTATTCAATTATTTGAATTTAAATTAAATATATACAGAGGATATGTTCAAACTAAAAGCTTTAATAGATTAATAAAATTTCATATGTGTCTAGAATATTAGTGGAGCACATTAAATAGTGAATATGATAATTAGTTTAATATTTTAAAACCATTTATTTTATATTTTAATTAATAAAATAATTTCAACATCACTATTGTGTCATAATTAATGATAATTATTTAATCCCTAAAAATTATAAATAAATTCCTATGATGTAGATAATTGTGTTAGATTTCTGTAGACTATTCATGTTCGATGTTTCATTAAGTTTATCACCAATGTAAAATTATTATACTTATATGATTTAAGAAAGTGACATGTTGTCACATTCTTTGGTTTTAATAATAATTAAATTATATTCATGGACAAAAGTATATTTAATGATTCTAATCAGACCCTTAGGTGATATGGGTCGACTTTTAGTCATCCAATAGGATTTTGTCTGGTGTTAGGGTAATTTTATAATCTTATATTTACCCTTAATTACCTGATTTACCTTTAACTATGGTAAATAAAATTTACCATAGTTGCTATTCATAATGCCCAAAAATAAAAAGTAGCCTATTAACAAAATTTGGACCCACTGATTCTGAATATGGAATTCATTTTTAAAAATTCAAAACATATAAGTTTCAGTAATTAATTTAAAATAAATCTCGTTGTTAAGAAAACGAGTTTTAGAAGTTAAAACATTTCCAAAGATTGAAATGTTTTTACCTATGAATTCAATGTGAAATTAATGCTAATGACATACATTATATTAAATGGTAAAAACATATTCTATATATACTTTAAAACCATTCAATATTATAATTTAACCATATAAATTATCTCAATGAAAAATTTTGTTTTTAATTAAAAATTAGCATATTTTTACTATTCATCAAAATATGAAAGTTATCAGAAAAATATCAAAAATTTATCCAAAGTAAATTTTTATATCCTAATTCAAAATAAGAATTTTATTTTGTCAAATTGAACTTATAAATGTGTCAAAAACTAGATTTAATGTGGGTGCACCATCAAAAGGTGGCAAAACTGCATTTTTTGATAAATACTTATTTTACCCAAAAAAAATTATTTTGTTCTCTTACCATGTTATAGAAAATGTGTAAGATGAATAATAAGGTTGTAAAATTTAAAATTCAGTTAATACTATTAATAACGGCTAGTTTATAATATTATAATAATATATCGTTGTTTAGTGGAACTCGGTATTGCGTACTACACACGCTATCAAGGAAGGTCACGATTGCGTGCAGCGAAAGATTCCTTTGATGATTTATATAACATAAAAACAAAATATTTCTCATAAAAGTCTCGGGTGTTATAGTAATGAAACCATGGAAGCTCTTTTGAAAAATAATGGGGTTGTACATAAAACTTCAACTGCATATCACCCTCAAACAAATGGTATGGCTGAACTCTCTAATAGAGAAGTGAAAAGGGTACTTGAGAGAATTGTTAAGCCCACCAGAAAAGACTGCCCTGAGATACTTGGTGAAGCCCTTTGGGCTTATCGAACTGCCTATAAAACACCCATTGGTATGTCTCCTTTTAGGCTAGTTTTTGGTAAAGTGTGTCACTTACCTGTTGAAATCCAACATAAGTCTTTTTGGGCTGTGAAAACCTGTAATTTTGATTGTGAAAAATCTGGTGAAGAAAGATTATTGCAATTAGATGAATTGGAGGAGCTTCGACTTGAATCCTATGAGAATTCCAATCTGTACAAAGAGAAGACTAAGGTAATCCATGACAGACACATCCTGATAAAGGTATTTCATGAAGGTGAAATTTAATGCTCTTCAATTCTCAATTCCGACTTCACCCAGGTAATCTTAATTCTTGTTGGGAAGGTCCTTTTGTTATTAATAACGTTTACACATTTAGTGCAGTGCAAGTCCAACACCCCTCTTCTAAAAGGACATTCACGGTTAATGGACATCAGTTAAAGCATCACCATGAGAGGATGCACAATCCTGGATCAACATCGACTTCCACTGGCTCCCCAACTTCTCTAGCCGACCTACCACTAGATGGGGAAGGCGACCTGCCAAATCCAAACCAGGGGGCACCTCTTTCCCTTTAACTCTCTCTATCTCTTCCTATCTCTACCTCTTTCTTCTTATTCCTCTCTCTTTAATTTTTTTACCATTTTCTTTATCAAAACCTTTATTTTTCAATTTCTCTTTATTGTGGGTGTATCTTTACAAAAATAAAAACCTAAAAAACCAAAAAAAAACAATCACTTAAAAAATACAAAAAAATTATAAGTCATGCTTACTCACCATCGAGTTTTGAAATTTTGTACAACCATTTTGGGGAGTTAACAGACATGTTTTCATCTCAAAAATTATGTATTTTCATTATGACTTTGGATAAATAATTTTGTGTCAAAATTAACAAATTTTGAATGCTCAATTTTTGATTTGGAAAATGATTTTCCCAAACCGTGAGAACAAAAAATTGTTTTCATGCCAAGGCCACCTATGGCCATCTTTTCAAAATGTGTGTTTTCACCCCCCATTTGTGAGTCTTGAGTTTGTGGACCTTCGAGCTGAATTTCCTACCTTAGTGTGTATTAATATGATAGAGGCATTTTATGAACCACATGAAAATCACAATAGCCAAATAGCCTCCCATTTCCCATACATTAATCCTCCTTTTTAAAGCCCCTTAGAGCCTATGAAAACCTTTTCTTTGATAGCCACATTACTATCCCAATACCTTATCCCACCCAAAATCAACATGGATTTTCATTGCATAAGTTTTTGAAATTTAAGTGGGGGGGAATGGATTTCATTTTTGGGTATAATTTCCTTACTTTCTGGTGTCTTATCATATTCTTGGGGGCAAGCATCCATTTTAGTGTGGGTGGGAGGTTGTCATTCAGTGGGATTTGGGAATGTATTGTACAACTGATATTGAAAAGTGTTCAAAAAAAATTCAAAAAACATCCAAAAAAATGAAAAAAAATGAAAAAAAATGGGTTGTGTCTTGGGTAGGTCAAAAATCACTCTTCCTCAACCTTTGATCTTGTTATAACTATTACAATTAGTGTCGTGATGATATCAAACATGGGTTGGGATATGAGTGTGAGATCTGTTTCAAGGTCAACTTTCGAAAAAACAAAGAAAAAAAAGAGAAGAAAAAAAAGAACACTTGCATTATATTCTAATTGGGAGAAGTTTTTTGTTTTGTAAATATTTCATCTTCTCATTACCTTCATATTTTCTTCCTCTATTTTGTCTTTATTCGCACAATCATTCCCTTTTAAATATGTGGTTTCATTTCCTTCCATGTTTCATTTCAAAAAAAATGTGCATTGCTTTTTCTATGTTGGTATTTTAACCCTCTTCTTCTCTCTCTTTGACATTATATTACTACCGTCCCATAGCCATAGAAAACTCCCTTAAATAGACCTCTTGATTCTTGTTCACTTTGGATAGGTATTGGAAGCTGAGAGCTCTTTTCAAACTCTAATATTTTTCCCTTTTGGTTGGTGAAAGAGTGAACCTCCACAAATGAATTTTATCATCTTGAGAGGTGTGAGTTTTGAGTGTCCACAATTTCCATTTCTAAATTTAAGCATGAAAAAATGAATTAGTTTTGTAATATTGTTTCTGTAACAACTTGTGGTGGAATTCAAAATGGATGATTGAAATAGTCTAAACCTCCCCTGATTAGAGAAAACAAAATTTTAATATTTGTTGGTGAGTAAAAATGATTTTGTCATGTTTTTATATTTGTTGCACATGAGGACATGCACAAAACTAAGTGTGGGGGAGTTGATGTTATTCATATTTTCATGACTTATTATATTCCCCCTTTACTGATTTTATATGAAATGTGCATAATTTGTGTGAAATATTAATTCTTTAATATTAAGTTTAATTTTTGAGCATTTTTAAAAGTAGTCCAATTGAGTCAGTTTACTGTTTTAATAATAACTATCCCTCTACTGATCCAAATTGTGTGGTTCTTATTTTTTAGTATTCTCCTTTAAATATAAAACATTTCATTAGAAGGTACCATGAGACAATTCTTCCATTTGAAGGGTCATATAGTCCTCACAAACAAGACCAAAGCATCTGTGAACAAACTGGACCAGCCTTGAATATTGATTTACTGGGCTCAATACAGAAGTCCAAAAACATTAAATCTCCACCCTAATTTGGGGGACAGTACATGTCATCTTGGATAAAAATTTTAAGGCCCAAATCTAAGTACAATGTGCCCAAATGAAGCTTTGAAGTCCAGCCCACCATTCTGGCCGAGAAATAAAATCAGTATAGTATTCATGAGATATCTCATGATGTAAGCATCAAATAGAGATGATATTTTGTAGTGTGAACGAGGAGATATAGGCGGCCTACTTTGTTGAATAACCCATTCGGATTTGAAGGAATCTTCATATTCAAAAACCCTTTCACATTCTGGACTTCAAAAAGACTAGATTGAAATGGACAGTTTTACTTTGTTTAATCAACCGGCCATAACTTTTGATCCTTAAGTCCAAATGACTCCAAATTTGAGAGTAGTATGCCAAATCTATTATCTAAAACTTTGAAGAAGTATATTTCTCTATATTTGTCTGTCATGATGTCCATATCTGTGAGCCAAGTGGAGGGGTATTGCTAGAATGTAAACAGTCCACTCCTTGGGCTATAAATACTCTCCCCTTCTCTCCTTGAGAGGGGTTGGAATTTCAGAAGAGAAGAGAACATATTGTAACTACCAAGGCCTTGAAAAAGGCTTGGGAGGATCTTCCATACTCAAGTTTTCACTTGAGAGACCTTTCCTCCTCTCTTTTTTTCACTTAATTTCGTGTTCTTCATTTTTGTAATTTTGTAAGTCTCTTTCTTTTTAATTCTGTTTTAATGAAAGTTACTTATTCAATATCTCTTATTCTCATACACCTTCTGTAGTTTAATATTTATGTTCTTAAAATAGTTTAAATTCATTTGAATCCCCTTCCCTTCTTCTGCTTCCTTGTTCAATCGAAAATCCATTTTTAATTTTCTTCATCGTTTGTGTGTGTGTTCGGCGCACTACTCTTATCTTGTCCCTTTCTTTTTATTATCTTTATAATTCATCACCATAATCATTATAACCATATTAGTAATAATTTTAATGGCTGGGTAAATCTTTAATTGGGGTGAGTTATAATTAGGTATGTTAAGTGATTGAGAGCTTTTTCTCAACGAATGTTCTTTAAATTAATATTGTGTATATTGAACTTTATATGTCATGGATTAATGACATGTTTTGTTTAATATGTGGATTCCATGGATTATTGGAACCACAAATACACTACCATAAACAATTAATGGTAATGATTAGAAACCTAAGTTAAGTTACGGCTTGGATCAAAGCTTTAACACTTGAGAATTCCGATCAAAATCATCTTGTGACATGGGTGTTAATTTAATGCAATATAAAGCAAAGCTCAAGGATATCACAAGCTTAACTACCTAATGATGAACTCACCCCAATATTTATAAATTTGTTAAATAAAAAATCATACATAAATTATTTCATAATCTCTACAAACAAACCCCCCAATCAGAATACAATTAACTAAAAACAAACGACTATTACAAAGTATCATCGCCGAGGATTCGACCCGAGTGCTGCTATACAGATTAGCAGAGCACCGAAACTTTGACTGGTCGATAGGAGACAATCGGTTGTGCATTTCAGGTGGCCTGGTAAGGATTAGGATGGATGATGTAGTGACGGGCTTGAACCTCATGGAGGCTTCCTACGTATCCCCATGGAAGGGAATCAAAGTTCGCGTAGTTCGATGATACAGTGGGACACCTGAAGAGGCAACCTGTGAGAATGGATTCATGGATTGGAGCCTAGAGGAAGTAAGATCTCTGGGATAGGGCATTATCTTCCCAAGGTACGTGGGCTTGAGGGGGGAAGTTAGGATGATACATGGGTGTGAGGCATGGGACTTATTCTCTGAGACGGCCCAAGAGGGGGAATACGGTTTAAATTCAAGAGGGATGAGATACAGTTTAACGTCATGCGGGACAGAGGGCATACAGTTTAACGTCATGCGGGACGAGGAATCCGGGGTTACGCTCTGAGGCGGCCTAGAGTGGATATGGGGCTTACGCTTTGAGGCGGTCCAAAGTGGATATGGGGCTTACGCGTTGAGTGGCCCAAAGAGGAAACAGGGGCTTACGTGTGGTTAGCGGCCCTGGGTGTCGGGGCTTACTCCAGGATGGAGGCTCGTGGTGCGACAAAGTGTAGTGGGAAAGGGACTCCATTGGCCTTGGCAGAGGGGGAGTACGGAGGTGCATGGGTGCAACCTTTCGTAAGAGAGGCTAGGGGCTTACGCTCTGAGGCAACCCTTCCCTCGTGGACAAACGCCACTCCGACAAGGAGGATCTCATTCCATGTGAGGAAGAATCCATTCCCGTGGAGACGAGTGGTCATAATGAATATCTGAGCTGGGGGGGACCCTACGTGCGAAGCACAGGGTCGGACCACAGTTTAACGTCATGTGTTAAGGACGAGGTGCTTAGCATTTTAATGTCCTACAGCTTTGACGAGGTGGGTTCGCTCCACACCCCTAGGGCTTACATGCCCAATGCCCTCTACCCCTTGTGGGAGGGAAGGCATCGGCAAGGCCGTAATGAAGGGGGGCCACAGGGCGAACCATTGAGGGGTCCACATTAGCGTGGCTATGCGAAAAAGTAATAGCTGTTAGGGTGCATATGCGGAGAAGAATAAGGCAAAGCAATGCAACTAGAAACACCGCCCAAGGGACCTTGAAGTTACTTCGTACGAGTCTGGAAGGCCGTACGGGAAAACAACGCATAGCGCGCATGCCCGGCAGGAGAGACATCAGGTGCCGGCGCGAAAAGGAAGCCAATGGGCATCAAGGTAAAGGGATCCTGGGTGTTTCACGCAAAAATAAGGTTTGCGCACAAAAAACCGGGATGAGGCGCAATAGGGCCAGAGGATTGCGCGGATAGGTGATTTCGCGCAAGGTATTGCACGCATATAAGGGGATTGCGCGCAAGGGGAAATGATTGCGCGCAAGGGAAGTAACCGGAGGAGTGGGAAAATTCACTTAATCCAGTGGAGTTGCGCGCAAAGGAGAACCTCGGGGCAAGGTTGTGTGAAAAGGGGAATTACCTGGAAGTCATATTGTGCGTGGGGGGAGTCGAATTGTGCGCACGGGAGCCATTCCGAATTCTGCAACCCCAAACTGGTTGGGGTCGCCTTCAATTTATAGACATCGACCAGCACGGAATCCATGCGGCGCGTGAAAGTTTCCGCGACGGGAACCGTCGGCGCGCAAAGCTTCAACGCGTGGAACCGGGGCATGCAAAATTGCGCACACCATCGGCTCGATTACGCGAATCCCAGGAATGCATCGTGTGCACATCATTATTTAGCACAAGTCTTCCTTTATTTTATGCACCACTTCCCAGGCCTCCGGACCGGGGCTCTGATTCTGAATATGACTTCGCTTTGAAATTTCGAAACTTACTCTAGGAGTTACAGACCTTTTTTTCGGCGTCTACAAATTCCCCCCCCCCCCTCTGAGTTGGATCGGCGAGAGGTCGCAACGGTCGGATTCTGATGGAAATGCCGAAACGCCGAAGCAGGGCCACTCCTGGGCGCTTAGCGCGCAAACAACCCACGTGGCACGCAAAACGACAGATAGGCGCGGAATTTGCTTTCCACGTGGCGCGGAACCCTTCCCTCGCCTATAAAAAGGGGCGCTGGGTCCCAAATCTGTACTCCAGCTTTTCCGCGCGATAGGCTTATCTCTCTCGTGCGCGAAATTGCTCCCGCGGTTGCGCGTAAAAATGCTCTGGCGGCGCGGAATTCCTTCCAAATTTTGTCCATCCTTGCATGACTACTCGGGATATTCCGCTCTTAGCACACTGATTGCGCGACCATCTCCCAGATTTCACACTGCCACTTCAGATTTCACACAGCACTCTCCGATTCCGCACACTCCATCCTGGTTTCTTGCAACTCACGAGATATTCGAGATAGCCGCAAACCGAGTTGATGAGGGGGAAGTCGTCGCTCGTAGGACCGAAATGGCGGCGAACGAGGAGGTTTATGGAGCCAAGGTGATCGTTTCCAACAACTTGACCTTGTTTAATCTGCTGACTCTAACCCAGAAGACGTATCCCCTGTCTGATAACCTCCTGCTCTAGAATTTTGGCATTCTAGAGGAGGTGCCCCTACCGGGTTTCGAGGTGGACACACCGCGGTCATGGGTGACCCGGGAGGACGAGCTTCCTCACTACAACATCACCAACAATGGCCATCCTACCAGGGAAACCAAACATATAGACGTATATGTCCTGAACCCGAGGACCAGGACCATTACCGGGGATGAGCCTGTCACAGAGAATTCTTCG
Organism: Viscum album; assembly: GCA_963277665.1. Lineage (NCBI taxonomy): Eukaryota > Viridiplantae > Streptophyta > Magnoliopsida > Santalales > Viscaceae > Viscum > Viscum album. The sequence goes on from OY728163.1 coordinate 37,437,638, forward strand.
GCCCTCTACGCGAGCACGTTCCGTCAGAGCATCACGGATGACACGAAGGGCTGGCTAAAGGATTGGGACCTGCGGTCTAGGGGTAACTTCACCAGCGAGTGGGCCTGGGCATTCTGGGTTCGCCATACCTGCGACCAGTTCGGGGATGAACTGAGGTATATTGGCCTGTTCGAGGCGATATGGACGTCGCAGTTCCACTTCCACTGTCAACCTGAGCTCGGGCTGGAGCTATTCACCTGGTGGTCTCCTGATACCAACACATTCTACCTTCATCATGGGGAAGTTGACATCAGACTCTGGGATGTTCACTGCATCGGAGGTATCCCACTAGAGGGATACCAATATGACAAGTTTGTTCCTCCAAAGAACACCTGGTAAGATAGGTCACGGACGCCCATGCTGACGTGGCACCTGCTGGAGCTGGCCAAAGAGAGGCTGGGGGTCAAGGACTTCCTGAAGGACATTGCCTACAAGGGATGGTTCAGCCAGTTCCTTGAGAAGGATCTGGCCATCAAGATGTCGGGACGGGGTAAACGGTGTCCAACCGCGGCTCAGAGGAGCAGGGATGGGTCATACTGGAGGACCCTGGAGGCGGGGTAATACCAACCATGGGGCTACCGCGTCATTGAGTCCCAGGACCCGAACATCCAGTACGCCACGTTCCTCGCTGCCTTCCTGAGTGGGTGGCTCCTGCTGGTGCGGGACGCGAGGATGGGCGTTCGTCCGGCAACACTAGTGATGGTGGGTACCATGGCTACCAACAAACGATTCAACTTGGGGGTCCCCGTTCTGGACAAGATGTATGCCATCCTGGGACGCATCTCACAAGGGGGGTCACCTCTAAGAGTATGTGGCCCCTTCCAGATCTTCCACGGCTGGGTGGTGGCTCATCTCGGCGGGTACACTTTCCCAAATGTCATCCGTCCTCCGGGCAATGGCCTGCGACCGTCCTTGCTGAACATCGTCAGGGTGGCGCCGATGACGCTCAATGAGGAGGGAATTCGAATCCGCATTGGAAACCACAACAACTTCCACTTCATCCCGTTACCCACCCCGGTCGGCCAGATGGTGGACAATGGGTGAGGATCTCTGGAACATCAGGAGTATTTCCAGAGCATTCGAGGTGGGGTGCTCGTGGCTCGGATCGACGGGAAGGTGATCTGCGAGCCTTACGTGCCATCCTGATTCTCTAGGAAATTCGGGTGCCTCCAACGAATGTCGAAGAAGGTATTCATGGCTGTCTGGCAGGAGAAGAATCCCTGAGTTATGCGCCAGATGTGGTTGACGTTTACCACTGTCGGCTCTGGCGACGTCGTTACTCTTCCTCCCACCGGGGTTGATGCTGGCCTAGCAACCGAGCATGCCGAACACTGGACCATCACGTACCCTGAGGGGCTTTTACGTAAGCGAGTCCGACAACTCAAGGTTACTCATGCGGAAACCGGGCGACGGGGGAGAAGGCAAGGTGATGCTGGAAAGGGGGAACCAGGGGTGTGTTAGGCTACGAGGCCTGCGCAGGCCGGGACTTCAGTAGCGGGAACATCACACAGCGCCGTCGAGACCTCGTTGCTCGTAGGGGGGTCACATGAGGTGGCCAGGGAGCTTCCTGGGAAGCAGATAAGATACCCAATCGAACCTTCCCAATATGCAATCCTCCCAACACTATGGTCGGCCTGGATGACCCTGCGGCAATCGCTGAGCGTTGAAGCCATCTGGCAGAAGATAATGCAAAACGGGATCCACCTGCCAGAGGTCAGGCTCATTCGAGTTACTGGACAGGTAAATTTCCATCGGCGGCATTCTTATCTGATGGCCATGTACACATACGTGCGCCAAAGGGGTCAGTGTGCAGAGCCAACTTTCCTAGTGAAAGTGGTGCTCGGCCAAGAGCATGATCTGGAACTGATGTCGTCGGGAGAAGGCGACAGTGACGAGGAGTCGGAGGGGGAGGAGGAGACCGGAGAAGATGAAGGCAAAGGAGAAGATGAAGAAGCATGAGAACCCGAATGTGAGGGGTCGCAGGGGGAGACCTACCAAGGTAGTCTCCGAGGGAGTGGCGAGATTGTCAGATTTGATCTCAACATAACCGAGATACTCGAGGTTTGTCTCTATCCTCATTCATTTCCTTTTTTCATATGTTCTCCTTTTTAATTTCCAAACTGTCTCTCTGCCTCACTCAGGAGCGGATGAGTGTTGGACGAGTGTCCCCACTAGAGGAGGGAGGAGAGGAACCGGTGGGACAGGATGGGGATCCGACACCCATCATTGAATTAACAAGCACAGAGGGGTCTCCCATCGTGGCGGCTCCTGCAGCGGCCGGAACACTGGAGACCTACGCTGTGGACTCTTGTAAGTCTCATGCTTCACTACTGGTGCTTGTTATCAAAAGATCCCAACTAATCAGCTTACGCCTTGCACAGTGATCTCAACATTGGTGGCTCGTCAGGCTGCGGAGCCCGGGCCGTCCGTGAGCGGACCAGTGGCGGGCATACCACCTCATTCAGAACATGCTCCCTACACTGAGTCGACCCTAGAAATTGGTGAGCAGGGGCAGCGGACACCAGCGGCTTTGTTCTTGAGGCAAGGCCGGAATCTGAAAAAGGCATCATCGCTGCTGAGGTGAGAGAGGAAGGTCACCCAGACGTCAAGGATCCTATTCCTCACAAAGACATCCCTGAGGCAAATCCTGCTGCCGATCTGCTGGCTGCCTTCCCTATGTACCAACCTGCTGACTCTGAGGAGGTAGATGACTCAGACTCAGAGGCAGCCGAGGAGAGTCGGATGACACAACTCAAAGGGTGTAAGTGGATCCAGTGCTTTCTCAGACATCCTCAGTCGGATTGGCTGAGGCGGATGGGATCACTCTAGAACTGGTTGTGCTTCTTGTGCACCGGAGGGGCTGACGCTCAGCGCCTTCATCTGACGGTCCGTGATTACATGGCCGAGAAGATATGCGAGAGTAGCCGGCGCACCGAAGTTTCCCAGTGTCGGGAAAGATCGTCAAGCGCCTAAGCGTTGCTGAGGGCGGAGTGGGAGGTCCGGAACCTCGAAGGTCAGATGGCCGATAAGGAGGCCTTCATTGCAACATGCTCTAAGCTTGTGGAGCAACTGACAACCCAGCTGGCTGACGCGCCGGAACAAATGATGGAGGCGAGTCACCAGATGACCGTACTTTGAACCGAGCGGGCACTGGTACAAGATAGGATTGGAGAGCTGCGCTCTGTGGTGGCTGATGAGGAGAGAGTCTTCAAGGAGCGAGAAGCGGTCCTGGAGGCTACTAGCCAAAGGGTAGCAGCGCTGGAAAGGTCGATTCAGCACGTTTATCCTTAAGGGCTTTGTTTTGGATATCTCATGAACCTCTTTCTTGTACTGCTCATCATCTCAATCCAATACATGGACAAATACATTAATTTGTACCCTTGGTTTAATATGCTCAACCATAATTCCGAAATGAGTAAAAATTCACCCCTAAGCTCTTGTGGGTCGCACCCAACACGAGAAGCAAAGGATACTTGTGCTATCATTTTTTCCAACTGTGGGGCATTGACAAAGCCTCAGGCATCCGAAATTGGGCCTGGATTTCTGAGGAGAAGACCTCAGACCGATTGATATATAACCTTCTCAATGTGCTCTGACACACGAGCGGGGCAATGTCGGGGGCATTGAAATCCATCCGAACATAGGGAGATGAAAAGGAAAGGTGACTCACGTTACCCGAATTCGGAACACTGTGGGGCGCGATGATGGAGGATAACTATTAACCGCGACAGAAACGCATCATCCATATCATGTTGTCCTGGAGTGGGGACAATAAATGAAGGCTAACTGCTGACCATGTTCACAACACGAGGCCTAACTCAAATATCATCGGTCAGTTTCCCGGAACGTTGGCCCAGGACAACAGGCGGACTATAGGCCTATCATCCATATTGCTACAATAGGAGGACCAAAGGTCTATCATCCATATTTTTGCAGCAGGCGGACCAAATTCTATCATCCATACTGTTAGGGGGTCCCGTTAAACCTGACCAGTCCTCTGGAACGTTGTCCCAGGAGAGTAGGAGGACCGTAGATCTATCATCCATACTGTTAGGGGGTCCCGTTAGACATGAAATAGAATGAGGATCTGAATAAAAAGTCACACAAAGTGTGGATGGTGGAGTGGTGGTTTGTTCGAACAGGGTCCAACACTCCCGAAATTGCACCACCGTGGTGAAGGCGCATTAGGCGGACGTACCAACCTAATCACGGGTCGTCCCAATTTTCAGGCAGGACCTCTCTGGCGAGAGAACTGCCGCTTCCCATTATTACTATGGGGCGTCTTGAACATATTCGTGGTAAATGTCATGATTAAACCACTTACCATGAAGTCAGGCCGAGGGGTCGACAATAAGGAGGGACGAGGTTTGGTAATCCCTGGGGCTGGTCCCAAGACGAAATGTCTGGGCGTTCCTACATATCTCATTAGGATGAGAATCAAGCCACACGTAGTTCTAGAAGCACAGTTTAACGTCATGTTTGATGAAATATAGTTTAACTTCATGTGGTACGGGGGACACATCTCATCTGGGGATAGGCACGGCACGGCCAGTAACATGACATGAAGGAGGACATAATCTCGCACCACATTGTACAATCCCACAAGAGAGACCGAGTCGTGAAAAGACAACGGTCTTAGTTTACAGTCTTAGAACCTGGACCAAAGAAGAAGGGTAATGGGAGACACACAGTAAAGTGGTTGCAAAACCCAACGTGAATAGGGAAAAGCCCTGCTTACTATGTGCTCCTGGGGATGCGTTTAGGCTGAGAGACCGAACACGAAAGGTTAGGTTGGGCCTGTGGGGAAGTTCCCAGGTGCTCCTATGTATCTAATAAGGATGATAATCAAGCCATACATAGTTCTTGAAAGGCAGCATGGCGTGATATGGCGCCTGCGTAAAGGACGAAGGAGTTGTGTGGGTCTAGACCTCGCACCAAAATAAGAGGCATTTGATATATCTTGTTTGTTCATGAAGGTAAATGGTTTTCCTTTTGTGGGGCAACTGTCCTAGGGTAGAAATTCCTGGCGTCTCCACAATAATCAATCCATAACAGGCATTGACAAGTGTCATGGTAATTGACCAATACCTGGCGTGATGTCCCCCATGGGGAGGTCATCACAATGCGGTGCCATTTTTCGTCGTGCGGCCAGGACGATATCATCATAGTTTAAGGTCGCATGTTAGGACCAACATCACAGTTTAAGGTCGTATAGTTTGGACCAACAGCACATTTTAAGGTCGTATGGTTTGGACCAACAGCACAGTTTAAGTTCGTATGGTTTGGACCAACAGCACAGTTTAAGGTCGTAAGGTTTGTACCGACAGCACAGTTTAAGGTCACAAGGCTTGGACCTGGAAACACAGTTTAAGGTCGTAAGGCTTGGACCAACAGCACAGTTTAAGGTCGTATGGTTTGGACCAACAACATAGTTTAAGGTCATAAGGCTTGGACCTATAGTACAGTTTAAGGTCGTAAGGTTTGGACCGACAACACAGTTTAAGGTCGTAAGGTTTGGACCCACAGCACAGTTTAAGGTCGTAAGGTTTGTACCGACAGCATAGTTTAAGGTTCTATGGTTTGGACCGACAGCACAGTTTAAGGTCATAAGGTTTGGACCAAGAGGAACACGCACGATGTGATAAAGCATACCTGATGCGGGTGAGGGCGTAATCCCATACCATCACCACGCGCGGTTCCAAGAGAGGATCCTCGGGCCAAAGGGGCCTACGAGGGTTCAAAAATCAGGGGGGCAGGATATGCTAGCTCCTAGCTACGCTGGGCCCGAAACGCAATGTCTAGGAGACTCCTAGTTCCTCATGGGGACGAGGGTCAAGCTGCATGCAACCTGTAAAGAAGAAACCCAAGAACATACTCTAGCGCTCAGATCACGGGAGCCCTGAGAGACACCGTTACGCAGATCGGTCTGTCTGATGTGTGGGGGTGTACTGAGGGTTAGTACAAGGAGTGTCGAGATTCCACCTCGACACGGTGGGGCAGAACACAATGTGAATCATGAAACCAATATTCAAGGCCCGAGGAAGTCGGCATGATGATTGAGGATTACTACTGACCACGTTCGCAACACAGCTTCCTATCGTGTTAGCCTAGAAGTAGGGGCAAACAAATGAGCATCAACCACTAACCACATTCGCAACATAGGATTTGTATCAATTTTTTGCCTAAAACCCTCGGGGGAATTGGCCCATGACGGTAGGAGAGCCCTTAGTCGTTGTATCCAGGCCGTTCTTGGGGGTCCCTCCGGGTTTGAAGGATGGTGGGGCCTGAATGAAGGGGAACATGAATCTTGACAAGTGGATGAAAACTTGTCTAAGTCGAATCTAACACTCCAGGTCCTAGACCAGAGTACTCTGAACACATTAGGAAACCACTAGAGAGGGTCTAAGGGCTCAGTCTGAGAGCGGCCAAAAGATGGTGGATTCCCGAGGGAAGGGCAGGCCAAAAGACCGAGGCAACCGGGAGATCGTGGGATCTCCTAAGAGACGGGGATGGACCTGAAATCTAAGTGTTCAGGCAGTCCTACGTATCCCATAAAGATGGGAATCAAGCCACACATATTTCTAGAAGCACATTTTAACGTCATGTTGGACGAAATACTGATCTTAGTTTTAGGTAATAGAACTCGGACCAAGGAGCCCAGATGTAGGGAAAAGTGTAGTTTAAGGTCATGATGGAACGGGTGCAGTTTAAGGTCATGCAGAATCAGGTGTAGTTTAAGGTCATGCGGGACCGTACATTTTAAGGTCATGCAGGACCAGGTGCAGTTTAAGTTCATGCAGGACCGTACAGTTTAATGTCATGCAGGACCATAGGAGGCTTAGGAAAAGTACTGCTTGAGGAACCTGGCGTTGGTGGGAGGAATTATGCACTCACCATCCATAGTCACCTCGGAATACACGCCATTGGGATAGACCTTATGGACAATAAAAATCCCCTCCCATTTGGGCTCCAAGTTGGGTGGTTTCCTGCTGGGAATCATTGGCGCTCTGAGAGGTAGCACCAGGTCACCTTGCAGGAAGGAGCGGAGGTGAACCTTCTTATTGAAAGCTCAATCCATCCTGCTCTGATGCCTTTCCAAGTTATTTAAATCACAAATCCTACTTTCGTCCAGCGCTTCCAATTCAGCTAGACGGATTTCAGGAACTCCATCCGGCGCTTGCTGGTTGTAGACCGCCGTGCGCAATGAGGGAAACTGGATCTCGATGGGCAGGACGGCCTCGGCTCTGTATACTAGGGAATACGGAGTCACCTGGGTGGAGTTATGAGTCGTCGTCCTATAATCCCAGAGGGCATTGGGGAGCTTTTCCGGCCAACTTTTCTTGTTCTAACCAACCATATTTTATAGATTGTTAGAGAGGGTTTTGTTAAATGCCTCAATTTGTCCATTCGCCAACACATGGTAGCGGGAGGTGTGGTTAGAGCGAATGTTGTACTTAGCATACAATTTCTTCAGCTCGGCTGCTCGAAAGTTGGTTTTGTTATCCATGAGGATAGCGTGAGGTACTCCAAACTGATAGATGATATTGGAGCTCATGAAGTTAGTGATAGAACAGGCCTTGACTTCCCTAAGCGGGATTGCCTCTGCCCACTTCGAGAAGAAATCTGTAGCGGTTAAGATGAACTGGCACTGGCGGGCCGTCGCCGGCAGGTAAGGCCCTACGACACTCAACCACCAGACTGCAAAGGGCCAAGCATACTTGGTAGTATGGAGAGGCTCTGGTGGCCGATTCACAAAGTTAGCATGAACTTGGAACGCATGACACCTCTTGGAATACCCGATGTAGTCATAGATCATGGAGGGCCAGAAGTATCCCAACATCTGAATCTGGTGGGACAACTTCGACTCAGCCTAGTGGGCACCACAGGAACCAGCGTGCACTTCTTGCATGACCTGTGGGATCTCGACTCCTTGAAGGCAACAGAGGATAACACCATCAAATTCGCCCCTGTAAAGGAGCTGCTCAAGTCTTGGACCACTTTGAAGGGTGAACTGCGGTGCGCGGCGTTGGATTCATTCTCTCTCGGCTCGGTCCGGTGGAAGATTTTTGTGCTTGAGATATTCAACCAAGGGTGTCCTCCAGTTAGGAATTGTCTCGATTACCGCACCTGAAGCCCCTGGGTATCCTGACTTAGGGGCACCAGCGGTGAAATGGTTCACTCATGGGCCAAGATCGCCCTCCAGAATAATAGGAGCAATGACTCTCCGGTGAACCACATGGATGATTAGGTCATCATGTTCGGGCTCTGCAAGTGATGCATCCAGGCTGTCCAAATCATCTACTCGATTGTTCTGCGACCGAGGAATGTGAATGACCTCTGGTCGGGAGGGGAACTTAGCCATTAGACGGAGGGTGTACTCCAGTAATGGCACGAGTTTTGGATTTCTGACAGTATAGTCACCATTGACATGCTTGATGACTATATCGGAGTCCCCTTTTACATACAAATGGGGTACGTCAATCTCGAGAGCCAACTCGAGGCCAGTAATGAGGGCATGATACTCTGCCTCATTGTTGGTGCAGCCTTCTGACAACAGGAATGAATATGGCAGAACGGCTTGCTACAGGGTGATGAAGACGATACCCAGGCCCACTCTGTTAAGCCTAGGATCGTTGAGCCTTCTACCGGTGGGGCTCCGGGAGGCACCGTCAAAGTGCATCTGCTAGCATGGGATGGCGTGATCGACTGAGAGGATTGCCTCATCAGGAAAGCCTAGATCCAATGGTTGGTCCGCGGAGTTTGGGTGGGCAGCTAAGAAGTCTGCCAATGCCTATCCTTTGACAACCTTCTGTGGTACGAACCTGATGTCGAACTGCTAGAGGATCACCGCCCAGCGCCCCAATCGTCCGGTCAACATAGGTCGGTTTAGGATGAATTTCAATAGGTCTACCCGAGAGACCAGATTTACCTCATGGTGTTGCAAGTAGTGTCGCAATTTCTTCACGGCAAATACGAGCGCCAGGCATCTCTTCTCGATGGGAGAATATTTAATTTCCACATCGAGGAACATGCGGTTGAGGTATTAGAGGCTATTCTCTGTTCCCTCATTATTCTTTTGGGTGAGAAGTGCGCTGAGGGATCGCTCCAGGGCGGTCACGTAAAGGACCAGCGGCTTTCTGGAAACGGGTGGCATCAAGACCGGAGGTTGAAGCAGATACTGCTTGATTTCCTCAAAATCGATCTGACACTCTTCATCTCATTCATAAGCAGTGCCTTTCTTCATGAGCCGAGAAAAGGGCTTACACTTTCCAGCCAGATTCGCAATGAATCGGCGTATATAGGCTAGGTGGCCTTGAAGGCCTCTCATCTCCCAAATATTATTCAGAGGAGGCATCGGACTAATGGACTTGATCTTCTCTAGGTCGATCTCGATGCCTCGATACCTAATAATGAATCCAAGAAACTTTCTGGAGGTGACCCCGAAGGAACACTTCAACAGGTTCATCTTCAAGTGGCGAGAACGGAGGAAGCCGAAAACTTTCTCAAGGTCTTTGAGATGGTCCTGGCGCTGACGAGATTTAACCACCAGATCATCCACGTAACACTCCACTAGTGTCCCGAGAATCGGCTTGAATATGTGGTGCATCTCCCATTGATAGGTGGCACCTGCATTCTTTAGGCCGAAGGGTATAACCTGGTAGCAGAAAGTACCCTGGGGGGCCCTGAAGGCAGTGAACTCTTCATCCTCAGGGGCCATCCATATCTGGTTGTACCTGAAGTACCCATCCATGAAATAGAGGTTTGGAACCCGGATGTGGCATCGATCAACAACTCTTTCACGGGAAGGGGAAAATCATCCTTCGGACAATGGCGATTGAGATCGTGGAAGTCGATATAGACCCTGATCTGCCCGTTCTTCTTCCTGACTGGCATAATGTAGGCCAGCCACCTGGGGTACTGGACTTCCTTGACGAAGTTGGCCTTGATGGTCTTATCAACTTTGGCCTCAACCATGGCACCATGAGAGTGATGCATCTTTCTGGGAGGCTACTTGAACCCGCAATGGTTTTCTGGAAGGCCAAGATGGTGGACGGCTACCTGGGGATCTAGTCCTGGAATCTCATCATAACTCCAGGCCAACACATCATGGTGCCATCTGAGGAAGTCTACGTACCATTGTTGTTCCTCGGGGGGCATAGTGGCGCTAACCAATGTGGGTCTCGGGTCCGCCTCGCTACCAAGGTTCACCTGCACTAACTCGTCGAACATGGTGGGGACGCCCTCCTCAAAGGAAGGAGGAGCATCTTCCATGTCCTCCTCTCCTCTTGTGGAGGGATCATCCATGGGGGGAGCCGTTTCAGGGCTGCCAGACCCTGATGGGAAGCTGGTGCTAGCTTGGGCGGCAGAGGTCATCACGTCCAGAGACTCATGCACTGTGGAGACCATGGCAACAAAGGCGGTTGATCCAATCCCATCTAGCCTTCGACCCAAGGGGCCATGCTTTATGACATCAAATAAGTAGTGGTGCATTGTCTTGAGCCAATCGATTCCGGCCCGGCAGAACAGACACGTATGACATACTACCGTTGCCATGAGCCCAACGTCCTAATATCGTATAGGGGTAGGGGGCTCGGGGATCACCTGAGCCTGGTTGGTGTAAGAGTACGAGGTGATTTCCCTCCATCGCTTGGACCCGGAAATATTCCTTCCTCTGGTACTCGAAACAACAAATCACTGCCCCATGTCGGGGGTCGTGGCCTCCAACCGATGGATTGGGAAGACATATGCGTCGTCCAAACCTGCCCAAGGATCACTTGCGATAGTGGCGGGCTCGACCTCACCTGCCAGGATCTGCTTTTCCTTGCTCTTGTAATAGTCAGCGTCCAGATAACGGGCTTTACAAGAGGAAAAAGGAGACGCATTTCCTTGGAGCATCCCCACTCGACCCATAAGGGAGTATTTGAGGCACTGGTGATACGATGAGGGGGCCGTGGAGCCACGGCCTGCCCATCAACGCGTTGTAGGCGGTGTCCTGAGAGACAACCATGAATTCAGTATTGGAAATTAGGCCACCGAACTAGGTCTTCAGATGAATCTTTCCAAGTGGAGTTTGCTCGGTCCTGTCATACCCCTGGATCTTGAGGTCGGAGGGAGTTAAATCATCCTCAGACAACCCCAGTTTCTGCAGTGTTCGAGTCGTGATTAGGTTAATCCTGGAACCCGTGTCAACAAGACAGCAGTGAACTTCCACGCCATTGAACTGGCCGGTGATGTACAGTGTGCGAATGTGCCCCTTTATGGGAAGGTCTTCATCTTCACCGGAAAACTAGATAACCGCCTGACATTCGGCGCACTCAATCGCCTCGGTGTGGAAGGCTTCTACGGCTGCCATGTCCGTCTCAAACTGGACGGGGATCCTTAGAGCCTCGGCGAGTGCCTCACGCATTTCAGATGACAGGAGAAGGGCCTCAAGGAAAGAAATCCTTGCCAGAATGGCAGTCAGGTGCTTCAGAACATCATAATTTTGAGCCAAACGTGAGCTTCTGCTTACAGGAGGCCACTCTGCTATTGGAGGCATGACAGGCCCTGCCGACGGGACCGGCGACTGACTGGTACTAGGCATGTCTCGCTGTTCACTAGTCGAATCCCAGAAGGTGGTTGTCATGCTAGGACCGGAAGGCTGTAATTGGCCGGTGGCAGGGCAGGGCTGGTTGAGACACGGACGAGGTGGTCCCGCCTAATCCAGAAACACAAACGGTGGTGGAGGCGAACCTATCGACACCGGGTGAGGGGGCATGTACGATGATCTCTATATCGGGCCTACTGCCTGGTCTCAGTAGCGTGCACGACCTGACTGGAGGTGACGACTGTCATGCCCTAGCAATTCACGTAGCCACGGCTCCGCCGACGTTGGTGAAGTTTGGGGACATTGGGGAGGTCCACCTGGCATTCCTCATAGTTAGGAGTCAAAAAGGTATTTACCAACTCTACGATGTTAACCGAAGCGTACCCCGATCATTCACTCGAGGATTCATCCACTACCAGACGGAGTCTCGAAGGGATCCCCATCTCTGGGGGCATAAAATCGCCAAGCGTGCGGGAAGATGACGGCACTAGAAGGGAGCGTTCTTTCTTCTTGCATTGTTGCTTGCTCTTCTGGGAAGAGGTAGGCTGGGACGAAGATGCCAAAGCGGCGCTCGCAGATTCTGAGGGCTCTGGCTGACTCAGGCGGGCACGGATGATGCCATGGGCACGGGCGACCGTCCTGCGGGCCATCCAGTCGTTATACATCCGGGACCCATGGTCGGAAACCTGTTCCCACTCATCCTCTTTGTCACTGCTACCATCTGATCTCACGAAGACACCTACCACCTGCGTCGGGGCCGGGCCCAACCTGACTACGTTGTTGTCAATCTGGTCTTGGAGCCAGTCCTTGAACACATAGCATTTCTGGATGGTGTTCCCCAGGATCTGGTGATAAGGGATGTAGTTAGGGTGATCAGTGAGATGCGCCTCTTCTGGCTTCCCGCACTCAGGCAACCACATGATCCTCTGCTCCAAGGTGCTACGGAAATAACCGGGGACCTGAGCCTCGTCAAACGAGTAAGTCTGATTCCTTATGTCTGGAAAGGGGGATCTTGGAGCCTGACCATGACCAGGGGCCGGAGGATCATGCCGAGGAGGCGGAGCCTGATTATGTCGCCTGGGTGGAGGCGGCAGGTTACGTGGAGGCACCTGCCGATTTTGAGGTGGTTGCTGCTGGGCCGGAGGCTGTGCCCGTGGGGGTGGACCTCTATGGGGCTACTGAGATGGCCTTATTGGTAGAAACTCTAGCTGTCTGGGGGCCTCTATCTGGGCTATAGCAGCGGGCTCGGCTCTGACGGCTCTCTTTGCAGGGATTACATGAGGCAGTGGGCGTGCCTGATTGGCCTGTTGCAGGGCTTCTTCGAGGTGCTGAGCCTTGTCTAAGAAATCCCGGAACCCTCCAGGGTAATTCTGAGTGATCAGAGAAGGAACTAGCTCTGCCTTGACATTCCCTACACACATTGTCAGTAATTGCTCTTGAGTTAGTGGCATGTTAAGGGAGTACGTGAGCCCCTTCCACTGGGCGACGAAGTCCGCGACCCGTTCATCGGGCCTTTGTTTTCACCTAAATAGGTCTGCAATGTTATTCTTTCGGGTTGTGGAACTGAACTAGTAGAGGAATTTCTGGCGAAGTTCCTCCCAGCTAGTCACAGATCCAACAGAAAGCTGGTTGTACCAGACGAATGTTGGTCCTTCCAGTGTCTAAATGAAGCAATGGAGCTTGGCAGCCTCCTTCTGCGCCGGAGTCCCTAACATAGGCATGCACCTCAAGTTGAAGTGGGCCAGGTGTTATGGCAGGCCTCCGGTCCCATTAAAGGGGGATAAAGTTGGGTTCCCAAATCCCGACAGGGCTGGCATATCATCCACCCATGCTGGGTATGGCTTGTCGTCCGGTGGGATTGCCACCTGTCGAGTTTCCAAGGCCTCCAAGCGGGCGATGAGTACTTCCATCAGATCGTCCGGACATGGATTCATGTCCTGATGGGGATCTCTAACCACAATCGCATTTTCGGGCTCTTCAATCCGGTAGTCAAGCTCAGCATCTCATGGGGCGGTTGGCAGAGTGACTCTCGGGGCAGCGGGAGGAAACCGAGCAGGGTCCCCCAAGTGATCCCACTGCTTGGGAGGGTTCGGAAAGACGTATCGCGCCCTCTTTCCATGGGCTCCGGCCTCTCCCCTGTCGGCGAACGTGACATGGTCACGGTTTCCCGGGGGAATCTCGGCAAGGGGTAGGTGCTCCGACCCCTGCTATCCTGGCCTAGGATTACCGTAGTCAGGCCGCCGCTCTGCAATGCGTTCGGCCAAGAGCTCATCAACTAGCCTCTTTTTCTTAGAAAGTTGTTGGCGTAGCATGGCCTTCTCGGAGTCTTCCTCTGCCTTCTGCACCGAGGCAGATGGGTCAGCGAGCTTGACAGCCCCGACATGCTCTTTACCCTTGCCGATGTTTCGGCTCAGTGTTAATGCCTCATTGGGTGTGGGGAGACCTAGGAGGCTCCTCTGGTGGTGAGTAATCCTCCTAGACGGGTCCAGTAGTGGCTTGTCCTCAGGTGGTGGATCCCCATCAAGGAGCTCCACACTGTTTCCCTCATCTGAAAGGTCATCCATGTTGACTTCCACTGTCCCCAACGACGTGCCCTCAGGGCTGCCCAGTGAGTCGAGCTGTCGGCGGATCACACAGAAAATAAGGGCAGTGTACTTCCCCCATCCGCGGACGTGTGTGTGGGGGGTGGCTTCCTCGATAACCTTACGGAGTACTTGAAAACTCTAGACCCATTGTTGTTGGAGGGCCCTATGGTGGCCAAGTGACTCGGGGTGCCGAACCGCAGGGATCGCTGCCAGGTCGACCTGACGACACTGCTCAATGATATCATCAAGATGTGATTGACTCCCGGGATAAGGCGCTCGCTGATGCTGAGGATAGGAGGGAGTCACCTGAAGAGTATGGCGGAAATATTCAAAATCTCCCAGGGTGAGTGACTCTATCATATCAAAATCTGACCCTGCAACCGGCCAAAACTTCTTGGGGAAGTGGCCCGCTGCGAGGATGGTCCAGAAGCTCCATGACTCTAGTTCAGGGTCTGGACCTTGCTACCCTTGCTCGTAAACTGAGAATGTCCGGGGAGCTGGCAATGGCGCCGAGGCAGGTCGCCGGGCCAGTGGGATGGCCGGCGGGGAATACGGCGAACAAGTCGATTGGCTGCTGATCCCTGAGTCATCCTCCAAGGGTTTCAGTACCCTGGCTGCCACATCGCGATAAAATGGGCCAGCGAATGGGCCTCCTGTCACAGCGTCGGTGCTCGCCGAGGGTGTTTCGCCTTGAGATTCTTCCATCGGTCCCCAGAAAAGTTCCCCACCCTCCCTGACTGAGGTGGAAGGTGCTTCCGGGGAGTCCAGTGATAACTGCGGGTTTGACCCCTGGGGGTACTCCATGTCCTCGTCCTCCTGGATATACCTTTGGAGGGAGGAGGGAATCATACGGATCTCGCATTTGGGGAGTACAAGGATGATGCACCGCATCCCCATACCTACCCTCGACTCAAAGGGTTGGGGGAGGTTCCATTGTCGAGTCGTATTCCGCCTCAGAGTCCAAGAAACGGACTGGTCTAATTTCAGTCTGGACTCCCCTGACATTCATCCTACGGCGACGACGCCCCGCCTTCCTACCCCTGGGTGGCTCCTCAGGGTAAGGATGATTTCCGTCAAGGATTCCCCTGGCTGCAATAGTGCTGGGGCGGAGGGGAATGGAGGCCGGGGTGTGGGAAGCACCAGGACGGATGTCGAAAGGGACATGGGGAGGACCACCATGTGAGTGAGAGACTAGATATGCAACGGCTCCATACTCGCGGCCAGCGGTAGGGGGAGTGACCTCATACCCAGTGCAGTGGGCGCTAGAAGGAGTCATACTCGGAGCGAAGCTGTCGCGAAGGAGCCTTCGGCTTTCCAGATCAGTGGCACGGAATGAGCCTTCATGGTGGGTGGCACTACCACGGATTGGTCTGTGGTGGCCATTGCCTATGCCCGCGGCCGGGGGAGTCGACCCAACCTGCCTGTAGGGCGGTCAGGGCCTCAATCCCAGTCGGGCATGTGACTTCCCCTTCTCAACGTGTGCAGGTGTATGGTAGCAGGAGTCAAAAGTGGCTCAGGCCACAGTGGTTGCTGATGTTGGTGCCCCAGGATGGGCATTATCTTCCTCTCGCGCCCGATGCTGGCATCGGGTCAGATGGGTTGGAGCCGGTGGTGCAGGCACAAAGATTGCCTGGTCCTCGGCCCGAGGAGTCGAGCGATGACATCAACGCAGCCTGGCGGGGGTTCTTGCCATTAACCCCTGGGACGAGTCTCCGATTGGGTGGACCCAGACATCCCCCAACTCATTGGCGTAGGGGACAGATGTGTCAAGGCGCTCCGGGGATAGGCTCCTGAAGCGGTTGAACATCAGAGTGGGGAGCGGCGGCTCCCTGCGTGGCACTCGGGGGCGGCGAAGATAGTGAGGCGCAACCGCCTATAGATCCAAATGGGACATTCCCCTGGTGTGGATGATCCCTTCCTCGTCATACCTACGAACCAGGTCATTGATCACCCTTCGCTGGATGATTTCTGACGGGGAGGGGGGAGAGAGTGCCCGACAGTCATGGCAATCGGAGCCGGAGTGACTATGAAAAAGGTGAGACAGCATGGGGTAGCCGCGTCGGTACTGCCCCTGCCCCTGTGCTGGTGGGCAGGTGGCGATCGAGCTCTGGATGCAGTGATCTGATTCCTGGAAGCAGGGAGATGAACCCATTAGTACTAACAGGAAAAGAAATCGACAACCAATAGCCCAACATCATTCCGTCTTCCGTAGTCAGTGAGAGGGATTCACGCTGACGACGTCGCAGAACGGAGTGCTGAACATCCTGACTGCCTCAACCCCTGGCAGGTTTCAGGTCCCGGTGATAGGTACCCAGACCTGGTGACATGCTAATCTTCTGACAACCTGAACGCTACCCGTCTCCGTATTGAGGATAAGAGCTTCACGTCGGGTTCACCATTTTCTGTACTGAGGATAAGAGATTCACATCGGGTTCTCCATTTTCTGTTTCTGACGCTTTTACACCGGGGTGCGCACGCGTATCCGTCACGCATGGGAGGACGCGTGGCTCGTTGCCCCGCATTCCCGCTTTCCAAAGGCGGGTGGCATCCGTTCCTTATTCAGGGGAGTCTACTACTTGATCAAAACCGGAATGATGGGATGTCAGTTCTTCCTTTCGTGGATTCCTCCTCGGAGCTTGTCACCTAGTCCGGGTCTCCCTTATAGATTTAAGATGGGTTCTTGAAGTTCATTCTCGGCGCCATATCTGCATGGGCGCCAGTTAATTATGCTGCTTCCGTCGAGATGCTCCAAGGGGTCTTGTCGGGGCAGCAACCTTCGGTGAGGAGAATGGCTATGTTCGGGTGTCGTTGGCATGTCTTGACGCTGGGGATTGGAATTTCTATCTTCTGTCCCTTATCACAGGGCTTCTCGAGGGCATGGAAGCTCGAGGAATCCCACATAGAATGCGGGGAATGTGTACCATCTGAGGTTTTTCTCAGCTTCCCATGTTTAAAACGGGGTATGCCGCGAGTTTAACGTCTTGTGGAGACAGATCAGACTGATCTAAACACTGAGAGTGGATCAGATTGAAGGACCCCCTAGGGGGAACACCGATGTTGGGGCCAGCACGTGCTCAGCTTCCCGGATACTATGGAGTGGGATGGGGTGGCATGATCTCACCGCGATGTGGCGGCCCGGGTAAGGATCAGGATGGATGATGGAGTTACGGTCTTGAACCTCGTGGAGGCTTCCTATGTATCCTCATGGTAGAGAATCAAATTCCACGTAGTTTGATGATACGGTGGGACACCTGAAGAGGCAACCTGTGAGAATGGATGCATGGATTGGAGCCTGGAGGGAGTAAGATCTCTGGGCTAGGGCATGAGCTTCCCAAGGCACGTGGGCTTGAGGGGGGAATTCAGGATGAGACGTGGGTGTAAGGCATGGGGCTTATGCTCTGAGACGGCCCAAGAGGGGGAATACGGTTTAACGTCATGCTAGACGAGATACAGTTTAACGTTATATGGGACAGGGGGCATACAGTTTAACATCATGCGGGACGAGGAATCTGGGGATTACACTCTGAGGCGACCTGGAGTGGATATGGGGCTTACGCTCTGAGGCAGCCCAAAGTGGATATGGGGCTTATGTGTTGAGCGGCCCAAAGAGGAAACAGGGGCTTATGCGTGGTTATCGGCCTTGGGTGTCGGGGCTTACTTCAGGATGGAGGCCCGTGGTGCGACAAAGCGCAGTGGGAAAGGGACTCCACTGGCCTTGGCAGGGGGGGAGTATGGAGTTGCATGGGTGCAACCTTCCGTAAGAGAGGCTAGGGGATTACGCTCTGAGGAAGCCCTTCCCCCGTGGACAAACGCCACTCCGACAAGGAGGATCTCATTCCATGTGAGGAAGAATCCATTCCCGTGGAGACGAGTGGGCGTAAAGAATGTCCGAGCTGGGGGGACCCTGCGTGCGAAGCACGGGGTCGGACCACAGTTTAACGTCATGTGTTAAAGATGAGGTGCTTAGCAGTTTAACATCCTGCAGCTTGGACGAGGTGGGTTCGCTCCACACCCCTAGGGCTTACATTCCCAATACCCTCTACCCCTTGTGGGAGGGAAGGCATCGTCAAGGCTGTAATGAAGGGGGCCGCAGGGAAAACCATTGAGGGGTCCATGTTAGCGTGGCTATGCGAAGAAGCAATAGCCGTTAGCGTGCCTATGCGGAGAAGCATAAGGCAAAGCAACGCAACGAGAAACACCTCCCAAGGGACCTTGAGGTTTCTTCGTACGAGCCTGGAAGGCCGTACGGGAAAACAACGCATGGCGCGCATGCTCGGCAGGAGAGACATCAGGTGCCGGTGCGGAAAGGCAGCCAAGGGGCGTCAAGGTAAAGGGGTCCTGGGTGTTGCGCACAAAAAGAAGGTTTGCGCGCAAAACACCGGGATGGCGCGCAATAGGGCCAGAGGATTTCTAGGATAGGTGATTGCGTGCATATAAGGGCATTGTGCGCAAGGGGCAATGATTGCGCGCAAGGGAAGTACCCGAAGGAGTGGGAAAATTCAATTAAGCCAGTGGAGTTGCACGCAAAGGCGAACCCCGGGGCAAGGTTGCGCGAAAAGGGGAATTACCTAGAAGTCATACTGCATGCGGGCGGAGTCGAATTGCGCGCACGGGAGCCGTTCCGAATTCCACAACCCCAAACCGGTTGGGATCACCTTCTATTTATAGGCATCGACCGACGCAGAATCCAGGCGGCGCGCGAAAGTTTCCGCGAAGGGAACCTTCGGCGCGCAAAGCTTCAACGCGCGGAACCGGGGCGCGCAAAATTGCGCGCGCCATCGGCTCGATTACGAGAACCCCAGGAATTCTTTTCGCGCACATCATTATTTCGCTCAAGTCCTTCTTTATTTCGCGCACCACTTCCCGGGCCTCCGGACCGGGCCTCTGATTCTGAATATGACTTCGCTTTGCCATTTTGAAACTTCCTCTAGGAGTTACGGACCTTTTTTTTCGGCGTCTACAGTGGCGCCGCCGGTGCGGAAACCCCCCCCCCCCCCCCCTTTGGAACATGCTCGACTTCGACCGAGCCAGCCGGGCCGCGCCAAGCCGCGCCGGGCCACGCCGCGCTGGGCCGAGCCGGGCCGCGCTGGGCCGGGCCGACCCGGGTCGCGCCGGGCCAGGACGCACCACTTCAGGCCGACTTGAGTATTCCCTTCGGACCGGTCTGACACCCCTGCTGGGTTGGACCTGTCAAACTGGGTCAACCCGACCCGTTGTCCCACTGGGCTAAACGGGTCGGGCCCGTTAATCACTTAAATGGGGTTAACTTAAAGGTCGTGAGTCTGATCGACGCGCCGTCTGCAGCACTAGGACTCTTTCTACAAGACGGTCCTTTTAAGATACTCTAATTGAGTTTCGGATGATTTTGGATATCAGCCGGGTTAGAAATGAGTATATTTCTAACCGGGCCCCTGGAACGGAAAAGCCTATATCTCTCAGACCGGGTGTCCGATTGACGCGCTGTCTGTTGTGTTGAGTTCCTTTTGACGAGATGGAACTTCGGGATACATCAACTCTAGAATTTGTGATAGTTGATGTATCGACCCTCTTGGCTCGTGGAGTGGACCCTCCCAGAATCGAGCGTACTGTGTGCAGGAACCCTAGATCTGGCTGCGACTACGACGACGATGACGACTATACTTGGATCGTATGTGGGTTCGTAAGCGAGGACGACTGTACTTGGTCCTACGTGGGTTCGGCAGCGGGGAAGACTATACTTGGATCCTATGTGGGTTCGGCAGTGATGGTTACTGTACTAGGATCCTACGTGGGTTCGGCAGCAGTGACTTCTGTACTTGGATCCTACGTGGGTTCGGCAGGGGAGATGATTCAGATACTATATCTATCATCTCCACCCCTCTTTGTGAGTAGTATACCCGTGTGAGATGAGTCTTGACTTTCAATCAATATCATCGATATTATTGACTTGCTTTCCTGTATGGATTAGGTTGTGGTTTATTGTGTGGATTGGGTTGTACTTGGGCTTGTGAGTTGGAGCCGAACTGGAATTGATGAAATAGGTATATGTATGGGCATATACCTAAGTAGAGTTGGTAGATACTTCGTGTTTGTATCTTTCCTTTGTGGTTTATCCTTTATGGATTCTGGAAGACCTTCAGGGGTCTCGGTGTAACATCCCAGGTAAATAAAGAATAATACATTTTCATATTTATTAATATTTGTGAATTAAATATTAATTTTACATTAAAGGGGTTGCTATGTTCGATATCGTACCCAATACGCAACAATGAGTTTCTTTGAAATCTTACGTTGCACATTAGTAATATAATAATATTATTTAAAATATTAGTTAACACGTAGCCGTTGTATTGGCGGGAATGAATATAAATAACTAGAATATGATTATATATTTTTATTAAATGTTTTTACATTTATCCAATAAAAGATAAAGGCTTAAAATAAGAAAAGAATTCAATTTTTGGCATAGATACTCTAATATTCACTAAAAGGATGAACTATCATCTTTTGATGGAGAAACCCCTTTAAATATAGTTTTGGTCACTATTATACTTTCTATTAGACCAAATAAAATTCTTCTTTAGAATCGGGACATCAAAATTTACTTTGTGTAAATTTTTGGTATTTTTCCGATAAAGTTCATTTTTTTAATGAATAGTGGAAAATGTTGTATTTTAATTCAAAAACTCTTTTTAATCTAATTTATTTATATGATTAGATTTTATTTTGAATTGGTTTTAAAGTTCAATTAGAATATACTTTTACGATTTAATCCAATAGTGGTCGTTGGAATTCATTTCACTTTGAAATTGGACTTAAACTAGTGTCAATCTTTTGATATATATTGTTTCATAAAAACACGCTATTTGTCCTGACAACGGGAATTAATTACTAAATTAATTAATGTAACTTATATGTTTTGAATTTTTTTAAAATAGACATCATTTTTGAATTCGAAATAGCAAATATATCTTAGGGTGAATTTTTGGTATTTTTCTGAAAAACATCAATTTTTGATGAATAGTGAAACCACTAAGTGGTAGTTAAAAAAACTGATTTTTCGTTTAAATGAAACTTTACCACTTCTGTGATTTGATTTTAAAAATTCCGACATACAAGGTTGTCATTATGAAGTAAAATTTGGTTCAATGGGATTAAAATAATTTTTGGTGAATAGTAACTTTTAAGTTTATTAATCGCGATTAGAGGTAATTAGTGTAGTTTAAGGTAAAAATAATGTTTTAATAATATGAAATGACCTTGAAACATGTCATACCCTTATTGGATGTGTCATGGCCGACAAAGACAATACATGATTCAACTTGGGGACCCCATGGAGCCACTTTGGTAGGAAAATGACATTAATAACTTTTTATTTAATGTTAAAATAAAAATGTCACAAACTTGAGTTATTTTACTAAAACAATTTTTAAATGGGGTTATACAAGTAATATTTTTGACTATAAATATTCATTAGAAAGAAAAAAATATTTCCTACATCATGATAGTTTTTTTATAATTTTTATACATTAAAGAAATTAAATTATTTATGACACCATGATGATGCAGTGATTACCTCATTATTTAACTATTTAAATAAAATGAAAAGATAATGTAAAATCTAATACCTAAACTTGTCAAAAACCTATTGTATGTTTGTATTTTGAACTCTTATAACCTTATCCTATAAATATATAATTTTGGGACCTTTAAAACCCGAAAATCATTTTATAATAAAGTAACCTTTTATAACATTCCAAGATTTCCCCTCCTCTCCTATTATAAAAGGCCCCCACCTCTACCACCTTACCCACACCTATCAAGCCTTTGGCTCGACCAAACCCTACCCATTTTGTCTCTACACATCCCTATATTAACCCTAGAAGCCTCACTTTGGGCAGAAGTCTTTCCAAGGAATCCTTTGAGCTCAAATCAAAAAGAGTTACCTGATTTAAAAGTAGTGTTTTCTCTTGTGTTCTTATGTTTTATTTTGCTTCTCCAACCCCCTAAACTATTTTTATTACTTTATTTTGTAACAACATCAGTATCTTAAATATACTAGGATTTTTTTATGAGAAGTATTAGAGATAAACCTACACACACCTTCGTCTAATGGTTAAAGAACATACTGTTTCTGTGGTTGGCGATTTTCTGCCTCACGAAACGATGATTGTTCAATCTTCATTTAACACCTTTCATGGGGACCATTAAGATATCACTCTATTTATATATGATATATATTATTTTTATTCTTTCCTTATGATTTTGTATTTTACATTTTTGGCATACCTTTATGGTTTCCATTGTGGATAAACACGATAATTTCATTTTAGGAAGTACGGACTACTGCCCCCTCAAAGTGATTTGATTCGTTAATGCCATATGTGGGATGTATAAAGGACGGATTTAATGATATTATATATGATATTATTCTGGAATGATAATATACCTTTATATCATTATGATTTCACTCCATTAAATTCCAAATATAAATGAAAGTAGCGTTCATGCGTACGTACGACTTACCGTCCCCATGAATGGTGCATTTCATTTCTTACCACCAAATGTTATGTACTATTATAAATACATGTATATTCTGGATATATATGATATATATGATATCCAAATAATGAATATAATTCTGGATATAATGAACCTTTGACCACATAAACAACATGTAATTGTAAGAAGTCCACTTTCGACTTTAGAACCAAATATCGACAAAACAAAAAACTTTAACTTAAATGATGAAATAATGTTTATAAAATGGAAATAAGTGATATAAAAGGAATAATAAGCTTGAAAAAGGTTCTTAAGCAAGTAGAAATTAACTTTTGTTTATTATTCAGAAGATTAAAGAGAAATCGAGTCACGTCGGACACGAGGTAAGGGACTTTGTCTCAATCTCCTTTCATTGGGGCATATTTTGTTCAAATACAAGACTTTCTTTTATACAATGTATAAACCCCTTTGAACTTTAATTTTATACAAAAGGAATCTTTTTCTATGAATATTTTTACAAAACGACAAAAAGGAATTTTTCTTTTAACGTACGTGGTGAAAATGACCTTTTCCGCCACCGCGAGTATTATTTGTTCTTTGGGTTCCTCAAAAAGCCATAATGTTTTTAAAATGAAATAAATACCATATAATCTTTTATGTATTTTGGTATTGAAAATGTTTTTTATAATGTATTTTTTATGTCAATAAATTTAAGTGATATATTTTGATCAAAATGTGGAAATGTTTTCTTTCCATTATATTTGTTTTATGTCTTATGATTTTATAATGGTACTTGGAAATTTGACGGGTGGTTATGTGATAAACCATATGATGGATGGTTCCATGAATACCAGGACGGGTGGTTACGTTATAACCTCCAATTCATTGGGTATGGAAGTCGGCCATATGGCTATTCCATTAAGTGATATGTGTGGAAGTCGACCGTATGGTTATTCTATTTAAGTATTTTTATGTCCCAAGTTACCTTTATATGTTATGTGTTCTTTATATGGGTTTTATGGTAATATTTTGGTTATAAAAGGGTAAGTAATGATCTTTTATTCATTGAAGAGTTTTTACTACTTCATAAAGGTGGAAAGTATTACTTTGATAAAGTATGCATGGTTTACTTGTTGTTTTGAAAAACTAACAGTTTTCATTCTTTGTGTATCCCTTACTGAGCTTTTTATGCTCACCCTATGTTTTTTGAAATGTTTTTCACAGGACTTAATGTGGAATATGGTCAAGGATGGGATCAAGAGAAATTCATGCTATCTTAAACATGGAACTAGACATGACTCTTTTTTTCAAGAGTTCATGTTTTGTAAAAAAGGAAACTATGTAGAAGTTTCTACTTTGTAAACTCTTGAGATGTAATAGTTATGTCCTAATTCTCTAAAACTCTAAACCTGAAAAGATCCTCAATGTGAATTATTTATTTAATTCAATATTAAGTAATGTTAAAGACAGGGGCCTTATATTTGGTATCAAAGTTCAGTTTAGACAACTTTAGGAGTTATAAAATTGTTAAATTATAAATTAATTTATGTTATGATTGAAATGGTATTGAATTTAAAGATTACCATATTGCTTCGCCTAAGATATTTCTGTGTTCAGAATGGTTTTCCACAGAGGAAACAAGGCAGCTATGTTGGGATGACATCAGGAGGAAGAAAACCTTCCAAATCAGCAACCTGAGATGGTCTGAATTGGAACTGAACAGTTTGTTGTAGTGATGGAACAGTTGACTCAGGCTATAAATGGTGGTGGTATCCATGCACGATATCAGCCAGATCAACCGCAGAGGAACATGTCAGTGGTGGAACATTTCATGAGGCAACATCCCCCATCATTCAGAGGATCATCTAACCCTGTTCTAGCTGAAGGGTTGATTAAAGCACTGGAGAAGATTTTTGATGTCATGGGGTGTTCAGAACATCAAAAGGTTATTCTTTCTGTTTACCGTTTTGAAGGTGAAGCTGATCAGTGGTGGTCGATGGTGAAAAATATCAGGGATAGTGAGGAGATTGATGATCTTCACAGGGACAAATTCAAAGGTATGTTTCTTGAGAAATATTTTCCTAAGGTGGTTCATCTTAGGATGGAAAACCATTCCTAGAATTGAGGCAGGAGGATGACTATGTGGCTGCTTATGAAGCAAAGTTCACTCGACTGGCAACGTATGCTCTAAATTTCATAAGATATCTTGATAGTAAAATCAACTGTTTTTACTGAGGGTTAAAGACAAAGTATCATAGGGCTTTAGATTCTCATGAGTTCAAAAGTTATGAAAAACTTTTTCGATGTGCGGAGAAGGTGGAAATGGAGTTTGCTGATGATAAGGTGTTCTTTGACAAACAACAGAATAAGAGGTCCAGTTGGTAGGCAAAAGGGAATAATTCATCAAAGAAGCATGGAGGTAAGAAAACCAAATATCCATCCTGTGAGAAGTGTGGTAAAATGAATCCTCAAGAATGTTTATCCAAGTCTGGAAAGTGCTTTCAGTGTGGTAAGTCTGGTCATATTGCTCGTAACTGTAAGGAAGATGATCAAGCAGACAATGAAAAGCCAGCGGTAAGATTTTTTAAGTGTAATGAAATGGGTCATTATGCAAATGAGTGTCTAATGAAGAACTCAACTGGGGGAAATCAGACAGACTACAAGCAGAAAGGGGTGGTGAAATCCTTTGAAACTACTTCAGCAGATGTTGGGCCATTGAATGAAGTAGTATCAGGTACACTATTTGTTTGTTCAGATTATGCCAATGTGTTGTTTGATTCAGGGTCTACACATTCCTTCATTTCTAAGAAGTTTTCTAGTAAATTGGAAATTCCATCTCAAGATATGAATCCTGAACTTATGGTAAAAACACCCGGAGGGAACGTTGAGAAAAAAAGGAATTATAAGAACCTTCCTATCCTTGTGTGCGGAAAGAATCTACCATAAAACCTTATTGTTTTTACTCTAGTAGAGTTTGATGTTATTTTGGGCATGGATTGGCTTTTTATTTATCATGCTAAGATTGATTGCAGAGCTAAAATGGTTTCTTTTCAGAAATATTTTAAGTTTGTGTACAAGAATGAACCCTTGATTTTTATAACATATCAGGAAGTTGAGAAACTATTAAAAGATGGAAATTAATGTTACCTTGCACATGTTGTTGAAAATAAAAGAACTATTCAGATTAATGATGTGCCAGTGGTAAATGAGTATCTTGATCTTTTTCCTGATGAGTTTGCTGGTATTATTCATGATCGAGAAGTTGAATTTACGGTTGACTTAGTTCCTAATTCTAAGCCAATTTCAGAACCCCCTTATCGAATGGCTCAAGTTGAACTTTTAGAGTTAAAAAAGTAATTTCTGGAGTTATTATATAAAGGTTTCATTCGACCTAGAACATCACCATGGGGTGCTTCTGTCTTGTTTGTTAAAAAGAAAGATGGTTCAATGAGACTTTTCATTGATTATAGAGCCTTGAATAACATTACTGTTAAGAACAAGTATCCTTTTCCGCATATCGAAGATTTGTTTGATCAGCTCCAGGGAGCTTAGTATTTTTCGAAGATCGACTTGAGGTTGGGGTACCATCAGTTTAAAGTAAAAGAAGAATACGTTCTAAAGACTGTGTTCCGTACTAGATATGGCCATTATGAATTTGTAGTTATGCCTTTTGGGTTAACCAATGCACCTACTGTATTCATGGACCTTATGAATATAATTTTCCATGAGTTCTTTGATAAGTTTGTGGTTGTTTTCATTGATGATATTTTGGTGTTTTATAAAAGTAAAGAGGAGCATTAAAGTCATTTAAGGGTTATCTTGAAAACCTTAAAAGAAAAAAACTGTATGGAAATTTCAAAAAGTGTGAGTTTTGGTTACAAAAAATTTCATTCCTTGGTCACATTATTTAAAAAAATGGTATAACTGTTGATCCTGCTAAAACAAAATTTGTTGAAGAATGGCCAAGACCCACAAATGTAACTGAGATCCGTAGTTTTCTTGATTTTTCAGGTTACTACCGAAGGGTTTTTCAAAAATTTCATGGTTATCTAGTCCAATGACTAAGCTAACTCGGAAGGGTGTTAAGTTTATCTGTAAAAAATAATGTGATGATTGTTTTCAGGAGTTGAAAAGAAGATTGGTGAATGCTCCGGTCTTGGCACTTCCTTCCAGGAATGGTGAGTTTGTTATCTACAGTGATACTTCATTGAAAGGACTTGGTTGCGTCCTAATGAAGAATGATCAGGTAATTTCCTATGCATCACGTCAGTTGAAAAATCATGAGGTAAATTACCCTACACATGATTTGGAATTAGCTATTGTTGTTTTCACTTAAAAAATTTAGAGGAATCATTTGTATGGAGTAAAGTGTGAAATATATACTGATCACAAAAGTTAAAAGTATATATCCACTCATAAATAATTGAATATGAGACAAAGGAGATGGTCGGAATTAATCAAGTATTATGATCGTACAATTCATTACCATCTGGGAAAAGCAAATAAAGTGGTTGATGCTTTGAGTCGAAAAAGTAATGCTTCATTAACCATGCTACATTTGGAACGAGATCCTTTGGTTTTTGATTTGATGAACTTTTTCATAGAAGTTGTTGGTGCAGGAAGTTCTTCTATTTTGTTTCAAGTATCAGTGAGATCATCCCTATCATACAGAATTAAGCAAGCGCAGAAGAAAGACAGTGGGTTGCAGAAAAAGGTAGAGCTGGTTTAGAAGGGTAAGTTTCCTGAATTTAATATTGATAATGATTGTGTTTTGAGGTTTGGGAAGAGATTATGCGTTCCTGGTGGTTCACAGTTGAAGAATGAGTTGTTATGTGAGGCTCATAGTTCCCCATTTTCAGTTCATCCTGGAAGTACTAAGATTTACAGAGATCTGCGGGAGTATTACTGGTGGGATGGAATGAAAAGAGATATTGCTAATTTTACTATGAAGTGTTTGACTTGTCAGTAGGTTAAAGCAGAGCGGCAGTTACCAAAAGGGATGCTTCAACATTTACCGGTGCCAGAGTGGAAATGGGAAAATATATCCATGGACTTTGTTGTGGGATTACCGAAGACATCTAGAGGTAATAATGAAATATGGGTTATTGTTGATCGCTTGACTAAATCTTCTCATTTCCTTCTTATTCGGGATACTTTATATCTAGATAAACTTTCTCTATTGTATCTTAAAGAGGTAGTCAAGTTTCATGGAATTCCCCTCTCCATTGTATCTGATCGTGATCCCAGGTTTACTTCTAACTTTTGGAAAGGCCTTCAGAAGTCATTGGGTACTGAATTAAATTTTAGTACATCTTTTCATCCTCAGTCAGATGGGAAGTCAGAACGAACAATTCAGACCTTGGAGGATATGCTACGTGCTTTCTCTATGGATTATCAGGGAAGTTGGGACTAACATCTTTCTTTGGTTGAGTTTTCATATAATAACAGTTTTCATTCCAGTATACAGATGGCTCCGTTTGAAGCATTATATGGAAAACGGTGTCAAACTCCAAATTTTTGGGATGAAGTAGGGGAAAGAAAGCTGATGGGACTAGAATTGGTAGAAGAGATGGAAGAAAAAGTTCAATTGATTCAGAAACACATGAGAACAGCTCAGAGTAGAGAGAAAAGTTATGTAGACAACAGGAGGAAGGATCTATCTTTCGAGGTAGGTGATCATGTTTTTCTCAAAGTTTCACCGTGGAAAAGTGTGATGCGATTTGGTAATAAAGGAAAGCTGAGTCCAAGGTTAATTGGACCATATGAAATTCTAGAGAGAGTTGGATCAGTTGCTTACCGAGTGGCTTTACCTCCGAGTTTATCTCAGGTACAAAATGTTTTTCATGTTTCGATGTTGAGAAAGTCTATTCTAGATCCATCTCATGTTTTGAACCCAGAGGTAGTTTAGTTGGAATAGAATCTCCCTTATGAAGAACAACCAGTACAGATTCTTGACCGAAGAGAGCAAGTGTTGCAAAATAAGGTAATTCACCAGGTAAAGGTTTTGTGGAAAAACAATATGGTTGAAGAGGCAACGTGGGAATCTAAAAATGCTATGAGGAATAAATACCCCCCACTTATTTTGATAAGTGAATAAAATTGCGAGGACGCAATTCCCAAAAGGGGGGATGGATGTAACATCCCAGGTAAATAAAGAATAATACATTTTCATATTTATTAATATTTTCGAATTAAATATTAATTTTACTTTAAAGGGGTTTCTATGTTCGATAGCGTACCTAATACGCAACAATGAGTTTCTTTGAAATATTACGTTGCACACTAGTAATATAATAATATTATTTTAAATGGTAGTTAACACATAGCCGTTGTATTGGTGGGAATGAATATAAATAACTAGAATATGATTATATATGTTTTTTTAAATGTTTTTACATTTATCCAATAAAATATAAAAGCTTAAAATAAGAAAAGAATTCAATTTTAGGCATAGATACACTAATATTCACTAAAATGTCAAACTATCGCCTTTTGATGGTGAAACCTATTTAAATATAGTTTTGGTCACTCATATACATTCTATTGGACCAAATAAAATTCTTCTTTAGAATCGGGACATCAAAATTTACTTTGTGTAAATTTTGGGTATTTTTCCGATAAAGTTCATTTTTTAATGAATAGTGAAAAATGTTGTATTTTAATTCAAAACCTCTTTTTAATCTAATTTATTTATATGATTATATTATATTTTTAATTGGTTTTAAAGTTCAATTATAATATATTTTTACGATTTAATCCAATAGTGGTCGTTGGAATTAATTTCACTTTGAAATTGGACTTAAACTAGTGTCAATCTTTTGATATATATCGTTTCATAAAAACACGCTATTTGTCCTGACAGCGGGAATTAATTATTAAATTAATTAATTTAACTTATATGTTTTGAATTTTGTAAAATAGACATCATTTTTTCATTCAGAATATCAAATATAGCTTAGGGTAAATATTTGGTATTTTTCTGAAAAACATCAATTTTTGATGAATAGTGAAACCACTAAGTGGCAGTTAAAAAAACTGATTTTTCATTTAAATGAAACTTTACCACTTCTGTGATTTGATTTTCAAAATTCCTACATACATGGTTGTCATTAGGAAGTAAAATTTGGTTCAATGGGATTAAAATAATTTTTGGAGAATAGTAACTTTTAAGTTTATTAATCGCGATTAGAGGTAATTAGTGTAGTTTAAGGTAAAAATAATGTTTTAATAATATGAAATGACCTTGACACATGTCCTAATCTTATTGTATGTGTCATGGATGACCCAGAAAATCCATCGGTCAACTTGGGGACCCCATGGAGCCACATTGGTAGGAAAATGACATTAATAACTTTTTATTAAATGTTAAAATAAAAATGTCACAAACATGAGTTGTTTTACTAAAAAAACATTTAAATGGGGTTATAAAAGTCATATTTTTTACTATAAATATTCATTATAAAGATAAAAATATTTCCTACATCATGATATTTTTTTTTATAATTTTTAGACATTAAAGAAATTAAATTATTTATGACACCCTGATGATACAGCGATTACCTCATTATTTAACGATTTAAATAAAATGAAAAGATAATGTAACATATAAGACCTACACTTGTCAAAAACCTATTTTATGGGTGGATTTAGAACTCTTATCACCTTATCCTCTAAATATATAATTTTGGGACCTTTAAAACCCGAAAATCATTTTATAATAAAGTAATGTTTTATAACTTTCCAAGAGTGCCCCTCCTCTCCTCTTATAAAAGGTCCCCACCTCTACCACCTTACCCACACCTCTCAAGCCTTTGTCTCAGCCAACACCTACCCATTTTGTCTCTCCACATCCCTCTATTTACCCCAGAAGCCTCACTTTGGGAAGAAGTCTTTCCAAGTAAGCCTTTGAGCTCAAATCAAAAAGAGTTACCCGATTTAAAGGTAGTGTTTTCTCTTGTGTTCTTATGTTTTATTTTGCTTCTCCAACCCCCTAAACTCTTTTTATTCCTTTATTTTGTAACAACACCAGTATATTCAATATACTAGGATGTTTTTATGAGAATTATTAGATCTACACCTACACACACCTTCATCTAATGGTTAAAGAACATACTGTTTCTGTGGTTAGCGATTTTTTGCCTCACGAAACGATGATTGTTCAATCTTCTTTTAACACCTTTCAAGGTGTCCATTAAGATGTAACTCTATTTATATATGATATATATTATGTTTATTCTTTTATTATGCTTCTTTATTTTTTATTTGTGGAATACCTTTGTGGTTTCCATTTTGGGTAAACACGATAATTTCATTTTAGGAAGTGCGGACTACCGCCCCCTCAAAGTGATTTGATTCGTTAATGCCATATGTGGGATGTATAAAGGACAGAGTTAATGATATTATATATTATATTATTCTGGAATGATAATATACCTTTATATCATTATTATTTTACTCCATTAAATACGAAATATAAATGAAAGTAGCGTTCATGCGTACGTACGACTTACCGTCTCCATGAACGGTGCATTTCATTTATTACCTCCAAATGTTATGTACTATTATAAATACATGTATATGATGGATATATATGATATATATGATATCCAAATCATGAATATAATTCTGGATATAATTAACCTTTGACCACATAAACAACATGTAATTGTAAGAATTCCACTTTCGACTTAAGAACCAAATATCGACAAAACAAACATTTTTAACTTAAATGATTACATAATGTTTATAACATGGAAATAAGTGATATAATGGGAATAATAAGATTGAAAAGGTTCTTAAGCAAGTATAAATTAACTTTAGTTTATTATTCAGAAGATTAAAGAGCAATCGAGTCACGTCGGACACGAGGTAAGGGACTTCGTCTCAATCTCCTTTCATTGAGGCATATTTTGTTCTAATACAAGTCTTTCTTTTATATGGTGTATAAACCCCTTTGACCTTTAATTTATTACAAAAGGAATCTTTTTCTACGAAGAGTTTTACAAAATGAAAAAAATGAATGTTTCTTTTAACGTACGTGGTGACAATGACCTTTTTCGTCGTCGCGAGTATTATTTGGTCTTTGGATTCCTCAACAAGCCATAATGTTTTTAAAATAAAATAAATACCATATAATCTTTTATGTATTTTGGTATTTAAAATGGATTTTATAATGGATTTTTTATGTCAATATATTTAAGTGATATATTGTGATCAAAATGTGGAAATTTTTTCTTTCCATTATATTTGTTTTATGTATTATGATTTTATAATGGTACTTGGACATTTGACGGGTGGTTACGTGATAAACCATATGACGGGTGGTGCCGTGAATACCAGGATGGGTGGTTACGTTATAACCTCCAATGCATTGGGTATGGAAGTCGGTCGTATGGCTATTCCATTAAGTGATATGTGTGGAATTCGACCGTATGGTTATTCCATTTATGTATGTTTATGTCCCAAGTTACCTTTATATGTTATGTGTTCTTTATATGGGTTTTATGGTAATCTTTTGGTTACAAAAGGGTAAGTAATGATCTTTTATTCAGTGAATAGTTTTTACTAATTCATAAAGGTGGAAGTATTACTTTGATAAAGTATACATGGTTTACTTATTTTTTAGAAAAACTAACAGTTTTAATTATTTGGGTATCCCTTACTGAGCTTTTTATGCTCACCCCAAGTTTTTTGAAATGTTTTTCATAGGACTTAATGTGGAATAGGGTCAAGGATGGGATCAAGGGAAAGTCATGATATCTTAAACATGGAACTAGACATGACCCATTTTTTCAAGAGTTCATGTTTTGTAGAAAAAAGGAAACTATGTAGAAGTGTCTACTTTGTAAAATTTTGAGATGTAATAGTTATGTCCTAATTCTCTAAAACTCTAAACCTGAAAAGATCCTCAATGTGAATTATTCATTTAATTCAATATTAAGTAATGTTTATGGCCGGGGCCTTGTAATCGGGGTCCCTATTGAGTATTTTATACACACACCTTCATGGGCTATGCCCGCACTACGTGGTGTTGGTTGCAGACGAAGGACAACGCTGATCGTGGTTGAGGCTTGAGGAGCGGGATGGTATCTGGAGGTGGACTATCAGGTGGGATATACACGGAGCAGATGGCCGGACCCGAGGAGATGAGGAGACCATATGTACCCACCCTTTAGGTGGGATAGCCGGAGGACGACTCGGTGGTTGTTGATTTACTTTACTGATGTTGTACTTTCTTTTCAGTTGTACTGTACTTTCAGTTGGGTTTGTATTCTTGACCATTTACTTTTCGGCACTTACTTTTGTACTCAATTTACTTTTTGTTTACTTCAGCTTGCGTTCTCTATTGTGTTTGTTTACTTATATAAATTCAATGCCTTCCCTTTTATCAGGATTTATGCCTTTGGTGCTAGTCGCCAGCCCCTGGCCTATGGACGGCGGGCTTTGGGTAGTCACGGCACGGGCCCCGAGGACGGGTCGTGACAAATTGGCATCATAGGAGTCAGTTTTACCGTAGAACTTAGGACTCTGATAATTTATTCCTGTGAAGAAATAGTGTTAAGGGTATTGAGTGTAGTTATCAGTCCAGGGAGTCTAGTGTTGGTGCGGCGGCCGACGTATCCATACACCAGGACCCTGACTTCTGATTTTCGACTTAGTGCTCAAAAACACTAATTGCATGTGTGTTTCAAAAAGTTTTCTTTGTGATTACTTTGTGTCAGCTCACCAGGTATACTGTATTAACCGTGCCACACTAGTTTATTTTCAGGATGGCCCCACGACGGCAGCCAACTAGGGTTTCGAGCTTTGTGCGAGATGGCATCCCACTAAGCGACGATTCCTCGGTGCAGGGCCTCATTATAGCGGAGGCACCAGCAGTACCTCTACCCGCTGGGCAACAGATACCACCAGCCCCAGCAGCGGAGAGTGCACACCACCTGAGTGCGCTACAGGAGTTTCAGCGATAGAGGCTGCCCAGGTTCCACAGAGAGAAGGACCCTCAGGCAACCGAGGATTGGCTGGAGGCTATTGTCTGAGTCTTCATATTGGTAGAGACACTAGAAGATCGTGTGGTGATCCTTTTGGAGAGTCTCCTGCACACAGCTGCAGGTAGATGGTGGAGCCTGATGCTCTAGGTTCACGAATAGGTATCACTTCTTTAGACGGACTTCGAGATCCTCTTCCGCTCGGAGTTTTTTCCAGCCACCCTCCTTGCAGTGCACATTCAGGAGTTTCTACAGCTGCGACATGGAAGCATGACCGTAGCCCAGTACACGGCGAGATTTACTGACCTCTCTCACTACTCCACGGACATGGTACATGACCCATTATTTTAGGCCCGGAACTTTGAGCAGGGACTGAGGCATGAGATCAGGGCTTCGATGATCTCCCTCAACATTCCGACGCATGCAAGAGTACTGGAGTGAGCCCTTCTTGTGGAGAGATTCCTTGATGAGAATACGCCAGCAGTGTGGCCTACTGCAGGGCGACACGTATAGGAGTCTTCTGCATATGAAAGTAGACAGATGTCGTATAGGTCCAAGCGGACCAGTCCATTAGGTGGGAGACCTCAGGATACTGGTTCGGAGGTGTGGGGCACACACAGCAGAGCCAGTCATACGAGAGGCAGGCAGTGCTATGCATGCGGTGGGCAGGGCCACATGCTTTGTGACTGCCCAAACCACCATGAAGAGGAGCAGCAGACGGTTGAGGGACCACCCAGGCAGAGGCATAGGTTCAACTGTGGCGGTCCACAGGGAGTAGGTGGATGAGGTAGAGGAGCTGGCCGAGCAGCGGGTGGTGGGCGATGCTTCCAGGATCTACCACCACAACCACTAGGAGGTCCACCCCAACCACAGGGAGCTAGAGGACAGAGTTAGGCT
The DNA here is from genome assembly GCA_963277665.1 of Viscum album. Classification (NCBI taxonomy): domain Eukaryota; kingdom Viridiplantae; phylum Streptophyta; class Magnoliopsida; order Santalales; family Viscaceae; genus Viscum; species Viscum album. The sequence continues at coordinate 37,472,212 of OY728163.1, forward strand.
CATCTTCAGGCAGTGGAGGCTTACGACCACAGTGCACCTGAGATGATTCGAGGTACTATATGTGTCTACTCCACCCTTGATGAAGTTCTTATAGACACGGGAGCAAGTCATTATTTTATTGTCGCTGCCCTTGTTTGGAGCTCGGAGATTCCGACGGAGCTGTTGGATCGATCCTTACGGCTAGAGACTCCTACGGGATCATACACGAAGATTACACACTGATTCCGGCAATGTGAGCTTACTCTAGGAGGTGAGATCTTCGGCTGGGATCTTCTTGTAGTGGCGTCGAGGCCTTACGACGTCATCTTGGGCATGGATTGGTTATTTACAGTCCATGCTCAGATCGACTGTATTAGGTGCAAAGTGCGGTGTGTCCACAAAGATGGGAGTAGGTTCACCTTCACCAGCAAGAAGGGAGCCTTTGCAGCGCAGGATGTACTTACAAAGAGGATAGGGTAGCCGATCACACATCAGTTGGCTAGTATCATCCTCGGAGCAGATGATGTGCAGTGTCCGAGTTTTCCTGTTGTGGTGGATCAGTATGCAGACGTTTTTCCTGACGATGTTCTAGGACTACCTACTCGCATAGAGGTAGATTTATACATTGACCTATACCCTGGGAAAGCCCCGATATCTACTCCAGCATATCGGATGGCTCCCGCTGAGCTTCATAAGCTACGGGTACAACTAGAGGACTTGCAGGGCAAGGGATTCATCTAACCCAGTGTTTCACCTTGAGCTTCTCCGATTTTATTCACCAAGGAGGCAGGTGGGAGCTTACGACTATGTGTCGACTACCGTCACCTAAATCAGGTTACCATAAAGAACATGTATCCACTTCTGAGGATTGAAGACCTCTTTGATCAGCTCAAGGGAGCACGATGGTTCTCGAATATAGACCTCAGGTTAGGCTATCATCAGCTAAGAGTTCAAGACGAGGATGTGCAGAAGACGACCTTCAGGTGTCGGTATGGCCACTATGAGTTCTTGGTTACGCCTTTCGGAATAACCAATGCTCCAGCAGTGTTCATGATTCTCATGAACAGGATATTCCATCCTTACCTCGATTGATTTTTTGTAGTCTTCATCGACGACATACTGATTTACTCGACTACTGAGGAGGAGCACGCCCACCACTTACGGGTTGTACTGGACACACTCTGAGTGCACTAGCTTTATGGTGTGCTCTCGAAGTGTCAGTTCTGGATTCAGGAGGTCCACTTATTGGGGATGTCATCTCTGAGGCGGGAGTTGTAGTGGATCCTACGAAGATCGAGGCAGTACTTGCTTGGGAGCTACCCAGGAGTGTGATGGAGGTGCGGAGTTTCCTAGGTATGGCTGGGTACTATCGGAGATTTGTGTCGGACTTCTCCAGAGTTGCAGCACCACTTTATGCTTTGAGGGAAAAGGGGAAACCCTTTGTGTGGTCAGATCGATGTCATCAGATCTTCCAGGAGCTGAGACAGAGATTGACTAGTGCACCCATCTTGAGGCTACCGGAGGAGGGCGTAGGGTACGTAGTTTACTGCGATGCATCCGGGACTGGACTCGGGTGTGTCCTGATGTAGGAGCGGGCAGTGATCGCTTATGGTTCATGATAGTTGAGGCAGAATGAGTAGAACTATGCTACCCGTGACCTGGATTTAGGATCAGTCGTCTTCACCTTGAAGATGTGGTGGCACTATCTGATGGGCGAGCGCTTTACAGTCTACTCTGACCACCAGAGTCTCAGGTACATCTTCTCGCAGAAGGACTTGCACCTGAGACAGCGGCGATGGCTTGAGTTCCTCCAAGACTATGACTTTGAGATAGTCTATACTCCTTGGAAAGGGAATATAGTAGCTGATGCTCTCAGAAAGAGATCGGGCATTCAGCTACTTGGAGAGGCAACATAGCAACTAGCCGCGTTGCAGATATCCTTCATGGATAGAGATGGATCAGCCTTTCTACAGTCACTCCTCCACTACTTCAGTGGGTCATAGAGGCACATCATGGGGACATTTATTGTGAGATGCGACGTGCACAGATATCCACAAGATAGGCACCTGATGGATTTTCTGTAGGAGGAGAGCACGTCATCCTCTTCAGGGGACGTACCATGGTACCAGTTGCATTAAAATATGAGGTGTTGAGGGAGTTTCACACTTCCCCTTTGGTGGTACATCCAGGAGTGGCGAAGATGTATCAGGATCTCAAATGACAGCACTGGTGGCCGGGTATGAAGAAGGTTGTGGCAGAGTTTGTTTCACGATGCCTCACCTGCCAGCAAGTGATGGCAGAGCACCAGGTACCAGCAGGTTTGGTACAGACCTTAGAGGTTCCGGAGTGGAAGTAGGATGGGATATCCATGGATTTTGTGACGGGGCTCCAACATAATTCTAGAGGACATGACTCCATCTGGGTGATTGTCGACCGACTCACCAAGTCAGCCGACTTACTACCTATTAGAGAGTAGGGCTCAGTGGAGAACTCGGGACGCCTCTACGTTAAAGAGATTTTATGTATTCATGGTGTTCCATCATCTATCGTCTCCGATCGAGATGCTCGATTTACTTCCCGGCTTTGGAAGGGGTTGTAGGAGGCGTTTGGGATGCAGCTACGCTTGAGCACCGCCTTTCATCCTTAGATGAATGGCCAGATGGAGAGGACCATTCAGACACTCAAGGACATGCTTTGTGAATGCGTCCTTGACTTTGGTCGTAGCTGAGAGGATCACCTACCCTTGGTGGAGTTTGCGTACAACAACAGCTACCACTCCACCATCGGGATGGCATCATACGAGGAATTGTACGGACGACCATGCAGATCACCTCTATGCTATACTGACCCTGGGGAGTCAGCACTCGTAGGACCAGAGATGGTCCAGGCTATGACAGAGAAGGTTCAGATCATCCAGGAGTGGATGAGGACTGCACAGAGCAGACAGAAGTCCTATGCTGACAGGAGGTGGAGACCACTAGAGTTTGTGGATGGCGACCACATTTTCTTACAGGTCTCACCTAGAAGTAGATTACAGAGATTTGGTCGGGGCGGAAAGTTATCTCCGCGCTTCATCGGACCATTCCAGGTCCTCAGAAGGGTAGGCGAGGTGGATTATCGTTGGGCTCTTCCACCTCAGTTGCACCGAGTGCACGACGTATTCCACATATCTCAGCTGAGGAGATACGTGCACGACCCGACACACATCATTGATCACAGGGAGCTGGAAATCAATGACGGGGCGACTTTTGCAAAGGTCCCGGTGGAGATCGAGGATCGACAGGAGCGGGTCCTACATGGATGGTCTATTCCTCTTGTGCACATTCTTTGGCATCACGGGAACCTCCAGGAGAGCACATGGGAGCGGGAGGCTCAGATGCGTACGCAGTACCCTCATTTGTTTTCCTAGTTTATGATGTAGCATTATGGGGATGTAAAGCCCTAAGTTGGGAGTAATGTAAAGACCCGGAAATTTCAATGAAATTTTTTTGTTAAATAATTTGTAATTTTACAAGTCTATGGCTTCTGATGGCACTTGATTCCGAGGCCCGGTGTGCCCGAAATCAATTTCTGAAGTTTAGCTCGGGTACGTTCAGTAAACGAACGATCGGGATTTTCTATATTTTGAATCTATGCTCAGAATTGAAATATAAGGGTACCGGTGAACTCGCAGCGCCAGTAATTGCTTAAGAGGACCTTTACCGAAGATGCGTTTTCACGGGAGAAGAAGTTAATTTTTGTGGATTAATTGAGAGGTGAATAAAATTGTGGAACAATTTTATTTTTATATCTTAAGTGGTTATAACCTACATGGGGAAGTTAGGGTGGGACCCACTAACATCCTAACCACCCATGTGAGGATAAATGTGAGGTGGGGCCCACACGATCCCCAACCCTTCACATTTCCATAACTCTCATAAACTCCCCCTTTAAAACTTGTTAACTCCATTTAATTAAGTAACTCTCCCACTCTCTCTCTTTATTGCATGTCAACACACACATTAATTAATTAATGGAAACCATACATTAATTAATTAAGTGTTCGAATCTTGTAAATTTTAATGCATGGAATGATTTAATAAAATAAGGGAAGCATTACTTTATTTTTGGGGGTTGGAATGTTGTGTTGAGATTTTGGGGAGAGAGCTCTAGTTTTATTTGAAGAACTCCATCCTCAATAAATAATGTCAACTCTTCGACGAAGAACATCGACTCGATGCCCCCGTTTTCTCCGTCCTCTTCTTCCTCCACGACAAGGGAGGAGACACCGACGCGAGAAATCGCCAACGATGTCACGCCTTTCAATATTCTCTCTGTGACAAAACGGGGAGATGTCACTTCCTCCTCGGATGCTCTCCATCAACATCTATGAACCCTCATCCCGTGACACCAACGCTCGTCATCTTTTGTTGAGGTAGGGTGTGTTGATTCAATTTTACTGAGAATAAAATTGTTCGTTGTGTTTTGTGAACCTTGTGCATTCTTGGCCATGTGATACCGTCTAACGCGGAGGGCGCGGGCCGAACGAACACGGCCTGACAACCCTCCGCTGGAACTTTATTCCTTTGGAATTGGAAAATGGAGGCAGAGGGAAAACACGATGCCGCTGCGCCATGTCGGGATCATGATGAAGGGAACCGGCGACGTCGCACTGGTTGTGCGGAACGAACCTCGGCCCGCAGCGCGGGCCGTTTCAGCAGAAGAACCGACCGGCCCGTCGGCCGTCCAGGTGAAGTGGAGTCGCGATGCTAGGAGGGCACTGCGTTAGAGGACCTTCCGGCCCATCGGCCGACCGGGCGGTGCTGGACCGCGGTGCCAGGAGGGCGCCACGCTGGAGGATCGGCGGGCCGCGTGCGCAGAAGACTGGCCGGTCTAGCCAGCCGGTTTTGGGGAAGGTCGGAACTACCTGGTGCCGCCGGTGCAGAAACCCCCCACCCCTTGGAACGCGCTCGGCTTCGGCCAAGCCGCTCGGGCAACCGGCTGAGCCAGCCGGGCTGCGCGCCCATCTGGGCCGCGCCGCATTGGGCTGAGCCGAGCCGCGCCGGGTCGGGCCGAGTCGGGCCGCGCCGAGCCGGGTCGTACCCCGCCAGGCCGGGCCACGCCACTTCGGGTCGGGCCAACTTGAGTATTCCCTTCAGACCGGTCTAAAACCCATGCTGGGTCGGACCCGTCAAACTGGGTCAACCTGACCCGTCGGCCCACTGGGCTAAACAGGTCGGGCCCGTTAATCACTTAAACGTGGTTAACTTAAAGACCGCGCGTCCGATCGACGCGCCATCTACGGCACTTGGACTCTTTCGATGAGACGGTCCTTTTACAATACTCTAATTGAGTTTCGGATGATTTTGGATATCGGTCGGGTTAGAAACGAATATATTTCTAACCGGGCCCCTGGGACGGAAAATCCTATATCTCTCAGACCGGGCGTCTGATTGACGCGTCGTCTGTTGCGTTGAGTTCCTTTTGACGAGACGGAACTTTGGGATACATCAACTCTATACTTTGTGACAGTTGATGTATTGACCCTATTGGATCATGGAGCGGACCCTCCTGGAATTGAGCGTGCTGTGTGCGGGAACCCTAGAGCTGGCTGCAACTGCGACGACGATGACGATTGTACTTGAATCCTACGTGGGTTCGGCAGCGAGGACGACTGTACTTGGATCCAACTTCGGTTTGGAAGCGAGGATGACTGTACTTGGATCCTACATGGGTTCGGCAGAGATGGTTACTGTACTAGGATCCTACGTGGGTTCGGCTGCAACGACTTCTGTACTTGGATCCTACGTGGGTTCGGCAGGGGGGATGATTCAGAGACTACATCTATCATCTCCACCCATCTTCATGAGTAGTATACCTGTGTGAGCTGCGTCTTGACTTTCAATCAATATCATCGATATGATTGACTTGCTTTCCTATGTGGATTGGGTTGTGCTTTCCTGTGTGGACTGGCTTGTACTTGGGCTCGTGAGTTGGAGCCGAACTGGAATTGATGACTTAGGTATATGTATGGGCATATACCTCAGTAGAGTTGGTTGATACTTCGTGTTTGTATCTTTACTTTGTGGTTTATCCTTTTTGGATTCTGGGAGACCTTCAGGGGTCTCGGGGTCCCTACTGAGTATTGTATACTCACCCCTACGCGGGCTATGCCCGCACTTCGTGGTGTTGGTTGCAGACGACGGACAATGCTGGTCGTGGTTGAGGCTTGAGGAGCAGGACTGTATCCGGAGGTGGACTATCAGGCGGGACGTACATGGAGTGGACGGCCGAACCTGAGGAGTTGAGGAGACCATCTGTACCCACCCTTCTTGTGGGATAGCCGGAGGACGACTCGGTGGTTGCTGATTTACTTTACTACTATTGTACTTTCTTTTCAGTTGTACTATACTTTCAGTTGAATTTGTATTCTATCCCATTTAATTTTAATCACTTACTTTTGTACTCAGTTTACTTAGTGTTTACTTCATCTTGCGTTCTCTGTTGTGTTTGTTTACTTATATAAAGGCAATGTCTTCCCTTTTATCAGGATTTATGTCTTTGGTGCTAGTCGCCAGCCCCTAGTATATGGAAGGCGGGCGTGGGGTAGTCACGGCATGGGCCCCGAGGACGGGTCGTGACACATAGTGTGCGATACTCTTGTCCTCTTTCTCAATGTCATTAGGAATGACTGCATAAATTCAAAGGTTAGAATATAACAATATTCTGAGTCACCCATAGAGAAAGAATATAATGCCGTAATGACATCAAACCTCTGTCAAAAAATTACTATGTAATATAATCCATTATCATGATAAATCAAATAAAGTGGGTTGCATATAGGTTCCATCATCCTATTTTCTTGATGTATCTTTCTTTGACTTTTCAAAAATTAACTCACCCAATAAAAAAATTTCCATAGATTTATCTAGGAAGTTTTATTCCAATCAGTGGTCTTGAGATATCAACTTATGTTGAAGGACAAAATGGATAAATCCTTTATCATATTATCCATTAATGAAATATCAGGCATGACGTAACCAATGCATCCTACCTCCCTATGAGAATATTTCATCATGTATTTCATGAATACATTAAATTATGTGAGTCAGGATATCAATTAATCATAATCTTAAATTATAAGGATGAATAAAAACTTCCTCAAATAGGAATATCTAGTAACACGTGAAAATGTGGTTTTCCTATTGATGGTTCTATTATCATTACCTCATATCATGGATATTTCCAAGGGAAGACACCATGATAAGGTATCTCAATTTATTATGATAATCCTACCCCTGATGCCATGTATCATCTATGTCCTATTAGACAAAATCATCTGGACATAGAACATGGTTAAAGAATAATATCATGGAACCTCTTGGTTCTCATCCTAGTGGGTAACTTCTATAACTTTTCGGTGTAATATATATTCTTAGTACATCATCACATTCAAATTTCATGTTTATGAATGATAATTATGTGATAATAAAACTTCATTAACCACAAAACATTTAATCAAGTACTAAGAAATTTGGTTCTAGGGAACCAACTCCAACAATCTCCCACTTGCACTATAGCCAACTGATAAAAACTTTTAATCCACTAGATATCACATGATACTCATGCCACTATTGAGATAAATCCTTGGTCAATGGGTCACCACATTTTCCCCCTTGGATACTCTTCCCACTTCCACTTCACCTCATTTAGAGAAATCCCTCAAGAGATGAAACTTTCAAAGTATGTGTTTTGTCCTTTAGTGTGACCTTATCTCCTTGGAGAGATCCACCAATATAGTTTTATCATAGTAAACTATGATAGGTTTTTTACTAATATTCACCACATCAAGATGTTGGAAAAGGTTTTAAATCCAAAATTATTCCTTGGCTTCATTATAAATTATAATATACTCAGACTCTGCTATAGAATAGATGTAAATTGGATACTTAGAACTAATCTAATTCACAACTCTTCTGTTGAGAAAAATTATATATGCAAACTATGAATTCAAATCATTTTAATCTATCTTAAAGATAGCATCTGTATAACCCTTGATGACTAGATCTTCATCTCCTCTATACACTAGGATCTTGTCCTTAGTTTACCTTAGATACATAAGGATAATATTTACAGTAGTCTAATTTTTTCACTTGTATCTACTTGATATCTTCCTACCATGATAAAATAATAATCAATATAAAGTCATACACATAAAATAGCATACATGATAGGTCCTATCACAGAAGTGTATGGGATTATACTCATTGTCCCCCTTTCCTCTTATTTCTATGGACACATTTTCTTGGAAATATTTATACCATGTGACAATGGAACCAATCCCCAATTGGATTGTTCTATACTAAAACTCTTCAGTATTTGGTCAATGTATATACTTTAACCTAGTCTAAGAAGCCTATTAGATCTATCACACATGATCTTGATCCCTAGAATTTAGGATACTTCACCTAATTATTTCATGTATAATCACATTCTGAACCATGATTTAACCACTTGTAAGGTTGTTATATCATTTATAATTAGCAATATATCATCAAAATATACTTCTATGAAAACAATTGTACTCCCACAAAACAACTTGTAAAAACATGGATCACATTTTTTATTAATGAAACTAAATTTATTTATAGATTCATCAACATGAACTGGATACTTTTTTAAATCCATAGATGGATCTCTGTAGCTATTATACCTTTTTGGAATTTCCTTGAGTTACAAACCGTTTTGGTTGTGTCATATACACATCCAATTGAAGTTTCCCATTAAAGAAATTAGTTTAGATATATAATTTCAAAATCTCATAGTCATGGTAAGATGTTATGATAGTCAAAATTCTAATGCATTTAAACATGAAAACTAGAGAAAAAGTTTCATTGTAATCAATTCCCTGATTTTATCTAAACCCCATAGCCACTAGCTATGATTTATATGTATTTACTTTACCTTAAATTCCCAAATTTCTATTGAATACCCACTTACAACCAATTGGATTTACATCAATTGGTAGATTTATTAGAACCCAGACTTGGTATCATTACATGGAATCTATTTTATAATTCATGGATTTTTTCCACCTTACAACATCCAAGCTCTATATTTCCTCATTGTATGAGAGATGATCATTATTGTCAACCAATAATGAGTCACTATCATTGGTGACTAGAAAACAACATCTCTATGGTTCTCTTACCTCTCTATTTCTCTTACATTGTACATGTGTTTGAATAAAAACTTCTTCCATAGGGACCTATGGAATCGGTTCCTATTCCAACTCTTATGTATATTGAACATCCACTTCATCAAAGTCAATATTTCTCCCACTATCCTACAGGAGGATGTTCTCCCTCTCAAGAAAAATTTCTTATCATATGATAGTCACTTTAATGTCTGAAGGGTTGTATAGATAGTATCCCCTCATTTCCTTAGGATACCCTATAAAGATACACTTCATACCTCAGGGTACTAGTTTATTGGTTGATCTATCCTTAACAAATGCCCCACAACCCCATGCATGAACATATGACAAATCGGGTTTCTTTAAACTATAAAACTTAAAGGGAATACCATTTTATACTTTAGTTGGTACTTAGTTTAGTAAATATGATGTCTTTAGTAATTCATATCTCCAAAAGGATAATGGAAGGATTATGTTACTCATCATTGACCTTACCATGTCCAATAAGGTATAGTTCCTCCTTTCACTAACTCCATTCCACTATGTTGTATAAGTTAGATCAAGTTAAGATAAAATAAAATTCTCCAATATAAATTCAATAAATTCTTGGTTAAGATATTCACCAACTTGATATGATCAATGTTTCTTTATCTTCTTACCACGATTATTATCAAATACATTCCAAAACTCTTCTAACTTCACAAAGTATTTAGACTCATAACTCATCAAGTAGATATATCCATACCTGATCAAGCAGTTGGTAAAAGTAATAAAGTATGAGAATCCACCTCTAGCCTCTACTTGAAAAGGTCTGAACATATCGGTGTGTAAAAACTCTAGAATCTCTTTAGACATTTCTCATTGGACAACAAATGGTAATTTAGTCAAATTACCTTGTAAACAATTGTGACATCTTTTAAGTGGATTAAGTTCAAAAGAGTATAAGTAACCATCCTGATATACTTTTTCAAATGCTTCTCATTTACATGTCTAATTCAGCAGTGTCATAGCTAGTTGTTATATGAGTCATGCATGTTTTTTTATTATCAATTACCAATATTTAGTTTTTTTAATTTAATACATAAAGATTGTTATTTAATTTTTCCATACCATAATGCTTATTATCTTTATAAAAGTAGAAAACCATATTTCCAAAGCTAAAAATAAATCCATCCATGTCTAAATAAAGAATGAAAATATTGTTCTTTGAAACACTAGGAATATAATAACTTTTCTTTAAAACCAAAATCAATCTTGTCATTAATGTGAGATAGTATTATTCAAAGGCCAGAGCAACCAACCTCACTTTATTGGTAGCTCGTAGATCCACCTCTTCTCTGGTAATCTTTTGAAATCTAATTTGTTCCTATATTTGGATAAAAAATTAGTTCTAAATAAAGTATCTAATACCCAAATTTTAGATATATAAATATTATACTCATCATTATTTATTAATTTATTTATTCAAAAAGAATGGATAAAGGGAGTAAAAAAGTAGTCCGAACATAGTGAGGTCCAAAGTAGTGAAGTCCATGAGAATCCCATTTGACTATGTTAACCCCTTATGGTCTCAATGATTTAATGTTTGTAAAACAAGTGATACTGGAATCTTGAACCACCATCGAAGCAAGGTGATCCATAACCCTATTTCCCTCATTCTAGGTGCGAGTCACGTGGATGTTATAGTTGAGGAGGCCTCTTCACTTTCTGGTAATATAATAAATGGACCATGGGATTGTACCTGTGCAATAAAGAGATATGTAGAGAATGATGGAATTGGTTTCAACTTCTATCATAACAATTATCCTATGGTATCAAAGATTCAATCCGGTAAGAATAACCTAGACTTCACCTGAAGGGAGTTACCGTTAAAAAAGTGGGTAGTAAAGGCCATAATAATTGATCCTATGGAATCATATACAACCCCCCCCCCCCCCCACCCCCATCACACCTTATATATCACCTAATATACTGGATCTGTCAGTGTTTAAGTTGAGTCCCTTGGGGGGGAAGAAGCCATAGAACCTAGTTTCCCTAGGATACATTATGTAAGGGTTGGTTCGGGGGATTACTAGCTTACAGAAGCCTTAGGTTAGGGTAATCACACCAATTTTTGAGAATAATAACCATGTAAATTAAAAGATTTATTGTTTTTATAATGAGAGTCATCCATATAGTTCAGGTCTCCTCATGATGATCTATGTTTCTCACTTTTCATATACACCAGTACCCAGTGCTGAAGATGACAGCCAAATCCATCCTTTCTAGCCTCGTTACACTCACTCCATGAAACCAGAGATCCAGGAAAGGAACATTATAAATATCATGAGATAAAAAGTCCATAAACTCTCCAAAATAATCTCCAAATAGTGTGGTCCTAGTATCCTTCAAAAAATCATTGATACGAGCTCTCATCCTTGTGGATTTTATAGAAATTGCACCTCGAGAAAAGGTAGATTACAGCTCTCTAAATATTGTCATCTATAGGGAAATCTCGGTTCCTTATTCTACAGGTGATAAATTTTTACTTAGTTTTGAATTTTATTACACTATAGAAAATATTTCCAGCTATCATGAAGGTCTTGAGAGATCGTTACCCTGTAAAAGTCTCTTGTGGAGAAGGTCCTTGTGGTAGAGGGTGTAAACACACACTTATTGGGGTCATAGTTCATCTCAATGAGGTATAAGGTTTCTCATTTTTCTTTATCCAGGATGGACCTGATAAATTTTGGGTATCTTCTAGCCTCCTTGAAAGATATACTATAAGATGGACAGCCTTGGAATCCAATTTTTGATCTTGCCCAGTTATGGTGCTTGAAGGATTTTTCACCTTTCCCTATAATATAGTGAGTTAGGGGCTTTAAGGTCGGGATGAGGAACCAAATCATGGACCAAAAGTGGGAGTTATGGCTATTCATAGCATTTTCATCTTCTCTAAATCTTTTGTACTTGATCCTTCCATATAGGGTGCGCTCTTCTAAGCCCTCCCACCCATCTTCGCATGCTTGTAGAGAAATTTTTCATAAAGTCTCCTCACATTGATCCCTCCTTCCTGGATAGCCATTTCCATTCAAGTTAAATAATCCCAATGATGCTTACCTTCAGAAAGAGAATCTCAAATAAATCCAATGAGGATCATTTCGATGGTGTTAACAAAACCCTTCGAAACTTTGATGGAATCTAGTGCATGGATAGAAATAGACAATATGAAAATGTTAATCAGTGCAATACAATCCCCAAAGGAAAGGAAGAAATTATTTAAGTTAATAATTTTACCAGTAATATTACTCACAATGTGTTCAAATTCATGAATGTGAAGCCTTCCTAAAGATAAAGGAGTTCCCATGTACTTCATCAGGAGACTGCCACTCTATATGTCACGGCTGAGACACAAGGAGAATACTTGACCAACCATGCATCTATTTTAGATGTAGATACTTCTCTTGGTGTTTTTGATGACCTAACTACTCTAGTGGAAATATTCATCAAATATTATGTTGATGTCTATCATTGATCTTCTACCATCATTTATGAAAATAATGGTATCATGTCCAAACATGAGGTGGGAGGTGTAGAGGGTTCTTAGTCTATTGCAACTCCATTAAGCATACACCTATTAATAAGGTGAATGAGGATATACTGAGTGACTATGAATATAGTTGGGGATATGGTCACCATATATTAACCCACAAGTAGATTTAATTAATCCATTTGTTTTTCCCATAAAGGATACTTCCAACCATGAGGAGCTGAAGCACCTGAAAATATGGTTAGAAGCCCAAGGGGAGAATACCATACCCATGATCACTTTATTGATGGTGCTCCATTTGATTCTATCTTATGCTTTATTCATTTACAATTTAATATCCATGTTTTTACCATGGGTCTTGAAGTTGATGTCTCTAATCATTTCTTGGGACAAATCTATTTCCCCTTGGATAGATTGACCCTTTACAAACCCATGTTGTTATAAGGATATCTGTTGTGGGAGATGCATGGATAGACTTCTATTGATGATGCTCACTAGAATTTTATAAGGGAAGTTACACATACCCACTGGCATATAGTGAGAGAGGGAAGAGGGGCCTTGATTTTGGGTATGAGGACAAGAGTAGTTTCATAGGCTACATGCGGGAGACTTTCCCCTTAAAAGAAGTCATGAATGGACATAACAATATCATTTTCAACCACGGGACAAGAGGCTCTATAAAATGAGCTAGGTAAGCTGCCAGGACCTGGCGCACTCTTAGGGTTAAGGCCAAGCATGTCCTCAAAGATTTATTTCTCCTTAGTGATACCTCCTTAATCGCATTTTCCTATCTGGTAACAAGTCTTGGGATATCATCTAATATCTCAGCATTCCCTCTCAGATATCCATCAGGAATTTTTAAATTGGGACATGTAAGGAGATCACTAAAGAATAAGTGATTCATGTTCCCTAAAACATCCTGATATCCTCAATAAGAACCATCCTCCATCAAAATATTAGTCTTGGCTAGACACCTTTTCTACCTTATGAAAGCGTGGAAGTAAGAAGTGTTCCTGTCTCTTTTGCACAACCATTTGGTTCTTGAGTTTTCCTGAGCTATACGTTCTTGTCTAGGAATCAGATCCACAAGCCAGTTTTTTTAGGATATGTAAGAGTTGGTGTCATAAAACCAACTTTTTGTACTTTTATTACATGGATATTTAATGTATTTAAATATTAAACATCTTATTATATATTGTTCATTATTCTGCATGACTATGATTTAATAATGTCCTAGAGTGTTTGTTGCATTGATAAGGTCATGGAAGTTCCCCGCTATGATGAGAACCTTGAAATGATATAACAATAATCTTAAATATAGTTCTATAGTTGGATGAAATACTATGAAGGAACAGATAGCATGAATACCGTCAAGTGCGAGTACTCATAAGCATATGAGACTTCCTCTCATGAAGTTGTCACTTGGTAATCTCCAAGATAAGAGATTATGAGAACAGATTCTCCAGTAGGAATTCCACATGTTTTGGTGTCATTAGATATTTCTATCTACAAGAGTGTGTAATGATCCTTAGACTTTAATATTATCACTAATATGTGTCATGAATCATACACTTTGATTTACTGATGAAAACCGTCATGCAGGCAGTTGACATGAAGTAGGGTATGTTGGGTGCATCACAAGTGACATGATATTAATGGATAATTTGAGGAAGTATTTGTCCCTTCCATTTATGGAAGTTGGTATCTCGACCCTTTGATTAAAATAGAATCTTCATGTGAAATTACATGGCCATGGTGTAACAATGAGTTTATTTCAGGTAGTCAAAGAATGACATATCAAGCATAAAGGTTGATGACACTATCATGAAACCTGCTTGATGAGATATTGAGACAAAGAGATTATATTACACAGTGAGCATTCATATGTGGATGTCATTTTTGAGAATTTACATTCTTTCTCTTGGGTTCCTTGACCCTTTTCTAGACAGTACTCTTAGACTTTAGGCAAGACTGCATAATACCAATGAGAAAGAAACCTAGAGGGTCACACACTATGTGTTTTTGGTGGTCTCAATTAAATTATATTTGAATTTAATTAATGAAATAAATATTATTCTCAAGACCATGGAATAATTTTATTCAAGTTAATATGATCACATAAATTAAATAAAATATATTTATTTATTTTAATGAACATTTAATAAAAAATTATTTACTAGTTTGTAAATAAAATATTTATTTAAGAGAATAAATTATTTATTTATTTATTCAGGTGTTCAATAAATGGAAGTAGAGTTCGAGCAGACCAAGGTCGATGAGGAAGTAAAATAATTATTTGCAACATGGTAAATAATTATTAGTTGGCACAAGTTAAAATAATAATGACGTTGCTATTATTTTGTGATGCATAATTTTATTCATAATTCCATTTTGTTCAAGCTGGCGCACCATAAATAATGACGCGGTATTATTATTATGATCATGGGGTTTCTCTAAGTTCATGAATGTATTTAATTGCTATTATGCAATTAAATATTGTAACCTAAGTTCCATGAATATAAATATACAAGTACGTCTATTGTTCCATTGGGAACACATTGTACACTTGGTGAATTGATAATTTTTGAGCTAAAAATTTTCACTCTCAAATCCTCTTTCATACCCTCTCAAGAATGAGATCGGTTCTTCAAGGCGAAGAACAAGTGATCAAGAACGAACGACAAAAGAAACTCGCTTCACTACGCTAGCACCCAGAGAATGAGTAGTGTTGATTAGAGGCCATCAGAGCATGTGTGGATCACAACTAGAGGGATTCTAGTTTTGATCCTCACAAGTGAAACAAGATAATCTAGAAGGGTCATTCTGAACGATCAACATCATCAATGAAGAAAATACCGAAGATCCAAGTATTCTTTTCTTTATGAAATTAATTAAATTAATTATAAACATGATGTTCAAGATCATCTCTAAAGGTTTTGAGCCAATTAATTATTTAAATAAATCATTGATTCTATTTCATGGAGACTGGAATTAATCATCGTATTGATCCTGGAATAATCATTGATCATGGTAAAAATTAAAGTCAGGTACTGACCCAACCACACTTCTGCTGCGCTCGAAACCTACATGATTACCCACCCCTTTCTTCAACAGGAAATGGTCCACACACATAAGTATATACCAACTAAAGAATCTTAGTGTCCCTTTAACCTTTCCCACTAAATGGAGATTTAGTCATTGTAAATATGTATGACATACACCAAGTGGGTTTAGTTCAAAAGAATCTATATATCCACTTGGTGTAATATGGTTAAATGTTTTTCATTTACATGACCTACCTAGTGATGTCATAGTTGTGTGTGGTATGAATCATGTGAATTAGTTTTTTTATTGATTGTTATTACTTGATTCATGTAATCTAACACATAAAGACATTTCTTTAAATATATGTTACCATAATATATGATTTACTTATAAAAAATTAAAATTTATTCCCAAATTTGAAAATAAATCCATCAATATCAAGTCTAGATACAAATATAATGTTTTAGTGACTAAAGGAACATAATAACAATATTTTAAAACCAAGATCATTACCATCGACAATGTGAGGTAATAGTCCCCAATATCCATGATAGAAAGTATATATCCATTGGCTACTCTTAGATCTACCTCACCCTAAGAAATCTTTCAGAATCTACTTGGTTTCTATATTTGGATACTGATGTGGCCTTAAAAACACATGTTTTTCCACATCCTTTTTAATTAATTTTTATTAATTTAGTTACTTATTTTAGTACTTTTTAATAAATAATGGTTCTTTTGTATTTTTATTATGAACTTTATTAATTAATCAATTTTTATAATTAATAGTGTATTGTATACCTTAAAATAATTAATTTCTTTCTTACTTTAATTTTATAGACTAATAACTATTTATTAAGATTGTTGTTTTTGTCTGCATAGTTGATAATTTAACATTAAATAATTAATTAGTTTGATTTTTTCACTTTAAATATGTAGTCTTAATCTGAAATTTCATGTACTAAGAATTAATTTAATTTGACCTAATTAGTAGATGTATTTCAATAATTCATTAATTAAAATAAATGATTATAGACCTACTTCAGTAATTAAGTCTCTTTAAATTCTATTACATTAATTAACATTTTGGTTTAATAATATAATAATTATCTTTTTACCTTAAATTAATTTAATTTGATATATTAACCAATTTAAATAATTTTACTTTGTTACATAAATGATTAATTTTATTTTAATCATTAATAAGTTAGTTAATTTTTAATTTAAGTTTTATTTTGGTAGCATTTTGAGTTTTATTAACTAAAGTTAATAATAATTTAAGTTAGTTTTGGCTATATAAGTTTATTTAATTTTATGAGTATCTTTATTTTCATTTGTTTTACTTATTATTTTTAGTATCTATTAATTATTTAATTCGGTTTTATTTTAGTTTCAATTTATTTTTTTTTCTGTTTGTATTGCAGTCTTACGGTGTCTCCGGATTCTGGTTCCTCTCCTCACAGTCTCATCGTGATATCCAGTTCACATACGCACCGTAATCCCATTCATGTGGCACCGTAACCCCTGCAAACCAGTGCTGTCGTGACTTCTTGGCACCGTGACTCTTCTGTCACTGTCTCGGCGTGAAGTTCTTCACGGACGCACCGTAACCTTTTTCACCAACCCACCGTAAACCCCTTTCACGGTCTTACTGTTTTAACTCATTACAGTGCCTTGTCTCACCGTTTTATGCATTTTTTTGTCTCACCGTGACCCCATTACTGTTCCACCGTGACCACACACCGTTTCCTTATCTTGCGCACCGATTTCAACCAAACCGCAAGCAACCGGACCACCTCTATCATTAAACATCAAAACAATGCAAAAACTCTGGTTTCTCATGTTTGCCGCCGCCGATGAAGAAGAACCACCACCAGTTCCTAGTTTTGGAGGGTTGGAAATACATTGTTTCATGAGGATTCCGCTGCAACACCCATGCCTCCACCAAACTTTGGTATCTGGCCAAGCCATTTCAAGGTTTTAGTTCTTGGAGTCGTGCACTACTAAACCTAGGATACCATCCACCACTGCTTGAAGATGATCGAACCCGCTAGAGTTCGATGTTGGACTGAAGGAGTCCTTGCCGCCTTGTATCTGAGGTTTAAGAAGATGCCACGGAAGTTGGAGGGGAGTCGAGGTCTAAGCCACTAAAGCTAGAGGCTGAGTTGATGAGCTTCCTCACCCCATGTCATACTGCTTTCCACTACCGCGAGGAGGGGGACTAGAACCGTTGCTATCCGCCGGTGTTGAGCCAAATAGGAGCGTAGGCCGCTGTTCAGGATGCCGCTGGTCCACCACTTGAGCTGAGAAAGAGGTCGAGTAGAGAGAAGCGTTGATGCATGGCGTGAAGAAGAGGACGCCGTCAGGTTCAAAGGATGGAGAATCCCTTCCTGAGGCACGACGGAGAAGAATACCCCGGGAGAGGATAAACATTTATAAAAAAACAAAAATTACGTAAAATAATACATTAAGAAAAATATAATTTAAAATAATAATAATGATAATTAAAATCTCACTTAAACAGTTAAAAATTATAGTTATGAATAAATTAAAAAAAATAACTAATTTATATAATAGAATTAATAATTTAATTAACTTTAATAAAACGTTAACTAAGATAAACTAATAAATTAGAATTTCTTAATTAATCATAAATTAATTATAATTTAAGGTGGAAAACTTAAAATTTATTAAATTAAGTTAATAATAATATTTTATTTCGAACATGAATACACTAATTAACATAAATTAGTAAATAATTTAATTTATTTATAATAATACACATTAAAATTAACTTTGATAACTTTAATTAATAAGAATAAATAACTTTATAATTACTTCTTTTAAGACTTTTAATAAACTAATAATATCAAAATGTTTATTTTTTTGCTTCTCATTTCTAATTATTTTGTGTGTTAATTTGTGCAGGTTCATACGGGAAGTGAGTTCATGTACAGTTGCAAGTAACTAACTCAACGGGAGTTAGTTACGTGAGTAAAGTTAGTGTGACGTGTTTGTCACGACCACACACACGTGTACGGTGTGCTCGTGAAGAAAACTTAATGTCGGTGGAAGGCAAGCAGTGACCAGCAGCAGATGACAAGGGATATTAAAACAGAGCAGCAGCAGAATTTTGGGGACTCTCATTCGGATTCCACGCTAGACAATTCGAGAGCAGATACTTGTAGAGATACTCTCAGGAGACGCGAAGAGAAGTTTGGAGTTGCAGGAGCCAGCAGTGATTCATGAGTTTCATCTTTAAGGGAGAATCTTTCTTCCTCTGTTTTAATGTTTTACTTTGTATTGATACCATTAAAGTAAATAGGATCATAGGTTAACTTTTCTTGTTCGGAAATTTTGAATTCTACTGGTTTAATTTTATTTTTCCTTCATTTAATTTTCATTCACTGAGAATTAGTTCTATCGGCGAGACTGAATCTGGTTCTCAATCCTTTAATTGAATTTTCACCGTCACGTGTTTCAACTTTCCAATCCTTGATCTTTCGGCGAGATCTATCATGGATACAAATTATCGAAGATATAATTCAGAAACTTCAGAAACTTTTGGCGAGATAGTTTTCTGATGTTAATGTTCTAATCAATTTTCTAATTGGAGTTTTTTTCGAAGTGGCGAGATTTAAAAAAAACATCAATGCAGTGTGTTAAATCTTCTAGTGAAGGAGTTTTAACCAATCATTTAAAGGTGAGAATTCAATAAAATGAAGAATGTACTGTTAAACCAGTGGTTTTCGAATCTCTTGAGTAATCTTCGTGATCAACACTCAGCACTCTCGTTCCATTTTTTACACTGTTTATTTATATTTTCATTCAGTTGTTTCATATTCTATTTAGGAAAAAGGTAGTTTTTAAAATTTGTGTCATTGTTTTCATTTCATCATAAATAGAATAATAAAAAAAAGTAAGAAGATTTTTTCCCCACTGTTGAAAACAGTGGAGATTTAAAATTTCAAAACCTTAGAAAACACTCTTCTGCCTTCTCTGTGGATCGACCCTGCACCACTGTGCTAGTGTAGGTTAATAAATGTAATTTTGAGGGCTGTGACGACCTCCAACCTCTTCAAAATTTGCGTCGTTTCTGGGGAAGGCACACACCGAGAGTCTAGGGTTTAAAAAAAATAAAAAAAAACATAAAAAACATAAAAAATCTTTTTAAAAAAAACTGATAAAAAACTGCTTTGAACTGTATCTGCCGCTTTTGTTGTTTTGAAAACAAATTTGTTTCTACTGTGAAACTCTGTGTGTTTAATCTAGAAATTCAAAAAAAAATGGAATGTTTTGAAGGTTCAAACCACTGCACTGGACTTTACTATGTTTGTTGTGGTGATTATGGGAACACTGCCTAGCAGTGTGTCTATAACCAGCCACAACAAGATTTTTACATTGAAGAAAATGAGAACATTGATCCCAGTCCTGACACCCTAGCTAAAATTGACCTAATTGATTTAAAATTGAATGCTAGGGTAGAACTAATAAACAATTGGTTAACTAAAACCCATGAAATTCAAATTAGAGATTCTCAAGAGTGAGATCAAAGACTAAAAAGATTGGAAAATATGCTCTTAGAATTAAAACAAAGGGTAAAATAACAAGAAGAATTTGAATAAAAAGAAAAATAAAATGTGTATAAAATATTTGAAAATCATGTTGAAGAGGAGAGTGATTGTGAAATTGGGAAACAAAACTTCCATTTTGAAAAATCTGACACTGTTGAACCTAATCTAAAAATAACTAGCTCACTGAATCAAGAGAATAATATTGAAAACCACAAAAGATCTTTAATGGTGTTGAGATGGACGATTTTGAAACTGAATTAAAACATATTGAAAAAGATAGCCCAGTTCTTTTCATAATTTCTACATTATAGAAAAATCATTGTTTTAGGAGTTTTGAGAATGAGGTCACTCGGGTTGAAGATATACTTGAAACTGAAAACTTGAATGGTAAAAACTCTTCACCCAAAATTTCTGAAATTCTGAACATTGAGTCTGAACTTGATGTTGGGTACACTTTGGAAGAGAAGCTTAAGCTGGAAATCACAGAATCTCAAATCTTTGAAAATAAATTGAAAACTTCTTTTCCATGTTTTGAAACTCCAAACCCAATAATTCTTGAAATGATGTTGTATGATGATGAGAATGAGGTAATGATGTTGGAAGAAAGTTTAAATGATGAGCTTTCACCTCCCTGTTCTTAGATTGATTGTTCGATTAAAACTGAGTGTATTGAACTAGAAAATAGTGTTGATATACATGGGAGTAAATGTTTAAATTTGAACAATCTGGAACATGACTTTATCAAAGCCGAATTGAACACTACTTCCCCTGATTTGAACTTCTTTAAATACACTACTGATATGGTTTTAGAAAATGATCCTTTTGAACTTGAACATGAAAAAGTGGTTGAACACACATTATATGATGGTTGCGGAGTTGATTTGTTAGAAGCAGTAGATGTTCAATGTGAGTTAATAGATGCGGATCTTTTGGAAGAGATTTATAACATTGTTAGAGCTGAACCACTTAGTGATAAAATAAATTCTCTTCTTTGTTTGTCACTTCCATCCTCACCTGTGATGGTTGCTGATTCGTTTCATGATACTAATATTATTCCAGAGAGGGAATCACACTTGAGTTTCAATTTTCATAATTTTGTTCAGCACTTAATTGAATTCCCTCTTGAACCTGCTAATTAGTACTCACCCATGAGCACCCTTGAATGTGAATCTTTTAGTGTTGAAGTTGGAGAAGATAGCTCTGAGGACATTGCCATACCCTTTGAAACACCTAATTTATGTCTACCACTTCCTAAAAATGTTAATATTGTCAAATCTAAAACAAATTTGGAAGTGGACAGCACTATACTCACAACTATTAAAGGGTGTTTCTTGGGGATTTTTACAGCTGATGAGAATTTAGTTTTTGTTGTGCTAAGTCTTGAAGCCCACAATTTTCACTGTTCTGTTAAAAATAATTTGGCCAAACACATGTGGTGGTTCCTACTGAGGAAACAACATCCACCTAGTGACTACGGTTAGTTGCTAGGTGAGTCTGGCTGGGGACTTTAAACCTAGCGCTGCATGGGAGGCAACCCATGGTCGTTGTCTTGTTAATAAATAAACAATTTGTGATTAAATAAAGTCTAACTGAAGACTTAAAAATCAGTGCTTCATGGGAATCAACCCATTCTTCTTCTTGTTTTCATTTTTATAATCTTTAGTTTTGAATAAAGTGTTGCTTTGATTGTCTTCCTTATGCTATATATCTGATAAAAATTTTGTTATTGTCTTACATTCTCTGTTTTTCAGGATGTTGCTGCTTGTGTCAATAAAGGAGTGGAATTCCCATGCTGGAGGTGTAAGGGAATCATATAGTCAGGGCAGTATTCTAATTTTCTGCATTTATTTTCTGCTCTTGTATTATGTTAATAAAATTCTGCTCATTAAAAATTTTTGCTTGTTTAGAAAAATAATCTGCTATATACTCGCTGGAAATCTGCTGCATTAATTGCATATATAATAAACTCCTGCTGCATGTCACTATGTTGTGCAAACATATTCTGCATGTGCCTCTTGTTGAATAATTGTATTGCATTATTATTAAAATATTCTTCACTGCTTGAAATTAAGTGTGGGGGGGTTACATGCTTACTGGTTAGTGTACTTTTCATTAAATGGTTTTGCTAAGGGGTTTTATGATACATCTTACTGCTTAATTGAACATCTACTTGAATCATACTTTGTTAAAATACAGACACCTAATTAATTGTGAACCCACATATTATATACTTCTTTTAAGCTGAATTGAAAATCTTTGTCACTGGAATGAATGTTAATGCATGTACTTGGATATGAACATGTTGTTAATTTTACCATTATGGCAAACAACATTTTTTTTTGAACTTCATTGAGACCCTTTTATACATGTCATTAATCTACTTAATTGAAAATCTATTTTGAACCTTATTTCCTAAATTGTTCTTTTCCATATTTGGAAGTCAACTTTGGGGACAAAGTTGGGTTTTAAGTGTGGGGGAGGGGGTCAATTCTTGATTGTGCTAGACTGTGCTTTAATGTAAGATCATCAATTACCACTGCAAATTCAAACCTTTTTGTAAAAAATGGTTAAATTTTTTCAAAATTCCTGCATAATTTTAGGCTTTAAAATTTTTCTCAATTGGGTCTTGTCTTAGGACAAATAACTTGCTGGAAGTTAAACTTTTCATTGAGTCTGAAATTAATGATTTTGGATTATTGCTGAGTGATCTTACTTAGTGATTTTCTGGAAATTCGGTTTAGGAACTACCTCTAGAATTGATATGGGTACCCTTTTATGGGACTATGAACATAGCCTTGGAACTGGACGTTTGATTCTAATTCTAGGCGCCTCATTCTTTTTTTTTAAACTGTTAAAATTAATTGCTTTAATGAGCCAGTGTAAATGATTTTATATAAATCTTTTGAAACTGGAGTAATTTGGGCATCTGGGATCCCACGGTGAGACTCTAAGACCCTAGATGCTGGGTGCGTTTCTGTTTACTTAAAGCCCTCTGTTCACCTTGAATAATTGCATTGCACAGTGCTTAGCACAATGATACATGGCTTGGGAAAAATAAATAAAGTGTCTAGGGTCAAAAATGAGCTCATTAAGGTGAGGGGAATGATGAACACCAGATGAAGAAGGGGTCAAATGGTTTATATGGAAATCATTTAGGTTGTGTCATTGAGGTGATTCAAAAAAAAATTACTTATTCTTGGACCCTAGATGAAAAAGTCAAAGTACAAGGTTCCTCTGGTTATGTTCTTAATTCCACATTAATTTTACCTCTTGTCACTCTTGGATTTTGGACTTATGTCTAGATTGAAGTTAATCACTAAACAGTACCACATATGAGGCATGACATCTTCTTATTTGATGATTCATAGTTTTCAAGACTACCAGTGAGTATTTGCTTAAGGCAAGGTTCATATGAGCAACTTAGTTTCTAAAAGCCTAGTGACATGTTACTGTCCTTTGTTTTAAATTGCTGGTCATGTTACATTTTGAGCAGTATCATGAAAATCATACTTTTGTTTTCAAATATAATAAAACATGGGATTGTTTGAGTACAAACAATGTTTATGTGTGGGGGAATTTGATGTGGCCTTAAAAACACATGTTTTGCCACATCCTTTTTAATTAAATTTTATTAATTTAGTTACTTATTTTAGTACTTTTTAATAAATAATGGTTCTTTTGTATTTTTATTATGAACTTTATTAATTAATCAATTTTTATAATTAATAGTGTATTGTATACCTTAAAATAATTAATTTCTTTCTTAATTTAATTTTATAGACTAATAACTATTTATTAAGATTGTTGTTTTTGTCTGCATAGTTGATAATTTAACATTAAATAATTAATTAGTTTGATTTTTGCACTTTAAATATGTAGTCTTAATATGACATTGCATGTACTAAGAATTAATTTAATTTAACCTAATTAGTAGATGTATTTCAATAATTCATTAATTAAAATAAATGATTATAGACCTACTTCAGTCATTAAGTCTCTTTAAATTCTATTACATTAATTAACATTTTGGTTTAATAATATAATAATTATCTTTTTACCTTAAATTAATTTAATTTGATATATTAACCAATTTAAATAATTTTACTTAGTTAAATAAATGCTTAATTTTATTTTAATCATTAACAAGTTAGTTTATTTTTAATTTAAGTTTTAGTTTGCTAGCATTTTGAGTTTTATTATCTAAAGTCAATAATAATTTAAGTTAGTTTTGGTTATATAAGTTTATTTAATTTTATGAGTATAATTATTTTCATTTGTTTTACTTATTATTTTTATTTTCTATTAATTATTTAATTCGGTTTTATTTTAGTTTCAATTTATTTTGTTTTTCTATTTGTTTTTCAGTCTTACGGTGTCTCCTGCTTCTGGTTCCTCTCAGTCTCACTGTGATATCCAGTTCACAGACGCACCGTAATCCCATTCCTATGGCACCGTAACCCCTGCAAACCGGTGCAGCCGTGACTTCTTGGCACCGTGACTCTTATGTCACTGTCTCACCGTGAAGTTCCTCACGGACGCACCCTAACCTTTGCCACCAACCCACCATAAACCCCTTTCAAGGTCTTACTATTTTAACTCATTACGGTGCCTTGTCTCACCGTTTTCAGCATTTCTTTGTCTCACCGTCACCCATTACTGTTCCACCGTGACCACACATCGTTTCCTTATGGCAGATTTTTTTTTCTGGGTTTTAAAAAATTTAAAATTAGGTAAAAGGGGCTAGGGTTCCGGTATTTTTAAAACTGGGTCCAAGATGCGTGAACCCCGTTCACGCATCACTGACCCCGGGAAGATGCGTGAACGGGGTTCACGCATCCTTCACGAAGTTGATGAAGGATGCGTGAACGGGGTTCACGCATCCTACAGTATCTTTTTTTTTAAATTTTTATTTTTATTTTTATTTTTTGTTTTGTTTTGTTATATATATATATACAAACAAAACATAAAATTCAGCAGAATTTATCTGCTATTTAATATCCAGAAGAACTGCCATTACAGCAGTCTGGATTCTGACAGAAACCATCACCCAGGGCTCTCTTTTATAAGAGGGCTTTCCCAGGAAATCATACTGCATTTCCGATGTGGGATTCAGGTTCTCTTTTCCTGCACAGAACATTCTGCATTTCCGATGTGGGATTCTGTTTCAAGTACGTGACTTTGAAAGACTGTAAAATACAAACTATACGACCAATATAAATAAAACTTAAAACATGAATTAAAAATATAATGAATAGTTGAAAATGAAAAGAATTTCGTAAAAAGGGTTGATGAATAATAATTTATAAGCTTTCAAAACCACCAACTTGAAACTTAAAAAAGTTTCAAGTACGTGATTTTGAAAGACTATAAAATAAAAACTATAAGACCAATATGAATGAAACTTAAAACATGGATTAAACATACAAGAAATAGTTGAAAATAAAAACAATTTCATAAAAAGTGTTGATGAATAATAATTTATAAGCTTTCAAAACCACCAACTTGAAACTTAAAAATGTTTCAAGTACGTGTCTTTGAAAGATTATAAAATACAAACTATATAACCAATATGAATGAAACTTAATATACGGATTAAACATATAAAAAATAGTTGAAAATAAAATGAATTTCATAAAAAAAATTAATGAAAAATAATTTATAAGCTTTCAAAACCACCAACTTGAAACTTAAATACGTTTACGTGCCTTTGAAAGCCTATGAAATACAAACTATAAAACCAATATAAATGAAAATTAAAACATGGATTAAACATATAACAAATAGTTAATAATTAATTAGTTAATTAGTAATATAATTATTAATTAGTTAATAATTAATATAATTATTAATTATTAATTACTAATATACAATAATTAATTAGTTAATTAGTAATATAATTATATAATAGTTAATTAGTTAATTAGTAGTATAATTATTAATTGATAATTACTTAGTTAATTAGTAATATAAATCTTAATAATAATTATTAATTATAATTATAATTATTAATTATTAATTATTAATTATATAATAATTAATTAGTTAATTAATAATATAATTATTAAATATAATTATTTATTATTTATTATATAATAATTAATTAGCTAATTAGTAATATATTTATTAATTATAATTATTCTTTATTTATCTATATTTATTAATTAGTTAATTTGTAATATAATTATTAATTATAAAATAAGTAATTGATTAATTAGTAATATAATTAGTGATTATAATTATTTATTATAATTATTAATTATTAATTATTAATTATTAATTATTAATTATATAATAATTAAGTAGCTAATTACCAATATAATGATTAACTATTAAAAATTAATTGGTTATTTAGTACTATAATTATTAACTATAATTATTATATATTAATTAGTAATATAATTATTTATTATAATTAGTAATATAATTAGTAATTATAATTAGTAATTATTAATTATATAATAATTAATTAGTTAATTACCAATATAATTATTAATTATTAAAAATTAATTATATATTAATTAATTAGTTAATTAGTAATATAATTATTAATTATTAATTACATAACAATTAATTAGTTAATTAGTAATATAATCATTAATTATATAATTAATAATTATAATAATAATTAAAAATTATATTACTAATTAACTAATTAATTATTATATAATTAATTATTAATAATTAATAACTAATAATTGTAATGAATATTTATAATTATTTATTATATTACTAATTTACTAATTAACTAATTAATTATTATGTAATTAATAATTATATGTTTAATCTGTATATTAAGTTTTATTCATATTGGTCATATAGTTTGTAGTTTATAATCTTTCAAAGACACGTACTTGAAACATTTTTAAGTTTCAAGTTGGTGGTTTTGAAAGCTTATAAATTATTATTCATCAACACTTTTTATGAAATTGTTTTTATTTTCAACTATTTCTTGTATGTTTAATCCATGTTTTAAGTTTCATTCATATTGGTCTTATAGTTTTTATTTTATAGTCTTTCAAAATCACGTACTTGAAACTTTTTTAAGTTTCAAGTTGGTGGTTTTGAAAGCTTATAAATTATTATTCATCAACCCTTTTTACAAAATTCTTTTCATTTTCAACTATTTATTATATGTTTAATTCATGTTTTAAGTTTTATTTATATTGGTCGTATAGTTTGTATTTTACAGTCTTTCAAAGTCACGTACTTGAAACAGAATCCCGCATCGGAAA
Organism: Viscum album; assembly: GCA_963277665.1. Lineage (NCBI taxonomy): Eukaryota > Viridiplantae > Streptophyta > Magnoliopsida > Santalales > Viscaceae > Viscum > Viscum album. The sequence continues at coordinate 37,499,746 of OY728163.1, forward strand.
TGCAGAATGTTCTGTGCAGGAAAAGAGAACCTGAATCCCACATCGGAAATGCAGTATGATTTCCTGGGCAAGCCCTCTTATAAAAGAGAGCCCTGGGTGATGGTTTCTGTCAGAATCCAGACTGCTGTAATGGCAGTTCTGCTGGATATTAAATAGCAGCTAAATTCTGCTGAATTTTATGTTTTGTTTGTATATATATATATATATATATATATATATATATATATATATAGAAAACAAAACCAAACAAAAAATAAAAATAAAAATTTAAAAAAAAAAGTTACTGTAGGATGCGTGAACCCCGTTCACGCATCCTTCATCAACTTCGTGAAGGATGCGTGAACGCGGTTCACGCATCCTTCAGCGCGGTTAAGATGCGTGAACCCCGTTCACGCATCTTCCCGGGGTCAGTGATGCGTGAACGGGGTTCACGCATCTTGGACCCAGTTTTAAAAATACCGGAACCCTAGCCCCTTTTACCTAATTTTTGCTTTTTTAAAACCCATATTAAAAAATTACCCTTTCCTTATCTTGCGCACCAGTTTCAACCAAACCGCAAGCAACCAGACCACCTCTATCCTTAAACTTCAAAACACTGCAAAAAATCTGGTTTCTCATGTTTGCCGCTGCCGATGAAGAAGAACCACCACCAGTTCCTAGTTTTCTAGGGTTGGAAATACATGGTTTCATGAGGAGTCCGGTGCAACACCCATGCCTCCACCAAACTTTGGTATCTGTCCGAGCCATTTCAAGGTTGTAGTTCTTGGAGTCGTGCACTACTGAACCTGGGATACCATCTGCCACTTCTTGAAGACGATCGAACCCGCTAGAGTTCGATGTTGGACTGAAGGAGTCTTTGCCACCTTGCATCTGAGTTTTCAGAAGATGCCACGAAATTTGGAGGGGATTCGAGGTCTAAGCCACTAAAGCTGGAGGCCGAGTTGATGAGCTGTCGCACCCCATGCCGCGCTGCTTTCCACTGCCGCGAGGAGGAGGACTAGAACTGTTGCTGTCCGCCGGTGTTGAGCCAAAGAGGAGCGCAGGCCGTTGTTCAGGATGCCGCTGGTCCGCCGCTTTAGCCGAGAAGAAGGTCGAGCAGAGAGAAGCGCTGATGCATGGCGTGAAGAAGAGGACGCCGTCAGGTTCAAAGGATGGAGAATCCCCTCCTGAGGCGCAACGAAGAAGAAGACTTCGGGAGAGGATAAACATTTATAAAAAAAACAACAATCACATAAAATAATACATTAAGAAAAATATAATTTAAAATAATAATAATGATAATTAAAATCTAACTTAAACAGTTAAAAATTATAGTTATGAATAAATTAAAAAAATAAAATAACTAATTTATAGAATAGAATTAATAATTTAATTAACTTTAATAAAACGTTAACTAAGCTAAACTAATAAATTAGAATTTCTTAATTAATCATAAATTAATTATAATATAAGGTGGAAAACTTAAAAGTTATTAAATTAAGTTAATAATAATATTTTATTTAAAACATGAATAAACTAATTAACATAAATTAGTAAATAAATTAATTAATTTATAATAATACACTTTAAAATTAACTTTGATAACTTTAATTAATAAGAATAAATAACTTTATAATTACTTCTTTTAAGACTTTTAATAAACTAATAATATCAAAATGTTTATTTATTTGCTTCTCGTTTCTAATTATTTTGTGTGTTAATTTGTGCAGGTTCATACAGGAAGTGATTTCATGTCCAGGTGCATATAACTAACTCAACGGGAGTTATTTACATGAGTAAAGTTAGTGCGACGTGTTTGTCACGACCACACACACGTGTACGGTGTGCTCGTGAAGAAAACTTAATGTCGATGGAAGGAAAGCGGTGAGTAGCAGCAGATGATGTGGGATATTAAAACAGAGCAGCAGCAGAATTTTGGGGACTCTTATTCGGATTCCACCCCAGACAATTCGAGAGCGGATACTTGGAGAGATACTCTCGGGAGACACGAAGAGCATCTTGGAGTTGCAGGAGCCAGCAGCGATTCATGAGTTTCATCTTTAAGGGAGAATTTTTCTTCCTCTGTTTTAATGTTTTACTTTGTATTGCTGCCATTAAAGTAAATACGATCATAGGTTAACTTTTCTTGTTCGGAAATTTTGAATTCTACTAGTTTAATTTTATTTTTCCTTCATTTAAATTTCCTTCACTGAGAATTAATTCTATCGGCAAGACTGAATCTGGTTCTCAATCCTTTAATTGAATTTTCACCGTCACGTGTTTCAACTTTCCAATCCTTGATCTTTCGGCGAGATCGATCATGGATACAACTTATCAAAGATATAATTCAAAAACTTCAGAAACTTTTGGTGAGATAATTTTCTGATGTTAATGTTTTATTCAATTTTCTAATTGGATTTTTTTTTGAAGTGGCATGCTTTAAAAAAAACTTCAATGCAGTGTGTTAAATCTTCTAGAGAGGGAGTTTTAACCAATCATTTAAAGGTGAGAATTCAATAAAATGAAGAACGTACTGTTAAACCAGTGGTTTTCAAATCTCTTGAGCAATCTTCGTGATCAACACTCAGCACTCCCGTTCCATTCTTGACACTGTTTATTTAGCTTTTCTTTCAATTGTTTCATATTCTATTTAGGAAAAAGGTAGTTTTTAAAATTTGTGTCGTTGTTTTCATTTTATCATAAATAGAATAATAAAAAAATATAAAAGTAAGAAGTTGTTTTCCCCACTACTGACAACAGTGGGGATTTAAAATTTCAAAACCTTAGAAAACACTCGTCTGCCTTCTCTGTGGATCGATCATGCACCACTTTGCTAGTGTAGGTTAATAAATGTAATTTTGAGGGTTGTGATGACCTCCAGCCTCTTTAGATACATATGTGAGATCCACATATTGTATTAATTAATAAAAAATTTGTAGAAACATATAATTTTCACTTGATAATAAATAAACCAGAAGATTCCCCTTGCTTCTTTTTCTAGGTGGTGTTTTTCTTCCAATGGCCCTTCTTACCACATGTTAAACAAGAAACATCCTATTCACATGATTTTCCCTCGGTATTTCTCTTTTTCTAAGGTAATTGTGAAGAATCTTTAGACATAGATCTCTTCACTTGGAATTTTATTTTATTAACCATAACAATGGAAGAATTTTCAAACATTATCTTCTTATAAACTTGGAGAATTAGTGTGAGAATATCTGGAAGTGACTTCTCTATGTTGTTCATATTGAAATTAACAAAAAAGATGTAGAGGCTATAAAGAAAAATGTAATAATGAGATCAGTGTGCAGTTATTTAATAAATTTAAACCCTATAACTTCTAGGTGATAAATGTAACGACCCAATGTTTTTAATGGAAATTCTCTTATTATAAATATTTCATAATATCACATAATAGTGAACTAATAAGTGATAAGTGACCTTTAAACATATGTTTGTCACTTCTGTGTTTGGAATTTTGAAAATCTGACATACACGGTTGTGTTCAAGACATTTTTTGGAGTCTGATAAGAAAAACTTAATTTTTGGTGAATAGTAACCTACCCTAATGAATAGTAACATGCCCTTATGAATAGTGATATACCCTAATGAATATTAACCTCACCTATGGTGGTATAAAAATAATATTCAAGTTGGAAGTACAATATACCTATATTTTAGAATAAGTTAATGAGTGTTTTAAAACTCGTTTTTGATAATAAATTATGATTTTAATTAAATATTAAAATAATAATATTTAGAGAATTATTTTTAAAAAATGGACTTCATTTTTGGATTCTACACATCAAAAAATGGTTAGGGTGAATTTTTGAGATTTTTCTGAAATACTTGAATTTTTTATGAATAGTAAAATACGGTAATTTACCGTATATATACATTATAAGATAAATAGAATATTCCTAGCATCATGGATGATGTCACCACCCATGTTTCTAATTCACATGACCCATTTACTATTCTTGGTCATGTAATACTTACTCTTCTTTGTCTTGTGAAGAAATAATAAATTAAGGATTATAATATCACGAAATCCCTCATCTCCTCCACTATAAAAACCCACCATCACTCCCTCTTCTATCCACTCCTCTCAAGCTCCAAGTCTTCACTAAATTCTGACCAAATCTCTCCCCAAGGTCCTCCCCCACGTCCGAAATCTCTCAGCCACCTCAAAATACAAAAACCTCTCCCCTTAAGAGGTTCTCAAAGAAGGAAGTCTCAAGAGGTAAATTCCTCTTCCCAAATTTCTTCTTTTCTTTTAAGTTATTTTCTTTTTTATTTCTTTCCTCACCTACCTTCACCATAATAGTATTATAAATCCAGTAACATAAATTTAATATAATGTCTTCATGCTAGTGGTATATTTCATTTTCTTCTCTCCTTTCCCCACCCTTTTATTTGATATAAATGAATGCACCGTTTGAGATGTGCTAATTTAGCACATTCAAGGACAACAGTTTATCAATTTCTATTAATATCTTTAATTATGGTCATGAAACCATTTGTGTTATGATTGAACCAGATTATTATATATGTAATATATCCAATTTTTGGTTCTGTAATTCATTGGTACAAATTGGAATTAAGTTATAAATCAAAACACATTCTTTGTAATCAAATCCACCGATCAACAAAAACAGTTATCACTATGGTTATATACATAATAATTCGACTTCACTCTAAGTAACCTAATTAAAACTAAAACCATCTAATCCCCTGGATATTAACTAAATAATATAACTACAATTCTTGACACCCTCTTTCATCTTTCATATAATCCAGACTTGAATATAAGTGAACTGATCATTTAAAGCCAAGTAAACAAACGAGCCCAAACAATGAAATTGAACCTTATAACTAATAAAAAAGGATTTGAATAAACTAAAAAGGGTTATAATAAATCAACTAAATATATAAGAGGTTCTGGACTTATTAATTAATAAAGCCTAATTTTTTTATTCAGTTCGTTAATAACTAGTGGAGAACACCAACAGATTTAAGGTAAGGGATCCTCCCCTTTTCTCTCTTAATCAAGATTGTCCTCTATACCTTGCCTTTTTTATGTGTACTAGAAAATGATGGGGTATGTTTAAGATCCTTCCCCATACTTCATTCTGGATTTATAAGTGATTATAAACCCCATTTCTCTCTCATCAATCCCTCTTGGTCACATTCGACACCATGCCGATAACATCATAACGAATTCTACCTGAACCTTCTTTGATCTTTTGGGTTGCCTTATCTTTCTTTCAAAATGGTTTTATCTTATCTACCTATGTGAGTATTATGACTTCTAGTTTGTTGTAAAAGATTATTATATCATGACCCTTTCATCACATTCTTTCGGGGATATACATGATTTTGAAAGATTCCCTCCTTAGAACTTTCCGATAAGCAAACATGTTTTAAGGGGACTTCCCAAAAATTTTACCCAAATTTCAAGTGTACTCTATCCTATGTTTTAAAACACCATTGTATTTATAAAATAATTATTTTTATTATTAAAACCTTCTTGGTTAAATTCTGTTTTTATATTAAATAATGTCCTCTTTTATATTTGAAAATCTCTGGAGTGTTTTCCTTAAGACCGCACAAAATTGTTTTAATGCTAATGTTTCTAAAATACATTTTTTTGTATGTAGTCAATTATATTTGAAACCGATTACCATTTTATATGCCTATATTACCCTATGAATGTTCATTTATGTTCTAAATCCTTTCCATTCATGGACACTTTCGTGATACGCCCATTGGATATGTTTGGTGTCATGATTGTGGTACCCAATTCTTTCCATGGGTACCCTTATGTTTATGTATGATTATTTATGTGGAAAGATTATTTATGTGGCATGAATATTCATTATATGTTGAGATGGTTGTTCCCAAATAGTTCTCCAATTAATTGGGTAACGTTAAGTCTCGTGATATAAGATGTGAAACGGGATTGGCGGTTAGACTTGACCCGTACTAAAATGGGAAACGGGATTGGCAGTTAGCCTTGACCCATACTAAAGATATGATTTATGATTCTAAAACATTTATATGATTCCATGTTTATATGATCCTATGCTTGTATTAAATTATTTTATAAGTTTCATGCTTTGGATATCATTATTTCATACCTCCTAACTCATGTGCTTGAGATGTATCCTTATGCTCATTCCTTTACATGGCTTTTTATCTCATCCCTTTGTTCATGTGTTCCCCAGGGTACCCTATGTAGATATAAGATCTCAAAGGAAGTTAGGAGCTCATTAAGGAAATTAAATAAAGAAGTTTTTTTTTTATCCCCATGTTTTATGTTATATGTACATAGTCTTCGAAGACACTAAACTTAAAGATCCTTGGAATGTACTCTGATGGTTATTTATGCTTGAAATGATGAAATGTCTTATGTAGAAGGCTTGGGTCACTATAGTTGGTATCAAAGGGAGGTTTAGTTATTTTTGGAGATTAGGAATAGATCACCTTAGTGATAACCTTAAGGATGAGACTAAGTATAATAAAATAGTCCTAAATTTTGGTGAGTATAGAGTAAGTGGGTTATCAAGCAAATACATACCTATCTGGATACGAGTAGGTAGAGGCAGATCTGGCACAGATGTATCTAGGGGTAAAACCCGAAAACACCGCTTTGAGCTAGACTCGAATGGGAACTGGTGTACGATAACGGGCCTTGCTACACTCTTGGTTATGACACTCCCAGGGGATATGATTTGGTAGATTCACGAGCTTAGTACAAAACTTTATTAAGGGAAAAAAATAAGCCCATAAGAATATAAGTTAAGAAATAGATTGAGGATAACCTAGATATAAAACTAAGGAATCACAAGTCAGGATATATTTCTTCTTTATAAGTTCATACTTTTATGTTAAAAGTTTCTTTTTATGCTCAATAGCTAAGTATTCAAGACCTCTAATTATACGTTCATTTTCTTAGTTAATGGCTGGAAATAGAAGAACACATTCCAGCAACCAATGTGATAGGAAATGTGAAGATTGCCCTAATGATGTTCCTAATATGACGGGAGCGGGTGATCAAAACTTCATGGCAGTACTTGCTCAACTAGCTCAAGTTATGAATAATAACTTGAATCAGGTGGAACGTCCTCCTCCTCCAAGGAAAGAGTAAGTTTCCGTAGAATCCTTCATGCAGCAAAGGCCTCCCATGTTTAGTGGGTCTTCTGATCCCCTCATCGCAGAACAATGGATTAACTCCATTGAAAAGATATTCTTTGTTCTTCAGTGCTCGGAAGAAGAGAAGGTTGTACTGGCGTTTTATCGTTTTGATGGGGAAGTTGATCAGTGGTGGACACTGATCAAGAATACAAAGTCCCAAGTGGAAATTGATTCCCTGGATTGGGAGGAATTCAAGAGGATGTTTTTCAACAAATATTCTCCTCAAACCCTTCGTCTCAAGATGGAAAGAGAGTTCCTCGGACTGAGGTAGAAGGAAGATGAGTCTATCAGGGCGTATGAAGAAAACTTTACAAGGATTTCAAGGTATGCCTCTGGCTTTGTCATGAACACCAAAAGCAAGGTGGAATGATTCTTTAGTGGACTAAAACCAAGTCTACGAAATGTGTTGGCAATTCGAGACTTTGACAATGATGAGGATATTGTCTGTTTTTCCCTCAAGGTGGAAATGGAGATTGGAGACTCTCAGTGGTCTCATGGGCCTAGTGACAAGAAGCAGAAAATGGAGAACAACATGGGTGGTTCATCAAACAAATCCCATGATGGAAAGAAGCCTCACTTTCCCCTTTGCAAAAATTGTGGGAAGAAGCATCCTGGTCACTGTCTCAAGGGAACCAAGAATTGGTTCAAATGCAGAAAGTTTGTTCATCTGGCCAAGAACTACTAAAGGGATATAAAAAATCCTGCTAATGTTGAATAATAAAGGAAGGTTCAGAACAACACTCAGCCTGCAGTGCAGTGCTTCAACTTAAAGGAGCTTGGGCATTATGCGAACAATTTTCCCAAGCCGAGGGTTTTCGAAGGCAATCAACAACAACCTCCAAGGAAACAAGGGAGGGCATATGCTATCACTACTACTAAGGTGGAGCCAAAAAATGATGTGGTGATAGGTACGCTAGTGATTCATTCAAGAATGGAAGACGTACTATTTGATTCTTGTTCTATGCATTCTTTCATATCTTGAAAGTTTAGTAGAACTATTCAAACACCACCTCATAATTTGGAGGAAAAGTTATCTATGAAAACAGAAAATGGGGAGATCACTGCATCCATGGTTTATAACTCCTCCCCGGTTAATGTTTGTGGACTGAACCTCCAAGAAAATCACTTCATACTTCCTTTAGTGGAGTTTGAGCAATCTTGGGCATGGATTGGATATCTTTGTACAAAGCCAACATCAACTGTCGGGAAAGGGAAATCACTTTTCACATCCTGAAGCATCCTCTGATTCTTTAAAAATGTAAGGAGGAACATGAGTCTCCTTTAGAATCTTCATCTCAAGTGTGGATATTTTTGCCTTATAAGAAATCATATCTAGCTCAAATTATCGAGACAAAGGAGAGAATCACACTTGAAGACATGCCCATCATGAGGGATTACACTGATGTATTCCCTGAAGAGTTGTCTGGTCTTCCTCTGGACCGATAGGTTGAGTTATTTATTGAACTTATCCCTGGATCCCTTCCTATCTCAAATACACCTTACAGAATGGCCACTGTAGAGCTGAAAGAGCTGAAGAAGCAATTACATGAGAATATGGAGAAAGGTTTTATACGCCCGAGTGCTTCACCATGTGGTTCTCCAGTCCTCTTCATCAAGAAGAAGGATGGATCAATGCGCCGTTGCATTGATTATTATGAGCTCAATAAAATCATGATAAAGAACAAGTATCCCTTTCCATAGATAGACAACTTGTTCGATCAGCTTCATGGGGCCAGTTATTTTTCTATGGTGGACTTTCGGTCAGGATATCACCAACTAAAGGTGAGGAAGTAAGATATACCCAAGACTACCTTTCGAACAAGGTATGGACACTATGAGTTCATAGTGATGCCCTACGGACTCACTAATGCTCCATAAATTTTCATGTATTTAATGAATAAAGTCTTTAGAGATTACCTTGAAAAATTTTTGGTAGTATTTATTGATGATATTCTAATATAATCCAAGAGCAAGGAGGAACATGAGGAGCATTTAAAAACTATGTTAAATAATTTGTGAAGAGAGAAGTTGTATGAAAAGTATAGTAAATGTGAGTTCTGGATGGAAGAAGTATCATTCCTCAGGAATGTTATCACTAGAAAAGGGATATATGGGGACCCTTCCAAGACAAAGGCAATTGAAGAGTGGCCCAGGACAACTTATATAACAAAGATTTGTAGATTTTTGGGTCCATCAGGGTATTATCGATGATTTGTGAATAACTTTTCACGATTGTCAAACCCAATGGCCAAGCTGACACAGAAGGGGGTAAAGTTTTTCTGGACTGAAGAATGTGAGGAAATATTCAAGGAGCTAAAGAGAAGGCTGATCACTACACTTGTACTCACATTACCAAAAAGTGGAGAAAGTTTTGAGATATACAGTGATTCTTCAAAGAAAGGATTGGGTTTTGTACTCATGCAAAATGATAATGTGATAGCCTATGCCTCACAGCAGTTGAAGATCCAAGAGCAGAATTACCCAACGCATGATCTAGAGCTGGCATCCATGATATTTTCCTTGAAAATCTGGCGGAACTACCTTTATGGTGAGAAGTTTGATATATACACCGACCACAAGAGCCTAAAGTATATATTCAAAAAAAGGAGCTCAACATGAGTCAAAGGAGATGGTTAGAGCTATTCAAGGATTATGATTGCTCCATTCACTACCATCCTGTAAAGGCGAACAAGGTAGCTGATGCTCTAAGCAGAAAAGAACCTGCTACTCTATCCATGTTATGGATTGAGAAAGACCCTATCTTCTTAGATATGAAAAGGATGGATTTAGAAATCATAAGGGCAGGGGATAAATCCTACCTTGCCCAATGATTGTGCAACCATCCATCCAAGATAAGATTAAGGAAGCACAAAGGGATGATGTGGAGTTACAAAATAAGGTCAATTCAGTAAAAGAAGGGAAGTTTCAAGAGTTCCATATCAACGATGATGGTGAGATTTGGTTTAGAACGTGGATTTGTGTCCCTTCATCACCTTAGATAAAGAAAGATCTATTGGACAATGCACATAGCTCAACATTCTATATCCATCCTGGAAGCACCAAAATGTATCGTGATCTTCCTGAATGCTTCTGGTGGGACAACATGAAGAAGGAGATTGTGGAATATATATCAAGGTTCTTGGTATGTTAGCAAGTTAAAGCTGAGCAACAAAAGACCAAAGGTATGATGTAGCCATTGCCTATACTCATGTGGAAATGGGAAAATGTTACTATGGAATTTGTCACGGGTCTCCCGAAAACGTTGAAGGGAAATAATGTGATATGTGTTATGGTTGACCGACTCACCAAGACATCCCATTTCATCGCTCTTTGGGAAGATCTATCATTTGAACAAATTTCAAAGTTATATGTGAAGGAAGTGGTGATACTGCATGGTGTTCCACTCTCAATTTTCTCTGACCACGATCCAATGTTCACATCTAAATTATAGAGGAGCCTTCAACATTCTTAGAGTACTGAATTAAATTTCAGCACGGCCTATCACCCCCAAACTGATGGCCAATCTGAAAGGACTATCCAGATTCTTGAAGATATGCTTAGATCCTGCTCTCTAGAATTTAAAGGTGGTTGGGATCAGCATCTCCCATTGGTTGAGTTCTCATATAACAATAGCTTTCACTCGAGTATTCATATGGCTCCATATGAAGCTCTATATGGAAAGCGATGTAGAACTCCAACCTGTTGGGATGAAGTTGGAGAAAGAAATCTACTTGGACTCGATCTTGTTCAAGAGATGACATAGAAGGTTCAAGTCATCCATAAACACATCAAAGCTGCTCAAAGTCGGTAAAAGATCTATGCTGACAACTGTCAAAGGGACTTGGAGTTCGATGTTGGAGATAAAGTCTTCCTTTGAATATCTCCATGGAAGAGAGTCATGCGATTCAGGAAGAAAGGGAAGCTAAGCCCAAGGTATATTGGCCCCTTTGAGATCCTTGACCACATAGGAACTGTGGCTTGTCGAATTTCACTTCCACCGAATATGGCTCGAGTTCATGATGTTTTCCACGTATCACTCTAGAGGAAGTACATACATGATCCCTCACATATACCAAAATCAGAGGTGGTTCAGCTGGAAGATGATCTCTCCTATGAGGAGCAGCCAGTAAAGATTCTGGATCAGAGAGATAAGTTTCTACACAACAAGACAACCCATCTTGTCAAAGTGTTGTGGAGGAACCATAAGTTTGAGGAAGCAACATGGGAACTGGAGGAAGCAATGAAGGAAAATTACCCACATCTATTTTTGGCCTAGAATGTAAAATGAAATTTCGAGGGTGAAATTTCTTAAGGGGGGAAGAATGTAACGACCCAATGTTTTTAATGGAAATTCCCTTCTTATAAATATGCCATAAGATCACATAATAATTAACTACTAAGTGATAAGTGACCTTTAAACATAATTTTGTCACTTCTGTGTTTGGAATTTTGAAAATATGACATACACGGTTGTGTTCAAGACATTTTTTGGAGTCTGATAAGAAAAACATAAATTTTGGTGAATAGTAACCTACCCTAATGAATAGTAACATGCCCTTATGAATAGTGATATACCCTAATGAATAGTAACCTCACCTATGGTGGTATAAAAATAATATTCAAGTTGGAAGTACAATATACCAATATTTTAGAATAAGTTAATGAGTGTTTTAAAAATAGTTTTTGATAATAAATTATGATTTTAATTAAATATTAAAATAATCATATTTAGAAAATTATTTTTGAAAAATGGACTTCATTTTTGGATTCTGCATGTCGAAAAATGGTTAGGGTGGATTTTTGAGAATCTTCTGAAATACATGAATTTTTTATGAATAGTAAAATACGGTAATTTACCGTATATATACATTATAAGCTAAATAGACTATTCCTAGCATCATGGCTGATGTCACCACACATGGTTCGAATTCACATGACCCATTTACTATTCTTGGTCATGGAATAATTACTATTATTTTTCTTGTGAATAAATAATAAATTAAGGATTATAATATCATGAAATCCCTCCTCTCCTCCACTATATAACCCCCCTTCACTCCATCTTCTATCCACTCCTCTCAAGCTCCAAGACTTATTTAAATTCTGACCAAATCTCTCCCCAAGGTCCTCCCCCACGTCCAAAAGCTCTCAGCCACCTCAAAATACCAAAACCTCCCCCCTTAAGAGGTTTTCAAAGGAGGAAGTCTCAAGAGGTAAATTCCTCTTCCTAAATTTCTTCTTTTCTTTTAAGTTCTTTTATTTTTTATTTCTTTCCTCACCTCCCTTCACCATAATATTATGATGAATCCAGTAACATACATTTAATTTAATGTTTTAATGCTATTGGTATATTTCATTATCTTCTCTCCTTTCCCCTCCCTTTTATTTGAAAGAAATGAAAGCACCGTTTGAGATGTGTTAATTTAGCACATTCTAGGACAACGGTTTATCAATTTCTATTATTATCTTTAATTATGGTCATGAAACCATTTGTGTTATTATTGAACCAGATTATTATATATGTAATATATCCTATTTTTGGTTCTGTAATCCTTAGGTACAAATGGAATTAATTTATAAATCAAAACACATTCTTTATAATCAAATCCACCGATCAACAAAAATGGTTATCACTATGGTTATATATATAATAATTCAACATCACTATAAGTAACCTAATTAAAACTAAAACCATTTAATCCCATGGATATTAACTAAAGAGTATAACTTCAATTCTGTACAACCACTTTAATCTTGCATATAATCCAAACTTGAATATAAGTGAACCGATCATTTAAAACCAAGTAAACAAACAAGCCCGAACAATGAAATTGAACCTTATAACTAATCAAAAAGGATTTTAATGAACTAAAACGGGTAATAATAAATAAAATACATATAGAAGAGGTTCTTTAATTATTAATTAATAAAGCCTAATTTTTTTATTCAGGTCATTAATAACAAGTGGAGAACACCAACGGATCTAAGGTAAGGGATCCTCCCCTTTTCTCACTTAATCAAGATTGTACTCTATACTTTTCCTTTTTATGTGTACTAGAAAATGATGGGGTATGTTTAAAAGCCTCCCCCATACTTCCTTATGGATTTATATGTTATTAAAAACCCCATTTCTCTCTCATCAATCCCTCTTGGTCACACCCGACACCATGCCGATAAAATCATAACGAATTCTACCCAAACCTTCTTTGTTCTTTCAGGTTGCCTTATCTTTATTTAAAAATGGTGTTATATTATCTACCTATGTGAGTGTTATGAATTATGTTTTTTTGTACAATATTATTATATCAAGACCCTTTCATCACATTCTTTTGGGGATATACATGATTTTGAAAGATTCCCTCTTTAGAACATTCCGATAAGCAAACCTGTTTTAAGGGGACTTCCCAAAAAATTTACCCAAATTTCAAGTGAACTCTATCCTATGTTTTAAAACACAATTATATTTATAAAATCAGTATTTTTATTATGAAAACATTCTTGGTTAAATTCTGGTTTTATATAAAATAATTTCCTCTTTTCTATTTGAAAAGCTCTAGAGTGTTTTCCTTAAGACCGCACAAAATTATTTTAATGATAATGTTTCTAAAATAAATTTTTTGTATGTTGTCACTTATATTTGACACCACTTACCATTTTATATGCCTATATTACCCTATTAATGTCCATGTATTTTCTAAATCCTTTCCATTCATGGAAACTTTTGTGATACGCCCATTGGATGTGTTTGGTGTCATGATTGTGGTACCCAATTATTTCCATGGGTAACCTTATGTTTATGTATGGTTGATTATGTATGATTATTTATGTGGAAATATTATTTATGTGGCATGAATATTCATTAATATGTTGATTTGGGTGCTCCCAAATAGCTCTCCAATGCATTGGGTAAGTTTAAGTCTCATGAGATAAGATGTGAAACGGGATCGACGGTTAGCCTTGACCCGTACTGAAATGGGAAACGGGATTGGAAGTTAGCCTTGACCCATACTAAAGATATGATTTATGATTCTTCCACATTTATATGAATTTGTGTTTATATGATCCCATTCTTATATTAAATGGTTTATAAGTTTCATTCTTTGGATATCATTATGTCATTCCTCCTAACTCATGTGCTTGAGATGTATCATTATGTTCATTCCTTTACTGGGCTTTTTAGCTCATCCCTTTGTTCATGTGTCCCCAGGGTACCCAATGAAGATGTAAGAGCTCAAAGGAATTTAGGATCTCATTATGGAGATTAAATAAAGAAGTGTTTTTTGTTATCCCCATGTTTTATGTTATATATACCTAGTCTTCCAAGACACTAGACTTAACGATCCTTGGCTTGTACTCTGATAGTTATTTATGCTTGAAATGATGAAATGTTTTATGTAAAAGGCTTGGGTCACTTTAATAAATGTAGCCAATCCGTTTGACTATGTGTGGCCTAGATGGTTCACCTTCTCCAGGTTTTCTCTAAAAGAGTGTGTTATATATCTCAAAAATTTCTTATCTTACTCTCCCTTAGTAAAGACCAGAGAGATGCAAGAGCATTCTATATGAAACAAAGTCTTCATGTGACTTCATGAGTTCACTAGACATGGATGAAATTATTAAACACTGAACTCCAATTGCATCGATCAAGTGTTTATCATAGACAGTGAATACTTCATCACTCACATACTTTTTAGGCAGATCATACAATGAGGATTCTAGCATGTAAGATTTTCGTTCATGGTGCAACACAACCCATAGGAATCTGAACCATTCCTAGAAGTTACTACAAGTTATTATATGGTCTTTATTTAAAATTTATCACACGGATAATTTGGTTGAGGAACTTTCCATTATTCTACAATTATAAAATATCAGATTATTAATACTTCACTTGAATACAATTTGTGTGAGGATATAATAATTTTGATTCTATTAAGTCTCCCACTATTTTATCAAGTCTTAATGAACCTCACCATTGAACTTAGAATGTCCCATCACCATATAAATTCTAATGGAAAATATCCATATTTCCCTTCTTATAATCTATCCATAGGACATGGAAATTATAAGAAAGTATTTAGGTAGGCAGTCTTTCCAACTGTAAACTGATGACTCCTTGAACCATTGAGTGACCCCCCCCCCCAAATCTTGAAACCATGACTTGGATTTCCTTAACACTTTCTTCAAAAAAATTATTGGACAATAGAAGTCCATTTAACCCAATATATATTTGGTTAAGTCAACCCATTATTTTTGTTAAAACTTCCTGAAAATTAAAAGTTCACTGAAGAAGGCTAAACTAACACTTTACCTATGGGTTCATCTTAATTTACACAATGGAAGTTTTAATTACTTATTATTAACTCAAGTTATTTTTTTATTATGCATAAATTTACTTATTTTATCTTTAACATGTCTTTTTAATATAAAGTGATATTTACTTTAGGGATTAACTATGTTCTGATAAAACATTTATGCATAACCCATTTATTTTAATTCCATATTTGCATATTTGTTCATTTATTTATGTGATTTAAGACATTCAACTATAAAATAAATCATTCATAAGACATAAATAAAATAAATAAATAAGTTAAACGATCATGTGATTTATGTAATGATTGATTTACTGATCAAACAATAAATCAACATATGACTATTGTGATAAACTCTTTATGTCAACCATGTAATGAGTTTCAACATCCCACCTATACACCTATGTATCTTATATCTTGGTTCCATATCTATTATATCTTTAACCACCTCTTCCTCAGCTCCATCTTGAACTGACACCATCCGCCTTTGAAAAATACTTTTATTACATTTATTTTATAGCTCACACATAGGTGAGGGGAAACAAATGATTGGTTAAAGGGAATTACATAAAACAAAATTGGACACATAGGTCCTACATAATAAAAGAGGGAGGGATGACTTGTAGTCCATCATATTTAATTTAATAATAATTAATTTCAATACAATACAATAAAATAAAATTTAATGAAACCAACACATACATAGGTCCGATCAAGCTCATGACCAGTCATACATATACAATGATTAAAAGTTTAAAATACCTAGTTAACATTAATTTCAATTCATTTTTTAATAATATAAAACATGCTTGAGTTAGTCTGATTAATTATCTTATTAATAAATTAATTCATTTTGTCTTATTTCATCTAATCATGTTTAAATTACCGTCTGGTGTGATTTTAAATAAAATAAAAAAAAATTATTTTTTTTAAACATAATAAAATAGTACACATATTTTTACTTGGAAGAAACTTGGTGATTACCTATCCAAACTATTCAATATGGTTTTAATGGTAAATAATGCACTCATACAATATATTGTGTACACGGAATGTGTCATAATTTCATGGCGTGTATGGTTAATTTAATGCCACATAGTACACATGAAAATTATGTAGCTTGTACAATTTTATACATTATGTTTTTAGTATACAATAAATATACATGATTCCTAGCCTCAAATATTATGCGTAAGTAATAAAACACTTAATATAATATAAATAATAATAATCAGTGTGTATTGTCAACTTAATAACCCAAAAAAATCAAGTCGATAAGGTTTAATGGAGTAATTAATTAATTTTATTATTTCCTCATGAATAGGAAAGTACATGGAATGTATAATCTAGCCACATGATGCATACTTTTCCTTATCATATATTCAAAATGCATGCCTAGGGACTCAGTGTATAATTTTTATAGACATTTATGAAGTACACAGTTAGTATATAGGATACATGGTGTGAAATTCTATTTACATGGTTACCAGTATATATGAATTTTGTATTAGATACATGCAGTGCATTAATTACACGATGTTGTTTAACCTTGTGTTTTTCATCTTAACAACACATGGACTACATGATGTGTAGTCAAACTATAAGATGTGTACTCTAGAAATGTGGTGTACTACCCTGGTTGGTCTACATATAGTGAATTTATTATAGAAGATATGTACTAATTACATGATTATCCAAAATCCACACGAGCATACTTTTGTAATTAACAAGAACACAGGACGTGTAACAAAGGATCACACGTTGTGTAGCCTTGTATTATCCATCTAGTATCCTTGGCACCTCCGAATGGGATCTTTATATGTAAAAGTTTTTAGTTATTAACCTATCTTGGTAATATTTGCGATAAAAAAATATGAGGAAGAAGTGATTTCAATGATCGATCAAGAATGAATTAAAACTTGAAATGAATATTAACTTTTAAATGAAAAATGATCAACAATCTAATAAATAATTATAAATTTGAACATGACCACTTTGATTCCACTAGTTAGTTATATGTGTAGCAGAAGCACTTATCAAGGTTTATTCTAAATCAATAAATGTCAAATTCAATGAATCATTAACATATTGTACAAGATGTGAATGTCATGACCAACTTTGTTTCCCAATAGAATATAAACAAGAAGGTCACCATATCCTATAGAAGATCTTTTTCATGTTAAATTTATAATTAATTTAATTAATTGAGAAGAAATATCACCTCATTTGTAAACACCCTGACCCTAGTATACCAGATTTGGTGCCTTAATTTTTTACATTGGTATAATAAACAAGGAAGACACATCCTGAAGGAGCAAATAGTTTAGTATTTTTGGAAAACCAGATACAAACATAAGATTTACATTACAACTTGAAATAAAATACAACATAGAAACTCCCTTGGAAATATCCATAAACTCCTATATTATCCCTACATTCCATTCATAATATACATATTCACATCCTGGGGAAATTTAAAACATAAGAAATAGGTGATCTCATATGCTCAAAAAGGGTAAAAAATACAATAGAATCTATCATAAATATAAATAATAAGGCAAGGTGAATAATTAAAACACATGGCAATAAAACATAATCTTGAGCATAATATGGAAGGAATAAAAATAGAATAAATAATGCCACATAAATAACCACATGAAACTTAACCATTGATATTCTAATAGTAGAACAATCACATGTTTTATAAATTAATAATATCATAATGAGGTAATTCTTAATTCCATACATATAAAACATATCGTCAAGGCCTCAACTAAGACATCTGGAAATAAATGGTCAAGACCTTGGCCAAATCCATTTTTATTTTGTCTCAGGAGACTTACCAATGAATAGAGGATCTATAATAGGCCCCACATAACACTTACTAAGTCTAATGTATTACTCATATGAATTGGGTTAAACATAAACAACATATACATATGAAATGTAAATAACTTCCCCGATTTGTAAATATAATCAATAACCATTCTGAGTAGTATGGTGAATGGTATCAAGATAGCACATCTACATTCAAACTGATCATAAAACATTTAATAAAATATGGTAGATGATAATCATAATATATCAATCTTAATAAATCATAAGATTAAAAATATGTGTTGAAATAGATGAAAATACTCTAATAAAATCACTGAGGAATTATTAAGAGAAATACCCTTTTTTACTTTGTAAAGAAGAGTTCTTTTGAAATAATAAATTGTATTTGTTATAATTGTTTGTATAAAACCAGAAATTAAAAAATATAGTTTTTTATGAAAAAATTATTGAATTTATAAAAATAATTATTTCTTATAATAGATTATGGATGGTACTTGAAAATGGGTAAGAAATCGAGAAGTTCCCTTTAATCGGGCTTGCGTATCGAGAAGAATTGAGAAGAGATCCTTATAAAACATATATTTCCCCACAAAATAATGATGAAACAATCTGGCTACATGATTTTTGAACATGTACATAGAATTTATAATAATTATATAAAATAAATTAAAAATTGCATTGGCGTAAAGAGGGAGAAAACATAACCCGAATGAAAATGGAGGTTCGGGAAGAAACCCTTACCATATGTCCAAAAGTGTTCTACACTTGCGCTTATTGTCCTAGATAATTAAATGAATAAATTAATTAAGAACCTATTTAACATATATTTTATTTATTATAATTTTATTAAGTTAATTTTTGGCCTTTTTCTGATTTATGAGATTTAATTTCTTCGTTCTGGAGTGTTATTTTACTTGGTTTTCATGATCAGTTTACTTTTACACGTATATGGAAGATAATTATATTAAATTAAAATTTTATATTATTAATGAAAATATATAATATTAAATTGTCTTATATATTATTTTTTTCTATATATTAGGTTGATTCATTAGATAGAACTTTAATGATAATCATTTAGATTATTTTGGTGGTTTTTCATAAGTCACAAACTAGTTTTGTCTTATTAATTAATATCACGTATATATAATGGTTATAGAACACTAAATAACTTATAATATGTATAATAAAATATTTTTTAACCATAATTATGGTTTTATATCCAGCCTTAAGGGCAAAAAAACATGTCGTCCATGAAGGCAGTAAATCGGCACCTCTCTGACGATGTTTTCATCTTGAAAATAAAAGGAAAAGGAGAAGAGACTTGATGGTGGATTTTCCATTGATATAATAAAATTATAGTATATAAAATATAATGGATTTATCATGTCACTTTGTAAAGGGGATGTGAGGTAAGGATAAGAAAATGAAAGAAATTGAGAATAAAAGAAAAGAAAAGAAAGTGGATTTTTACCTCTTGAATTCTCCTCCTTGAGAACCTCCTTAAGGGGATTGGTTTTGGTATTTTGTTGAGAAAAAAGGATACTAGAAATGGGGGAGGTGCTTGGGAATTGGGTTGGGTAGAAATTTTACAAGGCTCAAAGATTTTAAGTTCCGAGGAGAGGATTTGTTGAGATGTGGTATTTATAGTGAACGAAAGGGGTGTTTCTAGATTATTTTAATCATTAGTTTATTATTTTGGCTCAAGACTGTGAATAGTTTGAGAATTATCACTAAATACATTAAATAATGAAGGGAAGTTATAGATTATGGTTCTTATAATCATTCATGACTCAAATAATAGTGTATTTATCTTATAATGTATATATACCGTAAATTACCGTATTTCACTATTCACAAAAAATCCAACTATTTCAGAAAAATCCCAAAAATTCCCCATAACCATTTTTTGACGTGTAGAATTTAAAAATGGACTCCATATTATGATTTTTTTTCAAATATGATAAATTTAATTTTTAAATAAATTCATCATTTTTTTGAAAAATACCAATTTTAAAACTACAACTGATTTTATAACACTTTGAAAAATTAATTAAGGTCACATAAAAGTATCTTATAATCATAAGACAATGAATTATTAATTTATGAATCTATTTTATGAAAATATTTTTTTATTATCATTATATTAATTATAAAATTTTAAATAAATATTTATGACTTACAAAAATACAAACACTTTATTTATTATTTTAAAAACATTTAGTAACTTATTTCAAGATATAAATATATAATATTTTCAATTATAAGATACCCAAATTTTATTTATACTTTCATAGGTTAAGTTACTATTCTATTAGTCATATTACTATTCCTAATTGTCACATTACTATTCCAAAGGTTAAGTTATTATTCCATCGGTATAGGTTTCTTAACTTATAGAAATACCTCTTATTTCATTCATTATTCATTTATGAGGTTTGTATTGTATTTTATAAGTTATTTTATGTGATTCATACTATATGAAATAAATATAAGAAGGTAAATTTCATTAATAGAATTCGGGGTCGTTACATTCTCCCCTCCTACAGAACTTTCATCCTCAAAATTTTCAGAATATCACCTTATAAAAATATTTGGGTAGTTTTCCTCATAACTTCCTCTAGTTCCCACATCACCTATTCAATTTTATTATTTTTCCAAAGTACCTTTACCAAATGATTCATCTGATTCCTCAACACCTATTCTCTAGTGTCCAAAATCCATATAGGCTCTTCATAGTAAGATAAATCAAGTTCTAATTCTATTTATTTATAAGTGAGAATATGTGTTGGGTCTAACATGTACTTCCTTAACAAATATATATGGAACACATCATGAACTTTGGAAAGGATAGGTGTCATTTCCAAATAATAAGCCACAACTTCAATTATATATAGAATTTCAAAAGGTTCTATGTACTTGTGGCTCAGTTTCCCTTTCTTATTGAACCTTATAACACCCTTCCATGGAGATACTTTTAAAAAAACATGATCACCCACTTGTAACTCCAAATATTTCTGTTGGTTATCAACATAGCTCTTTTACCTAATTTGCATTGTGTTGATATATGTTTGAATAGTCTTTACCTTTTCCGTTGTTTTATCCAAACGAACTAGGCCTACAAGTTTCCTTTCACCAACTTCATCCCAACATGTTGGTATATGACATATCTTTCCATAGAATGCTTTATTTGGTTCCATTTGAATACTTTAATGGAAACTATTGTTGTAGGAAAATTCCACCAAAGGTAAATACTGATAAAACATACCATGAAATTCAAGTGAGTATGATCTTAAAATGTCTTTTAATGTTTAGATTGTTCTTTATAATTGTTTTTCAGTTTGAGGGTGATAAGCAATACTCAAATGAAGCTCAATATCCAAATATTTCTAAAGACTTCCACAATTTCGATGTAAATTGTGGATCATGATCAGACACAATTGAAATAGATTCCTCACGAAGTCTTACAAATTTGTTAATATAGAGTCGTGAAAGGTGATCCAGTGTAAAATCCTCCCTTATAGCGAGGAAATGTCCAAATTTGGTAAGCTGATCAATAATTACCCATATTACATCATTATTTCTCAGAGTTTTTAGAAATCCAGTGATAAAATCCATTGTAATATCATCACATTTCCATATTTGAATACTCATAGGTTGCATGAATCATCTAGGATGTTGTCTTTTAGCCATCACCTATTAACAAACTAAACATCTTGATACTTAATCAGAAATTTCTCACTTCATATTATCCCACCTGAAATATTCCTTTAAATATCTATACATATTAGTGCTACCATGGTGTATAGAGAAATTAGAGCTGTGAGAATCATCCAATAACTCTATTTTTAGCTCAGGTATAGAAGGAACACAAAGTATCTTTCCAAATTTCAGAATTCCATCCTCATACAAAAAGTCTGTCAACTTCCCATCATTAACAACTTTAATTTTACTTTGAAAATTCTCACCTTTACACTGAGAACTTTTAATCCTTTACAATAAATATAGTTAGACAACCAATTAAAAAAGTAATGATGTTTCACCTTCCTTGATAATTCCCATATCCATCATCACTATATCCATGAACACTGGATCCTTTTTCAATCCTCATTTTGTTTAGAACTCCATGATTCTTTCTACTTAATGCATAAACTACCGTATTTTTCTTCCGTGGGTAATAATGTATTGAACAAGAATAATCCTTGAATAGGTCGAATGATCTCATTTTCCTCATGTTGAGTTATTTCTGTGAAAATATATATTTCAATATCTTGTGATCTATATATATATCACATTTTTCACCATAGAGATAGTGTCTCTATATATTCAGAGCAAATACCATAAAAGTCAGTCAGAGGTAGACCCCTGACTATTTATTAAAGTAAAATAAAATTATAGCAAGCACGCGCCGCAAGGTAGAAAACTAATTACATATCATACATATCATACCCATTACCACCCCCTTGATGGACTTCATCCGCAGTGGCCAACTCCCATTCCTAACTTTCATAGTGTTTAAGGATTTTGGCATAATTCCTTATGAGGTTTAATTTCTCCAAAGAGATCAGCTCCTGCAAAGATTTCTTGAAGGAGGAGCGAGTAGAAAGTGGATTCAGCAAGTCAGAGTAGTCTTTCCTCGGCCTTCGGATTGTCGTGATGGGCACCTCCTTTACATACTTCCCCTTCTCATCCTTGAGAACCTCACTATAGGAAGGCCAAACCATCACATTTTCTTTGTCAGTATCTGAGGCATCCCCCTAATTTCCAAATACCAGGACATCATGGAAACCATCAACAATCTTCTGGGCATGTGCATGCTGCCTATTACAGTCAATCACAGCCAAGAATTGTGGATGTCCCTCAATCTCTTGGCCAACATTCACTTCCTTCGCTGCATCAACTGAAATAAGTTGTAAAGGGTTACCTTCTTTCATTGAGGAAACCACCTCCACATTAGAAACCTCTTCAGGTTCCAATGCTTGAAACTGATTACATTTCTCAACAGCACTTTCAGAAACAGTAGGTTGAATCTGCATCTTGGACCCCTTACCAGAAGGAGATGCAACATTGATATGCTTCCAACCATCCTAATTCAGCATCCTCCCATCTTCCTTCGGAACAACAATGTCTTCAACAGCACTAACAACACACCTCATAAGTTCACTATCCTCATGTCTAGCACTAGAAACACACCCACCTTCAGGGTGTTCCACTACAACATCATGCCCAGCACCACCTCTAGGAATAGCAGCATCAACATTCACGTGACACACACCATACCTGAGGTCCTGCTTCAGCCTCTCAAACACCACTACAACAGTTGGGTTTCCCAAGGCCGATCCACCCACACCATTTCCATCCTTATAAACATCAACAATATTCTGCCCATGGCCAATATCCTTACCACTACACTTTATCGAACCTGAAATAGCTCCACCGTGATAGTGATCATCCTGGTGACCCATACGATGGAACCTCAGTCAATAGTCAACCCAAGATTCAAAGACCATCGCCTGCTTCAAGCGGAATTCCTCACCAACCGTAATCCAAATCCATTCTACTGGCGGCTTCGAAGCATCCACCTCCACATAGAGCCGCAGGTTGATAGGATGACTTACAGATGAGGTGCGAGCATCAGAGCAGAGAAAACGCCCGACCAGATTCCCTATCATATAAATTATATATGGATTCTGAAATGGAAAAGGAAGATGGGGGAGGCTTACCCAGGTTGCAACAGAGGGTGAATCCCAATTCATTCAAAGATCAAAAGTCCATCGTAGGAGAAAGAATCGGCATCCACTACATCGGTGAGGAGCTCTAGACCAACCGCACGCTAAATCTTCCTCTGAGGAGAATTGTATCATCAGATGACGGTTTTCAAGAAAACCCACCACTGTGCGATCCTGAAGGTCCCATTTACTAAACACGAATCTATAAAAATCATCAACTGAAGGCCTTAGGTGATTGAAAAGATCCACCAGGGTCAAGTTCAGGAGAATCGACACCTTGGAGAACTCTGGAAGTGAAATTGAGAGTTGAGGGTCCCCAAGATGCAGATCGGGAACCTTGGGACTCAAAGAAATCGAAGGAAATTTAGGGAGAAAGCTAGGGTTAGAGAAAGGTACAAATGTCTCCTGTGGATTTGGAGGTCGTGGAATCAGAACCCCCTCCCCCCACCCACCTCCAGAAAGGGGGGGAAATTCATCCGCGCTCATGAACTAGGGTTTGTTGCTCAAATCCATCATCGAGATCCATCGCCATCAACATCATCGAGAGACATCGGTCTCTCTATATCTCATATCTTTCTATTTAGAGAAAATATTATAGCTCCTAACAGAAGATCATGAGATGGATAGTTTTGTTCATTAGTTTTTAACTACCTTGGTGCATATGCAATAAATATATCATTCTTCATAAGGACACAACCAAGTCCTTTCTTTGATGCATCATTATAAACCCCAAATCCACCATTTACCAATAGTAGAGTCAAGATCAGAGCATTCACTAATGTTCTCTTTAATTCTTCAAAACATTCCTCATGTTCATTTCTTCATACAAAATTAACCCCTTTATGATTAATCTTGGTTAAAGAGTTATCTAATTGAGAAAAATTCTGAATTAAATGCCAATAGTAACCTGCTAAACCAACGAAACTACATACCTTGGTTATGTTTGTTGGTGTAGGTCATTCCTGAACTACCTTTGTCTTCGTAGGATCAACTAATATTCCATCCTTAGAGACAATATGGACAAGAAAAGAAACTTATTGAATCCAAAATTCACACTTTATAAACTTCCCATAAAACAATTTTATTCTAAGAGTCTTCAAAACAATCCACATGTGGTTTTAACAGTATTCTTAGCTTTTAAAGTATACTAAGATGTCATTAATAAATAACACAAAATATTCATCAAGATGTTCCTTGAAAACTTTTTTCATTAGATCCATGAAAATAGAGGGTGCATTAGTCAGTCCAAATGAAATCACTATAAATTCATAATGTTTATACCTAGTTTGAAATGTTGTCTTTGGAATATCTTCCTTCTTTACATGAAATTGATGATATCCATAATGAAGGTCAATAATTGAAAAATATTAACATCCATGAATTTGATCAAATAAATCATCAATGCGTGGCAGAGGATACTTGTTCTTTATTTTAATAGCATTTATTTCTCAATAGTTATTGCACAACCTCGTGGATATATATTTCTTCTTGACAAAGAGAACATGGGCTCCCCATAGAGAAACACTAGGGATAATAAATACCTTATTACTCAACTCCTCTAGTTTTTTCTTGAGCTCCACTAATTCCATAGTGTCCATATATAATGATTATTTAATATTGTCCTCACATCGAGTATTAAATTGATAGAAAACTCAATTTTCCACTCTAGTGGATGTCCAGGTTAATCCAATAGAAATACACCAATGTATTATTACACAATAGGTACATCCTCAATTTAAATATTTCTTTCCTCATCCATAGATTATGTTTTCTATTCCTCACCAAGAATTTCATTTAGTATGGATACTAGGGATGGATCTGGATAAGAACTAGATGATGAAGTTTATACTATAAAGATAATGGATTCTACATCTTCCTAACAAATTGTAACTTCCTTCTTCTTATAATATATTTTCATATGATATTTTGAAATCCATTCCATACCAATGATTATATCAAAATCAACCATACGTATAAAGATAATGTTTGAAACTAAAGCATTTTTATATGTCATAAAGGGGACTGACCGATAAATCTTTGTTTCAATGTTACTTCCCTTCGGAGTTTTTCCTGAAAACTCCTTTATTAAATCAAAATTTAAATTTATAATTTTATTAGAAAACTAAGAAGACATAAAAGAATGATATGATCTAGAATAAAAAAATAATTGTATAAGTTTTAGGAAACAATTAAAGTACCTACCACTATATCATTAGGAACTTCAACCTTCGTAGTTGTGATCACATAAGCTTGGCCTTTCTCCCTTAACCATTTATGGGGAAAGTTTTATTGATTCTTAGGACAATAATTTTAATACTGTCCCATCTCCCTAAAATTATAACATTGAAATTTGATAGATTCTTTCTTTCCCTTACAATTACAATCGTGTGGCCTCTTTCTCCACACTTGTAACATACTCCTTTTCCTTTTAAGCAGGCACTAGGGTGTTTCCTTTTATAAGTATCGC
Source organism: Viscum album (assembly GCA_963277665.1). Taxonomy (NCBI): domain Eukaryota; kingdom Viridiplantae; phylum Streptophyta; class Magnoliopsida; order Santalales; family Viscaceae; genus Viscum; species Viscum album. The sequence continues at coordinate 37,526,271 of OY728163.1, forward strand.
ATGTTGGAAAATTACCTTTTTTATTTTTCCCTTTATCCATTCTTTCATCCACAACCTTCTTCTTCTCTTATTTTAACTTAAATTCATAATACTTAGAGAATTATTTCTTTGTCTTGATAGCACATGAGACTATATCTTCATATGATGAGAAAGTTTGGGAGATCAATGCCCTTCAGAGTAATGGTTTTAACCCATCAAAGAATCGATCAATCTTACTCCTTATATTATATATATAGTTTTCGGAATTCCTTTATAACCTTGTAAAGTTGTATTTATACTTGGAAATTTTTTCATCCTCTTTCTATCTTAGACTCAAGAATTGTCTCTCCATATCCACTAGGTATTTTCAAGGGAAATATTTTTCAAAGAAAATTTCCTTAAAATCTTTCCATTTCATATTTTAAATTTCTTCCCCCTCTGTTTTTTGAATTAATGGCCACCACTGATCCAAATCTCCCAAGAGATGATAACATACCATGATAACCTTCTCCCTTTCATTACTTCCCAAAGAAAGAAATATATTCTCTAAGAAACTTATCCACTACTCAGCTACAAATGGGTTTGTAGTCCCATTGAATGATGAAGGTTGTTGTCTCATGAAGTGGTATAAAAGTATTCCTTCACTTTATGGATCAAGATTCTCTATACGGGTAAGGTTATTATTCAAAACCTGAGTCATCTATCCTGGTATAGTTATAAGTTTCTTGGCACCAGTCACAACTCTAGTACCAAAATCATTATCTTGCATAGGAGGAAAATCTCTACATGGGGTATGCATGTTGATAGAGTTTTCATTAATTCCACTAAGCACCATTTCTAAATAATGACATAGAATAAATTAGGTTATGAATCATAATGCATAATTTCAAACTATCAAAAAAGTTAACATAAATTAGAAATTAATGTATAGCTAATATCATAATCATAAACAGGGTTTATTTGGTGAAACATTTAATTTTAAATCCTTCATAATGTTTTTTTAAAGAAAATATAAATTATCCTAATAATATCCCCTGAGAGTGGAAAACCAGGTGCACAGTAAGGCCTATTGCCATGTACTAGGTTACCTCAAGTCAGGCCCGAGGCAACATGACAGAGTTGTTACCCCAAGGTACATTTGTGCTAGAACCATGTCCACTTGTAGTATCCAGATATAGATGTATTGTTAGGAAAACCCATATAATATATACCTTACCAAAATTTTAGAATATTATTCTACGTTTATCCTAAAATTATATCTTATGGTTTTTTTCTTAATCCATGCTTTCAAAATCTAGTTTCCAAGGTTTCTACTAAACTTCCTCTAACACCAACTATAAAAACCCCAACCCCAGTAGCCTAGATTTAATACCTTACTTTATTACATTGATATAATAAAAATGGAAGACACAAACCTAAAGAATAAATATTTTATTATTTTTTGTAAAACTAGATACAAAATTAATTTTTACATTACAACTTGAAATTATATACAACATAAAAACTCCTTTGGAAACATCCAGAAACTCCTAGATTATCCTCACATGTCATTTATAATATAAATATTCTCATCCTAGGGAAAATTAAAACATAAGAAATGGGTGATCTCATATACTCAATAATGGTAAAAAAATATAGTGTAATCTATCATAAACATAAACAATAAGGCAAGGTGAATAACTAAAACACAATTCAATAAAACATAATCTTGAGCATAATATGAAAGAAATAAAAACTAAATAAATAATTCCATATAAATGATTACATGAAACATAACCATGGATATTTTATTAATCAAATAATCACATGATTTATCAATTACTAATATCACAATGAGGTAATGCATAATGTAGGACATCTGAAACATATCGTTGTGTCCTTGGCCAAGACATTTGAAAATAAATGGTTAAGGCCTCAGAAAAATCCATTTTTTTCTCATGAGACCCACTGATGCATCAAGGGGATATAGTGGGACCCACCCATAACTTAATAATTCCAGTTAATTCCTCATATGAATGTTTTTAAACATAAATAATATATATATGTGAAATTTAAATAACTTTACCTAATCTGTAAACATAATCACTAACTGTTCTGATTAGTATAGTGAATGGTATCAAGATAGCACCTTCAAAGTAAAAATGAAAATAAACCATTTAATAAAATATTTTAGATGATAATAATAATATATAAATATTAATAATTCATAATATTCAAAATAGGTGTTGAAATAGATGAAAATACTCTAATAAAATCATTGAGTAATTCTTGAGAGAAATACAGTTTTTTACTTTGTGAAGAAGAGTTCTTTTGGAATAATCATTTCTATTTGTCATAATTGTTTGTATAAAACCATAAATGAAAAAATATATATTTTAATGAATTTTTTTTAATTTTATAAAAATAATGGTGTCTTATAATATATTATAGATAGTTATTGAAAATGGGTAAGAAATTTAGAAGCTCCCTTTAATCGGGATTGCGTATCGGGAAAAATTGAGAGAGGATCCTTGTAAAACATATATTTCACTATAAAATAAAGATGAACTGATATTAATCAATGATTTTTGAACATGTACATATAATTTATAATAATTATATAAAAATAATTAATAATTAAATTGGTGTAAAGAAGGAGAAAGTATAACCCAAATGAAAATGGAGGTTCGGGAAGAAACCCTAACCTTATGTTCAGAAGTGTTCTGCACTTGAGATAAATGTCATGGATAATGAAATAAATAAATTAATTCAGAACCTATTAAAAATATATTTTATTTATTATAATCTTATTAAGTTAATTTAGGAATTTTTTAATTATTTATGAGATTCCATTTCATCATTTGAGAGTATTCTTTTCCTTGGTTTTCATGATTGGTTTACTTTTACATGTATATGAAAGATAATTATCTAGAATTTAAATTATATGTTATTAATGAAAATACATAACATTAAATGGTATTATATATATATATATATCCATATTTTAGTATGATTCATTAGATATAACTTTAATGATAATCATTTAGATTATTTTGGTGGTTTTTTGATCGTCACGAACATGTTTTATCTTATTATTTAATATCATGTATATATACTAGTTTTAGAAAACTAGATGACTTATAATATGTATAAAAAAATTTAACCATAAGTATGATTTTATAACCAGTCTTTAAGGTGTACATGAAAACACATCGTCCACAAAGGTGGTAAATCGACACCTCTCAGACGATGTTTTCATCTTTAAAATAAATGGAAAATGAGATGAGACTTCATGATGGATATTACATTGACATAATTAAATTATAGTATATAAAATATACTGGATTTATCATGTCACTTTGTATTGGTGATGTGGGGAGGATAATAAAAGAAAATAAATTGATAAGGAAATAAAATAAAATAAAGAGGATTTTTACCTCTTGAATTCTTCTCCTTGAGAACCTCTTTAAGGGGATTGGTTTTGGTCTTTTGGTGAGAAAAAAAGCTCTTAAAAGTGGGGTAGGGTCTTGGGAATAGGTTTGGATAGAAATTGGACAAGGTTAAAATCTTGTAATGTGTTAGTAGAGCATATGGTGAGAGGTGGTATTTATAGTGGACGAGAGGGGTGTTTTTTGATTATTTTAATCATTGTTTATTATTTTCGATCAAGAATATGAATAGTTTGAGAATTATCACAAAATACATCAAATAATAAAGTTATGTTCGAGATTATTATGCTTAAATAATTCATGACTCAAGGAATAGTGTATTTATCTTATAATGTATATATACCGTAAATTATCGTATTTCACTATTCACCAAAAATCCAACTATTTCAGAAAAATCCCAAGAATTCACCATAACCTTTTTTCAATGTGTAGAATTAAAAAAAGGACTCCATTTTATAAAAATAATTTTCTAAATATGAAAAATTTATTTTTTAAATAAAATCATCATTTATTTGAAAAATACTAATTTAAAACTATAACTAATTTTATAACACTTTAAAAAATTAATTAAGGTCTCATAAAATTATCTTATAATCATAAGACAACAAATTATTAATTTGTTAATCTATTTTATGAAAATAAATTTCTTTTAAATCATTATGTTAATTTTTAATTTTTAGTTAAATTATTATGACTTACAAAAATACAAACACATTATTTATTATTTTTAAAACATTAAGTTTCTTATATCATGATATAAATATATCATATTTTCACTTATAAGATACCTAAATTTTATTTATACTTTTATATGTTAAGTTACTATTCTATTGGTCATATTACTATTCCTAACATTCACATTACTATTCCAAAGGTCAAGCTACTATTTCATTGGTATAAGTTCCTTAACTTTTAGAAATACCTCTTATTTTATTCATTATTAATTTATAATGTTTGTATTGTATTCTATAAGTGATTTTATATGATTTATACTATATAAAATAACTATAAGAAGGGAAATTTCATTGATAGAATTTTGGGTCGTTACATCATTCCTGAGATCTTTCTTCATAGTAGATTTTGATCATCAGAAACCCTTTTCAATAATTTTTCATTGTACATGTAGGATCAAATTGTATAATCCCTCTAGTTATGATACACACATGCTCTTTTGATCTTTGAATGACACCAACGAATCATTGGGTGTTACCGCGGTCAATTGATTGTCTTATATTGTTCATCTATATCACTTTACCATTATTCAGTCTTGAATAAGTTATCTTGATCTTCTAATTCTTGAGAGGATGTGAGAGGGAATACGAAAATTCTAGAGAGTAATCTGTTGTGGGTAATGATTCTCAATTAACCGCTCTTTGAAATTATAAGCGGTCTATTTAGAGACTTCGGGTTAGAGTTTGTATTTTAATTACACAAGTGACCATAATAAAATTTCAAACCCATGTTTGACCCCATTCCATGTATTAAAATTAATAATATTATTTTTATTCAATGGTGTGTGCTAACTGGTACAATGATAAATATATTTTTTACCGGATTGAAAAATAATATTTATCACAAAATACAATCTTATTATACTTTTAATCCTCAAAATTTATCAAATACCAAAATAAATATTTAATTTAACATGTATTCATAAAATATATATTTCATTCATAGTCTGAAAAATAAATATTTATTAAATATTCAATAAAATAAATATTTTTGATCGATAAATACCGAATAAAATTATTCCTCGGTCTTGATAATAGTATTTATTTCAATTTGTAAATTAAAATAGAATTTAATTGAGATAAAAAGAAACACTTAGTGTGTGACCCTCTAGGCTTATTTATTGTTGGAATTAGGAAAACTTGCCTATAGTCCAATATCACTAACTAATAAGGGGTTAAGGTACCCAAGAGAAAGAATTTAATGCCACAACATCAACAACCACACATGAGCACTCCCTATATAATATAATTCCTTTATCATAATATATTATCAAGTTGGTTGCACACCTATGTCATCAACATATATAGTTGATATGTCTTTCTTTGACTATCTTAAATAAACTCATCATTACACCATGGGCATGGAATTCAATATGACAATACTATTTCAATCAAAGGTCTGAGATATCAACCTTTATTAATATGGAAGAGAAAAATCCTTACTTGTCTTATTTTTTAATAACACATCATTAATGATGCACCCAACACACCCAACTTCACCATGAACTATTATTGTCATGGTTTATAATGATACATCTAAGTGCATGAGTCATGGCATGAATTAATAATAATCTTAAGGTCCAAGGACCATAACACACACTTAAAAACATTAATATCCAATGACACATAAACATATATAATTCCTAATGGAGGGTCTATTATTATAATCTCATGTCTTGGAGATTACTAAGTTTGAAATTTATAAGACCAAGTCTTATGTTCGTATGAGTACTTGCACCTGAAAGTCAACATGCTATGTACCCTGTCATAGAATGTTATCCGATCATAAAATTTGTTTTAAGAATATCATTATGGAATTTCAAGTTTCTCATCATAGTAGGGAACTAATATTCCCTTTTAATGAAAATGATATTCTAGATCATTATTACATTAAATTCACAGAGAACTATGAACAACATGTAATAATATATTTAAATTAATGTGCACTTCTTTGAATATATATGTAATCCAAAGAACAAAAACTTGGTTTTAGAACACAAAATACAATATCTTCATTTGGATGAATCCTTAAAGGAGCCTAGGGACTAAGAATCCCTAACCCTTACATCCTATTTAGATTCCTTCCTTTGTAAAGTAGCTTGTGCATCCAGCTTCCCCCCAATAGGGATGAAATTAAAACTCTCTAGGACCTCATGAGAATCATTCCCACAAGAGTCGTGACCCTTACCGAACCCATTATTTGTAGCTTCATCCTTGTCAGTATTTCCAACAATCACCATAGACTTGAGGCAACCTTCATAAGTCCTCGTTGAAGCTACCTTGGGGAAAGATATCACCTAAGAAGGCCCTCCAGATAGTAGATTGAAACCCATGAAGTATGGAAAAGATGTGATATCAGAGGAATACTAAGGACCTTTATCATCACCATCAGAGAGCTCACAAACCCACATCATTTGTTATCATTTATGGATATTTATTTATATTTATTTATATTTATATATATTTATATATATCTATATATTTATAAATATTAATGCGTATTTATATTTACATGTATTTATATATATTATGTAGATATTTATAGTTATAGGTATATATATATTTATGTATATTTATTTGTCTTTATATATAATTATATATATATATATATATCTGTGTGTGTTTATATATATTTATGTTAATATATTTATATATATATATATAAATATATATTTATAGATATTTATAGATATTTATGTGTACACACACACATATATATATATATATATATTTATATTTATATATATTGTTATATTTAATAATATATATGTGTGTGTGTGTGTGTTTATATATATTTATGTAAATTTATTTATATTAATATAAATTTTTATGTATTTATAAATATTTATATACATTAATATATGTTATGTCGATATATATATATATATATATATATATATATATGGTTGCATACATATATTTATATGTAATTATATTTTTATATGTATGTATTTATAATGAATAAATATATGTACACATTTGTATGAATTTACATGTATTTATCTATATATGTATAAGTATAATATCATATGCATATATATATATATAAGTATAATAAAGTTTGTTTAGTCACCACATGATTACTTGGTGGAGTGGTAAAGGCTTTGCAGAATAACCAAGTGGTGAGAGGTTCAAATCTCACCCTACACATATATATGATTTAATTTATAGGGTTGGTCTGGTGGGGTAGGGAATAATGGGAATAGGTTGGGGTGGGGCTGAGATAAATAATAAATATTAATAATAATAAATAATAAATTATAATATTCCCAACATGCAAGTACGCATAACTTTTAGAAATCATCACACATCATTTAACAACAATTTAAGCCACCGCTAAACCCCTTTTTTCTTGTAGTGACCTAAAGCATAATATGTATAAGATACATGATTAACCTATATTTTAAGGTATGATACAGGGATATCATATGTGACAATATCAAAAGGAATATTCCATGCAAAGGCATATCATTTATTATGATATAGAGATATCATAGCTCATTGCCTTGGCATATTGTTGGATACAATATAATGATATTATAGCCACTGCCTTTGCATGGAGGTCAAGTGTTTCTAAGTTAACATTTGAATCACCTCTTTGTTGTCTTTAATTTATTTAATGTTTTATAATATGAAGCGCATGAGAGACACATTCATGTAATACATGCTTGAATGGAAGAATTCAATTTACTCATGCATTATAATGCATGAGTAAATACATGCACACTTGGGGAGGGTCCTTGAGGACTTTATAGGGGGCCATTACCATGGGATAGTTTTTGCACATAGTTCAAAACACCTGGATGAATCTCTCCATGTTTTGAATCTCTCTTAATATTCCAAACTTAGCCTTTGTGAGGCAAAAGCATTCTATGGTTGATAATATGTCATGAACCAACCCAGGTTAGCCCTTGGACTGGGTGCCCAAGATGGCCCACAACAGACCTGAGGGGTGTTCTCAACCCACCTGAGTTGATGAAAAGAATCAAGGGCATCAGAGTAAGCTCATGGGAATGATTTTTCCCAAACAAATGATAGCCGACACAAAGCTTCCATGCAGAAGTCTGACGTGATCATACTACATGTCAAAGTTTCATGCACTACATCATATAAGCATAATAAAAAAAGATAATAATAACCAACTGAATTCAACATAACGATATTAAACATCTAGATAAACTCAATAAAAAGATGCAACTCCAATGAAAAGACCAACATCCAGAAAACTAGGGGTCGACATGGCTAATACATCCATGATACAATACAAAAATCAAAACAAAACCAGATAGTCAACATAATCTCCTTATGGTCTCCAAGGTCACCATCCATCCACAAAACCAACTCGCTCTATGAGCGATCAAGAGTAGAACCTGAACCTGCAAGATATACTCGGGTCTACTGATGCCAAGTAGCACAAATAGGGTGTGAGCATAATAGCTCAGTAGAAAATCACACTACGCCAAAAAATTCATTTAGGTCTACTTTAAACTGCCGCTAAATGATTTTACGATGCTTTTCCAAAAATTTCATGAGATGCAATGTTGGGAAATTTTTCATGGCGCTTTTTAAAACCACCGCAGATCATTTAGCGGTGTTTTTTTTTCATTTTTATTCTATAATTTCTTTATTATTAACATATTTATCATTTATCATGTATTTTTATTTATTTATCCTCTCATAACGAAATTTAGCATATATATGTGTAGCATGAGATTCGAACCCCTTACCACTTGGTTATTTTACGAAGACGCTACCACTTTAACAAGCTTGGTGACTAAAACAATTTCAATATACTTATATATATAAGAGTAAATATATGAAAATAAATAATAAATTATATTTAAATGATTAGAAAAACGATAAGTAAATTGTAAATAATAAAAAATAAGTAACAAATAAATAATAAATGATAAATTGAAAATAAATAATAAATAATAAATAATAAATAATAAATAAAAAATAGTAAATAATAAATAAATAATAATAAATGGTAAATGATAAATGATAAAAAATAATAAATGATAAATAAATATTAAATAATAAATAATAAATAATAAATAATAAATAATAAATAATAAATAGTAAATGATAAATAATAAATAATTAATAAATAATAAATAATAAATAATAAATTAATAGAAATAAATAATATATAGTAAATAAATAATAAATAAATAGAAAATAATAAATAATAAATAATAAATAATAAATTAATAATACGTAATAAATAATAAATTAATAATATATAATATATAATATATAATATATAATATATAATATATAATATATAATAAATAATAAATAATAATGAATAACGAATAAGGAATAAATAAAGAATAAATAAATAATAAATAAATAATAAAATAAATAAATATTAATAGATAATACATAGTAAATAATAAATAATAACTAAATAAATACTAAATACTAAATAATTAATAATTAATAATAAATAATAAATAAAATATTAATAAATAATAAATAATAAATAAATAGGGATGGATGGGTGGGTTATCCCTTATAGGGGCTTTGACCTAGCTTTTCAGTCCCTATGTGTGTGGTTTGTGTGTGTGTTTAAATGTAATTGTATCTCTGATCACCTAATATATATATTTTAAATAAATATAAGTACACATAAATACATATAAATGTATATAAATATAATTATAAATATATATATATATATATATATATACAAACATAACATATATAAATATATATAAACATACATATATATAAATATTTATAAATATATAGATAGATGTATATAAATAAAAAATATATCTATAGATATATACAATTATATATAATTATAAAGGAATATATATATATATTATAAATAAATATATATAAACACACACACATAAAATAAATAATAAATTACCAAAAGAGGGAAGACCACTCCAATTGTGACACCATCACATTGATAGGAATGTAAAATCATGGAATACAATCACAGACAACCCAAAATCATAAAAATACCCCCTTAAATGAAGCTTAAATTCCATCGAATGTTAAAAAATAGGACATCTCAACTAAAAACTCAAGTTTGGAAGCTTTTAGGGCCTTTTTAACTAAGAAAAAATAGGGATCAGGGTACCAGTAGTTTTAAATGATGCAGAGTTCATTGCAAAATTTGATTTGACATCTCATGGAGCCCAAATTAACACCCTAATCAAAAGTTATGGCTGTTTGAAGTTGATGTTCGATTTTCAACCTGTCTAAAAATAGTAATGAATTTTTTATTATTATTTATTATCAAATTATTATATAATTTCATTATAGTTATTTTTGTAAGATTCAATTTTATAAGTCATGAAGCATAAACGGACACCCAGATCAAAAGTTATGGTCATTTTATATTGAAATCTGATTTTAACTTCTCTTAGAACATTAATTATGGTGAATGTTTTCTTCATGATATTAATATATATATATATATACATGCATATATTCATGTATGTATGTTTATCAGTATGTATATTAGTTATGAATTTATAATTATTAATGATAAAATTTTAATTTATAAAAAATATTAATTATTAAATATTATTATTTTTAATTATTATTAATTTTTAATAACATATTTTCAAACATTCACATATTTGTATAAATAAATTAATAATAACATTATTTATATTTTTTTATTAAATTTTAATATATTCTGTAGGGATTTTTATAAAACCCGCCATTAAAATTCAATAATAAATAAACTTTATTATTTAGAGGTGGTTTAAACTGCCTCTAAATAATTACCACTTTTATAAAAAAGTGTCATCAATTAGTGTTGGTTTTGAAAAACCTCTACTAAAATAAATAAATAAGAACATTTAGTGGCAGTTTTGAAAACTACCCCTAAAAAACCATTGTGAAGGATGGATTTACTTGTAGTTCCACCATATATATCAACAATTTCTTTTTCTAAACAAACCATCAATGATAGTTTGAGGAAAATTCAATTATTTTAAATGGGATTTTTTGACTCTTGTGTTGATTTTGTTTTAAGGATCACAAAGACTCTAATAGATAAGTCAAGTAAGGATTTTCCCTTCCATTTATGTAAGTTGATATCTCAGCCCTTTGATTGAAATAGAACTGTCGCATGAAATTCCATGGCTATGTTGTAACGAAGAGTTTATTTCAGGTAGTCAAATAACGATTTATCAAGCATAAAGGTTGATGAAACTATCATCAAACCTTTTTGAGGAGATGTTGAGACAAAGGGATTATATTACATAGTGAGCGTTTGTATGTGGATATCATTGTTGCAACTTTACATTATTTATCTTGGGTTCCATGACCCATTTCTAGACAGTACTCTTGGACTTTAGGCAAGCCCGCCTAATGCCAAAGAGAAAGATTCCTAGAGGGTCACACATTAAGTGTTTTTGGTGGTCTTGGTTAAATTCTATTTGAATTTAATTAATGAAATAAATATTATTCTCAAGATCGTGGTATAATTTTATTCAAGTTAAGATGATTGCATAAATTAAATAAAATTTATTTATTTATTTATTGAACATTTAATAAATATTTATTTACTAGTTTGTAAATAAAATATTTATTTAAGAGAATAATTTATTTATTTATTTATTCAGGTGTTCAATAAATGGAAGTGGAGTTCAAGCGAACCAAGGATGGTCCAATAGTAAAATAATTATTTTCAAGATGGTAAATAATTGTTAGTTGGCACAAGTTAAAATAATAATTATGCTACTATTATTTTGTAACGTGGGATTTTATTTATAAATTCGTTTTTCACAAGTTGGTGCACCATAAATAATGATGCAGTATTATTATTATGAGCATGGGTTTTCTCTAAGTTCATGAATGTATTTAATTTTTGTTATGCAATTAAATATTGTAACTAAAGTTCAATGCATATAAATAGACAAGTATGTATATTGCGCCATATAGAATACACCTTACGCTTGGTGAATTAATCATTATTAAGATAAATAATTTATCACTCGAATCATATTCACACCCATCTTAAGAACTAGAGATGTTCTTCAAGGACAAAGAACAAGCAATCAAGAACGACTGACACAAGACACTTGCTTTTCCATGCTAGCACCCATTGAATGAGTAGTGTCGATCAGAGGCCATCAGAGCACGTGTGGATCTCCGCTAAAGAGATTCTAGTTTGGATCCTCTCAAGTGCAATGAGATAATCCATAAGGGTCATTCTGAATGATCAACATTGTCAATGAAGAAAATACCGAATATCTAGGTATTATTTTATTTATGAAATTAAATTAATTAAATTAATTATAAACAGTATGTTCCAGATCCTCTCTAAAGGTTTAGGGCCTCTCCTTTCTTTATCTAAATCTTTGATTCTATTCCATGGAGACTGGAATTCCTCGTCGTATTGATCCTAGAATAATCATTGATCATGGTAAAAATCAAAGTTGGGAACTGGCCCAACCGTGCTTCCACTGCGTCCAGAACCCACAAGTGGTATCAAAGGGGTTACATCATAGTTTAATTATTTAAATATTTTTATTATTATTTAAACATTTAATAATTTATATGTTTCATTTCAAGTTAATCATTTTAAAAATCTGAATCTTGAGATATATTCCTCCTCTTTCGTTTCTTGTTCACCATACAGAAATGATCTTTTCTTTTAATTATGATTAAAATAAAATAGAGTATCTCATCTGGATGTGCCAAAGCTTCCTGGTCATACAACACCAGAACACACGACGTGTATTTGGCAGTACACATCATGTAGTTAAGATTCAATACATCAGACCGGTTCTCCAAACCAAGTCATTTGTTGGAGTCTTTATAAGTCTTAAATGACTCCGTGTGTTGACCCGGAATATGTGGCATGTAGTTTCCAGATTACACACCGTGTATTCCATTGGACACGACATGTAGTCCCTTTGGTTTAGGGTTGGACCGTGTACCCCATACACGGATTGCCCGGCTGGAAACTATGTAACGCGAATACTACACGGTGTGTGGCCCACTAAACACGCCAAATACTCTAAAGATTCCTGAAGTACATATACACGTCATGTCCCCGAGTGTATACTTCAGATGGATGGTGAATGATAGTACACACCATGTAGTCGGAACTACATGTCATGTAATCATCCAAATTACGCATATTTATTAATGTTTATTACTATATTATAAAAACCCTTGAGACGTGTACCATAGTGAAAGTGTAAAGCTGAGGCACAATACATGATAGGTGTTTTATATATGTGTGTGTTTAATTTGACATCTTTGTAATGTTCATTTCTACTCATTGGGTAGTTATGAACAGAAATTCACCAGGTTGCCTCTAATGTACAAGTTACATACAAAGATAATTTTAAATGAATTTATTTTTTAAAATTTTGATAGATGATAATCTTAAGGAAATTCATAAAAGGGTTTAAGATAAAAGGATTGATTAATTAAAGATCACAATTAATTATTCGAGTGTGATTTATCTTAAACAGTAATGATTAAATAATTGAATTCTAGTTTTACTTATGCGTAAGTATCATTTCATGTATGGATGATCATGATCTATACCAATACCTTTGTATGTGGATGGTTTATTTTAATTTATTTATTTAAATTAAATTTGTTGGTCTGTGAGACTTCTCTTCATTAATATATATGGCATCCATGACCAATGTTTCTTTTATGTAAAACCATTTTTTACCCCTCACCTGTATGTGAGTTTAAAATAAGGCATATGTAATAGATGGAACTCTCAATCTAGTGGAGGCGGTTCAATCTAGAGCCGAGACAAAACCAATCCCAGAAGATACAAAGGTGGACAGGTGGAAAGCTGTAAACACAAACCCAAAAGGTTCAAGATGTTTCTCCCCTAGGTCAGGGTTAGTTTATTAACCTCTAGATAAACTAACCATTACAAAAGCTCATGATCATTCCCTTTATTTTATTTCTGTTAGTTTCATGGTTTATCATTATGGATGTGTTGTCACGATCACATAATTAATGAATTAAACAAGCATGCAAGATAGAACAAAAATAAACCAGACTTATGCGTAAATATTATCAAGACATGGTTAATAACTTAAGTATGTTCCAATTAATATTAAAAAGCATGTGATAATGATAATAAGAAATTCATGCGTAAGAGATAAAAATCCCTCAAATAAAATATTAAGTCAGACCAAGTCTTCCGTTGCTTGATTGAGGAAAAAACTAAATAAAACTATGTTTTTAACAAACCCTTGTTGGGACACTTACTTTTAAAAAGGAATACCTTATAAAAGGTTTCAGGTTTACTTAACTATATTACATTAAGAGGAGTATCCCTTGCTAGACTTGGTGTAATATTGGAGGTAAGAGTTGAGGAAATCTAAAGTCATGATTTTAGTATTGGGTAATCCACTCAATAGATCAAGGAGTTGCAAGCCCACAGTTGGAAAAGAACTACCTACCTCAATACCTTCTAATATCTTGACCTACCCTTGTTGGGGTTATGCGAAGAGGAATATGGATCCTTGCCACTAGAATGTCATGGAAACTTGACATTATAAGTTCAATGGTGAGGGCCATTAGGACTTGATAAAATAGTGGGAGACTTAATAAAAATTTATTATTTCTCATAAAATGTTATCAATAATGTAATAATGATATGATCTTTTAATTGTAGAATAAAAATGACAAGCTCGTCAACCACACTATCCCTATGATCAATTCTGGAAAAAGACTACATCCTCACTGGCAGTAACATCCAGGAATGGTTTAGACGCCTTCAGGTTATACTATGCCATGAAGAGAAGTCTTACATGTTGGAGATAGTATTACCTAATCCGCCTACCAAATAGGTGAGTGATGAGGATTTCCTGGTCTATGAGAAACATATGAACGACGCAGTCGACGCTCAATGTTTGATGTTATCATCAATGTCTAGTGAGATCATCAAGTCTCAAGAAAACATGGATGATTATAGCATGCTTTAGCACCTCTGTGGTCTTTACCAGGAGAGAGAAATACAGGAAATGTTTGAGATATCTAAGACACTATTTCAGAGTAAGCTTAGAGAAGGTTCCTTAGTTGGGCCTCATGTAGTCAAGCTCATTGCCTACATTGAGTTCCTGGAGGTTCTGGGGTTTAAACCCCCTTGAAGAACTAGGCACTGATCTCATTCTCACATCACTCCCTCAGATATTCTCTAAATTTTTTGTCAATTTCAATATGAACAAAATTGGGAAGTCTCTATTTTATCTTTTTATCTACATTTTCCAAGTGCACAAAGATATAAAGTGTGAAAATCCTTTTTTCCTTATAGTGAATAAGAGGAAAGGGAAGACAAAGATCTTTAATCCCAAAGACTATCCATGGTCTTCCAAGAAAAGGAATGTCAAATGGGAGGCAAAGGAACATGAGTCAATTTGTTTTGCATGAGGTAAAAAGGGCCACTGGAAGAAGAACCACAGCCATCCTAAGAAGCAAGGGGAAGCTTCTGGTGCATTTGTTATCGAATGAAATCTATATGTTTCTACAAATTGGGTATTAGATACATATTTTGGTTCTTGCATATGTATCTAAATATAGGAACCAAGTATATTTAGGAAGATTTACTGAGGGGAGGTAGATCTAAGAGCAGCCAACAAAGCCATACTTGTTGTTGTAGCTGTCAGGGACTACCACCTCATGTTTCTAACTAGGATGATCTTGGTGTTAAAGGGTTGTTATTATGTGTCATATTTTACTAAAAACATTATTTTTTTATCTAGATTAGATACATATGGGTTTTTTCACGTTTGTAAATAAATTTTTCTTCTTTTACAAAGATTACATTTGTTTTGGTAGGGCATATTTATACAATAGTATTTACATGTTGGATTACACAAACCAAGTAATGGAAATAGATAACAAATATACTTTACATGACTCAAACCACACCCAACTTTGGCATCACCAGCTAGGTCATGTAAATGAGAAATGCCTGACAATGTTACATCAAGATGGATATTTAGATTCTTTCAAACTAAAACCACTTGGTGTATGTCATGCATGTTTATAATGAAAAATTACCAAATCCCCATTTAGTGGGATAGGTGAAAGGGCTAAATAACCTCTTGAATTGGTTCATACCGATGTGTGTGGACCATTTATAGTTGAAGTAAGGGGAGGGTACTCATACTTCATAACTTTTACTGATGATTTTAGTAGATATGGATATATCTACTTAATGAGGTATAATTTAGATTCTTTTGATAAGTTCAATGAATACAAGAATGAATTTGAGAGCCATCTTAGTAATAATATTAATAAATTATGCTCAGAACAAGGTGTAGAATATCTTAATCAAGACTTCATTGATTACTTATGGAATTTTGGGATCCTATCCCAACTCACTTCTCCTTACACGCCCCAGTGGAATGGTGTGAGTGAAAGGAGGAACCGAACCCTGTTGAACATGGTGAGATCCATGATGAGTCATGTGAGTCTTACATTATCCTTTTGGGGATATTTGTTACAAACAGAGGCACACATACTAAACCAATTACCAACTAAATTGATAAATGGTATTCCATAATAGTTTTGGAGTGGAAATAAAGCCATGTTATCGAATTAACATGTGTGGGGAAGTGATGTGTTTGTTAAGGCCTCTTCAAGTAACAAACTTTCACCCTGAGGAAAAAAGTGTACCTTTATAGGATACCCCAAGGAAACAAGTGGATATTACCTATGAAACCCCTCAGATAAAAATTTTATAGTGGAAATATATGACATATTACTTAAGAGGTAGCACATCTCCAATAGAGATAGTGGGAGCGAGATAGACTTTGATGAAGTTGAGGCTCAAGGTATATAAGAGTTGGTACAGGAGAAAATTCTAAAAATTCCTAGGGAAGAAAGAATTGTTCCAGAGATAAAAGAACTATCTAGGAGTAAAAGAGAGGTTATAGAACTAGAACGGTATAGATTTCTAGTTACCAAGGATGGTGACTTATTATTAGTTGATAATAATAATCCTATAACATACAAGGAAGTAGTAAGTGGAACTGATGTTGCTAAGTGGAAAGAATCCATGAATTCTAAAATGGATTCCATGTATCAAAACCTAGTATGAATTTTGGTATATCCTCTAGTTGATGTAAAACATGTTTGTTGAAAATGGGTATTCAAGAAGAAATTGGACTTGGAAGGACAAGTCAGTACCTATAAGGCATGACTGGTTGCAAAAGGGTTCAAACAGCATCAAGGCATTCACTATAAAGAAACCTTTTCACCAGTTTCAATGCTAAAATCCATCAGAATTATATTGGACATTTCATCTTAGCGTGACTATAAGATTTGGGAAATGTATGTCAAAATAGCCTTCCTTAACAGGAACCTTCAGGAAGATGTCTACATGACACAACCTGAATGATTTATGACTTCAAAGGATTCCAATCAGGTATGAAAGTTGCAGAAATCCATTTGTGGATTAAAGAAATAATCTGAGTCATGGATCATTTATTTTTATGAATCCATAATGAAATTTTATTTTATTAAGATCGAATGTGATCCTTGTGTCTTCAAATAGTTTATTGGGAGTTCAATCGTTTTTCTAATAGTATATGTTGATGATATATTACTTATTAGAAACAAGATACCTGTCTTACAGTCTATTAAGACCTGGTTGAATCAATGCTTCTCTATGAAGGACTTGGGTGAGGTATCATATATTCTTGGGATCAAGATCCATCGTGATAGATCCAAGAGATTGTTTTCCCTAAGCCAAAGTACATACATTGATAAGATACTAAAGAGATTCAGTATGGAATAATACAAGAGGTGATTATTTCCAGTGTCACATGGCATTCATCTTTCCAAGAAAATGTGTCCTAAAACACATGAGGAAATACTGATAATGGAAAGGACTCCATACGCATAATTGATTGGGTTAGTCATGTATTTCATGCTATGTACTGGGCTGGATGTTGCCTATGCATTAAGTATGGTAGAAAGATATCAAGATGACCCAAGTGACCTTTATTGGATGGTAGTCAATACTATCCTAAAGTATCTGAGGTGTAATAAGGATATGTTCCTAGTTTATGGAATAGATGAGGAACTAGTTATCAGAGGATATGCAGATTCTAGTTTCTAGACTGATCAAGATGACATGAAGTCACAAATGGGATACATCTTTACTTTGAATGGAGGTGCAGTGAGCTGGAAGAGCTCAAAGAAGAGTGTGGTCATCGATTATATAGTAGAGTCTGAGTATATCTCAACTTCTAAGGTAGATAAAGAAGTAGTTTGAATGTGAATCTTCATACAAGAGATGGATGTGATACCTATCAGTAAATATCCCATCACATTGTGTTGTGATAATACTGCAGTGGTGGATCTCGCAAAAGATCTAAGGTCGCATCAGCGGACGAAGCACATACTTCGGAGGTATCATCTCTTGAGGGATTTTTCTGAGAGAGGTGAAGTTGTAGTGAGCAGTATTTCCATGAAAGAAAATGTGTAAAACCCCTTGACTAAATCCTTGAATCAGCAGAAATATAATCACAATGTGAGGTCTAGCAGAATGAAAGTCGTAGGCAGCTGGCTCTAGTCCAAGTGGGAGTTTGTAAGATTTGGTGTCCTAGAACCAAATGGTTGTACTTTTATTACATGTAAATTTAATTTATTTAAATATTAAACAACTTATTAAATATTTTTCATTATTATGCATGACTATGATGTAATAATGTCCTAGAGTCTTTGTTGCATTGATAAGGTCATGGTCGTTCCCTGATATGATGAGAACCTTTAAATGCTATAACAATATTCTTAAATATAGTTCTACAGTTGGATGATATAATATAAAGGGACACATAGCATGCAGACCATCTGGTGTGAGTGCTCATAAGCATATGAGACTTCCTCCCATGAAGTTCTCACTTGGTAATCTCCAAGATAGAAGATTATGAGAACAGACCAACCAGAAGGAATTCCAAATGTTTTTTTGTCATCGGATATTTATATATTTGAGCATATGTAATGATCATTAGACTTTAAGATTATCATTAATACATGTCACGACTCGCACACTTTGATTTACTAATGAAAATTGTCATGCAGACAGTTGGCGGGAAGTAGGGTACATTGGGTGCATCATGAGTGACATGATATTAATGGATATGTCGAGGAAGGATTTGTCCCATCCATTTATGGAAGTTGATATCTTGGCCATTTGATTGAAATAGAACTGTTGTGAGAAATTCCATGGCCATGTTGTAACGACGAGTTTATTTCAGGTAGTCAAAGAACAACATATCAAGCATAAAGGTTGATGAAACTATCATGAAACCTTCTTGATGAGATATTGAGACAAAGGGATTATATTACACAGTGAGCGTTCATATGTGGATGTCATTTTTGTGACTTTACATTCTTTGTCTTGGGTTTCGTGACCCATTTCTACATAGTACTCTTGGACTTTAGGAAATATCACTTAATACCAATGAGAAATAATACTAGAGGGTCGCACACTAAGTTTTTTTGGTGGTCTTGGTTAAATTATATTTGAATTTAATTAATGAAATAAATATTATTCTCAAGACTGTGGAATAATTTTATTCAAGTTAAGATGATCGCATAAATTAAATAAAATATATTTATTTATTTTATTGAACATTTAATAAATATTTATTTAATAATTTGTAAATAAAATATTTATTTAAGATAATAAATTATTTATTTATTTATTAGTGTGTTCAATAAATGTAATTGGAGTTCGAGCGGACCAAGTCTGGTCCGTTAGTAAAATAATTATTTTCAAGATGGTAAATAATTATTAGTTGGAAGAAGTTAAAATAATAATTACATTGCTATTATTTTTTGACCTAGAAGTTTATTCATAATTATGTTTTGTGCAAGTTAGCGCACCATAAATAATGGCATGGTATTATTATTATGAGCATGGTTTTTCTCTAAGTTTATGAATGTATTTAATTTTTGTTGTGAAATTAAATATTTTAACTAAAGTTCCATTCATATAAATAGACAAGTATGTCTATTGTACCATATAGAACACACCATACGCTTGGTGATTTGATAATTGTTGAGATAAACAATTTCTCTATTGAATCCTATTCCCGCCCCTCTCAAGAATGAGATACATTATTCAAGGCCTAAGAACAAGTGATAAATAATGACCAACAAAAAACACTCACTTTATCATGCTAGCACCTAGAGAACAAGTGGTGTCGATCAGAGGCCATCAGAGCACATGTAGATCACCACTATAGGGATTCTAGTTTGGATCCTTACAGGCAAAATGATATAATATAGAAGGGTCATTCAGAATGATCAACATCATCAACGAAGAAAATACCAAAGATCTAGGTATTCTTTTTTTATGAAATTAATTAAACTAATTATAAACATGATGTGCAAGATCCTCTTTATTGGTTTTGGGCCTCTACCTTCTTTATCTAATTTTTTTATTCTATTATGTGGAGAATGATGTTCATCATTGTATTGATCGTGGATCATGTTAAAAATCAAAGTTGGATGTCAGCTGAACTGTGCTTCTACTAATCCTGGAACCTATAGGAGATACCTTCAAACAATGACTAGTTCTATTATTTTCTAGTCTTAATTCTAGTCTATCGATATCCTTAGTGATCACATCTATTTCCATACCATTTTAAGTGGGTGAATTTTATCCCATGCTTGGAGATCATGTTTGAGACATCTCAATTTATTATCCATCCTAATCCATACATTCCCCTGGGTAGGATCCCTCTATGAATTTTTAACAACTTGATGATAGTTGGGTAAGTTGGTCCACTACTGGTAAAACCTGAATCTCTCATAATTAACCTACCTAGAAGGCAAGTTAACCAAAAGTGGTGAGTGATCAGAGATACCATGAACCAGATGAATAATCTTTTCATTTAGTTAGAATGAGATGGCATGGAAATTTTCCAAATATTGATCAATATGGATCCATGAATGTAGCCCTCCTACTTGATTATTACACCAAGTAAATTGGTCACCATTGTACCCCATATACATAAGACCCTTACTAGACATGAATTGTGAAAAGTCTAGGCTCTCCTTTTGGTGGTAATTTCTTCTTCCTTTATTCTCTGAAAGGTTGGAAATAATGTTAAAATCCCTTCTGAGAATATATGGATAGTTTCATGGATCAAACCCATTCAGGCCTTTCCATAGACATTATATTTTTTGGGCATCACAACTTCCATAGATGAAATATATGAGGAAAGTGTTGGTTTCTTGGGTCAATTTGGTAGTGATTAATGGTTAATCTACATGCACCATATCCACTAAGATGTTCTTACACAAAAATATCCATATGTGATAGTTGATGGGTTCGGTATGCATGCTATCATATAAATTCATTCTATGGGGAAATTATTTGATTTTGGATGGATTTTGTTTGTGTTCGATGATGGGGAGAATAGAGTCCTTATTTTTTTATCTCCACATATATGTAATCTGTATTAACCCAGGAACCAATTCCATAGGAATTACATATGAATATGGGATAAATTTAAAAGAGGGGTGGCCTGGGTTTTTTTTTCTAGGCGTTTTGAGCACTTTTAAATGCGGAGAGAAAAACTCCCAATTTTGTCTCAATATGGATCTCATACATATTCTATTAGGATACTCTATAGAAATTATAGTTGGAGGAGTGGATAAAGTATGTAGATGAGCCTTCATACCTTCTATCTTATTGGATGGAGATTGTAAATATGGGTCTTGGGTGTCTATTATTAGGTTTCCAAGAGATTCGGGCTCTGTAATCCATAGGGGGGATGGGATATTCTGATTGGAGGTAATCCATGAGAGGTTCAAGAGGAGTATGTTGACTCCCTTATTCTGGGAGCTCCTTTACATCCTATATTACATTGTGGAAGGAACCAAGAGGAATAAGTGGTTGGGTGGAGGTCCAGAGACTTCTTTTAGGGAGAAAAAATCTTAGAGGATCCTCTGTAACACAAACCTCACTGATTCTCTAGGGTAGGATGTTATTCCAGGGAAATGGATCTACTATCACAGGGCAGGAAGCTCTTTGATTGTATGGAACCAACACCAAACTTGAAGCACCTTCCTCATCAGATAGTAAAGAGTTAATTAGATTTGGACATGGAGAGGAAGAGTGAGGTTGAAGAGAGGAGACAAATGTATGATATTCTTTGACTCTCTACTCTACATCTGGTTTGGAAGAATGAGAGATATTGTTGGAATGAGATTGGTGAAAATCCACCCTTGTAGAACCTTGACAACATCCTCCTTGGAGGTGCTTCTTGTACACCTACACAAAATGTTCTTGAATTTATAAAAAATAGAAATACCTTGGATGGGTAAAATACCTCTTCCATCAGCCCTACTTTCCACATTAAAAACATACCACATCATGTTCATTTCCTTTCCTTGATATCTTCTTCTTCATGGAATGATGATGCTCAGGAGCCTTATACTTGGAATGAGTCTCCATCCTTATTTCCTTGTTTTCCTCTTCTTATTCAACATAAAGAAAGCTATTTTATCACACCCTGTGTCTTTATAAACTTGGTGAATAAGTGTAATAATTTATGAAAGTGTATTCTTTCTATTAATCATATTATAATTCACAATAAAACTGGAGAAGTTTTTTTGTAGTAAGGACAGAATGATATCTATGTGTAGCTCATCAGGGATCCTAAAACCCAATATGTTCAGGCCCTCATTGTATTGAATCATATTGAATAAATATTCTATAGTCGATGCTGACTCTCTAACCTTACAATAAAATAGTTCATTAGAGATCTCATATCTCTCTAGTCTTTCCTTATCTTGATATAGATCTCAAAGGTGAGAAACAATTATATACACATTCATATCCTCATACATCTTTAAAATATCATTTTCCATGGATGATAAAATAAAACATTGTACATCCATGGTATAATTTACATGCCACAAATAGAAATATACTTCTTCCCCCCTATCCTCTTTGGAAAGTGAATTAGGAAGTGTGGTTTCTAGAATGTATAATTTCTATTCATGGTGTAGTATAATGTATAAGTGCCTATACCATTCCAGAAAATTTTCATTGATGAAAAGGTTATCCTTCTCTGGTATGGATAACAATAATATTTCCAAAAAAAAATTCTTTTTCATTTTCTAAAATTAAGAGAAGATAATTAGTACTTCTTTTGATTATAAAAACAAATTTATAAATCTAAAATTAAATTCCATTAATATCCCTCTATTTTTTGAAACCCAGTAGCCCTCACCTTCTATTTTGAAATATCTCTTCACTCAGATATTCTTTTAGTAATGATCCATATTCTCATTATCATAACCATGACTTAGGCCTAATAATATATTTGAAGGATTTTAGGTAGGCATAAATTTACAACTACATTAACACATAGTTCCTTGATATATTGAGTGGAGTCCCCATTCCAAAAATCATATTTGAATTATTTTCTCACCACTTGACTCTTGGTTAAACCAAGTCCTTCTTGGTAAATCAACCCTTGATGTAAACCAAGTTAATAAAACCCAAAACATTGATCTAAAAGTTCCATAATAATTGAAAGAACCCCAACTTGGGTTGTTCAATAAATTTTAACTGTGAGTTTGATTCTAACTTAAGTAGTGGAAGTCTATACTGACTTAACATTTTAGTTTAGGTATTTTTATCCTTATGTTTAAAACCCATTTTATCTTTTATATTCCTTATTAATATTAAGTGGATTTTACTTAAGTGGTTAACCACGTATGATAAATCATTTAAGCCTAATATGGTTATATTTTATTCCATATTGAATTATTGTTAATTCTTTTATTAGGTAATTATGTAGAATTAAAAAAATAACCATGGAACTAATATAATTAAAATATAAGTGGAATGATAATGATATTATATAATAGTTATTTTATCTAGAGGATAATAAATTAACCCTTGAACCTAGGGGAAAACCATGAACCATAGCTTGGTTCATGTTTCAACATTCCACCTTGGATCCTATGTATCACCTTGATTAGTTTCACCTCATCTTCTAAACTTGGACTGCCTCCTCTCAAGTAAGAGCTTTATCCTTACATTAGGTTTTACGAACATGTAGGTGAGGGGATCCAATGGATTATATAAAGGGGTTTTATTTAAAATAAAACATAGTAATGAATACCCTTACATGATAAGGGAGAATGGATGACTCATAGTCTATCAAAAATAATTTAACCATGATAATTTATAAGAAATCAATTATATACACAAGGTTTATCTGATTTCATGATCATCCACACATCAAGAAATGAGCATACATTTTCAATATTTTTATAAATAACTTTTATTAATAATTTAATTGATATAATTCTCTATGAATTAATATAATTTATTCAATTTATTTTAATTTCATTAAAGTATCCTTAACTCACCATCATCACTAATTTTAATCAAAATTAACATCATTTAAAACTAATGAATTGGACAAGTGTAATTGGAATAAACTTCATGTGGTTATCCAAATTTTTAACATGGAATGGATTTAATATATAATTGTCAATCTTGTAGAATGGAAAATGTATTTTTTAAATAAATGAAACACAAAATACATGTGAATAGGTTTAATTATATATTTAATTTTTCTACATGAAAAACTAGACACGCTATTTTCATATGACTACACAGTCTATATTGTCTTATGCTTATATCTTCAGTACACACCTTGGGATTGGATGTGTTTCTTGCTATAGTAATGTTCAAAGTACATAGTGTATACTATGAATACACATTTTTTGGCCTTGGAGTTTCATGGCTCGTTCATCCATGTGTCATGTATCTGATACATCGCTCATTGGGACACCACATGTTCTTGCCTGTGAGAAAAAAAGGGACTACACATCATGTACAATGGTTACATGGCATGTAGTTCTTCAATTCATGTTCTAGAATTCTAGTATCTATATTAATATCTGATTTCATCATATATTTCGAAATTTATCATGAGATGTGAATGTGAAAACAAAATTATACAGCATGTATGCAGGCATTACACACTATGTACTTTGGTTTTTTCTAGGAAGAGGATTTAGAACCTTCATATGGTGTTCTTTATATTTTTATTCATTTTTAAATATTAAATTTTTACTATATATCTTATCGATAACAAATAATTAAAAGATATGATGATTTTCAAAAATTAAAAATAATTTTTATAGGCAAAAGAAAATGCAAATGCATATAACCAATCAATGAGTATTAAATAATTATAAATTAAACATGTGACATATATAATACTACTTGTAGGTTATGGGAATAGCAAAAGTTTCTTTTGATGGTATGTCCAACTCATCATATAGTCTTAATTTACATGTTATCATTTCCACACATGATCAAACTTTCATGTCCAACAAAAACCATAGATTACTTGACTAGATTAAAAAATCAGAACCAGTAGAGGGGGATCTTCACATGTAATTTATAATTATTTTATAAGTAGATATAGAATTACCTAAAGTTTTAATTATCTCTTTGTTGATGATATGGTTAAATAGATATCATTGTACCATCATTTCACCATAGTATCCAAGAGTAAAATCTCTCTAGCAGTGATCCACACATGTACCGCAATATCTGAACATTTCCATAGAATCGTTGGGTGCTAACAGAAATGATCCTAATCACTTTCACTATTTGTTATTATACTCTAGATCTCTAGATCTATATATAGGTATTGATATATTCTCTCTCTATCCATTTTACACACCAAAAGTGAGTTATGGAAAGTGATATAATTAGATATTTATTATATCACATTTTTGGTTGGAAAATCACACACATGCCCCTTACCAATTTTAATTTTCTTAATTGA
The DNA here is from genome assembly GCA_963277665.1 of Viscum album. Taxonomy (NCBI): domain Eukaryota; kingdom Viridiplantae; phylum Streptophyta; class Magnoliopsida; order Santalales; family Viscaceae; genus Viscum; species Viscum album. The sequence goes on from OY728163.1 coordinate 37,552,215, forward strand.
ACCCATGTCCACTTAATAATATTATTATTATTATTAATTACCTGAAATGTGAAACACATTAAGAATATAAATAAATATAATTGATTCCATTTCTGATTGAACCATTAAAATTGGTCTTCTCTCCCTTTTCGATATTTATCGACCCTCGAATAATGACTATTTAATAAATAAATGTCACTAAGTTATTATATGAAAAATATAATAAATATTATATTTAAAAAACTTGGAAATAAATATTTATTATAATTATTTAACTCACTTATTATTTTAAATAACTTTTTATTAAATTATGGTGATAAAAAAACCCGAATAAATATTATTTATTTTTACTTGTTAAATTCAATACTAGAATTTAATTGAGATTGTGGACATGCTTAGTGTGTAACCTTCTAGGCCTCTTTATCAGTGGAATTAGGTATAATTTCCCAAATTCCAATGTTATCATCTGGAAAAATTCCAAGGCACCCATAGATAAATAAGTTAATGTCGAAATGGCATCCAACCTCTAACGAACATTTTCCATGTAATATAATATCATGCCATGATATCTCCAATCAAGTGGGTTTCATGTTGGTTCTATCAACCTTTATGTTTTCTGTATATTTATTTAACTTTTTTGAAATGAACATTCCCACTAAACACCATGGTTGTGGATTTATCTAGGAATTTCAATTCAAATCAAACGGCCTGAGATATCAACTTCTATTAAGGGACATAATAGACAATCATTTCTTGTATTATCCATTAATTTAATATCACTCGTGATGTGTATAATGTATCCTACCTCAACACAATAATATGTCATCAAAATGTTTATCAATAAATCATATTACAAAAGTCATGATATCCATTAATGATAATATTAATGTTTAAGGATTAATACACACATCAAAAAATAGTAATATCCAATGAAACATGGAAATGTGGATTTCCTATTGATAGGTCTATTCTTATAACCGTCTATCTTGGATATTACCAAGGTAGAACACCACGATAAGGTGTCTAAATGTATTATGTGCCTACTACACCTAATGGTATGTATGATATATAACCTGTCATACAATATCATACAGCTATAGAACATGGTTCAATAATAATGTTATGACACATCTAGGTTATAATCAGAGTGGGTAACTGATATAACCATTTAGTGTGACTTATATTCTTAGGAAATTATAACATAAAAACATCACATAGAGGAACAATAATGATGTGATAAAAAAAAATCATTAACAATGAAAACATGTAATCAAGTAATAAGAACATCGGTTATAGGACATCAAATCCAACATTTTACCTATTAAATTTATTCCAAAAATAATTAATTCATTAATTTTCAAATTTTCATTAATTCAAAAATATCAAAATAAACATAAAATTATAAAATTGAGATTAATTACCAATAATTACCAAATATGAGGGAATAAATTATGTTAAAATAATATTATAAAGTATATAATAAAATGGATATCTCATCTTCACATAATGATCTTCATGTAAGTGGGAGTGTAGATTTGGAAATCATGTGGTATGATACACTCTCATATTTGTTTATAATAAATCATGTATTTGATGGATCTTTTATGTATGAGAGTTTTAATTATATTTATAAATTAATATTTCCTAAAAAACTCCATTTAAAATAATCATAAAAGTGTTACCTTAGACTAAAAATAGGTAAAATAATCTCTTTAAGATTCCTATTTTATCATATTAGTTAAGTTCATTTAATTCATGTGTCAATAATTTATTTAGAGTTCTTAATTCAAATCACCAAAAAAAATTATTGTTTCTTAAATATACCTCTTATCCACATCACTAATCATTCATGGTTGAATGAACCTTACTTATCAATCACTCTAGAAATTTTTCAAAATTTCAATTATTGAATTGGAATTATTAACTAAAGTATTCTACTAAATCAACAAAATTACACTACTTGATTGAGTCATTTGAATTATATAACCCGAACTCGTTCTTCACATGAAAATCATCCTTGGAAATTTCTTCATAACTAGATTTATTGAACTATATGATTGAATATGGTGACATTATTGGCGAACTCGGTGAATTTCATGATTGATTTGGTTGTACTACTTAGTCAACTTAGCTTGTCTAAATTTTTATATAACATTCATGGTTAAATTAGTTCTTCTACATGGTCGAACATGAAACCAAAATTATCCATCATTTTTTAACTATAAAATTAATTCCAATAATATATATTTATTTCAATTTGATTCATTACAAAGAATAAAAATTTTAAATTTGGGATAAACATGATTCATGGTATTTAAACAAGGAACCACTAAAAATTTTCCAACACACTATCAACTAATCCTTTACTAATATCCTCATCATTGATACCCAATCCCTCTTCATGTTTTTCAATTTTGATCTTGGGTGTCATGTAAATATGAAAATTGTGGTCCCTACCTATATTATAGCCCTAGGAAGAAGCCATTTACCCTCCTTTATATAGAAAATTTATCTCCTTCCTTAACCCAAATCTAAATTTAGCTTATCCCTTTTTAGTTATTAACCATATCCCTTCAGTAAGTAATGTATCCAACTAATCCCATGTGATGTTATACTATGTTTTCCCTAAAATAATTTTATATATGGATTTATTGATTATTTTCTACATGGTTAATAATAATTGTATTTATCGATATAATTTTTATAATTTTTTTAACCTTTACATATTAGATTTAGATATTAATATAATTCAATAAGGTTAGAACAATATAATAATGTTTCTTTAATGTTTGTTTTAATTGTTTGATATATGAATCTATTATTTACTATATTTAATTGATCAAATTTTCATATAAGAAAATTTTTATTGATATATCTTACTTCATTTTTTCCTATGGAATTTATATCTGCTCAAAAATTTTAGTCATATTTTTTTTATTTATACATATATGTATATATATAATGTGAAAGGAAAACATTTTCATGACTAGTTTTAGACAATAATATTATTGGAGTTGAATTTGGTTTATGTATTTATGTTTCATTGTATACAATGTAATTATATCGAAACCCAAGAAAGAAAACCACATAGGATGCATGTGAAACATTTGTTGGGTTTATTAAAAAGGATAAGGGGTGATATATTACTTCTTGTAATCCCTATATGATATTAATGAATTTATGTGAAATAAATGATATCATTAACATATAAACATATAGTCACTCGTATTAGTGAAAAAACTTGTAAAATCCCATTTTATTTGTGTGCCAAATTTAATTTCATGTATATATGTGAGGCTACAAGAAAAATATTAAAGATATAATATCACATTTTAATATGTGATAGAGAATAAATCAAAAATGTGGTTTATAAAATAAAAAATCTGGAGGGGTAAAATAATTTTGAACATAATATTAAGTAGTGCACCGATTCACCCCCTCCAAATGCATGACTTTCATGAACATAGAAAATTAAATTATCCAAAGTGTTAATAATAATGACTTTTTATTTCATGTCTCATACAATATAATCATTAGTTCAAGTAGAAATTAATGAATCATCATATCAGTGTTGAATTCCTTTTAAATAATAATTTATAACACTCCCCCTTATATGTCATAATTTCATGAAATATCATATAATTTTAACTTTTAAAAAATATATGGGAAAAATGAATCCAAAGTAACTAAATTCCATGATAATTTTAGAATGTCGTATTAAAATAATTATCAAGGAAACCCAATGTAAAAACCCTAATAAAGGAAAGTGTGAAATTCCCAACCCCCTCAAAAAATTATGATATAATTTGTAGTCTTCATAATCTAATTTTATAAATTAGTTTCTCAAAATATATAGTTGGTACTAATATTAAAAAATATAAATATATAATATTATCACAAGTCCTTATTTTATGGATATCAATCTCACTATTTTTAAAATTTTATGAGTGAAAAATAATTTTAGTGAGATATTTTTTGTTAACCACCATTGATATACTCACCCTTCAATAATACCATACAAGTAACATTATATTTATATAATACTATTTGAATATAATTATTAATTTATAATACATAATTATTTATGATTTTATAAATAACCAATATCCTCAAAGAACATTCATGACTTGTTTCATAAATCATAATCAACTCATCATAATTAGATAAACTTATATAAACGATTTTTTATAGATTATCACGAAATGTAAATTCCACTATATGTGAATAAATATCCAATTTGATATATAAATTTTTTTGGAATGTAAATATCCATCATCCGAAAAACTAACCAATTTTGGTTCTAAATTTCAGAATAAGTAATCAGTATACCCTTTAAAACTTAATGAATATAATAAGAACATTACATTGCATCAGATTTATTTTAATAAGACCTCGTATTATTTTAAAGGTACACATAAACTTAAATATATATATCCGTTTGTAATAAATAAAATACAAATTTATATTTAATCCTTCAGGGACAAATAATTTTTTCAGTATACCCTTCTGTATGAAATATACTATTCATGAAAGCGTGGGATTAAATTATTCATTAAGGGTGTTTTAATGAATATAAAAAATCGATCCAAATTTTAGTATTTAATATTTTTTTATGATTAGTTCAAAAATACAAGTACATTCCCTACAATTTTATGATCAAATATTTCATTCCTTTTATAAACTCTTCATAAGTTTTAATTTTATTTAAAACATCTTAAAATATAATGATTAATGTAATTTTATTGATTTATACAAACTATGAGATAATAAAATCAATTTTTTTCTCTTTTGGGAAAAATATTTTAATATCTATGACTTTTAAAATCCATCATTATTGATGATTTTTGAAAGTGTTAAAAAATTCAAATACATCATTAACAACATTTAATGAGATCTCATAATTTATCTATAATTGGCATCACTTCTAAGAAAAAATATGGAAAGGTACATTATTTTTTATATATTTATCTTCCACTTTAGGTGAATAATTTATTTATTACTTTTCACTCACAATGAGAAATGATTTTATATAATTGTTTAAACCACACATCTAGTGTGTATAATAAATATATGAGATAATTGATTTCCAACACTTTATAACTGAATTATTCTAATAAGTGTTGTAAGAATCTTATCAATGTTTCTACTAGACTATTTTATATAATTCATGTGATACTCTACATTTATTTTAATTAACATGAAAAAAAATTCAATATTTATCCACTAGAAAATAACAATATTACTTATTAAAAAATATGGCTTTTATTACTTCTATTATGTACCAAGGATTGGTAATGTTATTAAATCCCTTCTCCACCTACCATGTGAGACATATATATGTTTTATTAAAGATACACCTATGAAATTTCATATTATTTTGTATATATGTATATTCTACTTTTGGGGAATAATTTATTTATTACTTTCCACTCATGATGAAAAATGATTTTGAAAAATTAGTTCAGCTGCACTTCTAGTGTGTATAATAAATATATGAGATTATTGATTTTAAACACTTTAAAACCAAATTATAAAAATAAGTGTTATGAGAATATTATCAATACTTTTATGGGACAGTGCTTCTAAAGGTAATTTGGGCCCCACGGGATTAAACCGCCATTCTCTGGCTGGATTAAAGTTAATGTGGACGATGCTTCTAAAGGAAATCTGGGCCCCGTAGGATGTGACACCATCTTTAGGGATCATCTTGGTCAGATCCTAAAGTGATTCTTTTAAAGATGTGGTATTTACTAATCTCTGGAGGCTGAAATGATGAGTGCAATTCATGCTATTTCTTTTGCTAAGCATTGGGGTTGGAACAACATATGGATTGAAAGTGATTTGACTACCATAGTGAAAGCAATTTGGAATGGTGTGATTCATCTAGATTGGTCTATTACCACACGTTGGATGGATTGTCTCTGTTCGCTCCATGACATCAATCATATTACCACTCATATCTATCATGAAGATAATATGGTTGTGGATGGAATTTCCAATAAAGGAGTAAGTCAGAATATTACTTGGCTGGATGACCTCCCTAACGATTTTCTCCCTCTTTATGAGAAATATTGTAATATGATCCCATATTTTAGACTCATGTAATCTCTTTTTATTTAAGAAATTGTGCTTTGGTATTTTTTCCAAGTCATAACTTTCTTAGAAAAAAATATTTATTTTAATTAACATGAAAAATAGGTGATATATATCTACCACCAAATAATAATACATGTGACTATTTCATAAGTTCATCTTTTTTAAAACATATTTATGGTCTTCATGTTAGGTGGTTAAGGGATTTGATAACATTAAATATGATCTATGTATATTATAGGTAATAATAAAACTCATCCAATAACATAACAAGTAAATGAAAACACAATAATAAAATAGTAAAATAAAAATACCTTCTAAACGGGTTCAAAATATTTAGATCAAACATGAATTGATGGATTCAATAATCCTTATATATCCACCAATATTGTTATTCACCAATGCCTTGGTAATATTCTCTACCAATAAAAAAGATTTTAATCACTCCTCTAAAGAAAAGGATGGAAAAAGGAAAGAGAAATTCACTAGAGAACCTCTAGATTGAGGAAAATTAAGGAGCTCTCTTAGATAAGAAACACTAGAGAGCACTAAGCACTATATTTTATTTCTCCCAACAGAATTAATGAAACACTCCTACTTTATATTTGTAACAATATGGGTATTCAATATCCTCCAAGTAAAAATTCATATAAAACCAAAGGTGGTGTAACAAATAGCCTCAAATGGTCATTTAGAGCATTAAATAGACCCCAAAAAGTGGCTTAAGTCTAAAAACACCTAAGGAGGTGCATTCATGATCCTTCAAATTGGTTAAATATATCACATTTGGCCCTTAAATGGTCTCTAAAGGTGGTATTACGAATTTTACGCATGTAATGGGCCTCATAAACCCATTATTCTAAGCCTAAGTGCAAATCATATTTGGGATTTTTCATTTCTTCATGTTTATGTATTAATTACATAAATAAATCAATATTTATATTATAATTACACATTATTTTTTAAATTAAACAACTATTATTTAATTAAATATTAAAAATTTGTAAATCACAAATCTTATTTGTTTTTATAAAAAACATAAACATATTTATTCAGGAACTAATCACATTTTCCCAAAAAATCATAATTATCATTATATTATGTGTGACTCCAAGGGCCATTTTTAAATTTTTAAATGACCATGAATCTCATTCATAATCATAAAACAAGAGTGGTATCTAAAATATCATTATATCTACCTAGATTACAAATTGGTTTACTGAGATCTAATTCACCATATTCCTATTAGAAAAGTTCATTTATGTGGGTCCAACTTTAATGTAGCACATTACCTAGGTGATCATGTCATGGGTTTAACAACCCTACTACTTGGTAGTTGGGTTTCATAGTGTGTCCAATGAGTGTCACACCATAATACATTTAAACAAAGTCATGCATTAGGTTTTGAAGAGGTTTGGGTATGGAATATAAGTCCCATGAGTTCCCCTCTCTGTCATAAGGCCTTTTCCAATCACGAGTGAGATCCCTGGGTAGTGATCCCTATGAAATAAATTTATATAGGAAGAACATTAAATAGAATAATATTGTGGTGGTAGAGGCTATTATCACATCCCTACAACTAGTATCAAAGCGTAGGGACAACCTTGGTCCTTTGGGAAAGTGTTGAGGGGGAGATTTTGGGTCCTACATTAATTCAATATGTGGCCTATGTGATCATGACATGGGTTTATCATCATTGCTGCTTGTAAGTAGGGTTTCATGGAATGACCAATTAGTTTCATGCCATAAATCCTTTGACATAAGTCCTACATTAATGTGCAAAGGGGTTTGGACATGGAATATAAGTCTTGTGAGTTTTACTTCCCATCACAAGTCTTTTTTCAATCATGGGTGAGATACCTAGGAAATGAGCCTTAGGAAAGTAAAACCATGCAGGCATAATCCTAAAGCAGGCAGTATTGTGATGGTAAGGGTTGTTATCAGGCTCTTACACTTTTCCATTGACATCAAGATTAAGCATGAGGCATGGATAATATTAATCCTACATAGCTTATAGATATTTCTCAATTATAGAGTTGACTAAAGATTATATAATCACTTCATGAGTAATTATCCAAGGATGTTCATGCACTTAGTCAAAACTCAAATGAGGTACCTAATGTCATAACCTGTCATATGGGTGGAGAAATCCTATCATGGTCAATAAAATGTCTCTTCTTGATTAGATTCAAGCCCAATTACCTACTATTAATAAAAATTCTCAAATGAATTTATATAGTTATCAAAGTATGAAACCTCATAAGTAAGGAACCTATTTTATAACCTCAAGTCAAAGGATCTATATCCAATTTTCATTTAAGAAACATAAATGACACATATATGAAAATCCATCTAGTGTACTTAAGTGGGTCAATAAAAATACAAGTTCACCAACTTATATCCTATGATTGATTGATATAGGAAATAAAATCATTAAATTTTTTTAATATTAAATTCATTTTATTCCCTTATATTTATAAATTCACTAAATTTTTTGGAATTTATTTAATTGAGGTATTATTTTGGTAAGTTTGATAAATATTTTTTAAATGGCCATATTTAGGAATTAATTATTGTATTTAATTTAAAGACTTAAATAAATAGATTAAATTTTATTTTTTTCTTTACATTGATTTTTTGAGGTAATATCAAAAAATTTGAAGAGGATGGAAGTACATTCGAGGATTCTAGAATCACTATATAGAAACTCAAAAAAATAAAAGTATGGGAAATCTATTTCACCCACATAGAGTTATTTATTTCCCATTCCTTTTTAAAATTCAGAGATTTTCCAATTATCATGACCCGTCCCCTGGGGCCCATGTCGTGACTACCCCTAAGTCCGCCTTCTATAGACTAGGGGATGGAGACTAGAACCGAAAGGAATATTCCCTAAAATGGGAAGGCATTTCCTTTAAACCTTTACAAACACACGGTCTGAGAACACAACAAGAAGAAACTATGAAGTAAACTACTGTAGTAAAAAAAGTTATGAAATTAAAAGGGGTCGGAATACAACTCAACTATAAAAGTACAAGTATAACTGAAAGTACAGTAAAACTGAAAGGAAAAAGGAAAACAATTATTGGATCATCCTATGAGTTTCCTACCTGAATGGTAGATACTGATCACCTCCACTAAACTCCACGTCCGCTCATCTCCTCTGCGTCAGGTCATGCCGAAGGGTCCACCTCCGAGCACCATCCAGTCCTGGATCCCTTAGCCTCGATCAATGTTGCACGTCATCTGCACAAGACATAACAAGGTGCAGGCGAAGCCCATGCAGGGGTAATTATAACGATACTCAGTAGGGACCCCGAGACCCTGAAGGTCTCCTAGAGTTCCACAAAGAAAAACCACAGGGTAATACCAAGAAGGTAGATTACCAAATAGGTAAAGTACCACATAGAATAACCTCAAACACAAGCACAAGGTAAAGACAGCTCACACCAGGATTTATTCTAGTGGTAGTAACAAGTAACATCCCCAGTCACAACATCGAATGACTCAGATACTGGATAAATCCTCCTCTATCTAGTATAGTGGGCCATCCAAGTCACTCCGAGATACTTCCCACTAATCTTGAATTGCTGAGGTACTCCTCCTCACTGCGTTCTATGGGTCTGTCTGGTCACACAGAGCCACCCACCCCCATCATGTTTTTCTAAGGTACTCCTCCCCATCGTGTACCATGCCTGCTTCCCACTGTGGCCCTCTAGGTCACACAGAACCACCCACCCTCATCATGTTCTGCTAAGGTACTCCTCCCAATCGTGTACCATGACCATCGAGTCACTCCGAGCCGAAAAGTTAGCAGTCGTCAGGTCTCATCCCATCATAGGGTTTCATACATAGTGCGCTTGGGAGAACCTATCTCCAATCCATTAGTCGTATCTCAACTAGAATGAATTCTCACAAAGATGTAACATGATGATCCACCAAGTCATAAGGGTTACAAAGCAAAAGATGGTGCATCAGTCAGACACCCGATCTATGCGTTATTGGAATTTCAATGTCGAGGGCCCAGTTAGATTCGGGTGTGATCCAACCCAGACAAACTCCATGTTTCTCTAAAACTCTAATAGAGTAGGTAAAAAGGACCGTCTCTCTCTAAGGGTCCCAACACTGCAGACGGTTCATCAAACGGGCGTCCGATTCTCAAGATAAAGTCCTTTGAGTGTTTCTGGGCCTGGTTGGGCCCGGGTCCAGTCCGACCCGGTTCGACTGACCCAGCCTGACCCAGTCTAGGATGGGCCGATGTATATTCTGGATCATAAGAGGGGCGGCCCGGCCCATGTGGGGTTGCGACCTACTTGCGCGGAGGCCCGGTCTAGGGGCGGCGGCCCTCTGGGGCGGCGGCCCTCTAGGGCGGTGGCCCGCTCCGAGGGTGGTGGCCCGCTCTGAGGGTAGCGGCCCGGCTCAAGGGCGGGGTCCTGGCCGAGGAATGTGTGAGGGTGGTAGCCCAATTTAAGGGTGGTGGCCCGGTTCGGTCCGACATGGGGGTGTAACCCCTCGGTTTCCCGGATTCCTGAAAGGCCAAAAGGTCGTTTGGTTGGTGAGGTGGTGGCGTCACGAGGGCACCACTCGGCCGCCATGGAACCTATCGGAGGTGGGTTTGTCCTCTGTCGTGGATTCCGTTCGTTGGTGGCGCGGAGTTCATGTCGCCTCCCTTCCCGCGGTCAGCCATCGTGTTGGTCGCCTCCCCCATTCGTCGTGGCTGACGAGCTGTGACCTTCCTCTTGTGGCGTGCATTGATGTGCTCGTGGTCTTCTAATGTGGCACAAGGATAGCAAGATAGCCGAGGGTTCGTTCCAGGTTCGTTAGGCCTTCTTCCTTCACATTAGCTCGTAAAAATGAGGGGGTTAAGGGTTTAATAACAATTGAATTAAACAACAAGATTAACCCCACAAGATTCCCCGTAATAACCTCTCTCAAAGACGAAAGAATCGTAAGTCAACCCGTTAGTCGGTTGACCTATGTTCTTCTTATAATTTCAAGAATGGGGAATAGGGAATCAAAAACACACAAACGAAAATATCCTCCAAACTCAAAATTTCAAAGGAACATTTGTTCTTGAAGTTGGATCATGTTCTTTGTTCCCGTGACCGGTTCCCAAAGATGCCACTCGCATGTCGCCCTTTGGTTTGGTGTCATCTGTCACCTCTCGCTGGGTCGGCTTTGTCTTCTAAGGGTCTAGTGTCACGGTGTTCCTTCAGCATTTCACTACTTGTTGAAGCTCTGTGATACCCCTTCCCTAGCTCCATATATATATAAGAGGGGGAGAGTAAGTAACAGCGTGGGAAAATAATGAGGATCATTAGTTAGGAAGCTTCCTAATTTTTTCCACTGTCGTCATTGCCTAAGGTTTTCAAGTCAATCCATTTAATGGCTTGACACACCGTCGGACCTACCCATTAATTGGTATGTTGGAGGTTATTAAATAAAATAAAAAAATTATTTTATTTCATTTCTTTTAAAAGTCGCAAAACTTAAATTTTTCTCTAGACCTGCTGCTATCAAAGAAAATCCTCCCTTAAGAACATCCCGACATTGTGGATTCAATAGTGCCCTTGGATTTTTAATCCAAGTAATGGTTCAAAAGTTAGAAAATGATGCTTACACGTTTACTGAACGTACCCGAAAAAAAGTTCAAAAAATTATTAACATTCACCCTCGACTCATGCCGGTCGAGGTTAGGCTCTGCCTAAGTGAAACACACCCCAAAAAACCCAACGGTACTCTCATATTTTCAATCCAAGTTACCATTTAAAAGTTATGTATTTTACAATAAAATAATGGACACTTAATTATTTTATTTACTTCCAAAAACTAACTTTCATTGGTGGCTCGTGCTGACCAATGTTAGTATCTACCTAATGAGAGTATATCCTCATGAGTTTATTTGTGGTCTCAGATTTTTAATCTGAGTTACCATTTTTGAGTTATAAGAATTTGAAAAATACAATAATTTTATTTTATTATTTTATTTATGATTATGCCATTTTTGGGTTTTCTCACCGGAGGTCCGTGCCGACTAAACTTAGGTCATGACTAGGGAAAACCCGCCATCCTGAGCGCAATGGTGACCTCAGATTTATGATACAGGAAACCATTTAAGAGTTATTTCTATTTTTCAAGAAAACTTCTTAAGCGCGCTAATTAAAGCTTAACAAAACTTCGACGGACCATTTCATGCACTCTGAACCTCAGAATCGTGCACTGTTAGATTTAGCGGTCTCGAAATAATTCCATATAATTAAAAAAAATTCATGGAAAGTATGGGTCTTTACATTCTCCTCACCTTAGGGATTAACATCCCTGAAAGCCACAACATATACTAAAAAAAATGGGGGTATTGAGCAAGAATATGAGCCTCCCGTTCCCATGTACTCTCCTAGAGGTTATCATGATGCCAGTGAGTGTGAAACAGAGGTATAAAATGTCCACGAAGGACCCAAACCTGTCAATCATCAATCTCTACTGAAACCTCCATAAATGTTTCCACATCGTTTAAGTCTAGCTCACCATTTTCGATGACGTGATATGGGTCGTGCATGTATCTCCTCAACTGGGATACGTGGAATATGTTGTGAACCTTATCTAACTACGGTGGAAGTGCCAAGTGGTATGCCACCTCTCCTATCCTCTGAAGTATTAGAAATGGACTAATAAACCTCAGTGATAATTTTCTGCCTTGGCCAAATCTCGGTAGTCCCCGTCGATGAGAGACTCACAAGAAAACATGGTCTCCCTCATGGAACTCCAGGGGTCTCTGTCTTCTATCATCATATGACTTATGTCTTCTCTATGTAGTCTTCATCCACTCCTAGATGATCTGCATTTTCTCAATGGTAGTCCATACCAACTCCAGACCCATAAGTGCTGACTCCCCTGGGTCTGTCCGGCACAAAGGTGGTCAGAAGGGTCAGCCATATAGGGCCTCAAATGGTGTCATACTTATAGTGGAGTGATAACTATTATTTTATGTGAACTCTGCCAAGGGAAAGTGATCCTATCAACTATGGGAAAAATATAGGATGCATGCAAGAAGCATGTCCTGAAGCGTCTGAATGGTCTGCTTCGTCTGACCATCCATCTGAGGATGAAAGGCCGTGCTCAAATGCAGTTGAGTCCCAAAATACTCCTACAATACCTTCCACAACTAGGATGTAAAACAAGTTTCATGGTCAGAGACGATCGTCGATGTCACCCCATGAAGTCGCACGATCTTTTGTACATAGATGTGTCCCAAGACCTCTATTGATCCTTTCTCTTAAATATGTATGAAGTGTTACAACTTTGTGAGTCGGTCAACGATCACCCATATGGAATCATGTCCCCTAGACGTATGTGGAAGCCATGTCACAAAGTCCATAGATATCACATACCACTTTCACTCGGGTACCTCTAGTGGCTGAGCTAAGCCTGCTGGAACCTCATGCTCAGCCTTCATTTGCTGACAAGTGAGGCATCGTGAAACAAACTCCGCCACTACCTTCTTCATCCCTGGCCACTATTGTTGATGCCGAAGGTCCTGAAACATCTTTGCCACACTAGGATATACCACCAAAGGGTACGTATAGAACTCCATCAACACCTCCCATCGTAGAGCCACTGGTACCGTGGTATGTCATTTGAAGAGGATGACATGCTCCCCACCTTCAGAAAATCCATCACATGTCTACCCTGAGGATATCTAAGAATGTTGAGCCTCGCTGTTAGTGTCCCCAAGTTGTGCCTCCCTGACTCGCTAAAGGAGTGGGGGAGTGACTGTCATAGACTAGAGGTATGATGTTGCATCTTTATCCGCGAAGGATATCCACAGTGTGACTATCTACTTTGATGCCTCACTCAGTAGTTGTAGACCAGACCTCCTACTGAGTGCGTCTACTACCATGTTCCCCTTCCCAGGATTATAGACTATCTCAAGGTTATAGTCCTGGATGAACTCTATCCATTATCGATGTCTCAGGTTAAGGTCCTTCTATGAGAAGATACACCTGAGACTATTGTTATCAGAGTAAATAATAAACCATTCACCCATCAGGTAGTGCCACCACATCTTCAGTGCAAAGACCACTATTGCTAACTCCAAGTCAAGGGTAGCATAGTTCTTCTTATCAGTATCTATATCAGATACTGAAAGCTCTACTAACACTTCTCCATCCATAGGAAAGGCTCCCCCTTTTTTGTCAAAGCTGAAAAAGGTGTCGCTACCCTGGAGTAGTCAGTTACAAATCTTTAGTATTACCTAGCCAAAGTAGACGTCCCTATACCTTTGGGGAGGTAATCCTGGAAACATATTTTGAAAAGATTTCCCCATGCTCTGCCACTCTAGTTTGGAACTAAAAACACAAAACTCATGCTGCTACGAGGGTAAGTTTGGCTGACACAAGAGTGATTGGTTGAACCCTCCTATGCATGAGTTTATCCTATGCTACCTGGGTTTCCTTTTTTGTTGACCAAGGAAAACCCCATCCCCACATTGTAGATAAACCACAACCTTTTTTCCTAATACATCCAATATGAGTATGAACTATGGATAACCAGCCCATACCCCAACTAATGTCGTAAGGCCTCAATGCTACCACCAAGAGGTTCCAATCGAAACTCTCACCTCAAGGTTTAGATCACACTGTCGGTGTAAGTGTGATTATCGAGCCTCCTCGCAAAGGTATCTTCAGACATGAGGGTCAATTCAA